>JAKCOX010000016.1:17620000-18857500 GCA_022605575.1 Laterallus jamaicensis coturniculus | reverse complement strand
GGAAAGTGCCCAGCAGGGCAGAAACAGGGAGAACAGGAGTCCACTGAGGTCTTCTCTAAGCAAAGAGAGCAGCCTGCACCTCAGGCACAGGGCCTCTCAGTCATTCCCACCAGGAAAGTGTGTGGAAGGCAGATCTGAAATAGGAGTATTCACCACCTTCCCTTTGAAAGTGCTCTGAGCAAGGAATAAAAACAAGCAGCAACTGATAAAAATCAACAAAACATCGTTTCCCTTTGAACACAAAGGCACCCAACAAAAACAAGAGGGTCACAGTTAATAGCAGAAGAGGGAAAAGCTCGGGATAAAAGGCAGGAATAAGCCGCAATCATCAGTCATCACCATCAGACTGTAGCGGGTAGAAGCAGCGTTACAGGGCTTTTTATTCTGTTTAAGGAAGGGGATGGAATAAAAGGCATCTTGGTGCGGGGAACACATCACAAGTTAAGCTGATCCACAGGGATACAGCACGACTACACAGAGGTGTGCACAGCCCACGCGAGGCCAAGGCAGCGGTCACACCAGTGAGTGGCTGGACGGATGCTGCGACAGCCCTGCAAACCAGTGCCACCAGTTTAAACCAGAGACACTGGATGCTTGGCACAGAGCACACAGCGCAAGCCAGGAACTGGTGCTGCATTAGGCTTTTTCACTAGTTTATAGGTTAGATTCATTCCCTGGTGCTTTAGAAAAACTAACTCGCTCAGGCTACAATTGAGGAGCAAGGGAAGGAACTCCCCAGTCTGTTGTCCCAGTGTCCAGCATTGCAACTGGCTCCTTTGGATTTGCACATGCAGCTCTCTGGCAGCTTTGGAGGGAAAAACGTGGTGAAGAATTTCTTTACTGAAAGGGCTGTCAGGCATCAGAACAGGCAGCCCAGGGAGGTGGAGGAGTCACCATCCCTGGAGGGATTTAAAAGGCATGTAGATGTGCTTGAGGACACGGTCTAGAGGTAGGCAAGGGTTAGGTTGTGGTTGGACTCAATCCTAAAGCTCTCTCCCAATTTAAGTGCCTCTATGATTCCATAAGCAAGAGCAGGCACACAGAAACAACTTCTACTAAGATGTGATGGTATAAGCATGGCTTGTGCTACCTTCAGGGATGCCCATGGAAAGCAGTTTTCCCAGTTTATCCACTAGAGAACATCTCAAACTAAAAAAAAAAACTTTAAAAATATTTTCATAAAGGCTGGATATTATTAATTGAGGAGCAGAGCTAAGCAAGAACACCTTCCCCACACATACATAGCTTGAGATGAACACACCCACTGGTGCTGCCCCTTGCAAGGTGCCCAGGCTCTCCCACCCCATGGGACCCATCACCATCTCCACAGCAGCCCAGTGTACACCCAACGGGGGATTTCTCAGCTTGGTATTTTGATACAGGAGCTGAGAGCAAGGGAAATCCCTGAGCAGTGAGAGGTGACTGGAAGTGAACTTTCTCCCCAGCTGTACCAAAGGCATTTGCTGTAGAGACAAACCCAGTCAGCCCCAGTGTAGCAACTCGCATCAGAGGGGGATGGCTTCCCACAGCCCTGAGCAGTAGTTAGAGGATGTGGATCAGCTTCACGAAGGGACCTCAACCCACTCACAACAGGAGAACACATCCAGCAGGCAAAATCCATCCAGTATTTTGCACTCCCAGTTAATGGGATTACTGGCAGCAGTGAAAAGTGAAGTTCTCTGCTCAACAACTGGGGATGGCAGCTGCTTCCCAGCCCTGGCCTGCAAATACCATCTTGCTAAAGCTTTCTGTGCTAATTGTGCCTATTTTCTCTATAGGAAAGGAAACAAGCAGGGAAGGAATTCAATTTTTATGCTTCTGAGTCTCCTGTTGATGTGCATGTGTTCAACCACTCTGGTTCCCATTAACACCCAGCATGGGGAGATTCCAACAGCCTCATTGCTGCTGCAAGCTGGGGCTGTCCAGCGGATACAGCAAAGGTTTGAAAAAGGGGAGGGGGGAAAGACTAAGTTGTTCTATTCAAAAATTATCTGCACTAAATAGAACATAGCACAGCTTTGACTTAAAAATCTCTGCATCTCAACGGGAATGTTTGTCTCCAGCTAAAGCCCAAACCAGAGCTCCAAGCTATTCCCATTCCTAGTTCTCAGCAGCTCCAGCGGGAGTTGCATTGGCAGAGCAGGTCTCTGCTGGGATCCCAGAGGGTGATTTACTGACTCGACAACTCACAGGCACTAAATGGCTCCTCCAGGTTACTCAGGTGGAAGAACACATGCAGTGCCCATTTCAGGGGGGGAAAAAGGGTCTGGGACTGTCAATGAAAAGAAATCCCTTGGGTCTGACCATGAAATGGAGTGAATGACCAGCCAGCGGGGAGGGTGAAGTAAAAGGGAAAATAAGGAAAAGCAAGCCACAGTCAGCATGCTGAACCAAACACAAGTTTCCCAAAAGTTCATGTTTAAAGTCATAACTGTCTCCATAGCAGCCACTCAAGTGGATAAAACACAGGAAAAATTAAGTTACACACTCTCCTCCCATGTAAATGCCTGTCCATTGGATTCCCAGGAACAGACCTTAAGTGGGGAGAAAAAACAACAACTTTGTTTTGAAACATGAAAGCCCCAAGCACATCTCTGGTCAGCACTGAAAGGGAAACCATCTGAGTCAGAGGCTTGGCACTGGTGGCTCTAGGGGCTCACACCCCTTACAGGCCCACCCCAGACTACAGAAGCTACCCGAGACATCCTCCCTCTGCATTTGTCAGGCACCTTTAAATTGACTTGATACTGAAATATTGCTATGGGATCAGGCACCATCACATGACCTGAGGATGTATTTAACACCATTAGCAGCAAACAGTTATTAAACAGAGGGATGGGAGAATGGAAGCCTCATAATTCAATTCCCCCACAAATACTGCATTTCAAAAGGAAAAGGCAAGGATCTCACTTCTCCCCTTCTTGAGCATCATTCCCAGTGCAACCACATGAAGCCAGGATGCAGCAAAGCAAGCTGCTAACACCAAGCTTTGTACTGCACGGTCCAAAGGGAGTCCACGGCAGGGACAAGGCAGAATGCATTAAATCTCAATTAGATCATAGTACACAACAAAGCACAGAACATTATCATCATATTTGCTCACCCAAGGATTAAGTGGTTTCCTTCTGAGAGGTCTGCGCTTGGCAAAGCGTCTTGGGGACTGAGCAGCTCTTGGCAGTGAAGATCAGCTGCCGCTCTGCACTCTTTTAATGAGCAGCACCCATTAAGTGCATCTCTTAACATGATCTTTTACACATATGTGTAAGTGACAGGCTGTGAAGAGACACAGCTCAGTGCTTGGGAAGGGCTTCCAGAGGGGTTTAAGATAATATATCTTACCGGTGACTGTCTGGATACAGTGGAGTGTCAGAAATAGCAACGTGGAAAGAAAAATAAGCAAACAGAAAAATAAGGAAAACAGAAAATAAAGCTTTGATGGCACACGTTAAAAAGCCATTAATGAGGTGATGTTGGAGCCATTTTTAAAGCAGCCGTTTAGGCAGCGTTACACAGTCATTATTTGCAAGTGTGCTTGTTATACAATGCTTCGTTTTAATAAGCCCTGGTAATTAAGTGTGCAAACAGTTTACCCTCTGTACCATAAATACAACCAGCCCAAGCACCCTGCAGCCAGGCAGGCAGGCAGGGCCCACAGCACATCCAGCCCCGGCTGTGCCTGGCATCTGCAACCCAGCCCTGATGTACCACTGGTTGTGGCAGCATCTCCCACACCCACAGGAGGATTTATCTGGCCATAATCAAGGCTTTTCCATCCCATCTCCCACGAGCCAAAGTTAGGCTCACTTCCATACACCTTCACAGCCCAGGAAGACTTTCACCTACTAACTGCTGTGCTTTTTCCCTTAGCCATACTTGCCATCATACCTCCCTCATTCCTCCAACCCATTCTCCACAGCCCTAACCCCTGCTTCCTCCACTCCAAGCACAACTTTGCTTCCAAAAATAATCTTCCAGCATCTCAACTGCCATCAGCATCCACAGACTTTACCAGGGGAAGCCCATGCCGAAGAGCTCGCACTTTACTCCTAAAGATCAGTTAATGAAGTGCAAAACTTCAGGGCTGTTTGATTAAAGAGCTAATGCTTGCAAAATCAATACAATAGGGAGAGAAGCCTTCTTCATGTTTAAGCATGGGGGAGATGGAAAAAAACCAACCCTGAGTCTTAAATTTTATGTAGCATTCAACTGCAACAACAGGAGTGCAACCACACTGTTTGGCAGCATCTGTAGCTGTGTTATATAGTTTACAAACACCTGCTGTTAGTGCACCTCAAAACCACACATTATTCAATAAATGCTGTGGAAATTATCTTTAAAAGCAGCAGCACCTTGACTCGCTCCTGCAAAAACCCCCACCATACCCACACACTGCATTAACCCCTTTTAAAAGGTTTCCCTTCCTGTGGAAGAACATTAGAAGTAAAAAAATCCCAGCCACACCAGCAGCATCACTCCCCAACATGCTGCTCTGATGGGCACCACGCAGAACTGTGCCCTGCCCGCACAACTCAGCTCGAGGACAGGCATGGCTTGACGAACATGCTCCATCATCACTATGGGCTTGAAGACTTCCAAGCAAGCCCATGCAAATATTTTCATTAAAAACAGGGGCTGTTCTACTCTTTCCTTCCCTTCAAAAAGGTAAATAATAGCACAACAAGGGGAGTTTAAATTAGATATTAGGGGGAAGTTCTTTACAGACCGAGTGATGAGGGGCTGGAACAGGCTGCCCAGAGAGGGGGTGGATGCCCCATCCCTGGGGGTGTTCAAGGCCAGGGCAACCTTGTGCAGCTCCAGGCCTGGAGGGTGGTGTCCCTGTCTGTGGCAAGGGGGGTGGAGCTCTGATCCTTGGGGTCTCTTCCAACCCCAACCAGTCTATGATCCTGTGATTCTATGAGAAAGCCTGTTGGTCTCTAATCTGCACACTGGAGGGCTCTCTCGATATGAGACATCATGATGGGTTTCCAAAACCCACGTTGTAGCCTCCATGTTCATGGCTACAAACTTTTCCAGCCTGGGCAGGAGGATTTGCACAAACCCAGCATCAAGAACCCCCCTTACTCCAAACCAGCTCCAAGTTTCAGATGCTGTAACTCCCTGAGTAGTTAGGATACAAGCCATGCGGTCATGGCCCAAATCATATTACGCATCCCCTGACTGCACACGCTGAGATTATGACTGCTCCATGCACTCAGCACACACGTGGTCTCAAGGGAACGCTAAAAGCAAATTCTGGCCCTGTCCATCATCCATAATTCAAGAGAAATCAGGGTTAAAAAAAGTGCAGGAGCAATCGACATAATTTATGTGCTGCAAGCAGGAGAGTTGGCAGTCTCTCGCATCATAAAGTTTAAATAATGGTAGTTTAACACCAGATGTACCCGCAGCTGTCCTGAGTGTAATGCCATTAGCTCCATTACTGCATGGAGCAAACCCTTCCTCCATTCAGTACCCCCAACCCTTGCCCACCAGCACCCAGCTCCATGCAGGATTGCACCAGGAGCATCTGGTAAACCACAAACTACTCAGAACTCTGGAATGGGGTTAGGAAAAAGACCAAAAAAGGACAAAAAGCTTTTAAAACTCCACACTTTGCAAACTTTTAGGTTGCAATCGATTGTGAAAAGTGCTCCCTTGGAAAGGAGAGGAGGGAAGGAAGGAAAAAAGTATATACAGCAGCCTGCCAGCCACGGCTCAAAGTTTGGGAGATGCTGCTCTCTGTATTTTGATTGACGTGGTGACATTTACCTTTGGAGGATATGCTTTCTTCCTGTTGCAAACTAACAACAAAATATTCTTCTTCCCACTGCCTTTACACAAGGGATTATCAAATTAATTCAGCGTGTGCACACGCTGAGGGGTATTAATTGATTGTTCGATCTAAACAGGCTTTTAGTCAATATTTCTTAGAGAAACAAGAGAAAGCTGGAACGGTGACTGCTTCTTCCCACCCATCCTCAGGTTCATCCATAGCATAAATATTCAGTGTAAAAAAAACCCCTAAACTCCCAGAAATGATGGATGGCATGAACCCAGCAGTGGGGGGCCAGAAATCCCACTGCTAAATTGGCTCTCTCAACTGATTCGTGCTCCATCTCATTGCTCCCTCTGCAATTCGGCATGAGAGGACTCTGAAGAAGCAGGATTACCCAGTCCTGTCCTCAAATGCACACTTCAGCACGGTGAATGCCATACCAAGGAAGCCCAAGCCAAGCCTACAGCCCATCCCCAGCTCCTGCTCTCCAGCTACAATCTTTCCAACAGAGGAATGTTGCAGAAACCACGAGAACCAAGAGAGAGCGATCCCCAAAGCAAGGGAGTTCATGAAAATCACCACCCTCCTCTCAGTTTCACAGCACATAAAGACATTATCAGGATAAATTCCCCTTTTCTGCAGTTCATGCTGTAATACCAGATTTGTAGGGTTGAGTTTTGGGGGGTTTGGTGGGTTTTTTTGCTTTCTTTGTGTTGTGCTCAGCTGGCAACTGTAGCTAAGCAGAGTTCAAAAAAAAAGAATAAAAAAAGAAGTCAGCATCAGCACAGAGCCCAAATCTTTGGTCTTTTCTACATCCCCTGTGTGGATTCAGCATCTCCACGGTACAAAGATGATGAGACACTTCCCAATTTATTCTTGAAACACAAAACTTGGTGAGCACAGAGCCACAAGAAAAGGGGGTTTATTCCCCCCTCTGATTCAGTTAACAGGGGTTGATGGGATGCAGTGATGTTGATGTGGCTGTGCCCCTCTCTTTCAGAGCAGAACAGGGAAGCTATGCAGGGAGCTGAAGCCCCAGAAACCAGTCACCTAAAAAATAAGACAACAGACCAAAAAGACCTCAATCTCTCTTTTTTTTCCCCCCTCCAGCACTTTTTACTTCCATTGCTTCCAGGGAGATGGATCTCCATCCCTGGGCATGCTGCACAGCCACAATATGATCCAAGGGCACCTGAGCTATGGGGGTTTCTTTCCCTTTCCTCTTTCCTCTAATATTCTTATCTGAGCTTGCAGAGCACATCGTCTAGACAAACTGCTCGCTCTCTCCCACAGTTGCACCCAGGAGCACACTTGCACGTGGAAAATAAAAGGTGCAAGCTTGAAATACAGCAGTGAGCATCCCTTTTAGCACAGCCACAGGAGCTGCCAGCGTCAAGCGCTTCACGTGGGATTTACAGCACACATTTTTCTACTACATGAGGTGGGGAGAGAAATCTGCAAAGAAGGCAGAACATAATTTAAGTTTATTTATGATTTATCTTCTTTCTCCCAGTAGCTGGAGCGGAATTTAAATTGGGTATTTCTCCAGCACCTCTCTGAACACCTGAACCTCAATGTACCCGCTGGGGTACAGGGAAAGCTCTGGATGATGTTATCCCTGACTGAAAACACAATATACAGCATCCTGCTGCCACAGCATTCTGACAGCGTAAAAATTAGCAGCACATCTGGAACCAGTGAATATTCTGAGCAAATTAATGAGTGATTTGATAAAACACCCCCCTCTCAGTTGGATAGTCTACCGCTGAGTAACAAAAACATGCCAGGGGGACAGGAGAATGACCCACCAAAATCCCATGCTCCAATCTGATCCAACAGGTACAGGAGTCCTGCAGCATCTTTTGCAAAGCACATCTCTGCATGAAGGCTTTCACACTTCCCCAGAGCCACAAGCAGGATGGATGCATGGCTACAAACCAACCCCAGCAAAACTGGTCTTTAGTGTTGCTGGGAGCAGGGTCGGAAGGGTCTGTCCAGCACAGGGCTGATACCACTGCAAGGAGCTCTGCAAGCTCTGAAGGGGGCTACAGTTGGGGAAGAGTGATCCAAAGCCATGTTCAGGAGAGAACAAAGCATCCCCGCTGCAGCAGCCCTTCTATGCTGACCTGGGGGGAAACAAGCCCTGCACTGCAAGTCAGAACAACTCCTAGAAGCACTCTGATCACACTTGGATGTGCCCCACCAAGCAGGAGCCAGGCTCTGCCTCAGCTAGCTGGCAAGAGCAGACAAGCATGGCCAGGAGACATTCCAGCAGCTAGAAGCATCCATCACCCACAGAGATCCTGCCCGAGGCTTCTTTTGTTTTCCTGTTTGAGGAAGAGCAAGAACAGCACTTGCCAGCACACACATCCCACCGCTCCTCTCCCTTAAGGACCCCAGCACTGTCTGTCCCTGGGCCACAGCACCAGCACTTGCTCAGCCCTCAGAGGGAACTGGGACCCCTCCGAGACTACGCATGACAAAGTCCTTCAGACACACTCTGCAGAGACAGCAGCCAGCACGGAAAGGGCATCACTGCTGGGCAAACACCAGGCACGTCCTCTGCAAGTCAGGGAAGGTCAGCAGAGCCATCGCATCACTCCTGTTAACTTCCCACAAGCAGATGAGGTAGTGTCCATGCATGCAGGGGGACATCCCCACACCGACTGCCTGGCCATCACTCTGGATCTTCTCTCCTGGGATACTACCTCTGCCTGGTATTTTGCCTCCTGTTTGTTATTCCAAAGCCTCTTCCACAGAGGAACAGCAAGGATCCCTCTTGACAACTCACATTGCAAGAGCAGAACACTGTTAATTTGATGGCTAAATTAGAATAGTCCAATCTTTAAGGTTGGAAGAGACCATTAAATTCATCAAGTCCAACACCATGTCAACTAAACCACGTCCTGGAGAGCCACATCTACATGGTTGGGTGTTTTTAACACCCACAGGGCTGGTGACTCCCCCACCTCTCCAGGCAGCCTGGTTCAATGCCTGGATATTCTTTCCATGAAGAAATTTCTCCTAATACCCAACCTAAATTCCAAATTTCCACCCATGGAAACTACTACTCACCTCCTAGGGTGCCGGAGCTGCATCCCAGTGCACAGATCTGTGCTGACCAGGGATGAGCAGCAGCTCCTGCAGCCAATCACTTCCACACCTCCAGCAGATGTTGGCTTCTCAAAGCCAGTTTGCTACATATGTGAGATGGCAAAGTAAAGGGAATCAGATCAGCTTAAAGCCACATAGATCCCAGGGATACTTTGGTGATGTGAGTCACCTTGGCTATCCAGCTCCACCAACACATTTCAGCTTGGGGACATCCCCAGGGCACAGGAGTAAAGCTGCCAAGGGCATAATTAAGAGAAGCTCAGGAGAATAGTCCACTCTCATCCAGCATCACACCGGGTGACGGCCATCCCAATCACATGTGTAGGGCTGATGAACACCCCATCTCACCTTCAGCTGCCATCTGCCCCACATGCAGCATCACTGAACTGAATGGATGGTGTTAAGGTGTGAGTGGGTGTCAGATGCTGTGTTTAACCCTTACTGCAATGAAAGAGAAACTAAAATCCCTTCTTTCTTTTTTTCCTGGAAGCATCACAAGGATCCCACCCAGATGTCCTGAAAGCAGTGGGAACACTGCTACGAACGGTGGGAACAACTCCTGGTTGTATTTATTCCTTCCAGCCAACCAAGCTATATTTAAATCCTTTTCCTCAATAGGAAGGAGCTTAACCAACCTGGAAAAACAACAAATCAATGCTACTTGCATTGTTTTTCATGTCTGACTACACATTAATGCTGTGTCAGACACCATCAGCGTCAAAAGAAGCATCAGCCTCTGCCAGAACTGCAGCCTATTCTGAATGAAAAAAGGAAAAGAGATTAAGAGGGATGAGGAAAATTACTAATTATCCAGGACATTTTTTTGTATCAAACCTCCCCTGTGATTTGTGCAGGGCTCCTGCCCCTGGAAATGGGGACCAAGAGAGAGATTTTTCCACACTGAGAACAGGGATTTACAGCACAACCAGTGGATGGAGAACTGGTTTCCTCATCTAGTTAAATAAAAATAATACCTTAGAGAATTCCAGCAATGTCATTTTACAATATCATTAGTGTTTTAATGTTTCCATGATCCTAAAACCCATTAAAAACTAAAAAATATACAGCATAATAGACTTCTAGTAGACATGTTTGGTAAATTAATCTGTTTACTTGGAATTTGTCATACTCAAGACATTACCACACATTGGAATTTCTCAGTCTTAAAGGAACTAGTAGATTAGCAGTGACAAAGGCTTATGAGCTGAGCTAGGAAACACCTTACACTCAATAATGAATAAAGTTATGAGTGACCCAGCTTAGGTTGCTTAGAGACTTCTGGTTTAAGATGATCATAGAATCACAGGGGTTGGAAGGGACCTTGAGAGATCATCGGGTCCAACCCCTTACCAAAGCAGCTCCCCAGCTCATACTGCACAGATAGGCATCCAGATGGGTCTGGAATCTCTCCAGAGAAGGAGACTCCACACCCCCTGGGCAGCCTGTCCCAGGGCTCCCTCACCCTCACTGGGGAAAAGTTCTTCCCCACATTGGTGCAGAACTTCCTGTGCTCAAATTTGCAGCCATTGCCCCTTGTCCTGTCCCCAGGTCCCAACAGGGAGACTCTGCTTTCTGCACCCAAGCAATATCATCTAGCCAGCACTCATCATTGTGCTGTCAGAGAAAACCTTCATTCTTTTAAGTGCAGCAGCCACCTTCACACCACCTCCAAAACCAGATACCTCAGGGCACCCAGCTGCCACCCTTGGACCAGACACAGCTAACAGGCGAGGACCTTCAGCAACGTGTTCAGGTTAACTTACTGCAGAAGAACTCAGCTGTGCTTACAGGCAAGCTTCAAAAGCATACAGGAAACCCAGGCAGTGTCTCCATGCATCTTCTCCTTACACATTTAGCTGTGTTTTAAACTGGGTTTCATCCAGCTGCTGCACAGCTGGACATGCCAGTCACTGCTGGGAACCCTGCAAGCCAAAGGGATGGGGCAAAGTGTCACAGTCACACACAGAAGCCAGGCAGGATTGAATCCCTCACTGCTGAACGCAGAATGGATCTAGAAACGGAGAAAATGGACATAGCTGTGTGCAGAAAGGGATGGGGAAAAGCTCCAAGCCCAGAGTGCTCAGTGAACCTCACCCCACTGGAATTAAGAGAAAAGATGTGGAGCTATTCTATGTCTTCTCCCACAAAAATCTGGAAGGGCTGTAGTAGAATATAAGGGATAAAATTCTTGGCTTTAACCCTTTTTCCAGAGGGGAAAAAGCATTGAAGTATTAGGGTTTATTCCCTTTTCCCAGAGAAATATATTTAATGAAATATATTTTAGTGATTTTTCCCAAAGGGAAAAAGGGAATTTAAATATATTTCACTACTAAAAGTTTGTACAGTGAAGAACTTCTACCAAACACTGAAAACTATTCCCAAAGAGCACTTTACACTGCAAAAGACAATAAAAAAACCTGGAGATTTACAGACCAAGGCTGCCCATCATCCTTAAATTAAAATACAAAGCCACAGTAATGTATTCTCCCTGTTAACTCTCCTAAAACTCTTAGCAAGGGTGTATGCAACATGCTTTGGAGAGAGAAAGGGCCTCACCTCTGACAAGATACATTCATTCAGGAAAAGGATAGCTCATGGTTATCCCCTGCATGTTATGGACCTTAAAGATGATGGTAATTAATAAGCCTTAAACTCCAACATAGAACTTAAAAAATAAATCCCTAGTAATTAAATTATTGGGAGGGGCACTGTTGCTTCTGCAAGTCTGAGCAATGCTGTTTTTCCATCAGATATGGTTTTGTACCTGGGAAAAATGGCTCAAGTGCATTACAGCATCTTGAATCTCTGTTCACATGCAACATCGAACCCCTTTGAAATATTTAAAGTTTAACCAATTGATTTTGCTTCAGGCAGGTCTCACATCTAGCTTTACCAAGCGTGTAGACTTGCATTCTGAAATTACTTATTACCTCCCTGATCTATTTACAGAGGAATGAACAAACATCTGTTAATACAGATCTGAAGTCTAGAGACAGAGAGTGGTCAGGATTGGGTAAAGAAATCAGAGTACAGGATAGGAAGCTTCCCTCAATGGAGAATCCCAGCTCCCACTGCCTGTGCTCTGCAGCATGGCAAGAGCAGTGTGGGCAGATGGAAGGGCTGGGGTTGTAAAACACTGATACCCCCCCAACTGTGTTTTGTTTGTGGCTCATTTCTTGTGTATTTATGGGTTTCATGTGAGGTTTATCTCTGGGAATCCATCGCTATACTCCTACCAAGCATCACAGGAATGCTAACTTCCCTTGCTTAGCTCAATTGCTGTGTGGTGCCATGAACACTGCCCTTGATGTGGAGAAGTTTCCATAAACATCCAAAGGGAACAAAAACCCCCTCATGTTTTCCTGTGATGGCATGAAAACCAGTGTGTGGGGCTGGGCTGTAAAGAGATGGAGGGACAGGACGCCAACAACAGAGCACTTCACTGGTGCCAACGGACTTCTTTCCCAGCCTGGCACACAAACCCTGTATTGAAACACAGTGTTAACAGCAAGCAGATTCTTGGCCCAGTGATGAGGTTAGGGATCACAATCCAAGCTACTACAGGTGGATTGCTTCTCCCCATCCCAAAATATTCCAGCCTAAAGACTTTGCATCCGTTTCACCACACCGAAGCGAGAGAAAAGACTTAATAATCATAAGCAGACTGACAGACTTTGCTTGCCAGCTGAAGGAACAGATCACCATACCTGATTTTCAGTTAATTATGTAAGATTCAGCTGTCTCCAAAGATGCATTTTCCTTCTTTCCACCTCTCCTCTGCCCAGTTACAGCAGGCAGTAGGTGTCACATAACTGATGCTGCTGGTCCTGGCACTCCAAAGCAAGGTGGTCAAATCAAACCTGCTGCAAGAGATAACAGCTTCCCAGCTGGTTTTCTGATGGGGGCTTAAGGATCAGAGCCCCCCGCCATACAGAGCTCACCTCATGGCCAGATTCCCCCACAGCACAGCTGCCACCAAAGCAGACTTGGGTCAGCAGCCTTGGTGCAAAGGAAGCACCCCCAGCCACCCAGGAGGAGACCACACCACTGAGCCAGGAAACTTTCAGACTGGAAAAAACAGCAAAAAAGCAGCTAAAAGAGTAATCATTCCTTTTAGTAAGGTCTTTAGAAGAAAAATGATAGTTCTACTGTTTGGGGTTTTTTTTTCCCTTAATAAAAACAGAGCTGCATGAAGAGGAGAGACAGCAGTATTCATATTTATGATGCCTTAAACAGACCCTAAAGGTTTCCTGTCTTCAATTTAACACAGCCTCTAATAACCTATTAGCATGAAAATGACAGTCAAGACAACGTAAGCTTAGATGCCTTTTCAAGATACAATTTCCTTTCACACTGCAGATACTCATCACATCAAGTCAAGCCAAGAAAAAACTAAAGCCACCCCTTGAAGTGCTCCAGAACTTATCAAAACATTTGAATGCTTTTCAAAAGACATCTTGGCACATTTCTCTCAACGCAATTAATACTTTTCTCCTTCAATTAGACACATGGATGTCTATATTGAAGTATAAAAAAGAAAAAGCACCCTTGGATGAGCTGTCCCTTTCAACCTGTACTCTCCTTGCTCTGCTCCTCTGTCCTATCTTGGCACGTTAAACTTGTGTGTCTGTCAGTGGGAGCTTCAGTGAGAACAGGCACCTCCCTCCATCCCAGGCTGGTTCCTGGGGGCTCCTGGTCACACTGGTCCAGGTGCTAGCATGAATGGGTGCCACAGGTCCTCCCACCCATCCTAGCCTCACCCAACACTGCTGCTCTTCACAAGGGAGGAGGACATGTACCAGGAGCTGCTCTCAAGACTGTGTTCACAGGATGCACTTACTAATCCTCACTGTTTTGATGCAGCTGTTAGTGCTCAAAAACAAGCTATTCACAGCTCTACTGCACGGTTCACAGCAGCACTAAGCTTTCTATCTCCAGGAAGGTTTTTAAATAGGCACAGTCCTCAAATGCTGATGGGCGTGAATGTTCCTCATTTCACAGAATCAGAGTTGTAGGGGCTGGAAGGCACCCTGAGAGATCACTGGGTCCAATTCCGGCAGACCTTGGCTCTACCTCTCCAGCAGAGCTGAACGTTACCATACAGAACATGAAATATGAACTTCTTCCATAGTGATGAATTGACACTATTGTGATTTACCCTCCTTGTTTTCCCTGAGCAGACACAGCAGATACATTGCTGGAGTCACTTAAGCCACACAAGGCAGGAGATGGGCTTTGTCTTCAAGACATTCTGCCAAACTTCTTTACCAAAAAGCACCCATTGAAGCTGCTCACAGGCTGCCCAAGCCACAGCTCTGTGCCAGCAGCTCTGCCAGACTTCTCCCTGCACCAAAAAATCCCCCTTTCCCTCTGAAGTGTGGTACTTTTTCTGGCAAACCAAAACATAGGTTTAGTCCCCAACTCATCACCTATCTCAGACACCCTGGGACATCCCACATGGGCACGGCTTCTCTTCTCACCAGATGAATCCACACAACAGGCACATCTTCCTCTTCAGCAGAGCATCACCACTGCTATGCTTCCCATAACACACCCCCAGACACGCTCCTGTGCACATCACAGTTTGCTCCACCAATATCTTGACTCATCTTGAAACTCTTGACTTTATTAACGAGCAAGAAAGCATCTGCACTCCAGCTCCTCTACTTCCTCAGAGAGCTGGTGCTCTCTCTGATGGAGAGGGGGGAAAAAAACCTTCTGCACATTTACCAAAGAGAATAAATTACACATTTTCAAGCATGACACCATCCCCTTTCAGCTTTCTGAATGCATTGCAAATTTAATTGCAATTTCTTCCGTGGTTTTTCCATTTGGAGATTGTAGTCAGATCCTCTGGGCCTGTGAGGAGCGATGCTGCATATTTACTTACCAAGAACGTTGGGATTCATGTACTGAGCTTGCTTCATTAGTTTACTTTACGCTTTTCCAAATGATCAAAGCTGATTTTAATTTTTCATGAAGAGGAAAATTGCACCTTTTTGCATGGTAGAACAACTGGGTTAATTGTCAACATTAATGTTGGTTTGGGTTTGGTTTTTTCCTCAAGAAGCCACCAAGCTTTTCTATAGCACAACTTAATAAATGACTCGAGGCACAGTTGCTTCAGGGAGGTGGGGGGGAAGCTACACTGGGTCTGTCCTTCCAGCATGTACACACAGTAGCTTGGACCTGGTGTTTCAGTTTTGCATTTTGTCATCAACCACCTACTCCAATGGCTCAGTCTGCACACAGTCAGAAGCCTCTGAGCACCGCAAGTGTGAGAGTCTTTATTAGTAAGAGACTTTCATCCAATTTTCCACCTTCTGCTTGGCTATTGTAGGTTTTAAGGAAAGACAGCTATATCTTCCTTTAGCACTGAAAACATGAAGTGTATTTAGAACATTTGTGAAGCTCTTAATGAAGCTTGAACATCTTCTAAAGAGTCTCCTTAGTGGTTTCAGGAGCCTACAGGTCATCACGTTGAAGTCCAGATTAGAAGAGACACTACAGAGATCATCTGGTCCAGTTCCACAGACTGGATTTAAGCCAAGGACATGATTCTAAACAACCCCACCACAACATGTGGGTATTGACTTCGAAATCTGCCCTTGCTGAGACCATGTCCATGGCTGCTATCTCGCAAGTCAAATGGAAGTGGTGGGTTGGGTAGAGAAGGATGCTTTGGCTCCATGAAAGCCACCATTTCATAGAATCATAGAATGACAAGGGTTGGAAGGGACCCCAAGGATCATAAATCTCCAACCCCCCTGCCACAGGCAGGGACACCAACCTCAGGCCTGGATCTACACAAGCTTGCCCAGGGCCCCATCCAACCTGGCTTTGAACACTTCCAGGGATGGGGCACCCACCACCTCTCTGGGCAGCCTGTTTCAGGACCTCACCACTCTTCCTGTAAAAAACTTCCCCCTAATATCCAATCTAAACCTTCCCTCCTTCAGCTTGAAACCATTCCCCCTTGTCCTGCCATTATCTGCCCTTTTTAAAAGTTGCTTCCCCTCCTGTTCCTCTGCTCCCTTCAGGGACTGGCAGGCTGCAATGAGGTCCCCCCACAGCCTTCTCTTCTCCAGGCTGAACCAGCCCAGCTCCCTCAGGCTCTCCTTGTAGGGCAGGTGCTCCAGCCCTCTAATCATCCTTGTGGCCCTCCTCTGAACCCTCTCCAACAGTTCTACATCCTTCTTTCAAGCTGATAGCAGCCAAAACTGCTGATGGGCCTTAACCTGTGGAGTTTTAATCTGGACCTGAATCAACTCTGACAGAAGACACGTGATACCACCCGTCCTTTGTGAATCTACACCATCAAGAAATAATGCAACCACCCCTTCCCTCCAGATACCCTTCTCACTTGAATGGAAATGTCAAATTACATCCAAAAAGGGAACTTTAAGGAACAGAACTGAGCTTCTAACGAAGGCAGTATTGATAAAATGTCAAGTGCAGGGGCTCTGTTCCCAACTCATTTAAATACACACATAAGGGGGGGAAAAAACAAGTAGTCGTGCTTCCCAGCTCACCCAGGGATGCGATCTGCACATCCCCCTCAGCCAAGGTCTGGGAAAACAGCAATGAGAAAGAGCAGAACTAAAAATTAATTGCTGGGCACAAGATTTATGCTATGATGCATGCAAAGCCACACGAGACCATTCAACGTGCCCACACAGGTACAGTGCGATGCTGCCATCTTCCTGGCAGGGATGCCCACCTGGCAGCATCCCCACATGTTTTATGCCCAAAAAGAGTACAACAAATACAAAGGATGAGCCTGGTTCCTACAGAAGAACTAGAAATAATAGAAAGCACATGATAAAACCACAAGACCACAGCAACGCTGCGTTATTCAAAGCTCCATTATCACTGTCACAGGCAGGACCTGCAGCAAGGGATTTTCATCTACTTCTATCACAAGGCACACTTCAAGGGAGAGGGCTCTTAATGGCCTCTGGTTTCATCTGTCTGCGCAGTGCACTTGGTGCTCTAACCTCAACTCCTTTCCACCTCAGTTTTATGAGGCAAGTCCTCCAAAAGCACAGAGTCAGTACTTACCAGCTCGGGAAGTTCACAACTCTGACACCTATGAACACTAGACTCTATTTACCTTGCACAAGGCAAGGAGGTTTGATTTCTATTGATGGAGGGATCACAGCTGCATAAGCTGCACCTAGGCTTCCCATGAACAGGGTCTGGTTTGAAAAGCAGCAAGGAAACATAAGCAATGCTGCTTTTGTTCCCCTTGTGAACCGCAGATGTGTTGGACAGTCAGGATCAGCAGCATAGCCCAAGCAGCACCCCTGCCGTGATGCTACAAGCAACAGGTCTACTGGGGAACTGGAATCTGAGCATGGCTGACCAGATTGCCCTCAAAAAAAAAAAAAATTTAAAGAGGATACACAAAGGGACAGGGGATCTAAATACAGGCAGCAGAGCAGTTCTGCATGGTGGGGACAAGAAATAAACTCCGCTGCAGCAAAGCAGGAGACTTTGGGCTGAACATTTTCAGCTATTCAAAATAATGCCTCTAGCAGGAGCAGCATGCTAGGCAAGGTTTCCTTGGAAAGGAAGAACATCCTCCTTTTCTTGTTTCAAAATAAAGCAGGAAAACAGAGCAGAATCATATCAGCAAGCTTTGGATCAATTAAAATGTATTTGGATGGTTTTTTTCCCTGAAAATATAAAAAAAAGGGAGCAAAGCACTCCATGAGAAAAGATTCACTACTACCAAGAGCAGAGTACTGTGACATCTGTGACACCACACTCATCACTCCTTCACACAGAGTATTTCCACTGCACAGAGCTGTGGGTACCAGCCAGCTTTCTCCTCACAGAACACATCCCCTCCTTGCAACGCTATCACCAAAAATAGCCACCACAACAGCCCTGACGGAGAGACTGGGCAAGGCATCCTGGCACTTGGATGTCCTTGAATCAATCTGAAAGCATTCACAGGGGCAGCAGAACATTTGTCAGAAGGACATCATTAGAGATGCATTTGAGAGCCTTAACTGCTTGGTCTGCCAACACAGGCATTTTCTGTTTTCCTTGGCAACGTCGCGATGTTTACAACACTCCTTCATTCAGTTTAATTAAATGTCTCCCATCATATTTACTCCAATCACACCTTATTTAGAGATCAGTAAACAAATAGCTGGATTTTGTTATTTACGATGATGTTTAGTCTTACTGTAACCTCATCACAGGGTGTATTTTACAGCCTTCTGTCTCACCAGTGATCGAACATAACTGCCGCGGTATTACACACCGAGTAAAATTAATATCCCCTTTTACTTCTGATCCTTTTTATTAACCATCATGTTTTAAAATGATCATCAAGCCACCGTAAAAATGCAAAACTTAAACCTGATTTTAATCACCTGTTTTGTGCTCATGGGGGAAAACTCCACCCCACACTTACCTTTATGAGGAGTATAACAACGTGCGCAATGTCAGTAAGGGCACTGGCGTGCCAGCAGTGTTTTAAAGCCTTTTTTTCCTCTGCTGCTGCACACAGGGGCTGCAGTGACTGGCAGCTGTACTCATTTCATCTTACCATCAGTTCCTAAAGTCATTATTTAAATTTTCAGCAACATCCCCACTCCTTCCATGAGACATTCAGGTGCACAGAGGAGTTTTAAGTCATTGATTTCAAACGCTCCTGATGGAAGCGCTCAAAAGGGAAGAGTGAGGCATGACAGGAGTTCCTCTGGTTTAAATAGTGTTAAATCACTGAATTGCTTCGCATATTGTACGTGCTCTTAAATTTCCAAGTTTGAAATTATTTGAAAGGGTTTCAAGAGGAGTGAATGGGCTCCACACAGAGCTGGGCTCTGTGCTGTCAGGCTGAGCAATCCTAGCACTTTTTTTCTTAAAAAAAAAAAAAGCATCTTAAGCCCTTCTTTCTCTGGAACGTGGGCATCCCCAAGAAAAAGCAGAGATCTGGTGTTTGGATCAGCCTTATGCTCATAGAAGAGAAACCCTTGGCTTCCCCAAAGCTGAACCAAGCTGGAGATGCTTTAGCAGACTGCAAAGTAGCATTAATTACCAGCAGTTAAACATTTGAGGAAAGAGAATTTGTTAGCCAGTTCAACTGCAGATGTCAATGAATTCTGTTAATGAAGTTTACCCTTGTAAAACAATTAAGCTTTACAAGTCTATAGAAGGACTCTATTTTGCTTGTATCTTGCTTGTGAGAAGACCACTAAGACTCAAGACACCAAGGTTTGTTGAAAGCATCCTTCCAGCATAGGAAAAGTGCTGTGTGGTGTCACCTGCTCATGCTGCTCAAATTATGGGCAAGTTTCTCTTTCTTAGCTGCTATTTTCACTTGTGATACTGTACCCCTTCCACCAAAAAAGGGCACTAACTCCTAATGGAAATCCCCACTAGCAGAGTCTTCTCTTGGGCCAAGAGGGGACTCCTGAAGGAAAGGCTTAACTTTCCCATAACATTTGCACTAGAAGTGTTAAGTCTTGTTACAACATCCTTTGGTTCCTAACACTGTACAGAAGGGGACACAGGTTTCCTTCAACCTCTTGATGAAACCTTAAGCTTCCCCAGCTGCCAGGCAAGCTACATTTCTGCTCCTGGCAGGCAGCTGCAATGCATCTTCCCACTCCTAGGAAGAACAAGGAGAAATATCCCATTTAACTTGTATTTTTTAAGATTCTCTGGAGTACTCTTGTTCCAAAGCAAGCCTGCTTTGCATGCTCCTCCATCAGTATCTCCTGTCTTACTCTCTAGAAAGAGGAAAGCAGTATCACAAGAAAAACTTGTCATACCCTTAAGACACCCTACCAAAGGATGTGTTTTGAGAGCCTTATGCACCCATCTAATTTAAGCACACTCAGCTGGCCAGAAGTGGATTGCTTTTGGCCAAAAATGGTAAATGTGCCATGATCCTTCCTCAGAAGGAACCTGAGCATTTTTCAGTACAAGCCATTTCCACCACTTCCACACTTACCAGGTCCCACTCCCAGAAGGTTCCACCTGGTCAACACACCAATAGCCCATCCAAGCATGGGATTTGCACCAGTCTCCTCCTTCCTTTCCCCACACTATTTACCTCTTTTTTCCCCTCCCCTACTTCTTTCTAGTTCAGTTCCTGAAAGTAAGAAGCAACAACCAGGCAGCTAAATAGAGAAGACAACATCTCTGCTCATCCCACAGTTCCCAGATGTACAGCAAAAATCACAGAACAAGAGGAGCAAAGCAGCATCTCTGGCAGGAACCACCACTCAGATGGGAAACCCAACAGCACCTTTGTAACTTGGCTGACCCTAAAGCATAGCAGAGGCCAAGGTCACCTTTAAAAACAAGTTGTATTAATTATAAGAAAAAGGTGCCCTACAATTGAATCCTCTCTCACAAACACAGAAGAGGGCAAAGCCTACCAGTGCTAACAGTGGTAACAATGGGCTCAGGGAACCAGAGATCCTCCCTCATCCCATCTATGTGCACCCTGCTCAAGGAGTTAAACAAAAGACTAAGATCCCTCAATCTGGCTGAAGCTGTCTGTTGAAATCATGGCTGCTTTTAGAACAACAAGAACAGGATGGTTTCATTCTAAACTCTCAGCATCCTTTGAGTCTTGTAAAGATGCTGGGAGAACAGATATCAAAGCAATACATTTCCATCATTCTCCTGTTTCCTCCACCACAGCTCCCTTACCAAAAGCCCCCCAGGCATCTTATCAAAAGGGCTCACCCCAATGGCATCACCACCTTCAGCCAACAAGCTAAATCCTACCTGCAACAGAAACAAGCTTCCTCTTCCTCATGCCACTTTGCTTCCCAAGCTATTGATGAAATTAAGTCCTCACCAACTTAAAATTTTGATGCCTCAGGTTTGACTCAACCAAGTGCTATTCCAAGAGAGAAGTTAAAGATCAGCTGTTGTCACAACAACCCTACACTTTGAAAATACAGACAGGGATGAGCTGTTCTTATGAGGTAAGAACACACTCACAGCAACTTAACTGTCTGTACCATTTATCCTAAAATCCTACTGAGGGAGCAATTCCTTAATGAAGGAAAAAACTCAGTCACCAGGACCAGAGACCTTTTTTACACCCTTGGATGGGAATAGCAGTATGTGCTTAGCACCACATTTCATGCTGAAAATACCATTCATGCAAATCACTTTACTGGGCAATATTCTGAGCCAGTGTGGTTATTCCCAGATCAGCACTCTGCCACCTCAGAGAACTGCTGCCCATGCGGTCAGACCAGTGCTCAAACTGATCATGGGAAAAGCCCATCCTTATTTTCATAGTCACCAGGTTGGAAAAGACCTTTGAGATCATCAAGTCCAACTGTTCCTGTCCTGTGCTAAACCAGATCCCTGAGCACCTCATCTCCCCTCTGTTAAACACCCCCAGGGGTGGGGACTCAGCCCCCTCCCTGGGCAGCCTGTGCCACAGCCCCACAACTCTGCCTGGGAAGAACTTTTCCCTCCCATCTGAGCTGACCCTGCCCTGGGGCAGCTTGAGCCCATTGCCCCTTGTCCCATCTCCTGTCCCCTGGCTGAAGAGACCATCCCCCACCTCTCTGCACCCTCCTGTCAGATCAGGGGAGGTGGGGAGAAGGTCTCCCCTCAGCCTCCTCTTCTCCAGGCTCAACACCCCCAGCTCCCTCAGCTGCTCCTCAGAGGATTTGCCCTCCAGCCCCTTCCCCAGCCTGATTGCCCTTCTCTGGGCTCACTCCAGGACCTCAATGTCCTTCTTATCACAGAATCGTAGGGGTTGGAAGGGACCTCAAGAGATCATCAGGTCCAACCCCCTTGCCAAAGCAGGCTCCCTAGCTCCTATGCTGAGGAGTCCAGAACTGGACCCAGCACTCCAGGTGCAGCCTCACCAGTGCTGAGCATAAAAGTACCAGCACAGAGTTCCTTGCCATCTGAAAGGGACCGTCCCAGCACATCACTGGGGAAGGCAACACAACACCCCCCCCCCCAAAAAAGGACACAGAATGAATTAGCAACATGCAGAATTGTACAAACATTTGCAGGAATACACAAACAGCAGCAACTAATCCTACCAAATCCTCTGAGAGAATGGGAAGATTTTTCACTCTCTGAAACGTGATAATGAAAAAACAACTCCCAGATGCTCCACCAGATGAAATCATCTGGTTTGAAAGTTTATAATTATATATGTTAAATGCATCGGTCCACTTTCAAGATTAGTGATAATGATCTTACATTTTTAATAGAGCCCTTCATCCCTGGGGATTGGATGTGAGCTTACATGGGCACTCCAGGATTGCTGCTGCTACCTCCGGCTTGAGATGTGGCAGCTGTTTAATATCACTGCATATGCTGTAAACAACACACTGTAGGATGGAATAAATAAAGGATAATTGTCAAAAGAAAGGAGGTGGTTACAGAAAAGCCTCCCTCATCCTCTCACTTCTCCATAAAAGAGCTCCTGGAGAGAAAAAAAATATGGCTTGCACCTCTGGAAGGCAGAAGAGCCATGGGGACCTACAGCACTTTGTATCCATTGGGAAGCATATGCTCAATTTGAAACACAGATGTGATATTGCAGCTGGCCAGACCCACTGTGAGGACCATGCAGCCAAGCAGAGCCCCCAGTCAGAGGCTGGGGGAAGCAGAGCTTTGGCCACCGTGACAGCTTGGCCCCCAGGAGAGGTTTGGACTTGGCACAAGTTCATATTGGCTGAACACTGACCCAATGCCACAGCCATGATCATGGTGACCACCTGCACAAAAGCCCCCATGTTCTGCCCATGCTTGGCCTTCTCTTCCTGTGAGGAAGAATGAGGTCAGAGAAGTTACTGTAGACTAAAAGAACTGATACTAAACTCTACAAGATGATTGTATCGATACCTGATCAATGCAGGGTGACCAGAGAGCAGGTCAAAAGGCCCCATCTGCAGGAAAAGTTAAGCCTTTATGTTATCACATAGCAGCTTGGAAGGCAGAAAGACCCCACAGCTATAGGCTCTACAACAGAGCAGCACCCAGGAACTACAAACTGTATCTCTACCCAAAACCCACTTACTTTCTCCCCATCTACTGCTAAGGCCAGAGCAGCACCATGGCAAATCCCCACAATCTCAATGGCTATGCTTCTAAATATGGGCTCACTTCCACATCTTCTGGGTACCACCTCTCAGGAACAGGACAGCTGACCAAATCCAGAGTCGTGCCAATCAGACATGTGAAATGCAAGCTATGCCACTGTGGTGTGAATGGAAAAGAAGGATTACCTCCAGTCCCTCAGGAAACACTCTTCAAACTGACCTGGAACTACAGTTTACAGACAAGACCTTTGTTTTCTGCTCTCAAGTGTAGTTCCCAAGCTGTTCTTGCAGGTGACCAGAGATGGTAGAAGAGAAGCTATTTAACCTCTTGGTCTTTTAAATCACAACCAGTCAGAAGAAAGTGATGGCACAAAGAAAAGCTAGCAAGTCATTCTTGGAGACACAGTCTGAAATAAAGTACTAGCAAAGGAGTTCCAATTGATTTTAATAGGTCCTGAATTAAGCACTTCAAATTGAAGGTCAGACCTTAAGAGATACACAGACCGAATTTCCCCACCAGAGATGTTATTACCAATTCACAACAAAAAGCTTTGCAAAGGGCATGGCTCAGTGCCATGATTGAGGTACAACAGTGGGAAGAGGTGTTGCCTTTTTTGAGCTCTGCATCCATCACTTTATTCTCTCCTATAAAGATAGGTTCAAGCCACAGAAATTGTTGAGGGGCATTGACCTTCCTTAGACAGGTGCAAGTCTTTATACACTTTCCAAAAGAACTATTCCCCCCAAAAAAATACCATTTAACTTGCTGTTAACACTCTGGTCTGAAGGCTTAGCATGGCATACAGCCACTCTTTCCTCATCACACAGTTTGAGGCCAAACTAATCAATAACAGGTTGTTAATGCCAATGAATTCAACCCAGCAGTTTGTTTTTAAAATGAAAAGTTACTGAAACAGAACTACATACTGCCTCAATCAAATTAGCTGCAGTAGCAATAAATAATTAAAGCAATAAACTAGTTCATAAATAGAGAACATAATTTAATTAATTTCACCACCAGGTACAGCAATACCAATACTGCAGGAAGGGATGGAGCATGTGGGAGGGCAGGGAGCTGAGGGGCTTTCACATCCACAGCCACACACAAACCAGCACAACGGCAAAGCGATTGAGCATACATATAAAAATCAAATCCTAGCAGTAATAGAGCACTTGGAAAGAATAAGTAGCTGTTGAGAGCCAGATAACTGGGGCTCAAGCAGGGAGACACCGTGTACGTGAAATACATTTTGCAAAGCTGAGGAAGAGATAGGAAGGGCAGAGCAGGATGAGTTATTTGAGGTAAAATCATCACAAGCACTAGATAAGGAGCTGTGCTCATGATCTATCCCTGCTCATGCCACCACATGCCCTTTCCTGTCTTCCTCATGACCACGGATAAATCTGTCCAGGGTTTGGTTTTCTCCCACCTCATGTAAGTGGACAGCCAGGAGCAAAATCTCTTACAGTCGGTACCAAAAACATTACACGTAGGAGGGTTTCTGCTGCATCTTCCTGGCTGAACCACATTTACACTGGGTGTAGACATGTGCACAAGCTCCCAAAACCCTGGCACACTGTGCACCTGCTCCTGTGTCCACAGGATGAGGCATCCCCAGTTTAAGGGAATGGGAGAGCATGGATGGTCATGAAACAGTAGCTTTTCTGCATCTCCAATACCTAAGAAAAAAACCCATGCACATACACCCAGATATTCTTTTTTCATGATGCTGGGTCACACCTACACACAGCTACTTTTCCTTACCTGCTTTTACCTGAACCAAAACCTTTAGGGACAAGTAAGATCTGTTGGAATAATGAAATACAAACCTGAAGAGATTCTGCAGATGTCAGCAGTAGAATATTGCCCCAGTACTACAGTATTACAAAGCTTCCCTCTATTTAAAAAAGTTGCTACAAAATACTAGGGTAAGACTTCGTTACCTCAGGCTGCTGAGATGTTTCTTGTTTTTTTAAGGAAGATAAGTGCAGACCTTGCAATCTCACAATCTCATCCCTCGCTCGATGTAAAGCTCTGCCTTCCCCAGAGAGAGCTATTTCTCAGAGCTGTGTATCACAACAAGGTACAGGGGAAAGTCATTTGAGGCTGGTCCAGACCAAGGAAACATCTATCAAAAATAATCCAGCACAGCTAAACAGAGAAGTCATACCCACTTTGACAGCAGAGTTCTCCTCTAAAGACACTCTAGCATGTTCGGTGCTCTTCATTAAATACAGGGAGGGAGGTCTAATGGACAGGAGGGTGCAGGTCCTCAAGGTGCTGGCTGGGATACTGAATTTTGTCTCTTTTTCCTTAAACTTGCCCTTGCTCCCACAGAGCTGGTAACACAGCCACCACAAAGGTTGCCTCTCAAACCTGGCTCACGCAGTAACACAATCCAGGCACTTGATAATTATTCATCGCACACCACCGCATCCTTCTGTATGTTCTGCATCATCTCTCCAGCCGTCAACAAAACGGGAGACCAAGCAGCTAAAGGCCAAATTTGCAAACACAGCCAGGCACACAACTCCCACTGCTGCTGCTGGAGCAGCAAGACACAACCACGAGCAGCATGGGCTGGGGGGGAGAGGGGGGGGGGCACAAAGGGGGCTCCTCCAGCCAGCCTGACCTACAGCAATGCTGCAGGGTGACAGGAAGGAAGCCACGTCTTCCCAGGGACTTTGGGGCAGGAGGACAGGTTTCCCATGCAGAAGTGAAGCTGGTAATACCCCACAGAACCCAGCAAGCAGTGACCTTTCAGCATTGAAGGGATGCCAACATCTGCCATGGCGTGCCAATGCCAAAACACCCTGGGCTTCCCTTCAGATTTGCTCTGATGAGCACACCCAAGGATGTCAAGCTTTTTTCTCTTGCAATAGTCAGAGTTGAACAGGAAAGCCACCTGCTCTGAATATGTGTATGGGGAAGACAGTGGAAAGCACCAATAAGGACCAGCAGCTGCCCAGTAAATAACTTCTGCAGAGACCAAAGGCATCTCCTGGGCTCTTGGCCTCATGCTGCCACTGCCTCACCCTCCACAAATGACTCAAGATTCAGATCAAAAAGTCAGACTAGGCCTGGGGCTGTTTTCTTTCAAAGTATTTGGTTCTCTTTTCTGCCACTCAATCCTCTCTCTCACAATCTGGGGAAGAACTTCTTCCCAGTGAGGGTGAGGGAGCCCTGGGACAGGCTGCCCAGGGGGTGTGGAGTCTCCTTCTCTGGAGAGATTCCAACCCCATCTGGACACCAACCTGTGTGCCCTGTCCTAGGGACCCTGCTTTGGCAGGGGGTTGAACTCAATCTCTGGAGGTCCCTTCCAACCCCTGTGATGCTGAGAGTCTGAATTTCCAAAGCAATACCTGTTTTGCCACTTACAAATCGTCTTAGATCAATTGATAGTGCCTTCCTTTTAAACTTGCCTCCCTGAAATCACAACAAAGGCATAAAGTAGCCACCGAATGAGGTGTGCACAGAGAGGAGTAACACGCACCGAATCACTCAGACTAATACAGCTCTGGGAATCAATAGGAGTATTTTTAACCACTCCAATTTCTTCTTTGCTCCTGGAAGTACCAGAATAGATGGGGTCTCAAAGCCCCAACAGAATTGAATTCATGGTGTTTTGGTCACGGCTTTAGAGAGACCATGCCTGCCAGGGATGGGGTCACAGCTCGCAGCCTTCAGCTCATCAGCCACTTTGCTGTGCTCCTCACCCAAACCACAGAACAGCAGCAAGAGCTGGGAGCGGAGGCTCCTTCCTGTGCATTATCTTCCTTCAAGGGATGCAGTAAAAACATGCTACATGCTCATCCCACCTGGAAAAATGAGCTTTCTCCACATCACATGAAATAAGCCTTCCTTCTTCAGACAAGTAATTACATGATTACTTAATTGTGGGACTGCAACACGTGCTAATACCAGCCCGTCTCCCTTGGAGGCTCACATCTTTCTTACAAACTAAGTGACCCCAATTACAGGGGAAAATATTAAAAGCTACACTTCAGTTATGGAGGACATTCTGCCACTTCAATTTCTTGCCTTTTTTTCCTTAGCAGAAGGCACACAATTTTAATTATGTGGAACTCAGAGTCCATAGGGTTGGATCAGCAACTACAGGATTCGCTACCTCTCTGTGGCAGGCACATCATGGCTATGGGATTAGACAAGACTGACATTTGTGCTAGTATTATGTAGTTAAATATTATGATAATTAGGTTTAAGTTGATTTTTATCTCAGAAATCCTATCAGCTCTAGTGATGCTCGTACTCCAGTGAATCATGTTTTCATGTGTTTCCTATCAGAGGATGCAGAAGAAGCAAGTCTAGGGGGGGAAAAAATTACTCAAGAGCATGCCTGAAGTGATTATTATTTTTTTAGCTTCAATTAGAATAAATTCCTATTAAATCCTGAATTAGGTCTCAGGACAAGAAACAAGTAAATATTTGCAGCTGAGGGACCTGAGTTGGGTACCAGGCTGCAGAAAAGAGCTAGGATCCACAAACATGGCATCCCCCCCAAGAAAGATATTCTGATTTGACTACCCACTCTGAATGTTCATCCCTAACATCTTAACCCTCAGATAAGATTTAACTCATAGTGAAATAATACCCTGGACAGCTAACACTGAGACCATGATGCCCCCAGGCTGGCATCTACTCTGCGTGCAAGAGCTAGACTTCCACAGCACATTCCAAGTCAACCACAGTCAGATGTGAGCCCCAGCCCCTTGTGCTATGGGACACTCACAGCAGGGCATCCCCAATCCCAACACAGAAAGAAAGAAAACTGCAAGATACCAAGTTTAAATTTTACCAGATAAAGTAAATAAAGTACAAATATGTGGGGCTCAGACTGCTCTGATGTCCCATCATTCCTGCACTCCCAAAGCCTTCACTGCCAGATCACCATCTTATCTGGAGTCCTGCAGTACAGTCAGATTCACATTAAACTGTCAAAATTATCAACAATTTTAATCCAAAAAAGAAAGATTTAGGAAATACGATCAGGCAGACAAGGGAGATAAGGACTGGAACCTGAAAGCCATTTTAACCATACTAGCTGGCTAGCACACAATTAGATTTTGATCTTAAGTGAAACAACTGTTTAAAGGAACTTTAAAACCAGCAAACCCTGGTCAAGAATAAAGCCAGGGAACCCAGCACCTGGGAATTGCCTCTAATGGTTAGACCTGACAAACAGCTCCTGTGCTCAACAACTTCCCTGGCACCCTTCAATCTCAGTTGTCCTAATGAAAGGTTTCACTTCTCCCTACAAACCTTGACTTCCATATTCCAGTGCCTGATACATGACCAGCATAGAAAACACAGGGTTTTATCTGAATTTTAAAACAGAAAGTTTGTGTCCTCTCCAAGGACTCTCAGAATCTTATTAAACAAAACCCAACCCTTTGGCTTTCTGGTAGCTCAGAGGTATATTCTGGAAACATCAGATCTTGCCATACAGCAGGCCTGAAAGAAAACAGTGGCTGCATCCATAGTCTTGCTAATAATTAACAAGAAACAGTAGCATAGTTGGTATTTATGGAAAATAGCCCATCTATTTTACAGCAGCATGTGCAGCATCATGTTGGTTTTGTTATGGATCCAGGCAACACTTCACTTCATCCCTGCTCACAGAGCAGCAAAACCTGAACCCAGCCCTTCTCACTAGAAATAAAAAAGCAAACAACTTTGCTGTATTTAAGCCAGCAAAAGTCCCAGTTGTAATAACTATTAGTCCATCTTATACTTGGCTTAGGTGGACTTTAGCTATAAGTAGAGCTACAGGGTGCCTCCTCACAAATTGCAGATCGGATTTTGCAAGGGTGAGCTAGAAATACCTAGTTGGGGGTTGGTTTTTTTCCCCCCTGTTTGTGTTTCCAATTCCAAACTCAGCAGAGCAGTTCAGACCAACTATCTTTTAACTACTCAGCGACCCGAAGCACTTGGAGCCACCAAGGACTGGCAGTCCCTGCCAGCACGGGTTGGGGAGCTCTGGGAGAACAAACAGGGACCCATTCCAAAACAGCAGGTTTTCAGATTAAAAGCTCCGTCCCCACAGCTGCAGAGGAGCATTCTGAGCTAGCAAAAGAGCTTTTGTTTGCACGAAGAAAGAGATTTAATGACTAAATTAAATAAGTGCGCTGTGCTTGGCTCCCACCGGCAGCGTGGCCGGGTAGGAATGGCTCTCACGGCAGAGCAGCGCTACCATCAGCCATGCACTGATCAGCAGATCCACACGGAGCTGGATGCTCAGAGTGATATTCATCACGTTCTCATTGTTAAATGAGTACATTAAAGCCTTTCAGTTACGTCATTCCCACTATTAATTGCTGTGCTACCCAAAAAACAGCCTTCAGGTTTCCCAAGCAGAGAAAAACCACGGCAGAAAGTCCACGCCTACACCCAGGCACCCAGCAGTGTGGCTCTCCCAACAGGACCAGCCTCTCACCCGCCAGCCAAACAAACAGCATCTTGTGAAATAATCACATTAAAGCTTCTGGCTGCTGGAAAGGCAGAGGGGTGAAAGGACCAAGGGAGGGCTGCCTTCGTTATTTGTTTTAAACAACTCGAGGATGCTCAGTTAGAGATGCCTGCACAGCGATGGGGTCATCTCATCAGAGGGAGCACAGCTCAGCTATATCAAACGAGCCCTGATGAACAGGCTCCCTTTGAAGGGGGCAATTGCAAAGCCTGATACACTGATCATGATTTGGATTGGGTGAACATTAAAAGGTGGCAGAGAGGAATTCTCAGCATTCCCTCATGCTCAAGCACAAATCTTTCTGAAGTCCCAGGGGTAACTGTATATTCTGTGATGTACCAAAGATGCTCACTCAGCAACACCTCTAACCCAGCTGACCTGTCTGGGAAACATTTAGGGATGTTGTCTGAACGTGAACTTCCAAGCATAGGAAGCATTTATTCTACTTCCAAAAGGAAACAAAAGGGCTTTTCCATGTGAGGCTTCCCTCTAATGAAGGTGCCACTGTGGAAGAGTCAGGGCTTCCAGGATTATTTAGCACATTCGTAAGGGCTTTGACATATTTCTCATGATGTGCCTTACAGTAAGGGGCTGCTCCTTACTGGTTTAGAGACTAACTGTGCCAATCCCATATCCAGTATACATTTCACAGTCCAGGATGGGCAGCTCACCCTGTCACTATGGCAGAAACAACCTTGGGTTTACAAGAACAGCATCAGCCTTTTCTGCAACTCTGGCTGCTGTGCATCACTCCAACTCCAGCATCAGGACCCCACACACTGGTCCAGCCACAGCAAGCAGCACGTAAGAGCAGAGAAGCCACAAACTCTATCAGACCAACTCACTCATGGGCTCAGCCATTAATTCACCATATCAAGTGTTACCCTACAGTTAGGAGAAGCAGCTTCTTATTTATTAGGGTTTTCTATGGATCACATAGGCACTTCATCCTTGGACGGTGTCAAGGCATAGTCCAGATCCTGACTCCTGTGTGCTGGGTAAGTCCCATCAGCACCTCAGGGTGCAGACACAATCACCTCACGTGATCAGCAGTTCATCTGCTCTAATTAAAACCCTCTGTTTTCACAAACCCTTGCTTTTTTCTGTACCAACACCCCTGGCAATGGAGCATCCCTCACTGACATAGGTGCCAGGGTTGGATATGTTGGTAACAGACAAGAAGCTGCATAGGGTTGCTTCTAACTTCTGGCTTCACTGACTCTATACCCAGGGAATAAGGTTTGCCACAATGTTGATCCTGCTAGAAGAGGCTGATGGACATCTCTAATGGGCATTAAGAATTAAAACTTAAATATGACTATTACAGAGTTCAAAGAAAGCTAATTACTTTGGAAAAATAAGTACAGGTGAAAGAATACTATGGAAAGCAAAGCAGTGAACTTAAAGGATAATAAAAAAATCTAACAAGTATCTGAGAGTAAAGTTAGTCTTTAATACATTTAGATATGGGAATTAAAAGAAAAACCCCTCTTATAGGCATTTCACATCATGGGATTTTCCCAGGAGAAGGAAAGCCACCAGCAGAAGGGGCATGGCACAGCATTGTCACCTACTTCACAACTGCAACAAGAAACTAAATTGAAGTCTTGTAAGAAGTGACATTTTGAAAAACTTCCACTTCCGCAGATGGAAAACAGCACTTCTCCTGTACTTTTATTTCCTAAGCATGAGCATAACTCAATGCCATTACCTGCTGCCTGCACGGAGGGGGTTCTGCAGTGACCTTTCCCCCAAGTACCACATGCAGACAGCCCCAGGAACTGACACTTACTGGTAACCCCAACAGACCTGGGCCAATGCACTGAACAAATTTAAAAGCCAGAATCCAACCCACACCTTTGGAAGGAAAGTGTTTTGAGGACCAGAGATCCTACAGGTCCAGAATTACTTCTCACATGCACTAAACTCACTCCAGGAAAACACATTTCTGGGTGGTTTCAAAATACATGTCAGTTTTACACTCAATTGGGAAAAGAAGCTGGTGGCAAAAAGCCATGCCACAGGCAAGGGTGGAAAGGAGAAGATGACAAAACCTGAGGACCACTCTCACTTCATAACACACAGGTTAACATCCTCCATTACACACAAACCAGCAAACTTCTCTAATATTCTTCAAAAGATCTCATCAAACCCAAACAAACAAGCAGCACGGTGTGGATAAATAACTACTGCCTCATGACAAACACAGAAATATTTATGGAAGGCTATTAAACTTGGATTACTTATCTCAGACACCGGAGAGGCTGCAGAGTCGCCAATCAGCTCTGCTGACTAAATACATATTTATAAATGCTTTAGCTGGTTTATTTACCCAATGGACCAAAATGGCTTATTCATTCTGTTCTGGCTTTATTTGGGTCTATCAAGAACAGTAAATGTGCGTTTAGGTGCATAATAAAAGCTCCTTTAGCAAAGTAATTGCATTACCTTACACACAGTAGATTTTTCTTTCCCAGACACCAAAAACAACTGGACCATTTTGCAGACTCTTAAGTTCTTATTAAGAAATATACTGACACACGCTAATTACTAAGCTGAAATCTTGCCTGGAAATGGAAAGTCCAAAGGAAGCATTAATAAATGAAGCAGAGCTTCCTGGAAAACCACTGATTTAAAGCAGAGTATTTGCTACATGAGCAGACTGGGATGCAGCTATGGCATCAACCACATAAGCAGTTCCTTCCCCATGTCATTTGGTGGAAGAAGATACAGGACCCAAGTGGAAGGAGATATGGGACCCAAGTGGAAGGAGATACTGGTGGAAGAAGATATGGGACTCAATTGGAAGAATATATGGGACGCAACTGGAAGCAGATATTGGTGGAAGAAGATATGGGACCCATGAATGATGGCAGCAAGGCCAACTAATGCCTGCCACAACCCTCCCAATGGGCTAGTCCAGGTTGAGAGTCCAACACACAGCATCTGCCATGGGTAGAGGCCACGGCCACCCGGTTATAAATGCCTGAACCAAGGGAGCACAAAGAGGGTAATTTCTGTCTTCTTTTATCTCCTCTCTGGGCAGCGAGTTGAAGCTCTGAAAATATTAACCTAATTGCTCTGCCTTATGGTTAAAGCTCAGTTCAGGAAGAAATGGCACGTTGGAACCTTATAAATCTGTAATTGAAAATATCCCATGCTCCTGTGCATTAAGCAGAGCAGCAGCATGCTCAGAAACCGTGACTCAAAAACTTGATTGAGCCCATAAGTGATCCCGGGCTTCAGGTTTTCTGGCTCACTGTCCAAGTTACATATTTTTGCTAAATTCTGAGACACTGAATACACTGACTGGAAGAGCATCTCTGTGTTACATTATACTGCTGGTATCAGAAGCATCTGCCAGTGGGTGCTGGGGTTTTTTATTCAGTGCTTGTAAAGAAGTTTATTTTCCATCTGAGCTTTCCAATCAATTTGCACCTTTTGATGTTACATGCAAGCAGCATGTGCCCTCCCAATACAAGAGAGGCTTCCACATAGAATGGCATGGGTTGGAAGGGACCCCAAGGATCATAGAGCTCCAACCCCCCTGCCACAGGCAGGGACACCAACCTCAGGCCTGGAGCTACACAAGGTTGCCCAGGGCCCCATCCAACCTGGCCTTGAACACCCCCAGGGATGGGGCATCCACCTCCTCTCTGGGCAGTCACACAATGCTCTGTGCAACCACCAGGGGACAGGAGATGGGACAAGGGGCAATGGGCAAAAGCTGCCCCAGGGCGGGGTCAGCTCAGATGTGAGGGAAAAGTTCTTCCCTGGCAGAGTTGTGGGGCTGTGGCACAGCCTGCCCAGGGAGGGGCTGAGTCACCCCCCTGGGTGTGTTTAACAGAGGGGAGATGAGGTGCTCAGGGATCTGGTTTAGCACAGGACAGGAACAGTTGGACTCAATCTCAAAGGTCTTTTCCAACCTGGTGATTCTGTAAACAACCACATTTCAAGCAGAATGATACATCTACACATAGTAGTATTTCACACAAAGAGTAACACACCACACTGAACAGCTTCAGATCTCACTCAGTTTCAACCTGGCTGCTGCTAGGGATGCTTAAGTGAACAGAAGCCCATTCATCTGGAAATGTCTCTTTCCTAGTCTCAAAGACAGGTTGTCTTATAAGACCAGCACAAACCAGTCGCTTTATTGCTCCAGGATAGGTGCTCTGGAAGGATGAGGTTGCAGCCAAGACAAAGGTCTTCAGGACAAATGGTGCCTTCCAAAAGACTGCTCAGTTTAGCTGGAAAAAGTAGAGAAGCTTGTGGAGTCAAGGGAGAAATGTTAAAGTGGTTATCTCCTGGGGAGACAAGTAATTTAGAGGCTGTGGAGCACAGACAGATTAGACGGAGAGGTGAAGGGAGGGAGAGACTGCCCTGGGGAATACAGCTAATCTCTCTATTAAGTCTTCATCAAAATTTGGGGTCCTGGCTGGTGAGGCACAGGCAGCACCACCAGCACAGCAGCATGAGTGGTTGGGATCAATCTACCCCCCTGAGATCGCAGAGGAGACCCTTGACATGGGGACACAGGCATGGGGCAGACGCTGCCAGAAGTGTCCCAAGGGGCACAGCACTTGGCATGTACCAGGGGAAAACCACACCTCTCCTTTAACTCCAGGAAATACTTTCATTTACCTTTCGAAGTTTCCCAATATAGGGAGCTGATGAGGAGAGGTTTACTTTCCAGGTCAGACACTGCTTCTGCTGCCTGCCCCAACGTGGTTGTACCTGGTTTTACACGCTTTTGACTTAAAATTCTTGCATGACCTGAAGCCCAAAGCCTGTTCAGTAAGCTCTGCCTTGCTGTTAACTATTCCCAGCAGCTCAACTGATGACACTGGATTCGCAGTGTGTATTTTGGTCACAAGCCAGCAATTCATGTGAGAGAAAACCCCTCAGCAACTCACATGATTCCAGCTTCCTAGGCACCGAGTAGTCCAAGGAGCCAGCAGGTAAGGCCATGGCACTGCTGTACCTCAGTGCTCAGTTTGGTGCCCTGTGATCTGCTGCAAAACAAGCATCACTGAAGGACAATTCCAGCACCTTCTGCTATCCTACAGTGGAGTTTGAGATCTCTACAGGCCTGATACTGCTGTGCAATATCCACCCCTGGATACTACATACCAAGAATGAAGGGGGGGTAGCACTCTGCCTTTTTCAATCTGCTTTAGCAACTTCCCTTTGCATGCCAAGAGATCATGAACTTCATCTCCAGCCATTGCCCACACACTCAAACTAGGAACCAGGACTTCCTTGGAGGTGCAGCATGGCCATGCAGGGCTGTGGTGGGCAGCCAGCAGCACCAGCAGTTTACTCTGCTGCCAAATCAGCACTGTTCATTCTCCTTTCAGATGGGGAAAAAGAAAAGAGAGATGACTTCAGGCACATCCAGCCTCAGCACTCCACACTGGGGATACCTATTTATGAAGTACCATAGTACAGAATACATATACATGTTATTTTGCATCTCCCTGTAAACTCTCACAAAGTCTCAAGTTTTCTGGCTTATCTCCATCTTCTCCCTCTCCCTGCCCAGGGAACAGAAGTCTGGCCACTTCCTAATCTTGCCTGCAAGCTCCTTCCTCCAACTTGCTGCTGCAAACAGCTGCCTGGCTTCTCTGCTGCTCGAGAAGCTTCACTTCAGCTCCTTTGTGCCCATCAATCCACTGCTCTAGCAAAGCCACATCCTACATTTGCCTACTAAACATTCATGCCCATTCTGCCACGAACAGAATTCATTCCTCCTCCTGCCCCAAAGTACTTTGCTACAGAAGCTGATGTATCAATCCACTAGAGCCTGCAAAAACCTTTCTGCTCCCAGCAGCGCGAGAGCAGGGTGTGCAATGGGTTATCCTGTATCCACCGGCAAAGCTGGGCTAACCCACAGCTGCAGTGACATCTTCCAGGGTAATCCATCCAAACAAAGTCCTCTGGAAGCCAAACACAAGCACTAGACCCAGGACACTGTTTGGTTCAGAAAACAGTTCAAGCTCCCTGGCTGAGCTGCAATTTGCTGCTCAGTGTTTGCAGCTACTTGCCCTTGCCCAGAGCCCCATACACATAATACCAACAGCTGTAGTAAGACCATCAAGGAGTCTGTGTTACTGAGTTAATTTGCTACTATGCCCAACCCTGGTTTTTGCAGGGTTCTTCCCCCTCCATGTGGTTTTAGTCCCTCCATTAACTCCCAGCACTGAGAACCACAAAATACACCCAGTCATAATGAAACACCATTGCTGATCGATAAGTGGGAGTGAACAGATTTGCCCCTTCCCCCTCCAAGCTGGGTTAGCCTGACTAAAATAAAATACAAGCTAAAAAGAAAAAAAAAACCCCTTTGGCAACACCTAGAACATATTTTACCCTTCATTATTTCCACCTAATCCCCCTGCCAACGTTGCAGAACTCTGCATCCCTGCTGCATCGTGTATTTGAAGATTCATGTCCACGTGGGAGGAGGCAGGGAAAGTGCTGAGGGGCTGCAGTTTCTGAAACTTGGAAAAAAACAGGAGCTAAACATCAGATTAATATTCTGACCCAGCTAAATATCCTTCCCCAGGTAACAGATTGCTATTCACTGGCAATATATGCCCTGAAAAGCCAGAGATAATGAAAAGTTCTCTAAAACAAAGCTGCTGAGACAGACAGAGGTATGAACCTCTGCTTTTGGTAAGGGCTGAGGAACTGGTGTTGAAGTCAATATAAACATGGAAATTAATCCTACAAACCAGGTATTTTTAGCATACAATCCATCCTCCAAACTTGAGGCTTGTCCTGAAGATAAAGCCAGTGTGTTTCCAAATTTCCCAACTCCACATGTATATAGCATATACATAAAGGCAGACATACCTGGTATAGCATCATGTAATTGGGATGCCACTAGGACAGCCAGACAACCACAGACCCTGGAGCAGGGCTGCTTCTAAAGAGCAATACAGCCACAGCTCCTGATTTGGGTGAGTTTTAACCAGGTCCTAAGAAACAAAACCCAATTTCTTGGGACTCTAGCACTAGGAAAAGACCAACAGGACAGGAAATTAGTAGGTGATTTACTACAAAAATAACTACAGCTGATCACTTCATTGTGCTTGCAAAGGGTTTGAGGAGAAAAAGCTGTCATTCCTGCCAAGTTTTGAGAGCCTTTTATCTTCCATGGATAGGTGGAAATTTGAAAGGTGGAAGAAGAAAGGATGGAGTGAATAGAATTTCTAAAGGGCATTACTGTTTTATAACCCTGAGTCAGGTTTTCATCTAAAGCATAAGAATTGATGTCAAGTGGCAAGTAATGAAATATTTCTTAAGCTGTTGGCTGGATCCTCCACCACTGCTAATTGATGCAGCCTCAGAGATTTTCAGTAAAGCTACAGCTGCTTGGGAAGGCTCAGGGTGTGCTCTGTTCCAGTGCTCCTTACTGCAGTGAGGAAACACTGAGGCTTGTGTATCCTTGACACACACAAATACAAACAGAACATCCACAATACACAGCTCAAGAACACATCAGAAAGGTTTCAGCCTTTTAATTCAAGCCTGATAGTTAAAGTTCATGTCTTTATGTTAGTGCGATGTCATCTGACTGACTAAATCCATAGCTGCATCTCATTTAATAAGATTACATGGACAAACAGAGTGGAAGCAATCTGCTCCAACATTTCCTGGCTGAATGGTTTCCAAAGCATCTTTTGACACTAATTTGTTGAATGGATGATTGTGAGCAACATAAAAACAAATTAAAAGTTTTAAGTGCTTGGGCTAGATCCTCAGCTAGTTAAAAAGCAAAGGTGGTCCATTAAATTCAGGATGGCTTTGCTCATTTGTATCTACTGAAGATCTGGCTCTTTACACCTAATGTGGCTGTATGTCCTCTTGGGCATAAAGTTTTACTCAGCAGAAAATTTATTCTAGTACTGAGCATCCTTCAGCCCCACAGTGCCAAGGGAGGAGGAGCATTTGTCAGCTCCAGAAGTTACAGCATCAGTTCCTGTGTTCCTGCAACTGAAGTGATGGGGAAAATACCACGGGCCTGTTCTGCCAGAGCTGGGCAATGTCATGGATGTGGCTTTGACATACTAACTTGGGTGGTTTGATTTCCAGCTACAGGTAAGAATCAGGTACATCTCCACTCATTGCACAGCAAAGACTCACTGACCTTTAGAAGCAAGCCCTGCCACTGTCATGCCAACAGCCCTAATTGCTCTCACAGGTGCTCCCTTCAGAGCTGGGTCCTACCTACCCTTGTCTGACACATGCTACTCTCCATCCTTCTCACCAAACACTTGTCCTGTCCTCCTGACCCACACAAACTGCTGCTTGCCTCAGCTCCCTAACTTCTGGTTTCCCCATCTGCTCTCCTGAGCTACTTCACTGTCCTAAAAGTAAAGATTAAGATATGTGAATAACCTTCATTAGGAGTTTTGGTTCACTTTCCCTTTCCTGTGCAGTAAGAGCAAGTAGTGCATAGGAACCAGCAGGAACATCAACTCCTGAATGCATCTATAAATGTTTGGAGCAAATAATAGGTAAGTACTTAGATGGAAGCAGGAGAAGAGAAGACAACTGGGAAAAGGTCTACCTGCTCTAACCTGCTGCCTGAGCTAAAAGATTATTTTTTTTTAGTCAAAAAGGGTAATATTTGACCACCAGTTAGGCATCTCCAGAACAAATCAAATCCACAGCCATTTCCATTTCAATTCAGGAGGAAATCACACTCTGTACATCACAGAGGAAGATGGCTGCAGCTGCAGTCAGGGCAGCATCCCCACTCCTTACCACAGCTAATTAAAAGATCATGTAATTATAGTTGATCCAGCGCCCACAGAAGTCAAAGGCAAGCCATTCATCGCCTGTAATGGGCTTTGGAGCAGCTTCAAACACTTCTCCAGCATACATAGCCCTGACACTGTGGAAAGGAAAAGCCTCCCAGTTTCACTACACTCATCCACAGTGGAAAGAGGCAGTATGTTTTCTAATCTCTTTCATCTAATATAAACACAACTGACCATCAGCTGTCCATTAAATGGGACTATTTGTTGAGGGAAATAGGCATGGGGAGTTTGTATTTACCCATGGACCATCTGACAACCAAGGCTTTGTTTCCCTTGGAAGGAAAGTGTCTGCTTTCAGTCTAAGGGACTCCAACTTTTTGTCCAAAAAGAAAAAATTCTGAAAAGCATAAGCCAGGATGGTCCCTCTTTTCACCAAAAAGCTCCTCTTTAATTATCCTGGTTCATCCATGAGCATGGGGATAACACAAGCAGGCTCAGAGCAAGCTTGCTGCAGCTCTCACCTAATTTCCTCAGGTAAAAACCCATTATGCACAAAAATTACTTTTTAAGGGGAAAAAAAATCAGCCTGAATCTCAAAACCAGATCATATCACATCACAAAAAACTTATAACAACAAGCGTTTTGACCCTCCTGTTAGCCTTTTTCCCACCCTGGCACTGAGTGGTATCTGCTCCATGCACATTTTCATCCCTAACAGGTTTCTGAAGGAGGCTTTTGTTGAATTATTTTATAGGCACTATTAAGGACCAACTCCAGAGAGCAAGATGCTTAATCATTGCTGAAAATCCCCAGGTAGCTCTGCAAATCCACAGGCTTTTGTGACCAAGATGTATTTACTGTGTTTGTTAGAATTTTCCTGACTTCTGAGGAGTTTGCAGTTCTTCAGACACACTTGATTATTCAGAGAGCACACTGCTGGGGGTAAGCCAAATTTATCTGGGGACCTTAACTCCCCAACTTCCACCCCCCATCCATGAATCCAAGAAGCCTTCTGACTGAGAAGTTCATTATAGTGAGCTTAATTTCTGAAAACAGGTATGGCTTCACCCCTCCAAACAAGTCAAGTCTCCCCTGTCCTGTGGAGGCAATGAGAAATCAGCCTGAGCCTGGAAATTGGGTGCCCAGAGGCACTGATCTCAAAACCCAGCTATTGCTTTGAAGTAGCATCTTCCAAGCACCCACATGATCTATAAACTCAGTCCTACTTTCACAAGTTGCTGTATTAAAGTCCTTGTAGGTTACTGTCATTAGGGAGTAAACTTTGGAGAGCCAAATCCTACCTGGAAAAGGACTAGAGGCACTTCCACAAAGTGTTATTCATTAAGTCCATTTTCACAAGACTGGATTGAGTCTCCACATCTACAAACTGCACCACGAACTCCACAGCCAGAGCAGGACTGTCCCCACAGCCAGGATGCCAAGATGCTCTTCTGCATCTCAAAGCAGCCTTGAGCCACCCAAGAGCCCTCCTCAGTTTGAGATCAAGGGAAGTCAATGTAAGTGGATTTCTTCTCAGAGTGGCAGAACTTTGGCTAAACACACACACACACCTGCTGGAAACCCAAGCTAAACCAATTTCACCATCAGCAACAGCCATACCTTTCATTTATCCATGACCCTCGGCTGCCTCAGACAAAAAACTACACACAAAGCCAGGGAGCATCTGCCCAAAGGACAAGTTACCCTTGGGCCTGACCTACAGTTTTATTCAGTAAAACAGTAGTTACAACTTCTCCCCAATATCTGGGATGCCTGATGCAATTAAAGCTACTGGAACAATCCAGGGAAATGCATTAATTGATCTGTTCACACCACACCAAGGCAGAGGAGGGCAGCAACTGCCTGATCCAGAGAACATCAGCTAAAAATCAACATTAATAGTGACCAGAACAAGCTCTTTGATGGCTGATTCTCACCCAGCTGCTGAGAACCATCAAAGCACCACTCAGGGCATCACTCCACAAGCTACCAATGCAGAGGGCTCACAGGAGCAGGATCTGAGCTCAGGGCACCAGCATGACTCCCATTTAACACTGCTGCCCCTCTGATGGATGTGCAGGGTGAGGACGCACAGAAAGCCTTGTTTGAACCCTTTTCTCCCCAAAATGCTCCATGGTCAGAGTTTAGATCCTTTCACAGCACCCAACAAACCTTGACACGCATCCCCAACACCATCATGCAATTCTGTGCCCAAAGAGCAACTTCTCAATGTAAATTCAACACAAGGAAGTGCCAGGGAAGCACTGGGAGATGGACTGCTTGAAACCCAGCAGCAGTCTGCTCTTTCCAGGGTGCAAGCTCATGCTTGTTTTAAAAAGTTACCACAAGAACACTCAACACCAACACATGCATTGAAACAAGGCTGTATATTTTTTCTTACCTTTTCTTCTTGTAACTTCAAACCTCCTGGAGTCCTAGAAGGAAAAAAAGAGAAGATTTTCGTGGGTTTTGTTGGGGTTTTGGGTTGTTTGTTTTTTTTTAAATACAACACTTGTTTCCCAGGCAGCATGAACAGAAACCCTTAAAAACATTAGTCATTGTCCCAGAGAAGCATCTATGAAGCTCTACAAAATAACTGAGTAATTACAAGCATACATTTCAGTTTGTCTACAGATATTTAATGGATCAATATATCACCTAAAATGATTCATCATTCCATGAGCAGTTACACAGTAGAGCACAATATCTTTCTTTAAAATGGATTTTTTCTTCTCCCCTCTATTGATGTTAAAAGGGAGCAGCTCAGAGGGATATTACTGTGCCAAGGATTTAGGGTTGAGGAAGGAGGAGCCATTACAGATATTTTTAGTAGAGACTTCTTGAAATAACTGAATTAATTTCAAAGAAGCAACCAGACCACTCATGCTCAGAGCTGAGGGCTCATTTCAATCTCTGCACACCTACACCATCTGCCCTATTTCCTGCAAAGCATCACTGCCATCTCCAATACACAACCTCCTTGTTAAACAACATCACATGAAGTCTCACAGGGTACTGTGCTCCCAGACAACACTATCCACTCTAATGGGGAGACTCCAGAGGAATGAATATTTAATTCCAAGCAGTAACATTATTTATGGGTTAATTACAAATACTTCTAATTTCCATCCCTTGAGTTACTCCTTGCAGGCAGTATTAACAGTGGAGCCCAAGGGCTCCAGAAGATGATCTTGCTCAGCATCACATTGAGGTGGACTGTGCCTGCTGAAGGATGGTGCAGGATTAACCCCTGCAAGCTTCAGTGTGCAAACTCAATCCTGGAAGACCACAAAGAGCCATCAGCTCAGAAGAGAAGAAAGGTCTTCAGTTCTCTGCCAAAATCCTCATGAGGTTTTTCACCTCTGGCTGTGCCTTGTGTAACATCATCTCATTCCCTTAGTGCTCACTGGTCTCCAACATTGATCAAGTGCAGTAACAAAGAGGTTTGAGTATTTCCTTTTTTTGATAGGGAAAACAATGCATGGTCTCCCCAGACATCTGTGCTTCTGCCCCACCTGATGCTTGATACAGTTTTATTTGTACTTTTTCACCACTTAAAAAACCTCAAGTACATCCCTGCAGACCTCAGTCAGATGGAGGCAAGAATAGTGCTATGCGTCTAAAGACACGGACCCTCAGTCCCTTTCTGCCCTGCCACAGGGTAATTGAAAATATGGAAAGCACAGGATAAAAAATCAGAGCTTTTCAAAGTGGAAAAATAAGAAGAAAATAAATCAGCTTGTGGAAGTAACAACTGTACCAGCCCAGCTAACTCCTGAAGGACTCCCATCCCTCACCCAAGTGCATCACCCAGCATCAGCTAATGCAGAAAGAGGCATTTTACTCAAGGGTGTAATATTAGAGACACCACACTAGAGTGCTGTAGCCATTCATTTACCACCTCCAGAAATGCTCCTGTCCCCAGGGAGGGCCCAGCTCCACACACTGGATCCTCCAGCCCAGGGGACCACAGCACATCACACATTTCCTGGACCAGCTCTGCTCAACTCCAGCAACAGTCTATCCTTTGCCCACAGCCATCAGCAGTGTAAGCAGGAGATGCTGCTTCTCACTCCTACAAGTGCCCAGCAAGCTGGTTTTTTTCCTTAAAAACCAAACCTTTTGCCAAAGCCAGGAAGGATCAGAACAGCAGAAACAATGTCCTTGGCACCCTCCAAGCCAACTGAGGGGGATAAACAAAGCAAAAACGGGTATTTGCTTATAAAAACACTAAGTTGTTATTCCCTGTAGGATGCTGCTACCTCAGTGATCTTGAGAAATATGTAAAATGGCATTCAGGATTAGCACAGACTTCAAAGCATTTATCCTCTTTAGGCAGCAAAGCTCTGAGCTGCTCAGACAGTTATACTCCAGGGACCTCTCAGAGCTTTTCCAAATATTAGTTTGAGAGGTGGGGCACTGGATAAAAAAATGCAGATGCAGCCTGTTATCGTTAAGCCTGTGTACATGTAATTTATGCAAGAGGGAAGAGTACTTTTAAAAGTTCCCCTGGAGTCCCCTCACTTTAACAAGCTGTTTGAATTCGCTGCAGTTCAAAAGCTTAGAAACACTAAAACTAATTACAACTATTACATTGATCAAAAGAAAATAAGACAATCACAGTTTATTTAAAAAAAATTCAAATGTCAGCTCTGTTGTATTAAACACCCTCCTGGTTTGCCATGAAAAGAGCTGCATAGACATCAGGACAAACAAAGGATGGTCTTCAAAGTCTCCCCTTTTACTCGGTTCCCCTTATAATTATAAGCTCTGATGAATGTAAATGACCCCAAACAACAGCCACAGGATACAGAGGAAAAGCTTGTTAGGAACTCAATGGAAGAACAAGAGGTCAACCTACAAGCCATCACTTCTCATCACCTTGGTATGTCCCCCAGAATGTCCCCTTTCATGGAGAAAACACCAAAGACATTGAGAGCTCAAAAAGTTTCATAAAAATGGAGAAAACACCTGGCAACCACAGCAGGGCTTAAAGAGGAGCTTAAAGAGGAGCCACAAAGGCTCCAGGTAGAGACACAACTCTGCTTTCCATCCCCCTCTAAGGCAAAGCTACAGCAAGGACTTTTTTTTTCTTAGTTTGCCTCAGCTAAATCATTTCTCTCCTCACAGAAAAGGAGGGAATGATGCTAGTTTTCCTCCTCAAGGGCATGTTGAACATCACACCTTTCTATTTGTGACCTAATACACCCCTATGAGACCTTACAGCCCAGCCAGAGGCACAGCACCATGCTGCTCATGGGGACTCAGGTGATCTCTCCACCCAAAAGGAGCAGTCATCCTCTTTGAAGCGTAAGAAACTGCTCTCTAGTAAAAGAAAAAAAAAATCACACAGGGGTTTTAATAGTGTTACTAGTAGAGAACTAAACTATTTTGATAAAACTGACACTAAAGTTCTTGGATGCATTGCCTGAGGAGGAGTACTTCCCTGCAGAAGCCATAAAGCAGATGGTTATAAATGAGACTTATTTCATGGACACCATTTAATGACTGCAAATTCCTTTAACTAAAAATCTCATTTTATCAGAGCATAAATCATAGGCTTTGAAGGGAAAAAATTTGTTTGAGATTCCTCATTCCCCCTTCTTGAAGGCTTCTCCATGAATACCACTTTAAACAGCATGGCATTAAGGCAATACAAGGGTTTTATTTGTCAAGGCTGGCTTCTAGCACCTCTTTTCCTCCTTTTTAATGTTAGTTAATTGAACACAGAACAAAAGGCCCCTCTGTTCTCTGCCTGAAGTGCCTCATCATTGTAAGGTGGAAATCAATGTAGTATGTTTGCTCCAGCATCGCTTCTCATCAGAGATGTCACTACTGAAGAAAAACAACACATCTCCAGAAGATCAGCCCAGTGGTAACACACAGGAGCAGATAGTGTCATCAGGTATCATTATTAACCCTACCTGGATTAGGAAGGCCACAAATGAAAGCCCGTTCCCCCATCACTGCCACATGTTGCACCATTTAGCATCGGTTCTGATGGAACCCCTTCTCTGCTCCTACACAAAGGGAATGCCAGCCTTCCAGAAAACAGCACCTACACATCCCTAACAGCCAGTCTGTGTTCCAGGCTCCCAACTCCCACCAAATCACAGCCCCATGGATGAGCAGAGCACTTCTGGAATGATATATTGTTCAGAACCCACTGTGAGGTGTGGGGGGATGGACACTCCATTGTGCAGAGCTAACACAGCTACATGGAGGGCATGAGCTGTACAGTGCATACAGTACAGTGCTTGGGAGCCATGGTGCTGCAAATGGGGTTTCTGAGAGTCACTGGTGATGGATACAAGCAGCAAAACCACTTTCAGGTCGGTGTAAATAAAGCCTTTAAACACACGTCCTCTACACCCACGAAGAAGAGCTTGTGCACTGTACAGGGCAGGGAGAGGCAGCAACATGGGCTCATCTGCTTCTGGAAGAGACTCTTTGTCTCCTAAGCTGGCTGGACAAAGGGAACATCCCATGGCACCTTCCAAGCTCAGGTTCCCATTTCCACCAAGACACTTCACAGTCAGAGTTTTTCTTCCTCCAACATTGGATTTTACTTCAGTTTCCACCAAACTCCTGGCTGTTCCTGCGCTCTTGCCTAAAGGAAGATTTGGCTTTAACTCTCCTGTGGCTGAGTAAACTCAAGCTCACTGGACAGTCACATTCAGCATCTTTGTGCACAGCCTTCAGGGTGTTGCTCAAGGGAACTCAGAAGAAGCCCAAGGGAACTCAGAAGAACCACAGCTACACTAAGAACATCAATTTCTCTGGTGTCATCACTTCCGAAGAGCTTTATCCCACCAGTGCTAATCAGCAACTGATCTTTTCAAGCTGCACTCGAGTCAATAGGGTGGGCAAGGAAGGTCTTCATGCTTGTTCCTCTTAGATTCGTAACTACAGCAAGAACAATCCACTGAAGGCCTGATTTCTGATTTGGGAAATAATCTATGAAGCCCAAGACACTGCTGTGCCAAGCTGTGGTGACTTGTTTCTCACATAGAACTCCTATTCCCACACCTCAAGGGCAATCTCTATTAATAGCATCCACACATCCTCTCCTGCCAAGGAATGAGCAGAGCAAAACATCACGCAGATGCTCCAGCTACACCAAATTATTACTGCAGCATGAGCAAGAGGAGGTCATTCAGGAACAAAGCAAATCCAGGGCTGTCTGCTGGAAGCACAGGACAAGGCAGAGTTTCTCTGAAACAACCGTGCGACTGGGGACGAGATGCAGATACACAAACAAGCTGCTTTTGAAGCTCTCAACTCCAGAAAAAAATCCAGCCTTTAGGTAGGCAACATTAACCATCTACAGGCAGTTCACAACAATCCCTAGGTGCCCAGAATTTATGATTGCTTGATGCCTGCACTACATCAGTAGATGTTCATCATCGTTCAGCAGGAGCTGTTACGCATGATTAAAAGCAATCTGTTAACTTGGATCCTACAACTGTGGACCAGACAGTAAGGCATGGAGCATAATACACAGCCTTTTGTGTATAAACATGCCAACCTAGTGCTAATACCCCATGGCTTGACAACTGTCCCAGCCACACATGGTTTGTCAGGCACTTGGACGGCTGTATGTGCCCACTCAGCCCCACACTGCCCCAGGGGGCTGCAGACCAGGCACAGCAAGATATGGAGTGTGGGAGAGGGCTCCCTGCCCTCAAATACTGCTCTGAAAGGCACGCAGAGCCAAGCATGGTTTGACATTGCAGTAGCAACATCATGCTTTATACTTGCCTTGCAATGGACACACAATATAGGTTGCCCAGGGGGTGTGGAGTCTCCTTCTCTGGAGAGATTCCAGCCCCATCTGGACACCGACCTGTGTGCCGTCCCAGGGACCCTGCTTTGGCAGGGGGTTGGACTCAATCTCTCCAGGTTCCATTCCATCCCTGTGATTCTGGGACTCTGTAATGCTCATGGACAATGTACCAACAGGGAGGGGCAAAGGTCCCTTTCCTGGCTGCTTGTCCTCTTGTCCCCACACCCCCACATGTGATTTCCTGTGTTCTAACAGGAAGAGCATGGGCAGTAATTAAACAGTCACAATTAGGCTTGAAATCCAGAAAGCCAGGAACCTGCCTGCTATTTCTCCCTCATTCTCCTTTTAACTACAGCCAGAGGATAAGGTTTTGGACTCCAGACAGAGGCACAGCCCAAGCAGGAATTGCTGAGCAACAGCTCAATGTACTATCTTAAGGAGCAAATCTTCACAGCATCTCCTTGTAGCCCCTCCTTCTCCCCAAATTCCCCTGTCTGCAGCCCAGCTGTACACTCATCCTCCTCTTTGCCCAGAAGTACGATGCTTAAAACATGCCACCAAGTCAGGTACCAACCAGGTACCATCCTCATGTACAACGAGCCATAAGATAACATCACAGCCAGTTCAGTCTCCAGCCCTTTAACACCAAGGAGTTTAAATCCAAAGGAGCCCTTCTCTATGCCCAGAATCAAAGGTTAACACACAGAGCTTCACCAAAACCCAAAGCATCAGATGGAAGAGATGCAGATGAGCCAGTGAGGTTCCAGACCCACAAGTTCCCTGTATTGCTGGTGTATAATGCAGCCATTTCCCTGACACTCTGGGGAGGAGACTGTGAGGGGATAATTCAAATTCAGCACATGTGGCTGGGCTCACACCAGGTCTATTTCTTATATTAGATGTTACCTCTGCACACACCAAGTCCCCAGGGTCGTGCTCTCAGGACCAGCCTAACTGCTGTACCTTTCCAAATATACAGCCCAGACTCATTTAGCAAATTAATAAAGAAATGGCTGTTCCTATTAATAGATTAGCACCCCAGGGATTTCCCTCCCCCTCCTTCAGTGCATGTTCTTTCTTATCTCAAGTGAGGGGTCAAGAAAATCTCACTCACACCCCATGCAGGGCTAGGAGAGCCTCCACACACAGACAGTAGCATCTACAGTGGTTTTGACTAATACACAGCTTAGTTGGGCAATCAGGATTTTCTGTTTACAACCACAAACACAGTTTATTTTCAAAAAAGATGCTAATGAGGCAGAGAACATTCACTTTAATTTTTTTTTTGAGCCAGGCACAAGAAAAAAAATATAACTCATGTGCTACTGTTTAGAGGAAAGCAGTTTAGATTTGTCCTGTCTGGTATAAATATTGAGAGAAGCTCTGATGTCTCACATCACACAGCATCATCTGCTCACCCATACGGTAGCTAATTGAGATAATTGCTGCATCTCTGATTATACTCATTACTATTTCTGGACTTTAGATGAGAAACCCAGGTATAGCTCCATAAATTTCCAGGCTGTCACAGGGGAGCCCATGGGATGCCCGTTTTAGAAACCCCAGATTTGCAGATGTACCCTTTCTGATCTAAAAAGCTGAGAATCCTCCTGCTTGATGGTAGAAAGTACTTTAAGTAGACTTGCCTTCCTTTATAAGCTACTGCCTGAGCCTTTCTGGAAGGGAGATTATGCTATATTTGGGGAAAAAAGTCAATATTTAGTCTCCTAACATTAAGTAGCATCTGTACAGAGTATCAGACAGCATAACCCTCTGCTGTTCACAGCCAAGTTAAGATTGCCTTAGGTTTTTTTACTTGCAAGATACTTCACTCTGGTCTCATTCTCTCCTCCAGGAACACACCAGCATTTCCTCACAGTTGCTCAACTGTGACAGCAGAAAAACTTACAGACATTTGATTTCTGGGGTCAGTTTGTGGCACAGCTCAAGGCAGAGCTGGGCATCCCAAGCACACAGTCCCTCAGCTCCCTGGGGGCCAGCATCCAACACCGGCTCTGGCACAGGAACTCAGGGTCATCAGCACCCAAGGCACCGCTTTAGGGGAGGACATCTCTGCAGCAGCTGGTGGTCCTGCTCAGCTGGAGGGGGATAACCCACAGCAGACTGGGCACTGCAGGACACCAAGAGGTATCACACTGCATCTTACCTGATGTTTAAAAAAATACAGAACCAGTCTGACCTCCTTTAAGGGGGGACCACATACAGGAGGGTTTCATAGAATCACAGACTGCTCTGGGTTGGAAGGGACCCCAAGGATCAGAGCACCAACCCCCTGCCACAGGCAGGGACACCAACCTCAGGCCTGGAGCTACACAAGGTTGCCCAGGGCCCCATCCAACCTGGCCTTGAACACCCCCAGGGACGGGGCATCCACCCCCTCTCTGGGGAGCCTGTTCCAGCCCCTCACCACTCTTTCTGTAAAAAACTTCCCCCTGATATCTCCTCTAACCCTTCCCTCCTTCAGCTTCACTCCATCCCCCTTGTCCTGCCAGTGTCTGCCCCTTTAAATAGTTGATTCCCCTGAATCAACTTTCATCTTGAAGTCATGCTCTAGAGGCATCCCAACAGTCTCTTGCACTCACTATCAAACCAGAACCATCTATATAAACTAGAACTGTTCCAATTTTACACTGATATTCAAGCACACAGCACCTACCTGCTTCCAAGTACCCAAACCCCAGATTTCCTAGTATTTCAGGCAAGAGCATCTCCTAAGATGCAGCATTTACTGACCACCCCACCCCTGGGGTACTGTCCCAGAAGATACAGCATTTACTAAGCCCTCTAGGTACAGGAGGAAGAGGTTTGGGGATGCAGAGGAAGGACCCCAACATGTGCATCCAACTACTACAAAAAGCTTCTCATCTCCACAGAGATAATATACTAGTTAAGATTTAGAACCGTCTACAAACAGCAATTACAGCTGGTTAGATATACTGTATAAATGCAGGTATAACAAGGAGTGAATTTATCAGTACACAAAGTAATACAAGAATAAATTTAGGTGCTGTCTCCCTTTACCTTCATCAATGTTTAAAGCAGGAGCAGGCTGTAGTCCAGTAGAGATTTTAATTCAAATTTCATTCTTCCCTTCCTTCCTCCAAGCTGCCTTACAAGCTGGAGGAGCACACATGTGGCAGAGAATATATTACTAACAACTCTTAAAATAATGCCAGGATATTAGATCTTCAACTGCACATAAAATTGATACACTGTGCCTGCCTTATTCCAAGCTCATGCTTTGAAATTACACTGATCTGAATTATAAGCAAAAGCTTTTATCAAAATCCTCTGCAGTTTTGCACCTTGTTCCCTCCAAAGCACAACTTGGTAGTGTGTCAGATTGGGAAATACAACTTCAGTGGGGGAAGGAGCCCAAAATCATCCCCATGACTCCCCTGCCACCTGGAATAGCCACCACTGCAGCTGAAGATCACCATTAAGCAAAGCACCACTTGCCAATCTGAAGGTAGTTAGAAATTTCATCAGTAATTGAGACTCTTGGCCAAGCAGAGCTGAGGCTGAGGGGACTCCAGAGGGATGCCTTGTCCTGTGCAGGATGGCATGGATGGGCTGGTAGGGCCCAGTGAGTGCAGTCACAGCAAAGGTTAAGGGGACACTTATTACTTAGAGGTTTTAAGCCATCAGGTGCCACACCAGCAGTGACCAAAACAAAAATAGATACCCTACACAGCCAGTACCTTCCAAATGCCAGTAAGAACATCACAGTGCTTAAAGAAATGCACATGCTTGCTACATTCATGAGCACAAAACCAAGCATGGGCATAACCACACATGATGCTTCGGGGTTGGAGATATAATTTAAGGCAAAGCCAGATAAGGTAACAAACATAATGGGTATAAATTGCCAAGGAACTGAAATACTGGCACAGCTGGTCTAGTCTGCCCTTGGACTGTGCCGTCAGTGTCCAAATTTGGCATCCCACAGCACACCAACTGTGCCTGGCTCCTTACAGGGGGCAGTTAAGGTGCATCAGTGAAGTTTGAACATCTCACAGCACAGAGAGGGGAAAAAGCAAGGGGAAGAAAGAAACTTGGCAGCACTTGGAAGTGCAAGAGCCACCAGTATTGTGAGAGCACCCAGAGCATCCCTCTGAGCTCTGTGCTGAGGAGCTCCCAGGAGCGTGGGGTGCTGTGCGTGTGTGTCTCCTGAGACTTCATCAGGAGTGTGGGTAGCAAGCCCTGAGCATGGCCTGAAAGCCAAATGAGAGCAATTAAGGATTTCTGCAGAAGCACAGAGCAGTTCTGGTTGTGCAGCCTGCCAGCTTGTACCACCACTGCTCAGGAGTCATCAGCAGCATCCCAACATCTCCATTAACAATTCAGCACAAACCAACTATACACACACCAACACAGGGTTATTCTCTGCTCTCACACTACCCAGCAAGGATATCCAGGCTACCTGCCAGCAGTGCCCTGGAAACCAGACTACAGAACTTCATTTCTGAGACACAGCGCTGTGCTGACTTGCTGGAGGAGCTCCCTGCAGCAGATGGGAGCCCTGCTCCTGGAAGGGCTGACAAAGACTTACAGCACTGCTCAGCTGCACCAAGGCTTGGGAAGAGATGAGGGACCTGCCCCAAGCACCACAGCAAAAACAGCTTGGCTTCAGCACTGGCAGAAAGCAGGGAGCAGCAGAAAGGCTTGCTGTCCAATTTCAGTATTTAAGAAGATGCTCTTTGTAAAATGCCCCAACAGGCTGAAGAATCAGTCTGAGCTGCCTCATAGGGAGTGAAAGGAGCAGTACCTCTGGCTTTCCATCAGGATTGCCTGGCCAAGTTCTCCTGTAGGTGTAGCTCCAGGGTTACTTCAGACCCAGGCTGTCCACATCCCTCCTGCCATGCTCACACCAGAAGGCCCAGTCAGCCACCAGCCACGGCAGCAGCTCAGAGCTACATTTGAGGGCTCCCTTCAAGAAAGGAGCTGTGACCCCAGATGACATCACCTGGTGCTGCACAGGCAACTCAGAGCCCTTCCCAGCCAGCACAGAGCTGTCCATGAGAAGTGGTCACCCCCACAGCATCCACCTTGAACATGGAATCAGCCTTGAAGGCAGACAAAGCCCCTCCAACAACATCCCCCCCCAGCAGTGAGCTCCCTCTTAGATATTTTGGCACATACTCCTCCAGCCCCACCAGATTTAGTTCCATGATGGATCAACCCTGGGAAGCTGCAACACTTTGCTCCACAGAGGTCCACATGCAGCCATCAAGGGCTTCAAGAGCTTTCCAGCACCTCCAAAGAGGTGAAGAGAAATTTCACAACCCAGAAGTGACAGCAGCACTCTCCAAAATTAATACAAATCAGGTAAATGAAGGCTTTTCCAATAAACACTTACATCAGCCCTTTTTAAAACAAGGTTTCCAGGTTTAGCCTGTTCTACACCTATGGAATCTCAGGCTGCTTATTACCTCTTTCCAGGAACACTCCCCCCCCATCAGTTTGAGAGGCAGAAGGCTGAGCATCCAAAAACCACACACCCCTGCTGCGTTAGAGTCAGTTCCTCATGCAGAAGGGCTCTATATCCCAGTCTTTGGCCCCAAGACTTACTTTTCCTTTAGAAATGCAGAGCACAACTGCAGTCATTCTACCACAGACCATGAAGAAATCAATTTAGCAATCCAAACATAAATTAAGCAATGTTTTTGATTCAGTAAACTTGTTCCTACGCAGATCAGAGCAAGTATTAGTGAAGGTCAGTGACCCATCCCCAAGATTTGCTTTGATGAAATTCATAGGAATTTTAGATCAGAGCACACTTCAAATTATTTGACCTGGAAATTAACCCTTTACCTATTTTTAAGTGATTTTAACAAATTGCTAGGAGCTTTTCTGTTTGTGATTCAATGGTTTAAATGCATATTAATGGAATTACTTATTAATCAAAGCACCAATTCAGTAACTTACAAATACTTCTCCTGAATAAAGATCTTCAAACTGAGCAAAGCCCAGCATCACTGGGGTCCTGGTGGGTGACAGGGTGGCCATGAGCCAATGGGATCCTGGGGGGCATCGAAAGGAGCACAGCCAGCAGGTCAAAGGAGGTGATCCTCCCCCTCTGCTCTGCCCTGGTCAGGCCCCAGCTGGAGTGTTGTGTCCAGTGCTGGGCTCCCTGGGATAAAAGAGACAGGGATCTCCTGGAGAGAGTCCAGAGGAGGCTATGGAGATGAAGGACCTGAAGCATCTCTCCCCTGTGAGGAAAGGCTGAGAGAGCTGGGGCTGTTCAGCCTGGAGAAAAGACGACTGAGAGGGAATCTCATCAATGGTTATCAATAGCTGAAGGGTGGGACACAGGGGACATGGGCAGCCTCTTCTCAGTGTCTGTGGGGACAGGACAAGGGGTGATGGCCTCGAGTTGGCGCACAGGGAGTTCCACCCCAATTTGGGGAAGAACTTCTTCCCAGTGAGGGTGAGGGAGCCCTGGGACAGGCTGCCCAGGGGGTGTGGAGTCTCCTTCTCTGGAGAGATTCCAGCCCTGTCTGGACACCGACCTGTGTGCCCTGTCCTAGGGACCCTGCTTTGGCAGGGGGTTGGACCCGTGGGCTCTGCAGGTCCCTTCCAACCCCTGTGATTCTGTGATCACTAGAAAAGGATTTCAGGCAATTTTTATTATTCAAAAGGTATCAGGGCTAAATTATGGCCTGAAAGAGAAAACAAACACCTTTTGAGAGGAAACTGCCATTCTCTCAGTGTCACTGACCTACCTGAGAGCTGCGTTTAGGGCTCCCTGACTCACCTTGGTGTTCAGTGCCACACTGTACAAACACCTTCTTGTGGAAAAAGCTTTCTGTACAGTTTGTTAAAAAAAAACCCTGCATTATAACTTCCATCCCTTCAAGTGACTTTAACTGTGTTCTCTGCACATTAAAAATGTTACATTCTGGGCAAATCAGAACAAATATATTCCTTGCTCAGATCTTTTCACCTGAAGCAAGATCAAGTAATTGGTACAAGAACTTCATGGGGTTTAGAGGAAAATCAAGGGAATTAATGTCTTTCAAGCAGTATAATAGCTCTACAGCTTATGTTAAAGTAAATCATTTGAGTAATGAATTTAACTCCTCAGAGTAACTTTTCAGAAAATCTAAACTAACACATGTTAATGAAGAATGAAATACATTTTCACTGCAAAAGCCTGCAAAATACTTGAGTATTTTTAATAGAAAAGCAAGAGTAAGCTGAGACAATACCAAAGCATGTTTAACAGCCACGTGCTGCCCAAATTCCAGACAGCAACAAAACAGTGACAGTGTGGAAGTGAACTGGTTTTCTTCACTTTCACAGAACAGAGGATGGATACCTCAAGGAAAAAGTACACCCAAGAAAGAACTCAGTCTCTAATTCCACCAAAATGATTTTTCAAGTCCTGCTAAGCAGGAAAGAGCAGCTTTTTAATTGGCTTAAATGGCTTTATTGAAATCGCACACACAACAGCAGCATTTGTAGATGGGATGTGACTGGGAGAAATGGGATTCTCTAACCAGAACAGAAGTCCTGAGGCTTAAACAGATCCAATTGCAGCACAAATCCATCAAGGCTCATCGTTAGCCTGGCACTGACTGATGTCTCTGCTGGTACCCAAGTGTTCCAGGCAGCAGCAGCTAAAACAATAACTGAAGTCTCCTTGCCTCCCCCACCACCTCCCACTTCCAGGCATTGGAGCAATCATTTAGCAAGCCTATACTAATCAGGAGCTAATTAAATAACTAAAATTGTTCCAGCATTCATCATTTTCTTCCCATGAAGAGTCCCTTTTCTAGATCTTTATGGCCTTATCTGCATGGCTTAGCCACGTGAAGGTCTGAGCTTACCCACACCGTGCTGCAAGTGCTGGGGCAGGAAGGCACCGACCATACTGGGAACTGTGCCATCCTCACCTCCACAATGAAAGCCAACACTATGTCACCTTCAGCACTGACAACCTGAGCTGCTTCTCCACTCCCATGAGCCCAGGGACCAAGCACTGCAGAGCCCATCACTGCCCCACACAAACACAGGGGTTCCCTCATCTCCCCATTGAACCTGGCATGATCCCACTGGAGAGGGCCCCTCAAGATCTTCATCCCTCACTACAGCCACCCTGCTCCCTTAGTCCCTTTTTGATTGCTTTGTGCTTCACAGGGATTTGATGTCAGAAAGCCAGAAGGGAAACACTCTGGGCAGTAACTTTGATGACTCCCTCAGAACTCACTCTTCCTTTAAGGAATATTTTTTCTTTTTTCCCCCCAGGTTTCAGCCAGAAGTCCAGCAACCCAAACTAAAAGCCAGGGCAAAGTTTGCTCATTAAACATAGTTTCACTGGTCCCAGCAGCCTTAGGAGACAGCATACCACTAGGTCCTTTAGGGCAGACACAGCATCTCCACAGCAGCCAGCTGCCCCACCTCACTCCCAGAAGGATGTCAGCATACTCAAAGCATTACAGCTTTTGCCTCACTGTTTCTTCACTGACCAACTCAGCGAGTGTTTGAAACAAGCACACGTGGATAAGCCCTCACTAGTTTTCTGTGGTATGGAGACCCCAACAGAGCACACACACACACACAGAGGAGTCGTAGCTGCTGCAGCAGCCAGTGTACAGTACCTCTTGGTGCAACCTCCCCGCATCAGAATACAGCCTTCTGCTCCTGTCTGCGTCCATCCATCCCCTCGTGACCGACGGGAAAACCCCAAGCAACATGAGAGACAGCCAAAAGCTTCTTGATTTCATCATTTCACGCCTGTTGAAAACAAGAGAACAGTTGTAAAGCAATCATCTCACAAGAAAACCCAGCTCAGATACAACAGCACGGCAGACGCTTCGGCTGATGGTGCCTCTCCACACTGGGACAGCGCCAACAGGACTCTGCAGCCTCCCCAGCACACCCAGCAAACCCCCTAATGTTCCCTTTTCACACCCATCCATGTATGTATGAGCTATTGCTGTGAAACAGCTCAGCGTCTGGTAACCACATGAAGGAGGGACATCATAAATTGGGAACTAAGGAGGAATGCAAGGAGCCTTCAGTGAGAACACAACCACAGACAGTATTTCACAGCCTGGGCAGAAGGATACAGATACACTAAGAAGAAATGAGGCCAAACTAGGTTAACTAAGAAACAAGATACTGGGATTAACCCACCTCGTGCATGCTTCAAGGAGAGGTTCATGGAAAAGAACACTGTCAAAAGAACTACTAGAGACCACCACAAGTCCTCACAGGAGACCCTCAGAGACCTTAAGCACATGTGCAAGAAATATGCAAATATTATTATTAGTTCCAGGAAGTGAAACGAATATGGATGTACTGGAATGATACAAGCTTCTCCTCTCCCAAGCAAAGGTACACACGTTAGGTTGGAGCGATGCCCTGCACACCCAGGGCTGCAATAACAAAGGCCTGCTTTCTAAAACTCCCAAAACTCCGTCTTAGAGAGGTTCTAGACCAACCTTTCCAGTCACACTACCACAGGCAAAACCAAACCACATCAAACAAGACATGATGGTACTGCAGAACCCAGCAAGTGACTTGGTCCCATCTCTGGACAACCCAGCAGCACCAGGTCATTCATGGTCCAGGATAACCCCCCCATACCCTCAGACCTTCAGGCCAGCCCAGTTCCTGCAGCGTGGCAGAAAGTATCATTGTTCTCCTGAGGTTCAGAGGACAACACTGCAGGAGATGAGTAAGATGCCAGTGAAGATCTTCTACCACAAGAGCACCCAACTGGAGCAGAAGTTCTTGCCTCACATGGGTTTTTTAATGAATGTGGAAGAAAACAGAGTGCAGTTACTCAGAGGGCTGCCAGGCAGAGCTGCCACACACACACACAGCCCCACGCTGGTGCCCTGGCAGCTCAGCCTGGAAAGCTCCATACTTCATCCCAACTTTTGGGGGGACTGGACAACCAGATCATGTCATTACTGCTCACATTAAAATACCAAAGGCATCTCCAAGCCTGGCACCATTTCCATGGCAGCCGAGGGAGGCGCTGACCTTTCACTGCAGCTGCAGAGGATGCTACAGCAGACCCATAACAAAGCATAATGGCCACTTAATGAGGCAAGCAATGGCATTTCTATAGCATGCAAGTGACAGGCTGCTGCTCAGGCTGAGCAATATACATTAACAAGGCGAGTTACCTGCTAACGGCACAACTAAGCCCTGCTGAATCAAGTCACCATGACATACCTTGCCTTGACAGGACTCATTTAGCAGCGTTCCCACACCACGTATTTGCTGCAGGGTGTATCCAAGCCTTGGTGCATCACTTAATTCCAGAGCCACGACCATTTACACCAGCACTGACTTGGGCTCAGCCATTTGATCTGCCCAAAAACCCACTCTCAATGGGAGCGAGCAGAGCCTACAGCCACTGCACACCACGCAGCTCAGGCATCACTTCTCCTTGCTAATGTAAACACCCTGAATTGAGAGCACTCAGGATGAAATCAAAATTTATTAGGCTTTCTAAATTCCAATTAGAAGCCTCAGACGTAATGTTACCAGGGCTACAGATAAATGTTTAATAAGCCAAAGTCACTATATCAATAAGCGACAAGTACATTGTTACATTATGAATCGCTCCTGCACAGCAATCCTCTTCCCCACAGTTTTTATAGAGGTATTTTGTATGCTCAGCTGATGCCATCCCAGCAAACACAACTACTTCGCAGTTCTGGAGACCTCTGACTCATATGCTGCTTGAAATTACGATCCTAGAGCAAATCAGGGGACTGGCTAGTTTGATGGATATTTAGTAAATAAGGAAGCACTGGGAAGCATGACAGTGTTTGGATTAGGATGCCTACAACAGTGATGAAGCTGAAAGGGCAGCCTCCACCTGCTACAAACTACAGTCATGTTATAAATGGGATTTGTAGAGCATCTTTCTCCAGTCAGTTTAGAAATCACTTATTTTTATTGCATACTGACTGACAGTACACTAATTGCTCTCACTCGTAATAAGAGGAGGACACACAAATACACATCATATATCCAAATAGCCTACAGCAAGCAACAAATATGCACCATAAATACCGAGTGAGGGTTGACTCTGAAGCCATACACTGTTTTCACATTACTTGGCATCCTACACCAGAGCTCAGCATCACCTTACCCTGAGCAAAGCAGAAGGCTCCTTGCAGAACCCGGTTAGCAGCTACATCGTGCAACACAGCAACTGGATTGGGGTCTAAAGTTCCCCAAAGTCAACAAAACCAATTCAAAGTCACTGAACAGATCTGCATCACCAGTGTAAAGTCAGACAAGTGTCACTACCACCCTCCTTTCCTCACATGAGTGAGGGGCAGATTCACACAACGTGAGCCTGTACAGACACCACCAGCCAGATAAATCACAGCTCACACACAGGAACTGCTGCATGGAACAAGCAGTTTACTCAAAAAAGAAAAGAAAAAGGGTGAGCAGCAGTTGTGGCTAAACACTAGAAGACTCCCAAGAGCCAGGGATGGATGGTGGGGCATTTATCTCACACCTGGGCTTAGCAGCACCTGTGAGCAGAGACTGTCTGATCGCAGAAATTGGTGATTGCAATGCAGACACTAGAAGCAAACCAGCCCATTTCCAAGCAAGCAAAGATGAGCATCACAGCCGTTCACAGCATCTCCTCTAGTTTCAGTAGTAGGATTACTTCCACAGGAATTTTGGCCCCAACGTTAAGGCAGATACTACACAAAGCCTGAAAGTTTACCTTAAAGGACGCAGTTTCTTCCTCCAGCATCACAGCCTCCTTGCAGCTGGCACTGCCTTGCCAAAGGGACACTGCCACAAGCACAGCGATGCCACTGGAAGAGGCTGAGACAACAGCTTGCTTGAGCACACAAGTGCTGCTGTGACACTGGCAGTCACAGAACACAACCCCATCCTGAGCCCAGGCACCGACACACAGCCAGGGAGCCTCAGCTCACGGGGCCACTGGTGCAGCATCTCACAAGGAAGAGGACAAGCAGCGAGCCAAAGACATGGCCACAGGTTGTAGGGCACAGGTTTTAGAGCTGCTCAAGCAAAAAAAGGGTCACCTTGAGAAACGAAGCCAACTAATGACACCAGCCCTTTCCAGGGAGAACAACACAGGTTGTTTCAAGTACTTTGTGCCATGCAGGGGAAGCAGCTGAACAGCTAGACTGCCGCAGAGATCCCACAACTTTCTCCTCCACAGCAAGGATGCTTTAAGAATTCGATTGCTGTGACTGTAATAAGATTAAAGAATTGGCCTAAAAAACCCCACAACAGTTACAAGTTCTGGTTTCAGGGCTATTTAAACTGCAGCTTATTTCTTTAGCATTGAGAAATTAATAGTTTGCCATCGCTTTTAATGATTTCCAACAGGCTTCACGTTAGGAAGGAGGAGGTTGAACTTGATTACCTGAAGTTATGAGTGTTGCTATAGCAAAAGGACCAAAGCATTACCTCTATATAATCTGGCTCTATTAACACCAGATAAGAATCTAGTCCTCAGATCCTCTGCCATCAACTATTCCAGTTGCTTCAGCCTTATCTAAACAGCCTTTCTAGTGCCTGAAAAATAATTTTTAGGGCCATAATCCCTTGTTGAGCGCTAGAAAATTACACTACAAAATTAAGGGGGAAATCCATTCTAAGACAACCTTTCAGCAAAGCTTAACAAAGGTAAATAGGCACTCCTGCAGCATCTCGGAGAAATACTTAAAGTTTTCATGCATTGAGAACTCACTGGAGTCAGCTCCGATGTTTAGGTACAGACCAGGCATCTCATTTGGGCAAACACCCAGGTGCCAAGATTTAGTCTTTACATCCCCCAAGGCATTTCCGTGCTTTCCAGAAGAAATCCGGGGAGCATCCTCACCCCAGCAGGGATGCAGCGCTGCCAAAAAACTCCCGGACCTCACACACAAGAGGTTCCAATCTTTGCATCCGAGGCTGCCTCCGCGACACCGGAGTAACGCCCAGCCACGGGTTTACTCCGAGGTTACGCTCGGGGAGCCCCGGACCACCCGCCCCACCGCCAGCCCAGCGGAGAGCCGGTGATTCCCACCACCCAGCAGCGTTCCAGAGGAGCTGGGGAGGGAGCGCAGGACCTCCTAGAAAAAACATCGCTCCTGCCGCAAGCTCAACCCCGCCGGCTGCGGCTACAAAGGTGGCCCGGGGCGCGGTGGGGAGGGGGAGCTCTCACCCCGCTTGTTACCGGCCCCGGGATGCGCCCAGCCGCGAGCAGCGGGGCCGGCAGCGGCGGAGCCCGACGGGGCGCTCCGCGGGGACGGCTGCCGGCACCACGGCGCCACCCGGGGGCCGCGGGGGGAAGCGCCGGCTCCATTCGCACCCGCGGCGGGACGCGCCCCCGGCCCCCACCGACGGCTCGGCAGCCGCGGCACGGGAGGAAGCCGGAGGGAAGGAGCCGCGTCTGCCCCGCGGGCGGCACTGCCACCGCTCCGGAACGCGGGGCTGAGGAGGGGGCAACAACCCTCCGAGCGCGTCCCACCGCGGCGGCGGCTCCCACCTGTTACTGCGCCCAGCCGGGGGCTCCGCAGCGGGCGGCGGCGGCAGCATCATCCGGAGGGATGCCCAGCCCCGAGCCAGCGCGCCCCGCGGAGCGGACGGCAGCAGCGGCAAGCGCGGCTCCCGCGGGCTCTCTCCCCCTCAGCCCAGGCGGGGACGGCGATGCTCCGCAGGGCGCGGGAAGCCCGCGGTGCAGGGCGGTGCGGGAAGCCGCTGCGGGGCGCTCCCCCGCGGCACTCACCTGCGAGAGAAGCGGGGTGGTGGGGCGGGGCTGCCCGGGACGGGAGCGGCGGCGGCCGAGTACGCGGCGCGGGCCGGGCCGGCCCTATTTCTGCTCTCTGGGCCGGAGCCGCCTGACGTCAGCGCCGCATTTGCATATTCCACCCAATCGCCGGCACCTGTGCGAGCAGGCGGGACCGCCCCCTCGGGGCACGCGGCGGGAGGGGGCCGTCGGGGCGCCGCGGGGGCGGGGGCAGCGCGGGGAGCGGCGGGGGGGGGGGGAGCGGGGCACCCCCTCCCCTTCCCTCCTCTCCCCTCACTGCTCTCCGTGTGGGCGCCGGCTCCTGGGTGTGGGGCTGCGAGAGGGGCTGGGGGGGGGAGCTACTTGGATCCCCCACCCACGCCGGGACCCCGGGGCCGTCGGTGGGGTAAAACCCCAGGGGCACCCCCGCGGGGTGCGCAGTACCCCTCTCCTCCTCGGCAGCCCCACCGTCCGTCCCCGGCAGAGCCGCTCAGGGCAGTGCGGGACCCAGGCTACCCTGGGGGCGAGCGACAGGAGACCACCGACCAGCGATGTGCCTGTAAAACAGGGGTGTCCTTGTGGGGCACCGAATTTCGCCCGGCGGGACCCCGTAACATCCCCCCCTCCGACCCTTCACGGCAACCACACAGCGCAGAACGCGCAGCTTGCGAAGGGCTCCCTGCTTTTTCCGCGGATCCCTGGCTCCGCAGGGAGGCAAACACATCGCTGCCCGTCCGTTCTCCTGTGCAGCATCACGTCTGGATCCAAAAATAAAATAAAAATCACGCAAAGTACCATTTCCCCATTTATTTATCTTTTTAAAAGGGCTGGGGCAGCGCACAAGGGGGCTGCAGAAGCAAAGAGGATTTTTTGGGGAGGGTCTTTGGTTTCAGAGGCAGCAGATGAGCAGTCTAAAAGCCCTGATAAAACACTGGGGTTTGTGTTTATTCCCTATAAAGGCTCTTTAACAGCTGGATCCAGATGAATGAAATGGGATTTGGCACTGGCTTCGGCGTGAAAAGGATGCGACCCATCAGATGAGGGCTTAGAAAGACACAGAAACTGGGTCCAGCCCAGAAGAAAAACCATGCCACAAAGTTACAACCAAGGTTTTTTTCTTTGCTGGGAACGCCAAGTGATCAGACAGGTGTTTTTTTCCCCATGTTTTTTCCCACCTTTAGGTCCAGCCTGTTAAACGCAGCACCTCCGAAATACTTTCAGTGTATTAAGAAAATGTAAAAGAAATGAGCTTATTCTAGCCAAACGGCTTGCAGAGACTTTTTTTTTTTTTTAGGAAGGCAACGATCTTGAAATTGCTGATTTAAGGTTTGGATTAAAAAGAAATCACAAATGTAATAAACCGGGGAGTATCCACTGTGAATTGTGGGTGGGTAATCTAAGGGAGGGCTCTGCGCTGCCCTGACAGGAGAAATGAGTGCGTATTTCACAGCTGGCCTGTAGGTTTAAGAGGTCTGAGGCTTTAAAAAACTAAAATAAAATAAAGCTGAAATCTAATCAGAGACAAATTGGTTATTTTCAGTGAGCTCTTTCTCCTGAGAGAAAAAAAAAAAATCGGAGATGGTATCAGTGGAGACAACTCTTCCCCATTTCCTGGGGTGAAGGGGGAAAAGTCTGCCCGCTCACCAACGTCACTTACCCTGTGAGAAGATGTTTGTGCTGTCAATTTAGCCATTTCTCTGTCTCTCTGAAAGGCAGACACAAGCACGAGGTGCATTAGTAGACGTCTGAGGTACCCGCACAGCCCCTATTTATTGATACCCACGCCTGGTTGGGGATGCAGAGCCGGGAGGCGACCGTGTGCTGCTGCCAGCGACAGCTCGCAGAGGTGATGCTCCACACATTGGTAGCAGTCGGCGTATTTTGCTCACTTTATACCATCTGATGCAGGCTCAAGTGCCCGGGCTGGACCTGCTGTGCTGCTGCCGAGACAAAGCTCAGCGTGACAGTGCCAGAAGGCTGCTGCGACCTCCCTGTGCCATCAGCCGAGGGGTCCCTGGTCCTGGCGTTGAGTCCCTGGGCTCACCCACCTGTAGCTGGGATCGCAGGGAGAGGGATGGCTCAATACGGAGAGCCCTTACCCTGCACACCAGGTGCTTGGGGCCGTTGGGCTCACATAAAGCACCCATCTGCTCCCCCATCAGTTATCAGGTGCCAGAGGCTGTTCCTAAGCTGGGTCTCTTGAATGCCCGCACCTCCCTTTCCCACCGTGAGCACAGTTAGGTACCAACAGTCATTTTAGCATCTTCTCTTGCACGCTGGGGTCCTATGTGATCCCCTGGCCTTTTGGTTGTTTTGTTTCCCAACCTCCTGAAAATACCATTTATAAAAATCAGTCAGCAAGCACCCCCTCCTCACCCCCTCGCTCTCCATCCAACTCCACCCCCCTCCTCTTCAAACACCTTTTCTAAAGGTCCTGAGACCTTCTACAAGCCCACTGGAAGCCTGGCTGCATCCCAAGGGCTGTTTCTGAAAGGGAGCTGTTGGGAGCTTTGCTGAGGGATGAGGTCTGCCCTCCCCACTGTGCTGGTTCACCTGCCCTCAAAGGCTGTGAGAAGACAACAGCTCTGTTACAGAACTGGGGAAATAAACTGCTGCTTGCTCCAGAGCAGGCTAGCAATGAAAAACTGATAAATTCCTCATCTAAAAGACTGGGTGAGCTTGAAGCAAAATAATTGTCGCTTTCCTTTGAACTGGGAATTGGAGGGGCCCAAAAAATAGTGATTGGAGGCAGAAGGAAAAGATAAATGGATGATTTTAAAGACAGATTTGAGGAGAAGATTCCTATGCAGAAAAAGGGGGAAAACAAGTTTTCAAGTTTTTTCTCTCAAAATACAGGATAACCAGTTTGCTGAAAGAGGAATTAAGCATCCTCTGCGCCTCTCAGGTTTAAAAAAATAAATATTAAAACCAGAAAACAAGCAAGCAAGTAAAAAAAAAACCAAAACCCTGGAACTTTAGAAGGATGGAAGCTGCTGAGAGTATGTTTAATGTAACAGAGGCAAACCCAAGGTCTGTGAAGAAGGAGAGACCTCCTGGGCCAGCCACGGTCTCGCGTTCTTGGGGGAGAGGAGCTGGAAATGTGCAGCCTGTTGCCAGCTTTGACTGATGCGACTTCAGGAATTTGATGAGAAATTTTAAACAACAGATTGTCAAGGCAGAACTCCGTGTCACTGAAGAGACGATAGCATTCGAGGGTGACCACTGCAGTTAGTTTAAGGGAAAGAGTTTTGGAGAACAGATGGTCTTCTCTTACTGGGCTTTTTTTTTGTTTTTAATGAAAAAAACAACCCTCCAAACAAACCCACAACACAACAGAGCAATGCACGTAGCTAAGACTCCCTGGTTTATCATCCCTGATGATAAGGCTGAGAGAGCTGGGGCTGTTCAGCCTGGAGAAAAGAAGACTGAGGGGGGACCTAATTAGTGTTTATAAATATCTTAAGTATGGGGTGCAGGGGAAATGGCCAGCCCCTTTTCAGTGTCTGTGGAGACAGGACAAGGGGCAATGGCTGCAAGTTGGAGCACAGGGAGTTCCACACCAACATGTGGAAGAACTTTTCCCCAGTAAGGGTGAGGGAGCCCAGGGACAGGCTGCCCAGGGGGTGTGGAGTCTCCTTCTCTGGAGAGATTCCAGCCCCGTCTGGACAACGACCTGTGCAGTATGAGCTGGGGAGCTGCTCTGGCAGGGGAGTTGGACCTGATGATCTCTTGAGGTCCCTTCCAACCCCTACAATTCTGTGATTCTGTGATTTCTACCAGTGAAGGAATTAACTAGTAACCCTCTGAGCCTTCTGAAGTACTTCCAAAATCTTCCTCCAAAGAGGAGGAGAAGGTTCCATCTTCAAAAATTCAAACTTTGAATGACAGCAGATCACCCACCCACCCTTTGTCCAGTCCTGCTATCTAAATGCAGTAATTAAACATGAGTTTTTAAAAGAACATTGTATTCCCTGCAAGCAAGGAGCTGAGGAGGTAATAGGACAACAAGATTCATGCTCATCACTTTTAGTTATTTGAACCGAGAACCTAAATCAGACCTGATTAAAAGAGGAACTCAAACCCAGATTCAACCCAAACTGGAGATATTAAACAAATACAGATGTGACAAGAGTCATGATTCAATTATTAGGAGTCCATCTTTTAATTGCTCATTAAGATGACAGTGTGTATCTTTGCCTACATACATTTAGCAAAGCCTTTTCACTTTGACAGTGCATAAAATTACCCACGCCAACTGTATATCTCTTACTCTTTATGTCAACTTTAGAGTTGCTGGTTTTTCATTATCCTCTTGGCCACAAATTAATAAGGAGGAACAAATTTAATAGCAGCCTCAAACCTTTAGAGATTATCTCAGCCTTGTGTATCTGTGCCAGTTAAATTGCCATTTCTTTCTGCTTAAATTTAATGTGGTCATCTTCATACAAACACACACATATTTGTGCTGCTCTCAGGGCACGATGCTGGCACACAGAGGGGCTGCTCTGAAAAGCTGATGTGGAGCTCCAACTTGAACTTCTCCAACCTCATCACCTCCCTTTAAGATGTGACAAATGGTGCTGGAGCAGCTCCCTACAAAGAGAGGCTGAAGGACCTGAGCTTGTTCAGTCCAGAGAAGAGAAGGCTGTGGGGGGACCTCATTGCAGCCTGCCAGTCCCTGAAGGGAGCAGAGAAACAGGAGGGGAATCAGCTTGTTAAAAGGGTAGACAATGGCAGGACAAGGGGGAATGGATTGAAGATGAAGGAGGGAAGGTTTAGATTGGGTATTAGGGGGAAGTTTTTTACAGAAAGAGTGGTGAGGGGCTGGAACAGGCTGCCCAGAGAGGGGGTGGGTGCCCCATCCCTGGGGGTGTTCAAGGCCAGGTTGGATGGGGCCCTGGGCAACCTTGTGTAGCTCCAGGTGTGGAAGTTGGTGGCCCTGCCTGTGGCAGGGGGCTGGAATTCTGTGATCCTTGGGGTCCCTTCCAACTCAGACCAGTCTGTGATTCTATGATTCTATGACCAAGGTCAAGAGCTGGAAACGTGCAGGAGTTGTTTTGTGGGCACGGTTGTCCCATAGCATGACCAGACGGGATGTCTGTGGATGCACCTTCACAGCAGTGGCATGTCTTTTGGGCAGTCAGAATGTGTCAAGGCCCAGGTCCAAGTAGATGGTGCCCTTGGTGACCCATCCTTCTCCATCTTCATCATGTTTTAGTGAACAATAGCTCTGTTTGGCCAGCAGATACCGGATGCTGGATGGCAGTTCTTCACCCCAGCCTTCAGAGCTGTAAGCCCAAAAGAATAAAGAAATAAATTGTAAAAGATGCTTTATACCAAAGGAAATACTAAACGTAGGAACAGTGGTTTGATTCATTTCACAGCTGTGGTCTTTTTTGATTTGTTCGTAATTTTCTACACTACTGCTTCCAATTTGATACTGTCTGGGCCTTGGATGACAATGAGAATGGGATAACAGATGATGAGCTCAAAATACTGAACACAATCATACTCGCCCTACATGTACCCACAATCAATGTGTCACTTTGAGGAAGGAACCATCAGCCACTGGGCAAAGTTTGGAATATAAAATGTCACAGGAGCTCAGGCACGTTTCTTCTTTCCTGGGAGTTGTGGGAGCAGCTGGCTGGTTGCTGTGTAGGGGGACACGTGGTGGGTTCAAGGAAATAGCCCCAGATACCTGGATTTAAATTGTTGTGGCACCTCTCAGTGGCTCCCTCCATCTCCACTGACCTGGGCCACCACCAAAGGCATGAGGGTCATCGTAGGGCTAATGGCAGGACCCTCCTGAGCAGGTCCCGTGGCCATTGACCAAACTTGCAGCTTTGGGAACAGCACCTGCGTGCCTCAGTTTACCCACCTCAGAATATTTTGTTGGTCTTTTCTCCCAGATGCACAGGAGAGATCATCAAAGGCAGTGGGCAGAGTTTACATGAAGACAGGAGAGCGCTTTGATCCATGGGCACAGCAAATAATTTGGTGGTTTAGATTTTTTTTCCCTTGGCTCTTCATATATATGGTCTAGTCTTGATGCATAGCCTGGAGCATATGGGGATCTCTCTTTCCAGCTTGATTTCAAGAGGAAGTTGGAAGTGAGGAGCTTTACCAGAGCTGGTAGGATGCTGGCTGCACAGCACACGAGGAGGAGGATGGTCAGTGGTACAGGACTCCTAATCCACAGCATCCAGACTCCCTGTTTCCACGGGGAGGAGGCAGATGAATGAAACAGGTGAAGATGAAAGAATAAGCACCAAAGTGGGAGAGAAACCAGCGACAACCCTGGGCCTGCCTTGTTTGAAGCATTCAAAAAAGTTTCCTAAAGCATCTGGGTGTTTCTTTCTCAGCACTCAGTAGGTTTTACTCTATGCCTGTGTATATCTACATGGTATAGCAAGTTCAAGAAATACATATGAGCAAGGGTGAATTGCCTACAGATTCCTTAAATTTCCTCTGCAGACAGATGGCCAGAAAGCAGGCTGGGAGGAAGAGCACAAGCAAGGAGGACATCGTTCTTCAAGAGGAATTAAGAAATGTAAATGGCAGAATCAGTGCTAAGCAGACAAACCCCTGTGAAGCACAAGCCAGGCTCGGTTCAAACAGCAATTAAATGATTTAGAACAGGACTGCGATCATTTACAATTTTTAAAGGTGAAAGGTGTGATTTTGGTAATACCTTAAAATTAAAAGGCCAGCCACTCCATCTTTAAAATGATGGTTTCTCTCCTGGAAGACTTATCTCATTGTCAGTCCATTAGCAGCCAGGCAGAACCCATCCATACGAAAATAATTGGCTATTGATATACGGTAATGCTGAAAAGTTATTCTTATTTTTGTTCCTTGCTACAGAAAGATGTCCTCTCCAGCCCGTGCTTTCAATCATTATAAATGCAGCTGTGAAAAACTAAAACCACTTTTCTGAAATAGATTAAGATCTACTTCACAAATAAATATATTTTATCACTAAGAGAAGAGGCAAATGTCACTGCTACTGAGTGGTTTATACACAGCAGAGACCACTTACACTGGAATTTTCCCCTCATGGTAAATTAATGTCACTGACTCTGCACAGTCCCCTCTGCACCAGCAGTCTCCAACGTGGGGTTTATACCTGCTGAAAAAAGGCATGTGAAGCATTGTCTCAGAACCACAAGAGCAGCCCCTCCTCTTCTCCTGACCACAGTGGGCTCGAACGGGGAAAAAAGGATGCTGGACTGCCCAAAAGGATGCTTTACCAGGGAAAGGCAGGGGTGCTGCTTTCCACAAGGACCAAGCTCATGGCTTCCCTTCTAAAGGGTCGCATCCTGCATGGTGCTGTGGTGCCTGGTTTCCAGAGGAACCAGCAGCCTGGGAACAGCAAAACCCACCACAACCATGAGTGAAATGTTATTTGTGCACGGGCTGGGAAGTTGGCACTCAGGCTGTTAACGCTGCGACGAGCCGGTGGCAGATGCTGCACTTGCCAGCTAAGCACCCCTCAAGAAGAGCTAATAAAACCAGAGGACGTTGGGCTTTGTAATGCTGTATTTTAAAGATAAAGAGTCTCTGGTTGGAATGGTACAAAGATTTTTGCTGTTTGGCTCTGCTGTAACGCAGTCTTGAGCAGAACTGGAACAAGGGGTTGTAAAACCGTGTTTGGGACGATACGCAGGGAGAGAGATGGGAACGGCCAAGAGAGGAAGCAGGGAAGTAATCGAGCTTGACAGAGAATTTTTGGGACTGTGGTTTGAGCCAGTAGTTGAAATTTCTCATGTTTAAGGCTCAAGCACACAGCAATGAGAAAGGAGGGTGTTGAACGGCTTCAACAAATCTGTCTTGGGACCTTGTGCAGACATTGATCTTTTGGCTGTTTCACCTTATTTATGGCCACCCACTTGGAGCAGTTGTTGATCTAATGTTTAAAGTTTATTTTTACATTTGTTCCAGCTGCTTATGGAACTATTTTTCCTTGTATATATATTTCTTCTTTGGTTAAATTTCTACTGCAACTCTTCCAACACAAACAGGGTTTGGCTGCTTTGGTGTTGCTATTAGAAGCACATCACTCTTAGAAGTTACTATCTCTGCCATCCCTTTAGCAACAGTCTCTCCAGCAGGAAAAGGAAAGGCATTTTTTTCTCCTCTTGTCTCTCACAGTTCGGAATTACTCTTGGATATTACAGTCTCCAACGTTAAGTATTAAATCATTTCCCTGCCAATTCATTGTAATCAAATCTTCCACAAAGTCAATAGCAATAACATTTTTATAAGGCATTGTCTCTCTCAACATATTATGCTTTCAGATCTTTGAATTTTCCATTCTGAAAATAATAGATGGTGACCTGGAAGAAAGCCTCAGACCTGTGAAAGTCACACAAGCAACCAAGCAATTGGTTCATGCTGACCAAACCTTGGACTCAGAGCTCTGACCAGCTCAGACAGGTTACTAAATCAGAGAAGAGACTTTTATTTTCTATAGGGGGGAAAAAAAAAAGCAAAATAAATAAATGAGCTACCAGGCCCACTGGAACCAATAACAATATTTCTATCGAGTTTAATGGGACCAGATGTTGGCTTTGCAGAGTTATATGTGGTGTTACACTGGGTACATCTGTGCTGCAATGCAAATATGCCACTACAGCTCACAGGGAGGCACTTAAGCTGGCGTAAAGGAAGCACCGGCAGCCGCAGCGCTGCAGAACAGAGGGATGCAAACCCCCCCCAGCCCCCAGCCCTTGTTTGCACTGTGAACTTGTGCATAGCCACATGTGGTCACAGCACCCATGGCATCAGCTCGGTGTGAGGATGCCCATGGGAGCCCAGCTGAGGATGCTGCAGAGTCCTTGATGCATCAACCAAAGCAGAGGGCACTTCACAGCTCATGGAGAAATGCTGAGATAAAGGCCACTTCCTCCAGCATCCTTTTGGCTGAAAGCAGCTTTCACCTGCCTCTTCACCAGGTCCTCAGGATAAACTTTGGCTTTATCTTCTTCTGTCTTTAGGAGGGGCAGAGTCATGCTGCTGGGGTTACTGTGGGTTGGGAGGAATCAAAATGGATCACAGACAAAGCCAAAGCATGATGGGCCACCTTAATTGCAAGGGTACAGCTTGCACAGAAGGCAACAGAAGTTTTGTGTGAAAGGAAAGGGCACAGCTTCCTGACATTGCTATTTACAAACACAGATGGAGAAATTATTACAATGAATAAAAAAAAACAAACAACCACCCAAATTTCTCTAGAGTTACACTGTGCTAATGACACCTTCTATGCTGTAACTCCATAAATGAAAGAATCAAGGCTTATCTAAATGAGTTTGCTGTGCCATAAGAAGCAAAGGCTCAGGAGTAACTCAACAGAGCAGGAGGGCAGAGAGATGGACCAGATGCTCCTCATGGGCATGTGGTGAATGTGCATGGCCATGGGTGTGACAGGGGATGCTCTGGTTAGAAGGAGGGAAGAATCATCCTGAGAGCAGTTAAAGACTGGAACAGGGACTCAAAAAGGTTGTGGGATCTTTCCTCCCAGATATTTAAAATCTGTCTGGATGAGGCTCTGAGCAACCTGCCCTTAGCAGAGCCTGCCTGGAGCAGGAGGCTGGGCTCAGTGACCTCCAGTGATTCCATCCACCTAAGTTAGTCTACAATTCTGTGATTTTATCAATAGCTTTTGACATCACCCTCAAAAAAAGGTGCATCATTTCCTGAATGTATGAGCTAATCTCATGATCACTTTCAGACAATGAGGCTAGTGTTTTCCTCTTGCATGTTTCAATACTATTGAAAGTAACTGGTCTCCAGCTGACTCTAACCAAAACAGCAAAGCTGAGACTCAGACTCCAAATCAATAGTGAAAACTCATCTAGAAAGTATTCTTTTCTGTCCACAAGCAGAGGTTTTGTGGAAGTTGCATACAGGATATGATGATGAACAGTTGCTGCTCTCGTATTAACTAAGTTTAACACTTGTGAAAAAATCCACTGTTTCATTTTCACCTGTATGAAGACTCCTGAGGAGGTTGGATCTGAGGTCTTCACTTATGCTGATGTCTGCTCTGGTGGTGTGTTTTGGGTGATGCTGCTCCATATTGCTGCTGCTGCTTCTGCAGAGGTGCCCAGTGTACCAACCCTGCATCTTCAAGAGATTTTTCTCTTGAGCACAGAGCTCCCTTCAGCCAGAGGTTATTGGACTCACCTTTAAATGTTATTAGCACTGCTGGGGAATTCTTCAGCCCTCCCCTTCCAGGACTTAATAGCACACTCTTGGCATATACATCCCTCCACTCTGGACTCTCATGGTGCCTGGGGATGTCTCAAAGTCATGAGGCAGTCGCTATTAGGTGACTTGGTTCTTTTTTCACTCACAACACCAGTCCCACAGTCAATGAGCTGTTTATACCAAGCAGCTCATAGCTGAGTAACTAAACTAACTAAAAGTCAGGGTTCAGCACCAGCCACAACACAGGCTGTGAAGTAGTTGTGCTTTCTCAGTTTCATTTGAGCTCTGGGGGAGTGTGATAACCTCGGTGTCCCTGGGACATCACCGTCACCCCCCTCAATTAACTTCTTTCTTACTTAAAGTCATACCAAGGAGCAAAAGGGATGCTGATGAATCGCCTAACCCAGCAGTACTGCAGAGCAAGAGCAACAATCCAAAAGTAACCACGTGCTGATGAGTGGGCTTCTCCCAAGGGTGGCTCGCACGCCCTTCCACACTCAAGAGATGAAGCATGGAAGTACCCCACAGCATTTATCACCTGCACGTATGGGTGACAGAGCCGCATCCCTGTAAATGTAGCCACGAGTTTCATTGATTCTGATGGGTGATTTATTCCTGGCTCTGCCAGGCAAACCCATAGAGACCAGCAGTCAATACTGGTGGAAGTCGATTAGCACAATAACACACATCTTTTGGGTCAGTGGGCAGGCAGAACAGTTATTATCCCTATTAGCTCAGATTCAGGAGGAAAAGAAAGGAAAAGTTCATGTCAGCTGCAGGCTGAATATGTCTTGCTTCTCCTTTTCCTTTGACAGGGTTACAAAATCTGCCACTATCCCAGCTCTTTCTTTCTTTCTTTCTTAAAATTGGTGCATTTTAAAGAGGAAGAAACAGAGAATGGGGACATCTCTAGTCCCTGTTCTCATCTCACCTCCTTCGTGCATCGTGTAATTCCCTAATGGCTGGGAACCTGTTCAAAACTCCTCATTGTCAGCATGTTCAGATCTCCAGGGACAAGACCCACAGCTAATATTCAAGACAATGTATTCCTGTCTATGAATAATATGAAGAGCTCAATCCTTTTTTCTTCACTTTTTATTTTGCCTCTCACATGGCCTTAATGGAGTTTTTGCATCCTGTCTCCCCGGGGGTGTGTGGGTACTATCTAGTATCAGCATTTAAATATCCCCTCCCTGTCTCAAACCCTGAATTGAAATCTGAAAACCAGGAAAGGGTTTGTTCCAGGCCTTCTGAGCCTCACACAAACAAGTCTCTGCAAATGAGGAGAACTTTAAACCTGAAGAGAGCCGCCATGTAAAGAGGGAATAGGGTCAAGCTTAGAGGTCTTTACCTGGAGTCAAGGCATGAACCTGATGAAACTTGAAAGAAGAGACTTCTACATCCAGGACAAACCTGTTTTTACAGTAGCATTCCCATGGAAAGAGGGAGGGAGGGAGAGGGAAAGGGAGAGGGAAAGGGAGAGGGAAAGGAGAAAGGGGAGAGGGGAGAGGGGAGAGGGAAAGGGAGAAGGGAGAGGGGAAAGGGGAGAGGGGAGAGGGAAAGGGAAAGGGAAAATAAGAGGGGAAGGGAAGGGCGTTAGATTAGCCCCCCCACTTTGCTTTCACTGACTTAAAGATCCAACAAGACTGCCAAAAGTAGACCTGGCCTTGAAATACTCCAAAAATCCAGTGACTTCTGTGCTCTGAAGCCTACCTCAAACCTAGTTTTGGAAACCCCACTGCAGCCCCTGTGCATCTCATCCACAACTCCTCTCTAAATCATTTCCAGACATTTGTGTCGTTACTGCATCACCAAGAAAGCAAAGAAACAGCCTGCCTGGGACAGCTTGCATGGGTGAGGCTTTACTGGGGCAGCTCCAACAGGCATTTTTGCTCTGTTAGTTAGATTTCAGGCCTAAGTTTTTATCTAGACAAAAACCCCAGTGCTCATTGGAGTTGAAAATGAATAACTAGAGCAAGATTTGGCCCTTGGTTGGACTGGTCTAACTGGAGTTTTTATGTGATTCAATATTAAGAAGTTGAGTGGAGCTAGAGCTGGGGGATAACAGAAGTACTAAAATAAGCATGAAAAAATTAACTCTGCTCTTGTTATTTGAAAGGTTACATACACGTAGAGTGTTAGAAAAGTTAGATGATCGAAAAGCTGGAAATGGTCAGATGCTGAAGGTTACTCTCCCACTGGAAAAGTTACAGGCATCCAGGTAGAGATGATGCTGTGTGACCTCAGGCACCGGTCACTGATCCTGTTGGAACAACCAGGAAGCAAACAAGATGGGAAAGCTATAAAAAAGTAACCTGCTGGTTGATTTATCCAGGCAGCTTGGGGAATACTTATAAATAAGAAATACAATAGCACCGAGACTGGAGTTGGCTCAAAAATTATCCACAATTAATAAATTGACCCATGCTACACACTGTGTTATTTTCCCTGACATTTTCACAAGCTACAAATCTGATAACACAATTAAATGACAAGTTCAATCACTCCTTTATTTCATGTATATGTATATTATAATATTTTATAGCTGCATTACAGAAAAGACTGTTTACCCACGTTGTATCTTCCCCAGCATAATTCAGAGCTGTGCTTGCCTAAGAAATTACTTGTCTGCATTTTGATTAAAAAAGCAAAACCTCATTGTTCCTGTGGCAAATGAATTCAGTCTTTAAATGAAACTCATTGTCGCATCCTTGTCTATGCAGCAAAGGCATTCAGCTCCTGGAATGGGTTTAACCTCTACCACAGTACTTTTGTGCCTGTATCTGATCCAGCCACGATTCATTTTTCTTCCAGAGCTTCGTCAGTGTTTGGGGCTCTGTACTTAGTTCTCAATGAACTGGCTATAAGGCAGTAGTTACAGCTCCCTGGAAAATGACACACAGTAACTCTGTCAAGTTTTTTATTAGCTTGGATAGGTCTTTTATTTCAGCAAGGCCTTTTATTACCTTGGATGGCTCTGAACCAGTTCTGAAGTGGATGAGTGAAGACCTGGAGATCCAATTTTATATTGAGAGCCATATTTATTTATTCTTTTAACCACAGCCCCTTGATTATCGATAGGCTTTTGTTCTTTGCTGTCTTTGCACAGAGCATTGTTTCATTGTTTGAAGAGAATCAGAGTGCCCAAACTTTCACAATCACTTCCCAGAGTTTGGTTGGGTCATGGCAATCAGCCAGCAGAAATCCTCTGACTTTCAGGACAAGAAAAACCATCTGCTCCAGATCAGAAACCAACCTGATCCTTTTTGTTTCATAATACATGTCAGAAAACATCATAAGAATGTTTCAGAAGAAGGAAGCATCAGTAAATCTCACATGGTGGTTATTCTTCTGCCCATTAATCTCCGTTTATACACAAAACCAGCTCATTTGGAGGAGTTTAGGGTTCCAAACTCAACAACTCCAGAAATCAGAATGGATTCCATCAAAAGAAATGTGGTTGAACAAGGCAGCGAGACCAGGACTGAGCTGTAGAAGTACAGAAACTTGAAAAAAAATTACAAACAAATAGAATTCCATCCGAAATGTTGAAGTTTTGAGAATGGTGTGAATCCTTCCCAAAACAGCTTCATGCCTTTCACTCCAGACACACTTCCCTCGAGCCTGGCAAGCATCGTCTTCGTTTGCATGATGTGCAAATACAGTTAGATTTTTATGGCTTCAACATTTGTGAAATTTGAACTGATCTTATAATCTGGATTCCTTGTCCAGAGTAAAATAATAAAATGCACATTTGAGGAAAATTCAGAAAATGATGAAGAAATTAATTTGCTCCCTTTTGCTAAGGAGACTTCTTTGCATAATTACAGCACTTAAACAATCTAAAGCTTTCAAGTTGAAACACACTGCAAAAATTTTGATTTTCATTCTTTTTCTTTGAAAAAAAGTGCTTGGAATACAAAATTTCCTTAATGAACAGCACAATTTCCTTGCAAGTTCAGTGAGGAAACAATTTTCCTTACAAGTTCAAAGATGCTGTCTTTTTGAATTAGAACTTAAAAGGCAATAGTGTTTAAAGCTTGAGTCAATTCAGACTTTCAGGCAACTGAGATCAGGCTACGACTATCACTTGATAAAGTTTAATCCTTTTATATGAATCAATCTTATTTATGATTCAAGTAAAACTTGTATCAATCAAAGATTGCCTTCCTATTTAGCTTCCTTTGCCTTTGAATTATTCCTGCATTTTGCTAGGTTGCTCCTTGGATTATTTATGTCGTTGTGGCCTCCAGAGATCCACATCCCAGAATAAATGCTGCCAGTATCACTATTATAATTATCAGTTGCAATGATCCCCAGATGTTGTCGAGAAGTCAGATAAATGGAAATCCAGGTTGCTGCAAGGATCCAGCTGTAGACTTGGCAACACCAACCAAAAAAAACCCCAAACCCTAAAAAAATCCCAACCCCATTTTTCTTTCGTGTTCCAGACCCCATTCCTGTTTCTCCACATCGGTGTTGCAGCCATAGCTGAGCAGTGGCCAGGAGTTGGACACAGCACCTGAAGAAGGTCTCTACAAGGAATAAGTTGGTAAGTGTCCAAGTGATGCTACGTGTTTTCCTTTCTCTGGAGCAACAGTCACTGGTGCGTTGCAGGATTTGGTCCTCTTTGCATGGTTCCTATGAGCACAGCACATCATCGTGGGGTTGAATTTAAATCGCAGGTCTGGAAGGTTCCATTTTCCTCATGGACCCTGTTGTCAAGATCTAGCAGACAGATTACCCTGTCCTGCTAAAAAATTCATTCTGTAGGGATCAGCTAAAGTTAAATCTAAGAGGAATAGTACATTGCCCTGGGATTAGGCTCATATTTCAAACAGACCATTTGCTGAGTAAGGTCTCATGGTGTGAGCAAAGATAGCAGAGTTGGGACCAGAGCCACCAGGCTGGAGAGGAGACAAGGAACATCCCAGGAGCCACTGCTGCTTTAGCAAATGGGTAGGGATCTGCAGGTGACACATGGGATGAGGCTGGGGTGCTCTAGGGGTAGCTCCTCCTGGCCTCCACCTAAAGGGAGAGAGACTATGCTCCTTTGGTAATGCAATTGTTTTCAACGGAACATCTCTTAGGGAAAAAAAATGGGATGCAAATAAGAAAATATGGGAAAAGAATGTCCAGACATTGTAGGTTTTTGAAACAGCACATTATATATGTGAGTTGCAATTAGGAAACCATCATCCTTGTGCAATCCTTGACCAATCCATGGTTGTCTGGGCTGTGAAGAGAAGGTCTCAGAGCATCACCAGTACAGTTTATGAAGACCTTACTTCTACCCCTGCCCACAAACCGCCACCTGTTCTTGATACTATCACTGAAGCAGAGCCTAGAGGGGCTCAGCCAGCTCCTCCAACATGGCACAAAGGCAGGGGGGATGGAGCACTGCCAGCAGCTGGTGCTGAGCCCCAGGAACGCCCTTCGCTGCCCTGCCCCTCCTTCCTCCCATGGCTCTCTCAGCCTCTCATGGGAATCCCGTGCCTTGCTGGCCCTGCTATCAGGAGAGTGTCCTTGTCACGCTATCAACACAGTGATAACCTGCATGGAGATAACCTGCATGGTGATATCAACATGGAGATAACCTGCATGGTGATATCAACATGGAGATAACCTGCCACCCGACAAGAAGTTAGAAAATCTGGCAATGAAAATCACTACTTACACTCATTTTTTCACCCAGCCAGCCAGCCACCAAGCCCTTCATTTCCTTGTTAATAAACTATCGTTACAAATCGTAGCTCGTATCTGACAAATGAAAATTTCTGTAAACACTTCACCTTCTTGTTTTTGATAAAAACAAACAAAAACATCCTTAGATGTTATTGTGAGTTGACTTTTTCCAGTCCCTCATATATTTACCATCTGGAAACACCTAAACGCCAGCAGGTTTCGGCCTCTGGTTAGGAAGTGTTTGCAATTTATTTCTCAGAATTGCTAATAAGTTCCCCAGCCAAAAAAAAAAAAAAAGAAAAAAAAAGGCACAAACAATGATTCAGCAAAGCCTTTGAAGATCAAAAAGAAATATAATTAATTTGTTAAAGTGGAAAAATACCCCAAATACCTGTTAACAAAATTGCATTTGACCTTCTGCATTTTTCTGCTGGGCAGCCAAACTTTTTACTTCACAGCAGCAGGATCCTCCCCACGGAGAGAAGTGGAAACCCCACATCACAGAGTTTATGAGATGGTGGTTTATGGCACTATATAAGATAATGCACATATACCTGTGCTTGCCCCTGCCACTTACACACCGAATCTCATTTAATGGCCAAGCTGCTAAGAAACACCATAAATACATAAGGCAGAGGATCATCTTGCTCAGCGCAGTAGGAACACAAGGCTGTTCAGGGATGGGAATATTGGAAGGGTAAAGGTAGCACCCATCTGTGATGCAGATACCCATCATCTGCCCCCAACACCAGAAAAAAAACCCCAATAATAAAATGAAATATGAGCCAGTTCCACTGCTGGATGCTCTGGGGGAATCCAAATCAAGGAAATGGCTGATACTGGCTGGCCATAAGTACTTACATCTTAACTAAGCTTAATTTAACAGGGAAAAAATACATTTTCAGCAGTTTACATTGTCATAAAAAGTAGTTAGGTTGGCTTAAACAAACTACAACTCCAGTTCCTATGACAAACATCTTTAAAGTTCCAGGGTTTCCTTCCACCCCACTGAAGAAGTATGACAAAGTGCCTTGGTATGGCAGTCACTGATTAAATACTAATACATTACATCAATTAAAATTTTTAGTGGCTATAATACTGATTAACATGGGATGGAACCCTTTACAAAGCATATAATAACATGAAAAAAATTGAGGCTATCTGAAAATTTGCGAGTAATGGAGACAACAGAAACAGAGGTGGGTATATCATTGGCAAGACTTAGAATGAAAAAAAATTGAAACAGTTTACATTAATGAGAGGAGTCAGGCATAATATTTTATATATGACCACTGGATGAATTTCATTTCAACGCCAGTTCTGTAAAAACTGCAGCTGAAAATGGATTATATTTGTTTTTAGGGAATTAACTGTGCAAATAAACTCAATTTAATTCCTACATTACTGTGAGGACTTTCAAGTCAGGCTCTCGGTTATTCTGAAGCTTGGTAACAGTGATATTAGCAAACAGATGCTCTGAAACTGGCTTAATATTGCTAAATTAATTATTTGTGTTGGTGTGCTTGTCTTGATCCAAAAAAGAAGTGAAAGGAAGGCAGAGCAAATCAGAAGTGAAACGCAGTATTGTAGAACGCCCTGTGCATACACAACGCACTTCAAAGCCCATCAGTCCCCGCAAGTGGAGCAGTGAGTTTTATGAGAACTGAAGCAAAGGGCAGAGTGATGAAGCAGGTTTTTCTGCCCCAGAATTCCAGCTGCTAATTTCATTTTCCCTGTAACCTTGAGGAGCAAAAAGTTGATCTGAACAGGATGGAGAATTCAGAGGGAGGAATGAGACACTCACATGCATCCATCAGTAAAAAGAAGAAAAAAACCCCACCACAACTAAATTAAAACCAAATCCAACAATTTATTTAGTTTTCCTATCTGACCCAACACCTGTATTGTTGGGTTAGAGCAGGTTTGCCTTCCCGAGTCTGCCAGAGCCACAGAGACATTGGGTGGTGGTCCATGGGCCCCCAGTTCCTCAACCCTACCAGGAGTGAGCAGCAGATTTATCTTCCATAATCCCACCTAATCCAGCGTGTGGGACAACTCAAGCCTGAAGGCAATTTCTTACCCTGCATCACAGCTTCACATCAAAATCCACAATTCCTTCCCAAGCAGTTGACTCCCCTTTTCCAACAACATTTCCTTCCTTTTTGCTCCAGACTCTCAACAGAATGAAAATAACAGGCTGAGGGGAGCTGCTAGTTTGAAAAATCCATCCAATAACCTGCAATGTCACCTGAGCTGGAACTAAACACGTCTGGGAAGACAAATTCCTTAACTGTTCAGTGCTGAAGGACAGGGTAGGTAACATTAACTTGGCTAATTGTTTACTTGCTTAGCTAATCTAACATAATCTGCCTTGATTAGATTTTGATTTCATGCTGGGTGAGTATACTGCTTCTGTGAGCCTTTCGGTTAATTTGTGGACCGTACCAAAAAGTCATTTTTATAACACGTTTAATGCTCCAGAGCTACAAGGGAACAGCAGAGAGAGAGAAGGCGGCCAACACTACTGGTATTAAAAGGGTCATTAAACTCAGCATTAGGGAAAGGTCTTGTTTTGGGTTGCATTCAACTCGCTTGATTAAAAATGAAGTGTAAGCAGAAGGCATTCAAGAGAAATACTCGGATGTAAAGTCCAGCGTAGATGATTCTCATGTACATAACTATATCGTGCCTGTGGATGCTCACTGTCTCTCATTCAGGTTCCTTCCACAAGAAACCTTCAAAGATCCCAACGCCTCAGTCAATAAGCTCCATACTCCAGTGGTTTAAGGGTGAATGTTACAACGAGCGTAACGAGCCATTTGCTGGATCAATCCTGAACGTTCGCATGAGAAGAACAGAGGTAATTTTAAGCCTAATGAAATGTTATAAATACATAATTTTTTGATCACTCTTTTGAGTTTTACTGCCACAGGGCCAGAAACTTCCCCTGGAGTTTATTTAAAGAATGTACTGCCTTGGGTGGGAGAAAGAGGGGAAGAGAATTTGGCTCAAATAAATTAAATCTCAACTTTGAGAGAGGTAGTTTCCTGAAATATGGGATTTATTGCATTTAATGCTTTGGAGTTTTGGTGTATAAACAATACTTTCTGCAACACAGGAATATAGAAACACTGTTCCAGCTAAAAAAGAAAAAATCTGGGCTGGCTTCATGGGCTTTTAATAGGTAACAAAGTTCACAGCCTTCACCTTGAAGTCTCCAGTTGAAATTTAGATTGATCGTGACTGAAAGTAATTTCTGTCTGACAGCTCATGTGAAGAGAGTTACTTCATTTCATAACAAATGTGTGGCCAACAGCCTAAAAATTATTATCACAATTTAACAAGTCCATTGGCAGTCCCAGAGGCACCACGGACTGGTGGAAGTCAATCCTGCCTGTCTGGGCTCAAGAGAAGCAGAGGTGAGGTAGAGGGAAAAAAACCCAGAAGCAAATCTATGAGCATGATAACTCTTCCGTGGAAGAGCTCACAAATTTAATTGCTTGAGCCTCAGAGTAGGAGCAAAATTTACCTACTTCACGCGAGGCCGCCGGCCGGCTAATGGAGGATTTTTGTTCCATAAAGCTGAGTTTTCTGGTTGGTGGAAAAGGAAAATGAGCAGTTTATGTCACAACCATTTGGGAAGGAGACGATTTTCTTCATGTCCTGTTCTGTCCAAGGAGGGGGACACACGTCATAGGGCAATCCTGGCCAACGCCAAAACTGAGGTTCGGTGTAGGCCTCAGCTAAATCCCAAAATTAGGTAGGATAAGCCAAGCCACGTTGACTCAACTTGCTCTTCTGCATCTGCTGCATGACAAAGACTTTCCAATACAGCTCCCATTACCTAATTCAATATACATTTTTCTCTTTCAAATAAAACTGAAGAAGCAATGAAGCAAAGAAATAAGCCTATATTCATCCAAATTTTAAGTGATTTTTTGCTCATACCTGAGAAGAGTTCGCTGCCTTTCCCACAGTAATTGATGTGTTTGTAGAAAAGGAATTTAAAGAACTCAGAAAGCATCTTCATGAAGCATGGATTTCAACTCTTCTTAGATAAACATGCCAGGCAGAATGTTTTCAGATGTATCCATTGAGGAACCTGAAATGCAAAATGATTTTTCGGACCGATTGCAGCTAAAAGTATTCATGTCATTAAGCAATAATAATAATAATCAGCTATTAAACTTAAATAATAATTAAGAAGTAGTCATTGCCTATTAGTGACAATCCTAGGAAGAGAAAGTGAGTGTGAATTAAGGCTACTGGCAAAGCACCCATTCAGCTTTATTGCATTAGTTAAATCTCATGCTGGCACCACTTTGTGCATCTGTACTGTACCTACAGAATATGGGAGCAAATCCAATGAAGTCACACTTGAAAAACCCTATTTTACTGCTCGGGTTAGTGTAGCTCATATAGTACAAAGGACCCAACAAGATAACCATTCATGGACAAGAAACAAATCTTGATAAATCAAAGTAAATCATCACCGTGACATAAGATTTTATATACATATATTTATCTATCTATATACACATGCATATATGAGAAGGGTCTATGGACTGGGTTTTACAAAAAACCCAGGGAGATAGTTCTATGTTAAGGAGAAATACATATAATTGAGGACTGAATTATTTATTATAACCTGGGGCAGCTTTAAATTATGAACTTTTCCACATTTGATTTTTAAGGCACAAGATAATCAGCCTTTTTCTCTCTGTGCCAGTCCCATCGTCTCTGTGTCAGCACAGTTGTTCCACTTGGTGCACGGGACAAATCGTGTCCTTAGTTGAGCAAAACGTCATTGATTTGGGTCAGGGAGTGACACATGTATGCATTCAGGGATGCTCTGGGTGGAATAAGCACTCTCACAATTTATGCCCTGTATTTTCAAAAGCACAGTAGCCACATTGCATCATTTAAATCAGAAAGATGTAAACTATGCAAAAAGCTGAGCTATGCAATTCATGTAAGACAGCAGAACATCACCTTTGTTGGGTCAAGAAGAGGGATTATTTCCACAGCTACCAGCACCTTTTAATTGCCATTACAGGCCTTTACTTGGGGAGAAGTTCTGAGGTTGACAAAGTGCTGTGAATACGTACTTTATGACAAAACCATTAGCTAGAGAGAAATGTTTTCAGAGTACAACTAAAACATGGAAGACAAGCTAGGCAGCTGCTCAGCATCTCCAACAGTGCATACACTGTTCTTAGTCTTCCATGTCTTCTGTAGTGAAAGCAACATCTAGTTCAAACCTAATAATTCCAGTAATCTTCCTGGTTGCCATCTCTACATAAGTAGAATCATTAGATCTCCAACTCCACTTCTCATGGTTCCTCTTGATTTTTCACTACTTTACTCCAAAACTCCCAGATTATCAACACATTATGTTAAAACCTTTGCTGTTGAGACTCTCCACTGGTTCCCAATTTGTCACTGCAGGAAAGCTATTCCATCGAGGATGTGTCAAAACAATTAATGTCTAAAACTGTGACACTGGAAAAAATGATAGCTGATCTTCATAATAAATAATGCAAAGCATGAGCTCATTTGGCCTACCCTAGATGATGATTAATTTTGAATCTTCCCCCCCCCAAGGCTAAGAGTGTTCTAGCTTTAGGTAACACACATCTTTTTTATGTTTTATGGTATTGAATGTACTTTCAGGTATTTAACTGTGTTACTTGTGCAAAGCATTTTGACAGATGCTTCCTTTATGTGGAGTCCCATCCTTGCTGTTTCTTGTAATGAACTAAACTTCCAGAATTACAGGCAGTCTTCAGCTATTAAGGTGGGATACACGCAAAAATTACTCTGCTTAAAGAGAACACCACCAGCATCAACATCACCTCTAAGCTTATCTGAGATCCCTCCGTGGCCAGCCCCAAGCTAAGTCCCTGCTGAAGTCGTGCTCAAACCAGCTAACACCTAACAAATTACTGCAATAAAGGCTTACCTCTTCTGCAACTGTAAATATTGGGAATGGTTTGTGAAAGGAACAGTGAGTTATGGTAGGACTTTGTGGTAGAAAATCGTTGGGGAAGCAGCTGCCTGAGGCCCAATGGCTGTGGGGTTCAGCCTTGGAAGCTTAGAATCATAGAATGGCATGGGTTGGAAGGGACCCCAAGGATCACAGAACTCCAACCCCCCTGCCACAGGCAGAGACACCAACCTCAGGCCTGGAGCTACACAAGGTTGCCCAGGGCCCCATCCAACCTGGTCTTGAACACTTCCAGGGATGGGGCACCCACTACTTCTCTGAGCAGCCTGTTCCAGCCCCTCACCACTCTCTCTGTAAAATACTTCCCCCTAATATCCAATCTAACCCTTCCCTCCTTCAGCTTTAATCCATCCCCCTTGTCCTGCCATTGTCTATCCTTTTAACAAGCTGATTCCCCTCCTGTTCCTCTGCTCCCTTCAGGGACTGGCAGGCTGCAATGAGGTCCCCCCACAGCCTTCTCTTCTCCAGGCTGACCCAGCTCAGCTCCCTCAGCCTCTCTTTGTAGGGCAGGTGAGATCGGCTGAGTTGTTTTTATCTGGCTAGGCTCCGTGTGTAGAAACACTCACTGCGTCACTGATTTATTTTTATCGAGAAAACAGAGTTTTGAGGATCTAAGAAGGTATTAAGTTGTACAGGGAATCATAACATTTGAGGACTGTGTTCCATCATTCTTAAAAAAAATCCATAGGTGATGGGAGATTATTGAAAAACACAGTTACACTTCTAACCCCAGACCAAGGCTGCCTCGTCTTTTTAGACTGTGAGCTCATCAGAGCTGAATGTATGTAGTTCCTGGTATAACACAGCCCAGGTTTTGATAGTAACCCAAATTTTACCATAATGAAAATACTGAATAACTCCAGCAGCAGTGGGAGGTCTGTCTGTGAGGGTGATGGTTACAGTGAAGGTTTCTGAGTAATTTACTTGTTGGGAAGGTCAACTGTGGGTGACATCGATGACCAGCTCATCTGTTACTATAGGCTTAAACTTCACAAGGACTCTCCAGCAAATTTCACACCACCAAGTGGTTTTTAAAGGCAGGTTAAAAAAAGAGTAATTTTCATCATCGTGGAACAAAAGCACTAAAGCACCTTGTGATTCTAATAGAGAGAAAAGATGTTATTGGGTGACGTAACGGTCTCCCAGGTCTGGAAAGGAAATACAGGGCTCTTTGACTTACCTGGTGCTCACTTCAGGCATTCAATCTAAACAGTCATTTTAGAGTTGTACAGAAGACAATACAAAATACCATGCAATCATGGACAACAGCTTTTGATGGCAAAGAGAAAATAGACAGGGAATCCTTTCAGTTTAACAATGTAGATAAAAGGACTTTTTTGTATTTCCAAATGATACTCAAGGCTCAGGTGTTGCAGACAATACAAAAATAATGCAATATCACTTCTCTCCCCTGCACTTTTACTTCTGGAGTTGAGGTTAGTTCACCTCTATTGATTCATTGCCAGTGCTTATTCTCTATCAGCTTCACACACCCTTTTTGTATGAGGTCAGCGCACAATATAAAAATAATACTAAACCTAGGAGGAAAAAAAGTAAGGGTGTTTATCAGCCTAGAGTTGAAATTGCCTCCTTGCTCTATTTAGCCCTTTAAGAACCAGAAAGCAGAATTCTTTCATGCTTTGTTTCCATTGTCTGGTGTATTTGATGACTTTTTTTTCCAAAGCAAATAAAGAAAACACTCCTGTTACCTTGAAATTCTAATCAAGTGTTCTGCCTTCAGCTGGGGAAAAGGAGAGGATGGAGGGAAGGGGAGGAAAGCAGAGGTGTGCCTGGTCCTCAGGTGTACTAAGCAACTATGGTCCCAAAGATTTTTATTTATAGGCCAGTTCCAGTGGCTTCAGGTGAAATTCTCTTGAGGCATAAATTCTTAAGAGTCAGAAAGTTTATACTAACCAAGGTGGTGTCTCCAGGCAAAGGACTATCTCACATTAAGTTGCACACAATATGAAGGACCCAGAGCTGTGAGTTAGAGCTGATACAAAAGCATGTTGGCATCGCTGAGGCTCTTCCCATTGACTGCAGTGAGCCTCTGGTCAAACTTTAGCATGTGAGTGACCTCAGAGACAGCAGACTGGTATACGTTATTCAAGTACTATAAGATGTGTGGAACACGTGACAAAAGCTGGCATATTAATTCTGATGCTATGCCAGAATTTGAAAAACACCAGTATATAATCCTAAAAGTAGTTCCCTAGGGAGTTCCCTATCTACCTGCTTACCACATTGAGCCCTCCATGAATAAATTATTGGGATCATTCTTTTAAAAATAGATTTCATTTGCTTTCTTCTTAAAGTCAATTGGAATGGAAACTGTCCAATAGCTCTTAAACTGAACCAGAACTGGACAGCTGCTTACAACTGGATCAACAGAATGGAAGATTGTACCATCTAGTCAACCACAGAGAGCAGAACAAGGGTAGAGACTGCTAAGTAACCATAAGGAAATATAAAAAAAGAAAGGTTTGGTGTATTTTTTAGTAGTATATTCATTTTTCAGGTTGTACATTGGTAAAGGTCACTGGTGACAGTGACTCTTTATTGACTGATCAAAGGCCATCAAAATCAACAGAAGTCATCTCCAAGGAGCCTGGTTCAATCTCTGTTGCCAGATGTATGTCAACCATTTCATTTTGTAGACTTCCTCAGTGTAAGAAACTGCTTAGACTGTGGAAAGTGTTGATAGCAGCCCACAAGACCCATCACTGGTCCTGCAGCCCAGGCTCTTGGATACAGAGGCATCTTTCAGGAGTGGGAAGCAAGAGAAGACAAGTATCAGAAAATAGTTCAGGTTGGTAGAAAGACTAAAAAGCCTTAGGGGCATGTGAGTGAAGAATGAGAGAAATTTGTGCTTAAAGGGAAAATAACTATTGCCATTTTAATGAAAGGAAGGTAAACACAACATGGGACAGCAGCCATCTGATTTTGCAGGGGCCTTTCACAGCACCAACACCACCCTCCTGCTTGTAGCAAGCATCACACTCCTGCTCCTTTGACCTCCAGTGGAAACCAGCAAAATCAGACCTGAAATCTGCCTTAAGTTGGGCCTAACATAACCCTGAGACTAACCAGCCAGTTTGGCCAAACACCAACGTGCTGATAATAGGCCCAAAGAATTGTGATGCTGTTCCTTCAGCTTCTCCTGTCTCTTTCTCCTCTTAATGCCAAGATTTTATAGGTTCTTTTCCCTTTTTTATTCTTCATGAAAACACTTTCAGGCCAGCATAATTTTCCAGGCAAATTGCACACTTGTCAGATCACCTGATGAAGAGCCCTGTATTCATTACTATAAAACCCAACATGTTCACTGAATCATTAAAAAGCAGATTGGTCAGTAATAATAATCAGTTTTCTGCTAATAAATACAGCTCAGCAGGCTTAATTCTGTGCCCTACTCAAATACCAACATTGAAGAATTTAACTTTTTAAAAAGTACATTACTGACTGTAACATTAGTGCATTGGTCCTGGTAAGGAGCATTACTGCTGTCTTTAAAGGCCAGCCAGTTCATGTATTAATTATTTTCCTTAAAGAGTGCATTGATTTCTTGAAAATCTCTTCATGCATAAAAGCAATTTGAATATTGTATACAGTTAAACCCTCTCAATCAACTTGAATACAAAGGAAGACCAAAGACATACTTGAATTCAAGAGCTAGCATCAGCAACGGGAGCGCGGTTACATGAGCTTTCAGTGCATCATTCAGCTCTGCATGTCCCTCTGATAAACACCCACAGGGACACACAGCAACTCTGAGCATCTCCTCGCTGGCCAGGAAGAAGGAGCTACAATGGAGAAAGTGTGGGTCATAGAACGAGCCTGCAGAGGGATATTATGAGGCAGCAGGATGTATTTTAAGAACTTCACAGAGAAAATGGTGGATAAAGATTCATAGGGAGAGGTAGGATGGAACAGTAGGGTTCAGGAGCTACAGTAGCCACATAAGGTTGATGCTGTCAGTAGTGCAAGTTTGGGCTTTGTAACTTGCTACTCCTCTTGCACGTAACTTGCTACTCCTTTTACACATAACTTGCTGCTCCTCTTATGCCAGATATCATAAAGAAACTTTCCTGTTTTAATTTTGGAGACCTGAGCACTGGGATGACCCTAATAATGGAATTCAGGACTCTGGGAAACTGTATCTACCAGAGCAACACACAAAGAAACCTCACTCACAGCCCTGGAACTCCTGCTCTCTCTGAATCACCACAGCTCTGTCCCAGAAGCTCATCCCATGAGGGCAAAGTGTGGTAGGGAGCCCTCATTCATGTATATGGTCCAGAAAGCTCCTCATGGGAGGGAAGCACCCCAAAACCCCTTCTGATGCTCACCACTCATGTCCCTTACAGGTTCCTGATGCTTCCCCTTAGGTGCTTCCCTTCCTCCCTGTGTGCATCTGCCCATCTCTGGTTTTGTCAGTGGTTGGAAAGTCTTTAGGAGATATTTAGTCCTTAGAGGTGGATATTGTTACTCCAGGAGAGCTCTTTGCCAGCACTCCATGGAAAGCTACCCACAGCATCGCCACGGAGCCAGACACAGGAACACATGAGCCACATTCTCCAAACTCTGCCTAACCTGAGTTTGCTTCTGAGAGACACTGTTATCCCAGTGATGCCAGCTGAGACTAAAGACACAAAAACAAGCAGCACAAATAGTTTATCCCACAAATGACTCTAGGCATTAGTAAGTAGGGACAAAGACCTATCAGTATGGACCAAGAAAACCATTATTTCCATCTAGGTTGGGTCAGCTGCTGATTCACTTACAGCCCTCTTGATTTTCCCATCTTAAAAACATGGGAGTGCTGTGATTTGTCATTTCCAAAGTTTATAATGAGCCATTTTGAAAATCTGTATTTTTTTGTAAGCCTTAAAATAGCAAAATCCAAAACAGGTACTGAATTCATTAGTTACAGAATTTAATCAGGGAGCAGAAAGATTGACAAAAATTCTCCTGTCATTATCTCAACACAGCACAACTCTGCAGCTCAGATGCTGAGTATTTTAAACAGACCTTTGTAAACAAGCTATATCAATTAATTCATTTCCAATTACATCAATAATGTTGAATAAAGGATGTGCTGGAATATTTGCACTGTATAACAAATCTTATATTAAAATTCAGTACATATTTAGTCTGTTGTCAGCTTTTGGTTGCATGCTTGATAAAATCTAGACCTGATTTTGTGATTGAATGGAACTATTGGACATTAATTCTTCTTTCTACTGTTTTCAACCTCTGTGTTTTCTTACAACACAATTTTATCCTCCAGGCACAATCCTTCTGCCCTTATGCAAGGAAAGCTCCAAATCCCACGAAGATGTCTCCAAGGAAAGAGCTGTATCATCCTCCTCTCCTGCCTTTCTGACAAACTTCTATTTATACAACAGCATTTACAAAGAAATCCATCTATCATCATTTCTGACGGCACTCAACAAGGGTCAAGAGAATTTCACATACTGGAAATAAAGAACCTCACACTGCTAGAGGTTCAGCAGAAAGTACCTAGAGTTCAGGAGTGCTACCAACAATTATTCTACAGAACAAGCATGCTCGGTGAAAACCCTTTGAAGAGGAAAAAGGTCAGGAAATCTGTCATTTTACAAGGATGATCTGAGTAGTATATAAAGGAGTTCTTCAAAATGTGACCTGTCATCTATTGAACAAAGCGATAGCAGGATGATTATTGAAATGTTACCAACTGCTTATAATTGCTCATTACTGCCATGATGCAGATTAGTTCTTCAAAAGAAAAGTTCTCATTTTGATTTGAAAGTATTAAAGTGTTTTGCTCCCTCCACACTATCACAAGTCCTTAACTCACAGGCTAAAGAAATTAAAGGGAGAAGGAAGAAACCAGGGTATATGGGCACGTAGGGAAGAGTGTATTAAAGCATGGATTTGGTGTGATAACGCTCAGAGATGAGGTTTGAAATAGCAATGTGGACTTGCATATGGGCTTGGAAACTAAGTGAAAAAACAGAATAGGAAAAAAAAAAACCCAAACCCCAAACAAGCAGCTTCTTCTGGTCAGGCCCCACCTGGAGTATTGTGTCCAGTTCTGGGCTCTCTGGGATAAAAAAAGCAAGGATCTCCTGGAGAGAGTCCAGAGAAGAGATACAAAGATGATGAAGGGCCTGGAGCATCTCCCCTGTGAGGAAAGGCTGAGAGAGCTGGGGCTGTTCAGCCTGGAGAGAAGAACACTGAGGGGGGACCTTATTAATGTCTGTAAATATCTTAAGTATGGGATGCAGGGGGAAATGGCCAGCCTCTTTTCTTTGGTCAGTGGAGACAGGACAAGGGGCAATGGCTGCAAATTGGAGCACAGGAAGTTCCACATCAACATGCAGAAGAACTTTTCCCCAGTGAGGGTGAGGGAGCCCTGGGACAGGCTGCCCAGGGGTGTGGAGTCTCCTTCTCTGGAGAGATTCAAGACCTGTCTGGATGCCGACCTGTGCAATAAGAGCTGGGGAGCTGCTTTGGCAGGGGGGTTGGACCTGATGATCTCTTGAGGTCCCTTCCAACCCCTGTGATTCTATGATTCTTACTACTACTCAGACACATTGTTGAAAGCCAACCCTTTGATGAGAAATTTAACATTTGAAGCAGTGATTTGTTTATCCCAGCCAAATTCATTAGATCTGAGCAAGTGCCAGCGTTAATAATATAAATTTCAGGAGCGTTCTTGGTCGGTGATAGGTGCTGCCTAATGGCAGGAAGTCATTTCCCTGCTCAGGAGAAGCTCCTGGTTTTCGTGTGATTTAAAATGCCACCAGAAATAAAGGAATTATGAAGGCCTTGATGTACAAGCCCATTTAAATCCCTGGGGTGAGACGCAGAGCTAAGGACTACTCTTCCAAAACAGCCTGAACGGGATCATTAAGCAGTGCAATAATAGCTTGGAATTGTTTCCTGCAGTATGTGGATGAAGCTGTAGTGGGTAGTGCTGGAAAGAGCTGTGCAATTACAGGCAGCAGAATGGAGAATCTAAATAGGACATGGGATACAGCAAACCTTTCAGGCTGCTCAAAGGCTGAAGGTGGAACTGGGTATGCACCAAACCTTCTTACAGATTCAGATCAGGATGAGAGTTAGGGTACTTGACATGCCTTGAAAGAATTTGACTTCCCAAAGGCAACCTTTGTGGAGAAGTGGTGTTTCTATGGCTGGTAGTCCAAACTTGGTGGGGATGGTGGTTCTTGGCTGCTTTGCATCTCTGAAAATGAAATCACCCACCCCTTTGGAAGTTCAGGAGATGTGGTGGGGTTATAGTTTGATGGGGGTTTGTTTGGTGGGTTGCTTTTACTTGTGTGGAAATAGAAAGGGGGAGAGTCTAGTTCGAACTGGAAAGGTAAATGGCATGGAAACTGCTTTGTCCACAGGAAAAGGCATTTCTTACTGGGTGCTTGTGTGTGCAGAGGCTGGGCAAAAAATCGCAGAGTGGGGAGTTCGCTCTTGGCAAACCCAGCAGATGTTAGTGCTGAGCAGCTCCAGAGGACTTGAAGACTGACATAAATTATTTAACTCTGGACAAAGGAGAGAAAAAGGGTTCCAAGACGATCTGGTCTCTAACTGCTTGGATGCAACATTTTGCCATTTATTTTGTCAATTTCTTGAGTTTTCTGGTAAAATGCCCGGAGTAAACCACCATAAACTCAGCTCTGGCCTAAATCATCAGAACTCTGGTGGTTTTCTTTCAAGAGCATCTCCTTGGACTTGGTCTTACGAGGCTGACACTAATCACTCACCTGTCATTAACCAGTTTCTACAGGCACTGAAACACAGTCCCTCCATCTCACAAGCATACACACAGAGCTGTTATCATCTGCACCATGGTAACGTGGCTGCCCAGGTAAGAAGAGCATGTAGACAAGGTTTTGCAGAGCCCAGACTTGAATTTAAGCTATCATACTATGAGCAGAAAAACCCCAAAGAAGGGGCAGGAGAACCACAACAGGCCACCTGAATGCAATACTTGTTAGTCACATTGCTGTGCTCTCTGCATCTGGTCTCAGAGGTGTCCTCTGACTTGCCCTGCTCTCCCCACTGGGTAGCTGAAACCTTTTAACAAAAGCCTGACAAATAACCAATACCAAATATTGTGCTTCTGCTTTGCATTCTTGGCTCATTTGGTCTCCCAGTGATAAAGCTCACGGGCAATTGTCCAAGGGCTTGTGAAAAACTCTCTGTCCAGCCCTACTAAAGACGGTGGAGAACTCTGGACAGTCTTCAACCATCTCCTCCATTTTCTCTCCTAACACATGAAACCCACTGAATAGTTTTTCAGAGATACCTCAGAATTCTGATAGGTCTTTCTCTTCTTGAACAATTACTATGCAATAAACTATTTTATCGGTTTTGCTTACATACTGTATTTCTGAAAACAAAACAATAAATGGCTGTAAAACCAATAAAATGTACTAGGCTAGTGTTTTATTACAAACAAGCCAATACCATACACTGCAGCATATTTTTCAGCTCAATGCACCAGGATTCTTATTGTCCAGGTGAATGTTCCTGACTGTAAATCGCAGCACTATAGCTCTTTTCCAGCGCTCTCTAAAACTTCTTTAGGTTGATGTGCCTTAAAACACTCCTAGTCCTTGGACAAATTTATGGGGAGGATAAAGCCTGGCGGTTTTATGCCAAGGCGGTTTTAACTTTGCTAGCCACCCTGGAAGCACTTTGAGATGCTGCACAGAAGTCCTTCACCAGCCCGGGTTAGACCTTGCAGACACAGCCCTGGGCTGCCTGCAGTAAACTGGAGTGGGCAGCAATTGATTCAGCCCATGGACTATTTACTAACTTTGAGTGATGGTTCCCAAAGCAGGAGCTCTGCATATCTTTCTGGCAATTATCATCCTTACAGCAGCTATGAATAAGACTAATATTGAATAGAAAAGCCTTCTGAAAGACTCTTCTGTATGGTTCCTCTAACTTTCCTATTCATTTTCTTCAGTCATCACTCACTGCCCCAGAAATAAACCACTTTGGCAAGGACCACTCGGAGCAATTATCCTGCACACCTAGGTAGAGTGCTTCTAATGCAGCTCTACATCATATTGTAGGGCCACAGTCCTCTCCACCTCCTAATTTGTCAAAAACAACTTCTTCAAAGGAGGGAGGTTCACCTATGTCTGGTGGTGGTTGAGGGCCTGAGAGTTGGTCGTGTTCAATTCTGTCCATGTGAGAGCCCACAGTGCAAACCCAAGTATGACCATACAGCTGAAATTATGATTCCTTAAGATGCCTTTTTTTTTTTTTTGCTAACTCAATGTTTGCATCTGTGAAATGGATAGAATAACGACACACATCCATACAAAACCCCAGTACATCCAATAATTACAGCAATTTGCTTTTCTGACTGCTGAATAAAGCAAGTGGTGGCTTTCTGATTTTACTCAGTACTAATGCAGATGTTATTTTTTTGCTGAAGCAATCTCCAGTTCTCTGCAGAGCACATGAAGTGGCAGTAGATTACCAGAATACATTTCCTTAGCGACTGTCGGAATAATTTCATGCCCAGGAGAAAGCAGTTTTCCTAATACACCTTCAATCTTGTCAGCAGCACTTTGAGCCAGCAAGACTTGCCCGTCAGTCTCTGACAAGCACAGTAGGGCAAGAAGAAGTTTAAAACAATCCTTTCCAGAACTCTGTGTCACCCTTTATCATGTGTTAATAAAGACCAGCTCCTTGTCCTTGGCTGTTTGCAACAGTAGATGAACATCCCCAAATAAGGACTTCTACATATGTTTTTCTGACAACTGCCACTCAAAATAACCAGTAACTAAAACCAGTGCTGAACACAGAAGCCAAAAGTAGAATCACAGAACCATCAGGTCCAACCATTAACCTAACACTGCCAAGAAACTTCAAGGTTGGACATGACCTCTGAGACCAGATGCTAATGTGATTTAAGCCAATATTAAAATCTATGCAGGAGGTGCATTTCTTCCTCTTGCACCCTGCTGCAAATCATCTCCTTATGCATAACTGATGGCCAACCCAACCTGTGAAGCCCTCAGTGTTCAGTTCCTGCTCCCCCACCACGAATCAAAACACAGATGGACTCTAGAAAATGGGTCACACATTTACAGGAAGGAAGTTTCTTTAAGAGAAAATACTTCTGGTATTAAATTTAGGCAATAATTTTCATGATATGTTCTTTATCTCACCTTTCAGTTCAGCTTCCTGTTGAAAAAGGCTTAAGATCAAATGCAACTTGATCCTATTATACGGAAATCCATCATAAGCCTGCAAGTGATCTCAGTGGAGTGCAATTAGGAAGACATAAATATGATAATGAAGCTGTTACATCACATCTTTCTAGTTTGAGACTGTATGAACTTACTTTACTCATCTATTTATGTGCTTTGATGCACATGTCGATGTAGGAAGATGCTTTCATACCTTGCCTTGGCCAATTTAGCAGGAACAGCACCCCTGCTTTTTCTGTGCGTTCCCATCAGCCATGCTATATGTGACCCCCACTATATGTAACCCCCTCTATATGTAACCCCCACAAATCCCCACTCTGGCCAGCGTGTCCTGAAAGCCAGTAAGGTTTTGGAGGGAAATGCATCTCAGACCTACAAATCCTCCCCAGTGTCTAACACTACCTTAATCTGGGAAGTCAGGCTGACTCCCCTTTGCCAAAACCTGCTGTTTCAGTGTCAGACGATGTACTGAACTTGCACAGGGCAACCCCATGCCAGCTGAGAACTCTACAGCTTGACATCAGTGTCTTAGGTTTGATAAAGAAGCCAGCAGAGAACTAGGGTTGGTCTCAGGATGCTCGTGACATTTGCTGTCACTGGAAAAGCCCTGCTCCACTGATGGCTGTGGCACCAATGGAAACACAGCCTCTCAACAGGAAGCTCCTCCCTGCCTGGCTCTTTGCAAAACTTCAAGTAAAGAGCACACAGCTCTGCAAAGGTAGAGAGAAACCCTCAAGGGCAAAAATGTCACTGAAGTCAACTTAAATCACATGAGTGATAACTCCTCTGGGAGAACAGCAGACATCAGTCATCAGCGTGCTTGCTTAATATCCCCTGTTTTGGAATATTTCTGCTGTCAGTCATTTTTCTCATCTGCTGGGCAGCCAGGAGGATGAGCAGAATTACTCTTGGCAGACTAAAGCAACGGACCATTGGAAATGGTCTCTAACAAGAACACTTAACAAGCACCTGAGCCTGATGATTCATCGCTTTCCCCAGGTTTTATAGATACCTGGTTAAAGGTGCCAGATGAACAGTGTGGCCACCTAAACCCCTCCATCCCTCTCAGAGGCACAGTGTACAGGAGGCAGATCTGCAGGGTGATTCAGTACCATGAATGCCTTTTTCAAGTGAGGGAAACTGAGGCTGATCACAGGACAATTACTTGCTCAAGGTTAAAAAAAAAACCATCTGCAAAGCCAGAAGGAAACCCCTTGAAAGAAGATTGTAAAGTTTCCCCCTGTCATCTCCACTGCAGCCTTTTTTCTGTTCAGTCTCCTGAGATGTTGCCCCTAAAATCTTCTTGGCTCATTAATCTGCACAGCAAGTTCCTCTTGGAGTCCTTCCAGTGTTACCTGCTCCAAATTTACATTAAATACCATATTCTTGTCTTTAAATAGGAAACTGTTCATAACTTGCTCTTCAGCATAGATACAGAATCCTGCAGTGACTCCAAGGCCAAACCAGCTCACAGGCATCAGCTTCTCTCTCCCAAGTCCATGGGATTCCTTTCACTTAACCTCTTACACATGGGGAGAAACCACAATAAAACCCCAGCAACATCTGCTTGACATTCCTTGAAAATATGCTCGAATATTGTGAAGTCCAGTCCTGCTCCCAGGCTCACAAGTGAAAAACTCTGCTTTAAACCTAATTAAAAATCAACAACAATCTCCCATGTATTTTTCTCTACCTTCACTTCCATGAAAACCAGACCAGATCCACGTTACCCAAACACTGGCCAAACCTAGTAGTTACTCAAGAGATTTCTGAGGAAAAGAGCAGAGAAATTTAGACCATTTTCTCTAAGTCTTGGAAATAAGTGCAGTGACTGGTTGTGATAAAAAGCAAGAACACAAACCTGGCATTTAATCTTGATGTGTAGTTGAGCACAGAACACAACCATGGCCCATGCTCACTCAGAAGCATCCCTCTGAGAGCCTTGGAGACCTGCATTTGGAAGCTCAATGTCTTCAGACTGCCAGGTCGTAACACCCTGGTAAGTATCTGTTACAAAAGGAGGAGAAAACCCGACACACTCCTGAATTAATATTGATTTCATGTCAATTGCTTTATATTCCTGCTTACACAGGCTGCAGGTCATTGATGGAGAGGATCCTCAGAAAGGAAAATTAAAATGAACTGCCATCCAGCAGCAGCGCAAACGGAAGTTTTCCTAATAAGCAATAATGATTTAGAAGACTGCAGTCTCCAGTTACTCTGTAGTGTGGTAGAAATATAACTCTGCTTCTCTTTCTTTCAGCAGCTCATAAATCTAGCAGGGGCTACACTTAAATTGAAGATCAAACAATCAGCAGATACTGGTAAACACTGAAGCATCTTCAAAGTTCATAATAAAAAAACAACCTGGAGTAAGAGTGGCTTTTTTTTTTTCCTAGCAGATCTGATGTTTGAAGTATAATGATAGATCTCCAGATTAGGCAGCTCTCAATCTTTTTAGCCTTGTTTTTCTTTTTTTTCTTCTATCCTGCTATTAGTCGACAATTACTCTCAGAGTACAGCTTCTTCCCTCACACACACCTGCGTAAACCACATCAAAGCCAGGTGTAACCAGGGAGAGCATCAAGCCCAACTCCCCAGAAGTGCATTCAGGAATGCTTTTGAGTCTCCAAAGTACCTGGATCCATCCAGTGGAGCTGCTCTGCAATCTACACTGAACAAACTAATTTCACAACACACAGAGTACTCTCAGGTCTTTTTCTTTTAAGAGGTGCAATTTTCATTACGTTTGTGTTCTTCATCCTCTCTTTGGGCCCTCTGTTCCCCTCATCCTATATTCCTCTCCTATTTTTCTTCTTTTCCCAACCCTTCTATTTCCTCGTGGCTTTATCCCTGATTACCTGTACATAGCAAAGAGGGAGATTGCCTGTCTTGCTGCAGCTCAGATGCGATCTCTCTGCCGTGGTTGTAAATCAGATCGAAGTATAGCTTTACAGATCACTTTGGCTTCCTTATTTCCAAACCCTCCAAACAGATTTAACTGCATTTAACTTTCTGGTTCATTTCTTTACACCTAAATTCATTATCTCCTCCCTCACCACGGTCTAGAGCTAATAGGATAATAACAAGGAGGCACCTTCAGCATTCAAGTTATACCTCAGTTTCCTGATGGGCAACCTGTGCCCATCCAAAATCCAAACAGAGACTTGTCTGTCAAAGTCCCTTTGACTAGCTGAGCTCAGCTGCTGCTCTCTGAGCACCAGTCTGCACCATTAGAAACACGACTGTACTTCATGGGCAACAGAGAGTAGAACATGGGTAAACATCCAGCTAAATGAGGCACAGCATTTGGGAGTGATTAGCGTGTCCAGCTTCGATGAGATGACTGATGTTAAAATTCAGAGCACTGGCATTTGAGGAGCCACCCTGTGCATACAGAGGATGAAAGCACCTAAGGTTTCCCAGTCAATCTTTTTGAGTGGTAAGTCCCTTGACTTTTCCAAACCTGCTCTTAGAAATCGAATCCAAATTTCAATGCAGCTGAAATCTCAGCCAGCCACATAACACAGGCACGTCTTAATCCCATAATAGAGCAGGAGGGAAGAGATGAGCTGGCCATCATGTTTGCAACCTTCTCCTTTGCCCTCACTAATGATTTATTAATATTTCATATTACATGAAAGCAGATTTTCCTTTGTGTCTGGCATTAAATGCTGATCAATATTAATGTTTGATTCATATCTCTGCAAAGGGGACAGCAAGAGAGAGCGGGAGTGAGATTGGAGATATGATTTACATGAACTTCAATAAGGCTGTTAGAACAGCAAGGGTACTGAAATAATCAATTAGACAAGGAATTGGCTAACAAATGAGGCCCGGGCTGTGACAGCAGCTGGTTGAAGTTCAGTTAGGGTTGGGAAGGAGAATTGGCAGTTTGTGGGGATTTTGTCATGATCTGAAAGGAGCCCCTGCAGCTTCCAGACAGGGCTACAGTTGCCAGAGGGGCCAGGAGACACCCCCCTGCTGCAGCAGAGAGGGGGCCAGCGGAGGAGGGATGAGGCAGAGGCATTGCAAAGCGTGCAAACAGCTTGTGTGTGGTCTGGAGAGGTGTGGGCTGTGACCAGAGATCTGCAAAGAGACTTCTGCCTTGTGGGGCTGGAGAGGGCTTGAGCAGCGAGAAACCCCAGAGAGAGTGAATGAGCTTTTGAGGGAAGCAACCCTAGAGAGCCAGAGGAGGTAAAAGTGATGCTGTGGGGCAGGGGACACACACAAGACATGCCTCAAGCCACCAGCACGTGTCATGTTACATAGAAGGACCAGGGATGAGAGTCTGTTACTGCTTTGTAAAAGCAAACCTCCCGCATGCCTTGGTGGATGAGGTTGTGCATGAGAAGACCAAGAGGTGGGACTAAGTCAACAGGAGTAGTTTGGAAAAGCAAGATCAATTTGTGACATGATCAGGGGGAAGGACACTGCACAGCACCAAAAAAAACCCAGTCAGAAAAATAAATGACAGGTCCAAGAGGCACCATGGGTTTAATTGCTTGATAATAGAGGCTGTGTTTCAACACCTGCAGAAGAACCAAGGAGCAAGAGCCTTCTGTCAGCCTCTGTAACAAAAACAGGGCCTGGCTGAGGAGGGGATATATCCAGAGAACTGATGCTCCAAAGCTATTCTCAGTTTGCTCTTTCATTTTCCAACAGCACTAACTAAAGGAAAAGCTGTTTGTACAACAGGTATTTCTGGGAAGTACCTAGAGATGTCTCTTAACTGTTGCCAGCACCAGGGGTTACACAATCCCTCAGGTCAGCAATTTCTGTGCAGCAAAGGGAAATTCCAAGGTGAGAGTGGGAGGGAACAAATGCTCCTCAATGCATTACTGGCCAGACACTGTGAGCCTGCCTGACTGCCAAGAGCATTTTGCAGACTTGGTCTGGGTTATTCACTGGGTCGGACTGAGACTGTGGTGCCTCTGGAATACCCAGGAGCCAGTTGCCAGGAGCCAGTTCCCAGATGCCCATTAAACACGACGGGCACAGTAATATTCAAAGCTCTCTAAGCTGGTGGCTCTACCCTACTGACAACAGATTGGCAATGTCTGACAAACGATTAGAGCTAAACTGTCATGCAAAATGCAAATATGCCCAGGCAGAAATGGAAAATTACCATAAAATCTTTAGGACTGCAGGAAACTTCAAAGCTAATTTGTGCATTCAACTAAAACTTCAGTCTCCCTGTTAGCAGTGTCACACTGCTCCGTTAGTTATCCTCCTAATTAGAGCAGCACGGACAGGGGCACACCACAGATAATAGCTCAGATAACGGAATTACACAGGTTAGAGAGCTGGTGTCTAGTCATTCCAGGACAACTTTGATTTAGACTCTTCCTTTACTGGGCAAACCTTTCCTGTACTGGGAGAAGGCTTATCTACTCTATAGCAGGTTGGTTTTGGGTACCTAACAGGCTCAGGGCGGGTATGATCATTCCTGCTATGTGACCACCGTGCTCACGTTCAGGCACTAAAGTTCAAGTGTAAACCACTCTCTTCCCCAGGTAGCCATTAACAAAGGGTACACATGCATTAGCAGGCCTTAAATCCTAAAATCAGTGGAAATAGGTTATAGTATTTCAGCTGCTATCTTCACAAGACCCTTTAATGTAGTGAACCACTTTGCTATCAAGGTAAGATCCAGGAGTCATTTCAGAATAATTTAAAGTGGGGCAAATACAACCTTTCCTTTGTGGAGGAAGAAAAAAACTCCCATCCTCAGAGAAGCATGCTTTTCTTCTTCTGGAAAGGGTTGAAGAAAGTATATGAAGAAAGAGACCCTTAGGAGGGAAATTCAGGTATAGTTTTTTTGTGTGCCATGTATCAGTGATAGAGAAAACCAGGACTGTGACACCTAGCAGTAGTGAGAGCTATCCCTTGCACAGCCTATTTCCCTGCACTACTCAGTTCTTAGCACTTCAGTAAATGTTGGTCTATCCAAATAATGCATTTCCTTAAGTAAACGCTTCAGCAAATTTGCTCTTCAAAAACATGGATATTCAGGATTACTTCCTAAGGTTATGGAAATTACTGCTCAGTTGACTGGAACCGCTCTAGTTCACACAAGCTGAGATCAAGCCCCAAATCTCCAGCCTACTCAGATGGAGTCCCTCATGCTCATCATATTGGATCTTCCCTGACAAAGAATGGCTTTATTAATGACCACGGAGGAATCACATTGCAGCAAGATCCTCACTGCTCTTTAAAACCCAGACTCTCTCCAGATGAAGCTGTTGGAACAATTTTCTGAACCATTAGTTTAGGCAACTATCAATTGCTGGTAATACCCTTCCCGTTCTCCTCCAGGAAAAGCATTGGCTGTCAAAATGCAGAGGAATCCCAGTCACTTCCCAGCCAGGGCAACTACCACCCCCAGGGCGATCCCAGCCCCAGGCAAAGCCCAGACACTGGGTCAAACAAGGTCAGAGTTGGTAGGATGATGTTCAATACCTAGACCAGTGATTTTATGTCCCTCTGCATCCTCTTCACGCTGCCTTACAGTATGGGAGCCCCAAGCATCCTTAAACAGAAGAAGGGATGCCCTCTCCCCAAAGTTAGCCCTCTGCTAGCAGGCTCCGAGCTGACCGCTAATAGTTGCAAAGGCTCCACATTTGCATTTGCAATTCCTCATTTAGCTCAGTAATTTCAGCTCATCACATAATCCCTTCTGCTCATTATGTCTGCTGTGTGCAGGGAAAAAAAATTTGCACAAAATTGCTGCTGTATAATCATCTGAGAGAGCTGCTAACCTGACAAGCCACGGGCACGAAGAACATTGTCGGAGCTTTATATTCAAACTAGGAAGTAGTAAAGTACTACACGAGTTGTTTGCTTGCAGTTCGTGTCAAAGCAAGGGGGTCTGGGCTAAAACCCTGCGAGAGAGGCAAGGGGAGAATAAATAGATCATCAGCCCTTGAAGAAAACGTCCTGGCAGCAATCGTGGATTTATGGATTCATACAGAGGCACATCTCCACACAGAGCTGAACTGTCTAGTCATTTTAAAGATAAATATTGCAGATGGGTGAATAATTCACTTGTACAAATGTTGAGTGAAAACAAATTAACCGGCTTGTGTGTACAGGTGATGGGAAATCGCAATAGTTATTTCACAGGATGTTTGAGCAGGCAGCTTCTGAAATCCATCCAGCCTGTCTCAGTCAGCACCTAAGCTACCAAAATCTCCAAAAAGCAGCTTTAAAGACTTGTCCAACATTAACTTCCAGGAACCAAAGGGGATATTAATTAGATTATTGCTGTACGCATACAGAAGACTGCAGCTAGGACAGCTGGCGGTGATCTTTCCAGAAGTAAGCTCACAGCTGTGTTTCACACAGAAATGTCAACACCAACATCTCTTTAAAGTCTGATTGGAATAGAAAGGATTTAAAGTACAAGCAGGAGGGGTGTTTTCAGCTTGCCCGGGAATGGCTCACACTGTGCCCCCCTCCACCACCCGGAGGAAGACGCTCCGCTGACTCCGTAGGCGTTTATCACCAACCAGATTAAGTCTATAAAAAGGGGATTATAGGCAGTCCATTTGCAGCACAACACAGACATAAAACTATAATAAGTTACCGAGATAATGAGGCAGCGGGACATAAAAAAGCCTGTGCACAAAGAGAGCCCCTGGTTTCAGAACCAACACCTCCCTCTGGAGCGCACCTTCCCTGCGAGCACTGGGCAGCAGCTCTTCAGAACGGCTCGTGCCAATTTCTCCATCTCATTTAGGAGCATTCCCAGAGGTTGGAAGCGAAAAATGTGATTATCCTCTAAGCTGTCTGGATGGTTTTCCTCTAAAATCCTATTGCCTTCCCCACGGCAGTCACAAGACCTGTTCAGGATGAGTGGACCAAACACAGCTCCCCAACCACAACCTCAGCAAAGGTTCAAGCCTTTTCCTTTTATTAATGACCTAAATGGGCCACAGAGCTCCATAAATCTACATATAATATCTTGTTCCTCTTAGCTCTGCTTGGAAAAGCAAACACATCATGGCAGGAGAGCCTTGCCTAATGAGTACTTGTTCCTGAGGTTTGATCCTCCTGGATCCCTTCAGGAAAATGTTGTTTAAAACACTCTGCATAACGCAGCACAAATTTGATCAAAAGAAAATGGGTAGTGATAAACTTATACAAGGTGCTACTAAAAAATCCTGCATCCACAATGGAGTCACATCCATCTGCTCCTGATCAACATCCACAGCTCCCCTTAGCCAGGCTAACCTGGAAACATCCCAGTTCATTTTCCAGCCCCCCTTGTTATTCCACACACACACACACACACACACCACCTTGCTCTTTGAATTTGTCTTTGCCCTGATCCAAGGAGGAAAGCCCTTCATCAAACTTAGCCTTTGCTAAAGGAATATTTCCCAGACAGACCTGTGTAAATATACAGCATCTCAATTACCCTCCGATAGCGGTAACATTTTCGGTTTGAAATGTTGCCCTCCGACGGCCTCCACCATCCTATTCATCACAGTGACCCTTCAAAGCCCACAACGTGCTAATAACAGGCAAGGCATTTCTGGAGCGGAGCGGAGCTGCCTGTGATATACACCAAATGCCGAATGGATATATTTTACTTTCATGCCAGCCAATATATGAGATGCAGCTACAGGGATTTAAATATGATACTCAGGCTCATTAGTAAAGCAAGCATAGATAACAAGGATTTACTGAACGTTACTGTCTGACTTGGCCAGCTTTCCCAAAGGGACCATTAAGATGCTAAGGAAGTTTTTTATCCTTATTTTTGGGGGAATTAAGTCAGCATTCAGGAATTCCTGCAAGTTCAGCAAAAAAAACCCAACCCTATTTAAGTTCTGCTTGCCCGAAACTCAGGAGAGTAAAACTGTAGCACTTCTGTGTGAAGGGCTCTTCAGGCAATTGACCTGTTAAGTACTTTGCCCCTTGTGCTAAAGCCAGCACTGCCTGCCTCAGTCTGTGGCAACCAACCGAGCCACCCATGCAGAGATCCAGGACTATTGGTGAAGGGTATGCCGGTACAACCAAATGCAGGGCGACAGTATATCTCGCTCCAAAAACCATCTGTGATCAGAGACAAGCAGCCAGCAAGCAGTTCTGGTACTGTCCTTACAGGCATCAACCCCCCAGAGTTCAGCACACGTCTTTGCTGGCCACCACCCCACTGCCGCTACGCATCAGTTCACAGCTCGGGTTATTTTTACACAAATATAATCCCTGGAGGTTGTATCACCCACACTTTGACAGCTAGCCAGTGAGAGATGAGATCAGATTAGCTTGGGGTACCATTTTTTTCCCAGCACAAACCATAAGCCCGAACTCACTGAGCTTTGTAAGATCCTTTTGAACTAAATCTTCAAATTGACCCTTATCCTGCATCAGTATAATGTCCAAATGGTAGGGCACATCCATGCCACTTGTGGTACCTTGTTAGTGGGTCTGCAGCAGATGGGAAGTCCAAATTTATTTAGTGTTTCCTCAAGGCCTGGATAGGCAACGAGGAGCTTTATCTGCTAGAACTGCCATCTGCCTCAGCAGATCAGTTCAGGAAAGGTTGATATCAGAGGAACGTTTACTTTGGCTTAATGCATTAACGTTTACAAAGTGCTGTATGTTTGGTGAGGGTGATTTTAGTATTATTTTGGCTTCAACTAATACATAAATAATCATGGGACAAAGTGAAGTCCAGTGATGGTCATTGTGGCTCTATGGCATCTACTTAACCCTAATTTTTGGCCCTTGATTAATTAGAAAACTTTGGTTGCCTGTGTATAAGTAAACTGATCTACCCCGGTGCTATATATCTTCTTCACTTGGCCTAATATTAACAGGTTTTCAAGGTTTTTAAGGTCAACCTCAAGTCCTTTTGGAGGCAGGAGTTTAATTCATGGTATAGACAGCAAGGTTTGCATGGAGAGCTACGATCTTTTATTAAACCGATGAATGTAGTGGGAGAACAAAGAAGCTTTTGGGCACACAAGCTCTTCTTTAGGTCAGAAACTTTGCATTGTGAAGAGCTGCACAGCTACAACCACATCACCTGTACGTTTGTCCTGTGGTAAACCTTTAGCAGAAACCATTTTATTTCTGAAAAGCAGCCATTTTCCCCCAGAATTGCATTAAAAAGAGAGCAGGTTTCTTTATCGCTCTGTTAGGTCAGTGAGGGCACATCTTCGCTGTGCCACGGAAGACGGTACAGAGACGTCAGAAATAGCATTGACCCAGGGTGGCAAGGACAGCTCGATGCTGTGCAAATACCAGCGTGGGTCCCGAATTATATGCCTGTATTGGTGTGCTGGTATAATCAGCCTGGGTTTTTATGTGGTTCTTCTGCTCCCAGGTTTAAAATGACCTTGTCCTTTTGGAAGGACGGACATGTCCTAAATTTAATAGCCGGTGAGGATGGCACAGTGTCAGGAAGCTTTGCTTTGGGTCGGTGACACAGTTGGGACAGAGAATGGTGGTGGTGTGCAGCTGCCCATTCAGACTCTGGGCTGTGGTCCTATCTATAGGATTAAAACTAGAGGAAAAAGTTGCCCTCCTATAACACCTCTAAGCACACATCCTCATCCTGGGGTTTCTTTTGTCATTATAAACCTTTGAAGATGTGCCTAAGCATTTGTTCCATGCTTAAAGGGATCGTTGAAAATTTGCACTCCTTCTAAATCCCATTTTAAACTAAATGATCTTCTATTGCAGTCACTTGGGGGCGGGGGGGAATAAACAGTTTTCTGCCTAACCAAGACTTCACATCAATCAGGTTAATAGGAGTGTTAGCACATTTCCTAATTATAACTACAAACATTTGTAGGCTTCCTGGTGATGAGAGCTCATCCCATCCCATCACATTAAATCACCTCTGGGCTGCCTGATGAGTCAAGTGCAAACCCAACAGGATGGCAGCAGCACTTCAGCCTGCCCTATGCAGGGTGAGACATGGGCAGTAACTGTGGGGCTCCCAATCCTCGGGCTGATAGGAACAGCCATAACACATGCAGGCAGAGGGGCTATGCCCCCAGGCAGATTTGCAGGGGTGTCACTCCCATATACAGCTCTTTCCTTGTTCCATTTCATAACCTGACACTGGTTCCAGGGCAGCCCCTTGTCAGGCTTTTCCAGCCTCAGGCTATGGCGATGAGCTTACAGGGAGAGATGGGGAGAGAGGTGAGGCTAGAAGAGTACTTGCTAGCTTTGAGACCAGCAATGACATACTATAGAGTCCTAAGTCTATAAACAAAAAAACCCCAAAACTGGATAGAACATCCCTTGAAAAGTGATGTGATTAATCTGAGTCATCCAGCTCCAACCAAACACTCAAGTGTATAAAGAAACTCCCATAACATGGTCATAAGCTCACATTGATGGTAAAGGTGCAGGCAAACACACCCCCACACACTCCCAACACGCACATATGCAGGGCCTCTGTGGGAAGAAATACAATTATTTCACTCCCTAGGTTTAGCACAGAATTTGCTTAACCTAGAAGAAAAGTGGCACTGCTGCTGCTACAGACTGCTGCACTCCCCTACGTCCACCTGATAAATTCAGTTGTCACCTCTTCTCAGTGCTCTGCAATAACTTTTCTGCACAAAATGAAAGGCCTTTAAGGTATACGTTCTTGTGCCTTTCTATAGGATTCGCCCACCTCTCTCTCACTAATACAAACTGAGCTGAGTGATTAAAAGTAATGCATTAGTTCCAAACTGCCCCATATCCATTAATCTCATAATAGTCAAAAGTATCTTGAAGAATACCTCTGCTGCAGATCTCGAGTTGGGTTTTTTAAGGTGCTATTAATAGTATATACTTATCAAAAAGTAACTAGCTGGCACGTACACTTGCACCTTCTTAAAGTTTAATAACTTCAATAATTTTGTTTCAATTTAGCTTTTAAAGTGTTGGAGGAACCTCTTTGGTTTGAGACTTTGCCTGAGGCACTGCACTGGGGAGGAGATGGCCAAGCAGGCAAATGCCATCAACAGCATCAGACATGTCAACAGCTTAAGAGAGCGTTTTCTGTTTGAATAAAGCCCCCACAGGAGCTCACTTGGGTTTTTTTACCTTCAAAGTGGTTGCAGTTTCCCTGCAAAGAGCAGGCCTTGCTGTAGCAATTGGGTCCCATGGGACTGTCCCAGTGGTAATCATGGTGCTCACATGGGTGTTGCTACAGGACCGTGAACCTAGCCTCAGCCTCTGGGTGAAATGGACCTCTTACCTACATTGGCCATGTGTTGAGCTGTCTGGGCAAGCAAATTTCTCTGCTGGCTACCAAAAGCAAGCGGGCAGGGGCAGTTATTTAGGCACAAGGTCTGCTTGAGTTCAGGTGTCATAGATCCTGGGTGATGCATTCACAAGCACCAAGAGGCAATACAACACGGTGATGGAGCTACATGTGCTGTTGTGCTCTCAACATCGCTTGCAGGATGGCAGAATTGAAGTAAGCACCTCACATTGACCCAACCGAGCTTCTGCAGGAGGGAACTCATTTTCATTACTCAGACCAGTGACACCAACGCCGAGTCCTTCCAAACAACCCACTCTAGGTGTTTAGAGAAGCCAGAGCAGCCTTTTACTGGAGCACTTATACAGGTAATGGAAATTCCTCTGTTGAATCTGACTCCCAAATATCTAATAAATGCCACAACTGGGCTCTAATCACTTCCAGCTTGCTGCTGTCCTCCACCAGGCAACGGGAAGCTTCACCAAAGCAGTTTCTTAAGGAAACTGGGCACAAGGATTGTGCACAGTTGAGGGAAGGATGGGTTCTCTTTTATTTTCTTTTTTTCCTTTTTTTTTTTTTTGACCAATGTGCAATTAGCCAAGGCAAAATTTGCAAAATATCCTCCCAGAATCAGTGGCTCTACTCCTGAAAGAAATAATAGATCAGAAAACATAGCTTCTTGAACTACTTCCAAATAGGAAAACCTGGTATCTGAACCAAACCATCTGAAAAGCTCCATCTAGCTAGGTTTGTTTCTGCAGCTTGTCCCCAAACCAAAAGCATTTCTGTTTCCTACATTTACCCACTGGAGATCCTTGCCTTGAAAGCAGGACCTTTAATTCCCAAGATCTCCTCTATTCCCTACTCCTCGCTTAAAACCAGCCCTACTTGCCTCAGAAATGGTGTTCTATTACAGAGCACGATCGTTTCAGGAGCAGATGCAGCAGGGAGTGGGGAAATAAGCAGAAAGATCACAAAAACACTTAAGAAACAAGGATTCTCTTAATGCAAATTCCCTTTGACAAGAAAGGTTGAGAAGAGATTTGAACAGAAAACACGGTACCCCGAAGAGCTGCTGCAAACAGAACTGCTTCAGAATACAATGCTTCAGAACCTTTCCCAGCAACTATAAACATTTCCTTAAATATTCTCATTCCCCACCACCACCTTTGCAGCGTTTCCCACTGATTTCAATAAGGTGCTGCATACCTATCCGAGCTCGGGAAGCATTTGAGCAACGAACAGAAGTTACAGAGAGGGGTGGGGGAAAAAAGGCAGAAGTTTTTCATTGCTGACAGGTGTTTCCAAGAGCTTTTGTGAAGTTTAATTTGGTAGTTTTTCAAGCTGACTCACATTTGTGGGTTGGCAGAGAGATCTCTGCTGCTGCTCTTGGTGTTTCACACGTAGGGATGTGCATGTGCAAAGGGGAGCGTGCACCCACACAAAAACACTTCGCTTCTCAGATGAAAAACAACAACAAAAAAAGGCTCTGAGTTTGGGGAAGGGAACTGTGTTCGTATTATCTTTAAGCAACTGAGTCCTCCCCATTTGTCTGTTTTCTCAGACATACCAAAATAATAAACTGAAACATTAATTGGGAGGGTGCTGAAAATCATCATATACCTTTTGGTCTTTGGAAGCTAAGAACTAAATTACTGTAATTGGCAGTTTATTAACAGGAAAATTATGCTAAACAGCTTCGTGTTGCTGTCAGGAATTATACTGGGTAAGCTATGAAGATGGGGCCCTTGGTATAACATTTGCATTTTCTCATTTAGAAAGAACAATGATAATAGATGAGTGAAGCATGTACAAATTATATACCAAAGAACATTTGCATGGCTGTAAAAAGGCTATCTTGATACCAGAGTGATTAAGCCTGTTATTCATTAAGTTACAGTATAGAATAAGGGGGAAGGGGAAGTAGGGAACACATTAACTTTATTTAGAGGCATCTAGAAAATGAACTCCAGTCCAAACCACTTGAATTTCAAGCAGAACTAGATTATAATAGGTTCTGATTATAATGCATTTGTTATGCAGTGCTGGTATCAGGGCTTTTTTCCTGTCTTGGATGAGGTCCGAAGATGTGATGATGGCAACCTCTGTTGTTACTCACATCTTTATTCCAGCTGACACCTCCCATTTGCCTGTTCATGCACCGTTTCTGCCCAAAAAACTGTGAGCATCGTGCCACGGACGTGAGGAAAGCAGGCTACCTGCAGAAATCTGCCTCACTTAGTCCAGAAACCTCATTTTTGGATGCTTTTCTCTATCAGCAATTTCCACTACCTGTCCTGATGTCTTAGTGGTTGACATTCTGCAAAGAAGGATGACTTTAAATATCACCAGTACCTATAAGTGAGGGAGGATAATAGCAAAGCAAGAGAAAATTGGGTCATTTTAATGCCCCAATGAAAACCAACAGGGACAGAGCACTAAGTGACACGGGCTGCCTCTGTGAAACCAGGACATGGTGTCCTGCTCTCCATCTGTACATAGCTGTCTTGTCTACCAGGAATCTCTGAAGCACAGTGAGTTCAAATAAGTTATTCAGTAACTCCAAAGTTTGACTGATTTGAGGAGAAATTTGTTGGCTTAAATGAAACATCAATAGGATTTGAAAAGCCCCTTGTAAGATGCCAGTTTCAGGAGTTATCGTTCCGTACCACAGCCTGTAGGAAGGACCCACACAAAGCTGCCCTTCTTAAGTCAGTGTTATTTATTTACCAGGGTGACCTATGAGAAATTTATTTAAGGACAGAGGGGCTCTTAAGGATGGGAGAGAAGAAGCCGCAGAGCAGGAGCTGCAGCAGAGAGGCTGTTTCCACAGCTGTCTCTGTCCTACAGTCCCAGATGTTTGCCTAACCTAGTTTTGAAGCCTTTTAAAATGCACTTCATGGAGAGGCTGATGTCTAGTTTTAAAGACCATTCCCACCTTCTCCTGCCTGTAACATCAGAAAAGCTGTTTCCTCATATCTAACCTGCTTGTCCTTCAGTATAAGCCTGTTCCCACATGAGGGAAAACAGATTATTCCTGTTGTTTCTGTAGCAGCCTTTTGCATCCTTGAGGATGCTTATCTGCCTTTCTGTCCTTTGGCTTAAGCAATGCCAGTTGCGAGCTGCTCATCAGTTCGGAGGAGCTGGCCACTGGTGTCTGTGGGAGCAAGAACAGCTATTAAAATAACACTGCTTCTTAAAAATCACAGAATCACAAGGTTGGAAGAGACCTTTAAGATCATCAAGTCCAACCATCGTCCTGGCTCAAGTGTCAGGTGCTTGGTGCGTTCGTGTAACAGGAGAAGCATCACCAAAATGTAGGTAGCAGCTGCAAAGTGCAGGAAGGGCTGTTAGAGGGTACCTCTCAAAGCATTTTGTGCTGTCGGTGCTGGGAGCAGAGCGATGGCTGTGGCTCAGAGGCTGCCCTCCCTGCACAGCTCGAGCAGAGCTGAATTATTTACAACAAACGAGGCATCCGACAAATTTGGCCTCATTCTTCCCTTGGGGAATATTCTCCAGCAGACCACTGTTTCCTCAAAAAAATAAGTCACTTTTCAATTAGCTTTTGCAACTGTAAGTGGCAGGGACTGTAAGTGGCAGGGACTGCCTCAGCCCCTTTGCTCCTTGCTGCTCTGTGTGAGCTGGGTGGTTGGTCTGACTTCAGCACGGCACGTGTGTTACGGATCACGTCCTCAGCGCTACCTTTGTGCAATGACTTGCACGTAATGATGTAGGGCTCGCTTTCCCTGCATGATTAGCCCAGGATCTGATACCAACATCTTAATTAGGCCTGACCCCTGGAGAATTTGACTTAACATCATTCGCCAGCTCCAAAGTATGGTCGCATCACACACCGCAGATAAGTACCCTAACAGCTGTAGCCTCTGTATGACTTGTTTCAGTGTCATTCTCCTCTCCTAATACAGCCAAGTGCAGAATTCCCTTGGATGCTGCCGCAGCCCCACACTCCTGACTGCCCTACACACAGCTGCACTTCTCATTGCGCCCCTACATCAAAAGCTGTGGTTGTACTCACTTAAGATAACCTAATTAGTTAAACCAGGCTGCCTGTAGCAGCGTGGAACTCACCCTGGACTCGCCACCTAATTATATTCCCAGCAGATTTGCTGGGGAAGGTTTCCCGGTCCGCGCTGAGCTCCCTGCTGTCACTGCTAGCCAAGCTGAGCGACCTCACAGCTCACTGGGATCTGTCTGCAAAGGCTTCACTCGCACCTTTATCTCCTGAAAAGACACCAAAAGAAGCAGTTGGGGAGCAGTCGAGATCATAGGCGGACTGTGGACCACATAAAACATCGCTGCATTTATAGACATGAAACACTCCATCAGGGAGCGACAGATTGGGTTTGCGAGCAGGGCAGTATCACCGAGCAGCAGGCTGAGGCTGGTCCCTGAAGCATAGCACAATTTTACTCCAAGGAAAGCATCCCATACATTATGCAAAGAATTTACTGTTGGGGTTTTTTTTGAAATACTGCATGATAGGAAGAATGAAACACGTGTCAGATGTTAACCATGACACTTAAAGCGCTACTGGAAGAAATGTAGATAGCACAGCAAAGAAAGTGATATAAAAGAAGAGTAGACTGGCATCTATATTTTCCTGTTTAAAAAAAATAAAAAAAGCTCTTAAATGCACTTTGTTTCATTTTTAAGACCTGAATCCAACCTATAACTGCATAATGTAGTACCCTCATTATTGAGACTAAACGTGTTATTTGCCACAGGGACATAAAAAACAAAGCCAAGCTCAGCATCCAAAGCATTCCCTAGACTGCTCTGGTGAAATTAGCATTCAACCCTGGGACCAGAGGGAAGCTGGCCTTGCTGGCAGGCTGCGGTACGGCTCCTAGTTCCTCTCTGCTCCTTGGTGGCCAAGGACAAAACTTGCCTCCACCTTGTTACCAGATAAAATTTGTTTCCCCCTCCCTGGCAAGCCGCAGCAGCCGGGAATCGTATCCCAGCCCACGATTTGCTCTTTCACTTCCCAGCTGAGGGAGCAGGACTGACTCCTCTGCTATTTCATCTCACCCTGAAGCTCGTCCTCTTCCCCCGAATTCCTCCCTATTACTGTGCTTGTAATAAACTAACCCCACTAACCTTCTCTGAAACAGCAGCGGTAATTCAGCGGCGACTGAATTACGGCCAGCTCTCGCGCTGTCTGAGGCTGCGGGAGCCCTGCCGTGAGTTTCAACAGGTATTTAGCTGCCATTTCACTCCCATGGAAATTCCTCTGTTTCCTTAACACACTGAATTATCTGGGAACGTAGGGGCTGCCAGTCATTTTTTTAATCCTATGTCCCCTCTCTTGACCCCGTAATGCATTGCTTTGTAGCAAAGGCTGAGCTGTACGAGAGGAGTTCAATAGCCGCCTTTAACGGGGAAGAGTCTTTCTACACTTGGAAGAGAAGAGCACACAGACAAACCAGAGCCAAATAGCCACGAAGATCTTTTCCTAAGCCGAATAGTAGCCCTGGCTTCAAGCATGGCAGTGGAAAGGGCTGAAAAATTCCCCGTTACAGTTCCTGCTATTACAAGGCTCCACGTCAAAGCCAGAACTACACATAGAGCACAAATACATTCACACACTTGCACACACAAGTACAGTTGTAGTCACTGTGGTGCTATTTCTAAAACCTCTTTCTTCATTAGGTGTGATAAACCACATCACAATTAACTTTATATTTAAACTTGATGATATGAAGACCCTGGAAGAGGTCTATGAAGCCTGTTAGCCTTCAGCATAGGAAACCTGAAGCTGGCACAACACTCATATTCTCCAAAAAAGAATTGACCTTGCCTCCAGCGTGATGCTGGACAGCACACGAGGGGTCTACCCAGACCCACTCTGCCCCAGTTTGCACCAGTCCCTGCCCTCTACCAGCCAGAGCTCATGCCAGGTTATGACATAGCACAACTCCCAGCAAAACCTACGACACTGAAAGGCAAAACTTCCATTGACTTATGGAAGAGGAAGATCAGGACCTGTGTTTTTTCATTTTATTTTGAATGTTTGCAGATATCTTTGTTAGAGTTACACTATCTGTGCACATATTAGCCCCGAGATGCGCTGTGTAATTAGTTTCTGTCAACAACAGTGGCTGATGAGCCAAATCCACACTGTGTTGGTCTCAGTATTTCATACGTACACAAACACCCTCCACCATCCAAGAGGAAAACCAAGCTGGCTTACTCAGAAGATCTTCAAACACAGCCAGCCACACACCTCCACCAATTCCCAGCGTGGATGCACCCAGACTTGTAAAAGAAAAGGAAGTACAATAAAAACAAATGAAAATGCTTATGCAGTGCTTCAGTTCTCAGCGAAGCAGAGCAGTGCATTGCCTTTGCATGGGGAACCTTAAAAGTCCTGTGGTGACTTTGCCAGCAGATTGCAGCAGCTAGCCACCACATCTCAGGTTTGATTTGTGAGGCTAAGCACCCAAGGTTATGGAAATGTGAAATTTTAGAAACACTTTGAAACTATAAAGAATTTAACCATGTCCTTAATTTTACACAGTGTCAGTGCAGGAGATTTAAAAAGCAATAAACAAACTTGTTACTGCAATAGAACTGAAGAAGAATCATAAACTCACTAGAGTTACAGAGCTAAAATATGGTGTGGAGAATGGACAATGGCAACATTTATTCAATAAAACTCATCTATATGTAAAAGATTGAATAAAAATATATACTATTATGCAGGCACAACAAATTTTGCAAGAGGGAAAAAATGGTCCCTGGCTTTATAATAAGTGTGCAAACATCAAAGCTGCATGGGCAAAGGTGTTACCCACATCTGCAGTCGAGCTCTGTCTGCCAGAGAGGTGATGGGAATTGTGGCCCTAGCCATACAAAGGATGACATCTTAATAGTCTTCTGTAATAAGCCAACTGCTAGAGCTGCTGCTGTTCACTATTTGTCTCTTTCTCTCGAGATATAAACCCAGTCCTCTATCTGCTTATGAAATCTAAATATCCTGATGGCTGGCTCAAATTTCAGCTTGGGTAATTGCTTTTTGCTAAGACATAGTTAAACTTATAGTTTTAATTTAAAGATGGTCCTCTACAGTCTGTTCCCTGTGCCATACACGGTTACTGTACACGTTCAAACAATCTCCACTATGGGAATCAGTGTTTTAGTATGTTACTTGTGTCCTCATAAGATTTACCACAGCTGCTAAAGTTACAAAGACATTATTTAATAGGAAAGGTCACCTTTACTTCCCCTGCCACAAATTTGGCCTTCATATTTGTGACATCTAAAGGTCATTTGTGGTTATTACAATGACACATACCAACAGGTAGAGAGATGTCACAGGTTTTTCTATTCAAATACATCCCCTGAGTTAATACTGGGGCTCGGCTCGGGGTAACAGCACTGTGATAAATCTTTGGGGAGCACCCAGAAAGGTTTGCAATTGTGTTAACTAACTACCCTGTGGCAATCAATCAATTAACTCAAGGTGAAAAACTAGTAAAGACAAGCCCGCAGATAAAAGTAAACAATCTGGGTAGGACTTGCAGTGGAGAAAGTGAAATTCCATTTCCAGGGCTGTCAGAGGGGTTTAAACGATCACTCAGGAGAAGAGTTTTCTTTTTTTCCCCTTTGTTTTTCTTTATTTTCTCCTGGCTGAGGGTTTCCATAGATCTTCTCATTGATCTGAAGTGGCCAGGGGCAGAAAAAGCCAATTTTGGCTGCATTATCCTGTCTCCCTTCCACTATAGCTTAACACAAAGAGAAATGTCACCCACGCCCCAGAATGAATCCATGCCAAAGCCTTCCTTTGGAAAGCAGGATTCAAGCCAGGCATTGCAAATCTGAAAGTCAAATGCTTTCACGTTGCCGGGGCTGGGGTGAAGCTTCTTTTCCACAGAAAGCTCCCCAAATCAGTGGAGGGGGAGATTCTGGACCTGTACCAGTGATTTTGAGAGAGATCCTGGACCCATAGCAGCCCATGCACTCCCATAGGCAGAGGCTCTAGGCAATGCCCATGTGCAAATTGGGAAGACACACAACTCATCCACGCATCAACGGAGTTGAGGTCTGGGTGATTTTCTTTCTCCCCCCACCTCTATATTTGGATTTGAGGTCTGGGTGATTTTCTCTCTCCCCCCACCTCTATATTTTTAATCTGCGAAGGCATCTCTGTCCCCTCACCATCCAGACTTCTGTTCTGTTGTTTGATGGAGAACTTGGAAGCCAAACTGCACGTTATATAGGGCACCCTGGGAGGCTGGGACACACGGCCCTGGGGGTGAGCCAGCCGCTACGTGCTTATAGGGGATCTTGCAGAGGAGCGTTTGGCTCTCTGTGTGTAAAGTCTCCAGCAGCAGCCACTGAGGGAGCTGCACTTCTCCAATTACATTTAGAAAACGCCTCAAAAGCAGAACATACTTTTTAACACAGAAACTCTCCTCTCTCCCTCCAGCCGTCCTTCCCTCAAAGAAGCTAAAGGACCTTTTTCCAGGACCGTAGAGCCGGATTTGCCTTTCTGAGAGGAGGGGAAACATTCTGTGGCTCAGGAGCACTCTCCTGCTGCCTTCCAGCTCCCCCCAAATCCCAGTGGCAGAGATATTTGTGGGAGAGGATCTCAAACACACGCTGATGATAGGTGGTACCCAATCCCCACTGGGAAGAGGGGTCAGCACTGCTCCCTTCTGCGCTTCAACATGAGAAACATCATTTATACACCTCTCCCTGCTTGCACCTGCACGGAGGTGATCTGGTTTCCCTTTCTCAGGCTCTGCATACAAGCAACACAGAGTATGTCCAGGTAGCCATACAGAGTCATTTTTGTAATTAAAGCTCCTGACAGACTTTCCTATTTAACCTGCTGCATTGGAACCGCGCTCTGTTCTCCCTTTAATGTAGCTGCTGATCTTTCAAAGATCTTGGTTGTGTCTCAAAAGACAGCTGGAGGTGGACTCTTCAAATAGAGTCAAAGAAAAATCGACATGGGGAAAGTTAACTAAACTTTAACTCAAAGAAAAGTTTCCTCTTCAGTTTGGAACAAATATTGAGACCTGTTTTATTACAAAGCGACTCTGCCATATTGCCTAGGGCTTCTTTCTGGCTTAACACATACACAGTTAATCTCTTGGCCAAAAAAAAGTTGAAACCAGGGGAAAAGAGGAAAATGATCATCATAAATGTCATATTATATCAGGAGATCATAAGTTGCAAAGACGATCAGATTTTTCCCATATCTTTATTTAATCACAGCAACTGCATTCATGCTGTAGACTGCAACACAATGGGGCCATCCATGTTCAAAAAGGAGCTACTATAAAAATACCAGACCAACCAGATCAAGAGACACTTCAGTGGGAAAGTAAATTCAGATGGAATGAAATCTATAGTACTCTTTGCCTGCTGAGCATTCACACATACAGAAATTGAGGCTCAGGCTCGACCATATATAAATGCCACTGCACAAATCATCCTGGCAATTTCTTACCGAATTCCGATGGGAACATGTCCTTCTGCTGGTATATTTGCAGACACTGGTGTGCTAGTTCAGCCAAATTAAAGGCTCAGAGCAGGAATTTCCCGAGGGGTTTTGTAGTGTGGGAGACCATGGGGTGCCAGTGTACAGAAGGAGCTTAGGCTCCATCCAAGATGGTCTGTCCTCAGAGAGCAGATCTCTGCTGAAGAAGAAACCAGGTCTGTCACAGAGTCATATTTAATGGCATAAACCTCTAATTTCTTGCTTAGAGTTAGAGGTCTTGAGATAAAAGATATCAGGAACAGGACTACCTAAAAAATCATTTCTGCAAACAAGAGAGGCATGTGATAGCTACATGATAAGAAAAACCTTGATCTTTGGTCTTGTTGACATAAATTATACATCTTTGGGCTGCATATATTCATGTAGCTTTAGACAAATAATAGGCACTGTGGGTTGGTTTGCGTAGGTCTATTTGCTTTCAAATTTAGAGTAATGAATAAATTCTTGGGCACTAATTTTGGGAACAAGAGACTGCCTTATGAGATTATCTGCAGCTCAATAGTCAGGGGACAAGGGAAATAAAAGGATTCACATTGCGAATTTTATAATGACTTACTGCTCACTTATCTGAAAAATAGTTGGAGTCATAATTAGCCAGCCTTTTCAGTGCAGATTTCTATCTGCTCCACACCTTAAAATTTGCATTTTAATGGGCTTAAGATGTATATCAGTAATAGCACAAATGGCTGCTCTCTTATCACTAGCAATAATACAATATATAGCTTAGGTGACTAAACTATCCACGGTACAGCAGGTTTAATCAATAAAGAGTAAACAGTGACCAAAGCAAGCTGAATCTGAATGTCACTGTCCTGACACACCACTAAATAGCAAAACCCAGGCTGCAGGTTGAGGTCAAAACTTACTAAGGACATCACCATACAGCTGGTTCATTTTCATTTGTGAAGTTGTATGAGGAAAAGCTGAATGTGACTACTTATGGGCAGAGAGCCGATAACTCCTGATTAAATCACAGAATTACAGAATCACAAAGTTGGAAAAGACCTTTAAGATCATCAAGTTCAACCATTCCCATCCTATGCTAAACCATATCCCCAAGTACCTCATCTACCCTTTTTTCAAACACATCCAGGGAAGGTGATTCAACCACCTCCCTGGGCAGCCTGTGCCAGGCCCTGACAACTTTTTCAGGGAAGAACTTTTTTCTAATATCTAATCTGACCCTGCCCTGGTGCAGCTTGAGGCCATTTCCCCTTGTCCCATCTCCTGTTGCTCGGCTGAAGAGACCATCGCCCACCTCTCTACAACCAAATCCTACCAAACCCCTAAGCATCATACAACAAAAAGCCCACCAACACCAGAACAAAAGCAAAAGGAATGGGAAAGGTAGCTTAATGGTCTTTCTGAAAGACTGTTGAAAAATGGCAGGTGTCAAATATAAGCATGTACCATCGTTGCTTCTGGCTATAGGCAGCACCCAGATCCAAGTTTGCAAGAGTTCAATGGAAGTAGAAGCAATTCTCCAGGGCTGAGCTACCTTCCTTAGGCAAAGAAATTAATTGCCACTTACATCATCATAAATAGAATTTACTATGTGCCACCCTGATGCCTGTTCACCATAGACCTGTCAGAGCAGCTTCTTCCTGCTGGGCACCAACACAAGGAAAAGGGTGAGAAAGGGTGGCCACAGAAGACAGACACAAAATGCTATGATAATAGGTGATGGAGGCCTTCTGACATGCAAAGGGCTTCATCTCCAGAAGATATATTCCCCTGACAAAAAGAATTAGAGGAAATTATGTATTTTTTCCATAAACATCAAAAGAAATCTTTAGCTTGAGAAGATTGGATTAAAGATAGATTAAGTTCACTGTTGAAACTGTCACTCCGCTGCTGGAGGGAACTGGGGGAGGGGGTCAAGAAGCCTCCTTCTGTCTTGTCTTCTACCCCTCATCTGAGAAATATCTTCCAGTTTCAAATCTGCTTAATTGTGCATCAAAATGGTGGAACTGAGAAGAGAGACTGGAGCTGCTTTCTGTCTCCTGAAACCTGGGAAAGTCTTGGTGTCAGTGGCTGACACCAGCTTGAATAACAGCAAAACTGCAGAGGAGAAGTAGAGTTAAGGAAAGATGGAGGAGAAACTATTTGCATAAAATTCAAGTATTCCTAGGGAGTGAAGTCTCCAGAGAAAACCCAAAGAGCAATTCATATTTTTAGTGAGGGCCCATGGAAAATGTTTGTAAATCAAGGGGATAGAATGCAACAGCAGAAGGATTGGATAAAATTGCTAAAGCCTTTCAAAAGCTCTGGTCTTCCAACAAGTATAAATGGTATCTGAAACCCCCAGTGCTTTGAGGGCTCTTTGCAATGGCAGCAAGTTGCTTTAGAGACAACAAAAATCAGCCTGAAAGAAAACTAGAGAAGCATAGCCTGACTCAGGGCTTTGACAAAGACTGGCTGGAAAACAAAGATTCGTTTCATAAAATCATTTCAAGGTCTTGGGAATAGTTTTTAATTTGCATTGTAATGAAAACAAGACACGTGGAGATAAGTGAGAGAAGGAGAAATAGAGGGGGAAAAGGGGAAATGCCCACATTGCTGCCCAGTGATTACAGCTCTCACAGCAATACAGGAGGTCCTGGTTCAAATAAAGCACCAAACCCTGTGTCAGTGCAATAAATAGTTGCTCTTGCAGTAATGACAGAAGTAGGACAAAATCTGAAGAACTCATATCAAATGGGCAATTTCTCTAACAGAAGATTACTTTTTAATCACAAGACCTACCACTTCCCCTCATCAACAATTATTAGCTTCCCAGAATATTCCCAAAAAGGAGTTCAGATGCCTCTTATCAACAAATCCAAGACCATATGGTATTTGATGCTAGTCATCAAGACAGCTTTTCTTGCAAATCCAACTTCCTTGATTTAAAACTCGTTGACTTTCTGCAGTATTCTGTGATTCTGTAGTAAGGGTGACAGAGCACTGGAATAGGCTGCCCAGGGGGTGTGGAGTCTCCTTCTCTGGAGATATTCAAGACCCATCTGGATGCCGACCTGTGCAGTATGAGCTGGGGAGCTGCTTTGGCAGGGGGGTTGGAACCGATGATCTCTCGAGGTCCCTTCCAACCCCTGTGATTCTGTGATAACCTTCCATTGCTTGTAGTTAGGACAATCCTTCAAACCTGGAATGAAATCCTGGTGGCAGCAGGGCTGGCCTCTATCAGTGGCAGAGGGAATGGCATTATTATACTTAAAATGAGTGTGGCTTTGGGGGTGTGCTGGCCAGATATCCTCCATCACTTGGAACTCCGTTAACCGCAACGTTTGCTAATTGTTCTTTTCTCAGTGTTGGGTTAGCACAGGGAAACCATCAGATAGAAGCCAAAAAAGCTCACTGCTAGTGAGTAGCCCGAGGCAAAACCATGCCTTTCAAGTGACTGTGGGATCAGTCTCAGCACTCAGGTTTTTTAGGAAGACAACAGAGGTCATGGGTGTGGGGAAATTCAGATTTCTCCAGGGAATTGGGAGACTCCAGAAGAGGTTTGTTGGCTGTTTATCGGGGTTTTTTTCCTTTAAATCTAGAAACACCCATGTTTTAATAAAAATATACTAACTTTTTCTTCAGAAATCAATCTGCTTTTTCTTTTATATTCTGGGGCTTTCATAGTTTTATGTAAAATCATCAAGTCACGTAAGTAGGAAAAGAGCCCTAAGAACATTGAGTCCAACAATATGATGGAAGCAATGCAGATAGTTGGCCCAGAAAAAAAATCTATGTCAAACATTATCATCCATATTCCCTGTCTCACAGGCAAACCTATGTTTTTGCTGGCTATTAATAATTTCTTCGGGTGTGTTTTATCTTTGGCTTGGAAGTTTGCCTGTTTGGAAGCTGAAACCTCTTTGGTATGTTTTCATAACTTAAAACTGTTGAATAAATTCATTGAGTTTTTTCAAGTGTATCATGTTGGAAAGAAAATGAAAAAAAAATCTCTAAATATAGCAATTTCTTTTCAATAGTGTTTAAATGCATATTTAATTATTTAGATGGAATAAACTCCTATTTAGATGGAGTAAAGAGTAAATGAACTGAGATTTAGATTAAATACAGTGATATATAATAACTTTTGCCAGTTATGATTTGCCCTCCACAATGAATGTCATCAGTCACAAGTTTCTCAGAGCCATTCGGCATCCCAGGGGCAGGTGGGGCAGGGATGCTTTGTGTGTGGGTACCTGGATGCCACATTGGTCTGCTCAGTTCATGCACTTCCCTCCCCAGTAGAGGATGATAGCCTCTTACTGTTAATGAAATTCTTTCAAGCCAATCAGCAAGAGATCCAGATTTTGAGTCTGGAGCATCCCATGGCCTCATTTCACAGGAATGAAAGGTGTTTCTCCCCCATGTTCAACTGGGGGTAAGCATAAAGGGAGACTAAAAAGTGTCTCATGATCTACCAGGAGCTGGGAGAAAGAAACTTAAGAAGGATGCTTTCAAAAGCCCCCATCTCGGTTAGGAGCATCGCTGCAATCTGTGCCTTTGAATATGTCCCTTGGTGCTTGAAGCTGGGCTCCAAAAGGAAACTCAGCTCCTGCCCAACTGATCTGATCTCCCAAGGACCTGCTGGCTCCCAGCGTTGCTCCTGCCACCAGCCTGATTTACAGTCTCAGAGAAACCCCCTCCATCTACTTCTCTTGCCTGAGGAGATTAGATTTTAAAACAGGGTTTTATCAGCTGGTGAAGCCTGGGGTATGTTTCAGGAGATAGAAAATCCAAGCAAAAAGTGTCCTGCTTCTTTCCTGTCTGCTTTTTCTGAACTGCCCTCACCTGTATTTTCATCTTTTCTGTCTTCTATCTTCCTGAGATTTGTCAGGAATTGGACTATTACATTATCTCATCTTTTATAGCTCTGGCTCTCCTGGCTGGAATGGGACAGCAGCCCAGGTCAGGCTCCTGACCCCAGCCACCCGCAGCTGAGACACCAGGTCAGGACCATCTGGAGCATCTCAGATTCAGAAGCTATCTGGCAGGTTGTAAAATGGTACTTGCTAGAAGCCAAGAGTACAATCTCCATTACACAGGAAAGGAACAGTGATTAAAAGACACAGTTATGTCCTTGGTACAGGGAAAGCAAAAAAGAACTACAAAAAGCAGGTATTCCAGGTAAAGCCATCAGCTTACATGGAAACCTGCTCATGTGACACAAACACAGCTGGCTGCTACCTGCTGATATTAAAACTTTGCCATGGAAACAGATAAAATTAGAGGATAGTGGGATGGGGTCTGAAATGGCACAAATGAAAGAGGAAGATGGTCACAAGTACCAGCCCCTCTGCTTGCATTAAACATCTGCCTTCTCATCATCTGCCCTAGCGAAAAGCTCTGCCTGTCAGGCTGATCATGAATTTTAAAGCCACTTCCTTGGCAGTTATTCATTTTTAGTTGCCTCAACTTTCACTGTTGAAGATCTACATTCAAAACCTAAAACAAGTTTGGGTTTGTTTTTTTTTTTTATCTGGGAGAACTATAGAGCATCAGGATTTAATTACATCACTCTTAAGCAAAGCTTTGACTTGTATATATCTTATGGAGGAAATTAAATGTTTTCATCATCCAGCCATGCTGAATAGTTAAGGCTGCCAGTGCTACTCATTAAACACAGAGACATTTTAAAGTTTGATTAGGGAACTGTAACAAACAGCCCAAGTTTCATGAGCAAATGGAAAATAAGGTAGCAGGGTTGAACATGCAAGAAGAGTCACTTAAGGACTGAGACTAACACTGAAAAATGAGAGCCTCTGGGGGAAAAAGAATCAAATACCAGAGAAGTGTGTTTCCCTTCCTTGGCATGAATTTTCTCCCCAGCAGAAAGGGGAATGCAGCTGCCTCCTTTCCTCAGCGCTCCCACTTAGGTGCAGCTCAGCCTGGGGTAGAGCATCAGCCAACCCAGGCAGAGAAAGTAGATTTTTCCTTCAACAGAATTAAAGCCTTTTCCACACACATGCCCAACAAGATGTCCTTTCCCTGAGGGAATAACAGATATTACATAGTCCAGCTTGCTTTTCCTACACTATGGGGAGCAGCATGGATGCAGTTGCTGAGCTCTCAGAGAGCACCCTGTACATTTGCAGCCTTTAAGGTATTAAGTGAGGAGTTTCTTCCTTCCAGCTCCCAAGTTGCACGTGTAGTAAACCCCACATACACAAACCCACCTCAGCACCAGGAAAAGGGCTCTCCAAACTGCAACCACAGAGCAACACAGAGCCTGAGAGTCTAACCCCCCCCCAGCAAATATTCCTACCCAGGAGAAAACACCTTGTCTGCTGACACCAACAGCATCAAACTGGAAATTCTCTGCTCCCCCCTGGCCCCCTTTCCAAAATCACAAGACTGCATCAAAAATCACAAGACTGACTTAGAATATTCAAGGGGTTTTATCTTTGTGATTCAGAGACCTCGATAAATATTTACTTGGTTTGGAACTACTCCCAGCAACCAGGAGAGTTAAAAACTGCACTTTCAAATGAGCATATCACTTCTTCAGAAGTCTTTCAGCAGTTTGGATGTATGTAAATGTATAGAAATGGAGATAATCACTTGCTATGAACCTGGATGCATATGGGAAATTTTTCTTCCAACATAGAAGAAATACATATCTGCCCTGATAGCAGCAGAGAACCTGCCCACGTCGATATATTTAATAAAAAGCTTCAGCATTCCATAACTTCTACTTCTTTTCTTCAGCCAGCAATGTGTGTCATCTTGCATAAATCATAGAATCACAGAATCATAGGGGTTGGAGGGCCCTCCAGAGCCCGTTGGGTCCAACCCCCTGCCAAAGCAGGGTCCCTAGGACAGGGCACACAGGTCGGTGTCCAGACGGGGCTGGAATCTCTCCAGAGAAGGAGACTCCACACCCCCTGGGCAGCCTGTACCAGGGCTCCCTCACCCTCACTGAGAAGAAGTTCTTCCACATATTGGTGCAGAACTCCCTGTGCTCCAAATGCTTACTAGAACTGGATCACACACACACAGTGAGCCACAAGCAGAGTGAAAATTTAAAAAATAAATAAAGCAGCAACAGGAAAATGAGAAATATAATTGTTTTCCTGGCCAGGATGTCATTCAAATATTCCTTTCCTTTGCATATGATGAAATTAAATGAAAGGAAACCAAAGAGCAGAAGGTGACTGCTTTTCTGCTTTGCTAACTCCTCCCTCCACACAAACAGCTGGACAGTTTGTGTCACCAGCACCTGAGATGCTCCCAGTTACTGGATTTTGTTCTCTTTAGTACCACCCCACACAAATGGAAATATCCTTCCTCTTTCAGCCAAAAGGGAACGGGATGAGCAGACGTGAGGTGTGTGGCTGAGCTAGAAAAATTAATCTAGAAATCTTAACCCAAGAGCTCCCCTATCAACCCACCCCTGCATCAACTCCAGTCTCTGTGTTTATTCCATGGGATTTAATCCATGCTGAGCCACCCCATGGCTGTCAGCATTCCCTGGGTACTCCCACATATCAATTTCAAAACCTGAAAAACAATAGTCTGTTTTGAGATCCACATGTGAGGAGCTTTAACCTGAACCCTGCAGAGGGAAGGAATTTTAATACTTATTAGACCTGTGATTCTCTGTCTCGGAGACCTTGATTATGATCGTCCTTCCTCTTTTTATCAGGTCTGTCCTTGGCCACAAGAACATCCTGTAAAATTCATGAAGATCTGACTGTCAGAGCCTTCGATCACTTCTTCCATCAAGCAACACCTCTGAGCCCCCAGGTCAGTTAACTGAGTTACTGCTCAAGTGCCACAATGCACGCAGATGGGGCCACAACGTGCAGGTTTAGTAATTCCATTACTGGGCTTCTCAGTATTGGAGGTGTGAGTAGGAAAGGAAAACGTTAGAAGAATAGGCACAGCCTATGTAAGCTTTCATTGCTGGGAAAACACCTAAAATCTTGACTCCAGGCTTTTCCAAATGATGCATCAGAGCTGAATACAAAGGTTTCCTCCTTTAACATTTAACCCTAGCTGCTTTTCCTTCAAAGACTGCAGGTAGGTTTGTGAGGAAAATAAAGGTAACTTAAAGTTGGAGCTCTGTAAGTTATCTATTGACAGGAGATGTCTATTGACAGCAATGACATCCCACGCACTGGGCTCCAGACCCTTACTGGGCTGGCTGAAATGCACCCCTGCCCACTGGAAATAACCACAGTCATAGAATGATAGGGGCTGGAAGGGACCTTGAGAGATCATCGGGTCCAACCCATGGAGGGTTTTGGTTCCTCACACCCTGATATATCCTGCAGCAGTGAAGGGTACATCCCAGCAGGCTACGAGGGGTCAGGGTGAGTGGGTATCACTTCTTTCTCTAATAGTTCTGTTACTGTGTGAGAGGAAGAGGAAAAAATGGAAAGAAGTTATCAAGTGCAAGGAGGAGATGAAAATCCCATCTGGCTTTCAAATGTCCATTTATATATGTCTCTAAAACAGCCATCCTTCACTATCTTTGGGCCACTGAGATGACAAGTCGGAAATAAGGAGCCAGATGGAAAGAAAGAGGAGATAAATAAATGTGTGTCTGTACTTGTGATGGTGCTTTATAGACGAGCACCACGCTTCTTGAAGCGTGCCACGCCTGAAGAGACTCTTTAAACAGCATTCAGCAGCTGAAGCACAAGCCCTAGTGAGTACAGGGGTGGAAACCCAGAAGCTGCATCCTCCAGCACTGAGGCCCCATCAGCCAGGATGGGATCTTGGGCAAAGATGGTGGAAAATCATGGATTCTCATGAAATGGAAGATACCTGGTCACCAATTTAATGTGACAGCTCTGGGGAACACAGAGCAACCTCTGTAATTTAGGTTAATGGCCACTGATCCTCCAGAGAAATCAGCATGTTGTACTGTATCTGTAGCCTGGTTATGCTTTTGCTCCAAAGCATTTTTACCTAACTACAGCCTACTGGCATGAAGCAGCTCCTTCCTCCACCAATTTCATCGAGGTCTTTAAGTACACACCACAGTCAATGTAATTGCCTAGGAAGATGTGCATATTACATATTGCATCTACTGACATGTCTTAAGGTACATGCTGAACAGCCTCCTTTTACCTGCCCTAAAAAGAACAGAAATTCAATATAAAGAGCTTTGCAACCCGAGTTCACGATCTCCAGGGATTTATGTGGGCTGAAATCCAAAATAAACTAATGAACAAATGAACCAGAGAAAATTCTAAAAACATATTCTGTGCTACTTTGGTTGAAGCAGGAGAAATCCAGTGACCTGGGAATTAAACTGACGCAGTTTGGTACTTCTTCACGACACACATTTTGTTCAGAGTTAACTGCTCAAGTGCTCAAGGGACTTTTCAACCCCAGCCTTCAGTGGAAATAATGGTTCAGCTTTTAAATCATATTAAAAACATAAATTATACATTATAAATATAAAATTTCTAATACTTAATTTAGAACAAGTCCCCAACGGGGTGGAGATGACATTGCTGGGGCCAAGAGGAGAAGACTCCTGGGGTCTGCCCTGAATTGCCTCACTGACCTTTGGGTTGCCTTTGGGGCTCCTTTGCAGAAGCCACCCCTCCTTAAACACTGAGCAGTTATCCTAAGGAAGGGGTGCAAGCATCACTCACTTGAGTGCCCACATACCAACTGCTTTACTTTATGCTCCAAGAGTTTAAAAAACCCCAAGCCTTTGATTAGTATTACATCAATTAGAACACCAATCATTTAGCTATACTAGCTAGCTCCTCCACAGGGATAGTTGGAGCCTTCCCACTGGCAGTAGAGCATTTCTATATGCAATATTCATTCCCTACCCAAAATATTTACAACTGAGAGTCTCCCTCCTTATTCCATTCTTGCAAATCACTTCTAATCTCAGTTCTCATCCAGCTCCAAGCCCCTCCTGGCACACACGTGGCCAAATATCACATTACAGAGCCAGACCAGAAAACTCAGCTCACTCATGCTGCATGCAGCAGGAACAGGGTTAAGCTGGCTCTCTGCTCAGTGCTACCAGGTCTGGAGCTGCATGTGCCAGGCAAAATCCTTTACAGACAAGGACACACAAGATACAAACAGGGAGGAGGCTTCAGAGCACTTCTCCTGCCACCACCATGGTGGGGAAGAGATGAAATAACACAACAGTATCACCTGCTCCACCCATAATCCACAAATGAAGCAGGATGCTTTCCAGCTGCATCCCAGTCTTTGGATTCCTGTATCTCTGACTGCATATCTAAGTTTTCAGTTCAGTTACCTCACTTTTGGAGGCTCTCAGGGCTCAACTGATTCGTACAGCCTCTCACTATATAAAAATCTCAAGGACTCACCTTAAACCCTTTGCCTCCAGAAATCCCTCTCCTTGCTCTGCTCCCCAAACCTCCCAGCATGGCATAATGTAGCTCTCTCACAAACTGCTCTAGCCTAAGACAAAATCATGTCTAACTTTCTTTTTCACAACTTACCAAAGGATTTCAGCTCTAGTACCAGCCCCTGAGATCACTCATACCCTCCTACCTCTTTTAGCAAGGAGGTTAATCTCTTCCCATTGCTTATATGCCTGGTGACCCAGCAGCAGCTGTCCCAAATTCTTCCAACTCAGGAGCTGCCCATTCAGCCAAGCGAGCATCAAGCCAGAGAGACAGCAGTTAAAAGGACCCAGTTATTATTTAGAAAGGAATCTGAAAGGCAGAGATCCAGTTAAACATATTAAAAACAAAAAAAAAAAAGGAAAGAAAGAAAAAGAAAAGTTATTAGATCTTTTCTAGATGTTTTGAGTAGAGTAACCCTTGTGATTGGAAGGGCTTTGGAGGACTTAATGTATTATCTTCATCCAGTTAAACTCCCCAGATCTCATACAGTAACTATGTACACAGCAATTTGAAAGTCCAGAACTGCTGGCTGGTGTTGAGCCTCTGCTTTATTCATTTAGCCAAAAATAAAGGAAGACAAACCCCAAAATAACTACCAGAGAAACTAATTCTAGCTGTAACTATGTATTTAGCAGCTTTGGGAAGTCATCTGGCACCAATCATCAGTCCTACTGGTTAAGAAACCCCTCAAGCAAAAGCATCTTTTTTTAGACACCCCAAGAGCATGTGTTTGCATTGCATTTATTTGTGGATGGTACTGTGAAAACTTGGTGGAGCACTCAAGATTTAACTAAAGGAGATTGGGAGAGTCTTTCAGAATCATTGTTCTATTAACACATGGGAATAAATCATTTTAAACTAACAGCATAACATCTGTGTTACTAAATCAGGGAAATATGAGCACTTGAGTACGTCAGTACCTGAATTATTCAAGTATTTGAAATGCATCTCATGACTTTGATACATCCCTCCAAAGGAAAGGGTAGGTTTCTATCTGAAGATAGGGCTCAGAGATGAAAACAAAGTGCTGGTAGATTCTGTGGGTAAACATCCTAGATAAAAATGTTAGATGAGATCTTCCTATTTAACCTCACTGGTCTCCTCACCCAACAGAGAAAACTATTTCCTAACAGAGGAAATCTCAGAGGTTTCTTTGATGCTAACTTTAAAATTAAATTTGAAAAATAAAATTAAGCCCTCATGCAATGATTCAGACCTCTGGCCTTCAGGAAGTACCAATACAGAGCCTATGGCCCAGCTGGGATCCCTTCAGCCTCACTTTACCCAATGAGCTTCACAGTTGCAACAAAGAAAAGGAAAACAAAAAGCCATCCATTAACCAGCCTTAAATCCTCATCAATTTGTTTCCTTTAATTACTTTCTCAATGGGTCAAGGACACCGGCATGCTGCAGCAGCTGGGATTCGTGCTGTGCTTTCTGAAGAGAAAGAGTAAATGGAAGTAGGTGTTGACATTGCATAAGAAACATGGCATTTCTCAGCAGACCTAATGGGTTATTACACAGGAACAAATGAAAGGTAAACTTTGCTGTGTGAGAGCCTTCTGTCAGCAGCAAGGAAAAGGGAAATGATCTGGTTTCATTTTTAAAAATATACTGTCTTGATACAAGTTATGAAATCAGATGACAGCCCAAATTGAGTGAGGATGGAGCTTGATACAGCTCAGCAGAGTGAGCAGTTCCATAGCAGAGGGGAATTTTCACGAGCACACTTGCTGTCAGTGAGCAAAGTGCCCACTGATTTCCTCTGTGAGACTGGTGAGCTGGCAAGGCTTTGCATGTTGGATGGCCTCAGTGAGCACCCCAGTATCTCTGCCCTAAAGACACCACAGAAGCCTGAGAAGCAGCACAGCGTGCTGACATTTGGTCCAAAATCAGTGACCCACAGCACTTGTTAAATATTCAGCTCCATGAGCTCTGCAGATAATCATCAGGAGGTGACACTGATGTAATGCAGCCCTGGACAGTGACAGCCTCCTCTGGCCAGGACAGAGATGAGGTGGCAGTCACAGGACAGTGGCAACTTCTACTTTTCTCTACATTTTATCTATTTGAGTATTGCCATCTTTGGGCAAATAAGGCCACAAAGTACCATGTGTTAGTAACACCTGTTATTAAGACTGGTTTTGGAAGGAGGTTGGTTTATGTCAGTGCTAAGGACACACTTAGGGCCTTGATGAAACACCCCACCCATGGGTTTGGGGTATTATAATTTATTACCCACAGAAACCGGACAATTAAGTGACCAAATAAGTAGCCTATAAAATTAAAACCACAACAGCTCATTTCAGTCTTCCCCTTCTCCCCCTCCCTTTTTTTTTTCAGGTGGGTCCCCTTCATTCTTTTCCCAAAGGACTTTCTCCTCAACAAAGCCACAGAGCAACTCAGGGAAGAAAAACTGCCCCTGTCACCATCCCCTGCACAGGGCTCTTCTCTAAGGCAGCTCAGAGGACTTTCTGTCATTGACATAGAGGAAGTCGTTTTGTCTTCTGCTCCAGAAAAATGCCAGTGGGACAGCAGCCAGGAGTGGGGAATTAGGTTTTCATGTTCCTTGCAGCTGTCCCTGAGGAGCAGGAGCTCTGCCTCACACCTCCCCACTGCAAAGGGGAATGGGGTAAAGGAGCACAGAGTAAGGGGAGAAGTAAATCCAGCCCAAGCTGATTGGGAGGTTCATGTGTATATCCTGGGATGTACAAATTGTTGCTCCCTTCTTCCTTCCACTAAGAACAGAGAAAATTATACAAAAGCCCATGTTTTTCTTGTGCTGTTTCACCTCTGGCAGCACACCCTGAGAGGGGGGAGTGTTTGACCTTCTCACAGATAGAGTCTAATCACCCCAGGAATCACGTTGTAGTGATCCCAAGAGCCCTTTGGGTGATGCCCTGGCCCCTGCCCAAATCCAGCCCCAAAACCGGACCCTTTCCCCTTTCCATCAGAGGAAGATAACCCCATCCTCTTCAACCTACACTTTATTTCCAGACAACACCTACAGTCATTAGCAAACCTAGAGAAAAGAGGCAGTGATTTTGCAATTGCAAGCATACTTAACATTTTATCCCAGCTCTTTTTTATCCTGTCCCTTCCAATAGTCATTAAATTTATTAAGTGGCTTCTACAAGTGACTCCTCTCACTTCTAAAAACGACCAGATCATCAGTGCAGAATATATATCTAGGTTCAGTCCCTCTTTTCTTATCTTTCCTGACAAACCACTCTCCTTCACAGTTTTATCTATATAATTGATGAACCGCACATGACATAATTTACAGCCCTCTCTAGCAACCTTCTAAACTGCACACCAGTCATTCCAGGATCGCACTCTCTCAACTCTGCTGCTCTGGCCAGCCCTTGTAAATGAATTTTTACTTTGCTTTGGTCTCTACAAACCTGCAGTGAGATAACTGAGAGCAGAAGTTTAACTAAGATTTCAGAAAAAAAATATGCTAAATGGCCAAAAAAAAAAATAAAAGAAAGCTAGAGTTGCTGGAAGGCAAATCTTCTGAGGAGCAGCTGAGGGAGCTCAGAGTGTTCAGCCTGGAGAAGAGGAGGCTGAGGGGAGACCTTATCACTGCCTACAATTACCTGAAGGGAGGTTTGCAGAGAGGTGGTGAAGATAGTCTCTTCAGCCAGGGGACAGGAGATGGGACAAGGAGAAATGGGCTCAAGCTGGGCCAGGGCAGGGTCAGCTCAGATGGGAGGGAAAAGTTCTTCCCTGGCAGAGCTGTGGGGCTGTGGCACAGGCTGCCCAGGGAGGGGTCTGAGTCCCCAGCCCTGGGGGTGTTTAACAGATGGGTAGGTGAGGTACTTAGAGACACGGTTTCACATAGGACAGAAACAGTTGGGCTTAATGATCTTAAAGGTCTTTTCCAGCCTTGTGATTCTGTGAAATATCTGCATGTGGGGGTTGTTTTTTGTGCACACAAAGGCACAGCTCAGCCCTTTGCCCCCACACAGGTGAAGGGACTTCAGGATCAGCAGTTACACCAACACGTAAGGCATGGAGCAAAAGGATACTGCTCCTGCTCTCTCATCCCTCAATGCATGGAAGGCCTTGCATCTATGCTCTCTTATTAAGAAAGCAGGAACTATGTCTTGGGAAGGAAGCCCTTCCATCGTGTGTGCGATAGAGAGATGAGCAATATCAATTCCTCCTCAGAGGGTGGAATACAGCAGCAGACAGTAAGTAGCTCCTGCATAACAGAGGCCATCGTTACAGGGACAGCAAGCATGAAAGAGTGTCTTTCTGTGGGCTGAGGCAGATTACAAGATCTCTATGAACTGAGGAGAAATAATGAGGGAGAAAAGCCTCTCCCAACGATTACAAGAAAAATACAAGGGCACACACATCCATGGGAGAGGGAAGAAACCACAGCGACACAGAGTGTCCTACACAGTGGAAATGCCAGATCCAGCCCCTAAATCCAGGTTGCTTTATGAATTCATTTTAATCCAGAGTTTCAGCCTGAGCTTCTGATGTTCAGATGAGCAAAGCTTGCTTTCACCCGGAAAAACGGCAATCTCTGCTTCCGTGGAGTAACACTGAGCACACGAAGCTTTCCCTTTCCTTCCCATTTCATTTAGATCATTTTATTAGGAATGTTTTTCTGCCATGGTAGGCAGGATCCTGGGAAGAGGAGATAAATTCTTTTAATTATTGCGTATCCTGTAGCTCAGCAGCGAGCTGCGGTGGGGCAGCGCTGCAACCTGCAGACATGAAGGCATCTGCCTGGAAATGCAGCAGAGATGCCCCCTGCCATTTCCTTAAGCTCCAAAAAAACAAAGGCTCAGAGCAGCCTGGGGAAGAAAACCTGATCTTGCAGGGGAGGCCACTGCTCTGGTCCTGAAAAGATGAGAAAGCAGGTCCTTTTATATCTATTTTCCAAGGCTCTGCTGTGCCCATCAGCTTTTATCTTACGGGGCTTGTAACACCCATGGTTCCCTTCAAGATACCCCCAACATCCTAAGGTATCACTGAAAAAAAAATAATAAAATGCAACAAGCTGAGAATCAAACTTTTACCCTCCTTTTTTTCATAGTTACTGCTCAGGAAACGTACCCTGCAGTCAAAGGTGCATGAAGACAGCTCGAAATAGCAGCGTCACCTGATTTATTTCTGACTTAAACTGGAAAACTCATTGTTCTTAGATAAAAAGGTCCTTTTATTTTTAGAAGTGATGTATCAAATATGCATGGATGGGCACATCTCTCTTCTATTGAGTGATTCCAAGCGTAGAGTTTACCCAGAGACTGCTACCCCTCCTTGTTAGACCTTGGAAAACAAGCTTTGGAACAAGGGGAGATGTTCCAGAGAAGGAGCTAGAGAAAGCTCAGGAGAAAAACCATCTGCCCTCAGTAGGAGTGTGTCAGGCACTGTAAATGGTCAGGTGGGGTAACGATGAGAGACAAATTAGTTTTCATGAACTTCCTTCTCCTCCTGTAGAAAACTCCTAATTGAGGAGTGTTTTCCCTGCCCACAATATGAGATGTCTGGTGAATGAGCTCATTATCCGAGTGCCACACTGGGACAGGATTTGCCATGTGCTCCTTTTTATATAGGCAAGTGCTGACTATTTGCAAATAAGCAGTTATCTGAAAGTGTGAGAAGAAAGCTGGCTGGCCACATTTTTCTACTTTTAACTGAGAAGGAGGAACTGGGTCTATTTCCTGCTCCTCTGCTTCCTCATCTCTTGTTCTGCAGTGTCACATCAATCTGTGTCTTCTTAGTACCCCTGACCTGCTACAATCAACCACCATGAGCTTGGTCGTTGCCTTCAAACAGGGAGGGAGAGAGGGAAGAGCTCTGATTTTGTGCTCAAGGCTCTTGCAATTACCAACCCACCGTATTCCATCACGTCTGGTCCAACACAGGTTGAAGGAAAATCCCTCACGGTCATCTCTAGGTATTAACTGGACATTTAGGGGGATGAAGAATCTTTTACCGTTTAATTTGATGACATACACAGAGCAAGTGCATAAGCACTTGCCTGACAGTTTAAAAGCAGGAATTTTGCTTCCTTGCCATTTTTTAATATATCTGCCTAACGACTTTATCATCTGATTTCCAAATCACCCTTTCAAGCCTGGCAGCAAAACGTGTATAATTGTGATGGATTTTCTTCTTTCCCTTCCCTTTGTCAACAAAGGCATAATCAAGTCTAGTAAACTGAAAAACAACCCAAAACACCAGAAACAAGCTAACAAGTTCTTCCAGCTATTTATCTAATTTGTATTGACATGAAAACTCATGAATTCAATTGAAAAGAATAAGTAAGAGTCAGGAGCAAGGCATTTACGTTTATGTGTCCATCTTGTTGAACATCAAAGCAAGACCCCTGCGGTGCTGGTCACATGAAAAAGCCATTAAAGAATTTGGAACTGAAGTGGCAAATTTCAGCTCAGTCGTGCTAAATGTGTTCAAGTAACTTTGAACAAGTTAAAGCAGAAGAGGCCAAAATGATACGATAAGAGTAGCTTGCCTGATGCTTAAACATTTGTGTCACTGGATGCTTGGGATGCTGATATTTATCTAAGGAGCTTAAATTTTAACCTGTGCTCTTTAGCTCAGCTTTGAAATACTCAGTTTAATAGCATGCTAACTCCAGCTCTGCGTTCTCTAAAGGCACAGGCCAACAGAGATGCTTCATTCACATCGACACATGGGAAATGGATGAGTGCTCGGGTATTAAATCAACTTGGGCTTGATTTTTTACCACTTAGAGCTACAAATGAAGCCTAGAGGAGCTGGGGATGCTTGGCAGCACTGAAGATCATGCCACTTTTTAAGCTGTGCTACTTCTGTCTGTGGTGCTGGGCACTGTCTGACTTTTCCATGCCCCAGTTTACCCATGGGTAAAATCTGCATGATGAAATAGAGGCGTTTGGAAATTAATTGATACCGATACAGCCCTGAGAATCTTGAGTGAAAAGGGCTTCAAGAATGTGTAATGGGATCATTAAGTGAAATGCCAGCAGAGATATTAAAAGCAGGGTCAAATTTTTCAGGCTATGAGGAAAAGTGGAGGAGGGAGGGCAGAGAGACAAAGACCCCAGAAGAGGATGAAAGTGGAGAAGAGGCAAGTCAGACATCAGGAAGAGAGACAGAACAAAGGTCTGCATTATTAAAGCCAATTAGCAACTTAATAAAGAGACCAATCTTTAAAAATGAAAAGATTAGACTACATTACAAAGGAACCTGAGAAGCATTGGTCACCTAAGGAGAAAACAAATTGTAAGAGAGCAGTGCCAAGGCAGGTTGCCACAGAGCTGGAGATGGGGTTAGGAAGCACAGGGGCAGCCGTGGGGCAGAGCCAGTGGATCTCTGCCAGCAGAAGAGGTTTATTTGCTGTCACTTGAGACCTTTTGCATCCTGAACAAATCAAGATCATGTCCAAGACAGTCCCTAGGTTTTAGGCTGGGTAGCCAATAGTTTAAAATCCTTTCCACCCCCATTGCTCTGTATTTTCTGGAAAGAGATGTGGAGAGCATTCCATGGGACTGTGCTTAGAGCAGACTCTGGGGGTTTCCTTTCCATATCTTAGTGAACTGTAATGTTAAGGATGCTGTTTGATTCCTTTGGCTTACTCAATACCAACAATAAAGAAAAACAAGAAGTCCTATAAAATCTTTCTCATGCCTATTTCCACGTTCAAAAGACAAAACCAGTGGTATAGGAGGTCACCATCTTCAAAATGAGAGAAAGAATGATGGAGCCCAGCACCAGTCTGCTGCTGATGAATTGCTTCCACACAGCTGAAAGGAAGGGATGCTCCCCAGCAGCCACTGCCTCCCTTCTTTCCCCTCTCTTCACACCAATCTCCACAGGATTTTCCTGGCCACATAATTAATTCCACCGTTTTGATGATTGCCCATAAAAGAGATACTGCAGCAAAACTGCAACTGCTAAATGGGATAAATAGCATATTCAGAAAGCAAGAAATCAATAGATCTTTGCTTTCCTTCAGTAACCTTCCTGATGTCTAGTAATTTTTAATGGCCTTTTTGTCAATATCTGTACAGAGAGAACATACTATCTAAAATAACATTAAGGGCATTTGTCATGATGTTCTCTCCAGTGGGGGCTTGACTGTTCTTACCCAGTCCCCCAAAAGCCTCAGCAGGCAGGGAGCATCACATACTGGTAATATTGCCTCCAAAAGCAACAGCAAAACTGCTGTTAAATATCATCTTTGGTCTCTGGGTTCACACTTCAAGACAGGCATGGACGTAATCATAGAATCATAGAATGGCAAGGGTTGGAAGGGACCCCAAGGATCATAAAGCTCCAACCCCCCTGCCACAGGCAGGGCCACCAACCTCAGGCCTGAAGCTACACAAGGTTGCCCAGGGCCCCATCCAACCTGGCCTTGAACACCCCCAGGGATGGGGCATCCACCACCTCTCTGGGCAGCCTGTTCCAGGACCTCATCACTCTTTCCGTAAAAAACTTCCCCCTAATATTCAATCTAACCCTTCCCTCCTTCAGCTTTAATCCATCCCCCTTGTCCTGCCATTATCTGCCCTTTTAAAAAGTTGATTCCCCTCCTGTTTCTCTGCTCCCTTCAGGCACTGGCAGGCTGCAATGAGGTCCCCCCACAGCCTTCTCTTCTCCAGGCTGAACCAGCCCAGCTCCCTCAGCCTCTCCTTGTAGGGCAGGTGCTCCAGCCCTCTAATCATCCTTGTGGCTCCTCTGAACCCTCTCCAACAGTTCTACATCCTTCTTGTATTGGGGGCCCCAGATCTGGACACAGGATCCAGGTGGGGCCTCACGAGGGCAGAGCAGAGAGGGACAATCCCCTCCCTGTCCCTGCTGCCACCCATCTTCTGAGGGAGCCCAGGATCCCATTGGCCTTGTGAGCTGCCAGAGCCACTGCTGGCTCATGTTAAGTTTCTCATCCACTATGACACCCAGGTCCTTCTCAGCAGGGCTACTCTCAAGAAGCTCTTCTCCCAGTCTGTATCTATGTCTGGGAAGAGACTACAACAAGAAGGATCCAGAGACTACAAGAAGGACCCAGAACATACCCAGTGGCTGAAAAATAAAACACACCTTATTTCTGTGTAAAGCTCATGGAGCTGAGCTTGTTGTGCTGGCCTAAGGGCAACACGCAGCAGCAGCAAACATCCTCACACACGGGGATGTTCAGGGATGGTGTAGGGAACGTTTGACATTAAGGAAAAGATACGATGACAATTTAATGTTGGAAGTTTAACAAACTCAACCTCAAAAGCTTCCTGGAACCGATTAAAGTTTGTAACCCAAGGCAGATGCTTCACTTTTTGCCACTTAGAGTTTATAACTGTGCTTCAGAGGTGCAGAGAAGAGTTTTCCTCTCCTCTCACTGCAGGACTTGACTTGATGCTGTTTCTCTTTTGCTCAGCACTAGTGAGCCAAGCTGAGGAGGGAGTTTTGCACCCAGCAGACTGGCCTTTTGACATCATTCTGACAGTAGAGAGAATACATGTAGGTACTTGGCTTTTTGTCCTTGGGAAATTGGTAAGAGTTGAAGCTACTTGTTCATTTTTTCAAGAAGTAAAATAATTGGGTCACTAAAGTATTGAAACGGGTTATTCATGGAGCTGCACCAAGGTTGTACAGGCTTAAGCTTCATGTGGATGGTCTAATGGCTCCCCCAGAAAACAATTAGAAGCAATTTCTGTCTTACTTCTATGCAGAAATTGATCTGTTCCCATGCAGCAGCCAACCAAGCCAGGCTTGACTGGCGGGTAAGTAGAAAATGATTTACAATGGGAAAACATGACACTCATTCTAAGCAAAACCTTGTCTATCATGATTCAAAGATCATACTGCTACATCTGAACAGCTTTCTTGAGGAGTTCAGTTAGCTGCACTCATGCCTCTGCTGAGCTGATATTGGTGCTGCATTAGGATGTCAGCACCATCCTATTTCTAACAGTAACACAAATCTCTCCCCTCTGTGACTATCAAAGACTATCAAAGAGCCATATGGTCACTTAGCCATGCCCAAATCTTGCCCAGCACTATCAGAACTTGCAAGACACCAATATATATTTTAAATTCTTACTTGCATTCAAATTAAAGTTTTGTTGGTTTTTTTTAAACTCAAATTTATGGTGCCCTTGTAGCTTTTCTTAAGCCATCCTGGGGGAGAAGGGGCATCTGGAGACAAGCAGAAAGAAGATTCTCTACAGATCTGAAACAGAGAGAATGAAGCCCATGGAGCAGGAAGTTTGAACTCATAAGGACATAAATAATTTATTCCAAAAAGTACATGTTGTAGATTACTTGGCATACAAATGTCTTTGTTTAGAACTCATGACTTCTATTAGTATTAATTACTTACACTGGCAATGTTAAATGTATAGTGGCCTTAAAGCAAGGGCAATACCTATTAAGTTTAATTACTTTCTCCTTCAGCCTAAGCAATAAAGAAGTATGGTGGAGATCTGGTTATTAACTGAGCGTGGCATCCAAATGAAGACACAGTACACAATAATTGTACTTGTTGGGCCACAGGCTGGTGTTTCTCATTGGACTCTCCTGCTCCTGACATGAGACGGGCTGTAGGCAGACAGTAAAGATTTTCTTCCCTTGACCTACTTTGGATAAAATCTCGTCCTCAGTCACATTTAAGCCCTCATCATTTTCAGCAGAAAGCCCTTGCATTGAAGGACAAAGAAAGAGCTCCTCTCCCTGCTTGCAGATCAACTGTCTCAAACCAGGGCATCAGATATTCCAAGGACTTCTGTATTTTGGTTGGTTGGCTGATTTTAAACAAAAGAGGAATCTGCCTAGATACCAGCATGTTTCATATTTTTCAGAAGAGAAATGATGTCTCTGCTTGCTTTGAACAATTGCTACCAGCAGCTTTGTGAAGCCACTGAAATTTGCTCCAAGGATGTGCTTTGGACGCAGGGAAAGTGATGTTTGTGGGGGTTGGTGCCTGTGTGCCCATATCCATAGCTTTGAAAGCTTACCATTAACTTTGGAATTCCTCAGGACCTAAGTCACCTTTACTATTACAAGACCAAGATTTTACAGGAAAAGGCTTGGTTTAAAATATTACAAAATAATAAGTGACAAAGGCAAAAGGGAAAGCACAATCACTTCCATGGGACTGGGGTACCCTGTCTGGTCCTGCCACCACCCCCTTCTCTTATTTAAGCTCTTCTGCACAGATCTCTATGTCATTCCCATCATTACTATTTCCATAATGGCATGCTCTACCTTGCCAAAGAGTTTTCAGACTTATTTCTTCTTTGCTTACTTTTGATAATAAATATATATTCAGAATAATAACTATTATATATATTCAGAAATAAATATATTCAGAATAAATACAATCTGTGGACACTTCAGAACTGGGATCCATAGAGTTTCTGCATTCAAACCAGCTTGTATTTCTGCCTAACAGTGATCCTAGGTCACCCTTGACATAGTTGCTGTGACTGATGTACCAAGACTTAACTTCCCAAGGTGTTCAGAAAAGGATGGCAGTTCTCACACTAAGGATTTGGTTTGTTTTGTTTTAAAAAACCAAGCCCATGTAAAAATGCACCTGATCCTATTTGCCTAATCTTCCCATGCAGGTTTAACAGTTTGCATGAAATTAGTAGCCCAGCATATGCTAATAAGCATCAAAAACGTCTAACTGCCCATTTGCATTCCCAGGTACCCAGAACGGCAATCAAGGAGCTATCAGTGCAAGTTTAAAATAGGAAGGAAATTCCAACTTGATTTTTATGAGAGGCTTTTGACCACCTGAAGCACTGGGCATGTGCTGAATTCACAAACTCAGATCCTGGCCTCTGTTTCAGAGTCAGCAAATAGATAAACATGGGTCCTACTTACTAGTGTTTATTTACATCAATAAAAAAAAAATCACACCAAAAGAATCTATAGCATTGACCCTGGAAAGAAAGACTGTAACGACTTGCCTAAATCTCAGATTAATGGGAGAAGGATCAGTGCTGCAGCATAGCCACCCAGAGGAGAGAGGCCACAACTGCCTCTGGCTGCAGGGAGCAGAGGGAGGAGGAGGAGGAGGAGGCCGAAGCACTTTCTGGGCAGGGCAGGTATTATTTGAGGTGGAAAGCATTTACAGAATAGGAGTAAAATACATCCTTGCATGGATTCCAGGTGTGAAGCAAATGTTAAAGAAAAACCTGGTGAAAAAAGGGCAAGAAACATTTCCTTGTGCTTTTTGATGTGAGACCACAGTACTGCACTGACAGCCTTTCTCCCTACACCCAGGAAAGCTTTTCCCTAATTGTTTATCCTTTTATGGTTTAATCAAATCCGGATCGATGGAAAAAGCAGTAAATTGCCTTCTTTGTCCCCCAAATTATTGCCTGTTCTGGCTTAGTTCAGCAAGATATAGTCCATTTTGCCTGGGAAGATGCTGCAGCGCTGGGCATCCTGTTGGGACCGGTGTCCTCCCATGCCGGGCAGAGAAAGCAGCCCAGTGCCTCTCCTCCACGGCAACACAGAGATCAAAGAGATCTCTGCGAGCTGAAAGCAGACACACAAAGAAAATAAGTAAGGAGGGAGAGGAGGGAGAGAGGGGAGGGAGGGAGAGGAGGGAGAGGAGGGAGAGGAGGGAGGGATAGAAGGAAGAAGGAAGGAGGGAGGAGAGATGATAGATAGATTAGATAGATAGATAGATGATAGAGAGATTGATAGATAAATAGAAGATAGAGGGAGAGATAGAGGATTGTCTAAAAAAAAGAGGCTAAAATGCCCTCAGAGTGGGGGGTATGCCCACAGAAATCCCCTCAGCCCTAACATTGGCACTGGAGGCTGCAGAGGAAACTTCTCCAGGAAGGCAGAGGCTGCAGCAGAAACCCTTCGGGGCTGGTGAAGGATGCAACAAAACAACTCTGCAGCTGTTAAACAAGCACAGGGCAACCTGGAGAGGGGAGGAAGTAACAAGGAAAAGGCTTTAATTGCCAAACTGCCAAATTACTGTCCCCTGACAGATTGTACCAATTGGGGCAGCACAGACTTCCTGTCACCATCAGACAAAACATGAGAGGATCATTGTATCGCGGGTGAAATCAGAGACACACAAGCAGCTCAAAGAGAAACAAGGAGGATTGGGAGCAGAATGCTGCACCCACCATCATTCATTTTATTGACTCTAAAAAACCCTTTGATAGTCTCAGCAAAACACACTTCCAGAAGATAAAGGCTAAACATGGATTATCTCAGGAGATAGCAAGGAGAATAGCAAGCCTTCATGGAGATCCTGGCTGGTGTAAGAGGTTCACAATGGCAGCTGGAGTCAAGCAAAGATTTGCAGTGCTTGTGCATTTGCTCTTTAGAAAATTACTGGAAGAAGGAAGCCCAAGGCCCATGATTGTGCAGACAGCAAGGCAGACTTTGCATTTTCTTTGCATACAAGAAGTAGGTGGACACCAAATATTGGGTGATATAGGGGAGGACTGGAAAGAGTTGGGAAAAAATGTCCATGGAAACAGTATAGGATACCTACAACCCTCAGAATGACAAATAAACCCAACAGAACTGTTATTCAAAAGTCAATGGAGAGTGATGAAAGGTTTAACTCCCCTGCCAGTCTAGGAGAAGAAATACAACCAGGAGCTGCAGGATCAGGTGGAGATAGGAACCAGTTAGATAGAGGGTGGAATAACAGACTATGTGTCATTAACAATGGGCTGCTGGGCCCTTCTTTTTCATACCATACCCATAAAACTCTGGATATTTTTGCAGGGTAAAAAAAAGGATGAATAATGTTAGAAATCCAGAGCAAAGCACACATCAGAAACAGCTGGGACCAAGACTCACAGGTTTTTTTCTCACTGAAGACAGAAGAATGCCTTTGGATTTAGGTGTGACAGTCGCTGAAATAATCACCAGTGGAACAAATTAAATCATGCAGGAAGCTGATGTATCAGAGAAAGCATTGGCAATCACTGGAGGATGAAGACAAGCTTCTGCTTGTTATTTTCCTCTCTACTTTGTGTACCTGCATTGCATTCCCCTTCCTTGGAAAAAGCAGATGCCTTTATAATCTCTTTTCCTACCTTCCACGTATCTAATTCACATGCAACCTATAATTTGCTTTTATCTGGCTTTCCACATGCCAACATCTTCCCAGGCCTCTTTCCCAGCAGTGAGTTAACAAACAGCATTCATCGCCTCCTGCTATTTGTAAATCTCCACATGAGAATATCTCAAATTACCACGATAATTTACTATTCCCAATTAAAATTAAGGTACATTGAGACTGTGAAAGAAATTAAATGCCAGGGTGACCCATCAGGGTACCAAAAAACAACCTGGAAGGAAGATTTACACGTGCAAGTGAATAGCTCATAGAGTAAGAACAGTTTTCACACTGCTCTGAAGATGCTTTGGGGGAGTACTGGCCCTAAATGTGATGCTATAAAATATCATATCATTTTGTAAAAATTATTTATGCACTTAAATAAAGCGTATGGCAAAAAATCATTAATATGATATTGAAAGCTCCTTTGAAGACATCAATGTTTTTAAGGATAATTTTTAAAATCTGTATTTCTGAGAAGCATATCACAGCCTTCCATTTCCAAGCACAACAGGAGGCTGTAAAACCTCATATTAATTTTCCAGTTCATAGACCTAAAAAGCACAATGCGAGCTCCTGTTCAGGAGAGGAGAGCTCTCCCAGTTTACCTTGGCTTGTCATCGTCAACAGCATCATTAATTTAAGCAACACAGGGGCTAATTTATTTCTATCAAGCTTTGTTCATCCAATGCATCACCTACGGCTGCACAGCCCATCATCCTCATTTCAGCTGCGCGGAGGGAGCGGTGGAGGAGCGAGCACACCGCTGTTAGGGCGCAGGAGATGATGGACATGTGGTGAGGGGGGTGATGCAGCGCAGCAGAAACTGGCAGTGACAGTGATGGGAGCACATGTCACAAGCAGAGCTGAAGCACATTTGTTAGGGAAGTTTGTGCTGCTGGCTAAGCTGTACCTTTCAGGACTTGGGTCTGTTTTCATCTACTGGTTCCCTTCACTGACAAATTCCCTAAAAAAATGAAGCAAATCCACAAACCACCCCCTTCCCTTTCTCTCACAGTGTTCTTAAGCATATAGCTTAGAAAACATGTTAGGTTTTTACCACATCCCTTCACTATGTGGTGCAAATATTGTGGGTCTCATCATACAAGAAGAAGGGAATGTGCCACAGAGGTTGCCCTTTTGCTGGACCACAGTGGCTGCACCACAGGCTGTGACATTCAGCTTTCTGAGGGAAAATAACTGCCTTAAATTTCATACTGTCCACCTGCTCTTTCATAGACGTGGTGAACATGGTGCAAAGGCAATCCATGGTACAAATCCAAAACCCAGAGGGGCTTGAATGCCAATGCCCAAGCTGAATCCTGACAGGTTTGCCAGGAAAGCAGTGGCACGGTGCTGCTCACCATGGTTTCCTTTTCCACAGAAACTTTCTGAAAAAGCTTTATTCCAAAGACTGGATACAGAAGAACATAACCTGTGAGTGTCTGAGCTCAGACAGGTGATGGTGGGAGACAGGCATCGGACTGTAGTCTGCCCCTTCTGCATCACACCCTAACTCCCACGAGGTGATGCGGGGTGCAGGATGCCCTGACCAAGTACCAGGCTCTTTTAAACCCCAGCTATTTCTGCTCCTTCTTTTGTTGTACACACTGTAAGAGAAACAATCTACAATTCTTTTAAGATACTTACTTATCCTTCAGGCATGTAAGTGTTTCAAAAACAATACCAGCATCTATGCTATTGAATTGCTGCTTGTTTTCTTAAATTAAAGCCATACAATAGGATGCAATTCCCAATTATAATAGTTAGCCATTCCATTACAATCACGTGCTGCTGGCTTAGCTCTTGACAAAAAAGCATATGCTAATATATTTTTGTGAGTCTGCAATTCTAACCAGATGTGACTCCACTTATTGATTAAAAAGTGTATAAATTTTGGGGATGTTTGTTTGCATTTATTGTAATAATGGTGGTGTGGCTCCTTGGGAAAGAAGGAAACTGCCAGGATATATTAAACAAGAAATACCCAAACCTAAGAAAAAGTTTTTAAAAAAGATTAAAGAACTAAATCAGCCAAGGAATGGATTGCTTCAGGACACAGTGGGAGAGCTACTACATTCTTTTACCAGTCCCAGGTGTCTGTATAGGCTAAGCATTTCCCTGGTACGATGTGCTGGGTGGCTGACTTTACTGCAAGGGCTGAGCCAACTCCTGCTACTCATTCTCCACCTTACCCACCCCACAGCTTCCTGCTCCCAGGGCAGGAGCACGTAGCAGCTCCCAGGAGACCACAGTTCCCAAATTGACATGTGAAAATTAACGGCGCTCTCTATTCCATGGGTGGGGATGGGAGGGTGAGCTGTGCTGCTTGTCAATGCAGCGGTGTAATTCACTCTACAGCACTCGGGTGTCTCTGAAGCTGATGCTAGGGCAGACCTCTGCAAGTACTTGTGTGCCGGGCTGGCCCTGACTTCACACCTTTAAAACAATGACCCTTAAGAATTACAGGGCTGTATTGGGGTGACTTCTCAGGGCACAGGCTCAAGAACCTGACTTGATTTTGAAATTTTACTGGGCTCCACGGGTCAGTAGTAAAAAGCCATTCCAAGTGATGGCTATTTGATGACCATTAAGAGAAGTTTATGGGCTCTGTCCAGCTCCTCATGTGTTGTCCTCAGCAGAAAAGGATTGTCAATGCACCAGCAGCAATACTTAAGACCCAGTGGCACCCCCTCACCCAAACCATGACACTTTCAGGGTCAGAGCTGCTCTGCGCTTCCTACTGCATGACCTGGGATCAATAAAACATCTTTGCTGTTTTAACTATCAATAAAAACATTAATCACAGAATCACAAGATCATCAAGTCCAACTATTCCCATCCTAGGCTAAACCATATCCTTAAGTACATGATCTGCTCTTTTTTTGAACACACTCCCAGGGGTGACTCAGCTCCCACCCTGGGCAGCCTGTGCCACAGCCCCATAACTCTGACAGGGAAGAACTTTTCCCTCCCATCTGAGCTGACCCTGCCCTGGGGCAGCTTGAGCCCATTGCCCCTTGTCCCATCTCCTGTCCCCTGGATGAAGAGACCATCACCCACCTCTCTGCACCCTCCCTTCAGGTAGTTGTAGGCAGTGATAAGGTCTCCCCTCAGCCTATATTAAGCTGCAACACAGCAAATGCTGTTTTGCAAATTTTAAAATACCCAGGAAATACATCCCTCTCACAAATAAGGAACTTTAAGCTGCATTTACAGCAGACCAAAAAAAAAAAGCTGAGGTATTCTAAAAAGAATAAAAAATAAAATTCTTAACACTTTTTAATAAATTACACGAGTGCAACTTTGTAGTCAAGCACTTTCCCTAAATCTAATGACATCCCTTAGCAAAAAACCTCTGCAAGATCAAGTGGTTTTCTTGTTTCCAGACTCTTAAAACAAATCTGGATAATACCTTATCATTAGAACAAGTAACAGCCACTTTCAGAATAATACCTACACTTCTGAGACGCTTTGACCTATTACAGTGACATGTCTGTCCAGTTATGTCAAGGGATGGTGCCTTGACATTAATGGAAGGAAGTGATCAACATTAGTGAACGTGACAAGTCATGGAACAAAGCTGCACAGTCAGAAGAAATGAATTTTGAACAGATGCACCCAGGAAGATAAGGAAAACACTGCAGAGATCAACTACACCCTGCACGAGTCCTGACAGTCCCACAGCATCAACGCCTGAGCTTCCCTATAACTTACAATAGAGCGTTTGAAATCTTCTCACTTCCACAGATGATAGAGCATGCAAATTTGTCCTTCCAGGGAAATACTCTGCTTGCTGTTGTCTGTACCAATAGGAGGAAAAGCTTGTGGATGGCTCAGTACAGCTCATCCTGTTTGCCCCATTTTTTAACTGTAGGCACAGAGATCACAGATCGTAGGGGTTGGAAGGAACCTCCAGAGATCATCATCCAACCCCCTGCAAAACTGGGTCCCTAGGACAGGGCACACAGGTCAGTGTCCAGGCGGGGCTGGAATCTCTCCAGAGAAGGAGACTCCACACCCCCTGGGCAGCCTGTCCCAGGGCTCCCTCACAGGGATGAAGTTCTTCCCCAGATTGGGGTGGAACTCCCTGTGCTCCAACTTGAGGCCATCGCCCCTTGTCCTGTCCCCACAGACACTGAGAAGAGGCTGCCCATGTCCCCCTGTGTCCCACATGTGCACACACAACAGCAGGTACCAAGCAATCCTGCACACTAGTGGCAAACAGCTCACAACGTGCACACCTCAGGAATGGTGTCACTAAGAACATGGTAACCACATACAAAGCGTACCAGGATAACATGCACCCTTCACACGTTCAGCATTTCAACATGCTCTTCACTAACCCCCCACAAAGTACTTTTATCAGATGCTTAAAACTCACAGCTTCTTGGTTTGAAGCTCACACCAACTGAGAAGTTAAAGCAATGCCTGTACAACCTCTGCTTGTTGGAAGTTACGCCAGCCTTCTGCTACACTGGAGAAAATTCCCAAACCCAGATAGAGCTTTTGCATAAGGCAGCCTAAGAGTAGCTGAGGAAGCCACTGGCTCACTCAGGAACAAGGCTCACTGGATTTCAACACATGTCAGTGTGTCCTGCAGGCATCATCTGGAGCTCTGCGCTCAGGATAAATGGTATTTGAGACAAGGTTATTAAGGCTGACCATGTATTTAGGGGATGCTGCAGTGTCAAAAGGCCCTGGGGAGGCTGGATTCATTTACTGATTAACAGGGGTATTTATCATGCAAAATACAGATTAGAATGAAGACAAGCAGTTGCACCAAATATCATGTTTCCATGCTAGAGGAGAGTTTCAAAGGTAGTAACAGGACTTCATTAACAGCACCTAATTCCTTTTGAGTGTGAAATGAGATGTTAATTAACTTGATGCCTTCAAAATATCAAACCCATCGTTTTGTTCTGACTGCTGTAAACAGGGAATGCCAGGCAACAAGGCCAGGAGTTTTGAATAAACCCAAGTGAAGGATCTCAGATCACAAGAACTTTCACTGGAACTGATGCTTCAGAGTAATTTGGGCAGTTTTGCAAAACCTTATTTCAAAATACAGGCAGCAAGCTAGAGGGTAAATGGCCAGTGGCATGAGCACTGTGCTTTTTCTGCCATACATTTATTGCCATTTCAGAGGCTGAGTGGGAGAACTAAACCCAGGACATGTAATAACAGGCTTCATACAAGTAAGAGTTCAAACAGCACAGGGTGGGTTTAGTCACTGTGGAAGGCCGTGCTCTTCAGAAAATGCTGAGCACTTCCTTCTGTAAGCAAAAAAACCCAAAAAGCCCTCAGAGATATCACAACTTGGACAGCTGGGCAACCTGAGGCTATTATCTGCAATCATACCTTCAAGGATTGGGTGCTGATAACTCACAGTCATGGAAATTAAATGCTCTGGTATGAGACATGAGTGAGGAAGATGAATTACAGACTTCCCAGATAAAATGAGCAGCATGTTGATCAAATACACCAACATTACAAACTTGGCCAGCCTGGCTGCAAAGGGGAACACGTAGCAGGGCCCAGTAAATTACAGTCCTGCTAAACGATGCTGTCACAGCCCTACAGAAGCAGGGCTGTTGGACTGAATACTGCCCTTGCAATAACAAGACCTGACTTTGGCTCCTGGGACAAGGTCACTTTGGACAAGTTGCTTCTGTGCTTTGCTTTGTATGTCAGGAAGAGCAGGTAAAGGTGGCTGGTGCTCATCCCACACGTGCACACGGCCAGCACCTGCTCCACACCCTGTAGTTCAGAAGACTTCTGGCATAGGGAGCTTCCATTTGGGAACCTTTGCTGGGAAAGAACTAAAATTAACAGCCACTTTCTCTCTTAAGAAATTAGCTCCTACAAAAATCCAATTGTGAAAAATAAAGCAAAATAGATCACTTGACAGCCCAGGACTTTATGTACTCTATATACAGTACAGCAAAACCAGGTCACATTTAAATTCACACTGCAGGACAATTGATTTTTTTTTTTTTAAGATTTACTTTTTCATTGATTTTTCCAATATGCCCAGATACCATTTTGGTCACTTCATCAATAATATTAAAACAGAAAAGGGAAAGGAATACAGGAAGGAAGAGCAATTGATTTACTTTATTTGAGAGCTTTCTACTCCAATATCTCCTCTGCTGCACGGTGGGCCAAAACCTCCCCTGGTACAAACCCAGCCATTGAAATGACAAGAGCTATTCCTGTTTATACCTGGCTTGATCATGGTCCTTTTCATTCAAAAACACAAAGCAAGCCATTGAAATCACACCAGCAATAATTCCAAAAATACCCAACTCAACACTTGTTAATCAGTCCATTGATTCAGCCTCGTGCTGTAAGACAAATTCAGCCTGACAGTCCACCTGAAGAGAGAACCTTTTAGCTAACCAGCTTTGACAATGGGATGGGAAGCCTTGCAACAGTGTTGGCCAACCATTGAGTCATTGCCACCTTAAAGCATTCCCTCTGGGAAATTTCAATTACCCCTTTCCTCAATGATTTTCTTTTCAGAGCAGTCTTTAAGAATTAAGAAGCAAGTAGAAACCAGCAAAAGTCAGAGAGACAGAGAGTTTTCTAGAAATGAAGGGACAGAAGTAAAGTCCTGCCCCAAATCCTGTCTAACAAGCTGCTTTTCAGAGCTCATTCTGGATATTGGCTCTGGTGTTACTGTCCCAGAGCTGGAAGTTGGACAAAAGGGAAAGTCGTCCCCATCTCACATGAGAGCATTATTTTTTTATTTATCATAACCATTTTGATTACTCAGAAAGGGGCCAATGCCAATGTAAGGGCTGAAGTGTTTACTAAAGACCTCAAATTGACCTGCAATTTTGCTCAAGTGTGGTTTATGTGTGGAAATGAAATCCTCCAGAGGCTCAGCCCATATAATGAGGTTCCCCAGAGCCACCCAACATTCTGGAGCTACCTCTTAGTTAGGTACCTGGGTCTCCAATACCCTCATGGGTGCTTTCCATAAAAAGTGTACGACCTGTTCACATGGTGACATGGTTGCATCATTGAAAGCCCAACAGACACACCAAAACCACCTGCAGAGAACATCACCCCCTCACCAAAGCTGCAAATGGCTCCACTCTTTCTTCTACGATGGTACCAGGATTTTTCTCCCTGGGTTGTACAACTCTAAGGCCCTGGTGATAGAAAGTTCAGAGTAGCCAAAACCATGTGTGTAGGTGACCATTTCCCTGCCCTCCCCTTGCAGTTCAAGCTGCTCCCTCTCCCTTGCTACAGAAGATCGAGGAAGGTTAAGTTGCACCTTCTGGGACACAACTCTGTCTTCTCCTTCAGCTCTGCTGGACTCTCTCTCTGCTTCAGTATTTTACCTCAGGCCTTTTCCTACATGAGTTGGTTGGTTGTTTTTTTTAAGGTGGCTGAAAAGCAATCTTGATGTCATGGTTGAGCTGCTGCCTCCCTCAGAGCTCAGAAATCAGATAATTCATTTTCCCTCCAGATATGTGACCTACTCCACGGATACTTGAGACCAGTTGGAGAAAATAAGATTTGACAAGTGTCAGGAGTGCCTCATGTCATACTCCCCAACTCCAGCCTTCCTCAGCTTCTCCTCCTCCATCAGCCCTTGAAAAAGCAACTGTGATTTCCTTGGAATTACTGGACAGATAAGTTTATGAAATGCTTTGCAGTCCATTTGGTCCTGGATAGTGGCCCCAGACTTTAGCCAGGTGCTAAAGGTACATCAGAGGTCAGGCAGTGTCTCTGTAGTGGTTGCATTAGAGACATGAGGGATTTCATGGCCTGTTCTGATATCTACAGGAATTTCTGGGGAAAATTTAGGTCTGGGGTTAGGCTTGGGTCTCAGGAGATAGGGTCTCAGGATCATGGGTTGGGCACTTGCTAAACTAAAGCTAACTCAGTTACAAGTTAAGCCAAGAGTTATCTTTGCTACCTGAGCTTCCAAAGACATTTCTTCCCCAGCTGGAGGGAAAATAAAGTCTAAAACAAAATACATGAATGTACAGTCCTTACATGCATGCCTACATCACTACGTGCATGCCTACATCACTACGTGCATGCCTACATCACTACGTGCATGCCTACATCACTACGTGCATGCCTACATCACTACGTGCATGCCTACATCACTACGTGCATGCCTACATCACTACGTGCATGCCTACATCACTACGTGCATGCCTACATCACTACGTGCATGCCTACATCACTACGTGCATGCCTACATCACTACATGCATGCCTACATCACTACATCACCAGATTGTCAGGGTTTCCATGAAGTGAGTATCAAGGTGCTCAGAGCACAAGGGAAGGCAGAGATGGTGATGAAGGCTGCTGAAAATCTGATGGTGATGATGCTCTGTGCTGGGGAGTGGGAAGCAAGGGTGGGACTGGACCAGCTTCAAGCCTGCACATCGCTCTCAGGAGGGAGACCCGAGCAAAAGGGCTGTTAGGATAGAAATGGAGCAAAAATTATCAGGCCTCAATCTACAGCTCTAATTAGCTGTTGTATACTCACAAATAGACTATGAGCTCATACAGATGTAATTAATATTAAATTACAAAGATATTTGCCTGTCCACATGGAGAAAGCAGAGATAAAGCCCCATAGTGCACATAATTGCTATGTAAGAAGAATGAGTAAATGTACATAGTGTTTGTGCTGTTTGGAATTAATTAAATCACCACTAAAACTAGCTGGGGGCTTTTCTTCTGCTTAATGGTACATTTAGAAGCATTTTTCTACTTACGGCATCGCCCTGTGTAAGGCTGGATGGTAAATGTCTAAAGAGTAAAGAAGAAATACATGACATCCAATATATACATTAGGAAGAATTGGCTCCTCTGAGGCATTTGAGCTCATTTTCCAGTTGTGTAGATTGGCTAAAACAAATTACCCACAAAAGGAACATGTTTTCTAGCTCAGATAGGATCACTATCAAATAAACAATCTGAAATCACAAGGGGACTCACTGGATGAGGCAAAGAGTTAAATTCACCCCAGGGTAAAGCTTAAACCTTCCAAGGAAATATGGCCAAACTCAGGATGACAGGCATACAAAACAACCAAGAAACACAAACCCAGAGAAAAGAAGAGGGGAGGAAGAAGAAGAAGAAGAAGAAGAGGGGAGGAGGAGGAAGAAGAAGAAGAAGAAGAAGAGGGGAGGAGGAGGAAGAAGAAGAAGAAGAAGAAGAGGGGAGGAGGAGGAAGAAGAAGAAGAAGAAGAAGAGGGGAGGAGGAGGAAGAAGAAGAAGAAGAAGAAGAGGGGAGGAGGAGGAAGAAGAAGAAGAAGAAGAAGAGGGGAGGAGGAGGAAGAAGAAGAAGAAGAAGAAGAGGGGAGGAGGAGGAAGAAGAAGAAGAAGAAGAAGAGGGGAGGAGGAGGAAGAAGAAGAAGAAGAAGAAGAAGAGGGGAGGAGGAGGAAGAAGAAGAAGAAGAAGAAGAAGAGGGGAGGAGGAGGAAGAAGAAGAAGAAGAAGAAGAAGAGGGGAGGAGGAGGAAGAAGAAGAAGAAGAAGAAGAGGGGAGGAGGAGGAAGAAGAAGAAGAAGAAGAAGAGGGGAGGAGGAGGAAGAAGAAGAAGAAGAAGAGGGGAGGAGGAGGAAGAAGAAGAAGAAGAAGAGGGGAGGAGGAGGAAGAAGAAGAAGAAGAAGAGGGGAGGAGGAGGAAGAAGAAGAAGAAGAAGAGGGGAGGAGGAGGAAGAAGAAGAAGAAGAGGGGAGGAGGAGGAAGAAGAAGAAGAAGAGGGGAGGAGGAGGAAGAAGAAGAAGAGGGAAGGAGGAGGAAGAAGAAGAAGAAGAGGGGAGGAGGAGGAAGAAGAAGAAGAGGGGAGGAGGAGGAAGAAGAAGAAGAAGAGGGGAGGAGGAGGAAGAAGAAGAAGAAGAGGGGAGGAGGAGGAAGAAGAAGAAGAAGAGGGGAGGAGGAGGAAGAAGAAGAAGAAGAGGGGAGGAGGAGGAAGAAGAAGAAGAAGAGGGGAGGAGGAGGAAGAAGAAGAAGAAGAGGGGAGGAGGAGGAAGAAGAAGAAGAAGAGGGGAGGAGGAGGAAGAAGAAGAAGAGGGGAGGAGGAGGAGGAAGAAGAAGAAGAGGGGAGGAGGAGGAAGAAGAAGAAGAAGAGGGGAGGAGGAGGAAGAAGAAGAGGGGAGGAGGAGGAAGAAGAAGAGGGGAGGAGGAGGAAGAAGAAGAGGGGAGGAGGAGGAAGAAGAAGAGAGAAGGAAGAGACAAGACTTTCCTTATTTTGCTCAGATATTTCCCTGCAATTCACAAAACAGAGCCACTGAAAGCTTTAACTTCTTGTGTTGCCTCACATTATTACCATTTATGATTATCCAGCAACTTTGTCAGGCTTCAGGAGACTTTGTAAACTAACAAAACCAAGGGCTAAGCCATCAGCAAGCTGATGCAGGACCTCGACCTTCACACCATCCACCAGCGTGCTGCACAGCCAGAGCTGAGACAACTGAGCACATATTATGACAAAAGAGCCCAATTCTGCAAAACCTGCTTATATCCCTTAGGAAGCGATTCACCAGCTTCTTTCCTCCTTTACAGGAACTTCATTTAGTGATGATGGGTGGCAAAAATAGATGGCACTGAATCGTTTTCTCATCCCTGCCTTCTAGGACCTTCTGTGAGATGGTGGGACTGTGTCTGCATGGCTGGCACCAACACTGCATCTGCTTTAGAATCATAGTATGGCATAGGTTGGAAGGGACCCCAAGGATCATAGAACTCCGACCCCCCTGCCACAGGCAGGGCCACCAACCTCAGGCCTGGAGCTACACAAGGGTGCCCAGGGCCCCATCCAACCTGGCCTTGAACACCCCCAGGGATGGGGCACCCACCCCCTCTCTGGGCAGCCTGTTCCAGCCCCTCACCACTCTTTCTGTAAAGAACTTCCCTTCGATATCTCATCTAACCCTTCCCTCCTTCAGCCTCACTCCATCCCCCTTGTCCTGCCATTATCTGCCCTTTTAAAAAAGGTGATTCCCCTCCTGTTCCTCTGCTCCCTTCAGGTTCTGGCAGGCTGCAATGAGGTCCCCCCACAGCCTTCTCTTCTCCAGGCTGACCCAGCCCAGCTCCCTCAGCCTCTCTTTGTAGGGCAGCTGCTCCAGCCCTCAGAGTATCTTTATGGCTCCTCTGACCCCTCTCCAACTGCCCCACATCTTTCTTGTGTTGGGCCCCAGCTCTGGACACAGGATCCAGGTGGGGCCTCACGAGGGCAGAGTAGAGAGGGACAATCCCCTCCCTGTCCCTGCTGCCACCCCTCTGCTGATGGAGCCCAGGATCCCATTGGCCTTGCGAGTTGCAAGAGCCACGGCTGCTCACATTCAGTTTCTCATCCCCTATGACCCCCAGGTCCTTCTCACAGGGCTGCTCTCCAGGAGCTCTTCTCCCAGTCTGTATCTATGGCTGGGATTCTTCCGGCCCAAGTGCCACCCCTGACACTTGGCAGTGTTGAACCTTATTAGGTTCCTCCAGGCCCATCTTTCCAGCATGTCAAGATCCCTCTGGATGGCTCCTTTCCTTCTAGGGTGTCGACCACACCACTCAGCTTGGTGCCATCCTCAAACTTGCTGAGGGTGCACTCAATCCCATCATCCATGTCATTGACCTGCTTTATTGCTACAGAGACATTCCCAGTTTATCCAGCTCCCTGATGGGCCCCTTATATGTGCCAAGTTTGTAGAGTGAAACAGGCTCCAGAGTTACCACATCCACCACAGCAGCAGGCCCATAGAAATCACGGTGTGCCACCAGCACAAGGCAAAACACCCAGCAACTCCCAATGGTTTATGTCAGTGCCAACTGGTGGAAGATGAGAAAGCAAACAAATAGACTCATCTCAAACTCTGCCTGCATAAATTCCTGTAACGTTAGAGATGAAAAGGTCAGTGCCCAAAGGCCACTGGCTTAATGGGATGCTGTAATGTAATTGCTCCTGTCAGCCCCAGACACACAGAAATCACAGGTCAGATCCCCAAAACATAAAAAAGGGATTTAGTATCACGAGATTAGGCTTTAATATAATTGAAGGTTTAATTTTAGCCCTCCAGCTTTTAAACTTTGGAAAATAACATTTCCAAGCTCTTTTTCCCCAGTACCAGGAAGGTTAGAATTTTACTTTCCTTTAAAAAAAATGGAGATCTATTTCTATCAGCCCAGCTACAATTACAAAACAAATTACAGCCATCCTGTAAGAGTATGGTTAACTACCAGAATAATTATTATCAACTGGCATCAAACTAGGCTAAACTGACAAAAGCCACACAGCAGAGTTGTCAGAAGAAATTAAAATAAAATAAAAAAAAAAACAAGCCAAAAAACCTGTCAGAAGACTAATGATAAAATCCCCAGAAATGGCACAAACCCTGTCACACAGCACAAACAACAAAATGCATTCAAATCAAAGCATGTGCAGGCTGTCACAGGGTGTATAATATGCAGAAAACCTGGGTGTTGGGGGGGGGAGGTTGTAAGAAAAAAGGCATGGGTCTGCTTTCCTGTTGACACTAATGTGCTTAGAGAAGCTGCAGATGGGCAGTGGCATTAATTTTTCATCCTTCTCCCCATAGTTTCTGAGGGTCAAAGGAAGGAGAAGAAGTGCAACGGCCAGATTTTTCCCTAATTTCTGTTTGGCAGCTGTATAAACAGCAGCACTGAAATTGATGGGCTTTTACAACATGTGCATAGGAGGAAAAAAAGGAAAAGAAACCCAGAAGTGAACAGAAGTGTTTCCCCCATGTGAAGGACAGAGCTTACAGGCTGTTGTGTCTGAAGTGGGATGGCTACACCGTTCGGTGCTGGTGAGATGCAGCTTCCAAAGGGAACATTCACAGTCCCTGCCACTTGTACAGTGGTACCCAGCGCATCTCTCTGGGATGGGAGCATTACCCTGCTTGGAGGCAGGTCTGCAGACATGCTCTGGAGTCACTGAGTGCCTCCTGAGGTGCCCAGAGTCCTTGGCTGTGCTCAGTCTCTCAGCAAGACACCGAAAGCTGGATGCCAGGGAGGACACAGCCTGGATGAGCCCAGCTGGCTGCTGGATCTCTGCCTTGCAAGGATCCATTTCTGCACTAATTCAGCTGCACTGAAATTACCCACATCTTTAAAAAACAGAATGTTATCTACTGCTGTGATGATGATCAGGAAGCAACATTAAAACTACTCTACATTGACAAAAAGCCCCATACCACAGTTACAAAAGTGGCAATTTTTAGTGACTAATGGAAACTTAAAGAGACTGAAGGATTCAAGTCCTCAGACACACAGAGGCGCTCAGGGAGCCTGACCCACCCACAGAGAGGGTGAGCTGAGCCCAGGCTGGGGAATAAGGAAGGGGGAATTTGGGAATCTCAGAGAGAACAGGACTGTAGGGAGAAGCACAACTCCTCCACAGGTTTCTGCAGGGTTTTTCTCCTTCCCTAAAATAGCCCAGAAATTAATGACCTGCTTAATGGCTAATCATTATCTAATTTCATTTCTTACAAAGACACTTTGTTTTATCCCATTCCTCTGCTTCTTTCCTATGCAGCACTTTGAGATGCTACCTAGGGAAGTTACTCCAAGTCTCAGCCCAGGTGCAGAGCACTAACCTGGGTGTGATCACAACATTCTTCTGAACAAACAGAGGGTTTTCTGGGTCTTAAAAAAAAGTCACGACTCAAAGCTACTGCTGCTCACAGACTCAATATGTGGAGTTTCCTCCTCAGATTTTCTCATGGGCATTTTCCACCACAGAGCTCATCAGGAACAGTAACATGAGACTTCATCTCTCATCAATGTAAATATTAAGCAAGTTTGGAATAGCACAGAGCCACTCAGTGATGAGTGTCCCAAGGCTCTCCCACATGGCCTCAACTCACAGGATGCCTCAGTGGGGGCTTGGACCTCTTGTTGGTGCTTGTCAGGCCGACATGTTGCCCCATTCCAGCAGAGATCAGGGCATGGAAGTGCTGCTAATTCTCCAAGAATTTAATTTCCAAACTATTCTTGTCCTGCTGCTGTGATGTGACACCTAAACAGGGAGTTTTCAGGGAAATTCATGAATGGATTCTGGAGGAAATCCTCCCGAGAGAAGGGTTTGGCTGCATTAGGTTGACGAAGGCCAAAAGACAAACAATGGGATGTGGTAAAGAAAGAATAGGAAAATCAGAGGGAAAAAAAAAATAAAAGAAAAAAGAGAGAGAGAAGAGGAGATGCCTGGTTTAGACAGGAGGAAGACTGAAAGGTTTTTTTGCAATACCCACAGAAACATCTCAATGACAGTGATACCTTCAAACAGACTTCAGTGTGTCACCCCCAGCATCCTTCACATGGCAAATCAGACATTAAGCTTTTCCTATCCAAAATTCTAGGCACCTCTTGAGGGTAAAAAATGTTTTGAATGTTGAGACAGAACTATAAAACCACATGTTTCAAGTACAACCCTTTCCCCTTCCATTTCCCTCATTAAAAACAACTGCATCAAGAACTAGGGGTGACCACTATTTTCATGCAGTACACGTGGCTTCAGGTGACCATTCCAGGGGTGGCAATAAATCTTCTGTGGCTGTGAGTGGTTGATATGGTTTATTTTAATGGCCACAGTTAAAGGTTCCACAGGATCAGGCCACAACCAAATCTCTTTATAATAATTTTTTTAGGCTACTGCATAATTTATAGCCCTTATGCACTTTTCATGATGTAATTTACCTTCCTCTTAAAATATTTTGTAAAACCAGTGTTCCATTTATAATGATATATGCCCCATTATAAAACACACTCACTACTTTGTTACCAGAATAGCATTTTATGTGTGTAAACCAAGGGGCATTAGCATATGCCAGAATTACTCTCCCAACTCAGTGATATACAGATCATAATGGAATTATGAGCAATTTGGTGCACACTGTCAAAAATATAAATGCAGTGAGAGTTTAATAGCAGGTCTGCAAATAACATTTCATAAGAAAAGCATATTTTTGCAAATGAGATTCCCCAAAAAGAGTAAAATCTAGGAGTGAGGTGGAGGGCAGAGGAAGTAGGGTGTGGAGTGAGCTACAGGGATTGTGATCTTACTACGTTCATTGTACACAAATGGAAAGGGAAAGAGGCAAAATCCATGCATTCACCATCAACAGTGTCCCAGGGCAGGAGGGAAGGAAAAGGCCAAAAATGTTGGTGGGAAATAAGAGTGGTGAGGGGCTGGAACAGGCTGCCCAGAGAGGGGGTAGATGCCCCGTCCCTGGGGGTGTTCAAGGCCAGGTTGGATGGGGCCCTGGGCAATCTTGTGTAGCTCCAGGCCTGAGGTTGGTGTCCTTGCCTGTGGCAGGGGGTTGGAGCTCTGTGGTCCTTGGGGTCCCTTCCAACCCATGCCATTCTATGATTCTATGAAAGATTACCTCTTCTTTTTGAAGGAAGACTCCCCATAAGCAATCTCACTCACAAGGCAAACCTTTTTGATTCTGTATAACTAAACCACCCAAAGCATGCCTCTCTAAAGCTGACAGCAAGTCATCTTTGTGGGCTCCTTCAAGTCCTTTCTACCCATTTCAGTAGCATCTACCCATATCTAACTTCAACATGATTTTCTTGACCTCAACACTAAATAAGTTTCTCCACCTAAACTGTACTCTACTCTCAAAACACGTAATGAAGGTTCAACAGACACTCCAACATGTACTATCTGGCCTACCCAAAAAAACCCCTCTCACTGACTCAAGCATGTAATGTATTTTCCTGGTAGGACACATCATGAAATGTAATTTTCTCCTATTACTGCAACATGCAAAGTATCGAATGAGCCATTAAAACAACAGGGGGTTGATCAGTATTTCCTTTTGCAAGATTGTGTATATATGCACTTCCATATGGTGGTTGCCTTGCTGGAAATATTTGTGATCCAGTAGTTTCCATTTTTATCTGGATATATTCAAAATCTTGCTTGTTTCCCAAAACCACCCACACGAATCAGGCGCTGTAGAGCTGGGATATATTCACTCCTAGAAATCCAAACTCTGAGCTCTATTACCTAAAATATCTATAGGAAGCAAATATCAGCAACATCTTCCAGAGTTGCTATTTGCCTTTAGTTCTTCATTTCCTTGTGCTTTACAACATCAATGCCACCCAGCAAAACCCCAGCTCCATATTCAAAGATTTCCACACACTTCACACATCCTGACGACCAAGTAAGAAAATGCTGTCACCTAATATTTAACATACAACAAACCTGTGCACTTATTGCTCTTTTATTTACCATGAAACTGAATTTTTACTGGCTTGCCAAGAGCTTTTCTCTAATGGAACGTTCAGACCAGAGCCAAGAATGGACCCCAAATTTCCTCATTTCCAATGTCAGGTCTCAAAGCCAACCACGTTATTTCTCAGAGCAGTTCTCTTGCAATTGCTAATGCCTCTGTCTCAGGAGTACACAGCCCTATTTCAAAGCTAGCAAGAGGAAGGTTTTAGTTTTAAGGCAACTGGTTGGGAACATATCTATTTTCCTCCCAAAAGGCACACACACACACATCCTTACAGCAGGAAGATTCAGCCTTGCTTATTCCCTTCCCTCTCAGGATCCCTGAAAAGCCCTGCTTGCTCCAATTTACAGCAGCTTGCACCAATTCAATAAGCCCATTCAAACTCAGGACAACGACTATTATCTGTTTGCCAGCTGCTTTGATACAACCAAAAGGAGGCACAACAGTAATCCAAGGATACATGCTCTGCTAAGTTAGACTTCAGTGCCTGCAGCCCATGGACTAGAAGCCACAACTCTTCATCTCCTGAAGTCATATATACAGAGGAACACAAATCCCATCTGCAGCTGCACCACCAAGTAATGATCAAGTCCTGGAAGAGGCATGGCATTTCCCAGGCTCTCTGCTGCTTCTTCCAGGAAAAAAAGTAAAGAAAAAACAGAAGAAAAGAAGAAATCCTTTACACCTGGATTTAAAATGCATCTCGATTTCTGGAGGGTTACTGAACACAAGGCTGCATATTGTGTTTGGCAGTGATAAAATCAACCTGTCATTGCTACTGGAGACTGAGCACAGCTCATATATATCTTACCTTTTAAGCCCATTCTGTAGCACAAATAAAGATGAATACTATCTCTTCCTAAGCCACCACAAAAACACCCCTCAATCTAGCAGGAACCTCACAATACTTATCACCTTTTCTCAGGATCCTGTTTAAGCTTATAAATACTTTTTCTTTTATATATTATTTGGAGATTTCATTCAAGATTTTTGTTAAATCCTTTCTACACAACTTGCTGGTTTAACCTCTCCCTATCAGTTGGAGATTTGTATCAGTTCATAACAGAGAAGCTACCTGTAACAGACAGATCTTCTGTCAGCATATACAGGCTCAAGAGCAGCTGTCAAATTTTATATATAGCCAAGAGCTGAGCTTTGCTTTGCTGGGTAGTGGGAAAAGATTTAAGCCACTGGAAATTACTAAGGGCTTAAGAAGTCTGCCATCCTACTAAATATTAAGAAAAAATAGAATGCATTTGCTACATCCTCCTTTTTTTCCCTTCTCCCCGTTTCAATCTCCTTAAATAAATAATTCTCACTCTGATGATCCTTATCAGTATCACAGTGGTGTAGAGGGGATAACAGATCTACCTCTTCAGTCCCACTGGAGCTCAATTCTGGTCCTCAGCATGGGCAAACTGCTGATGCTTCTTTTACACACAAGCTCTAGGGGAGTGGGGAAGAAATCTTATATCCATTACTGTGAGGTTTTGCTGATACTATATCCAGTTGGTGGGGTTTTGTAATTTCTCTTTTCACCAATGCTATTAAGCAGAATAAAAGCTAGAGGCCCAGCCAAGAAGATGGGGAGATTTGTATGTGGCTGGTGTGACTTTCTCCCTTGGGCCAACACCCACGAGCTATTTATGTTCTATTTATCCAACTATTGGGTTAGGAAAATCCCCATTATCTGCACAGGTCAGGAGATTATATGCTTGGAAGCACCCCTGAGGAAAAGGATTTGGGAGTACTCCTGGATGAAAAGCTGGACATGAGTCTCCAATGTGCATCTGCAGCCCAGAAGGCCAACTGCTTCCTGGGCTGCACCCTAAGGAGTGTGGCCAGCAGATAGAGAGGGGATTCTGCCCCTCTGCTCCTGGTTTGGTGAGACCTGCTGTGCTCAGCTCTGGAGCCCTCAACACAAGGAAGACATAGACCTGTTGGATCGTGTCCAGAGGAGGCCACAAAAATGATCCAAGGGCTGGAGCACCTACAAAGACAGGCTGAGAGAGTTGGGCTTGTTCAGCCTGGAGACGAGAAGCGGGGGACCTTATAGCACCTTCCAGTCCCTCAAAGGTTCCTGTAAGAAAACTGGGGAAGAACTGTTCCCAAGGGCATGGAGCAACAGGACAAGGGGTGATGGTTTAAACTAGAAAAGGGCAGATTTAGGTTGGATATTAGGAAAAAGCTCTTCGGTATGAGGGTAGTGGATCACTGGCACAAGCTGCTCGGAGAGGTGGGGGAAGCCCCATCCCTGGAGACTGGAGACATTTAAGGCCAGGCTTGAAGGGGCTCTGAAAGACCTGATCTAGTGAAGATGTCCCTGCTCACTGCAGGGGGTTGTACTAGATGGCTTCCAAAGGTCCCTTCCAACCTTACACATTCCATGATTCTATCATTCCCTATTTGAAGGCTTAAGGAGTACATGAGCTTTGCCAAGGGCTTCCTGAACAGGACACTCCACAGGCTTTTTCCAAAATAGGACGAGGGGGAGAAAAATATTAATGAGACAAGCAGCATGACCACCATCACCAGCCTGACCTCCTAGGTCATAGCTCCACTGGGTGCAAGGGTGAGAGGTACCCAAACCTTCAGATAACTTTGAGATGCAGCTTTCCCCGCCCCTGGCCATCCCTTCAGCCTACCCTTTGGCTTTCCACAAGGACAGCTGAAACTCCTTGGAAATGGTGCACTTACCCATAACAACACAATCTATATACCCAAATCTGAATGATATCCTTAAGCAACTGTTTAACAACTCTTATTAACAGCACAAACTTGGGTCTACTTGTTCTTTCCCGACAGCGCAACGCCAACGGGAGAGCACCCATTACACCCATCTGCTACGTTCAAGCTATTGAAAAGAAGCTGCAGGCACAAAACAGGTAGGAAATTACTTATTTGCATGGAAATTTATTAGATTTGTAAAATGTAAATGTAAACTTTGCCTCATGGGCTTTGGAGAAGGGGTGACATAATTCTAAATCAATAGTGAGATTACATTATGTTTTATGGAGGTTTTTTTTTTTAAAAATCTCTTTTGCTACATTTTCTTCATGTGCATCTTAGAGTTTCTATATATATTTCCAGTCTCTGTGCATTGTTATTTATGTTTATAGGTTGTTTGAGGGAGACATTTGAGACATTTCCAATGGAAACTGGAAATATTAGAGTAGGAAATTTAATCTCTTTAGAAAACAAACAAAATAGAGGAGAAGAAGAAAAAAAAAAAAAGCCATGTGTGAGAATGGTTTTCTTCCCTGCCAGCCCAGAAGGCTGCAGAACATTTAACTGGTGTGGAAGAACAGCAGGTGACAAGGCCAGCGAGCGCAGGGAACAAACCATCTCAGCAATCCCTGGGTCTGGGAAATGCTGCTCAGATGAGCTTGCTTTTTTTGAAAGTTAGTTTCTAGTTTGAGAAGGGTTCAAGCCCAATATTCAGAGAAGAAACACTATTAACCATGGACTGGCCAGCTAGAAAGCAAGGCTCTGCTTTCATAAGTGTGATTAACAGAAAACAAAAGTACAATTCCTACTACTAATCCTACTACTTGTCTACTCAGAGTAGGAGAAAAAGATCTGGCTACAGCAAGGCAGGTATGGGTTGGGAAAGCATTTGGATCCAGAGATCATGTGGAGATGAACAGGGCTAGAACAAGATCTTGCCACTTCTGAGCACGTTTGGCTGGTGCATTGGCATGATCTACAGTTGAGCAGAAACACTTGATAGGAATTTTTACTTTAGGGTTGATATTCCAGCTGACATTCCTCCCAGAGATTTGAGGGTTCTCCTTGGCTACTGGTATTCATTTCTCCTTGCACCCCCAACCATCACCTGAGCCACATTTTCCCTTAAGCAGGACACAACCTCAGCACAAAGTAGAAATCCATGTAAGACACAATGTGTATCTCCTTACTCCTAAGGGTAAAGGAGACAGAGAGGGAAAGGGGGTGAAAGAGGAGCGAACAAGCAGGGAATTATCAATGGTGGTGGTGGATAAACACAACCTGTATGTTCCAATAGTCCCTCAGAGAATGAAAACTACCAATTATGAGGAAAACAACAGAGAAGCATGCTTGGGAAATCCCACTGGGTGTTATCCCTCCCAATTGTTTCCTTATCCAGTCACTGCCAAGTGTCTACAGCTTGGGGGTTGGACCTGATGATCTCTGGAAGTCCCTTCCAACCCCTATGATCCTGTGACCTTCTTTCTGCCCCAGTGCTGCAAGGTTTATGGCAAATTTTTCCACAGTTGTGCAGTAATACTATAAAAGAGAAAAAAACAACCACAAGAGTAGCATCATCTCTTGCTGTTGATACCTCTGAACGGGCTGGGTACCAAGAAAGCAGCAAGTCCATGGCAGTCCCAGAAGCACTGCATGTATGCAGCGCTTGCTGCCAGGCATTCCTAAGGAATAGCTTCTCATTCCATTGCTGCTTGCATACCAGGACCTGGATGCATTAAAGGCAAAAAGTACCTTTATTACCTGCTCATCTCTCCCTCCCATGTGCATTCGCTCCTCACACAGCAGCAGATTACCTCTTTCAAGCTGTTCTTTCCCACTTTTGTTCTCTGCTGAGCTACTGCTTGTCAACACATTTATCTGTTCGCTGCTTTCAGCCAAAGAAGTTTAAAAAAGGAAAAAACAGGTTAAAAAGGGAGCAGGAGAAGTTTTGCTTTTGGCACCGTGTCTGTGTAGCTGAAGGGAGAAACATCACCAACTGCCAAGTGATTTGATTCTTCAAACAAAGGGAAGTGCTTCATGGATCAGCTCTTGATGCCGGGGGCGAGGTGAAGCAGAGATGCAGTTTTGGCCCGTATCCTGCCTGCACTGGGTCCAGATGCGTCTCTCCGCATAAAGGGAGGGTCATTCCACAGGGCATAGAGATCCAGAAGCTCAAGGTTTAGGTCAGGGTTTGAGAAACCACCAAAATCTTGTATGGTTCAGGAAGAACAGCTTCCAGCCTCAGGAAGATGCTTCTATTCTACTCATTGAGGCTCAGACCTCTCCTATCTGTGTGGCATGGGACACCACCAGGCTCCTGGCAAAATTCAGAATTAGGTTCAAATCCCATTTAGGCAGTTTTGAAGCATTGGGCTTTGACTTGAGAATGTCCATCAAGCACAAGGATTTCTTTTCTAGCTTTCAGAAACTTTTAGAAGTGCTGCTGAGTCAGGCTAAGAAGCCCTAAACACACACACTCATGTTTCCTATTCACTAATTAACGTTAATAATTCAGCAGACCCTTGATATGACACCCTCAGCTCTCCTTTCACCATCTCCCCCCCCATCTTTGCTCTCTTCCCACACTCATCTCTGTTCTCTCTTCTCCTCCCCTCGCCACGTGGTGCTGACAGGCGCTGGGGATATATTTGAATTTGTTGCGTTTTAGGCAACCTGGTTCAATCAAAACAAATCACTTCCTACATCCAAAGACCCACTTCACTGAAATAAACAGTGAAGTATTTTCCTGGCATGAATACTGGTAGCCACAGCATTCTTGATGCCATTATTTGCATCAGAAGAATCACACAGGAGAAGTCTCTCTCAACGATACTGATGAGCATCTGCTTCTCTCTCTGCAGGGCACCGTGAAGATGAGATGCTTTGGAAGCAGTAAAAACCCAACAACAAAACAAAAACAAACAAAACCCCCCAAAAAACAAAGGTCTAAATCATTTTTCCAAGCTTGCATCAGGCTTTCTACAAGTTCACATTTTTACTTTGGCTCAGTTGCTCTTATTTGATTCCAGTTGATTCGTTAATCTTTAATTAAGACCTCTCGGGGAAAAGGAAGAGCCAGAGCAAGAACACATGTTTAAATAGATAAGAGAACCTAATACAAAGGCTAGAATATTGATCACCAAGGTTTTAATTAGTTTGATATTGATGGAAATAAAGCTTGCAGAATTGGCAAGAAAGAGTTCTCTTCTAGAAGGTGCCATCTCCTTTTGGGCTGGGACCTATGCAGATGGAGGCAGCACAAAGCAAAGGTGACTCCAGCCCAACACTGACTTCAACAGGAGATGGATTGAGCCCCAGTTGATGCAGTGAGTAATTTCAATATCATCTTGCCAGGCTACCCAACAGACACCAGCATCATCTTCTTTAATGCAATATTTATCAAGAAGTTCTGGGGTTTTTTTCAGAGCAGAGTATTTATTGATGTCTTGTGTCTGGCTGAACTGCAGCACGCAGCTGTTGGATATATTTCAAGGAGAATGTCATCATCATGAAATAGCACAGAACGTTAACACGCTCTTTTTAATTAATCATCAGTTGTTCACTGTGCACACTGTTCATCACCTCGAGCTGTCACCTCTGAAACTCTGATCACGAGCAGGAGAGCTTCTTCCTCAGGGCTGGATACTTTGGCTTTCTACTCTGCTTGCACAGAGTAACTCTGAGCATGTAGGTCAACATTCACCCCGAGCTGCAAGCTAGCACAATGCCCACGCACCACTTACCTCCTCCAAATAGAGTGTTTTGAGATATAAATGATGAATAGGGCTTGTAGTGACACTCAGTACCAGGGTGAAATTCGCCCATTATGATGAATTTGCTACCAGGAGCTCCTGGAGAATTTTCTGTGATGGTTATCAGCATCCATACTTCCCTTTCTTGTACTTGCTGCATCCCAGTGTGAATCCTGGCATAGTTAAGGGGTGAGGTCAAGCAGATTTGAATACCCTCTGGACCTTGATCTCTTTTGTTCCTTATTTATGTAAAAAGTACGACTACCAGAATAGCTGCTATATAACTCTGATTATTGCCAACCAAACTAGTCAGAGGATGGAACAAACCATACTCTGAATTTTTTCTCAGTTGGTATAAATATACCCAGCTATTTATCCTGCACTGTGCAGAGCTTCATGAAAGGTCAGGGAACACCAGGCAAGTCAAGATTATTGTTCAAGTGAGTGGTGGCTGTGCTGGATGTCCAGTCCTGTGCTTGATGCAGACAGACATGTTACTGACTCTACCAGGAGTTCTAGTTTCATAGCCAGTGTGTGAGATTTCACCAAGAGCTGGTAGAAAATGTAGTAAATCAAGCTTAGGGTTTTCACAGGAGCCCTCTGCAACCTATATTCTTTGCCTGAATTAATTACCAAATCATTAATGTGCCAATGTCTATCCTTCCAAGTATGTACTCAAAATGCTAATAATTCACTTACATCTCTCTGGTTTTAACTTGATCAATTCCCAAGGGCTTCCCTCCACCTCTTGTCTATCTGCTGAAAGGAAGCTCTGCTCCTCAGTATTTATGAAACAATGCTTGGCAGACAAGGGAAACCAAAAGGGACCGGTGGGAAGTTAAATCAGAATGGGTGAAGGGTGTAGGGAGCTGTCAGCAGCAAAGTAAAACAATAATTGAATCTTAAAAGCTCAGTGCTACAGTAATAACTGATAATAAAATGTTCTTTTAGTTGTCTCAGCAGTCTAAATTTTAGCTAATCCAGTTTGATTTCAATAGCCTTAAAAATAGAAACTTATAATAGAGTTCAGAATAAGCAACATATTAACCAGCTACGTTTATGGCTTTGCAAGGATCTGCAGGAGGTGATACAGCCTGACACCCAGAGATTTGCAGCCCAAGATCACAGAGCACAGACAGATCACCCTGAGAACCTCCAAACCTACCACTGAAGTATAGTTGGGTTGCCTCTACCTGCATACCCCTTGTTTTACCCTCAAGCTGAGGACACCAAACACCCATATCAGCGTTCACCGATGACAGGATTTAAGGGAGGATGAGCGTGACTGCGCCTAAGGAGCACCACAGAGATGTCCAGATCATACCGTGGTGGACACAGGCGGCATCACCCATCGTTAGGCCAGCAGATCAACCCCACATCCACAAATGGGTCAGTGCCTGGTTGAATCTAAACAAACTGCTTGGGTAACACATGAAAAATTTTGCAGGATGGCTGCCCAAGTGCCACACCAGGCATTCCTGGGGGGTGCTTAGCAACTTGGGGTGTTTGCAGTGTGGACATGCCAACACTACTAATGGTCACAGTATCTCCTGGCTCCATCACATCGTGCTGCTTCTGCCCTGGTCAGGCCCCACCTGGAGTATTGTGTCCAGTTCTGGGCTTCCAAAGAAGGGCTACAAAGATGATGAAGGGCCTGGAACATCTCCCCTATGAGGAAAGGCTGAGAGAGCTGGGGCTGTTCAGCCTGGAGAAAAGAAGACTGAGGGGGGGACCTAATCAATGTTTATCAATAGCTTAAGCATGGGATGCAGGGGGAATTGGCCAGCCCCTTTTCAGTGTCTGTGGGGACAGGACAAGGGGCAATGGCTGCAAATTGGAGCACAGGAAGTTCCACAGCAACATGGGGAGGAACTTTTCCCCAGTGAGGGTGAGGGAGCCCTGGGACAGGCTGCCCAGGGGGTGTGGAGTCTCCTTCTCTGGAGAGATTCAAGACTTGTCTGGACACCGACCTGTGCAATATGAGCTGGGGAGCTGCTTTGGCAGGGGGGTTGGACCTGATAATCTTTCAAGGTCCCTTCCAACCCCTACAATTCTGTGATTCTGTGAAATACCATTCTCCTCTCTGACTTGTTTTTCTTCATAGACCCATAAAAATCCATGAAAATACACATTTTTAAGTGTTGGGTTTCACACAGCTGGGGTAGTTTATAATTCTTTACCGACTACAATATGAGAATAAAGAAGAGGTAGAACACCATCTCTGAAAGGGTAACACAAGCCTGAGGCACAGCTCTAAGGACAGCACTGTGCATGATCACATCTTGACCATCTGTCAGGAATCTCGTGGTAAATCCCTATGAAAAGGCCCACAACCTCAACCTGGAATTCAAAATTACATCTCATTTATTCTTGGTGTTCAGCTCATCCCAGGTAGGAGAGTTGCTGCAGGTGAGCTCCCACTGATGGGCTCACACTGGTGTAATTCTGACCAAAACCTGCCCCCTGCAATTGGAACATAGGGAATCACCTGTCATCTCTTGGCTCTCAGTCATATTTCATCAGTATCTGATACAGAAATGAGGAGGAAAACACTATCTGTACAAGGTGGGCTTTCTAAACCTGCATTTTAAAGTTTGTTATGTTAATCAAGATGAACAAAAAACACGCCACAAGTTGGTTTTGGGAAAGATTTTAGGCACCACATCATCACAGCACCTTCTCCAGCTCCACAAGCTCAGAAATCTCCTCCTCAAAAGCATTTTTTTCCCCTGAATGAGACAAGCCAGGGGCTGTGCATCACAGCCAGCCTTTCCCAGGAAATATCCACCAAGAGGAAACTTCCCTCATGTTCCACTCAAAGTCAGATGTCTACCACTAAAGCAAAACCCCCAGTATTAAAGGCTACACCACCACACGTACCGATCAGGAAAGTGTGTCCCCCTCGAGAGAGAAGTGTGTCTGCTTGAATTAAGGTTCACTTCAGAGCCAGGCCCTGTTTCCTTTTATTACAAAGGCTTGAAACCAGGTACAGAATAAAATATTTCAGTAAGCACATTTTCTGTCCTCAAAGTGCTCAGATGCTTCTGGTATTTTATAGAGTATAATTTTGTGCATCAAATAAAAAGTAGCAGCAATGAATTCAAGGGGTTATTTAAGTATTATTGGGGGGGGTGTTATATTTTGTTTTAAAGACTTGAGCTAGAAGGCAAAAAGTGAATAAACTGCACTCTGTGCAACTTTTTGGTAGCAGTTACGGGCTCCTGGTTGTCATTTGAAGCATGGTCCCTCTTCTAACATCATTCTGGGAGAATAAACGCAGAGTATAAAACAAGAAATAAAGTTAAAATAAATTTTAAAAAGAGCCTGGGAGTTTGTTTCTGCTCCCTTTGCTCCTCAAGCACAGCAGCTCAACAAGAACAAAGCCTGAAACCACAGTCCCTGTTTTCCACCCCAAGAGAGGGTTTACGTCTCAGCTACAAGGGACACTGAGCGCCCATCACATGTGCCAAGCCAATAAAAATACCAATGATAAAAACAACTAATCAGAATGCCAAGTTAAAATAATCAAATAAGCTATAATTAGATTTTTTAAAATATTTTTATTTAGAATTCTTCATTAAATTCTGAAATGTGTAAGAGAAACAGCAACAGCTCTAATAAATGAGAGCACTGTGTCCATGCACAGTCTAGCATTAAGACCAGCAGCATTCTTTACTAGGTTTGCTGCTCTGCTGCTGCTCTTTTTCATAGTTCTTTTTAGTGAAGATTTCTAGTCATAGCATCCTGCATCTCTGCAGCGCTGAAAACACAGATAACGCTGGACCAACACACAATTCTTCACAGCCAAGCCCCTGGATCCAAAAGGTCACTTTTCCAGCCACGAGCTGAAACCTCTTCTACCAGAAGAATGGATTTAGTTCGTGTCCACAGCCCCTTCCTTGCAGGAGACATGAATAGAAATGTTCAATGAGCCAGATTAGTGTACATGACCCTTGCCTTCACTCCTCCACCGTTTTGGCAGACACAGGAATAATTTTCATCCTGATCCAGGCTACTGGGCAGCTCAGGGGCATGTGAAGTCAGACAGTGGCACATCTCCTGCTCCCTAATGCACCCAAGGAAACGCTGCTCCATCGCGCCTCAGTTTCCCTAAGTCTACGAATATCAGGAGCCCATTTTTGGAGCCTCACCACAAGATACACACGCAGGCAGAGACTGCCGAAGTCCCCTTAATGCCCTGTGCTGTTACTCCCAGCAATTCACCCTGGTCTTTATAGTTCACAGAGTCACAGAATCACAGGGGTTGGAAGGGACCTCCAAAGATCATCGGGTCCAACCCCCTGCCAAAGCAGCTCACCAGGACAGGCCCCACAGGTTGCCATCCAGGCAGGTCTTGAATCTCTCCAGAGAAGGAGACTCCACTCCCCCTGGGCAGCCTGTCCCAGGGCTCCCTCACCCTCACTGGGGAAAAGTTCTTCCCCACATTTGCATTTGGGAATTTGTTCATTCCAAGAGTTCCAAGTCCATGCCAAGAATTACTTCTGAATTCCCAGCCATGCATCTGTCCAACAACCACCCCACAACTTCTCACCCTGAGACTCAGCACAGCCCCAAAGAGCTGGTGTTAGAAGACTTCATTAGCCCAATTAATCAATAATGTTCAAAGGATGAAAAAACTAATTTTTTTTTTTGGTGTGGGGAAACATACAGTTCCAGGTAGATGCAATCTGAGTGTAGGTAAACAGAGGCTTTGGCAAATGCAGGAGGAGTCCTGGGTGATGGGGAAAACTCAGCACCTGCCTGACCTTTCTTCCCTGCTAAGCCCCGGGATGAGCCAGACACAATGAGTGCTTCAGTGCATCAGGTCTCAGCTCACAGCAGGTGAGCTTAAATCAGCTTAGGTGAGGGAAAAAAAAATCCCTGCCAGGGTCATTTTAACAATCCACTGGTTTTATAGGAGGAAAACAGCGTATCCTGGAAAATGAAACTCCTCTCCCTTAACTCAATTTGCCATGGCTATAGAAGCACAGCAAGCGTATGGAAACACTTAGGTCTGCTTACACACACTGGTTTCCCATAATGTTCACTATCTCAGAGCCTGACTTGCTCTTGCTGGACTTCCCATGGTTAAATAACCAAGCTTTTGATTTGTTTTGCTGTGGTTTTTAAAAAAAAAATAAAGAAATAAAATAGAAAAAGATCTGAATTCACTGTGAGAGGTGGGGAGTGACAGCCACACAAAGCAGGAGAAGCTGAAACAGTTGTCTTTCATAAATTGAAAATTATATTGATCTGTATTGATGGGTTTTGTTCATTATGCATTTGGGAACATTCTCCACTGGTCCCCATGCACTGTTAAAGCCATAAATTTAAGCAGACTCTATTACACTGACAGAAAAATCACCCCTCTAACCTTAGATCCCCAGAGGTACAATGATTAACCTCCGTGACAACTTTTAAAGAGCGGTTCAGTGGACAGAAAATAGCAGCTTTTGGCCTGTAATACAGAGCTGAAGGGAAAATTACATCCTTGTGTGGGAATCAGATGGGATGGGCAGAACCCTCACCTCCACCATCAGATCAGCTTCTCCACAGAGTTCAGTGAGGCCTTAAAAGAGATCTCCATGATGCTGTATTGGATTGCCACTGGCCCCACCGAGCCAGACCTTTTAAGACATCACAAGCCATTTCCATTAGGGTAGTAAAACCCTTCTTAGCACACAGGCAAGGTCTACGCTTATCCAAATGCACTGGAGATGGGAGACTTTTTAAATGAAACAATCATTCTGTATTAGATTTGCATCCTCTGATTTCTTTCCCATGGAGATCAAGCTCTAGTTCCTCCCTTTTGGAAATCAAAATTACCCAGGACATGAGTTAGACCATAGCACTTCTGGTGTTGGAGGAAGAGGACAGACCTCAAGGCATGGAGCCAAAGGCTTAGTGGAATGTGGGAACATTGCCCCAAGTTAGAGCTGTCCAGACTAAGAATTGGTCTAATAAAAAGGGAACTGTGGATTCTTTTTAAAGCTCTGTGTGTGAGACGAATTAAGGAGATGCTCCCGTGGCTGCACAAGCCCAGGGGCAGTGGGAGGGATTTCTCCTCTCCCAGCAGCATGTGCCCAGCAATGGTGTAAAGCTTCACGTAGAGGACAAGGGTCCTTCCTTAATGCTTTTGCTTGTTTCTCTGCTCCAGAGGTTGAGACCTACCTAAGCCTCTCTTTCCTCAGGAACACACTGGGTTTGGGGGGTAAGGAATGGGTTTGCTTTCCTCCTGAGCTGGTTGAAACTCCTAATTAATTTCCCCATCCATGCAATGACCAGGGACTGATGGACAGTGACTTGCTGGGAGCTGATCCTGTGCACAAGAGCTAGGTGCCAGGAGAGGACAGAGCCACACGAGCATGAATCAGCCCAGTAGCCTATGGAAGCTGGGGAAACACCTCCTCACCCCATCCCAGTAACCCACAGAGCAGCAGCCTGCTGCAGCATCACAGCCACCACTCCCATGGATGCTTGCCCTATCCCCACTGAACAGGTCACATCCAGTGAGTTATCACCAGCCCAAGAAAATTAATACAGCTATATCAAAGTGACACAAATTCCCGGCTCTTCCAGTCTGGCATTCCCAGCCCTTTACCAAGCACAGCTCTGACCCTGCTCACAGCATCACCCATTACCTCATAGGGGTGTGTGTGTGTCCCTTTCCTTTTCCCTTTTTACTATTCTCACTCTCCCTCCTCCTCTCACTTCCCCCAGCACCAATCCCAGGACAGGGGCTGCACCCATGAAATCAATTCAATCTCCTATCTTCCCTGCTCAGAGTGTGCCCCATTGCTGCATTCACTCCTCTCCACACTGGGTGTGATTGCTAAAGCCTGCTTTTATTAATATTATTATTGCCACACTGAAACACACAGGGTCAAATGGAGCAGGTGCACAATACTCAAACAATGGCAGCACCATCCTCATCCCCCCTCAAACCACAACAGGTCTCTACTTGTCAGAGAGAGAACAGGTTGGACTCTTGGTTTAGTTGCTAAGCCATAAAAAAAAATAATAACCAAATATCATTTTAACACATTTTTAGATGATTACTCATCTCTTTAAGCATAAGCCAAGTCCAACGATAAATATGCTAACATCCACATTAAAATTGCACAGTGCAATTTTCTCATTATGCACAGCAAACATAATTCATACAATGATTGGAGACTAACTATTAAGGCAAATCATTTATTTAATTCTAAACAGCAGAGCTGTAAGTAAAAGGAGACCCCACTCACTAAATAACCTGGGAACATAATTACTTCAAACACATCCTGTGGGACCCATTCCATCATCCTTTCATGACCTCAGAGGAGATAATGTAAAGAAAATGGACTGCGTGTTTTCCCTCAGAAATGCAGCCATCCAATCCCTTCCTGCTTTCTTTCACTTAATTCCACTCAGAAAAGCACTCAAATAGCTCAAGATACTGAATAATAACACAACAAAATGCCATCTTATCCGGTCATATTTCTTTCCAGAGCTGATGGATAAAGTTATCTGAATCCTTAGGGATGACTCTGTGGGGAGGCAGTGAACATGTTAATGATGTGGGAGTAGCTTGCCCAAAACAGCTCAGGGTGTGTGGAGCTGTTGTGTGTTATCAATCAATGTGTCCCCCACACACAGCATCAAATACGCCAGTAGTGTGTGCAGAGGCAAGGTGGGAACGTGCTGAGGGCCAGGAGAATCCCAGCCATAGATACAGACTGGGAGAAGAGCTCCTGGAGAGCAGCCCTGTGAGAAGGACCTGGGTGTCACAGTGGATGAGAAACTGAACATGAGCAGCAGTGGCTCTGGCAGCTCACAAGGCCAATGGGATCCTGGGCTCCATCAGAAGACGGGTGGCAGCAGGGACAGGGAGGGGATTGTCCCTCTCTGCTCTGCCCTCCTGAGGCCCCAGATGGATCCTGTGTCCAGAGCTGGGGCCCCAATACAAGAAAGATGTGAGGCTGTTGGAGAGGGGTCAGAGGAGCCATGAAGATGCTCAGAGAGCTGGAGCAGCTGCCCTACAAAGAGAGGCTGAGGGAGCTGGGCTGGTTCAGCCTGGAGAGGAGAAGGCTGTGGGGGGACCTCATTGCAGCCTTCTAGTCCCTGAAGGGACCATACAAACAGGAGGGGAATCAACTTTTTAAAAGGGCAGACACTGGCAGGACAAAGGGGATGGATTAAAGCTGAAGGAGGGAAGGTTTAGATTGGATATTAGGGGGAAGTTTTTTTCAGAGAGAGTGGTGAGGGGCTGGAACAGGCTGCCCAGAGAGGGGGTGGGTGCCCCATCCCTGGGGGTGTTCAAGGCCAGGTTGGATGGGGCCCTGGGCAACCTTGTGTAGCTCCAGGCCTGAGGTTGGTGTCCCTGCCTGTGGCAGGGGATTGGAGCTGTACAATCCTTGGGGTCCCTTCTAACCAATGCCCTTCTATGATTCTATGAGAGGAAAACCAGACATCCAGGATCAGGCCATCAACTAAGCTCAGCACATGGTGGATTGGACAGAACAATCATTTCTTCTGGGCAAGGAACTTTTTCCTCATGAGACTGTCAATAATTCCCTCCTCCTCTGAGATCTGAGATTACCAAAGCAGCCCTTGGAGAGAAAAGGTCCATATGGTGATTTCAGCTTTCTATGGTAGTATCTCTGTGCAAAGATCAAGATGCAGAGAATTATGTGGCTAGACATCAGCAGCAGCTTTGGCTTTCTCACTGGAAATCCTTTTTGTCCCACAGCTGCCCTGAAGGCAAGAGAAGAGAGCCACATCTTCACTGGGGTGAAGAAAAGTCTCAAGCCAGTGTTATGGCTCCAGCTCCATTCTCTGGAGTACCACAAGTACCCCTTTGGGGTGCTGGGAGAGAACACAGGCTGTCAAAAGCTCTTATTCATTCCATATGCCCTGGAATAATTCTCACCATGACCCACCTGGGAGGACTGGAAGAGCCACTGGGCCATATGAAGCACGCTACATCAACCCAACCCCCAGATCAACCCAACCCTCACCAAGACACCCACTCCAGCAGGAATGCCCAGGGCTGCAGGAGTTCACTCCAAGAAGCTACAGATCTTTGTCACATCTGCCTGTGAACTTCCAGAGGAAGCTTCTGCTCCAAGGATGCAGCCGTAGGCGGTGCCGCTGTGCTCTGCAGCACTGGCTGCCTTTGACAACTTAGCAAATCTCCAGGCTTGATCCTGCTATGGCTTGGAGATATTTTTAGCTACTTTCAGAGGGGAGAACCTGGGGAGCATCACCACCTGGCAAGTAACACAGCACTGGTGGCTCTACTTGGCTCAGGAGAAAAGACAAAGGCTAATTAAGGAGATTTCAGAACTCCAATTCTAAGAAACAGCCACTCACGTCTGCATTACCACAGTGGTGTCTCACCTTGGAGGGCCAGCAGTGGTGGGGACAGGGCTCCTGGACCCAGACTAAAGGTGTAGAAATGCAGGAGTGCAGTTTGATGTCACACAGAAATCTGTCTCCCCTGCATCAACTCATTTGTTTCCCATTTATCCAATTAAATACAGACTGAAATCCAGGTTTTGTTTTGATTAGGGATGTGGTTTAGTTTTGGATGGGAGTGGTTGGACTTGATGATCTTCCAAGGTCTTTTCCAAACTTGTGATTCTGTGATTTCATGCTTTAATCTTCAAGAACCATCAGATTCCACTTATGCTCAGAGTATAAAACATGTTTCTTTATCCGTGTGGCCCTCTATAAATCAAAGACAAATAAGGAATATCCAGGAATCTGTTCTTACACTTAAATTTAAAAGAGTGGAAAAGCACATGGGCAAAGCAAAAACTCCAGGAAGGGGGGGGAAGATTAGAAGAAAAATGAGTTTATATTCCCAAATCTAACGGCCAGCCAAGATTTTCAATACAAGGACACACAAAGACGAGTTATTTGTTAAATATCTTGTTGAAAAGAAATCCTACACTTGTGCTCTGGGTAGGAGAGCAGGCTGGAAGGAAACTGAACATTACTGCACATTTTAAAAGCCACCAGCATGGGGAACATAAACCTTCGGTCCGTGTCTGGGTAGTCAGAACAAATTAACTGTAAACAGGCTTGGCTTTTGTCATCACATCATAAAACCAATTCAGGTTCAGCAGGAAGCGTGGGAGAGGGGTGAAAGTGTTACAGCTGGAAGCCCAGATGTTAAGGGACCTCTGTGTGAGATGCTCAGGGTAGAGCCAGGGAGTAAAGTGAAACTCTGCTGCGCCAAGCTGAGCGCTTCAGGATGACTTTGCAAACGCTGAAACTCCAGACAGTAACCCTGAGAGCTGCAGGACAATACAGATGTGCAGTTAAGAACTATGGATTGCTTTTAAATGATGATGGTTTATACTTTTAATTAAGTGGATGTTCAGTTCCTGAAGATGCAGCTGAGGAAGCCAACCTGGAAATCCAACCTTTCAACTCCTCCACCGTGGAGCATGATGTTTCCCAAAGCAGCTTCAACTCACACATGTGTACAAAACTGCTCACTGGTGCATATTAAATGGGATTTGGGTGTGGTATAAGCTGTTTGCAGGACAGGATTTTGAATCTACATTGGAGGCTTTCAGTTTGAAAATGAGGATAAGGAGGAAGGGAGCCAAGGATCCGGGTTTTTTCAATGCATTAGTGCCTGCAGCAGGTTTTGTTTCTATAAAAAAAAGCCACAAACTAGCAGAGCTTATTGATGTAGAAGCATACAGGTAAATGTCAGTGCAAATACAATACAAATCTCTCCTAATATCATTTGATGTGGAAAAAAAATACTGATTTTTCTAGGTTTTTAACTTCATACAGGTCTGTGATTTGGTGCTGATGTTTGACGTGGGAAATGAAGGGAGAAGATATCTGCACTTAGAGAGGGTTAATAGACTCACCATAAAGAGAGATGCTACCAAAACCATAATAGATGCAGATCATTTAAAATTTTATAGGATCACTTAAGAGTAAAGACATGAGAAAGATGGCTCAATGTTTGCCAAGTAAACAAAACAATGATAGATTGGGCATGTCAGCATAATCCAGGTGGAAATGTGTTTTAAGGGATGCGATGACAGCCCTCTGTCCAGAGAAGCAACTGGTTTCATTAGAGGTTTGGTTTTAGAAATGCCCAGAGCAGGTAAAGGGAAATAGCCACAGGAAGGGGAAGGGAGGAGCTGTGAGTGGGAAGTTCAGGATGAGCTGATAACATACCAGAGGGTCTTCTATTGGAGACCATGTAAGGCCATGCTTATAACATGAAGATGCTCCTGCCTTCCAAGAAACAGCTTCTTTTCAATAGGAACTGTAATTTTGAAATCACCCACAAAAGGAGAAGGAGGAAGATTGCAGTAACCATCAGATCCTTCAGGAAACATCACCAGAACTATAAAGCCCACAAAAGCAAAATTGGGTGTCAAGACAGCTGAAGTGCCACCCTGCTCTTTTCCCTCTGTCCCCACGTACAACATAGGACAAGAATGTTCTTTGGTGAGTTCATGTCTTGACTCAGATTTTGGGGGAGTCGCTTTTTCTTACTGCTCAATGACCACAGAGCTAAAAGGAAGCCAAGCTCTGACCCCAGGCACAGCCCACAAGCCAGGTCTGCAGTGCAAAGCCCACAGAGCACTCCCATAACACCCCTCACTCCAGAGCTGGAGAAACTCTCGGGGTATTTGTCTTCTTTGGGTTGGTTTTTTTATACCTTTTCACTCATGGAAGAGTCTCCTGACCTCACAGATGGGCAATGTCCTAATAGGGCTTGTCTCCATGCAAATTACTCTGACAATTAATTTCACACCTAAGCAGCTTGGTTAAGAACAATTCATTCCCAACCCTGCTGAGGCTCCTCTCTGGGTTCCTGTCCTTCACCAAGCCACGTGCAGGCATCCTGGGGGTCACAGCCATGATAAACTTGACACAATCTTGAAGGTTCAAGAGGCAGCAGTGAAACACCCAGGGCAGTCCACACTGGGGCAAAGCAGTTTTATTCTCCTTACAGCCTTTTTATCCCCTTTCTAAACAGCAGAGATTGAGAAAGCACCTTCCAGAAGTGTGACTGAGTGTAACTTCTCTCTTCAAAACGAGCTTCTCAAAGAAGATCCTCTGAGTTAACTAGAGGACAACATAAGAATGGGAAAACTAACCAGCATTGCAACTCTAGATCACAGAATCCCAGAATCACAGGGTTTGGAAGGGCCCTCCAGAGCCCATGGGGTCCAACCCCCTGCCAAAGCAGGGTCCCTAGGACAGGGCACACAAGTCGATGTCCAGACAGGGCTGGAATCTCTCCAGAGAAGGAGACTCCACACCCCCTGGGCAGCTTGTCCCAGGGCTCCCTCACCCTCACTGGGAAGAAGTTCTTCCCCAGATTGGGGTGGAACTCCCTGTGCTCCAACTTGAGGCCACGGCCCCTTGTCCTGTCCCCACAGACACTGAGAAGAGGCTGGCCATGTCCCCCTGTGTCCCACCCTCCAGCTATTGATAACCACTGATCAGATCCCCTCTCAGGCTTCTTCTCTCAAGGCTGGACAGCCCCAGCTCATGGACAATTTCTCTCAGAATTAAATCACTATTTAATTAAGCTTAACTTGCTCCCAAGGAAAATATTTTTTTCAGGGAGCAATGACTGATATAAAATGCAAGTGTCCATCAAAGAGCAAATATAACTATTCAGGATAAGGAGAAAAGTAAGAAGCCATCCAGATTTTAATGGCAGCTGTTACTGAATCAAACCTGGAAGTTTTACAAACTCTAGAAAAACATAACAGTTTAATCATAAATACTGAAATCCTATTGCCCATCCCCTAATTGGCCTCTCTGTGTTTATTCTGGCTGTTTTCTCACTTTTGTATGATTGTTGCTTTACAGAAACATTTCCATTTCCTGGGTAATTTTTCTCTCTGCCCCTTGTAGAGCTGAGTCTTCCCTTCCAGCTGGCAGAACAGGGCAAAGGAAACCTTGCTCACTGCTTTTCAGTTGTACAAATAGCTGAAATTCACTTTCTTTATAACTCTGCTCCAAAGTGAATATCCTAACAAGAGGAAAAAAAATCTTAAATTGCCACAGAAAAACCACCCTGAGCTCTCACCACAGCTTCCCTCAGGGGAAATCCTGGCCACATGGGGAGGTAATGGCAAAGTTCCCTTTAACTTCAGCACAGCCAGAGTTTCAGCCTCTGTACCCAAACCTGAAGCTCTCTAAACCCCAAGAATTACTTTGGGTTTAAGAAACTTGGATTATTGTTATTTATTTTTAATGCTTATAACTTCAGTCCTTTCTTTCTGCTGACTCAAAACCTCAGATTTCTAACCAATGGCCTGTTTGCCCTGGATGTTAATTTATGTAAACATATACCCTCTAATTTTTTTCATTGAAAATGACACTTCTTTTTCCCCATCAGTTTCCCCCATGTCTTTCTGTGGAAATAACTGCCCAGTGAAAACAAGGAAATATCATTCCAAAAATAACTTCCATCACTCAATAGAAAATTCAAATCAATTTGATGCTTCACCTGGGGTGAAGTCAGAAATCTCATTTTGTGACATATGGCAAAGCACCTCCAACACAGCTGGGAGCACACGTTCTCACATGACAAACCTGCATAACAGGCTCTGAAAGAGAGCAAAAACGTGTCTGGATCAGGGAAATCACAGCTCCTGACCTGGAAGGAGGCACACAGCTCCATCAACTCTAATAACCCCTACAGAGATCCTCTGCTCTCAGTGGAAAACCCAGGCCTGTCAGAGCACCCATGGGCTCCAGGGACAGCTTCTCACTGGAGTCCAAGAGCAGAGCAAGTCTCACACAAGCAAAGCAGCCTGTTCCATGTGGAGCAGAGGGCTTGGAGCCACCAGGCTCACACAAGGAGTGTGGTCTTTGTGTGGCCAGGAGGAAACCCGTTTTTTTAGTGGATAATCAGATTCATCCATCAATTCTTCCCACATTTGGCAGCAAACAATGCCCACCAGATTCCCTGCATTCAACACCACACACCATTCCCCATCTCAAGATTTCACAGCAAGACATGAGCATCACTTCGACCTCTGAATGTGAAGTCATATTATTTTCACTTTATAGGCAAACCAAGGCACAGAAGTACACCCCATGGCTTGCCCAGACACTGCTGCTCTCAAAGGCATGACACACTCCATGATTTAATGACACTAATGATATTTCCTCTCCTCCAGTCACAGGTTACAGCTCCACATCACACTGCTTTACCGAGACGAGACATCTCCATCAGCGGGGGGGAACGATGGCCACGGGGCTGGGGGTCACTGCAGCTGTGGATGCTGTCCCTATGCATGGACATACCCATTCACTGGGTCAGATCACGCAGTCTTTATGGGACTTCCCTGTAACTACAGCATTTTATAATTTAAGGACCTAATTGTTTATTCTGGGGAAAGGATCACATCTCTCTCTGCCGTGAGAGCCACGGGGCCAAGGCAAGGTGTACAGTTAAGATTTCCTCTTATTCTTATAAGCAGAATCCACATAAAACCAAATCTAATAACCTTGCAATGCAAACCTGATCTCTGTCTTTTCACCTCAAGTAGGGATCTCCAAGATAAAAGGCTGGCATTTTCTAATTTCCTCGTCAATAAAGGATGTGCCAAGTAGAAGCTCTGGCTTTAGGGTTCTCTTTTTTATCTGTCCTATATATAAACTGCTTTGAATGCATAAACATAGAGCAAGAAGAAATCTTTCAAACACAACACTGAAATCATAAACATTTCCACGCTCTGAGTCTGTCCTTGTTAAATTAGTGCCATCCTAATTTCCCTTTCAAGGTATAATGACTTCTGCTGAAGCAACCGCTGAAACCAGCTCCACAAATAACCATCTTTCCAAGTTACAATAAACATAGAATCATAGAATGGCATGGGTTGAAAGGGACCCCAAGGATACCAGAGCTCCAACCCCCTGCCACAGGCAGGGATACCAACCTCAGGCTGGAGCTACACAAGGGTGCCCAGGGCCCCATCCAACCTGCCCTTGAACACCCCAGGGATGGGGCATCCACCCCCTCTCTGGACAGCCTGTTCCAGCCCCTCACCACTCTCTCTGTAAAGAACTTCCCCCCCGATATCTCATCTAACGCTTCCCTCCTTCAGCCTCACTCCATCCCCCTTGTCCTGCCATTATCTACCCTTTTATAATCCCCATAAGCCTGGCAGTTTAAGCACAAGGAAAGTCCTCTCTGAAATATATGTCACAAATTCCACACTAAGTACAGAAATTATCCCCCCACATCCTCCCAACCCCCCCAAAAAAAACCACAATAGAAATTCTCCTAAAGTAGGCAAAGTAAAAACAGAGTGAAGACTTCAGGGCCTGAACTGCTGACAGGCACTTTAATTTGAAGCCAGTGTAAAGCGTGTAGGGGAGCCAGGACTCCACTCGCAGGAGAATATTAAAAAGTTTCCCTTTTATTATTATGCCTGTCTGTATTGTGGTTTAAAATCCACACAGGGATTGCCAGAGCTTGTTAGCTGGCTTTAATAGTTGCATTAATAAATCCTATAAACTAATTGTGTAGTGACTAAGTTAATTACATTCAAATGAGATAGTATATTTCTCTACAAATATGATAAAGAATTTATAAAGAGATATGCTCCTGTCTGGGAGCTCAGAAATAATATCCAGCCAGCAACCCAAATCCAGCTGTAATGTGTGATTAAATTGATGGCTGTGGGGATAAGCAAACTGCAGCAAAGGCAGGAGATCACGTGGAAATATTAAACTGAATTATTTACACAACAAAATAATGAATGAAAGCAGGGCACAGAGCTTCCTACATGGCCAGCACTTTAACTTCCAACCAAAGGTGGAAACCTGATCTTAAACCTCCATTATATTTTTTTAACAGGCAAGGACAAGTATATGACCCCATGTAATAAGAACCATTTTTTCCATTGGTCTTATAAGCAGACCATGAACTTTGGCTCCCATCAAACAGGGGTGATGGTTTGTGTGCTGAGCAAAGAAAGCCACTTTGGAGCTGAAGGTAACTTATGGGTCCCGTCCTGCCCTGCTGGCGCTGCTGGCCCCAGAATTGCCCCCCTGGGCCTCCTCCTGTGCTAGAATGTATTACTTCTGCCAGACAGCAAGTCCCAAGCACTCCTGCTCTCCCAGATGAAAGTTTTGGGTTGCCTTGGGCCAGCAGTCATGTTAAAAGAACTCAGCTAACAAGTTAAAGGCACAAAGCAGTTCCAGGGCACAAGGGAGTTTTACCTCCTCTTTATTGAGCCCAATCATCCTGCCCTAAATTTCATGGAGAAGCTGGTCCTGGCAGGGCTGCGGTCATCATCCCTGAGAAAGGGCAGAAGCAACCTCAGGGCTGCCAACCTGAGGGTGAAGCTGCAAATATTTGCTGCAGATGGGGTGAGTCTCTCAACCAGACACTCAGCATGACTGGAACACCAAACTTAAAACACAGGCATGACAGAAGCTGGGCTGTTGGAAAGAGGAATCGCACCTTAAGCTCTTAAATCTGTAATTCAGCTCATAAATAAATTGATTTCAAGACTGCTGAGTATCCTATTAATGGGAGCTAGCTGGGGCTTAGCATTGAGGAAAATCAGGTCTTCTGTTTAAGAGCCTGGCTACAGATTTAGGAGAGCGATTTTGGCTTCTATTTTTGAAGAATATTGGCTGAGAAGACTTTGATGTCATGCTCTACTTGCACAGCCCTATTCATAAAACAAATGCCAAAACTCAAGGCTTTTAACTCTGCACTCCACTACTGATGCAAGCACACCTATGGGCACGGGGCAGGTGGAGTAGCAAACCAAGGTGCTGGCAGTTGTGTGGTATATGGGCCACCTTGCCCTGGGTACCCACAGCGACAGCAGCAGCTGTGGCCCTCAGGCAGCGTTATCACCACCGCTGCAACTCTGCCCCCCCAAAAAAGTGCTTTCTGAGGTAATTGCTCATTAGCCTTCCCTGCAGAAAGATAATTTTCAGGAAAAGATTATTATAGAAACTCAGCTCCTTGGGATCCAAGAGCATTCCACCTGCTTCCAAGAACACATCTGGGAAACTGAGTTCAGCCACCTGAGAGGCTAAAACCCCAGAAGAACACTGAAAGGAAAGCCCTGACAAAACTCCTCCTCCAGCAGTATGAATGGGCTTGCTATAATGATAGAAAACTATTGATTGTCAACTACTGTCTCATTCAATTGATCAGGTCCTGCAAATCTCAGATAAGGCTGGTGTCATTAGAAGGCAGCATTGTGCTCTGGGTGGCTGAGAGTGATTGCTGTGCTATCAGAGCTCTGATTGCCTGATAGGACAAGTGTTGGGGAGCTTTGCTATTGATTTGTAGATAAAAATGTTCTGGTACCTTGAGACCTGTCAGTGAAAATCTTTGGATGGAAAATAGTGTTGTACTTTAATGGTAGGTCATTTGCTAATTAAGTTAATTTACAAAGAACTTTTTTGAGGGGGAGTGAAGAGATGTAACAAGCACCTTCTGATTTCCTACTAGGCAAGTAGCAAGACCTCCTGAAGGACCAGGTCAAGATGCTCTACCTGAGCAAGCAGCTCCTTGAACAGAGCTATGTATTTCTAACTTTAAATTTACCCTTAGCTGATCAGTGTATGAAAATCATTATACAAGGGGACTAATAACACAGGTGCTCCTCAAGAAGAGACCTACAGCAGCAAGGTTGGATCACTCTAGCACCTGTAAAGCAGCTGAGCAGTGCTGTACATCGCTGTGCACCTTTCTTTTAAGCCCTTTCTATGCCTGACCCCTTGTGGGACTTCACCACTTGTACACCAGCCGTTTCACCCAAAAGCACTATCAACCCTACATCCCAAAGCCCATAATTCCAATTATTTTCTTATTCAGGTTCTGTTACCTTTGCTTAATGACAATGCTCCTCTAAAGGCCACAGACAGCATTAGTCTAATTACACTGCTTGTTCATCTCTAACACCTCAGGATGATGAAATTAAGGCCTTATTAGATGGTAACGTTTTCATTTAGCTTTTCATAAGGTGATTGGCACTTTGAAGTCGCAGCACTACCTGGGGTGCATTCAGTCCAGCTGTAGCTCCACACAGGAGTAGCACACAAGGTCAGCTCCCACGAGAACCCTCAATTCAAACTCACAGCAGAATGTCCATCAGTTCAGATGTACCCCTTTCCACTACACTGCAGATTATAAACCAAACCAGGGTTATTTTTATCTTCTTATGATAAACTCCAGCTAACAGCTGTGGATTACAGCCTTCTTTAGGAAAAGCACCCTTTTCTTTTTTTAAATTTAACCCATTTGTGGACTATTCCACTGCTGCTAAGATTTTCAGAATTCACATACTAAAAGCTCAAAAATCTTCCCAAATTCGTCACGTTAACAGACTTGTATGTCCAAGGAGACTTTATCTCATGCTTTAAACCAACCTGAAGATAAACTTATTCATTCTGCAGCAGCTAAACTAAAAGACCAAACAAACAAGTCTCTAAAGCATGAAAACACATTTCAGCATCATTATTGTACTGGGGAATTTGAGGTTTTAAAAGAATAGCTGGCATGTGTAGGTGACCTTTCTCAGATTGCCAAAAGTGTCTTTGTGGAAAAAAAACACAATTTCATATTACAACACTGGAAAAATGCACTTTAGTTGATGTTTATGATATGTAAGACCAGAGCTTATAGGGGAGGTCAAAGCAAAGGACCCCTGGTGACCTGAGACAGGGCTCTCTCCAAGAGAGGACATATTTCAGGGTACTCCAAATCCTGGTGTTTGGACATCCCTCCCTCAGTGCAGATCAGGCAACCTATTTTTATATCATGCATACCAAACTGTGTGTCCTTTGCCTGAACTGAAAGCAAAGACCTGAAGAGCTGTGATGAAGCTTGGCTTCATTAATGGCTGAGAGCATCTCTCTCTGGCCCGCCTTGAGCTATTTTCCTCACCGAGCAGAACCATCTCCCATCATCCCACTTCAGCAAGAGAAAATTTGGGTCATACAGAGCAGCTCTTGTTCCCATTTAAATTACCAAGGAGGAAAAAAAAAGAGAAAACATAGTGCTTTCCCATAGACATATTGCTTTTAGTTTCACCAGCTTATGGCAGCTCTTGAGCACAGGTTTGTTTAGAGAAAACACAATATGGCCAGGGTGGGGGAAAAAAAATCAGTGCCGTACATTAGTTCCTGAATTTGTTTATTAAAGCCCATGAAAACTTTTGATATTTCTAAGCAAATATGCCACAGGAGGGAAAGAAAAGGAGATTTCTCCATGACATTCATGAAAAAGATGAGGTCTGGCACTGCATTTATAGAGCTTCTCTTTTAAGAAGAAAAAAGGAAGATTGCAAAGTTTGAAAGAACTCTCAGTTTCCAAATTATTTTATACTTCTGAGGTTTATTTTCACATTACATTGATTGTTTTTTACATGAATGCTGTTAAAAGGCTTGGGAGAGGTTTATGTTGTAATGAGCAGGCAATCCTCTTCAGCTTTGTTGGAGGTTTTGCTCTGGGTTTGGGTCAATTACCACCAGCCAGTTGCTGATTACAGGATGGCAATGCCTGTGATGTTCATGGCCTTTAAGATCATCTTGGGACCTCTGCTGACAGGAGGAAGAGAGAGGGCTTGCCCTGCAGAATGGACACTGATTGCCCTTAAAATGAGCAATATCAAAAAATGGAGTATCGCCCCCAGGATGAGATTCTGCCCTTCAATAATCCCTCTTCCTTATCCTCTGCTTTCCCTCCTCCCCAGTCTGGCAACATTTAGTTTTTTATTAAGGCTTAATAATATTTGTTTCTCTTTTTTATCTTTATTTGAGGTGAATTACTTCAGTTTCACTTATTTCCTTCCTCGGGAGAGGAGGTTTTGCAATAAACAGGTGACTTTTGGACTCATGCTTTGTAAAAGTGTTTTCAAGGTCCCAGAGGATGTTTTGGATGTTAAAACAAAAGCAATGCTTCAAAAAGAAAAGCTCTCAAATATAGGAGACCTCACCATTCATTATTTTCAAGTCTTGAACCTTTTAAAACAAAAGGGGCATTTAATTCAAGACCCCATAGGGCCTTTTATATAGAGAGAGAGTACTGAAGTGGTCTGCTACCTTTAGCATTAAAAACCCCCAAAAATCCAGAAAATAAAGGCATTAAACCCAATTCTCTTAGCAAATTCCACAAAAATAGCCTTAGCTGTGGGTTCTTGCTTCTACTGTAAAAGAAGCATTTCCCTGTAGGTGACCCCCCCACCACCATTTCACTTCCATGACCATTTAGAAAAGTTTAAAACAAATTACAAGGAATTAAGATCTTAAGGATTGTGCTCTGCTTTTCTGAAGTTAGGATTAATGACTGAAACTAAAGGGTATGTTTTTTCCCATCCTCTCCAAGAAATTAGGAAAAAGAAAGTATTTAGCTGTTGTGCTTCTGGCAAATGTTTGTGACAAATTTAGTCCTAGAGTAAGCCTGGAAGGAACTTCACCCAGAAGAAACCCACAGCAAAGGTGTCAATTTTTCCTTAATTTATGTAGTTACTGCCTTTTCTTAGACCTTGGTAAGAGAAGTGCTTGAGTTCAGAAGATGGATTAAATCCCCACCAACATGGGGAAGAACTTTTCCCCAGTGAGGGTGAGGGAGCCCTGGGACAGGCTGCCCAGGGGGTGTGGAGTCTCCATCTCTGGAGAGATTCAAGACCTGTCAGGACACTGACCTGTGTGACCTGTCCCTGCTTTGGCAGGGGGTTGGACCCCATGGGCTCTGCAGGTCCCTTCTAACCCCTATGATTCTATAATACACGCTGCTGGGTGACCATGGCCACATCCTCACCAATCAGAAGGATTATTTCTTAATAATAAGAAATAGTTAGCTGCAGGGACTAGCAAGAGGTAGGAAATCCTTGTGAAAGGTGGACACCAACCGATTGAGATGCTCTCTGCCTTCTGATTGCATTCTCTTCAAAGAGCTGCAGCCATATCTGCTCACTGACCCTAGTGTGAAACCCTGGACTTCTTCCCAAGGCAAGGCAAGGCTCATGTCACAGCACTGAGGCAAGAAGAAACTGGATTGAGAAGAGATTTCAGGCAGAACCATCTGCACTTACAGCATGCATACAGGAAGGAAATAATATATGAAGAAACAGCAAAGCTTTGCTATTTATTTCCAGTTAGTTGGGATTCAAGCACATTCCCTGTAAGAAGTCCTTCCCCATAAAGCCCTTCAGAGTTTAACCTGGTATGCTCTGTGATATTCCAGCTGTCAAACCAGATCTCCATCAAGTGATTCTTCTTTACTCTTGACCTGAGTTTCTCTGAGAACACCGTTTTAAATTAGATCCCATGAGAAACATGACAGTAAATTCTTAGTTTCATGATGGTTATAGAAGTTGCCATTGTTTCCCCATCATTATAGTGATGTTTGAGGCACTGGAGGTGAGGAATCATTTGTTAGTTCTCTTGTCTGCTTTCTGCTCATGAAATGAAACACAGCCAGGAATTTATTGACACCCTTGACAAATGGCATGTTGCTTTCTTTTGCAAGAATTAATTTACCCTATTACACTAAGACATCATCACACATTTGGAACCTGACTCCACACCCAGTTACACCAATTTTGTGCCGTGGAGATATCACTTCCCTGTGTCACAGAGGGAAGTAGTGATGCTCAGGATTTCTTTCATAGATAGTATTCTGCCACCTAATAATTCTGGGGCTGTGTCATCAACTCATGTCATGTAGGAAGAAAATGAGGGAGGAGGAAAGGTTTTGTTCCATAATTCTGTATTTCAGTCATTTAGCCTGATTGGTTTTGTGCAACTAGGAATGAAAGATGCCACTTCAAGCTTGCTATTGCTCAGGCTATATGTGCACTAAAGAAGAAATGAGGGCAGAAAAACCACATGTCTGCAGTAGTGGGAGCAGAACTTAGTACTTACGTGTTTAAGCTTCCTAAATATGCAGACAAGTACTCAGAGGTGCCCAGGAGGAATTCCAAACTTTTGTCTGTCCCTCTAACCTAGACAGAACATGTTTACATGGGAATTTCTCCCTCCTCCCTTCCCCCATGCACTGTTCCCTGCTGTAGGATTTTCCATGCAGATGATTTTCTGTCTTTAAGTATGATCTTTTCCCCATTCCAAGACCTACAGTCCACAATAGTGACTTGGTGAGTTTTGTGCTAACATATGGAGGTGGTTTCACTTTTTTATGGAGTCGGGCACAAAGAAGAGGAAAACATTTGGATTCAGCAGCAGGAATCCAGCCACAATGAAGGACAGTGGAGACCAACCTCTGCGGAAGTCATTTTGCCCATTTCTTCATTACCCAAGACTCACCCTCTCCATCAATCCATGACCCGAGGTGATTTCACCCAAGGCCGCAGACCCCTCACTCTTACTGGGATACTTAAGTCCCAGCTAGATAACTGTTCCAGCCAAGCATAAGTTTATAAGCATGATATTTTGCAGCTATAAAAACCCCACCAAAGATCCAGTTATCCCAGCAAGAGACTGTTTAAGAACTGATATAAATAATAACAGTGCCCACAGCACTCTTTGGTTGACATTAACTGTGGCTACAGCAGGAGCTTGTCATGCCTGAACAAAAAGGATGTGTCTTTTTAGCCTAAAACCACTCAGCACACAGACTCCAGCAAGAGCAAACCACTTCAGTTCTACCACAAATAAACTTGCCATAGCCAAGGCACTGCAATTAATGCATTCAGCCTTCGGGGTGACTTTTGTGCTGGTGTCACTCATACCTATTACTTTATATCAAGCATTCATTTGTAAGAAGAAAAAATACCTTTTTCTAGCAGCAAAGATAAACTCTTGTTTATTCCAGCTATTTTGACAAAGCTCTCCAGCATGCCCAGAAAAATCCTACAGCCAGTGCTTAGGATTTCCACGTATCACAAGGGTTTGTACCTGCAGAGGAATCTCTTAAAAGACTTTGGATGCTGAAGCAAGATTCAGAACAATGCAGCCAGCAGGCATCATAATATTTTGTCAGTAATAAAGCATACAACACTGCTTCTGATACAAAACCCTTCCCAGTGGTTTTTCTCCACTAGTATTTTGGGCATTAGGGATTGCTGTTTGCAAAGATATCATACTAGATACAGCCCAATAAAATATATGCCTTAGTTTTGGAGGGGGAGAAAAGCAGCTTTGATCCTTTAAGCTGACCAATTCCACTAGCATAATAAACCTTCCAGCATAAATAAGGCTTCATGGTAAACCCATGCAAGACACACTCACTGCAGCCAGGGAAGGAGGTGTGAGGGAGCTGAAGGTATACTTCATCTAATAATCTGGAAAACATTTACATTTGCAAAGGGTCAGTGGTAATTTACATCAGTTTTCCACTTTGCTTTTTGAGATCCCGGTTTCACCAGTGCTGACCATTGACTAAAACCAATCTGAACACCACGGGAGTGGGAGTACTCTGTACAAGGGAATGTAATAGCTTTGCCTCATCATTATGCGAGAGCATTTATAGTCAAAGACAACAGCACTAATAGATTCATTCATTCATTCAGAAACAACCCCAGACCTTTCAAGCATGCAATTAAAATCTCTGTCACTTTATATGGAGCAAAGAACTAGTGTTTTACTGTCTGGTACTGAGGTGTAATACATCTTCTTTGAGTGATTATGGCAGTGAAATCCACAAAACAATCAGGATTCACGAATATTTTCGTGGCTATTGAACGGATATCTGAATGGAATTACTTTCAAACAGTGAGAAAGTCATGCAATTCATAAGTGAAGGCACTTATTACTTCATCAAGTGTAAGAGAAGGGGAAAATAAAGTCAGAAACGTGAGACTGGAAGGACTCTCCTGGGTCACTTTGTCCCCTGAGAGGGAGGTAACTGCATCACCTGGGTTGAACATCTTAAATGACTTTTTTATTTTACCCTGCAAACTCCTGCAAGGGCTTCCCAGAACCATGCTGTTCCCAGCTCCTGTTAATTCATGGCTCCTCTGTACTCATTTGCTGTCACTACACGGTCATCTTTTAGGTTAAGAAGTTCTTCCCTTCCTCTTGCTCTCCATCTATATAAGGCCAGCTTCAAAGGGTTCATTTTGCTGGGCCAAATAAACTGTGGTGCTCACAGGTTCATCCTGTATGATGCTTTCTCCTATATCATTGTCAAACTCTCTATACTCTACAGGTTTTCAGCTTGAATTCCTCTGTTTTGACCATAAGGGATCGGGCTCTGTGTCCAGTAACCTCACTGATAGCTTCCACAAAGAAATTAACGCCTCTGGATGAAGGGAGGAAACACTTCAGCTGTTTAATCTCACATTACATTTGGTTCCTATACAGCCATACTCCTTTAGTGGTTCATAATCACCTTGTGATCAAACACCACGCCAGAACCTTTCTCCTCATTAGACATTTCCTCACTGATGAGTTTCCATTTTACAACACCAATCCTCACTAAAAGTCTCTGAGCCCACAATCAATCTCCATTTCCCTTCTCAGTTTCCTACACACCCACCAAAAAGCTCCATGTGCCTGGAGGCCTTATGTGCAATTGTCTGTCATGCAGGGGAAGGATGCCACTGGCAGGCAGGCTTTATACATCTGGCAAGAGATGCTCCAAGCCTCTCTCACAAGCTACTCACTCCAACATGTTACCTTCTCAGGTTTGCCTTTCTTAAGTAAAATACTAGTCAGCAACTCTAGTCATGCAAAAACCATGCAAAAGAACCAAATCTCCATGTTCTGCCCTGTTACAAGTTCCCATTCTTCCCTACGTGCAGTGACAGCGTGTTGGAACTGGAACCACTACAGAGAGCACTGCAGTCCATGGGGGAGCCACCAACCACTGCTGGCTCCATCCTCCAGCAGCTCACTCTACCCTGCTCATTACCAAGGAGGCACTCATAGACCTCACATCTAGTCCAACTCTGATGAGCCAAGCATGACAAAGGGATTTCAGCTGCAGGCCAGAACACACTGATGTCCAGGCTACTGAAAAGTCAGAAAGACAGAAGATAAATAGGCAGATGCACACCCCCAAGCACACAAAGACACCTCATGTTGAGTTCTGTACCTCAGGATGTATATGATGCTGGATTAAATCCAAGGGACACAGCACCACTGACAGCTTTTCTTAAACATTGCAAGTTTGTTGTCTGGGTTCAATTCAGGCAAAGGCTCTTAAACACAGGCACTCACTCACACAGCAGAAAGGGAGGAGAGAACAAACCATGCCTTCATCTGCTCTTGGAGAAGTGTAGCACAACAAACTTTTTGTCATCTGAAGCACACACACCAGAAGGCTCCAGGTTATCAGGATTCTTTCAAAGTAGAAAAAGAAGACTCAGGGGATGATAATTTTGGCAGAAAGAAAAAAAAAAAAGGAGATGTTAGCATAGCTGTGTCCTACTGACTGCATGGGAAACTGGATTCCCAAGCCTTGACTTGGGGCAGGATGAGCATCCAGGCCTGTCATGACAGCTTTAGTAGAGCCAGGACTGGCAAGGAAATCTCTTTGTGACAAGGAAAGAAAACAAAAAGGGATTTTCAGAAGTATGCCTCTACATATTGAGTAGATGTATGTTGGATAAACCCAATTATATGTTTTTAACTAATTCTGGTTTTGTTAACAGAAAAGCAAATATATAGTATATGATACAAAGGAGGACCAATAGCCCAGCCTGAGTGACAGACAGCACAGCTTGCCTGAGCCACTGAGGAGCTCATAAAGTAGAACATGTCTGCAAAAACCTTAGTTTTACAAAACACAAGAGCTCCTGGCTGGTCCAGCAACCAGTCTGACTGTGCCACCAGGCACATAGGAAGTTGGAGAGACATGCCAGTATGGGTTTTTCCATATAAAGAAGCCTGTCCAACACATCTTCTATGACATGTTGTAGTGTTACATATGGGCCTCGGAAAACAGGAGTGAACCTTGAGTCTCTAGGGCCTTGGCCCAGCTCTTATCTCCCACATCACCTCCTGGATCGGGGTGCCACATCCACTGACATGTCAAACAACCTGCCTTCCATCCACAGGATACAAGGAACTATTGCTGGCATGACATAAGGCTGCCACCTCATTCCAAACAGATGCAACGTCTTTCCACACTCAGTACCACTGCCTTTTTCATCCACGATACAGCTACATACAGCTCATCCAATAACAGATGTCCAGAAGGATGGAAAAGGGCAAAACCACATTAACAACCCTACCTGCTTCCCTAGTGAGAGCAGCAACCCCCCCCAGTGCCTGCAACATTTAGGAGTGCGTTTAAACATAGATCAGGGACCTTTGGTAGGAACTGAAAAGCCTGTTAGGATCACTGCATCTTTTATGAGCTCAGCTGAGAATATTAGCTCATTAGCACAGGGCCTCTCTCATCAGACAGGGCAGAGGCTGCACTGGCAAAACCAAACAGCTGCACACATCTGCAGGGGGAAAGAAATAAATCTCTGGGTAAATAGATCCAAAAGATTTCTGTGTGGTGTGGGCTGCTAACCTTTCAGCTCCAGGAAACAAGGAAGAGGAGAGAATGCTCCAACAGTACTCCTCCATCAGTAATATCCCCAAAATTTGCAAGGCCACTTCACTATTATCAAATTGTTGTTACTTGCACCAAATAAGGCCAATTTAAAAGCCAAACCATAAATACTACTTTGTCTTGTTCACCTGAGTAGCCCCAAGCCTGAATGCCTGAGGTGATTTTAGGTATGGAAGGAAGAGGATGGAGCCTTTTGTGTCCAGTGGCAGCTGTAAGGCTGAATACTAATCCCTCAGCGCTGCAACACAGAAGCATCTGATTTCTGTGAAGACAAACTGATATATTCATGGCTAGATTTACTTATAAAGGAAAGCTATCGGGGTAGGGACATTATTTTATGGTCTGTTTTGCACTGACCGTAAAGGCTTCCTAATAGATGTCTGGAGCTGCTGGGTATTACAGCAATATAAATAATAAATAATAATATATCATTTTAAATGTAAACAGAGGCATTCCACATTGAAGTACCTTTTCAAGTCTGTTTGAGATGCAGCTCTATTATAGTTCACACATGAGTAGCCTACCCTTGAGGTAACAGAGACATAGATATGAGCTGTGACATTTAAATTAGCAAGAAACATCAAACATAAATAAAAGAGTCATCTTTGGTTGTTTCTGGAAGCTGATTACCCAGCAGCACTTGAGCACTAGGCTTTATGTTCTGGCCAAACTTAGGTGATTTAGTGCAGAAACAGTGTAATAATTAACAAGTTAATGCACGTTCTTAAAATTGTTTTCCTTAGACCGTTTCCTATACTGCTGAACTGTCACCATAAAGAAAAACCCCCCAAAACTGGCATTGAGTTCCTCTTTTTAGGAGCTGTTTTACTCACCCAAAGCACATCCTTTCACACAAACCTACAAACCACTGGCTATTTTGTCACTCATGATTGAAAGCTCAGATATTTACCTCTGGAAGACAGAGACAAACAGGGCCAGAGGGAAACTCGTTACTCAGGGGTGTGATTGTTTGATCACTGAACAATTAACATTTTCACTTTTAAGGTTTTAATTTTAACATTTTCACTTTTAAGGTTTCATTTGAATCTCTCAGGTATTTTCTCTCATGCTGAGTGCCACTGTAGAAATACTGGCTCCATTCCCAGGAATTTACATGGTCATTAGGTTGCATCTCAAAGCATCACCTCACCTGCACATCGCTGGGGTAATTTCCACCCCTCCTGCCTACCATGCTGCCAGCGCCTCACTGCGACTCATGGGTCACACTTCTCAGTCACTTGGTGGCCTTGCCCAGCCAAGGTGAGAGGTACAGAGGCAAAAACAGAGCAGGACCCCAGTCCCTCATTGGGTGACAGCATTATTTTTTGCTTTAGTTAGAAGAAAGCAAGCATCATCTTCACCTGTCCCCAGTGACTGTCCTCACCTTGCTGGGCAAACCTCTCCAATGTACAACAGATTTGCTCTTCTGCTTTGCTGTTTGTTTGGGTTTGTGTGGGTTTTGGGTTTTCTTATTTATCCAGCCCAGTTTGTCAATTTAACTCTCATTATTTCTAGTCCTATACACTCTAATCCTACCCCCTTCAGTTAGAAGACCCCTTCACAGAATCATAGAATGGATACAGTTGGAAAAGACCTTTAAGATCACTGACTCCAGCCATCAATCATCATACTCTGTTCTAAGACCACATCGTTCAGAGTTTGGTCATAACAAGCTATTATTTAATTTTTATTTGGCACCAAACCTGTCCTCTGGGCCCTCCCCTCATCCACTCCACAGAGCAGGCTGTGCTTGCAGCATATATTCCAGTGCTGGAGTAGTTTTCCAGCCAGTTTTGTACTTACCCTGTAAATATTTGCTTTTGGTAACGCTATGTGAAACCAGCTCACTACCTACAAGGTTCATTGCTGCAACAAATGAAAACTAAATGGGTTTGACACGACTTCTTATTAATTATTTTCATTGTCTTCTATATACTCACAAATACACTGCTCAACTGCTGCACTGCAGGCAGCAACAGTCAACACACAGGTTTAAATAAAACTTGAGAATAGCAGGGACTGAACCACATAGATATATTAGACAAACATATAAAAGCTGTAGCATACACATGCATGTAGTATCACACACACGTAGTACCTGCATGAGCTTAAGTCTAACAGAGGTTCCTCACACTGTCTTGTCAGATATTTGAGGTATTGAATTTAATACACTGATCACATCAGCCTAGGCCAGCTGGAAATGTGTGGAACTGCATGGTCCAGCCTTATTCTGTCAGCTCAGCACACAACCTGCTAAAAGTCCTGTAACCCAGGGAGCTAAAAACAGTTTCTTCTTGATCTCTTCTTGAAGATGCAGATTTAAACAGAAATGCGCAGCTGAGTTCTGCATTAGTGCCAAAAAACAATGTTGGGAACTTTGTTATTAAGACCAAGGAAAAGTCATGGAGACGTTTCTGAGGAGCCAGCAGATGTGGCAGACCAGCTTTAGCCCCAGAAGCTGCTGCAGGGGCATGGAAGCAACGTCACCTCAGGTCCCAAGGGCCAGCTTTCAGGAGGGATAGCTGGGCCAGGAGGAAACCAGACTGGGTTGTCCCGGTCTTCCTACAGCAGCGTGGATTTGTTTATCATGGACCCAAAAACACTGCTCTGGAGAGCAGTCAGAGCCAATTAAACCTGAGATAGGTGAAAGAGGTGAAACTGGGACACATTAAGGCACATTCACTTACCAGGTCAGCATCCTATCTATTTCTCAGTGGGGTTTTGGTAGTACACACTCCCAAGCTGCCTGGGAAGCCTCAGAGGGCTCATCATGGATGCTGACATTCATGATCAATCCTTAACTCCCAGCTAAGCCTACAATTCCCACTGCCATAAAAACAATAAACACAAGGAAGTTTCAACTTTCTTTTTTTTTACCACAGCATTAAATCAAGAACATTTTTCTTGCTCATATCACTTTGCAAGTTTTCTTTCAGCCGCTCTCCCTATGCATCATTTTAAAACTCCTGGTTAGAGATACACACAACTTATCACTGTCAGCTCTGCACGCTTATAGCAGCTCTGACATTTCCACAGATTTTAAAAAATTTGAGTCAGGATAAAATTTGGCAGGTCCACTAATAAGTAATATTGTTTTTCTTTGAAAAGGCCCAATTCTAATCAACCCACGGCAATGTAGTGATTTCTGCATCCATTTGTCCTTGGCAAAAGCTGTCTTCTTCTAGAAGTAAATTTCATCAGCTTCACCCAGAGGATGAAGCTGCTTTTCAGTATTCAATCCTTCCTTTCTGACTGCTTGAATTTTAGCCTTATGGTCTTAATGGGAAGCAAAATTATTATGGTAATTAAGGGGAAACAAGAACAAGAGCTTTGCTTGTGGCTAACTGTTTAGGAAAGGTCATCTTTTGATCCAAAAGCATTCCTGCTCTCCTCTCCTGTATTCCACTAAAACCTGGCCCAGAGGTGACGGTGTCCACTCCTTTGCACGACAAGGTTTTGTTCCTGTTTTCTGTGGAATCTGGAGCTGACACAAGGCATTTGTATCAGAAGATCATCAGATAAAAGAAGTCATGTGAAACTTGCTAAAAAAAAAACCCAGGAAGAAGAAAGGGGATGTCAGCAGGACACAGGGCTTCCTAAGAGCCTGGACTTATCTCTAGAGCGGATGTTATCTGTAAGATTGATAAACGGGAGACAGGCTGGAAGGGGGAGAGAGGACAAAGTCATTGCACTGAAAAACTAGGCCTGGCAACAATAAAACCCCCTATAAAATAGTTAAAAACCTAATCGCTCACTAGAGCTCTTTGCCAGAGCGAGTCCTCTATGCCCAATAGCTCTCTAAAGGCATTAGAAAATGAAAGAAGTTTTAATGCACCCCCACATTTCTTCTCTCTCTAGTTTTACAAGGGGCGACATGGCAATCTAATTATATCACATTGCGAGCTGGCATTATGTCCTGCAAGCAAAAGTAAGGAGCCTTTTTTATCGTTCCATTATGCAATCGGTGCTACTTTTTACACTTGTTTCAGCTTTGGTCCCATAACTCTGTAGCACAGCCAACGTTAATTTTCCTGTTTCTTCGTTGTTTCACAGTAATAAAAACGCCCTGTGCAAACAAAAGCGCATTACCCAGACTGCGCACGAACTAGGCCGCGCCTTCATGCCTTGCTTCCTCAAACAGCACGCAAGGCCCCAGGGGGAACATAGAGCAGCACAGTGGGGACGTTTTAGGGACATTATTTTCCCCATCTTTAATATTAAGAAAAACAAAAGGTTATGTAAGCAATAGCAGTAGTCTCCACCTGAGCTAAGCCCAAGGAACTACCCAGGCCAAACACTGACAGATGAAGCGAGCCACCGCTCCGATCCTCCTCATTCTATGTAAAACCCTCACCCTTTGTCCTCTTCAATTATGTATGGTCATGTTCTTACAATAGCTTCTGCTGTCACTATGATTTAAAGATAAGGTTTATTTTAAAAGATCATTTGTTCCCAGTGCCAACACAGCTGGTCTAACCGGATAAATAAGTGCACAGTTTTGAGGACCCCTTCTCCCCGGATTTCTTTCCTCCTTCCCCAGAGCCTGCCACCTGAATCTCTTGCTAATCATTTCAAGGCTATTTGGAAGGTAGTCTTTGCATAATTTTTAGCTTAGCATAAAAAACTGCCTAATTGTTATTCATTTGGCTTGGCAGCTATTATACACTGAAGTGACCTCTGCTTCTCCGTTAATTATAAATAGTTTTGTCTATTGGATAAATTGAAGTGAATTACCTTAGTTTTAAGATCTTATCAATAATTTAAATAGCGATTTCAAACAAATAGCAATTTCCAACAAGAGAAATAAGGGGGGAAAGACAAAAGCGCCCCCCCAACAAACCAGAATCAACCTTACACAGAGAAAGCCAGCTTCCAAGGGTAAAGACCCAAAAATTTGTTGATTTAGTAACGAGGGCAGAATTCAATAATAATGCTAAATACATGACAGGGGGGGGGTGGGGGGAGGTGGGGGGGTGGGGGGGATGGTTCTATGCATTCAGGCCTGTACATTTGCTATGGAGCAGAAAGAGTTTCAAGGTCTGGTCCCTGCCCAGCGCAGCAGCCCATTAGCCAGAGCTGCTGGAGACATCTGCCCAACCCGATTACCATCAATGCCAAGCGGAAACGGCGGCGCCGCGCTGTCGGCCCCATCACAGCACCGCTTCCCTCCATGCTCAACTGCCGCCAAGCATTTGGGCTTCTGCTAAGCCACGCTAAAACAGAGCTCAGAAACGGTTTTATTCTTAAGAGAGCTCATACTTGGGTCAAAAGTACATACAAGGTTGATGGCATCACCAAGCCTTGAAGAAACAACATCTCCTTCTTTCTGCTAAGAAGCTTCTGCCAGAGTTTATTTCTGGTGCAAGGTAGGCAAATGCTCCTGGTAAGACAGGATCGAGTCATAAAAAATATATACGGCATAAGATCAGGTTTCATTTTGTTCTGAGATTCATTTGAAGCCTCTGGAGAGGCCATCCCATGTGAAGGCTTCACAGAGAAAATTGCAGGAGACTACAAAGCGAAGAGGCTGAGCACTGATCTAACTATGCAGTTCTAGTACAGACCAAAAAAACCCAACCATCCCTCTCTTATTTACAAATAACTTGCAAAGGTGAGCAACAACAAGAGGTTATTTGCTCTAACAGATAACACTGCTTGCTTTCTGAAACCCTTGTGAAAGCTCCACCCATTTGCTTTCCAGCAGCGGAAATGAGATAAAAAACAGGTGGGAGCACCTCCAGCCTTTGCCTTCAGCTCTTCCCTGTGGCACAGGGTAGTCCTCTCTACCCCAGTCCCTCTGACACATCCAGGTTTAACCTCAAACTTTAGTTTTGTTTGGTTTTAGTTGCTAATGCAGCTTAACAAAAGCATAAAGTAGTGATGCACACGATTCACCTGCCCAATTTGGAGAGGGTTATGCACCAAACATCACACAAACATGCCCAAGGTCAGTCCCACCTCGGGGAGATGCTATTGATTCATCAGCACCAGCATCACAGACTGTAAGGTCAAGATGTATTGAAGGCATTAGTACTTATCACTGTCAAGTTTCCTCTCTGATAACCTCTGGCCCTGGTCAATGCTTCCAGAAGTGTGCCATGCTCCCAGTCCTCCATGGTGTCATTCTTTAACAATTCTCCAGGCTTTCCTGGAAATGTGGAATATTTACTCACAGCTATGGCACTTTCCTGACCTCACTGAGCACACAGTTGGACACAGAACGTCACAAAAAGCTAGGAAAGACAGAGGAGACACAACAGCAAAACATAATCACCAGTGGTAATACCACTGCTTGTGTTCAAAGCAATCTGCAAGCAGGAGGAAGCTATTTCTGGCCAGAAAATAGTAGATTTGTGGAACCTTGTGTAAGCATTTACGTTTCTTTTCATATATACTTAATACATCTTTCATTCACAAAAATGCCTTTCTCCTCCTCACATTTGTCATCCCCAAAGAAGATGAGGTTAATCTAAAATGCAGTAAAGTAGAGCTGTTAGAGCTGCCTGCTTACTACTCTGGGTAAAATACTGGATAGTTCTGTACCACACACAAAGCAAACTTTGACTTCTAAAGTGCAAAGGAGCCTTTTCCTGCTGTATCAGGAAGGACAGAGTGCTGGTGGATAGAGCCTTAGCAGCAGGAATTTGTTGCCTTTTTTAAATAAACTGAAAGCAGCAATCACAAAACTTTGTGTGAGATGTTAAAGAGCCAAGAAATACCTAAAATATTAGAAATACAAAGCAAAACCAAGCCCAAACCACAAAAAAAAACACCAGTAAGCAAAGGTCTCTGCTTTGCTCAATCATAACAACGTTGGAGAACAAGGAGGAGACCCCACGTGTCCCTGAGGAGCTGTCACAAACCCTGGCCTCAGCACCACAAGCAACGGGATCTGTCAGAAGATAAAGATCTTCCAAATGTATTTGTTCTCCACATTTAATATTAATCAAAGAGCATAATAGATTTCAGACATCACTTGATTGTCCTAGCTGTAGGGGAAGAAGCACCGACTTCATAGAAGTCGTGCAGAACAACATACATAAACGTGTAAAGCACTAATGAAATGGGAAAGAGGAATGAGCTGATTAAACAGAGGGTCTTTTGAAGCTGGAACTCAGTTTACATCAGCACAGAAAGAGTTAGGCTATTAGAAAAGCCCACTAATGTCAGGATAGAGTGTCTGCTCCCACATCATGATCCTCACAATTTACTATTTTGGCCAGTAGCATCTTCCCAAACCACTGACCACATCAAAGGCTGGAACAGGAACCCAATACACTACTCCCAGCTCTGTCACAGTCATCTGGTCACCACCCCACAGAAGTAACCTCAGGTGTAATTCACATACATGGAGCATTTAGAGAGCTACAAGAAACAGCCTAAAGTAAGGGCCAAGTGCCATAGGAGCACTAACAAGGAAAAAAATAATGGATGCGTAACCCTGAGTACTTCTGCCTGGGCATACACAGCCTTACATTGACACTGCAGGCACCCACTTGTGGGACATGAAACTAGGTACATAGGTCCCTGGTCCATAGGAAGAGCTGCTTGCCCTTTTCCCAGCCCAAGAAGCAACAAGGCAACCCCAAGCCTGGGGAACCTGCCCCTTGCTGGTGTCATGAGGTGGGGTACAGCTTCCCTCTGCAAGGATGGGGAGAAGAAACAGTAGGGTAGGTACAAGCCAAGGAAGCTAGGAATGGTAGTGATGCTGGATGCCTACACACAGAGAGCCCCAAGTCACTCAGAGTAGCTGGGGGTTGAGCCCACCGTGGCCACCAGTGATTGCTCTTCATATGGAACGGGCTTGGAATTACCCATCAGGTGACAGCAGCTGTCACTGACGGTCACAGTGGCACACTCAAAGCAGACAGCCCAAAAACAACAGGCATGGTGGCCCCACAGCTCCAGCACCCTGCCACCAAGGCTTCACTGAAGATGATGGTCCATTTTCTAATTTTTTCTTATTAATATTGCTGTTTTCAGCTGTTTTCTGTTCTTTCAGAGTAGGACAAGGAGTACTAGAATGCATCCAGTGCTGAAAGCACTTCTCCATCACAATGACTGGGAGTTAATGGTGCTAATTCTAGGTACTGAGATGACTAATCCCACATATCCTCATATGCTGGGGTTTAGAAAACATTTAGTCATGCTAAACCTAAAGGAAAATAGAAGAGTCAGTAATTCTATCACTGTAGGTGCATTTCAGGTCTGAGATCCAGCTGAGGAGGATCACTTTGTTTGTTTTAACCTCTTATTACTGCAGTGCACATTTTGCTCACCAGAGCTTTGCAACTTAATTTGAGACAGACCAAACCCAGAGTTTTCTGGGGTTAACACTGTAACAGAAGGTATTAAACAGCAGCAGCACATGGGCAAACACTTTGCCTTGCCAAAATACACACTTCTTGTATGATTTTTGTAAATGGTTTTCCTAGATAAGCCCTCATGATGGTTATTTTTAGATTATACACCAAGGGAGCACACAAAGTACCAGCAGGCAAATTGAGTTGGGTTGGCTTAAGCATCCCGAAGCACCTTTTAGGGAATGTTGGCATGATAAAGGGATGGGAGGAATTAGCTTTTGTTGTTGTTATTAATTTGCTTTGGTTTTTTTTTCCAAGTCTGTTTATCAGGTGACATCACAGGTCCTGCTCTTGCTATAAAGACACAGCATCCAATTTCTATCCCACCTAGAAGAAGAGATACAGCCCTGGAGAGCCAAGCTGGAGGAGCTGCACTCTACCTGGCACTTGTTTACAGCAGGGTTTATGCTCACATATATACCATGCACGCTGAGGGGAACCTTTTGGACAAGGACAGTGCAATTCATTTTAAGAAATATCTTCCTCCTCTTTAAGAGTTAGTATAAATTGAAATTCCTCAAGGGAACTGGCATGATATTTTTCATTTCCTTAGGATCTGTAAGGTTTATTGTTAGATTTATTCCTTTATTATTATTGATTATACAAGGGCTGAAGACTGGGCTGAGGTGGAATCTAAATTTTTTTATATTTCTTTTTTTAAGAGCAGGTTACATGTCAGTGCTATTGATTTTCAGAATAAAAGGGATGCTGAAACCTGGATTTTTCAAACAAATTTTAGAGCCAAGAAAGCAGTGCTCATTCACTTGGGTAACACCTGAACCATAAGTCTCCTTTATTCAACCCAACGACTTTCTGTTTGAGATTCAAGTTTATCTCCCCAGTCCTGTTTAGTTAAACACCATCTAGTGCCACAGCCAAGAATCACAGCTTACATTAAACAACAAAGAAAAAAAATCAAAAACAAAAAACCCAAGCCATTCACACCAGAATGCACTTAAACCCAGCCATTCCTACATCAGCAATACCCAAGAATGCTGAAAAATCCTTACATTTAACCCTGAGTTTCTCAGCTTGAGAACTGAAGCAGAGACACTGCATACGTTGGGGGAGAAATTAAAATAGGAAAAGAAGAATCACACAATAGAAGGAAATTGGATTAATTTCTCAGCAAACTGGGGTGTGTATTGGGCCAAAAGCACCCCCCTGTTCCTGCCTTTAATCACTGTTAGCAAGCAAGGCCAGGCAGGAGCATTTGGGTAAATATACAAATACTCTCATCCATATAAGCAGCATCTGATGGGGAGTAACAGGTACAGCCTGTACCTAACACACATCCCAACACGGAGCAGAAATACCCAGGGCAGCATCACACCACCCCACCTGTGCACCCCATGCCCCAGCTGATGTTCTGGTCATGGAGGATGGCAGGGACAGCCTGACCCACACCAACCTTGCCCTCTTTTTCAGAAATATTTTTGGCAAAATACATTAACTCCCCTCCCTCCTGGCTTTTTTTCTATTAAATTATTTTTTACAAAGCTGTCCCATCAAATAGCACTGCAGGAGGCTGCTTTAGGACAGATTATAGCAAGGCACAGATTATGAAAGAAGTTAGTTCTCCTCTTCTCCTCATCATGGAGGTGAATAAGATGCAGCATGTTTAAAATCAGGTTTGTTCTCCAACAATTACAGCCTTTTAATATTCCTCCAGCTTCACTCAGGAGATAAATCATCCTTATCGACATTCAATATGTGGCACTGTAAGAGAACAGGGACATTTTTCTTCCTTAGGACAAACACTGGAGAGTTGTGATGTGATCCCCAGCACACAGTTTTACACCTCACCCACCACGTGCTTGCAGAGTCCTGCTCGTTTTTGGAAGGAGCAGGAGGCAGGAGCCAGCTGCAGCGATGCTTTGGGTGCTCACCAATTGAGTGAATCACATCACCCTTCTGACCCATCTCTTCATCACCACACTAACAACAGCAAAGTCACAGGCTTTGCATTTCACCCATCACCTAAACCTCATTTTTTCCCCTATTCATAACATTTTAGCTAATGTTTTCCTGGTCAGCAACACAAAGTTCCCATATACCAGCACTGCACCCGCTGGGCTACACCTTGGGACTGAGCATCTTCTAGCCTGGGACGCTGGGCACTGGGCATTAATGGGTATGGCTCTCCTGGTTTTGCTTTAAGCTGGTTCACAAGACCTGAGAATGTGGCCAGCAGGCTTATGAAATTAAGGTATTTGGGAAGCCTTCTCTGTAAGGTGCGTGGGAGCACACAGAGCTTCATCTGAGGTCAGCTAGATGCTGCAGCAGTTAACAGCACTCATTAAATCATTGCATATTTATGACAAATTGACACAAACTATAAATGAGAAGCAAATTTCCACCTTCAGACTCTTGTAATGAATTCCATTGTATGTGTTTTCAAGCCAGCAGTAATCTGACAGAATATTTTTCAAATATTGCATTTACTCCATTTCAAGCTATTTTTTCCCCTTCCCAACAGCTGAGAATCCATCAGTTCCACCTTTAATTACTGTTCACAGCCACAACTGTTCCAGATATTCAAACAGAACAAGCAGATAAATGCTACAAAGTGATTTTGCATTTACTTTTTAACTAGTTTAAAATAATCCTACAGCCCCAGGTCATAGAATCATAGAACGGCATGGGTTGGAAGGGACCCCAAGGATTGCAGAGCTCCAACCCCCTGCCACAGGCAGGGACACCAACCTCAGGCCTGGAGCTACACAACGTTGCCCAGGGCCCCATCCAACCTGGCCTTGAACGCCCCCAGACACGGGGCACCCACCCCCTCTCTGGGCAGCCTGTTCCAGCCCCTCACCACTCTCTCTGTAAAGAACTTCCCCCTAATACCCAATCTAAACCTTCCCTCCTTTAGTTTTAATCCATCCCCCTTGTCCTGCCATATCCCAAATAAAATCTTCTTCTGTTTTTGGAGAAGTCAAGAATCAAACTCAATCCAAATCCCTGTTCCTGCTTCTGCTCCTTCTGACTCCCATCAATCACTTCCAAATAATTGTACTGGGTCCCTAACCTGGAGTTGCATCACTCAATAAAGCAGAGACAAGCGAGTGCTGGTGGAGAGAAGGGACATTTTAATATCTGGCAGGCAGGTGGGTATGCCTCTGTGTTCCTGTTTTCCTTGGAACAAATGCTGTTATAATTTCTTCAAGGAATCAATAAGGTCCATCGCCGGAGCACTGCACTGTTTGAGATGCAGATTGCATGGGGAGGCTGGAAACTCATTGCATTGGAAACGTAGGCAGAAGGGGGTAGGTAAGCTGTAATTAAAGTTTTGCTGATAATAGAAAACAGGGGAAATAAGCCTGTTCCATAGTCAGGGAACCTTGGTACCGCTGCGCAGCCGCACCATTTGGGGGAGGAAACTGCAGCTCTAGGCTCTTTTTCTGCACAATTAGCCTAAGGAAGCCCAGGTTACACTTCAACCCCTCCCAAAATGCTGGCATCCCACGTGCCCTTCGTCAAGGCTTAACATCTCCTGAGTCTTTCACAAGTCCAGCTCCCAGCTTTTAAATCTCATTCTGATCCTTTGGAGGAAAATAAAAAATATCTCACATCTTATATTGATTATGCTTGGTACATGCTTTTATCTGGGAAGCTGAAATGAAATAAGACCTCTCCCATTACACAACTGGGGAGGGAGGGAGGAGCTGCCCCTCCACCCACTCCAGCGAAGTTTTACACTGGGCCTGTCTACGTAAACAGATACATAAAAAGGCAACAAAACCCCAAACCCACTACACATTCTCTTTTTTATTTTCACTACTTCCTTGATTTTCAAATTTCTGTCCTTGTCCCAGGGTTGGGATTGCTCACTTCTAATTATCCAATAAAAAAATAGAGTTGAAGTATTAAATCTATCCCTAGTTAACCAAATGTCTTTAATAATAAAAGAGATTTTGCACAAGGGATAAATACTGTATCTCATTTTCCCACTCTTACAAGTCTCCTGTCACTCCACACTTATTAATCCTGCTACTAATATACTGTTCCCAGTTAACCACTAAAATAGTTCTGTTATTCCTATTAATTCACCAAAAAATGTGACCTTGCAATGCAATAAAAAAAGGCTTGGTTGGTTATGGGGTTTATTGGCAGCATCTATTTGCCCTATTTGTCAAGAGGTTTTCCCCAGTTTTCTGATGCTACAGCCAAAAACATGCTGGGATGGAAATCTGCTGCAGTATCTGATCCCGTGCCAGATGTCACCAGGTTCTCCCCAGGGATCTGGCAGTGACTGATGGTGCCCATCCCTCCAGGTTAAGGGTGAGTGGATGCTGCAGGAACTGCTTCCCAAAAAGAAAAAGCAACTACTTTCTGGTTAAAATTTGGAGCAGCTCACTGTCTGAGAGAGGCAAGAATCCTCCCAACAGCAGGACTCACCTGGGCTCCTAAAAGGTGTGAAACCCCAAGACTAGGGATGAAGGCTGCTGTTCATGCCATAGAGTCACAAGCAGATAATTTAGCTCCTAAATTAGCAGACTGGTGCTAAATTATTAACTCCTCAGTCCGTCCTAAAGAGGCAAGAACTGGAGTCCCTTCCTTTACCAACACGGTCCTTGGCAATCACACGCAGCCTTGCGGCTGGTGTTTGAATCTGAAAACCCATGGAAAGCCTACAGAATACCTCCCTGGATGAGAAGACCTCTTCCCCATGGGCTGTAACCCCTGAAGACTTTATTAAAGAGGCCACCAAGATGCCCCAAATGATGAGAAAAAAGGATGATGCTCAAGGTCTTTGCAACAGCAAAGAGTTCATTAGGCATCATATTCAGATGGTCCAAAGGGGGGGACCACAATCCGTGCTAGCAGGGAACAACTTCAGACCAGGTTATAATCCCAAGGCTCTTTAGCTTGAGCTTCTCACCAGGCTTTGCTGTCTGAGCACCCTGCCTGCGGGTCTAGGCAGGTAGGCACACCTGCTCAGCCACCCACAGCACTTTGGGCAGCCATCACATCCTCTGGCACTTTTCTCCTCTCAATATGACAATCCTCCTTGTTCAACAGTGACATTTGATGGGACCCATCAAAAAAAGGGGCAAAGAAGCAGCAGTGGGAAGAGATGCTAGAGCGCCCAACACAGTGGGGATGCTTTGGGATCAAACACTGCAACAGCAAGAATTTAAACAGGAGAGGTAAGCCCATTACAGAACTGGGCCAGGACTTTTTAAACCTGATAACATTATGACTTGGGATTCTGAATCCTAATGAACAAGCAGCCAGTGTGACTGTGCAACACTGTCCTCTATTGGAAAGCGTTTACCAGACCACCTGAAGCACTGCCAGGCATCCTCTGCTGTAGCTCATAGGAAAAAAGCCCAGTCATTTGTTAGAGCTTAGCATCTCCTGCAGTTTGGCTCTGACATGGACTGTGTGGGCTTCCTCAGCATTATGCATCACCCCCGAGTTGTTCCAAAATATCATTGTGCTTTGACTTTGCTTTGTGTTTACTCGGTGCTGGGAGCAGTAAAAAGCCCTTGCACAAGAGAGCCATCGCTTGAATCTGAGCAGATTGATTGTGTAGGCTTTAGAATCTTTCTTGCACACCAAGCTCAAAATCTCCAACGTGTCTGTGAGGAGAAAGGAGCCTGACAGAAATGCTATGAGGTGCTCCATAAATATCTCAGTGCCTCAGTAGATGAGGAGCCCAGTGACCTTCTGGAAGGGATGCAATTCATAACTCCACCTACTTGGAGGCAGGACCTGGGATAAGGCATCAGTTTTAGAGCTGCCATCTCTGGAGACTTCTGGGAATTAAAAAAAGCGAGTTCACTGGTGCTACAGGAGGAGGATGACGCCTTGTGGCTGAGTGGGAGGAGAATAGCAGGGTGCAGCAGCTGCCAGCCACCTACCTTTTGCTTTCCCTCTTGCTCTGAATCGCTGAGCAACATAGGGGCAGTTGCTGCAGCAGAGGAGCCAAACTCCATGTTAAAGCAACCCAGTAGCACAAGTGCTGCCTCTCTGCTGCCATCTCCTCCAGACCTGCACATAGATCCCTCCCTCCTCCTCAAGACATTTCCACATCATTCTCCACCCTTCCTCATGCATCCTACTTCCATAAAATTACATTTTTCTCTTTTCAATTTCTAATTTCTTGTCTTCAAGGGCATCTTTCTATGAGTATGGGAGGAATGGTGAACACTTCCCTCAGACCCAGGCTGGTTTTCCTTTCCAATGGATGTGGTTTGGGGAGAAGTCCCACCTCTACCTACTGCACAAGCCACAGCCCCTCTTCCAAATGGCCACCAGCCCAGTGGCACTGCACAGGGGTGAGAGGTGGAAGAGAATACCAAGACCCCTTTCAGAGCTTAAGGGACATCTTCCCACGGACGTGTGACCCATGCTCAGGTGCTTTCTGTCAGAGGAGGGCAGATGCTGTAGGTATGTCACCAGTGCTGCTGTGTCTGCCCACAGGGTGCCAGCGCTGGTGACACCATCCTCAGCAAGGCTGGCTGCAGGGGGAGAGTTCACTCCTGCTATTGTGAGGGAGCTTGCAGTCATTAGTCTCCGAAATTGCTTTCCCTGGTGTACAAGGGACATAACAAACGGCTAATTTAATCAAATTGTGTCGGTTCAGTCAGCCAGAGAAGCTGGGATAATAGCAGCTGATTCTGGGAAAAAAAATTGGAAGCCACTCAGATGTCGTGGGCTTGGACTTGTTGTGATGGAGCAGCAGGGTCCAGGTTTGGGCTGGTTCCTGCTGACACCTCTCCACCTGCTGCACTGGGGCAGAGGGAGAGGAAAACCACAGTGGCATGGCCCCAAGGGTGGGAGCTGGGAGGCAAGGCAGCTAAGCCATAGGTTGCAAGGGGGATATGCAACTCTTCACAAGTTCCTGTTACTAGGAATTCCTCTGTCCTAATTCAGAGCAGCCACTTCTCAGAATCCATCCCAGAAGTCACTGGTTTAGGCACCCAATGTCCAGCTGCTGCTTTCTCTGCTCTCCCTGCTATGGAGGTGTCAGTCCAGAAGTTACAGGGGACAAACTGCCCCCCCCAAACACACACCTCCAGTCCAGCCCCAAGTCTTCATTCCACCCATGACAGCTTTGCCATCACAGTTCTAATAAACACAAGAACAGGTCCAAATTCTATGTGGAGGAGACAATCAGATACAGGACTCCTGCAGCAGAGACCTGAAATGAGTGAGCCAGGGTAGGAGAAGGGACAGACCTGGCAGCAGGTAGCATGAGAAGCCCCTGTGTAGGTCTGTTGGGCTTCAGTTTGGGCACAAACACACAAACACGTTGCTTTGTGTAATGTGTTGCTTGCTTTAACATCAGCAGCTGAGTAGATTTCTTATTGTATATCCATAACATCCAATGAAAAAAAAAAAACCCTCAGTGCCACCACTGCAATAGCAATCGAGGTTGAAGCATCAGCTTCCACATTCAATGGTGAAATGCTAAAATAAAAGTAACTGCAAAGTCCCCTTCTGCTGCCACTTACCAAGAATAGACCTGAAGAGCTCAGAAAAGCCTGCAACCAAGAGAGCAAACAGCCTGATCACACAGACTTGAGGATGATGCAAGATACTTAATAGATTTTTAAACAGCCTGCACCCAGTGACCTTTAAACAAGTTGCAGTTATCATATGTAAATTCATTATTTCCTAAAAGGTTTTAATTTTGTAATTAGCTTGGACACACTACTTGCATTCAGTCCAGATTCAGAATGAAGCTGAAGGCGACTGAAGGAAGTTGAGTGGATGGAGAGGGGGAGGTTTCTCCCCTTATCCTTTCAGCAGGATGAGACACACAGGTTTTCTCCAGCTGGCAAAAGCTTCCCACTGCCTACAGTCCTTCTGCCCCCACAACCCCAGAGCACACAGCCTGACCTGGCTCAACAACACTTCCCTCCATCACTCCACACTCCCAGCTGCTCTAAAGGCACAGCCACAGGGCAGAACACCTGCATGGGTTTTCACCTCCTGGTGCCAGCAAAGATGATGTGTTCCAAGGTAAAGCAAAGGGTTGTGCCACCTGCCTGTCTGTGGAACTTCTGTGAGGATTTTTTTCCCTGATGTCTGTTAGGTTTCCCTCTTCCAGTCAACTGTTTCTTCTGACAAACTTTCTTGGGAGTTTTAAGCCCTCTGGGTCCTTGTTAAGATGCACATGGAAAAGCCTCAAAAGTTGCTGGGGAAGTAAACACAGACAAAGAGGCAGAAGTCTGAACATGCTGCTCTAAGTCTTTCCTTTCCTAGGGAGTTTTTGTTGGTCCTCCAAAGCCCCCCTAAGGATTCCCAGGAGAGCCAGCTGGAAGTCCCATTTCAGCTGCCTGGGGCACCGTTCCCATTCACAACCCGCTCCCATGCCCAGGCACTTTCCAAGGGCTGGGTGGTGCCTGAGTTACCATCACATGTGTGGGATGTCATGAAAACCCACTGCATGGATTCCTTCCTGCTTCTCTTGGCCTTCATCATTCTGGGGGGTTCCTGCTCCTCCTTGAAACCATCTCCCTTCCTGCCACCTTCTCCACCACATTTGGGACTTTGCTAAGTCTCTGGGGAGCAGCGGAGAAGAAATCCTTCCTAAATACTACAGAACATTAAAAGGAGTTTACAACCCAAACCAAGAGCAAAGGAACCAGACAGGCACCACCCATCACAGTCAAAGTCAAGTTGAAGCCATGGGAAGCACCCATGGACCCCAGAAGCTCCTCTTCACCACCTCTTGCTTTGCAAGAAGGGGCTTTCAAGTGTCTGATGTGTCTAAGGCACATGTAGAACACAACTTCCAAATAACAAAGGAAAAAAGCAAACTACTAAAATCTGTCGTGTCTGAACACTTGCAGCTTCTTAGTAAAACAGTCTCAAGTCTTCCCAGCTCCCTGCCAAGCCCTCAGCAGCTGAACACCTGCACACTCCATCTGTCCCTACCTCTGCACATCACCTCCTGCTTCAATCACTTGCCACCAACCTGTCCCTCACTGCTTCTTCCTCCAAATGACTTCTCTCTCCAGTCCTGGTGGGACAAAAGCACTCCAGTCCATACCCTTTGATTCCTGATGGAGTCAGCTGCAGAGTGTAAACTCAGGAATTAAAGCACTCACCAGCAAACTGCTTGTCCACATCCTTCATGGATTTAACTACAGAAGCTTGCATTGCCACTGGCTTGGCATTTAGGAGATCTGGATAAAAATTACAAGCTCCAGCACCAGCAGAAGTTGGAGAGGGGAAGAGACACCACGAGTCATGCCCCTGGAATTCAGTGCTTATTAAGAAATACAAGGGTTTAGGAGGCCTAGACAGGGACAAGAGGAATTGGGCATAGATGGAAAATGTAACCTTTGATGAGTGACAAGTGAGGTTATATGGATGAATACTAATGAGGAAGCTTTGAATAATTCATACACGGGGTTCAAGGTAAAACGGTTTAACCTGATACCTCAGGAGTTGTGCTGTCTTGCTGGTCTCAGGAATATCACCTCAAAGAACAAGACCTGAACATAACACAGGTTTTAGATGTTAATTCGTCCAGAGGTATTTAAAAATCAAGAGTTTGGTCACAGTTGGCTCAAAACTGCAGTGCAAGCACTGCAGGTCAGATGGCTTTCCTTCAACCCCAGCCCTCCAACCTTGCCCTGTGCCCATCAGCACTTCCACCAGCATAATTTCTTGGTGATACCACAGAAACACAGAACTGTAAGGGTTGGAAGGGCTCTCCAGAGCCCATGGGGTCCAACCCCCTGCCAAAGCAGGGTCCCTAGGACAGGGCACACAGGTCGGTGTCCAGATGGGGCTGGAATCTCTCCAGAGAAGGAGACTCCACACCCCCTGGGCAGCCTGTCCCAGGGCTCCCTCACCCTCACTGGGAAGAAGTTCTTCCCCAGATTGAGGGGGAACTTCCTATGTTCCAAATTGAAGCCATCGCCCCTTGTCTGGAGGAAACCTGGACGACAAATTCTCACAAAGGTGAAAGAAAAATCGCAGGAGTCTTGTTTCTCCAAATCCCAGTGGAATCCCATTTCTTAAGGAAAGGCCATTTAACATCAAGCTCTTCCCAGGAAGATCCCAGTGTAGAAACCGGGCACACTTTCAAAATTAAGGATTACATTTTATCCTCTTCCATCTCCTGCTTTGCCTAGACCTCCACATCACTCACTTTATATCTTGGAATAAACTCATACCTTTAGACAGGAGTCCCAATTAACCACTCCTCTGAGAGAAAGCCCTCTGTTCCTCCCAGGAAACAGAAGGAAACCTGGATAACCACCAAAGTTATTTTTAACCACACTGGAACACGTTGGTACCAATTCCACTTTCACACGTCGCCTTTCAAGTGCTGTAAAAAATGACAACAAGCGATAGAAACTGGGAAGCAGCAGCCACAGAGGGCAGCAGCAAAGACTCTCTCACCAAGCAGGAGATAAATCCAACGTTACAAATTAGCACTGTAAATATTACACACATTTACAGCGATTTATACACTTATTTTATCTAAGCCAGGCATTTCTTGCTTTCTAAGAGGGGGGAGAGAAGGATAGGGAAAGGATACCCATCCGTCCCAGCTGCCACCTACATCAGGAGCTTTCTGCTTGCCTGGTATAATAACACCACACAGCTCTACAAGGGTTTTTTTTAATCTGTAGATTACCACATGCTTATAACAAATGTAAATAAACCGAAGGTTTATCCTTAGGGCAAATTTGTCTCCTTCAATCTGGTGTTTCAGAGCTGCTGCTGCACTTCACAGAATCACACAAAATCACAGGGGTTGGAAGGGACCTCCAGAGATCATGGGGTCCAACCCCCTGCCAAAGCAGCTCCCCAGCTCATACTGCACAGGTCGGTGTCCAGATGGGTCTTGAATGTCTCCAGAGAAGGAGACTCCACACCCCCTGGGCAGCCTGTCCCAGGGCTCCCTCACCCTCACTGGGGAAAAGTTCTTCCACATGTTGGTGTGGAACTCCCTGTGCTCCAATTTGCAGCCATTGCCCCTTGTCCTGTCCCCACAGACACTGAAAAGGGGCTGGCCATTTCCCCTGCATCCCATACTTAAAATATTTATAAACATTAATAAGGTCCCCCCTCAGTTTTCTTTTCTCCAGGCTGAACAACCCCAGCTCACTCAGCCTTTCCTCATAGGGGAGATGCTTGTGTGTAAGAACTGCAAGGCAGCTGCTCTATCAAGCAGCTGTAAACCCAGGCACATTTGCCTATGCTTTGCCTTTTTTTTTGTCCCTCTCTCTCCTTCCTCTCTTGTGAACTTCACATCACCTTTCATCCTTTATCACTGTGCTGCATAATTCTCTATCTCTGCAGAGCTGCCGGGCTCACTACAGCACCTAATACAACATATTAAATATGACCCACTGCACCCATGCAAAAGGCCAATTTCCATTAATCAAATATTCAGAAGAGTCACAGAATCACAGGGGTTGGAAGGGACCTCAAGAGATCATCGGGTCCAACCCCCCTGCCAAAGCAGCTCCCCAGCTCATACTGCACAGGTAGGCGTCCAGATGAGTTGTCACCCTGGTATAACAGGAGCTCAGAAACCAGAGTGTGAGGAAGAACATGCAAGATGGAGTTTCAGCCCGTGATGTGCTGAAAAAGTTCCCAGCAGGCAAATCTCAGCGCTTCATTTCAGAGCAGCCATCAGCTGCCTCCCGCTGCCGGCGGATGCTCTGCACCTTTGTCACAAATCAAGTGCAGTGGTAATGAATATCTGTCCCTCTGCACTAACACACACCCTCCCTCAGTCCCTTAGCTGCTGGCAGCAGGAGCTCTGAAATACTGTGCAAGAGGTGTTGCAGTACACTTCAGTGTGCCAGTCCCCCGAGGGGCTGAGCTGTTGCATCACCCACTGCAGAAAAGTACCTTGGAGATGTACCAAGCGATGCTTTTGGTTTTGTAAACACGGTTTAATCCCACCTTGCGACAGCCAAGAGGGTGAGAAGCAGCTACAGACGCTTCAGAAGGCATGGAGCCTCATCAGGAGAGGACCTGGCACCCCCCCCCTCGCTGCCAGCCTAGAGGAACCAAGTTGCACCAGCACCCGCTCCTGTGTTACTGACTGGGGATTTATTAACTATGCCCACAGCACTTGAGGTGTGCCTTTCCATTTCCAAAGCTCCCAGTGTGGCAGCAGTCAGGGCCTTTAAAAGAGACATCACAAGCTCACATTCAGCAGGTGCAGAGCAGGATGACCCAAAATGTTCCCTTGAATTGTCCCTGGTTTAAAAGTGGGCTTTCCTCCCCCTCTGCCACCTCCTCCTAGTTTGTCCTTACAATATTATATGCCAGACTTCAGCTGGATAATCCTGCCAGCCCAGAATTATGCCAGCCACCTTGCCATCAAAACCTTCCTGCAAAAAAGGCTCCTCTGCTCACACCTCAAACCTTGAGGGTCTCCTCTTCCCAGACCCCCTGCGACTCCCTGGGCAGCTTTTTGACTGAATCACACAGCCCATACCCCAAACTTCAGCCTCTCCCTATAACATCCAAGCCCCAGCAAGACCTGGATACGTAGGGAACAGCACCCAAAACCCCACCAGACCCAACACCAACTGCAGGGACCGTGTTTTAAAGCATCCCCTTGCAGCCCACTTCCCAAATAGAAATGGTTTCCTAAAATAAGTCATTTCCCAAAGTGAAGGCTCCAAGAGAATTCCAAATTTTAATTCTATTTTATGCAGTACTGCAGAAAAGTGGACACTGAAAAATTATCTGACTGGGAGCTTAGCAATAGAAACCCATAAATCATCCTGGCAGTTATATAGTTTTCTTGTGAGGTAGAGCTTATGGGAGTAGCTGTTAACTAACAGAGGCATGCGCTGGGCATGGGTGAGTTCTAGTCTCCATCAGTAGATGCAATGCCTCTCCATCCCACCACAGAGTCCCAGCACTGTATTTACAGCCCTTTCCCAAGGGACTGGAGAGAAGATGTGAAGGTCTTTTCATTCCAGAAGGTCATTTTGAGAACTCTGTAAAGGATTTTGGGGGTGGATCCTTTGTGAGAAAAATAATAATAATAATTTTTAAAAAAAAAGAGAGAACACAGAAGTAACAGGCAGCAAGAATGGAGAGAGATTATGTATTGTTAATTAGATCTGCAGAGAGCACAATGACAGGGGAAAAAATAGGAAATTAATTCATTGTCTATATAGCAAATGAAACTAATGGATGTTTGGGGAGTTTTTGACAGCAAAGGGAAAAAAAATTAAGCCAGAAAGCCTGTGTGAAGCAGGAAATGAGACTTCTTTTCCAGACTCTACAAGGCCCCATTAGGCAGAACAATTAGCAAATCTTTCAGCAGATAAAAATAGAAAAGCTTGTGGTCACAGGGTTCCACCTCACAAACATTCCTGTTGGTTAATTGAGTCTTAGGTAGGATTTTGCCAAACATGTCAGCTATATTCCCAGCTGGAATAAACGGATGGAGCTCAGTGGAACTGGGCCAATTTATCCTAGCTCATCTTTGATGCTACAAACAATATATTGTTTATTAATATTGTTTATTAATAACATTTTTGGTGCTAAAAGCTGAACCAGTTTCAAACTTGTAAAACATTTTAAGGCTGGTTCTGTTGGGAATCAGAAAGAGCAAGTGGGATAATTCTCCTCAAAAGCTACAAAACTGGTGTAACCCAGGGAAAGCTGTGACCCTTAACTCTCCATTTCAAGAGTTACTCTCTGAAGTTTTTATTTTCCCCAACAAATCCACAAATACAACCAGATAAAAGTAGTTTGCTATGGAACCACTAAACAACTTGAGTCGTGCAGCTGAGATTTCTCCCAAAAAACATTAAACACAAGAAGAAATATCTCAATACTGAAATACAGATCACAACTGCCAGGGTAGAAAACAGTGGCTGTGTTTGTCAGGTTAACCTGCTTGCTAATTACCTACTATAATAAAAAAAAGAAGAGGAAAAAAAGAGCTAAGCACACGTAGGTGTCGAAAGACTTTGAGAGGGAGCTGGGGGAAAAAAGTTATTTGAGCATTTTGCATATTAATATTGCTCTTACTGTTCTGACTGCTCTTATGCTTAATTGCAGCGGTTTCAACCACATCAGGATAATCAATCATCACTTTAAAATGTAATTAACTCCTGCAAGAAACTGTTCATGAAGGGAATTAAGAAATTTACTGTCTGAAGCTAAATTTGGGGTTACTTAGATTTCTTCTACTTACAGAAATCTTCTTGTACTGGCACATCACCTCTCAGCTCTGAGGGGCTGCTCAGGCTGTGTTCCTGCTGAGGATGGAGAGAGCTGGACCTTAGCAGGAAACACAGGACAGAAGGAAGGATGTTTTGTGGCTTTTTGGAGGGGTTTTTTAGTGTTGAGTGGGGTTTTCTTGGAAGGGAGAGAGGGAGGCAAAGGCTGATTGTCTTGAATCTCTGGAGCTTCTAATGACTTTTAGAGTCTATGTTCTGCAAAGATCATCTAAAGGGAAGAGGATAAGTTTAACTCAGCAGTGAAGTTGCATGTGAAGAGACAGATTTCCTCTTTGCCTAACAGAGCAGCAGGTTTTCTGGTGGTACTCGCACATAACCCCCTGCCCTCCTGATATGCCTTTGCCTGTGTCATCTACTCAGTGCATCCAGTTGGAAAACCCAAAGTCTTTTCCCATCCATGGACATGAAACACCAAGCCAGCTCGTCTACTTAGAATAAATATCTCCTCTTCACCTGTGGATGGACCACAAACTTCATTCTTTATCAGCTCCAAAATACACAGACAGCTCAACTCAACTTGGGAGCCCAATTCAGTCTCTTTTTTCCCAGAAAAATAAAATCCATGATAATTCAGGTACATAAATTGTAACAGGAAGCTCTTCAGCAGCCAGCATCCTCATCAGCTTCCATTATACTCTGATACATCATTTAAATTGGTGTTAAAAGATAAACACTCACCAGTTCTTTGATTTTAGTAGGGAAATCTTAAACACATCCTCAATGTGCACTTAAACGAGATGGTTGCTTTGCAAAGGAGAGAGCAAGCAAAGGGACAGCAAATAAATGCTGCTGCCCTTCAGCTTTCTCTAAACCAGGGCAAGACTACTAAAGAAGAAAATAAATGTATTAAAAATATCTTTGCCTCAAAGAGCTCCTGTCAAAGCAGCAGCTCACTGAAAGCTTTTCTTGGCCTCAGCTGCAGGCACAGCCATGTCATCATACAGTTGGTTCTGGTGAGGATGATGCCCAAGAGCACAGCCCTGGTTTCAGCCACATGGAATGGTCAAAGACTGCAAAAACCTCCCAAAAGGGAGGGTGCCAATGCCCTCCCCTTCTACTGAGAAGAAAAACCAGAAAACACACCAAAACCAAGTGTTCTCACCACTGGCTGTGTGAGCTTACAAGTGCTCACACCAGTTACACTGAAATGTTTAACAGATGGAGCAACCAGCTGGAAGTTGGAGGCGCCCCTCCCTGTAGCTGGACACATACAGAGCTCTATTAAATTTTAAATTTTAATCAGGGAACATCAAGTTCAAAATTAGACTTAAGGCTCCGATTTCTAGGTTTGGGGAATGAAATACATTATCAGTCATAAATGCCCTTTATTTGAAGGGGAAGGAGCATCGTTTTGCACTCAGATTTGCAGGATATAATCGCTTCTACTTCAATCTTTACTCCTTTCCTACCATAAGTAGAGAAGGACCCAAGACACAGAGGTTTCATTGGCATTGTGATGCCTCCTGGCTCAGACCTGTTGCAGACAGAGCACCAACCCAGGCAGCAAAGCATGGGGGCAGAGGGAGAAGGGAATACCTGTATCAGCTGTCCCTGTACAGGCTCAGCTGTTCTCACACAGGGAGAAGAACCCGCAGTATCAGTGTATCTCAGTTTTCACCTTCCCCAAGAGTAACCCAGGGCTGATTTTTGGCACCCATCAGGATGCTGAGCAGGTACAGCCCCAAGGCCGTGCATTTGTCTCCCTACTAATCCAAGATGAGGATTAACCTGAGTAATTGCTGCCCACAATCCCTTTCCTGCTAATGGAGCACAATCCACCAAACCAGTGGACTGGATCAATAACAACCTGTGCTGCTTTGAGAAGATACCTAGAGTCACTAACTTTGGCACACTCAGTGTAAACACACACCTTTGGCTTTCTACTCCCTCCCCTAATAACCCTGACAGCCTAGGGAAAAGAAGGGATGAGCAGCAAGTACCTGGACAAAGACAGGCATGTGCCAATCACTGGCAAGAAGTCATTGCCTTAGACCCTGAATATACCTTTCCAAGAGGCATTGGGGTTATGGTGTGGGATGTTATTCCAGCTGGGACAGACCTGGTTGACTTCACTAAAAGCAGAAGAATTCTAGTCTAGGGGAAGGTTTTGGGTAGGTCTGTGGAGTCTTTGCTCCATTTACTGCCTACAACATGCGTAGGTTGCATAGGTAGCATTAGGCCCATGAGAAACATCATTATGGAGGCAGACATTACTTTTATAAATAAAACAATCACAGCTTTCTACACAATGTAGTATCTCCTAAGCAGGACCAAGAGACTCCATGGAGAGACTAAAGAAACTCTCAAAACTCCCTCTCTGAGCCCTGACACAGCCCTACCACACCCCACCAAGTGCCTTCAGTCCAGCTTCTTCAGCATTTGGCCAAAGGAGAAGTTAGATCCACCCATCCAACAGCCCCCATGCTCTGACAATAAACTGATCAGCCATGAGACAGTCAAAGGCTGTTTTGTACAATGCAATTTGAGGTTGTGATTTTATGACATGGATAACTCCATTGAGATAGGATCCACCACAACAATTATTTGTAGGTTTATCATAAAAGTTAAGAATGAATCCTGCTCTCAGTTTCCATTGTCTGTCTTCCCGTTTATCAGTGAAGGTCAGGGATGAAGTTTATAGTTACTCCTATATTACATTTGTTGCTAATAAACCCAATTCTTTTTTTCATGTGGCACTTAGTGAAAGGCTTGATTGTTGGAAGAACAATTCCTAACAAAGCCTGTCACTTTGCCATGAAACACACATTCCCCATATCCTGAAAATCCTATTAAAAAGTTTTTTAAAACAAAAAAAACCTAATTCCTTGTGGGTAAGCTGTCCTCTCCTCCCCCTACTCCCCACACCACTCCACAAGCAGACTTAGGTTGCTCCTTCTCCTAGCAGCTCTTTCCCTCTACCTGTTTGGTCAGCAATAGTCCTCCTCCAGTGCTCAAGTCTAGGGGGGGAGGGCTGAGGTTTATTTGAGTACAGCATGTGTGCCAGTTGGCCTTCCTATTCATCATGTTCTGGCATGAAATCTCCTGATAGTTTTTTGTTCATTTGTCCACAGACTCAAAAGGAAAAACCCAAAGTGGGAAGCCTGAAAGGGAGATGGGGAAAGGTTAATTGGTTTCCTTGACCATCTGTTTGTGCTGTGAATAAACGCAGAGAATAATGTGTAACAAATGGCGTCTACAAGGATTAAATAAATCAATTCTGGGGATTAGAAATAACCCATGGACTGTGTTAATGGAGCAGGAGTCTGTGTAACAAAATCAGCCTTACTGAGCTGTAGAGTTTGTGACCTTTAGGGGATAGAAAACCAAGGTTTCTCAGGAAGCCTGAGGTGAAATAGGAAACTAAAACAATTAGAGGGCCAAGTAAAGCTTGAGCAAACATCTGGAGAAGTACAAATGGAGGACAGAGTCTAGTCCCACCTGATTCCAGAAAGTTGTAAGAAACCTGCCATCTCTTCTGGCTTTTTCCTTTCTCTTTGTCCTGCCCCACACCAAAGCAGAACTTTAAGAACTCCTATACTGGTAAAGTTAACATTTCTCAGCTTCAATGCTGCCTTTCCCTTCTTTTTTTTTTATCCTTTCCTCTCAGTTCTGGAAGAGCTCAGTGACCCTCACTGAACACTACTCCATCCCACTGCAGACCATGATCCTTGTAAGCCAGCACCGCTCAGACCTTTCTCAAAAGGAAACTTTGGACTTGATAATCCATGATGTAATTTGAACTACTGAACAGAAATAACTCATACTGGTTAGTGCTCCCCTTCAGACACAAACCATACAGGAGCAGCACTAAAGACCATTGGGGAATCATGGTTATCTCTCTGCAGGTATCCACCAGCAACACACGTATGTACCTAAACCTCATATCTTGAATTCCACTGAAAAGTATGTAGCTCAGTGCCAGAAGAGGGATGCCTGATAAACAGGAGCTCATGGAAGCCACAGCATTCTCCAAAACATAGAGAACAACTGAAATAGTGTATTAACTTTCTTCCAGTGCAATTGCCAGCCTGCTGGTTGTTGCAGAAACACCACCATGCTGCTTTACCAATAGATCCTTCTTGCCATGAGCAAGATCAACCGTTACTTACAGCATCCTACAGGTGGTATTTTAACAATGCCATAGAGATGTGCTTGAATTCTTGTTTAATTAGCAGAGTGGGGACATGCACTGTCAGTCCTCTAGATATGGAGACATGAAAACTGCTCCAGAATAGATCCCCCACAGAAAATCCCCTCTGAGTAGCTCATTTGAAGTTTTGCCTCAAAAGCCTATTGAAACTGAGTCATGTTTCACACCAAAATGAGTGGGGGAAAAAGGTCTAGGCTCCACTAGCTGTGTTCCAGGGTAACTTTCTTGTGTGTTAGCAAGTGCCACAAAAACCTCTTAGTAACAGCAGTATGAAAACTCCCTTCTATTATAACTACATGATGACACAACTCAGACAGCTGTAATCAGTCCCACTGGATGGGACACAAACATAACAGGAGAAAATGAAGTGGAATATATCTTCAGAGAGCAGCTCTTTGCTCCTGATCTTCCTTAGGAGGGATGGCAGTATGAATGGCTGCAGCCTTAGTGTTAAAATTTATTCACATAGAAGGAATCTTATAAAATTAAGAGGATGGAATAATTCAAATATATTAGAAAAATCTCAAGGAAAACCAACAAGTAAAAATCCTTAAGGGGAAAAGAGAAGAGATTTTATACTGACAGGATTTATATTAGAGGCTTTCGAGCCTATTATTTTAACTGAACTCCCATTGTTAATGCAGATAGAAGAGAAAGCTCAGCAGAGATGGATGTTCTGCCAGAGCCATGGATGAGTTACAACACGTCCTAAAGTACATTGTAATGGCCTGTGCATTCCTGAACCCAAAACCACTCCCAGTCACAGCACTGGGGAGAGTCACAGAGTCAGGACTCTCCTCTGCTCTGCCCTCCTGAGGCCCCAGCTGGATCCTGTGTCCAGAGCTGGGGCCCCAGTACAAGAAAGATGTGGGGCTGTTGGAGAGGGGTCAGAGGAGCCATGGAGATGCTCAGAGGGCTGGAGCAGCCGTCCTACAGAGAGAGGCTGAGGGAGCTGGGCTGGGTCAGCCTGGAGAAGAGAAGGCTGCAGGAGGACCACATTGCAGCCTGCCAGTGCCTGAAGGGAGCAGAGACGCAGGAGGGGAATCAGCTTTTGAAAAGGACATACAGTGGCAGGACAAGGGGGATGGGTTAAAGCTGAAGGAAGGAAGGTTTAGATTAGATATTAGGGGGAAGCTCTTTACAGAGAGAGTGGTGAGGGGCTGGAACAGGCTGCCCAGAGAGGGGGTGGGTGCCCCGTGTCTGGGGGTGTTCAAGGCCAGGTTGGATGGGGCCCTGGGCAACCTTGTGTAGCTCCAGGCCTGAGGTTGGTGTCCCTGCCTGTGGCAGGGGGTTGGAGCTCTATGATCCTTGTGGTCCCTTCCGACCCATGCCATTCTATGATTCTCCTGCTCCCCTCTGAATTTCATTTTCAAAGTCATAAATATCATTCAAGGGGAATAATAGTTTTATCTGAATCAGGTAGAATGAGTCTCATAAATCTGAGTTTCCCATCAGAAGGCTCCCTCAGGTGCATTCAGCACAATGTTGTAACATTTTGCTAAGTAACCCACACACAGTAGGGTACACACAGCACACTGTACATCCTAAAAGTCATAGAGGGGGAAATGACAGTCTGTAACAGGGAGGAACAGGCCATTTCCTTCAAATGAAAGAAATGCTGGATTTGCCCAAATATTTGAATGGGATTCAAAATACTAAAGATTCTAGTCTCAAAAGAGTTTTGGGAAGCTTCCTGGATGAAAGCTGTGGCCTTCAGCATCTCTGTGTGGGCAGCAAGGTTCCCTGAGAATGGGCCAATCTTACACAAAGTGATGGTACTGATTTTTGGTAGGGCACTGTGAGGCACTGTGCATGAGTATCCTCACCAAGAAGGACAGGAGAGCATTTGAAATACATCATCCAGTGGGCAGTTCAGTTCCACAGATTTTGGTGGTAAAAAACCAAAAAAGTTTTGCTCCACATTTCCATAGAAAATTCCTGACCAATCCTAGAAGGCACCAACCTGAAAAGATGAATTCAATAAAAAGCACTTAACAAGTTTAAGTGACAAGCTTAGAACAGTCACACAGCAAACACATTTGGAACACAGGCGAGGATTGGTGATTAACAACCAGCTCATTAGATGCAACAGTAGGTAATGCAGTGTCCCCAGCTCATACACTGCTCTAAGCATCATAATGCCTGTCTGTGCAGTATGAGCTGGGGAGCTGCTTTGCAGGGGGGTTGGACCCGATGAGCTCTTGAGGTCCCTTCCAACCCCTACAACTCTGATTATCCCACTGCAAATGTGAGGAAAAAATAACTGCACCTTGCCTGGTTTCATGGCTTTGCTCTTGAGAGCACTCCACTTGCAAGGCTGTAGAGATGCACTGCCCTGCTGGACCCACCAGGGACCAGCAGCTTTGTTCCACCAAGCCACTTCCATCACTGCCTACAAAGCTTCCTCCCCACAACCCAAGGGCAGCACCTCTGACAAACACCCTGTGAAGGCTCAAGCACACGCTGCCTGCAGCAGAGAGCCTGTATTTCCCTCAAGCCACAAACCAAACCTGCACCCTTGCTGCTCATAATTAACTCAACACCCATGGTAGCTTCAGAGTAACCTTGGTACGAGCACACCACCTTCTCCAGTAAGTCACATCCTGCTCACACAGAGAAGCCTCTGCTCCAGCCTGTCGGAAAGCTAAGATTTACTTATTCCTTGTACACAGTTGTGCTGGAATTATTGATCCCAGGAGTGACTGTAACCTTTGGAAACTCTGTATCTCAATAGCACTCAGCAAAGAACATGAATTGGATCTTGAAGGACTACGAGCTGTAGAAATCCAGCACGAATGAGGAGGCTGGTTTTAGGTGCATATAAAAATGTATTGCCTTTAAATCTAATGGCATCCTTTTACCCCCACCTTCTTAGGGAATTAGCAGAAGCAGAGCTCAGCCCTGATTTTCTCATGTTTCAGGGAGTTACCTGAAAAAAGAGTCTTCAGGTTTTAACAAACCATAAGAACAGAAGATGTATTTTAAACCCAGGAAGTTAAATTAGGCAGTTCCACAATAGATGCTGGGAAAGCCTCTAGTTGTGCAGGACACTACAGGTAGCTGGTTGAGTGCAGACCTGTGTTGGAGCTCCAATAAGAAGGTGAAGTAAAGCTACATAACCAAAAGTGATGGGATTTTTCTCTGGTGTGAATTGCTAGAAATGAACTCTGATAGGAAACACTACCTCAGATCCCTTTAGAATGGATTCCCAGGGATTAATTATTTATTTGTGTTAAGAATGGCACAGCCTAGAAAGAAAGATCACATTTGATTTCAGTAAGCTGTAACTCCCCAGAAAGACCAGGGCTGATTATCCCATTTCAGGTAAACTGTTGGTGTGAATTATGAGAGGGGTCTAATCTTTTGCACTTATCTGGACAACTTAATCGCTGGGAGTTAGCTGTGCTAATGTTTGATGGGACCTTACAAAGCAGCACACTTGATTCTGTGCTTCAGTTAACTCATTAATTGCCACTAAGTGCTCTCTCCCTACTCAGCAGCTGCAGAATAATGCTCACCAGGTCCCATGAAGCATTCAGTGGCTTCTTAACACAAAGATAAGCTGCCAGCCTTAATATCTGCACTAAATGATACAGCAAAACCTTTGAGGATCCCCATTTTAACACCTTTCCTGCCTGATTTAATCTAAATAAGATTAGCCTAAACCTAATTTAAACCCCTCTGCCCTCACTGAATTGGTTTTGCTGATACTTAAGGATGTCACACAGGAAACCTCAAGGCACATGGCCATCTCTTAAAGTGCAGGCTTCTCTTTCACCTGGATATTTATACCCTGTTCAAATAACCATCACACCTGTGTTTATCCTAATGAGAATCAGCAGCATGACATACCCCAAACCATCTGCTTATCTATTCCTGCAGCCTCCTCCATGCCCACATCCCCTGGAACTACTACAGGTCAGCACGTCCTGACTTCATCCTCTGTTGATATCAAGGCTGGGACCACTGCAGCCATGAAAGAGAGAGCAAGTTTCTCAAGCCCCCTGTGTGCCAGTGGAAAGTCAAGGCCTTCTTTCCATTTATAATTTTGAATTTTTTTCTTTCCCCTCTGAGCTTTCCCCTTTGGAAACATGCCTGCTCAACCAGAAACCTGCATAGAAATGATCAAAAAGGTCTGAACTCAAAAAACTGATATTCCTGGGGTTCAAATGCAGGCTCCCAAATGTCCAGATTTTGTAGTAAGAGTGGGAAAAAAAACCAACAAACCACCACTAAAAAACCTGCTTCTGATGCAGGGACATCACCAGCTCAGCTCTTCCCAAGAGGAGTTATTGCAAACAGTGCTCCTCAGAAAGGCACTTTTCTCTCTTGACAATGACACAGCTCCTATAGATTTCATCTATGATTTGTTAAAGACATCTCTTGGGTCTGTTGCCTCTATACAGAGCTAGTTTCACATCACTATCCTGTCACCTGAGTTATTTCAAAACAGAACTTACACCACTAAGCCACTCCCCCCAGCAGCCCTACACATCCAATCCAAGCTTTCCTTCCTGGCCAAATCCTAACAAAATAAGTTTAGAGCACAAATGGAGCTTCCCAAGTATCTCATATTCATGGAAGCAGGAACGTGTCTGGTTTGAACTTTAGTATTCAAATCTGCCAGGTGAAGTTTCCTTTATCCCAACCATGCAGGGCAATCCCTTTTAGAAACCCCTTTCACAGAAGCTCCTTGTTTTCAGTCTGCCCATACAGTGGCCTTCAGGGCATGGAGCACATCACACACAAGAGCAGGCAAGCATTTCATTTACAGAAAGCAAGCCTGCTGTGGGCAGCAGACCTGACTCACAGAGCTACAGAGCTTGCCACCCACACTGGGCATCAGGTTTGGTACTTTTGCTCTAGAATCCTCTTTTTGATATGTTTTCATTTTTCTTTTTCTTTCTTGAAACCTCATTTCCTTTAATTCCTCTGAGCAACACTTGGGATTGTAGCACTGGCTGGGAGGCCACAACAATAAGATCTATTGGGTTTCTTCATTTCCTGGACATCATTTTTCTTTACTGCTTTGCATTAGATGAACTCTGCATCTCTCCTTGTTCCCAAGCACAGCGCTCCCTTGCTCAGGCTCAACAGGCAGCCTGCCTTAGGTCACTTTTGGGGAAGAAAAAAAATAAAGACCAAATCACTTCTCAACACTTTTCCCCAAGTTTTTAAAGGGCAACAAAGAGCCCAAGTTGAGTTCCGACAGACCCCTTCTTAAGCTGTGCTGAATCTATAGCCAAATTATCAGGGAGGAGCAGAGAGGGGAAGGTGTGAAACCTCTTTCAACCTCCACCAAGTAAGAAGAGGCTGAGACAACCCTTGACAAGGCAGAGCAGCAGGTATGTACCTGCAGAGACTTGTTTGCTCTCTGTGCCTCCCAAAAGTAGGACTTGAGTTTAAGCTTGTAACAAAACCCCACTTTTTTTCCACCCCCCAGAGTGGAGCACAGAGCCTGGGGGAGAGCGATGGGACATGGCATTGTAAGAGGCTAAGCAGGTTCAAAGCTCAGCTTAGGTAGCCCAGAGTTATCACTAAACCATATCCCCTAAACAAGCCCTGGCTAGGGCATCTGGCACCCACATAGGGATGGAGAGGAACAGGAGGGATTAAAAACAACTACTTCCAATTCTCAGGTTTCCATAAAACTCCTATTCAAGGGTCTGGACTAAACCACACCTGCCAAAGACACCTCTCAGGGGTGGCCTTCACAAGATTCAATCATGTCATGGTTAGGTAGCAGGATTTGCTTAAACCTGAGTTTCCAGAGTCATTTCTTTTAATGAAACTTCAATCCATGTAAAACAAAGATTTAAATATTCTGCCTACAGATCACATTGTGCAACAAAAAGGCATTTATCTTACATAATGAATTTTTTTTTAAAAAAAAATCTATTTCTATCTCCCACTGAGAAGAGGTTTCATACATCCTTTCCACATATGTCAAAAATTGTGAAAGGATGGGGATTTTTTTTATCCTGTGTATTATTAAACATAATAGTCAGCCACCTCTAGAACCCATCATTGATTGAGATAAATGAAGCTATTTAAAAAAAAAAAGCCTAATGAAGTCTCTTTGGTGCCTCTGAAACTCAGCAGTAAAGATAAATGAGAAACAATTTCTTGATATCCATTATTTTAAATTACACATATCAGCCCTGATGCTGTTCTCAAGGTTTATTGAATTTTCATAGAATATCATCAACTTCTACATTCCACACGTGGAATTGAAACCTGAGACCAATGGGGTGGGTTTTTTTTTCCCATGGTGTTGAGTTTAAAATGCAGAGATCACTTCTGGCACAGCTGATGTCATACCTGGACTGCTGATGTCACACTGCAGCCACACTGGGTGCTCTGCAGCAGCAGTGACATAGAATCATGGAATGGTCTGGGTTGGAAGGGACCCCAAGGGTCACAGAGCTCCAACCCCCTGCTACAGGCAGGGACACCAATCTCCAGGCCTGGAGCTACACAAGGTTGCCCAGGGCCCCATCCAACCTGGCCTTGAACACCTCCAGGGATGGGGCATCCACCCCCTCTCTGGGCAGCCTGTTCCAGCCCCTCACCACTCACTCTGTAAAAAACTTCCCCCTAATATCCAACCTAACCCTTCCCTCCTTCAGCTTTAATCCATCCCCCTTGTCCTGCCATTGTCTACTCTTTTAACAAGCTGATTCCCCTCCTGTTCCTCTGCTCCCTTCAGGGACTGGCAGGCTGCAATGAGGTCCCCCCACAGCCTTCTCTTCTCCAGGCTGAACCAGCCCAGCTCCTTCAGCCTCTCTGTAGGAGAGCTGCTCCAATGCTCTCATCATCTTCCTGGCCTTTCTCCTCATCACACAGCAGAGTTTCTTCCCCACTCACATTATTTGCCAGCCCAGGTATCTGGTAATTCCCAGCACAGATTGGGCTTGGTCACAGCCTTTCACTGGAGAAGCAGTTCCTATTTAAGCCTGGTGCTGGTTTACGTAGCCAACATTGCCTGTGGTTTGGGGTTAACAAAGAGGAGGAAAATAAAAAATAAAGAACAAGAAATGACAAGTCAGGGCCTCAAAGTGACACTGCTGGCTTAACATCTGGATGATGGTTTCCATCAAACACACCCAGTGCTCTTTTTGCTCTCCACACATCATCCTAAATACGAACAAATCACAGGCTCCTCCCCTCAAACCCACACTTCACACACCAAACTGAAGCCAAAGGACTCACATCATGGCTCTGCCCATGAAGGCTGCTGATTTTGAGCATGTCCCAGGGACAAGCTTCCCACTTGCTACCCCCCATGAGATGAGTTCTGCCACCCTCCGCCCCTTGCCCCTGCCCACAGCTCCCACTCAGGCACAGAACTCTGATCAAGTACATCATTCAAAGCAGCTTTCCTAACCCAACACAGACATAACCCACCGAGTCCCTGCAGGTCCCCTTTCCCTCAGAATTCCCAAGGATGGGATTTAAAGAGCCAGCAAGCAGGGTGCAGGACAGGGGGCTGTGCCTCACGCCAGTTTGGGGACCACACAGACACAGTTAAATCCTTACCTTGCGACTTCCCTGCTTCTCCTTGGGAGGGACAACCCATGACTGCTACCCTCAGCCTAAAAGCATCCTTGTTTCTCCTCCTCTGTATTGTAGACACAGAGCAAGGCTTGCAAATATCTCAGCAATTGGGAGAAAGTTAATGACACAGCAGGAGGATGCTGTTGGATGTGTCTCTGCTTTAGTTTTTGCTTTATTGCATTGGTATGGGGGTAGCAGAGCTGCTACAGGGTAATTTAAATTTAATCATTTATTTTGACACTTTTAACTAGAATGCCAAAAATACCTGCAACTGAGAAGCAGTACTTTATTGCTCACTGCCATAAATCTACATTACAGAAAATACTCTTCTTTAGTCTCCTTTGATACATCTCTGAGGGAGAGCTATCCAGAGCTGCCTAACGGAACAGAACACTGCTTGCATTTAACATGGCACTTTATCTACCAACTGGAAAAGGATCTAAACCTCATTATTATAATCTCTCAAAACGTTGAATTTAACTTCACAGCCTTTTGTAAGAACTTGAGAAATAAGAAGTGTATCAGGGCAAGGCTTAGGTTCAGACCTCGACCATAAGGCATCTTTTGGATCCAAAAGCTTTCTGCATGGTAGAAAATAAAGTGGTGTTTTGTTCAGCATTACCCATTCCCTATTAGTGTCCATCAGTTTGTTAGGTCAGCCTGAAATCCTTAAAGTGATTGCTACAACAGCCTTACTTTTTCCTTTTTTAATCCTCACCCTCTCAGCCAGCTATCTGCTTCCCAAAGCTCATCTTCCCTTGGAAGTTAAACCCTGAGTAGAGGTTTCTTTGCTTTCCTAAGCTGTGAGTGCTTAGCAAAAGGCTGTTGCTCCACACTGCTGGCAACTGCTTGGTCTTCTCACTTTTAATTGCACAGACTAGTGCTGTATCTCCTTTGAGACCTGTAAAACAGCACCTTCCACAGCAATTCCTACAATAGCTAACAGCAGCAGCCCACCACGACCATGGCGACTTCCAGTGATCCCAGTGACTCCATCACACATAGACCCAACACGCAGCAGCACTGGGTGCACGCTGTCATAGCTGCATTGACTTCTACTACTGTGAGCAGAGACAGGCAGGGCAGAAGATGCTGACATCAGCACATCCAGCCCACATATAAATGATTTAAAAGAAGTTAGGACTGTACAAAACAGAGTATTGGTGAGAGAACAGGGCCATATTGGGGGGTCCGTGTGGCTATCTGCTTGGGGAGGGGGGGTCCCTGTGGCTATCTGCTGGGGGGTCACATCTAGGTGGAACCTTGACGTGGAATCTCAACATGGAATTAGCTGCTGATGTATTTTACAATAAATGAATCCCTTTAGCACAGACCTGCAGCAGATGACACAGGTTGCTGTCCCATACCATACTGGGCTGAGAGCACATGTGCTTAATGAGGTGAATCTCAGGAAGGCTTCACAGAGCCACCCAGCTCCCAGCACATGTGGCTCTCCAAAACCATCCCTTTACACAGAGTTATTCTCCAGTGGCTTAATCCCAAAGCCCCTAAAGAAAACTTGAAAAGTAAGGTGTTTATACACACCACATATATGTGTGTGTTTGTATACACACATCTGCTGAATGCTTCGTGAGCAAAACCAGAGAGAAACAAAAGAATAAAGGCACAGACATGTTACATGCAATCTGCTGGGGTATTTTCATTAAAATTATCCCAATACAGTAGGTTTCTGGGTTAGATTTGATGAGAGGAAGAAGGATTTGCATTTATCTGGCAGTTTCAGGGTCACAGAGGAAAGTTAAATTGTCTGGGTCTCAGTGATAATCTCGTGTCAGTGAATTGGTTAATGTATTAAGAAATCACTAAGTGAGAGTTTATAACCTCCTGCCTGCTCAGGAGCTGGCTCTTAAAGATGCATCTGCTGGAAGTGCACAAGGGGGGAAGCGCTGAACCAGCTCAACATTTCAGCTGAGGAGCTCTCACCCCTCTGCAGGAAATCCAAATGCTTCCAGCCCTGGAGGGACCCACTGACTCTACTCTGAGGGTTGCCTGTACTTAGAAGCACTTTATCAAGAGACTTGGCTCTATTCCCTCCCTCCTTCCTTCGTTTGCAGTCATTTAAGAGCCATGAGATGTTTCTGAGTCTGGTGATGCAATCAAGAACGATCAGCACTGAAGGGGATGTGTTGTGCTCCCAGTGTACATCACCCAGCAGTGCTTCAGCACATGCTCAACTGGGGATGAGGCAGGAGCACCAGGAAATCCATCAGCACAGATTGGAGAACCTGGGAGGCTGCAAATCCCTCCTGAGTCAGAGGGATCTCAGGGTGACCACCCTGAAAACCACCCTGCTACTGGGAACGGGGACACTCAGGGATTCATCCCCTGTCCCTGGGGTTATTCCCACCTTCCAGGTGAAGCATCCCAATAGAAAATGAGAAGACTGGTAACACACCCTTGGGAAGGAAGGGAGAACCCTGTGGTTTTTACTGCAGTTTGACATCCCCAACCTGCCTGGAGTGTGGGTGGGTGCTGACCACCCAGCTGGGCACCTCTACTCAGCAGTGCCTGCACATCAAGGTGAGCATTAAACATGCTACTGAGACATCCAACATCTATCAAAAGCTTCCTATCAACTGCAGTGGGCTTTATTTTAGCCTGCATGGTTCTACACACAAAAACCCAGCCCCAAGGGTCTTGAGACTTAGCTAGATTTAAAAGTAAAACAAGATAAAGCTGTATTTTAAGGAAGAACAGAAAAAAGGAAGCAATCAATTAGCAAATAATGATTGGTCTATTAAATGTTGTTATCAGATTATGAAATGTTAATCCACATTAGAGTATCTCCAGCATCCCAACTGCTTGAATCTGTGAAATCATTATAACTAAATCCAAACCCAGCAATCAACAGCTAAATTTTCTTCCTGGACTATTTAGAGCTAAGTAATTTGGAGACACACACACACAACTTGGAACAAATGGAAAAGGATCTCAAAATACTTGTCCCCATTAAGAGATTTTGTATTTGCATCCCAGAAACAAAATAAATCAGGCCACATCCTTAGCCAGGATAATGTGATGCTGTCTCATTGATTTCAATAAAGCACAGCAGCTTTAAGACTCTGGGCCCTTTGGCATAATCCTTTCATTTAAACTCAGGGAATCAAAATAAACTCCACTGATTTCTGTGGAGTCGCTGATCTGCCTGTGGGTAAACTAGAGGAAAGCCAGGAGCAGGCTCTGAGAGGGATTAGTGCTGCCTTGCAATTCATCCTTAAGTCATACCCAGGGACAGAGATTTCAACGTGATCTGCAGAGATTGGGAAACTTTCCCTCTCCAATTCTTCCTTTTCGGGGTGCACGTTGCTTCCACACATGGGTACTGCTGACCCTGCCACCCAGCACACCTTGGGTCACTCCCCATGAAGCTCCTGCTCCCATCTCCAGCTCCTTCCCCAGAGAACAGCCTCATGGAGAAGCCAAATCATGTCATTTCTTTTCCAGATTCGTGTTTCCCTAGATCCTTACCCATGATATATCACTGCTAATCAAGCTGCCGCCTGACACCTATGGCTCTTCTAAGGAGTTATTACCCTCCCCATTCATCTCCCAGTCGGGTTAATTCAGGCAATCCTCCTGATCCCCAGCCCCATGCTCTCCATTGAGATATTTCAGGGGATGTGATATTCCTCTATAATAACAGTTTCACCCTTTGAAGATTCAGATAAAGGACACCAAGACATTTTCAGTAATTAGCACTCCAATAAGATACAATGTGGCCACCAGCAGAGAGCAACACGCAATTAGATATGAATTTGAGGTGAAGCCATTTTATTGGGTGAAATCTCACAGATTCTAGACCTTTCTTACTGCAGATGTGGCAAGCTAAAAACTGCTAATTGGTTACACACACTGTTCACACCGTATTGATTGGTTAGTAATTATAACGACTTCTGATAAACCTATCTTATAGCTAAATATCCTTAGTTTACCTTTAATGTCTAAAAGCATCTGCACGCCTGCTGGTTTTGACCATCTTGTTATGGTTGGTTCTTAACATAGAACAGCATGGGTTGGAAGGGACCCTAAGGATCATAGAGCTCCAACCCCCCTGCCACAGGCAGGGACACCCACCTCAGGCCTGGAGCTACACAAGGTTGCCCAGGGCCCCATCCAACCTGGCCTTGAACACCCCCAGACACGGGGCACCCACCCCCTCTCTGGGCAGCCTGTTCCAGCCCCTCACCACTCTCTCTGTAAAACACTTCCCCCTAATTTCCAATCTAAACCTTCCCTCCCTCAGCTTTAATCCATCCCCCTTGTCCTGCCATTGTCTGTCCTTTTATAAAGTTGAATCCCCTCCTGCTTATAGTCTTCCTTCAGGGACTGGCAGGCTGCAATGAGGTCCCCCCACAGCCTTCTCTTCTCCAGGCTGAACCAGCCCAGCTCCCTCAGCCTCTCTTTGTAGGGGAGCTGCTCCAGCCCTCTGAGCATCTTCATGGCTCCTCTGAACCCTCTCCAACAGTCCCACATCTTTCTTGTATTGGGGGCCCCAGATCTGGACACAGGACTCCAGACATGGCCTCACAAAGGCAAGATGGGGCCTCACGAGGGCAAAACGTTCTGTTACTCCCAAATCCCTTCCCATAACTGCTTCTTGGTTTAGGGCAGCCTGTACCCCTATCAGCAAGGCTGCTGTGTTTTGAGAATGGGATTATTAGCATCCTCTCAGCATGAGGAACTTTTCCTGTCTCATGGGAACTGAAGAATATTGTCAGGGTCTAAATCTTGGGAGAAGAGAGCTTGGCCGCCGGCAGGCCTGCTGCTTTCCCCGACAATACAACATCCCTCCTTGGTAGCAGAGAGGAGAAGAGCTGCTCCAGCAGCACCAGCCTGGACACACAATGATGGAAGGGGCATGTGGATGGGAAACAAATCACAATTTCTATTTGGGTTCTCTTTTACTCAAGCATTTTGAACCTGAGCTATAAGCACGTTGGGGCTGCTCTGTTTTCCAGAAACATTGCCTGTGATGAAGACAAAGCTGGGAAACCTCTGCAGGAGGGGAATCCAGCTGGGGAAGGTCAGCTCACTCCATACATCTTTCAGCTTCCCCATGGGTAGAGTGGGGGACTGAGGAGGGAGAGCTGCTTTCCTTCTATCAACCCCATCAACACAAATCAAACAAACCCACCAAGAAATAAAAAACCAGCAGAGCTTGAGCACTGCTTATGCTCAAATCCTTTTAAAGCAACCAAAAACGGTTTTGTTTCAGAAGGTTATGTACTGCACTCTAACATTTGGATTAAAATTCATTTAGGGGGGGAGAATAAAAAAAATTCCAACTAATACTGAAATGCATTTTAAAGAAGTTAATGGAAGGAAATGCAGGCTCCTTGATCTGCCTATGAAAAGAGACAGTCTCCAAATCCATTTACAGGGATGCAAAATTTTCCACTGCTGACAGTAATGCAGAACACCACATTTTAAGTCATACAGGCATTTGAATGTGCTATAAAAATGCATTTGGAAAATACCATGGAAATGTTTTCAAGAGCAGGTAAGTGACTGAAGAGCACAGGTCACAGTCTTCCACTGAGCATGTACTTCCTTGAATTTTAGAAAAAATAATAAAACAGATCCTTTAGTGAATGGCAAGAAACATCTGAATTTCTGGAAGTCATACATCAGAATGAATGGCTTCTGAGGGGATACCTTCAGGAAACCCTGCGATGCTCACCCTTCTGCCCCAGTGCCTTTAATCTTACACACATACTGGAGATTAGAGGGAATGAAGTTATGTGGCCACACCAAAAATTACACAGGTGGGAATTAGGAGAAAAAAACCTCAATTAGCCATGACAGCAGGTAAAAAGAGATTATCTGGGAAGAATCAGAGATAAATCATATGTCCATTTATCTCTAGTCTCCTGCTCTCTACCCACCCCCAGCATTTCCTCCTTCCTCAAACATCATCCATTTTTTGCCTCCACAGGGCAAGAGAAGCCACTGAAAACAGATTTATCTGTGAGCCAGCAAATAAAACAGACTCCAGCATGCACTGGAACTGCCAGAGCTCACCCCAGCTCGACTATTTGCAGACACTGGCTCTGGTAAAAGAGTGATGCTGATGGAGGCAGCGCAGGAAATCACCTCCTGCATCCCAGCGCCAAAGCATTACTTTTGTAAATTACAAAAGGACAAAGTGGCTAATAGGATCAGGACCCAGAGCACAAGAGAAGAGGAGAGAGGACAAATGAGTGATGTCTAATATAAAGAGCAGTTTTGTTTGCTCTTCACCACCTGAAGGCAGCTAGCTGCTTCACAATATTGCCTGCATTTATAAGGTCACAGGGTTCTCTCCTTAACATGGTTACAAGAGTGCAATCGCCATTCATTTCAATAGAGGTTTCAAACATGCAGCAGCAGCAAAATAAGGTCTTAAAATTCCACCTGTCCTGCAAGATATTTATTGTTCTAGAGGGTGAAATCCACTGCAGCATGCAGTTATTGTTAAAAGCCAAGTGAGGAAGGGAGATTCTGCTTTATCAGGCAAAGTAGGTAGAAACACAGGCTGAGTACAGGGGCTGGAGAAGGTGAGTATTAGTGTTGAACTCACCTGACCTAAAAACACCCCACATTTTCTTTAGACTACGTTTTCCATTGCTCCCTCTGGATGACACTCCAGAACAGCTTGTGCTTCCCAGTGTCACTGCCTGGGTACAGGCTCCACTTGGCATTGCCCTTAGGAGGCCAAACCCCTCCAATTAAGATGAGGCAGAATTAGCCAGTTTACAGCTCTTGTGCTACACTGGAGACTGTGGCATCAGGAGGGTTTGTTTCAACAATTTTTGCCCCAGTGATGAGCAGTACCTCTGACAGCTTGCAATGCCCAGCATCACCCTCTGTTTGAAGGGCAAAACACCAAATAACTGGTTTAGGTTTCTAGGTGACCATCAGTATTGTGCCCTTAAACCAGCACTGGGAAACATGGTTCAAAAGCCACCTAGGTCATAGTGCACTAACTCCTAAATATGGTATCTCTACCTGTGAATAGATTTTAGAGCTTTTTGTTTCAGGAAGAGTGAGTTTGCCACCATGAACTGCACAACCCATTCCTTTCCACCTCAGACCTAACTTGCTATTTTAGGTAGTTTGCATAAAAGCCCAAAGCATCATTTGCTTGAGATCCATGGCTGGGGAAGAGAATGGGCAGGTACCAATGTGACAGCCACCTCCAAATTTATACACCTTTATACTAGGGTGCCCTCAGGTTTGCTGTGTGTCCTCCCTACAGTGCCCAACCATGGGAAATTAAGCCCTCTTTGTGCTTTAAGTCCAAAAGAGTGCACAGAAACCCAAAACAAGCATCTTGTGTTTTACCATGATGAACCATTTCGTTCTCTGAAGCGTTTGTACAGGTTCCTGGGTTATAGTTTAATAAAGCCAGTTCTACAGGAAACAAAAGCCCCTTCTCAGATGCTCAGAGCCCTTGGAAACCAGACACAGGTACACATGATCTCATGATGCAGCTGCATCAAACAATATTTTCAAAATAATAGGGTAGATTGAATGCATCTGCTGCTAATAAATAGCTATGGCAAGAGCCAGCTGCAGCCAAACACCACACTATCTGCTTCAGCCTTCAAACCAGGGCTCCAGTCAGTGGTGACACTCCAAGGCGGCAGATTTGGGGGCCCCCACCTCAGAGGAGGAGAGGAAGGCAGCTGCTACATGGTGTCTACACAGCCCCCACCCAGAACCACCTTGCCATTTAATCTTCTCCCAGTACATCTTCTACCACAACTCTGACACATAAAAATTAGCATATCATCTGACACCACCACTTAAATTCATTTCCTGGGACAAAATGCAGGTTACCTTCTTTTACTACTTTCTTTCTTTCCCCCCCACCATGAAGCAGGGTTGCAGTGAAAACACAACTATCTTAGCCACAAGATATACTGCTGGAACAGGCTGCCCAGAGAGGGGGTGGGTGCCCCGTGTCTGGGGGTGTTCAAGGCCAGGTTGGATGGGGCCCTGGGCAACCTTGTGTAGCTCCAGGCCTGTGGCAGGGGGTTGGAGCTCTATGATCCTTGGGGTCCCTCCCAACCCATGCCATTCTATGATATATAGCAGTATATTTAATTGGCAAGTTTATTTCCTGCCACATCTCCTTCTCTGGTGAGATTCCAGCCCCGTCTAGACACTGACCTGTGCAATATGAGCTGGGGAGCTGCTTTGGCAGGGGGGTTGGACCCCAGGAGCTCTCGAGGTCCCTTCCAACCCCTACAACTCTGTGATTCTGTGATGCAGCTGTGGAGATCTTCAGGCAATCACATCCCCCACTGAGGCATCACACTGAGTTATTCACCAGTGGCAGCAGGTAAATCCATGGACACACCCCAAATCAATGGATTTACTGCTGCCAGTTATGACTAACAGAGCCAAATCAATTTGAGACACTGTATTTGGGAATCAGATGGGATGTCTCCATGCAGAGGGTCACACAAACACCAGCTGTGCTGTCACTTATTCCCAGCTTACTCCCCGCAAAAATCAGCAAGAGATTTTCCAGCCATCAACACTGAAGTTTAAAAGATGGCAAACTGGAACCAGGATGCTGCACCACACTGGGAAACCCCAGCCAGGCCAAAGCAAGCCCCAGACAAAGGGTTTGTTGTTGCCAGTGGGGCATGACAAAGGCTGTCAGAGACAATAAAAACACAAAATTCAAATAGATTGCCTGTTTCCCTCTACACATGAAAATCTCTCCAGCTCCATTATTAATGCACTCAGGCTCATTTGTCAAGAATTTCATAAAAATGAGTTCAAAACCAAGCAAACCTCCAGCACTGTAACGATAACACCAGTAAATCTGTGGGATGGAAGATTAGGCTGTGCACTGGGCTTCTCCCCAGGAAAAATCCCTCCCCACCATTTTAGATTATTTTAAATCAAAATGAGGGGGGGTGGAAATAATGACAGTTTAAAGCATCAGTAAACAAAGATCTCTTACCAGTAGGCCTTTATCCTCAATCTCTGTTGCTTTTATATTTTGTTTCATATGAAAATGTCATTCCTTCAGCCCTCCAACTCTGCTGCTGCTTTTAACACTTTTACCCATTCAAGCAATCATTTATTTACCATTTCCATTTTTGTTTTTGATCCAAGATGAATGTATTCTGTTATCAGTTATTTATTTAGGATTTCAGTAAATTGATTTTTCTCCTTATATATGCACTGCACAGCTACAGCATTCAAATAGCTGAATCCCATTACGCTCGTTGATTTCATATTTTCATTCTCTCACCACTCATCCAAGTTTCCAAATCATTGAATCATGGAGTGGTCTGAGTTGGAAGGGACCCCAAGGATCATAAAGCTCCAACCCCCCTGCCACAGGCAGGGACACCAACCTCAAGCCTGGAGCTACACAATGTTGCCCAGGGCTCCAGCCAACCTGGCCTTGAACACCCCCAGGGACAGGGCACCCACCCCCTCTCTGGGCAGCCTGTTCCAGCCCCTCACCACTCTCTCTGCGGAGAACTTCCCCCTAATATCCAATTTAAACCTTCCTTCCTTCAGCTTTAATCCATCCCCCTTGTCCTGCCATTGTCTGCCATTCTAAAAAGTAGATTGCCCTCCTGTTTCTCTGCTCCCTTCAGGGACTGGCAGGCTGCAATGAGGTCCCCCCACAGCCTTCTCTTCTCCAGGCTGAACCAGCCCAGCTCCCTCAGCCTCTCTTTGTAGGGCAGCTGCTCCAGCCCTCTGAGCATCTTTGTGGCTCTTCTGACCCCTCTCCCCTTCCTCCATACCTGGCAGCTCTTCCCAGCACACCCTGATGCACCACATCATGCACAGTGCCATGCAGCACCAATCCAACCTTCTAGGTGCTATCTCACAGCAAGGAGTTGTAGTGATGGAGAGGGTGGATGAACTGAAGCCTGCACATAACAGTGCCAACATTGGGACCCCCTCAGCCCCTGGGTACCTGTATCTCTAGCAAGGAGCCCAACCAACATCTTCCACCTTGGTTTGGACCTACCCCAAAAGCTGAATGGGATTATTCTCCAAATCCACACAACCCATCCTCTCTCAGCCCACAGGAAGATAACCAAGTGCAACTTTGCAGCCTTTTTCCTCTCCTGTTTCAAATAGAAGCATGTACATGCTCAGCTCCCTAGGTTCATCCCCCCTAGCCTGGCACAGACCCAAGAGACCAGGAGAAGACAGGCTCGTGTGGCACACTGCTGGGGTAAAGGTAAGTGCGTTAAGGAAACGGGATCATAAATCCTGTCAGGGAAAGGTGCCCACAGAAACACACCACACAAGAGCAGCCTGTTTCCAGCCAGCTTTTCAAAACTCCCCCCAAAGTGACAGAAAATGAGGCAGAGATCAGGAAAACTCATGAGGAAAAAGCACAACTCAAACATCCCTCCACAGTCCTTGGCCCAAATTCTCCTACATGTTTTCTCCACAGCCTCAGAAGGCTTTGAGGAAAGGGCTGATGTTTTCTTCTCCTTTCCTCAGCTCCTGTAAAGGGTTAAGCAGAGAAGTTTCCAGAATATAAGTGGTAGGGGGACAGTTGGACTAGATGACCTTGGAGGTCTTTCCCAAGCTCAATGATTCCACATCTCTATGAACTCACAGTTTGTACAGACACACTGAATGCAACAGAGACCTGCTGGGAGCTGAAGTCAAAGCAGCACTTTTTAAACTTCTATTGCATCATTGCTGAGTTGAAAAGCAAAACCAAACGTGCAGACACCACACCAAGCAGGGGGGGACCTCAGGTTGCTCACCCCTCTGCCACGATGTGGTGATTAAAGACCCATCCCCATGTCCTCCATAACACCCAGAGCCCAGGAAGCCACCAGCATATGACATACTCAGCAAAATACATTAAGACACTGAAAAAAATCCCCCATTGAAGAGCTTAAGCCTCTTCATTCTGTTTTAATGGAGTCATTTATCACCTGATGCCTTTTAAAAGTAATTAATATAGATAGATTAGATAGCACGACATGATACATAGAGAATAATAGTCCATTATTAATAATAAGTTTCCAATATATTATCATTTTTTGGAGATTGATTAGAAAGTCTGTTGTTTTACTCTAACATCTTTTTAAAGGCTTCTTAATATCAGTTCAAGACTAAAAAGTTAAAGGAAGCTCAGTCATCAGTTCTAAATGGATCTTGGAAGAATCTTGGATTTGGGAGCACTTGAAATTGTCATCTGACTTCTCTAACATCAAAGGGGGAAGCAGTTTATCCACCTCACCTCCCTTGCTGTATCCCTGCATCCCCAATGTCTAGTCAATGCAAAAGTCTTCCCCAAAGAACACAAGAAAGGAGGAGTTTGAGTCAAGCAGGTGAGACTGATCCAGCTGCTGGTGAAATGACAATTTCTCTGTTGCTCCTTAATGAGCAGCATCTCTCCATCCTCCATTACCTTCAGCAGAGATGTGGGCTCCCAGCCAGCCAAGAATCTGGTTTATGGATATTGCTAAAGCACACATTTAATCAGGATCTGAGTAGCATTCCTTCCCCAGCACAGAAACACCTGTGCAGCAGTGAACCACAGCCAAACATAGGGAAAAAAGAGAGTCAAGAATGGGAAAAATGAGGAGGAAGATGGGGGGGGTAGCAGTAGTCTGGTGCAGGCACCTCCTGCCCTCTCCAACACAGGATGTGAACCAAGCCGCACATCTCCTGGGCTGCTGAGAGGCCAAGGATGGGCTCCAGCCAAAATGCCAGTGAGAAAAATCACAGAATCCCCTGAGCTGGCAAGGACCCCTAAGGACTATCCAGTCCAACTCCAGGCTCCACACAGCCCAGCCCAATCAGAGATGGGGCTGAGGGCATCATCCAGACACTTCTTGCCCTCAGCACAGCTCAGGGCTGTGACCCCTGCCCTGGGGAGGCTGTGCCAGTGCCCGACCGCCCTCTCAGCACAGAGCCTCCTCCTGACACCCAGCCTGACCCTCCCCTGGCAGCTTCACCCCGTCCCCTGGGGTTCTGTCCCTGGTCCCCAAAGAGAGGAGAGAGATCAGTGCTGCCCCTTCGCTCCCCTCAGCAGGAAGCCACAGACCCCCAGGAGTTCTGTCCTCAGCCTCCTCTTCCCCAGACTGGGCAAACCCAGGGCCCTCAGCCTCTCCTCAGGAGCCTTCCCCTCCAGACCCTTCCCCATCCTTGCTGCCTCCTCTGGACACTCTCCAAGAGTTTCCTGTCCCTCTTGTCCTGCGGTGCCCAGACCTGCCCCCAGGACTTGAGGTGAGGTCACCCCAGCACAGTGCAGAGCAGGACAATCCCTCTCTGGACCCATCTGGATGCACCCCAGGACCTGGCTGGCCCTCCTGGCTCTGTTCCCTTCCCTCCTCTTCAGGGATGAGGAACAGAACTTCCCGAGCACCTGGTACCTGCACACACACAGACACCACCCAGGGCAACAGCAGAAGATGAGTTCACATTTCAAACAATGAAATTAATATGTTGGCAATAGAATATGCAATCTCCTTGTTTATTGCCTTTCAAGTCTATCCTGTTGCCAGAGGTTGTCATTTTAACAGCAGGGAGAAAATTAATTTGATGGAATTTTCAAGCGGCCTGGGGACCTCTGGGCTCTGCTGCTGCATCCCAGAAAAGGGTGAGCCCTCCCCTTCCCTCTCTCTGGCTGCAGCACCTCTCCCTGGATGCTCAGGAAATGGGGACCACACCAAGCTGTGGCAAAGGCAGGAAAACCCAGACTTTCTTGGGAAAATAAATTAAAAATTCCTCCTTGTGATCACCTACCAGATTTTTCTTCTCTCAAAGAGCAAACAAAAACGTTGTCTGCAGGCAGAATGTCTCTTATTTCCTCTGATTAAAAGGAAATATCTACAGAGCAACTGGCTTCACTCTCAAATCACACTTCTGGAGCCAGAGAGAAGTGCTTTGTTTTGGAAATGCCAAAACGAGATGTCTACTATTATAATGAGAGATATATTATACATGATACAGTAAACATTCAGTGCTCCCCCTCTTTGGCATTAATTCCTAATTTCACCCAGGACTGCCTTCACTCTGGGAGAGCCCAGCAGAGATCTACACAAGCCACATGCACACATAGGTCAGCACCACAGCACCTCTTTCAATATTCACTCATTTTTCTATCAGCTCAAAAACATGCTAATTAGCAACAAACCAACCCAAAACCTCTGCTCAGCTGCTACAGAGGCTCTGTGACCACCCACCCCCAGCACCCACCAGAAGAAAGGCACAGCTGGACAAGAGCTCCGTGTCTCAAACCAATGGGTAGATAAAGCAGTGCCCTTTCTTTTCTGATAAGGGCACAGATTACATCCCCTCCATTATATTCAGCAAGGAGGAAAGAAAAGGAGCATTTGGACAACAAGCACCTGCTGAGGAACAGGACTGGCTTAATCAATACCCGAGCACAAAATTATCTCAGCAGATTTGGGCTCATTTCCATAGAAAACACAGAATCTGCAAAAAAAAAAAAAAGGCAAATAAATAACTAAAGGCAACTTCTCTTCACCAGCCTGCCTGGGAAGGGGCTCTGAACCACCCAGGCTGCTGCCCCAGCTCTGCTCAATGCTAGCAATCCAACATCAAAGCTGCTGTGGAGCTAAAAACAAAACAACCCCACACCAAAAAAACCAACTCCTTGACAGAGATGAAAGCTTCATTCTGAGGAAAATACCCTGCAACCTTCCTGGCCTGAATTGCACAGGTTACATCTGGGCTGTATCCTGCTCTCAGTCACACATGTGGCAATTCCCTGCCATTTGGCCGAGTCATTAGCTGGATGTAAGCAGGGCTTCTCCTCCTGCTGCCTTCTTTCAAGTTGTCTTGGTAAGACACTGGAGCAGCCCTGTTTGGGGCTTTTCTTTCCTTTTTTTTCTTTTTTGAAACCTGCTGTAGCTTGTTTTAATGTCTCTTCCCCTCCAGGCAACACGATCCAGTTCAAGCTTTAATGTTATTTCCCTATATCTAAACTAGAAATCCAAAGGGTTCATGAACTCTGTGTGATTGATGTTGGTAGCAAAGATGAGGGTGGCTTCTCCAGAAATAACCAGCTACTGGAAATTCATTATTATGAATGGTACAGAGAGAACCTTGCTAGAGATCTCTGACCCAGCCTCACCCCCTCCACCCAAAGCATCCGTCGTGATCACAAATGGCAGTGATGCCCATCCTTTGCTTGCTGCAGTTCTCAACACAGCCCCCAGCCAGCTGCAAGGGTCTGCTCCTGGATCCACATTCAGCCAGACCTCAGGCTTCTCTTCCTTCCTTTTTGGGTCCTGTTTAGGAACCAAAACCTGAAATACATCCCTGTTCAGAGCAGAAAAGTTCATCTCAAGCAAAGCTCGAGATCCTGGGTAATATTTTTCCTGCTGCAGCTCACATTCAGTGTGCATTTGCAGCAATCTATTTCTCTTCATTACAGAAACAATAATAAAAGATGACAGAGCCAAGAGCAGGGGTTTGCTTTGCTTACCCAAAGTTGAGCTCAGCTGTAATGTTATTCATATAAAGCTGATATGAAAACTCGTGGGTGTCATGATGTTTTTCATATTACAGTAAGTTCAATGCATTAAGGATGCAGAAAAATCTCATTTGGGAGAGCAAAGCAGCCCAGAGTCCTTGCAGATTCCCCAGAAGCCAGGAGAATCCCAGCCACTCTGCCAAGAGGCACAGAAGTAAATAGTCCAGCACCCATCTGAGGCAGCACAAAGTGCTTTGCAGACTTTAATAAATGCAAACTTTACAAGTCTCCCTTGTTTTACGGAGGGTTTATCCCTCCCATTCTGCTCAGAGGAGAAGCAAGGTGCAGAGGTCCATGGTGCTGCACAGCCAGACATGACATCAGCCCTCTCCAGCCACACTCTGCAGGGACGTGGGAGCACAGCCACGGTGAGCAGACACAGCCCAGGACTGTTCAGCCTTGAGAAGAGAAGCTTGAGAGGGGATCTGATTGATGGTTATCAATATCTGAAGGGTGGGACACAGGGGGACATGGGCAGCCTCTTCCCAGTGTCTGTGGGGACAGGACAAGGGGTGATTGCCTCAAGTTGAAGCACAGGGAGTTCCACCCCAATCTGGGGAAGAACTTCTTCCCAGTGAGGGTGAGGGAGCCCTGGGACAGGCTGCCCAGGGGGTGTGGAGTCTCCTCCTCTGGAGAGATTCCAGCCCTGTCTGGACACCGACCTGTGTGCCCTGTCCTAGGGACCCTGCTTTGGCAGGGGGTTGGACCCCATGGGCTCTGGAGGTCCCTTCCAACCCCTGAAATCTGTGATCTTTCATCCCTGCAGGACCAGCATGACCAGTCACACAGCCAGCACACAGTCTGACAGCCTCTTTGCAGAGCAGCTTAAGGCCACAGCAACAATCCCAGCCCAGGATGCTCTTGGCTAACACTGACACAGCAAGGGTGAGGACATGCAGCCCCTCTGACCAAAGACAGACTCAGAACTCCACGTGCAGACTGTTACTATTTCATTAGCTGTGCACAGCAGGCTTTAACAGAAGCAGGTGTAACTAACTTTCTGCAGGGACACATGCTGTTGCCCAGCAGCATCCATCCTCAGCCCTGCATCTGCGTGCCAGGGTAAGGACACTGTCACCCCCCAGCTGTGCTGCAGAGATGCTCAGCAACACTATGTTCACCACAGCTCTGCTGCTTTGGATTTGTCCATCCTCGCAAGAATTAGAGAGCCCAGGCAAGAGGTTTACTGGCAGAACAACAAACCCAGGACTGGCTGAGCCAAGTGCCTGCCACAGGGTTCCTTAAATCATCTGGCTTTTCTGGGGCTTTACATGCTGGTCATCTGCCAGACATCTCCCCTCCTTGTTTCGTCCCCAAGCAGAGAAGCTGTGTCTGCTTCCCACTGGGTCTCTGCTGTACCAGTGAGCACTAGTGCTCAGCCTGGTGCTGCTGGTGTGAAGGGGGTCATCCCCCCAGGGACCCCAGCAGCTGCCACAGCCATGCACAGCCACCAGAGAGGTGGTTTCAGCTACAAGTGTTTCCTTAATACACTGTTCAAGGGTTTTTTGTGAATGGACAATACCTATGGGCAGAAGGATCCCCTGGGAAGTGGTTCACCCAGGGAAGAGCCCAAACACACCCCAGAGGAACGACCAAACCCTTAATGGGCTCAGCACACAGCATCAGCACAGACCCCAGTATCCTCTTCCACTGCAGGTACCAGCCCACCGAGCCAGACAGCTGTTAGACCTGCTTCCAGCTTGACATAACAAAGGTACAACACCCCTCTAAGATGTCACAAAACCCCTGGATGCTGTCACCTTTTTGTTTCAAAATACCAGAATAAGATATATTTCCTATCCCGCTCCAGCAGCAGGGACAACACACATGCCTTGCACACATCCAGCTGGCACAAGCACGTTGCACCAGTTACACCCCACTAGAAACCCTCACTGTACTGGGAAGTTTGTGTGGGGGCAGCACCATGCCTCCGGCTGCCACAGACCACATTTGGTACATACACATGTGCTATCAGTCCAGAAGTCTCTTCCCTCAAAAGAAAAGTCTATTTTTCATGTCTTCCATCCTCCAAGCCCTGAGGAAAGGGATGAGCCACTCACCAAGGGCTGGAAGGCTGAGGGAACCTGGTGCTCCCAGGGAGTGGCTGCCACCACCACCAGTTGGCCATTCAGAATGCTTTGCCTCCGTTTGCCAGCCATTCAAAGGCAAGGAGAGCTGTCAACAGCATCCCAGCTGAGCACAACTACCCTCATTATCTGCAAGGAGACACAGAGGAGGGAGACAGCTTCTTTGGTTTCTTTAAAGCTTATTTAATCTGATGGAAGTGTTACCAGAAAGGACAGATTTTCCAGGCAGCAAGAGCAGCTCCTTCCCTCCACTTTCACCCCCCCCCCCATACCGAGCTCTCTTCTGGACTGTAAAATCCTAAGATTCAGAGCAAGATCTTAAACCTCAGCATGCCACAGCCCAAGAGACAGGTGGTCCCTGCCTCAAATCCAAACCACTCCATTCTTGCCTGCTCTGAAGTGATGCTAACACCCAGCACTCAGGGTCGCTGGGACAGGAGCCCCATGCTGTGAGCACGGGGCAGGTTCCAATGATTTCATGTTCTCATCAAAGTGTCTGTTCCTCTCAGCAGAGACTGAAAACCAGACTGAGGTGTTAAAGCTTTTCTATTTGATCTGGTGCTGCTCCACACACACACACTGAGTAACACATTTGGGAAGTATCCATGGGGCAACCATTGAGGGAGGGGAGATGTGGTTGGGACCCTGCCTAGGAGGAGGACAGGCACACCCCAAGGGGCTGGGGTTCAGAACATTTAACACTGAGGACCAAAACAACCCAACTGCTAGCAAGGGATGCAAGCACACATCACTGATTCCTGGTCATTGCACCTACCATGCTGCATAAGACAGACTGAGATACAGAGACCTGTGCAAGCCCTTTCCATCTCAGAGAGGACCAAGACAGTCCCCTGGGACCCCTCCAGGAAGATCTGGCCACCCACCACAGCACACATGTCCTCTTTGACTGACTCCCATCACCCACTTTGATGGAGCTGCTTTCCTGGACAAGACCTACCCCTGTACAACTGAAACCCTCTCCAGCAACACATCCATCCCAGACAAACAGAGAAGAATCCCAGAGACACATGGACAATCCTCACCCTGTTCTGAAACACAAAAAACCTTGTGTTTTACCCATTATTTCAATTCATTCCACTTCACATTTTATAACGTGCTGAAATATTACTTTGTTCCACTTATATATGTTTAATGTAGTATAATATGTTTTCAAGTAATTGAAATAAAATATTTTATTACATTAAAACTTCAGGATTAGAGGAAAGCAATAATTTGGTCTTATTGAAATAATAAAAAAAGAAGTTGTGAATAATTCACACACTTTTCTTGAGTAGTTTTCTTTCCTCACAGAATTTTAGCTTCTCTTTCCAGTTCCAGGTGAAAGGCTTTGAAACCACAGTATTCCTCCCTCCCTCCCCCTCCCCCCCCAAGCAAAGAGAAAATTCCAGCTTCTGACTGATGCCAGGTCCTGATGGAAAATTGATCTTGTACTAATTTATCAGATGAGGAAAAATTAGAAACTGGCTGTGAGGGATTATTGACAGTTATGAGGGTTTTTCAGTGTTCAATACAATGCCAAAGCATTCCCTGTGATATTCCAGTGATATCATAGAATCACAGGGGTCAGAAGGGGCCTCCAGAGCCCATGGGGTCCAACCCCCTGCCAAAGCAGGGTCCCTATGACAGGGCACACAGGTCGGTGTCCAGATGGGTCTGGAATCTCTCCAGAGAAGGAGACTCCACACCCCCTGGGCAGCCTGTCTCAAATTTGCAGCCATTGCCCCTTGTCCTGTCCCCACAGACACTGAAAAGGGGCTGGCCATTTCCCCTGCATCCCATACTTAAGATATTTACAGACATTAATAAGATCCCCTCTTAGTATTCTTTTCTCCAGGCTGAATAGTCCCAGCTCTCTCAGCCTTCCCTCACAGGGGAGATGCTCCAGGCCCTTCATCATTTTTCATAGAATCATAGAATGGCATGGGTTGGGAGGGACCCCAAGGATCACAGAGCTCCAACCCCCTGCCACAGGCAGGGACACCAACCTCAGGCCTGGAGCTACACAAGGTTGCCCAGGGCCCCATCCAACCTGGCCTTGAACACCCCCAGGGACGGGGCATCCACTACTTCTCTGGGCAGCCTGTTTCAGCATCTCACCACTCTCTCTGTAAAAAGCTTTCCCCTAATATCCAATCTAAACCTTCCCTCCTTCAGCTTTAATCCATCCCCCTTGTCCTGCCATTATCTGCCCTTTTCAAAAGCTGATTCCCCTCCTGTTCCTCTGCTCCCTTCAGGTTCTGGCAGGCTGCAATGAGGTCCCCCCACAGCCTTCTCCTCTCCAGGCTGAACCAGCCCAGCTCCCTCAGCCTCTCTTTGTAGGGCAGCTGCTCCAGCCCTCTGAGCATCTTTGTGGCTCCTCTGAACCCTCTCCAACAGCCCCACATCTTTCTTGTATTGGGGCCCCAGCTCTGGACACAGGATCCAGCTGGGGCCTCACAACATCCTCGATAAAGGTCTGGCTGCACCAGGACTGGGACAAAGGAAATCCCACCCCACTCCGACACCAAGCAGCCCCCACCCCCTCACTTACTGGGCCAATTTAGCCTCCTCATTTTATTACTATTCTTTGTTTGCCTCTATCAGCAGAGGGCACTCATCTAGAGGCGAAGCACATCACCAGGAACACCCACAACAGGTTCCCTCAGCAGCAAAACCAACAAGCTGTAAAGCGACGGCGTTAATGACCTAACGCGCTCCTGGGTAATAACACCACGTATAAATAACAGGCTGCAGAGACCATTAAAGCCAATCAAAAGTATAGATTAGCCTGTAAAATCTCTTTAATGCCTCCAATATTCCGATACACAGAAAGAGCAACCCCAGGCAGCAAGCAGAGGCAGGCACTCATCGGCAGCAACGTGGGGCTTACGGTATCTCCACCGTGGAGGTTCGCTTTCACCCTGACCATGGGGATTTTTGGAGAAGTGTAGCTGCCAATCGTGGCCATATTTCTGCTGCAGGCTCCCAAAAAGTTGAGATCCTGCACAGCTGCTCTGCCAATCTCTCCTCTCAGCACTCCCAGCCCCATGTTGTGACCCCATCAGCACTACGGGGACTGTGCCCACACATCCTGGGTGCATATGGGGTAGGCAGTGGGTATGGACACACAGAGCTCTCCAGTGTTCCCAAGTCACTGGGATACAGAAGCAAAGTTCTCATGATAAAGTGTCTCTTTAGTTGAAAAACAAAACAACCCCTGTGTCAGCTGGAAGGAAAAGCAGCTGCTTCATGTTCTCTGTAGGAAACCACCAAGGGCCTGACTCTGTGTTCCTAAGTGACCATCTCACTTCACCAACCAACATCACAGACACTCGTTTTCTGCATTTCACAGGAGCATCTCATGTTTGTCTGCTGCCTCTGATAGCTCTATTTACAGTATTTCCTCATTAAATTTTATTTACTTAAGTTTACCTACAGAATCATAATTCCATTTTTGCTTTAACTAGGTGCATTTACTGTGCCACTGTGGTATTACACATGCAGGAAAGCTGGGAGGACAGGTGAAGAATAACTCATCTACATCAGGGCTTTGCAAATCATCTCCTACATCCACAAAGCCTGCTACCAGCAACAGATACAGCCCCTGCTGAATGCAGGCATCAAATCTGGACTCAAAGGGCATGTTTGGGGTCTGACCTCAGATTTCACACCAGAGCAATCTTTACACCCCACCAAACTATACTCTATGCTCATGTATCTCTTCTCTAGATGAAGAGCAGGGTCAACTTGCCTACCATCTTCTAAGAGACATGCATCACATGGAGGATGGAATGGGAATCTTCCAGGAAAGGCTTCTCATTTTACTTTGCAGAACCATCAGGAAACTGAAGTCATGTTGTATGTATTAATAAAAGCAATTCCTTAAGTCACTGCTTAGTATAAGTAGTATCTGGTACAGCAAGTAAATTCAGCAATTAATATTAGCCAAAACCTTACTGCAACGATTTTTTTAAATTATTTTTTTAAGAATCACAACTTGTGCTGAAAGCACATTTACATTTTATTGCCCTTAAATGCTTAACTACCATAACTAATGCTTGATTAATAAATAGCTATCCACTGCTCCTGCTTTCAACCTCACAATTTATCTGTGGTTCTCTCTTGCCATCGAGTATTGCTCCTTCTTCAGCAGTAACAGAGGAAGGAAAGGATCAAAGTAAGAAAAACAGGTTTAATTCATGGCATCTCCTAAGCTGCAGTTTATTCTTCCAGCTGAGCCCACTAAATCCTGGGTAAAGCTCTAATGTTTATAGGTCTTTAAGTGAATCTGGGGGACAAAAGCTGTGGTACCTTCATGTGGCTGGTCTTCTGAATTGCAAATCTCGGCTGGACCCATCCATGTTAGAGACTTCTTGGAGGTGGCAGATAGCCCCCATGGCATTAAGAACTCTCTGGCTCCAACCCTACCATTAGCACCTAGACTCAGCCTCCAAACCACAGTGGGTGTTTTGGGATGGTTTTTTCTTCTGTTGTTGGGCTTTTCAGGGTTTTTTGCATGGGTTTGGACTCTTTTCTTTGTGGGTAGGGGCTTTTTTTGGTGAGTTTGGGGGTTTGTTTTGGGGTTTCTGTTCTTAAACACTCAGCCACTCTTTTTCCCCTTTGAAAATTATTTATTTAATCGAATACGCCAGTAACTCAGAGAGTTTGCATCTATTGAAGCATGAAGGCTTTTGGACTCATTTGAATTAAAATGGAACATTGTGGATAATATTTGTTTGCTTCCAGGCCTTCATAATGGACCCTTCAGGAAATAAATAATAAAAAAGGGAAGGAAGTAAAAAAAAACTGCAAAAGAAAACGTGAATTAGACTTCAAAGCTGTTAAAAACAGACTCTGGCTAGAGGCCTTACCTGGGGTGACTGCTTTTTCAAATGCAAATATCTAAGACATTTAACTATGGATGAAGCAGTCCTCAAGTGCTTTCTGCAGCTTCAAACAGTCTCTCCCCCAAATCCCATTTCCTAAATGCTTGTGCCTTTCGGGTGGCACCTGATTTAGCAGCTCCAGCTTGCTTTGCTTGGGAGATAAGCGATGCTCAGGCTGGGAGATGCAGAGCTGCTTCCAAGAACCAGCCCAATTTGCTCTCCACCTTCACACTCGTGGAGGTCCACAAAGCCCAAGAAGGTAAATCATCTTCCCCAGCCCTGATCCTGCATGCTGCACCAGGCAGCAAGTTAATAAAGATGGTTTTCAGGTAAAATTGTTTCAGCTGAGCTGGGACCAGTAACACAACAGTAGAAACCCCAGAGTAAGAAAACTTCCAGTTTGGCTGTTTTTAAAGGAAAACAGAGGAGTCAATGGACATCTCAAAGTGCAGCCAAAAGGAGGAAAGCAGAACTGACAGCTCAGAATCAACTCTTTACTCTGGCTTTTTCCAAGCCATCAGCAAAGGTTACAACCTGCTGCACAGCAGCTGTGGACACAGCTGTCATTTCAGGTTTGATCTCATAATATCTGCTTTCGATTAGGCAGACTTCAAAACTGATTAAGAAGAGGCTTTTCTTCTGCAAATTCTTATAATAAGGAGTGCTTCCTCACAAGTCATCCAGCCTTATAACCTTTTGGCTAGCTCTAGAGAGACATCAAAAAAACCCATCCACCCCTATAATCACAGCCTTTTTATCTTGCACAGGACCTGACAAGCACTCAGTACACTGAATTGCCCTCTGCTATCAATAGAGTTAACTAATCCTCAGTAATGTTTCTTTACTGCTCTCAGGAACTTACTTCTTTGAAATATGAACAAGAAAAATGTTGTGAATATTAATATATATAAATAATCATAGAATGGCATGGGTTGGAAGGGACCCCAAGGATCATAGAGCTCCAACCCCCCTGCCACAGGCAGGGACACCAACCTCAGGCCTGGAGCTACACAAGGTTGCCCAGGGCCCCATCCAACCTGGCCTTGAACACCCCCAGGGACAGGGCACCCACCCCCTCTCTGGGCAGCCTGTTCCAGCCCCTCACCACTCTCTCTGGAAAGAGCTTCCCCCTAATATCCAATCTAAACCTTCCTTCCTTTAGCTTCACTCCATCCCCCTTGTCCTGCCATTAACTGCCCTTTTAACAAGCTGATTTCCCTCCTGTTTCTCTGCTCCCTTCAGGGACTGGCAGGCTGCAGTGAGGTCCCCCCACAGCCTTCTCTTCTCCAGGCTGAACCAGCCCAGCTCCCTCAGCTTCTCTTTGTAGGGCAGCTGCTCCAGCCCTCTGAGCATCTTCCTGGCTCCTCTGAACCCTCTCCAACAGTTCCACATCTTTCTTGTATATTATGTATAAATATAACATATAAAAATATAGTATACTACATATAAATATATTATTTATAATATATAAATACTAATTTGCATCTCTCCATCCTCTTACAGAAGCTAAAACCTGCCTAACAAGTTTTCAGGTTCTCTTGGTCCTGTGGGTCTTGGGGATGTTGGTTGGTAAGAGCATCCCACAAGCTGGCAGCCCAACCACACCGACCTGCCATGTGGAATAGCATCACCCACACAGTCCTTCAGGCTTCGCGAGTCACCGACGTTCTCCATCTCCATATCCAGGGATACCCTGACTTGTGTTTAAGCAGTCAGCTGCTTCTCAAGGCCGAGCAGTCAGGTTGATAAATGTATTTAGCTGCCTAAAGATGCAGTAAAGCACCCAGGGAGAGCTGCTGAAATCCTTGAAGTGAGTCACTCCACTTTACTCTCCTCGGCACGCATAAGCACCCCCGCCAATCCTGCACATCTGGCAGCAGAACTGGGCCAAAACTGAGCAAACCAGAACATTTCTACTTGCACAAATTGCTGCCTTTCTACCTCAGGGCACCTTTTTTTTTTCCAAGGTTAAAAAAGCAGCCAGCAGCTCCATATGCAGGCAATGCACCTTCAGTCATCATCTTGCAATAATAGAGACCATCCATTTTCCATAGACAAGAGCACAAAGCTAAGGTGTCTGCACAGTTAATTGAGATTATGGTGGGAATTAATTATAATATTAACAATCCCCTGAAGAGATATGACAGAGATGCCCGTAACTGCAGCAGAGGTTTGATAGGACTGTAAGGTCATAAAGAAGTGCTAGTGAAGTACATGTGATGCTGACAGACAGGCATCGAGTCCGTTTGCATGGACCAAAAATTTAGGCTCTAAAACATAAGGGGTAGTTCAAAGTGCATACAGAAAAGACAGTGAGATGAATCCCAGGAAAGGGAAGGACTCCTCAGGTGTGTGAAGTGCTAATCCTACAGGACCAGGGACAGAGGCATGCCAAATGAACAAGCCCAGCTGCTCATTGTGTAGGTTGCCTGTTGTGGTTCAGTAGGAGTTGTTACCCTGCAGAATCTGAATGGGTAGAAATCCATCACAGCCCTTCTGCACACCCTGCTCTGAGGATGCTTTGTCTAGAAGAACCCTATTTTAATCCATTTGCTGAATGCAAATGCAGCCCTTTAATCCAACGCTGTGCTGAGAATTTCAGCCTGAAAGGGAGGTTTGGGGTGTTATTTCTATTGCTCAGTTCTTCAGCTCTTCCACTGGCACAGAGGAAACACCACGACAGGGGAAGATAGCCCATCCATATGAAGTGTTAATAAAGCTTTAATAATAAACTGTTTCTCCAGGCATCAAGTCCTGCCCCCACTGAGGACACTCAAGTTTTACCATTAACTTCACTGGAGCTGAGACATCGCCCCCAGCTATGTGTGCTGTATAAATTACATTGCTATTAGACCTGGCTCCCAACAGAAATTACATTCATACAAGCTCCAATCCAATACTCATGACCTCCAAAACACTTCCAAATATTTTCTTCTTGCTTCCACTCACACACATAGAGATGGGGGTCCGTCCCCCCCCCTCCACACACCCTTCAAGTACTTATAGCAATTAGGACAAATTATTGAGATTCATTTTTCTTCCTTCAGGCTTACATCAGGAATTGCATACTCCAGGTCTATTTTAAAAGGGAATCTTTCATCTTTCCAAGTTTGGCACCTCCAGACACCAGCCCTGGTGCAGTAAGATGCACAGACACATGAGTCTGGCAGTCCTGTAGCAGCACTGGAGAGATGAGGTTCAGCCTGGAGCCTCTCTTCTTGAAAGCAGCTGAGCACATCCAGCAACTGGCTTGATATCAACTCGAGTTAGCTCTAGCTTGAAGAGAAGCACTAAGGTGTGTGCTTTCTGCATGGATCCAAAGCACATAAATCCTACTTCAGTTCTGCCTAGATGCCAGGAAGACCAAGCTTCCCCTCCCCAGCCTTGGCTTCATCCCACCCTCAGGCAGCATGGGGAAGCCACAGCTCCAGTAAACACCAGGTTTGAGGGCACCTGTAATCAGTGCCAATGTCTGCAGCATGGAAAGGACACAAATTCAGCCACATTGAATGCAGCAGCCAGGACTTGTACAAGACAACAACCATCTACACAGCCTCTGGTCTAAGCCAGCATCATCTTCAGCATCAGACACCTGGTAACTCTGTTGAAACCAACCAGAGACTTTTAGAGACCAAAGGAAATGCCCAGCCTCTCCTGACTGAGCTGCAGAGCTGAAAAACATCCCAAGATATTTATAACTGGATGGAACAGACCTACCCAATAAAGTAAGCCAGGAATCATGACCAGGCTCTGCCAGGATCATCTGCAACTTCTCTGATGCTGCCTGGTGAAGTACCAACCCATCCATCTCATGGTACAGAGTAAACAATTCGAGGTGAGGGGTTTTTAAATGGAATTTAAGAATTGTTACTTGTAGGTGAATCATAGCCCCAAACATGCTTCAGTATCTCTTTAATATAAAAACCCCTCTGGTCTGTTAGAATAAGTTTATATCCAACTCATACTAAGATTTGATTTGGGGGAAAAAAAAAAAAATCAATACCAGCTACCCAGAAATGCAGAGTTCATCTGTCTGCACATGAGATCACATTTCATTTTACATTTCTAAACCCCACTTTCCTCAACCTCCATTTTTCCAAAGTCAGCCAAGACCACGTGCCAGCTACTGCAAGGTTGAGTGGTTATCCATCAAGTGACCCAGGGAAAGGAGGGAGTCAGGCAGCACACCTCCAGTTATCCAGAACAGCTTTAAACAAGATACCAAGTGTTAAAAATGGTGAATTCATCTACGTTAAGCTCCCTGCTTTACCAGCTAGACAGGTCATTTAGAGCTGTCACAAGCATCTTTACACTACACTGCAGGCAGCAGCAGAGGCATCTTCACCAGCCACCCCGTGGAGCAATATGTTCTAATTATTATTTGCTTTGTCTTCTCTTTAGGGCTTTACCCATTAAGTGGTGGAAAATCAAGAGGATACAGGCAATAGTTATTCTTTTCATCTTCATTGCTATTCAATGGCTTCTCTAGCTTATGCCAATGTGTAAATAATCGTGCCAACATGGAAGTACTTATGCGCTTCACTAAAGAAATTAAAACCAAAGAAACTACTCCAGTTGCTTAGGTGTCAGCTGGAGGCACAGTGGTCCTGTTATTTTCCTGTTATTTACAGGCAAAGCAACATCTCAATTCTTCTGGTTTTCAGATACCCTGTCCCCACCACCACCAACTCTGTGTTCCCACAGCCAACAGTCCCCCAGTGCTGGGACTCCTGGCACCTTGGGGCTTTTCTGTCACTCAACAGATTCACCTTTATTTTGTGTCACTGGCCTGGCTGTGCAAACTGCAGATGGACCTAAATTCCCAGAAGAGCCTTTTCCTCTCTCTACTCTGCCTCTTGACTCCTGCAGTCACAACATTGGCCTTCAAGAGCTTGGTGGGACCTACAGACAAGCAGAACATCTCTTTCCCTGCCTCAATGCCTGGAGGATGCGCAGAGCAAACAAGGAGACAAACCTGCTGGGGAAGGTTCTTGCCTACACAGCTCAAAAACACCAACTGGGGCAACTTGCTGACTCAAAAAGGTGAATCCTTGTTTCCCCTCCTAAGGTCGCTTTGCTCTCTCATGCAGGACACACCTTTTAGTGCAATGTGCCCCTGGGGGCTGCGATGATGGGTTAGCCAATTACACAGAGAGAAGAGGAATTTGATGAATGGATCGGTTTTGGTGCACTCTGCACTTTTGACTCATAAATTCCACAGAAAACAAGGTAAATGGAGCATAACTTATTAATGAACAGAGCCCTAAATATCAAATGATCTGCTGTGAATCATCAGCTGGAGTTGTAGAGCCTTCATATCACGCTAGTTATGGCATGCTGCAGTGGCTCAGCATCAGACAAACTCCTCAGCCCACTGGTAAGTCTCATAAAAATCATCTAGGAAACAACATCCTGCTTTATTTAAGGCTGAGTGAAGTGAGGAGCTTGCCAGACCTTCAAACTACGACCTCTGGACAGGGTGATCTTGCAAGCCTCACCTTGCATCACAAGCCTGGAAACACCGTTAAGCCCATGATGAATGGTGAGCATTGCAAGAGGCACACGCACCCTAAATCTCACTGGGAAGCCCAGGAAAATTCAGGCAGCTCCAATGAGGGACTCCAATGAAGTGCCGGGACACTTGGGGGCAAGAGCTTTTCATACTGCATCACTTCTATTCCTTTAACCATCGGTAAAAGCAGACAGGAGACTCAGGAACCTGGTTGGACTAAGATCCAGGTTAAGCCTGAAACAGCAGATTGATTATTCCAGGAGAGCACCTCAGAGCAAAGAGGGGAAAAAACTCCACGAAGCACCTTTATTTACCACTTTTCTAGAAGCTTTCCTCCCCCTAAGAACTAAAAAAGTAGGAAAGAAAGAAGAAGGAACACCCATGCACCCAGGTACTTCTGCTCAAGTTATCCCTATCAGCTCAAGGATCACAGAGAGAGGAGCAGGAACACACACACACCCTGTTCTACTGACTGGTCACAGTGACATCAGGGCACAGCACCATTCTGGTCTCAAGTAACTAGCTTGCTCCTGTACTGCTGCTTTCACAAACCACATCTCTTGGCATCTCCAGGTCTCCCCAAACCCTCTTTTCTGTCATTTTCTAATTTTCTTTCTCATCTCATCTCATTCTCAAGCATTTGGCCACAACTCTGCCCCTGGTACTGAGCTCCAGTGACCTGTGGAAATACCTTGAAAGAGTTTCTTTCACCTGTATTGACAGAAGTAATAATAATAATAAACAGTGCCCACTTCCCTTCTAAACACCATTTCTTCCTCTCTCTGTGTGAGTACATCATCCCTCAAGCATCATCCCTCTTAATAGGCTTGAAGTGGGATCCTCCTGCAAACACACTTCTTGCAGTGATATACTGTCGGGGAAGACAGCAGGCCTGCCGGCGGCCTAGCTCTCTTCACCCAAGACATAGGCCCTGACAATATTCTCCTATTCCCATGAGAAAAGTTCCTCATGCTGAGAGGATCCTAATAATCCCATTCTCAAAACACAGCAGCCTTGCTGATAGGGGTACAGGCTGCCCTAAACCAAGCAGCAGTTATGGGAAGGGATCTGGGAGTAACAGAACATGTTAGGAACCAACCATAACAAGAGGGTCAAACAGCAGGTGTGTGGATGCTTTTAGGCATTAAAGGTAAACTAAGGATGTTTAGCTAGAAGATAGGTTTATCAGAACTCGTTATAATTACTAACCAATCAATATGGTGTGAACAGTGTGTGTAACCAATTAGCAGTTGCTTAGCTTGCCACGTTTGCAGTAAGAAAGGTCTAGAATCTGTGGGATTTCACCCAATAAAATGGCTGGCTTCCTGGCTTCACCTAAAATTCATATATTGAATTGCATGTTGCTCCCTGCTGGACACCACAATATACTATCTGTATTCTCCTTTTTCCTCCCACCTTTTCACACATCATCTTGTTCAAATAAACTCTCTGCCAAACTTTCACATGGCAGAGAGCAATTAGAGCATCAAAGCAAAAGAAATTACCACTGCTTGATGCTGTGCCACAGGCAGGACAGTCAATAGAAAGCTACTTTAGGTGAAATCAGTATTTAAAATACATTTTTATAAAGCCATTTTTGCCAAAGGCTGAGAGACTACCCCTCTCTCTCACCACCCATAACACTTAACGCTGCAGCTAGAGCAAGTTTCTAGAGTATTAAAGCAAAAATTCCTAGACAGATTATTGCAATCTGACTGAAAGAGCAGCAAACTTGGGGAAAATAAAGTGAAATTGACCACTGAAGTCAGCAAAAAGAATGACTTTATACCAGAAAATGTGAACTCTATCAAAAGGAGCCCAGAAGAATGGAACATGGTTACTTAAACAAACCTACATTTCCCCCTTGCTGATATAACAGAATATTAGTAATTAATAATCAAAAATGCAAGAGAGACACAGGAGCAAGGAATTCAGAGTTCAGCATAAATTAACAGCCTCTTAAGAGGACATGTGAGTATTTTTATACAGCCCTGACTTAAGGTGGATCACCCAGGAGTCGTGACTAAAAGGTCCTACTCATTTTGTCATCTTCAAGAGCATTTTTCACCTGGTGGCTTGAAACCAGAAGCTGTGCCTGCTTAGCTAGCACAGGACAGGGCTGCTCAGCGTCCTGTGATTCCCAGTGTTGATGTGCTGAACGTGCTTTCTACTGGAAACAGAAGGGAGCAGCGTAAGGCTGCAGTTAGTGTGATGTGTGTCCCTCTGACGGGTGTTAATATGGAATAATGCTGGGGGTGCAGAATGACAGACCCTTGGATGGCCACGGGCCTGGGAGGGACAGCTGGAGATCCTGCATGGACTGAATGCAGCAAGTTGAAGCAGCAACAAACTATAGAAAGGATGTGCAAAGCTTCACCTAAAGGACCACAAAGTGGCACAGTGTGTGCATTGGGATACCTCTGGAGAAACAGCTTGTCTCTGAACAGAAGGTGCTCAAGAAGGAAGAAGAGGAAGGTGCCTGAGCCTGCAGAACCAGCTGCCCGGCCAGTAGCAAGACAAGAGCTGCAGGATGTCTGGTGGGGGTTGCCTGGCCAGCACCCCAGCCTGTCAGTTTAAGGTGTATATGGTTATGTCCTCGGGAGGCCCCAGCTGGATCCTGTGTCCAGAGCTGGGGCCCCAATACAAGATAGATGTGGGGCTGTTGGAGAGGGGTCAGAGGAGCCATGAAGATGATCAGAGGGCTGGAGCAGCTGCCCAACAAAGAAAGACCAAGGGAGCTGGGCTGGTTCAGCCTGGAGAAGAGAAGGCTGTGGGGGGACCTCATTGCAGCCTGCCAGTGCCTGAAGGGAGATTATAAACAGGAGGAGAATCAGCTTTTTAAAAGGACAGACAATGGCAGGACAAGGGGGATGGATTAAAGCTGAAGGAGGGAAGGTTTAGATTAGATATTAGGGGGAAGTTTTTTCCAGAGAGTGGTGAGGGGCTGGAACAGGCTGCCCAGAGAGGGGGTGGGTGCCCCGTGTCTGGGGGTGTTCAAGGCCAGGTTGGCTGGGGCCCTGGGCAACCTTGTGTAGCTCCAGGCCTGAGGTTGGTGTCCCTGCCTGTGGCAGGGGGTTTGGAGCTCTGTTATCCTTGGGTTCCCTTCCAACCCAGGCCATTCTATGATTCTATGCCTTGTGGGGGTCTCCTGTCAGCACTCCAGCCTGTCAGTTCAAGCCAGTGGGCTGTGCTATCCCTGGAAGGTCTGTAAGCCAGGGACTGGAGCTGTTTGGGGTGCGCTTTGGTGGGCTGGAGCCTCCCAGTGCTGCCCGTGCCCCCAGCACTGTTTGCTGCCTTTATTCGGGTCATAAATTGTTCAATTTGGCTAAAATCCTGTTAGGGACCCAGCCATTTATAACAGTTACCCATCTGCTTGAATAATGTGGGCTGTTTATTGTGGTATTCCTTTCCACAGCCATCCCTGCCTTCAGCAGCCTCACCCTGACAGAGAAGGGAAACAGAGTTAATACGTTAAATTGAGCAGCAAGATTACAGGGGCTGCCTCTCTGATAGAAAGTGTATTCACTGCTGATAAATTCCACTTCTCCTCAAAATTAGAATTAACAAGTCACTGGCTAATACCTGCAGAAGACAAATCACATCCCTAGAGCTACCTGGTACCTGTGCTTTGTCCCCAGACGCCATCAAGAGCCAAAGCCCTGAGCAAGAAACAAGCTGCATGAGAAGCTGTTTGACTTACAGAGGGGAAGCAGAGATATAGTGGTCCCAAGCCCAGCCAAGAGACCCCTTTTCACATCACCTACTTGCCCCAAGCCAACCCTTTTCCTCACACCTGAAGGAGAAATACAAGGGGGAGGTAGGCTATCAAGGAGGGGAAAAAAGAAGCAGCCAAACAAAACCAAACTCCCAAAGCACATCTGATCTTATCCCAAACCATCAGTCAGCTTAAAGATTTCTTTGGAGGTGCTGAATTCTCAGAGATGGCTCCAGGGGACAATTTACCATCTCTCTGAAATATTTGGGCGATTTCAGGAGTGGTCAGGTGTGCCAAGATACATCTTTCTGATCCATGCCAAGGATTGCTTTCATTCTTCATTTGCTAGATCATGTCTAAAACAGAAAAAAACAGAGATTTCTGTGGCAGCAGCAGGTGCTACCTGGATAGATCCAAGCTGGTGCAGCACTGGGGAACATCATCTTCCACCCCACTTCCCTCCATCACTGTCAAAGGCTTCACCCAGCACCACTGGACAGGGCTGCAGTGGTACAGACACAACAAGTAAACTTTGAAAAAGCAAAATGGTTTTTTTCTTTCCTTTTTTTGTATCTAGAATAATGGCTTTTCTACAAGCCAGGCAGGAAACAATGTGAAAGTGTTTCCACAGGCAAAGCTTGAGAACACCATGAATTGCCTTGCTTAATGGACTCAGGAATTCAGTTATCCATTTGGAAACCTCAGCCCTTTAAGGGAGACTGAGTGGAATGGTTCAGCCCCCAGGAAGCACACAATGGGGTTTCACAGCTCTGGGAGTAGCATTAAGGTCTCCTCAATGTGATGGAGCAAATGCTGTTCAGAAAGGAGAGGAGCACCCAGCTCTGCCACCCCTCCTGTGGAAAGGCACCCACAGCCCTCCCCACCCAGGGGCCTCTGCACTCCTCATCCATCCTCAGGACTCTGCATTACTTCAACCAGCACAGGAAGAACCAGTAATGGACAGGGCCAGCAGGCATCTGGCTCTAGGTTCTGCAGCAACCAACAGCTGAGACACATAATTGAAAGAAAATGAAGTAATTGGGCCATTTCCCCTGCCCCAAGCAGGGACTGCCCAGGAGGAAGGACAGCTACCCATCCCACACCACCACTGCCCAGCCATGGAGCCCAGTGAAAGCAGAGACTGTGCGGGGTTTGGGGGATTCAACCTTCACACAGGAGCAGTCACTGGCATTTGACACCTCTCACTGCTGTGAGCTGTGCTGCCCAGGAGAGAACACAGTCCCCAGCCCAGGCTGGCAGAGGGGCACAGCCCCAGCCACCCTTATCCCTGCCCCAGGCAGCATCCATCACTCCCACAGGATAGTGCTTGGACATGCACATGAACCAGGGATGGAAAACTCAACCTGACACATCTGCTGTAGCAAAAAGAGTTCAAAGGTGGTGCTCACTCCTCTACTGCATGTGGATGTTTACAGTGAGAGCACAGGCACAGCCTCTGCTGGCACAGGCTGCCAGCTCAGCTCGGCATTTGCTCAGCTCTGGACAGATCAGAAGAGACCAGTATAAACTGGAGTCTGGGGATGCTGCTTCCACCCCCCTCATCTCACTGCTTCATATGCTGAGGCATAAGAGGAGATTTAATGCCCTCACATATCAGCTCCATTGCCCTGTGGGGCAGCCAGGCACACACCAGCCCTGACTCTCACCCCATCACATCCAGACTGTGGCCATGCAAAGAAATACATCCAAGGAGGCTGCCTGCCCCAGCAGCACACTGAGCATCACCCAAGCCCTGCTCTCTTTGGGAAACCATAAATGGGGCAGGAAAAGCAAGGCCATTTTGTGGACCTGCTTTGGCAAGGGGGGGTTGGACTCTGTGATCTCAAGGTCCCTTCCAACCCCTATGATTCTGTGAATCTCCCAGCATGAATCTTACAGAGGAAGGAGGATTGATACATAACACACAAAATAAAAGCAAAGTGATGCCATTTACAATTTAATTAAAGGATAAAACACACCAGAAGAACAAAAATTCTAGGTCTGATTACCATTAATTCACAGAAACGTGCAAACGTTTCGGAGAGTTCTGAGGCTTCTGGAGAGCAGCCCTGTGAGAAGGACCTGGGTGTCACCGTGGATGAGAAACTGAACGTGAGCAGCAGTGGCTCTGGCAGCTCAGGAGGCCAATGGGATCCTGGGCTCCATCAGCAGAGGGGTGGCAGCAGGGACAGGGAGGGGATTGTCCCTCTCTGCTCTGCCTTCCTGAGGCCCCAGCTGGATCCTGTGTCCAGACAGGTGCCCAACACAAGAGAGATGTGGGGCTGTTGGAGAGGGGTCAGAGGAGCCACGGAGATGCTCAGAGGGCTGGAGCAGCTGCCCTACAAAGAGAGGCTGAGGGAGCTGGGCTGGGTCAGCCTGGAGAAGAGAAGGCTGTGGGGGGACCTCATTGCAGCCTTCTAGTCCCTGAAGGGAGCAGAGAAACAGGAGGGGAATCAACTTTTTAAAAGGATAGACAATGGCAGGACAAGGGGGATGGAGTGAAGCTAAAGGAGGGAAGGTTTAGATTAGATATTAGGGAAAGTTTTTGTAGAGAGAGTGGTGAGGGGCTGGAACAGGCTGCCCAGAGAGGGGATGGGTGCCCCATCCCTGGGGGTGTTCCAGGCCAGGTTGGCTGGGGCCCTGGGCAACCTTGTGTAGCTTCAGGCCTGAGGTTGGTGTCCCTGCCCACGGCAGGGGGGTTGGAGCTCTACAATCCTTGTGGTCCCTTCCAACCCAGACCAGTCTATGATTCTATGGGCACACACACACCCTGGTGCCAATAATGAAACCTATACATACCCACAGCTGGGCCCTAAAGCAGAGCTAAACCATACTGAAGAACACATAATTCTTCTCCATCCTGTGCAACCTAGCAGCTCAGAGGGATTTTTCTTCCCCAAAAAAATTAAATAAGAGAAATAAGAAGTCACTTCTAGGATTAGATCCCAAAAGCCAGATTGCAGCTGGGAGCCCAGGCACCTGCAGATCAGTATTTATAAATGAAAGCACTGACATGACTTTAAATACAGTGTCATCAGAAACTTAATTATACAGCAGCAAGTCTCTAATTGGAAGTCACAGAGCAATATATTGGCTTTGTCATGTGATTTGACACTCTCCAAACTGCTTTCCCAGGGTTGTTTGTGTTATCTGTCGGGGGTTTGAACAGTGGTGTTTGTTTGCAGGCTGTGGAGGGATTAGCCCTATTTATCTTCGTGGGCTTTGTTTCCTTGAACACAGACTCGATTCACTGGGGGTTGTGTCAGTGCACCAGGAAGAGCTTTGGAATTGCATCCCCCAGCCCAGAAGCAGATTTGCACTGGCTGGAGCAGGGTACCTTGGGCACCCAAAAAACACCTCACACTCAGGCTGGTGCATCTGCATCCCACCAGCAAGACAAGCTCAGAAACACCAGCTTTGCCCCTAAACCTTTGATGCTCCAAGCTTCATGGCACACAGTTCCTCTTGCCTCTGCAAGCACAGGCTAACGAGCACTGCCAGAGAGCAGCAAGAGAAACCAGTGAAGTGGGTTGCTTAAAGGCTCTATTACAAAGCCTAGGGTGCTCATTCCCCCCCTCTCCCCCCACCCCTGTTTGTACTTCGGTGCACTCACAATCTCTAATTCCTTGTTTTCACCCATTTATTGTGCTCTGCAGCAGCTCCTCCTCTTTGCCTGCCTTGGGGCTGCCAAATCCTGACCCAAGAGGTCTGAGAGCAAAAACAAGGCTGAGAACAGGGCAAAACAGAGCTTCACTTCATTAGGATTTAATATCCAAGTCCCCATGGCCTGAGTAACACTCATGTACCAGTCAGACACCTTTGACATGGCACCCTTCATGCCTTAGTTTGCAGGATGTCTCCTCCTCTGGTTTCTTACTCCTGCACCATGCAGCAGCCCTTGGCCTCACCAGCCTGTCCTGAAACAGTTTGGACTTGTAAAATATCATTTTCATGGATATATCCAGCAGGAAAGCTGGCCTAAAATTGGTTGGACTTTTTAAATATCAGAAATTAAACAGTGGGAATTTTCAGCCTTGAGAAGAGAAGCCTGAGAGGGGATCTGTTCAATGGTTATCAATAGCTGAAGGGTGGGACACAGGGGGACATGGGCAGCCTCTTCCCAGTGTCTGTGGGGACAGGACAAGGGGCCATGGCCTCAAGTTGGAGCACAGGGAGTTCCACCCCAATCTGGGGAAGAACTTCTTCCCAGTGAGGGTGAGGGAGCCCTGGGACAGGCTGCCCAGGGGGTGTGGAGTCTCCTTCTCTGGAGAGATTCCAGCCCCGTCTGGACACCGACCTGTGTGCCCTGTCCTAGGGAACCTGCTTTGGCAGGGGGTTGGACCCCATGGGCTCTGGAGGTCCCTTCCAACCCCTATGAGTCTGATTTCCCTCTGTGCCCACGTGGTGCCATTGTACAATGATGTTGTAATGTAACTGCTCCTGTCCTGATTAAAACAAATCACCTTTCACTTCTGGTCTGTGGGAAGCCACAGGGTCAGTGGGAGGTGGGACAGGTGAGAGGCACAGACAGGGGTGTGTGAGAGGGAAGTGCTTAGAGAGGAGGAAGCCTGTTTGGGGGGAACACAGACCTGTGATAAATCAGTTTGAAAGTTTAGAAGCAGTGTAGTTTTATACTAAAATATTAAGTTGTTTCCTGTAATTAACATATAACTTTGCATGTTTACAGAATATTTTTTCAAAATTAAAAAACAGAACAAATGCTTCTAGAGAAAACTGAGGAAAAAATAAGAACTAAAGGATATCCTCAGTGTCCTGTATTGTCCACATAATATTGGCTTTATTTGGCTGAGCCCCCATGGATACCACAATGAGCCCCCATGGATACCACAATGAGCCCCCATGGATACCACAATGAGCCCCCATGGATACCACAATGAGCCCCCATGGATACCACAATGAGCCCCCATGGATACCACAATGAGCCCCCATGGATACCACAACACAACCTCGCTCTCCACCTTGGGATGCTCTCTGTTCCCGTAACACCTGGAGGTTGGTATCCACAGCACCAAAATTTGAGAGTACAGAATTGTCATTACTTGAGCTGGAAGTCACCAGCCCAACTGATTTGTCCTGTTTAAAAACCTACTTGTTTCCAAACACAGTCAGGAGAGATACAAACACTCAGCCCTCTGGCATGGGCCCACCTGGTGCTGAGCCACACACTGCATCTCCTGAGAGATTTTAAGGGGTTAAACAACATAATGATGAGATTGATATTACCTCAAACAGGGGGTCTGAAAAGCCAAGGCAATAAATCCATTTGACTCAGGAAGGCCTGAAGAAATGTGACCTTTCCCTGTCTCTTACAACCCAGAAGGCTGAAGCCAGCACCCAAACCAATGAAGTTATATCTTTATTTGCCTAATCTACAAGCAGATGGCCTTCAAATTTCCCTAATTTTGGAGATCTGCTCAGGCAGAACCAGCAGCACAACTCATGTCTGTGTGTTCCCCCTGTAGAGAAGAGTTTGACAACATCCTCACATGAGCCATCACTTGGTTATTGCCTTCCCAGCCCTGAGCTCATCAGACCCGTCCCTTGTAATTAGATACATATATTTTCTTTGTTTTCCTCCTGGATTAGGAGGTATTTAAAGCAGGTATCATCTTTTTTGAGCTATGATTGTAGAGTATCTACCACAGAGTCTAACCCTTGGCTGGAGCTCCTAATCACCAGGGTAATGAAAATACTTAGTTTTCAGTTGTAAATTGAAAAGTCAGTTCTCAATTAACTGGGATAACCAAAGGATAAATACTTCAAGTAGAGCAAAAACATGGTTAAAAAGGCATGTAATTTAAACTGAACTGAATAGGCTTTTATAGCTTATGTATAAAATTGTATTGAATTGAATGAAACCACGTTCACATCATGTCAGCTCTGTTGACCACATGCCTGAGGAAAGGCTCAAGCACAGGGATCCAACTGGAAACACATCCCTTTGTCTCCTTTTCTCAGGTCCTCAGGAACATTTCTGGATGGGGTGTCCTGCCTTGCTCCAAGAGGAAACACTTGCTACAGCCAAGGCAAAGGGATAGGTCAGAAACATCCCTTCTGTCGGCTGCAGCATCTGCCACCACCCATCACGTTGTGGCCTCCACTAACAACCCAAACATGGCATCAGCATTTGCTCACAATTCAGTACAGTTATTTTAAGCTTCATTTTCCTAACTGGGTGTAGAGCAGAAGTGTCTCTGGAGGCCAAGGATGTGCATTTACTCTGTTTAAAGGTGGTTACAGCTGAGCAAGCCACAAACTACCTGTGGGCTCGGATCCCACCAATCTGGTGGTACCAGAGCTCAGCACTGAGTTCATCCCAGTCTGTACTGGTGTGGAAATCAGACTCTGGCTCCTTTCCTTCCCAGCATAATCTCCTTAGTAAATTCTCTCACAACAAGCAGTTGAAGGAGAGAAAATAACCCAATTCACAGACAGGTGGTGGCATAGGAGAACTGCATCTTCCCCATGATGCAGTGATTTCCTCCACCAGCCTCTTGCTGCTCAGGAGACAAAAAAGCACTGATAAAACAAGTGGCCAGGCAATAGCCTGAGGAGTTGGGGAGGAGCAATGCGGCTGGAAAAGCAGCAGAGCCCAGGGAGATATGAGGAGCTGGAGCCAAGGCTCCAAAACATGTTAGTTCAGGGGTTTGGCTGTTCTCTCCCCATGTAGCTGGTATCACACACAGTTGAACTCATGAAAAGTTTATCCCACACTAACACCTGTGCACATTTTCTCTTGCAGAGCAGCAAACACCCATGGCAATCTCCTATACCAGCACTGCTTGGGCGGGAGATATATGGAGATGGAGCCAGAGGCTCCCACAAGCACCTCATCCCAGCCCCTGCTCGAGTCCAAGCCTCTTCCCCACTGGCTGCATCACACTGCTCTTCTGCAGCAGCAACACTTCCAGGTCAGTGCATGATGCACCACAAAGCCCAAGTGCTTTAACCCTGATGTGTGGAGCCACACTGGAGGCAGGCAGGGACAGAGACAGGCAGACACAGCCTCTTGCCAGCCTGTCTGCCTGCGCAGACACCACTGCAGTTCTCTGAAACCTTTTGTGGGAAGATAAGGGACTGCCCTGTGCTCCCATGTTTCCAGCCTCACTGGCATTGCCATCACCAGAAAGAGAACAGCTTTCTCAGCAACCACCACTGCAGAGAGGTGGGCGATGGTCTCTTCAGCCAGGGGACAGGAGATGGGCCAAGGGGCAATGGGCTCAAGCTGCCCCAGGGCAGGGCAGCTCAGATGGGAGGGAAAAGTTCTTCCCTGGCAGAGTTGTGGGGCTGTGGCACAGGCTGCCCGGGGAGGGGCTGAGTCCCCACTCCTGGGGGTGTTTAACAGAGGGGAGATGAGGTGCTCAGGGAACTGGTTTAGCACAGGACAGGAGGGGTTGGACTCGATGAGCTTAAAGGGCTTTTCCAGCCTTGTGACTCTGTGATTCACTAGCAACAGCTCCTGATGCAGCTCAGAGGCTCCTCATGAGCAGGAGCCTTTGATGGGAGGGCTGGTGGCAGCCTGAAACCATCAAAACTCAGGGAACAGCAAGGAGAAAAGTTACATTTGAGAGAAATTATGCAAAATCAGGATTTGGCTTTGCAGATACAGGCTACAGAATCTGGTTCTGTAGCAGATTTGGGAGTGGTCCTGAAAGATCCTATTCCCATAGGGACAGCAGATGGAGTGAAAAATAAGTTTAAATAATCAGCTGTTTAAAACAGCATAACAAGAAAACCACCCAAAACACACAAACAAAACACCCACAGGAGTCTTGAACTGCCAGCTGAAGGGAAGGAATAAGAAACCAATCTAAAAAAAACCCCAAAACAAACCCCAAAATCTTATTTGGAAGTTGATGTGCAAGCATGAAGATGAATTCCTGTCTCCTCAGACCCAGCTCCATCAGCAGTATAACTCCTTATTCCATCCTTACCGTTCACATCAATTAATTTATACTGCTGTAGCAGCTACAGAAAGAGTCACAAAGCAAATAAATTGGTGTCTATAAAACTGTAATATCCACCCTGGTGTGACCTAGGAGTGCTGATGAACTACAGCAGGGAGATGGGCTGCACCACTGACAGCATGAAGGGATCCAGCAGCTGTCAGACAGTATCCTGTAGCCATAGCCATGGGTCACCTCCTGGGTGTCAGCTCCCCAAGGCAGAGGGGTAAAGAAGTGACTCTAAGTATCCTTCAGGAACAAATACCAGAAGCCTTTAAGTGACATTAGGAGCTTATATTTTTTGCAAGAAAATCTGCTCTGTAGCAGAGCCATGAAGTGCCAAAGGAGCTGGCTATCCTCATCTGCCAGCTTTGACAAGCTTCATCTCATCTCCACATGAAAGTGCTCCCTAAGCATCTGAGTGCTAGCTCCAGACAGCTTTACCCTACCTGAGGCAGCCCAAAGCAGGGGTTTGATCTTCCCTTACATCTCAACTGCCTGGATTGAGGTGGGTAATCCCTTGGATGTCAGACAACCTCCTCACAGATGTACTGAGACTCTTCCCATCACACGAGAAGGTCAGGTACCCACTGACCTCCTGGGACAGTGGCAAACACTGGCTGTGAGCACAGCCTGGCTGGCACAGCAACTGTGGGACCTGCTCACCCCCCAACCAGGTCTGGAGAGTCCAGGCATCTCCAGGGGCTTCCCAACTCCACTCAGAGGATGAGCAAACCCATCTCCTTTCCCGTCTCCAACAGAGCCTGATTGAAACAAAGCTCCCTTACAGGATACACAGACATCCACAGACAAACCTGTGCCTCTGCTCACCACAAAACATGATGTAAATTACTCAGGGACACTTTTTCCCTTTTCCTTGCCTTTTAGCAGAGCATGACATGATTTACATTCTGCTTGCAGATGAATCAAGTCAAATGCTTAATTATAAATAGCACTTGTAAATAGAATCCTTTCAGCTGGAATATTTGTGTAGGGAAAACAAGCGAGTCCTTAATAATGACTTTAGTGCTAAGACCTGATTCCCAGCCTGGCTCAGGCCAGACCCACCACCTGCAGTGGCACAATGACAACTCACACTGACTGAGGATCTGTCCCCACATAGATACAAGCAAAAACTAAAATTAAGCCCAGTATTTTTATTTACACAGAGCTGAAATACACACCTTCTAAAGCCAAGCCCACGTTCAGCAGATTAAATACCTCTATAGCTTGCCACTGAGGTTATGGAAAGGTGGAGGAAAATGTGCCTCAGTGGTGATAGGATTTCCCCCCTTCCCAGACATATTTATTAGGATAGATCATCTGCTACAGGTAAGATGGGAGAAGGTATCATTTGCATACTCTAAGTGCTCAGACATCATGAGGTGCCACCAAACTGGGAAGCCCCAGCTCTGACCCATCTAGCTGCAGCCTCGAGGCCGCCAAAAGCTTCAGGATGACACAAAGCTAGAACTGGAGATTAAAGACATGTAAGAGACAAAAAAGACTCCACGTTAAAAAGCTGAAAAGGCTTCAATTAGAAGAGCCTTTTCTACCACCCCACCTGTGCCAGGACTCAGCCATCTCAGGGAATATGAAGCACAAAAGAGAAAAGGAAAAAGAATCATTGCTTTGTACAGTCAGCTCTTTTTTTAAAATTAACTTTGGAGGTTTAATGTGTTCTTGAGAGTTCATTCCTCCTCTTTGCTCTTTGGGTGAAGCCCTCTGTTTGCCATCACAACTGGATGTAGGATAATGAATGCAATATCATACCCAGAATTATTCTGACATCGGGCTGAGAATAAATAGAAACGGTGTTTGCATGAATTCTCTTTAAAAATAAGAGGCTCTTATTTTTATGACACTGTCCCTTGTCATCAAGAACAAAGAAGAAAGATGCTAGGGAAAAAAGAAGTCTCTGAGCAAAAGGCAATCTGAATCTTTACAGACTGATACAGGCTCCAGACTGGAGCTGCTGGAGAGCCCAACTGCCCCAACCCACACACACAGATTTCACCTGGGCAAGCAACTGCTGTGAGATCCCACCTGGGTCTGCTAAACCTGCCATGAAAACTAACAAGAGATGGGTTAACAGCAGCTGAAAACAGTTTGGTTGTTTGAGGGAGGGGGTGTTTAGGTTTTGTGGGGTTTTTTTGTTGTTTAGGTTTTTTTAGAGCCTGGGAATTCAACCAGATTCAATGTTAAATTCAATTTATTCCCAGGGAAGCTCAAGCACTCCTGAAAATCCAGCTAGGCTAGTATCTTCACCTGGGAGTACAGAAATACTTCAGAAATCCAAACTTCATCCTTTTCCCTAATAAAACTAGTAGTGATGGAAGGCAGACCAAGAGGAGAAGCATCTCAGGCTACAACTGGGTAATCCACACAGCCTGGGATTAAAAAGAGGACTGTATTCACCGGGGCAACAAGTACTGTCCTAATCTGACCAAGTCAGGGAGCAGCAACTCCCTGAAGGCTCCACTCCATCTGCTCGGAGATGACAGAGCTGTACAGGGTTTAGCCACAAGCAGAAGGGAGAACCCCAGCCCTGACAACATTTATAATTTACAGGATTAACCCCACCATGAACAGTGTCTTTGGAACCTCTTCCTTCAAAGAGTGATGCTATTGGAACCTCATCCTTCATTTTAAGGGGAGGTACCTTACACCAGACCAACAGACATGAAGGGTACAGCTAAATTTATCCCATACTAAATAACTCACAAAAGACTTGCTGAATCAGAGATGCATCACGACTACACAGCATCCAACACAACTTAAACCAGCGAAGCCAAAATTTACAGCAACACAGATCAACTCAGGATAGATGCACCAACACTGCTATCAGAATCATAGAATGGCATGGGTTGGAAGGGACCCCAAGGATCACAGAGCTCCAACCCCCCTGCCACAGGCAGGGACACCAACCTCAGGCCTGGAGCTACACAAGGTTGCCCAGGGCCCCAGCCAACCTGGCCTTGAGCACCCACCCCCTCTCTGGGCAGCCAGTTCCAGCCCCTCACCACCTCTCTCTGGAAAAAACTTCCCCCTAATATCTAATCTAACCCTTCCCTCCTTCAGCTTTAATCCATCCCCCTTGTCCTGCCATTATCTATCCTTTTAAACAGTTGAATCCCCTCCTGTTCCTCTGCTCCCTTGAGGTACTGGCAGGCTGCAATGAGGTCCCCCCACAGCCTTCTCTTCTCCAGACTGAACCAGCCCAGCTCCCTCAGCCTCTCTTCTTAGGGGAGCTGCTCCAGCCCTATCTAGTCAGTCAACGAGGGGTTTGCCCTGAGAAGCACCCAGCAACACCTCTGCACAGATTTTTGCCCCAGCCCTTGGTTAAACAGAGGAGTGATGTACTGTCTTAAAGCCAACTGCCAAATGAAGTCTCAGGAAGGATAGGAGATGTCAGGCCTGGGAGCTTTGCTGAAGCAGAGACTAATACCTGTCAGATCAGGCAAGGTTTAAACACCCAGCAGCTTCAGATCCCCATTTCATCTTAAGAAAAACCCCAATACAACATAACCAAACAAAAATACCCAAACAAAAAACCCAACCCACAAACAAGCAAAAAAATAGAAAGCACCAGAGAAAAATGTTATTAAAAAAAGAGTTGTTCCTGGCCATTAGACCAACATCTCTGTTAAACAGCCAGATGAGAACAGCAAAGGTAAACACACAGAACGACGTTTTGATGTGCTGATTTGTATGTTCAGAGGGGGGGAAAAAAAAAAGCCCACCATGCAGTGATTACACAGCTGGTTAACTTTAGGGAGAAGCTTGGGATTTTTATTAAGAAAAAGGAATGCAATTATAACTTTGGCACGAAACAATTTATCCCAGACTTGTTATTTCTTTCTCTTTGTCAGTTTAATGCCTCAAAAAATCCTTTATCTTATTATTTATCTCTATGTTTGTTTGTTGAAGGACATCTTTCCGTGCCTCCAAGCCACTTTATTCATTAGTTCTCAGGAGTTCACGTCCTATTTCATTATGTTTTAATCTTTACAGTTGTTAATTTGCATTTCATTTCCTGCTGCAGCGAGGGGGGGAAAAAAACCTTGCTAACAAAAAAAGTTATTGTAAATATTAATATGAGTCAAGTGATAATCATCCAAGAAAGAAGCATTGTGCAGCAGGAACAATTACCTGTGGCTAAGGCAGAACGCAGCCACTCGAGTAGCTACAGAGGCTTCAAGTGGAGGGGCAGCTGCTCCTTAACAGGGCCATCACAGCCAACATTTAGGATTAATGACTTGCTTCAAGGAGAAGCTGCCTGGGGACACGGCACAACCAGGTAACCAGGTGACTGAAGCCCATCAGAAGTTGGGCTGCTTTATCCTCTCCAAAGCACCAGTTCGGTGCAAGCAACATGCTGACCAACAGCACAACCGTGGCACCGACCCACAGAAACTTGGAAAACAGTAAAACAAGCCAGAGAAATAACTCCCAGCCCAGAAATCCCAAACCTGAAAGCCAAACACACCCATCAGGTTGGGCATCCCGCTCCACACACCCTCCGCCTTCACCACCAGCTCCTCGGCTTCTGGAATCACACCACAGCAAGTCCAGTTTCCGCGCTGGGAGAGACACACTCAGCTCAGCTCACACAAAGAAAAACCTTCCCACTCCCAAAGAAAACCCCTTTTGACTTACTGAGGTCCAGAGCATCCTGCTGCAGGCTCCGAGCTCTGCTCCTGCTGCCTCAGGCCAGCCCATCACCAAGCTGCTCTCAGGAAAGGACTCAGGCCACCCCAAGCAACAAATATCTCCTCTGAAGAGCTGCCCTGGCCCAACCACATCGTGCCACTTCAGAGATGGCTAATTGCTCATTAGATAAATTCAAGACAGGCTTGTAAATGCACGTTAGTTTTAACAGAAGGGAGCACTTAGTGATTCAAAGGGTGAGCAGGGAGCCTCAGCTCTGCCTGGCCCCTAATGAACCTCCTGCAAGCACTGCAGGTGTAGGAGGGGAGGGGGCTGCTGGTGCCGCTCCTTAAAAAGCCTTTGCCCAAAAGAGAAGGGAAGTTGGGTACTGGTACTGCCTCTTTGCTCATTGGCCTCCCAGTCCCCATGTCATACCAAGGGGAACCCCTTAAGTCATGTTTCCTGCCTTGGTTGTTATTACACTTCCCCAGCACGCAGCTACTGTATTGGTAAGGAGGCAGTGACCATAGAGCAGCAGTAGCTGGGGTTTGAGCACAAGCCTATAAAAGCCTGGTCCAGACATTCAGCTTCCTGCTGTTTGCAAGAGGATTGCCTCTAACTCCTCACACTTCTCCTGCCTTTGTAAAAGCTCCAGCAGCTTGTACCGAATCGCCCATCTAAAGCCATTTCTGCGAGCAGATGCTGCTCCTGCCCATCAATCACAGCAACCCACTCTCCTAGACGTGCTGCAAGCAGGCAAAGCACGGCAGCTATACGGGCTTAATGCTCATTAAAAAGTAAATGAGCCTCTCTCCTTTATTGTTTCCCTCTCACGTTCCTCAGGTTTGCTGGGTTTGGATAGGGACCAGCCCCCCACCCACCCACACAGACCAGGGGAGCTCTTTGCAGCAGCCAACCAAAGGAGTTGTCCTCAGGATAAAATGCCCTACACAAACTTCAGAGGATCTTACAGGATTGATCTTTGCAATGAAAAATTAAATGCTTCAACCTAGCAAAAACAGAGCTTTCCTTGATGAGTGACATGATGTAATTTACTGTAATCATTAGCTTAGAAAAGCCTGGGAGCTGATCTTCTAGATGGGCTCAGTCCTGGAGTTCCCCCTGGCAGGAACAGGAATCCATTTTGCAGGGTTTTGTACATTGAAGTTGTTCTAGGAACTTTTCCCTCCCTATGTGTGGGAGGAAGAGAGAGAGTGGAGGTTGGGCAAGGATGAAGTCAAAGAGTCACAGAATCACAGAGGTTGGAAGGGACCTCCAGAGATCATCAGGTCCAACACCCTGCCAAAGGAGCTCCCCAGCTCACACTGCACAGGTCGGTGTCCAGATGAGTCTTGAATCTCTCCAGAGATTCTGGAATCTCTCACACCCCCTGGGCAGCCTGTCCCAGGGCTCCCTCACCCTCACTGGGGAAAAGTTCCTCCCCATGTTGGTGTGGAACTTCCTGTGCTCCAATTTGCAGCCATTGTCCCTTGTCCTGTCCCCAAAGACACTGAAAAGGGGCTGGCCAATTCCCCCTGCATCCCATGCTTAAGATATTTATAGACATTAATAAGGTCTCCCCTCAGTCATCTTCTCTCCAGGCTGAACAGTCCCAGCTCTCTCAGCCTCTCCTCACAGGGGAGATGCTCCAGGCCCTTCATCATCTTTGTAGCCTCCTCTGGACTCTCTCCAAGAGATGCCTGGCTTTTTTATCCCAGGGAGCCCAGCACTGGACACAACACTCCAGGTGGGGCCTGACCAGGGCAGAGCAGAGGGGGAGGATCACATTCCTCTTGATCCACCCCAGGATCCCACTGGCTCTCTCAGCCACCAGGACACGCTACTGGCCCATGGCCAACCTGTCATCTACCAGGACCCCAGGTCCATCTCCACAGTCCTGCAAGCCTGTGGAGAAGAACAGACCTGCTGTGCTCTGCCCACCATGGGATTTCCCAAAGAATTGGAAAAAAAAACCCCAGGGACAAGAGCATCCTCCCATCAGAGACACACGTTATCACTTAAAGGAGGAATGATTGCCAGCCACACAAGGAAAAAGGGTTGCTAATGAATTCCAGTAACAAAGTACCCAGGAATTAACTGGAGTTTTGCACCTGCAGGATTCCTGCTGAGCAAAATCAGCCTCACTTCTACCTCTCCCCTACAGATAATACTCCCTTCCCCTAAAAAAGGGCCTGTACCAGCACATCAGTTATCACCCAGCTTCATTTCCAACAGCCTTGTCCTGGGAAGAGCCTGAGCAGCCTTAGCAACTGCTCCCATCCCCTGAAACAAATCCTCAGCTTCTCTCCTTTCTGAGGAGCATCCCAAATTTTGCTCTGGCTGGGCAAAGCCTATAGCAACCTCTTCAGAGTCACTCGAGCCTTGCTGGGGCTTAGAGGGAGGCAGCTGGCAGCAGGGAGGCTTTAGCTGACAGATAAACAAGAGTTTGGCAGAGCCACCCCAGATTCTGCAGCTGCTGCTCTGAGTCACAGGTGAGAAAAACACCCAGGAGAAGTTGACTCAAAGGGGTAAATGTATCAAATAAGGTGAAGCAAGAACTCAAATAACCAAAGCACCCACCCAAAGGCTAGGCAGCACTCCTGTCCCTGCTTTAGGAACTCTAATCCAAGGCGAATTCCTTTCTCTTCACCCTCTTCCCAAGCTCATTCAAGAAAATCTGGCAGGAGGGATGATTTTGGAGCACAGCACAGAGCAGGAAGCCACGGCTGCTGCTCTGACCAGCTTAAATGTTGAGTGAATGCACAATACCCATCTTAATCACCCTCATTTTTCCTGTCTTTCTGCCTTTGTCTCTTTTCTTCCACCCCATCAAATCTATTTCCATGGCTCCTGAAAACCTTGGAAACAGCCTAGGTTTTTAAGCTGTTGAGACCACTCCCAATCCTTCTTACCCCTGTCTACCCTTTCATTCCTTCTGGACCCAAATCCATCCCTGCCTGGCTGTTGCCATGTCACTAACAACAGGCTTTACAAAGAGATTTTCCTGGGCTTGTATGAGGCTTAGGAGGGTCCTGGATCACAACCAGAGCACCAAAGTACTACAAGAACCTCAACTAGACCAAATCTCTGCATTCATAACTTTGGTGATGGGAAGCACCTTTTCACCTATTTGATAATCCTCAGGAAACTCCTTTTTCACTCCTCACTGCCACCACGCTCAGCTGTAGCCCGTGAGTAGTCTTTTCTACTCAGGGTTAAAGCCTAAGAGGCACAGGAAGGTGAATTCCCTTGGAAACATAGAATCATAGAATGGGTTTGGTTGGAAAAGACCTTCAAGATCATCGAGTCCAACCATCTATCCAGCCCTACAAGGTCCAACACAAGACCATGTCACTCCTGCTGTTGTCTGGATATTTCAGGGGTGCCCAAGGCACTCTTATCATCACTGACCTCATCCCATTTATTTCAGCTTCCACTTCAGTCTCTAATGTAGCCATGCCAGGGTAGCTCATACAGGTCAGAGAGGTTAAAATCAAAGATGCTGTGTATTTTCCATGTGATCATCAATCTCATAAAAGGTTTTTCTTACTCAAGATTAATATTAGGCAGAAGGGGGTTTTGGAGCTGACATGGCATGTAGCATTCTTTCAATGATTATGCAGTTAATTAAGGGTTTTCAATGATTCTGTAGTTATGGACTGAGATTGCCAATGAAGCCTAAACCTGATCCTTATCTCTCTTCACAGAATCAGAATCACAGAATCATAGGGGTTGGAAGGGACCTCGAGAGATCATCAGGTCCAACCCATACTCTATCTCATAGTGCTGGCAGGCCTATTGATGGTCCCTTCTGACTTTAAAATACACAGATACATGTTAGAGCATGGAAGAGCTGGAAAGGAGGACTTTTGCTTAGAAAAGCCACTCATATAGATTGCTTTCTATGGGTATGCCATGTTTGAGTGAATCTCTAGAAAGTAGTCCTGTAGCGTCTGCACCTCCACAGTAAGAAAAGCTTCCTTTCCCACCTACCTAAATAAGTTTTCTAAATCCAGTAAAACTAGTGCAAATCAATCCTGAAATTCTGAAGGACCTTTCTGTATTAAATATCTTCATTTCAGCTCATCCATTGTAGTGCTCCTACTGGAGTTCTTGATTTTGTTAAGAGAATTATTTTTTTTTTCAGTATTTGAATTTTACTTACAAATCTTGATTTTTTTTAAATTTTTCTAACAAACTCCATATGCCCTTATTTTATTACCATGTGCAGTTCACTCTTGGCACCAGCCAGGTTAACAACCATGGAAAAGAAAGTCATGTAAGGAGGAGTGATGTAGATTGAGGTCATAGAAGAAAGGGAAGGTTATTATAAAGTATCTCAGGTACAAAATATTTTCAGAGGCTTTGAACTGATTGGCTGACACACAGTTTTATAGCAGGCACAACCATCTTCCCTTTAAGCCAGTGGCACAGTGCCCATGATCTTCAGCAGACGATGTGGTCACCAAGGTGGTCGGAAGCAGCAGCAGCTCCCTCCCGATCCGTACCAGTCAAGCACAGGGCCTGACTTTGGCTCCTGAGACGATCATTAGTAATGATGCTTCAAGAAGTTTTTTGATGAGGGAATGATAAAAGCAAACAGGCCAGGGTAATAATCAGGCTTTATTTATAGCCAGGTAGAGCACTGCTGCTGTCGATTTCACAAAGTGACTTTGAGGGAACTTTTTAAAGGGGATATTGAGAACGTTTCCCCCCTCCCACTCCCAAACAACCGTAACCATTATTGATGGTGTTTCTCAAATGGCAGGTACAGAGCAAGAGAGACTGTTATTTTGTGTCAAAATTGGTTTATGGCTCCATATTTTCCCCTTGTTTAAGGCAGCACCTCTCATTTACAACATTAAACACTGTGATTTATGTACTTGAGGGGGGCTTACTACATTTAAATGTTTTAGGCATTTCATTTTTACAACATACCTTGTTCCAATATAATCAATGGGCTTTTTTCTTGGGCTGTGGTAGGAATGCAGCTTGTGCTTTAGAGCAAAATCAATATAAGAATTAATGGGTGACGAACAAAGCAAATTGTAAGAAGTACAGAGGGGTTGTGAGATCTGTTTTGCTGTATCGATTCCATTAGCATCAGGTTGCGTGGCTGGACGCAGTTTCATATTTGATAAGTGAGCAGCAGACTTCATATTCCATGGAAATATGAAGTTCAGCACTGAAATAACTATGCCAAAGTCATTGAGGTTGGAGCAGGAACGGAGACAAGCCAAGGTGGATGCTGAAACACAAGAAGAAGCAGGAGCTGTAAACATCAAGGAGTCATGAACGGTGCCACTCTGGCTTCTGTTAGGGGCTGTGATCACAGAACCACAGAATCACAGGGGTTGGCAGGGCCCTCCAGAGCCCATGGGGTCCAACCCCCTGCCAAAGCAGGGTCCCTAGGACAGGGCACACAGGTCGGTGTCCAGACAGGGCTGGAATCTCTCCAGAGAAGGAGACTCCACACCCCCTGGGCAGCCTGTCCCAGGGCTCCCTCACCCTCACTGGGAAGAAGTTCTTCCCCAGATTGGGGTGGAACTCCCTGTGCTCCAACTTGAGGCCATGGCCCCTTGTCCTGTCCCCACAGACACTGAGAAGAGGCTGCCCATTTCCCCCTGTGTCCCACCCTTCAGCTATTGATAACCATTGATCAGATCCCCTCTCAGGCTTCTGCTCTCACTCTAGAGCTGACATTCTCAGCTGCTTTATGCACTGCTGGGGTTTTAATTAATGCAAAAAAAAAAATGGGGGGGAAGAGAATGCTACTCTCGAGTTTTCTTGCTAGCAGATGAAAAGCAACATGCTTTTAAAAATGCATGCAACCTAGATTTCTTGTTAGAGACACAAACAGGGAGGAGCTCTAGCAAGCTACAAGAAGTGTAATCTGGAAAACATCTTTTTCTTCCCACTGCTGTCTTTTCTTCCTTGAATTTTACTCTTGACAGGGGTACATGTGCTATGGCCTAGAAACTCCCCCCCTCAAAATGTTCCTAGAGTCTAATTCCCCAGCAAAGCTACCAGAACACGAGACCCTCCTGCCCCGCTCAGAGCCAGCACCCACCACATGCAGCACCCACCGCACAAGTGATGCCAAACAAGGGATGGGGTCACAGCTCCCACACTCCTCTAGGGTCCCTCTTGGATCTTCGCATCGCTGCTCCCACTCCCACCACCTCATCCACGGCTTCCACATCTGCAGCGCTCCAGGCTGCTCTCTGCAACTCTCACACACACAGATTTTGGGAAAACGAACAGGTTTGGATCAAACACGTTTGCAGATGCCTTTCCAAGTGTCCAGTTAACTCTCATTACCACTCAGCACGCTGACATGTAGTTCTGTTTCCCAGCCTGTCTCACCAAACTGCACTGACGACCTTCTGCACCTCGAAGCATCTACGATCATTCTTATTCTGAATAACAGATCAGCTGCATCTGTTCATTTCACAACGTTACTTCTCAAAGCTCTGACCCAATAAAGCAATTACTGTTCAAATCAGGCTTTAGATATCTTCCACAGCCAACAGTTAATCATTCTGGGGTGCTGAAGCATCTGTTGCTATTCTCAACTTCTCCCCTTTCCGTTGGGAACATCCTTTCCATTTCCATAACCATCGACAGGTTTTAATAGATCCCAGCAAACAGGTCCAAGAATGGGAGTCACAACATACGTTTTCTGCAAGAATATTAGGCTCTGACTGTCCAAAGCCTTTTGTTCCCTCTTTGTTCTTTGAAACCTGAAAGTTTATTGCTCTTCAGGATGTACTTGGAGCAAAAGAATTTAATTATATTCTATTTCAAAACAAATTGTTGATACAGACTCGAAGTGTCAGTAATTAGATAATTTCACAGTGCACATTCCATTATCACTGTCATACTTAATGACTGTTTATCTGAAGAGTCCTTCTAGCATTGCAGCTACCCTGGCACTAAATATAATAATAGTTGGTGTGATTGGTAAGGTTCACCCATTGCTCTTGTACTTAAAGTAATGAGCTCTAGAGAAATTTCTACTCAAACGTGGAGATGCAGGCAGCAAGGATTAAAATCCCAGCCTTAATGAAATTGGTAATAAAATACTCATTGACTTCCCAGGGCTTAAATATGATCAGCTCCTTGCAAGTAAAAATGATTAGTGGCATAAACTAAGTATTAAACAAACAATTATTATGAGCTCTAGCCTGACACAGAGTGCCAAAAGAGCTAATGTAGGGAGAGCCTCTTTACTCACCCATGGACCCCTTAACCTGATTAAAAGTGTGTGCTACGTATGTTAACTCTGCATAAGGGTGCTCAGTGGAAAGCTTATGAACAGCAACCCCTGCTCTCTGCAAGTCCTGCCCATCTCCAAACACCTGGAACAGAGGATGGGGACCCCCAGCCATAATTGCAGCTGGAGACCAGGGGGTGGGAGCAGAAGTCTTCCACCACACCTTCCACCAGGTCCAGCATTGGCAGGGGAAGGGCAAACCAGCCAAAGGGTGCTGGGACCCCAACATGAGCATCACCTGGGGCATGCCAGCAAGGCTGGGCAAGGGGCCAATCACTTCCTTCTCCTGAGCTTCCCACCCACTGCAGTCCTAATCTCACAAGGATTTCAGGTCATTATAGCATGAACTTCCAGAAGGTCTTTCCTGGAGCAAAGCATGAAAAAGATCTGTGCCACTTTCTAATTAAACAGAGGTGGGATTTAAAAAAATATACATTTTTCCTGCTTTTTTAATTTAATAGAGCAAGATATGCAGATAATGCAATGAATTTTTATGATTCCTTTAAAACACTGCATAATTATCCATCTATATTTCTGTCAAAACTGAGTTTGATTCCTTTTTAAGTTGTTGACAATTTTAGATACACAGAGTACTGCTTAAACCATGCACCAGCAAGGCTAGTGATCACCATACATTGGGATTTTACCATTCTAGTGCTGTTCAGCAAGGCACGGACTAAATTTAAGCTTGCTTAGTGAGGTACTAGCTGAAATCTCCATCAATTTGCAGACATCTCAGCCCCTAGCAGCTGGAGCATCCAAAGGAAAGTGCAAGCAGCGTTTTGGGCCAGATATCACAGAGTCACCAGGTTGGAAAAGCCCTTTAAGATCATTAAGTCCAACCGTCCCTGTCCTGTGCTAAACCAGATCCCTGAGCACCTCATCTCCCCTCTGTTAAACACACCCATGGGTGGGGACTCAGCCCCTCCCTGGGCAGCCTGGGCCACAGCCCCACAGCTCTGCCAGGGAAGAACTTTTCCCTCCCAGCTGAGCTGCCCCTGCCCTGGGGCAGCTTGAGCCCATTGCCCCTTGTCCCATCTCCTGTCCCCTGGCTGAAGAAACCATCGCCCACCTCTCTGCACCCTCCTGTCAGATCAGTGGAGGTGGGGAGAAGGTCTCCCCTCAGCCTCCTCTTCTCCAGGCTCAACACCCCCAGCTCCCTCAGCTGCTCCTCAGAGGATTTGCCCTCCAGCCCCTTCCCCAGCCTGGCTGCCCTTCTCTGGACTTGCTCCAGGACCTCAATGTCCTTCTGATGGTGAGGAGCCCAGAGCTGGACACAGCACTCAGGGTGCAGCCTCACCCATGCTGAGTACAGGGTCACAACCATCTCCCCAGACCTACTGCAATAGGAGACATTTCTGCTTACCATGCCCAGGATTATCCTGTTTATTTTAAATTAGGTGTTAATTTGGGCAAAAGAGCAGATTTGCTCATCTTTCTGGTCAGTGGGAAACACAGCATGTGGGGGATGGAGGCTTCTCAATACAGAGACAAGCATTGACCCAACACAGCTTCAGCAGCACAAGAGGTTCAGAAACACCCTAACGCTTTCAGTGGCTTTGGGCTTTGCTCTGCCTTGCTGCACAGTGGAGGACACGTGCTGCAGCCAGTCCAACTTAGGTGCCAGCTAATAACCCCCATGCTCTCAGCAAAAATGCAAAATAACCAATTTCTCCCTGGTTTTACCCCAGGAACATCTTGCTTCACCACTGCCTGGTGTGGTGCTTGCAGAGATTTGATCTCTCTGAGCCTTCCCCTCATGAACAGGTTCAGGTGAGGCTGGGCAGGGGGTTCAGAAGCACCCAGGCAGGAGGTGATGGATGGAGACAGAAAGCACAACCTCATAACCCTTATTTCCTTAAAAACTTAGGCCTGTGTGGGAGGAAAAACATAAAAAAATTAAAATATAAACCACATAAAGGAACATTACAGTAACAGCTATCTGAATATGCAGGGTGTAATCCACCACCTCCTTTTCCCTTAAGTAAAGAAACTGTCAGATAATGGCCAAATAAATCAGTCAGCGTTATCAGGCACGGCTGCTGCCCATGCCTGTGAAGTGCAGTGTAAGCTCTGCTCCAAGACTTATGAAGCACTCCAAAATTCAGATTGTTCTCCATGAGGCATGCTGAGATCTGGATATCATATTTCACTTTTTAATTAAAATATATTTTTTTTCACTCCTGATCTACAGAAGGGGGGGGAAAAAACAACATAAAAGTAATTGAGACTTCACGTTTCACATGTCAAATCGTGATGGCTTTTCTTATTCACTGGCATGCCAAATAAGTACTTATAACAAGATTCACCATCAAAAGCAAACACACACACCCTCCCCCCCCCATCCTTTCAGAGGGTGACGGAATCAGGCTTAGATAAAATAGGAACCAGCTCGTGCTCAAAATGAATCCCAGTGTCAGGCTGCTGCACCTTTGCAAAGTCCTTCATCTCTCTAAAACCTGCCATACTTCATTATAGTATATGGTGAAATGCACCAGCCTCTCCAGGCATTTCACAAAAATTACCTACTAAAGCAGACAGTATTCAGGAATTAATGCCTTTAGCACCCACGAGCAGGATTGAGTCATATATTGCAGGCTGTAATTTCAAGGTCTCGTTCACCCCTCCCTGGTATCAAGTATTTTGTTGTAGCCTTTTTTTGCAGAGAGCTTTTATTTCCACAGTCTTCTCTGCCACTAATAAGACACTGTTAAAAGGAGAAGCATAAAAAAGCAAAGGAAGAGGAGAAAAGAAAGCGTTTCCTATGCTTGGAAGGCACTGCAGGTCAAGGGGGATGCAGCCCCCTCCCCATACAGCCGTGACAGCGCAGGGACTGTTCCTGCAGCATAGGAGGGCGGTGGTCCTCAGCAGGATGCACTTCCCAGGGGGGGGGCTGGCAGAAGGCAGGGTTTAAATTTCTCTTTAATAAACAATTTTTAAAGTGAAGCTTCAAAGTGTGGTTTAATTCTTAAAGGGAATTTCTAACAAGCCCTTGGCTGGAGGGGGTGTGGGAACCCAGCTGCCCTGGGATGCTCTTCTTCCCAACACCACAAAACTTCTATCATTTAAAATATACCTGCTTCCACCATGAAGCCTCTCTCAACTGCAGAGGTAATTCAGCAATATACACTATGCAAATAGCAAATACAGAACTGAATGGTGCAGAAATAATGATTAGTGGCATAGGATATGGAAGAAACCCCAGATCACTGTTGAGAAATGCTGGCTTTGCCCATTACCTCAGCTTAATGGAGCACTCTCAGGTCTAAACAATTACTTTTCTGGAGGTTTTTCTATCGCTTCCTGAAGATCAGAGGAGAAGGAAAAACTCCCCACACCAACCCAATTTCCTTTCTGGGATAGCTTTTCAATTAGTGTAGGGAGAGCAGCAAACGCAGCACATACATCAATCTCTGCACCTTTGCATAACTCTTCAAAAGCAAATAACTGTCTCAAGGCTGGATAATTAATAAAGGAATGGTATTGTACTGCATCTAAGACATTAGAAACCCTTTCAATTACTGTAATTTACTTTCCTTATTATTTTCATTTGTTAGTTCCACCTCATTTTGGAGCCATTTTTTGTATTTCTACACTAAATCTGGTTTCTTCACGATCTGATCACATCTAAGGTCTGTGGATAGCTGGGGCATCAGAGCCAAAAGAAAAGCTATTAGAAACCCCACTGTTAGCATGCTCTGTCTCATATACGGAGAGGTTTTTACAGTAAATGCAAAACCAATGTGGCCTGACACTGGTGAAACTTAGAAGGCCAGGAGACATAAAATGCATGAGTTATTTTTTTACATCAGGTAGCCAACTGAGTACTCCTTTAACCACTTAATTACCTTTGGCTGACAGGAAAAAAACATTGCTATAAAAATTAGTATTATCTTTATTATAGATGTGCCCCTGAAGATGCTGATGCACTGACTTATATATCCATGTAAGGGGCCTGGAAGCAGTGAAATAATTCTACCTCGTGAGCCAGATGCAAAGGTTTTGTACTATGGCCAAGGATTTATCACGTAGTTTAATGGTCATTACTTAGCATCACCTGTTCTCTTTATATATTCTCTATCACTGGACCCATTTTCCTCCTTCAGCCTTATTATCTTATGTATATGAACAAAGAATATAAAAGGGTGACAGGTAGTGGAAATATAAAGCAGCTCTAACTGGCCACAGGTGAGCCAGGCTCAGCTCCCCTGAGCCCAGGCACAAGAGACTTGGTGTAAAGCACACAGGGTACATGACACAGTTTTAGCACAGTGCCCAAGGGAAGGACAACCTGACACTGAAAACAGAGCAGGATCACAGAATTATAGGAGTTGGAAGGGACCTCCAGAGCCCATGGGGTCCAACCCCCTGCCAAAGCAGGGTCCCTAGGACAGGTCACTCAGGTCAGCGTCCAGACTGGTCTGGAATCTCTCCAGAGAAGGAGACTCCACACCCCCCCTGTGCAGGATCTGCTTTGCCTTACCTTTTCACTGGCACTTTCAGCCAGCTATGGTCTTTTTCTCAGCACTGCGAGCAGTGGATCCCTATGGCCACACAAAGTCACGTTGAAGCCGGCAGCCGGCCAGGTGGGATGGATGAGCCACACAAATCCAACAGCAAAGTTGGGATCTGAAATTACTGATAGAAGTTTTCACCCAAAGCACGTGATAGGAGGGTTAAGGAATATAAAATGAAATTTCTTCCACACATTTAAGCATGGAACCATGTGCTATTGCTATAATCCCACCTTAATTTAAAAGTCAAATGTGTGGGAGTGCTGCCTGTAAACCACTTCGCTGCCAGCATCAGAGAGTTGACTAGGAAACAGGAGGGACAGCACAGGAACCCCATCAAAAACTGGGTGCCAGGTACATCCTTCTCAAAACAGGCTTTTCAGAAAGCACCTACTTACCTTGCAGCTCCCACCACCGAGCTGGAACAATGATCCTTGTACGTTTTAATTTCACTCAGTGTTACTTTTCAGTGAATTTCCAGGACTAAAACCTCTCCCTGGTGTAGGATGTTCACAAGCACAAAGAATGGTCAGACTGAATTTTTTAAAAAGCTTTGAGATTTGAGGCAGCAGAAATAAAGACTCCTTGTGAATTCCATATAACATCACCAGGAGTGATAAAATACAGAGAAGAGTTGTTGGACAGAGAGCCCTCCATCCTGCTGCAGGCATCTCAGTCCCACGTGCACCGATCTTTCTCTGCCTTTTGGGGTCAGTCTGACAGAGCTCCAAGCTAGATCTGGAGAGCTGGTTATTCTGTGTGAGAAAATACACATAAATTTAATATAATAGATATGGTTGCACTGAAAAAAATGTATTGCTCTCCGGTGCTGGCTGATTTTCCTTTGTTTCTGCTTGTCATTTCTCTGCCTGAAAAAATGGCAATTGTCTGTCTTAGGTACGCACCCCTGAATGACATTTTACAGCTAACACTGGGGAGCCCACACACGAGGGTGGGTTGGGGTTACAAGAATTCCTTCTCCAGATGAATTTGTTCCACACAACTTTGCTAAATGGTCAACAGAGAGATGCTAAAAACAGAGTCAGGGTGCTCGTGGTCTGCACAATATTCAGCATTTCCACATCTGCTGGGAAAGTCTTTTACTGCACAAAAGGCTTTGAGATTCAGCTTGCAAGGGCCATTTTACTAGAGTCTCCTCAGGCCCATGAAGGTAGGGTGAGAGCTTTGTGAAGAGCAAGACCCTCATCACCTCCTGAACCCATCACGCTCCTTAAACTCCAGCCTGTGGACTGAATGCTCGGGCACAGCACATATGGCATTATCCCAAGGGCTGTGGTCACCTGTAAAGCCAGCTAGGTTCATTGGGAATCCAGGCAAACCTTCCCAAGGCAAAGAAAGGTGATGATATTGTCAACCAAAATGAAATTCCCAGTGTTACAATCCTCAGGGGAAGACCAGAAAGGTACCACAAAGCCCAGAACAAACACACGAAATCCCCAATACAGCTGGTGGCTGCCCAGAGACAAGGTGTGATTCATACGGTTTGCAGAAGGAGAATCTTTGCTGAGAGGCTTCAAAATGAGACAGACCACCAAGGCTCAGCTTTGGAGACAGTCTGTGTGGGGGTTAATGGAGAGACTTGCAGCCCTTCTCCAATCAAATGTAGCACGTCTCCACCAAGCTCTGACCCTTCCTGCTCTGCCTAAACTCATCTTATATCACACCTTGAATCACATGGAGTAACAATACCCCTCTGGGGATTCCCTGTCAGTGTTCCTCTAAACATCACAGGATGTGGAACAGGACACCTCTTCCTTTTGCCATTCATTTTGATGCTTCTGTGGAAAGGCAAATGCAGCTCAGTTGCCCATGGTGGTGCTGCCCTCTTGCTCATAGGATCAGGGATGAGCATGAACTTTGGTCCTTAGTTGTTCACCAGGCACTGGTGTGCCCATGAAGTGGTTGTTCTCCCAGCACTGCCAGGCATCCTTCTCTCCAGAACCCACAGGAACAGTCACGGCTGAAGTTCAGCCTGTGACAGCAAGTTCTCACACTGTGACCTGGGTCACTGTGGAGCCTATTGCATTAGAAGTGAAATAAAAAAAGGAAAAAAAACAGAGATTAATCTGAAATAAAAGCATAACTAAATGGTGTGTGAAAACTAAATTGCCATATCACAGCTTAGTGCCCAGCCCAGATCTGGGTATTACCAGCACTTAGGATACAACAAGCCATTGACTCATCAGTGGCATGACAGTTAACTGCTCTGCTGACAAGCATAAATCTATCCCACCACTATTTTGTGTTATTAATTAGGCGAGGGGGGAGCTGCACTCATAGCACAGGCAAGTGGCTCATCTACTGCCTAATGTGAAAGGTTTTATTTGGCTTGAAAAAAATTCATCTATTTAAATTGTGCATCAAGGTCATAACACATGGGTAGTTTCATTCACCGTGGCATTTTGATGGTGGCTGGCAAAGTTGTGAGCTTACACACCGTATCAGCATTTCCCACACATCAACCAGAGAAGCAAATAAACTTTTGATTCATAATGGAAATACAATGGAAGCAAGCTGAAAGCCTGCCCTGAACAGCTCTAATTAAAGGTATTAGGAGTTAAGGTACAAGCTTGCAGCAGGATAACAATATAAATCTACTCGGTCCTCAGGCTCTACAGAAATATTTATCACTGTCCCCCAGTATTGCTACTGGTGTGTGCATTTGATCAATATTCAGTATCACCTCCACTTTACCCAAAGTCCATGCAATATGCTAAATTAGCTTTTTCTATTACTGCATCAAAGGCATGTTTGAAATGCAACATCACAGTAATTTAGCTGAAATTACAGGCAGACCAGGTCTGTCTTGATCAGTTTGTGAAACCCTCTACATTAATCATATTAAAGAGATTGCAGATGAACAAATCAGCACTGCGGGCGGAAAGCCTGCTGCCTTGGAGGAAGTCCTCACACAGCCCTGATGCTGAAGACATGGGTATGGCTGTCTGCTGCTGCAGAAGGCTACGAGCCATGCTATCACTTTGTCCTTATGCCCATCCCCTTCCCCACTCTCCCACCACCCAGCAGTCTTTCACCATCACCAACAGCATTGATCATCACCGAGGCATCACCCAGATGCTGAGCGCTGGTTGCAGCTGCACCCACATGAGATCTTTCAGCCTGGTTTGAAAACACCATGTTTTCCCCCAGATCATGCCACATTTCATGTTCCAGCCATCTGCCAGCAGCTGAGGAAGCCTGGTGTGGTGCAGGTAGCTTAAGGCATGCAGCATGCCTGGCTGGCTCAGCCTCACGTGCTGGTGTCCCCCCACAACACAGAGGTGGGTGGATGGAAGGGCTGGCAGCAGGAGCTTCTGTGTATCCAGTTGAATGCAGGCAGCACCTACCCACAAAGGATGGGGTGGATACATCCCCCCTGATGGGTGTTCAGCTCCTGGTTCTGTTCTTTGCGAGGAACAGCTCCTGCCTTTGTCCCCTCCAGCTCCTCCACCCTTTCCTGCCCACCTCCTCCTTGGACTCAGACATTTATTGCTCAGTAGTGATTTCTTTTCTCTTTTGGTGGTTTCCTTTGGCTCAGGATCTTTCTTTCTGATTTTGACATTCTTTAAATGATGTCCTTAAAATAAACTTCACAATCAGCAATATATAAATGATAATTTCCTTCTCCACATGCTTCAACTATTATCTCAATCAAGCAATCATGTCACTTCACATATAGCCCCTCATTATCCAAGTCGTGCCCTGTTTGTATTATATCATCCCTATCTGATGGCACACCAAACCATCTGGCAAATCCTCAGAGCTAATGTCATCCCAAGCCCTTAAATATCTTCCAGTTCTTTGGTGCTGCAAGAACAGATTTCTATGTAGATAACACCCCTTAGATGATCTCAAGGAGATGAGATGGGTTTCTTCACACATCCACCACATTATCTGCCCTTTTCAGACAAGATCTAAGAGGAGGGAAGTGTCATTCTGCTAATCACCCAGTGTTCTGGGGTACAGCTTTTTCTGTCCAAGGAAACTCTCTAGAATCAAAAGGTCTTTGCTGGGATCACTTGCACAAGTGAAGCTGGGAACATTTGGCCCATTGCTGGAGAAGTTTTTGAAAGTATAAATCCTCCATGGGATGGCCATGTATTTGCCTGGGACATGGTCCATCAGCTCAGGAGCACCCTGAGCATCAGCTACAGGATACCTGACCGATGTGATGCAGATTCCTGCTTCTTTTCCATACAAGCACTGCCCAGGAAGAACACTCCTCACATGGCAACGCCCCATTTGTATGCTGGGAGCCAGCCCAGCCGCTCACCCAGCATCCAGCCTCTCTCTATGCATTATTAATGAGCAACATCAGTCTCCAGTTTTCAGTCAGCTAATTTGTTCCCACAATCATGATTCCAAATATCACATGAATAATTCAGCAAGTTATTTTAACTGTGGTTAGATAAGCCTGTTAGCCATCATAAATTTAAATAAATTATCCTTTTCTCACACATGAAGGTGCAAAGGCAGAGCACCTTGTCAGGTGAGACACACCTCTGTGCATCCTCAGTAACACATATGGTAGCTGGTGACTCAAAGCCACATGAAGTTGGCCTCAAGAGCCCTTCTCTGGTCTGTGGCAGAGATGGGGGCAGCCAGCCTCAGCCACCAGCCCTGCCCTGTGCCATGGGCATCAGGGTCACCATGACTGCCTCAGGCACGTGCAGAAGTGTCACGAACATCCCAATCAGTGAAGATAATCCAAAGATGGTGGGGCTTGGCTTGGTCCTGCCCCTCCAGAACTGCTGGGTTTTGCTCAGTCACTGTGTTTCCTTTAGAGAAGCCGAACACCTTCTTCCCTCACTTGCCACATTCCTCTGAAAGAGAATTTTAGGGTAACGCAGGACTTCAGGTGTATATCCTCCCTTGAGCTTCTCATTGCTGGGTCCATTTGGTGTTTTGAAGTTCTTCCTTCTCCTGCATCTTTGAGAATCACTGCCAGCACCCTGGGGCTAGGAAAAGAGCTATGGCCAAGCAGTCTGTCACATCACTGCTTGCTTTGATCAATGGGGACTCACCTTGCTCTGGGGAAGAGAAGTAGCTCTATGCAACCCCAAATTTCTTCATTCTTAGGAGACTTCACCTCCCCCCAGGAGAAGAGGATGACATACAGCAAAAAAACCACCCCCAAACCCCACACACAAACAACCTCCTTGAAGGTGCTGTTGTAAGCACCAACTGTCATTAAAAGTAACCTCAGTGGTGACACTCTGCAGATGTAAATCTCTTCTGGCTTCCAACACACTGCATGAAGAACACCCTCATGCTGACACAGAGAGTCGTGTGAGGGGATGTCATGGCAAGCTAGTGACAGATTTTCTGCAGAAAAGCCACGAAACTCCTGTCTTTATCACAGCAGGATAACAGTAAACAACTGTAAATAATATATAGGGAATCTAATTTTAGTAGGTGGAGAACAGAAATTGCAATCCCAGCCTTAGTTAAACTGCTGGTAAGAGGGGTTGTTTCAAAGATTGTGGTTGAAGGTGCAGACATTTAACTGCACAGCAACTGTCGCAGAAGACAGCAGGCCTGCTGGCAGCCTAGCGCTCTTCGCCCAAGACATAGGCCCTGACAATATTCTTCTGTTCCCATGAGAAAGGAAAAGTTATTCATGTTCTGAGGCTCCTAATAATCACATTCGCAAAACACAGGGGCCTTGTTGATAGGGGTACAGGCTGCCCTAAACCAAGAAGCAGTTATGGGAAGGTAGAGAAGGCTGTGGGGGGACCTCATTGCAGCCTGCCAGTCCCTGAAGGGAGCAGAGGAACAGGAGGGGAATCAACTTTTTAAAAGGACAGACAATGGCAGGACAAGGGGGATGGATTAAAGCTAAAGGAAGGAAGGGTCAGATTGGATATTAGGGGGGAATTTTTTACAGAAAGAGTGGTGAGGGGCTGGAATAGGCTGCCCAGAGAGGGGGTGGGTGCCCCATCCCTGGGGGTGTTCAAGGCCAGGTTGGATGGGGCCCTGGGCAACCTTGTGTAGCTCCAGGTCTGAGGTTGGTGTCCCTACCTGTGGCAGGGGGTTGGAGCTCTGTGATCCTTGTGGTCCCTTTCAACCCAGACCAGTCTATGATTCTGTGATTTGGGAGTAATGTAACTTGTTAGGAACCAACCATAACAAGAGGGTCAAACCAGCAGGTGTGCAGATACTTTTAGGCATCAAAGGTAAACTAAGGATGTTTAGCTATAAGATAGGTTTATCAGAAGTTGTTATAATTACTAACCAATCAATATGGTGTGAAGAGTGTGTGTAGCCAATTAGCAGTTGTTTAGCTTGCCACGTTTGCAGCAATAAAGGTCTAGAATCTGTGGGATTTCACCTCATAAAATGGCTTCACCTCAAATCCATATCGAATTGCGTGTTGTTCTCTGCCAGACGCCACAAGCAACAACCAGACTGAGCTTTATAATTAATTAACAGCAGGAGAAAACGTTGTGAAGAATACCAAACCTTGTGTTTTTCTGAGGCTAAGGCACCCACTATGAGGGATTAGGATTAGATACTGAGAGGCAGATTTAGACTATCTCACATCCCACTATAATGGGGCTCTTGCAGCATCTGGCATCCACCACTGTAAGAAACAGAGGTAGTAGACTCAGTGAGGGCTGAAGCGGAGACACTCAGGCAATTTTTAGCATCCCTGCCTCTGCTGGTAACTGTGGGTGGAAGATGTGTAGCTCCTTAATATCACAGATCTAAAGAAGCAGTTTTCAATTAAATTGGTACAAGTACAGAAGGAGCTTCCTTTCAAATATTGCTTAGGAAGCACAGAGGATGAAAAGGTAGTTTTCAATCTAGTTGTCTGATTTCTTTTTAAAGGAAGCAACAAAGGGTCTGAAACCTCTGTGAAAGGGAGCCAGCCTGTGGGTTGGGGTTATTCTGATTTCTGAAGCAAACACAGAACGTCAACTGCCTCATATCTGTGAGCTACACAGGCAGATTTGATAACCTGAAAAATGAAGGATTTCTTCCTTTAGGGTCACAAAGATGATCTGAGGGCTGGAGCAACTCCCTTATGGAGAGAGGCTGAGGGAGCTGGGCTTGTTCAGCCTGGAGAAGAGAAGGCTGCGGGGGGACCTCACTGCAGCCTGCCAGTCCCTGAAGGGAGCAGAGAAACAGGAGGGGAACCAGCTTTTTAAAAGGGCAGATAATGGCAGGACAAGGAGGATGGATTAAAGACCAGTCTGTGATTCTGTGATTCCTTCACATTCACTGCCACACACAGTACATGTCTGATATGTGCTCACATCTGTCATGGCAATAATGTCCTTTGGCATCTCTTTTCCCATGGATGATGTAGGGTTCTGCTTTCCCAGCAAGGGGCATTGCCAGGGCCAACACGCTGCCCTGCCTGGAGCTCTGAAGCAGGGCTGTACAGCTCCCTCCCAGTGCTGCATCACTTTCAAATGGAAAGAAGAGCCACACCACACTTCACCTACCTGGGAAAAGTATTTATACCTCTGTAAAAATAGGAACTGTGCAAGGGAGTGACTCAGCTGCAGCCATCCTACAGAGAGAGAAGGGCACACAGGTGCTTACAGACACTTCCTAATCATAGGATGATAGATAAGTCACATTTTCCCACACATCCTTTTTGTCCTTCTTTAAGTTGTTTGGGTTTTTTTCTTGCCCCCATTTCTTGTCACCTTCTAGCTCCTGCCTTTGCCATTCCCTTCTCACTCAGGTCTGTCCTTCCCTAAATTCCCCTGCTTGCTCCCCTGCCCGTCTTTCTGCCCCAAGGTGCTTCAGTTCCCTACATCTGCCCCAGGAGGGCTGAGAAGTGGGACATCATTTCTGACCTTGTCCTCCATTTCAGCACCCGTGCTACCCTCCCACTGCACCCACCTCTACTCACAACTGTGTTTAAAACTCCCTCATCTTCAGCTCAGGATCCAAGGTTTCCCTACCATACCACTGTGCCAAAGGCAGAGCTACCCCACGCCCCATAGCACCCAATGGAGAGGAGTGGAGGTGAAGGGTCTGAATTTGGGGTGTCCTCACCCCCATCAGCAGCAGGTGGAAGCAGGAGTTGAGGTTTTACCCCAACCCTGCCATGGACTCACTTCATGGAGCAAGCCCCTGGGATCTAAAATGAGTATCAGACCCTGCTGGGCTGTAGCAGCTCTCAGTTAATGAGTATTAGTGGGACGCAGAGATCCCTGGATGAGACCTGGAGTGGAGGTGTAGACTGCCACGTTTCATTAGTTTCTTATTATAAGGGCTTCACTGGAGCCTAGATGGCTGCATGAATAGTGCATGAATCTGAAGAGCTTGCTGTCAGCCTCACCTTCAACTTCAGATTGTTGGAACCAGGACCTGAAGGATCCCTTGGCTGAGGTTGGACAACGTGCCCGGGAGCCCACCCCATCCATTGGGAGAGGGACAGCCTCACACACTCATTTAGAGTTCAGCTCAATAAACAAATCACACTTAATTTAGAGGAAAGCCTTTCCCTGAAGGTGGAACGAGCCCACTGCAGCTGATGCAGGGAAGCAAGGCACTGTGCAGGGTAAGGAAGGAACGGTCAGCGTGGAGGTGACGGGAGGGAGAGGATGCTGCTAGTTAGAGGATACTCCAGTAGGCAGCAAAGCAGCCATTGCCTGGCACCTCCAGTCACTCCAGCACCCACAAAAAGACTTCTTCTATCTTCTGACTGAGCAAGAAATGCTGGCAGAGGAATGCCCTAAGGTTGGGGGTTCCCTCTCTGCTGACAGACCAGGTGGGATGTGGTAGGAAACACAACAGTGATGCACCACGCTCTAAGCAATTAAGTAATCTCTGTTATTGCTTTACAGGGCCTTTCCAACTACTCCTCTAATCAGTGCAAGGTAGCTCTTAATTTGTTTGTAAGCACTTCACCATGTTCTTTTAAAGGAAAATTGCATTGCTTTTGCCTAGCTCAGCAGTTTGAAAGTTCCTGTGGCTGAAACACAGGGACATCTCTCACCAGGAGAGATTGGAGCAACCAGGTTCTGAAATCAGTGTTTTAAATCACCATTGGCATTTATTTTATAGGGATAATCATTCTATATCTGCTAATTTCATAAGAAATACAGTGCTATCACCACATCTGCTTGGAGAATGTGAGGACACCCAAGTGCTGGTCATTTAACCTCATGTTCCCACTGGCTCCAGCTTAGCTCTGGGATCCAAACCCACACCTCTGCATGCTCTACACCCACAAATACCTGGGGAACGCAAGTCTCCAGCTCACTCAAGCAAGAATGCCAGGCAGTGTGTGAAAACCACCAAATCACAGATGCTGATGTTGGCCATTTCTGGCACTGGGTGTTTTGCTTCACCTGTAATTTAAGAATGGGTCACCTCAGAGATACTCTACTGCTTATTCCTAAATACAGCCTGATTCTTCCCCATCTGTTCTCAACCAGGGATCTGGGAAGGGTTGGACCCGATGATCTCTTGAGGTCCCTTCCAACCCCTAAGATTCTGTGAAGATTCTGTGAAGACAGGTGAGACTGTAGAAGCCACCTTGGAAATGCCAGCTGCTATCTCAGAGATGGAGCTTGTAATTGTTGGGCATCCCTTATCTCATGCCCTCGATGCAGTTAACCCAACAAGGTAATACTGTAGCTCTAGAAGAAACACTGCTGTGGAAGCGATGCTATCCAGCATGCCAGGCTCTCTGAGGCTGGGACAGCAGATCCTGTGCAGCTCCCATGAGTGAGGTGTTGAGAGCAATGACTTAGAGAAGGGCAAAGTGCTGAGACCTGGGAGGAGAATTGATGGAGGCCTAATGAAAGAAAATGGGCTCAGGGATCTATACATCACGCAGATCCAGCTCCCAAACCTCTGCCCCTGCCCATGCAGCTGCTGGGCTGCAGGAACCGCAACTCCTCCCCAGTTCCTCCCTGATAAAACTCACGGCAAACACCAGCACGGAAGGCTGACAGGCCGGGGGGTGAGTGGGTTTGAGGGAGGGTGGCACTGACCTCTCGGTTTGGGGCTTGGAAGGGGAGCTGGGAGCAAGGGTGCAGCTGAAGGAGGAGGTGATGCCTCCTCACCAGGCAGCCGCAGCAGGATGCTGAAAGCTCAGCCGTGCTAATTCCAGCCGGGAATGAGTGCCATCCCCTACACAAAGCCCTTCGGGATGTTAATGACTCCGGCAGCACTGGGCTGGCCATGCTGAAAAGCCTCTTGGTGCTGCGCTCCCTCACTTCACCGCCTGCTCCTGCTCAGCCCGGGGCTCCCTTTCCACACTAACGTTGCCCCTATCGCAGGACAGAGCTTTGGCGTTTTAGTAAATCCAGGGGCTCCTCAGACTACTGCAACTCGTCAAGCACAGATATCGATGAGCTTCACATTAGCAACAAGGCAAAACTCTCCTGATCCTCCAAAGCCACAGGTTCTGAAGGCCCTAAAGCCTCTCCCAGGTATCAGCAGTGAGGGGACAAGAGAACAGGGCAGAGCTGCTCCACTCCCAGCTGGCAGAGAGCACCGGCCCCCCGAGAAAACATCACAGAATCACAGACTGCTTTGGGTCAGAAGTGACCTCAAAGATCATCTAGTTCCAATCCCTGCCATGGGCAGCAACACCCTCACCAGCCCAGGGTGCCCAAAGCCCCATCCAACCAGCCTCTGAGCCCTGCCAGGGATCCAGGGGCTTCCACAGCCGCTCTGGGCACCCTGTGCCAGGGCCTCACCACCTCAGAGTAAAGCATTTCTCCCTAATATCTAACCTAACCCTGCCCTCTGTTAGCTTGAAGCCATCACCCCTTGTCCCATCCCTGCACTCCCTGGTGACCAGCCCCTCTCCCAGCTTCCCGTGGGACCATCCTGCCCCCACCAGCCTGGCTCCAGAGCCCCTGAGCCTGTCCCAGCAACTCCACCTCGGCTTTGGCACACACAGGACGAGCTGGAGGCAGTTTGCTTTCCCAGCCGACATTGAAATAACTTTGCAGGCAGCAGCCCACAGGCCAGCCCGTGCTCCATTTACCTCCCCAGAAAGAGAAAGACTGTGCAAAGCACTTTTCTCCATCCAAACACATCATGGAGATGCAGTAAGCATCTTTGCTTCCTAATTGAAATCATACATCACTTACTTAAGTGATACTAAATCAGAAGCAACCACCAGCAGCAATTCAAGCATTAATAAACAGTTCCCTGCTCCAGAGACAACAGGTCCCTCTGCCAGCCTGAACCTCACTGCTTCCCACAATGCCAGTCCTGATCCTGCTCCTGCCACCCTGCCCCACATCACTGTCACTGTGCACATCAGTCCATGGGCAAGTCTCTGCTGTATGGATCTTAATTGCAGTGGTTCGGTGTAACAGGGAGGTTGCATCTTGCAGCTGTTGGAGAACAGCCACCACCCAGCCACGGTTTGCACCACATTTCTCCCTCAGCCAGCTGTAGGTGCTGGGAGATGGCTGCAGCTCAGCCGTGCCTCCAGTGGGACCAGAGGAGTGGGGCAGCTGTACATCTCTGCTTGCTTCGTCCCCAGGGCCAGGGGCTGTGAAACCTCCTTCCACCAGCCTCGAGGCTACCCCCAATCAATCAATCAATCAATCAATCAACTCGTAGGGGACACATGCAGCCCAGCCAGCAAGCTCTCAGGCTGAGGACAGAGTAGTCCCAGCTCCCCATCCCATGTGAACATCATCTCCAAGGCAACTTTGACTTGCAGGAGCCATTCCAAATATCGTAACCCAGGCCAGTGATCCCATGCACAGCCCTTAGAAGCACCAACTGACTTTATTTCATTGCTTTTTGTTTTGGTTTTTGCTTTTGTTAGTTTGTTTTTTTAAAGAGGGATTTTACGATGGATTTTTAACTCCACTTGTGGTGAAAATGCTCTTCTGTGAGAATCAGAAATAAGCTCTAACTCAGCTTTTAATGTGCTGCTTGCAATGATTGCCCCTCACCACTGCTTTCAACAGGTCTGAGTTCCTTCTCTGCACAAAAGCTTCACAGCTTTAAACATCTCAGCCCCATTAGAGCCTTTCACGTGGCTTCCTCCATGAACTTGACCTCTTACACCCCAGCCACCAGGAGAGCCCTGCACGTGGTTATGAACATAGCTGAGTCAATATGCAGCAAGTCATTAATTTAACAAACTTTGCCTCTTCAAAGAGACCTAATCCCCTGCCTGGCCAGCTCGGACCTTGACTGATGCTGCTGGAAGAGCTTCCAGGGGGCAGTGGGGAGTTCACACTGCTGAGCCCTCTCCCCTTTATAAGCTGCTAATAAAAATGCCTATTCAGTTTACCTGTCCTGTGTGGCTCTCCTCTGCTCGAGCCCCATGCCAATAATAATAATAATAACAGTTATTATGAATAATCTCTGTCAATTAGCTAATTTACAAGACCATTCAAATGGCCCTATGAGCTGAAACACGATTCCCTTGGTACCGAGCCCTTTCGACTGGTCCTGCTCCAGTGCCAGAGGAAACCCTCTGCCTAACTCCATCTCCACCTCAGAAACAAGGTGGATTTTCCCCTTCCTTTTGATTTTCATTTCCCATCCAGCTATTAGAAGAAGCCCATTCATCACAGCTATAGGTTTTTCCCTCTGAAAACCTTCAGCATTTAAAAGCTTTTGACTGAAATATAACATGTTAATGGGAGCCGTGATTGCCCAGCCCTCTGCTGACCTTCCATAGGCTGAAATTGCTTATTTGGCTAAATTTATTTGCCACCCATTTATCAATCTACATCTAAGGTGGTTTTAAAGGTCATAAACCAAACAGCCACTGAAATATGATTAAAGGATATGGAAATAAATTACAAACTCATAATGTTATCCCTTCCTGTGACTCAGTGGCAGAAGCTGGGATGAAGGATGTGAACTTGTTTAACATCTTACATATTTGGGGATTCATCTACCTCCTGAGGGTGGCTCAAGCTCTGTTAATTCACATTGTGCCTACTGAAAGGTGGATTCTAGGAGGCAAACTCTGGGTCAGAAGCAGGCTAAGAAAAGGCTTTCACTGTCCTTAGAGGGGAAAAGTCTCTCCTTGGTGACCAGACTGCATTTATTGATGGGGGTGAACGCTGTGCTGAGAAGTTGCTTCCTGTTGGATAAGCAGTTGAATAAGCAGCCTGTGCCAGCACGGTTCCCAGGCTGCCTCCAAAATAATTAATGGGGCATTAAACTGCTTTAACACTGCAGGATTAGCACCAAACCTGCTGAAGGTGATAGGAAAACCAAGCAAATCTTCATGTTTTCTGTCTGGAGGATGGATGTAAAGGTGAATCCTAACGTGAAGATTCAAGGCATGTAGAGTAAATGCAGTTAGGGGAAAATAACTGAGTTTGGGAGCAATTCAGTGGTGAATGCCAGGGAGGAGGAGATCGTGCACAACTAAAGCTGGGGGGATGAAGCATTACCAAACTGCTCCACACAAGCTGCTCGAGGAGCATCCAAGGCAGCATCACAGAATCACCAAACATTAGGGGAAGGGACCTCAAAAGCTCATCCAGTCCAACCCCCCTGCCGGGGCAGGATCACCCAGACTAAATCCCACAGGCAGGTTTGAATGTCTCCAGAGAAGGACACTCCCCAACCTCTCTGGGCAGCCTGGCACAGGGCTCTGGCACCCTCACAGGGACAAAGTTTCTCCTTATATAAGGAGAACATCAGGTCTCAGCCAGCACTTCTTTGGGAGCAAGGAGCTATGAGCAGAGAAGCAGCAGCCACGCTCGTCTCAGCTGCTCCTGCCATCACCTATGGAAACCACAGGTCCTGCCCTGGAATGGGACAGAGCTCCTTCAGAGCAGGTCAGAGCAAGGCTGTCCTCAGACCCACACCAAAGCCAAAATCTCCCTCTCCAAGATGTACCAAAAGTACCTTGCAAACGACATCAGCTATAAAACAACCCACCTGCTCAGAATTAAGCATTCATTCCTACGTGGCCTTGAAAAACTTTGGACTTTATTACCAGAAGCTTCAGTGAAATGACTCTTCAGTCATTGGTGAATTTTAATTCTTGATGAACCTGTAATTGCTTTGCCCAGCAGACTCCCATGTCAGCTTCCCTGCAAGAATCAAACACCAGCTCCAGAAACACAGAGCCAGTTTTGCTCAATATCAATCGATTTCCCAGGGAACATTTTACCACATAACATGTTCCTTCTTTCCTCCCTTTTAAAGCAGATCTACAAAGACAGACCTCCAGAGCTCTCTGGCAGGACTGTTGCAGGTAGTGCTGGAGAATGATGCAGCCTGAGGTGCAAAATATGCACAGAGCAGCTCCTGAGCTGTGATCACTTCTAGCTGTTGGTTTTGGTGCCTTTTTTCCCCCCCCTCTTCTGATCTAAATTGATTAATGAATTATTAATAAGAGAGAGACGTGCATAGCAGATAGACACTGTTTTATAAAGACCTCTTTAGAGACAACAGGATGAAGATAAAAATAAGCAAGGCAGTAAAAAGGCGAGATGAAAGCAACTAGCAGCCTTGGGAGTATATTATAAGTAATGATAAACCCAACAGATGAACAAGAAGGCAAGTTACTCCCTGGCACAGCCCCTGCAAGGGACAGTATTTTCCAGAGAGAGTGGTGAGGGGCTGGAACAGGCTGCCCAGAGAGGGGGTGGGTGCCCCATCCCTGGGGGTGTTCAAGGCCAGGTTGGATGGGGCCCTGGGCAACCTTGTGTAGCTCCAGGCCTGAGGTTGGTGTCCCTGCCTGTGGCAGGGGGTTGGAGCTCTGTGATCCTTGGGGTCCCTTCCAACCCAGGCCATTCTATGATTCTCAGGAAAGCCAGCTAAAAAAAAAAAAAACACTCCCCAGTGGGACCTGTATCCTTTCTGTCAAGCTTTAGCCAGATCCTAATTCTGTGCTATGCAAATCCCAACTACACAGAGGCTATTCTGGGCTTGAGGAATTGGAAAGGGACCAGATGTCAGGCGATTGATTGTCCTGACATGGATCCAGGGGAATGTTTCTATGGATCAGCCCCAACATCCGTTAGATATTTCAGCAATTTCTCCAAGTCCAATTAGCAGCTGACGTGTGAGGCGTTGAGAAAGCCTGCAGTTCAAGACTGTTTTCCTATTAACACTCTTATTACCTGCTGAGTTTGACATGCTGTCAGCTTAAAAGGAATCACAAAAAATCCTATATTTAAAAATAAGGGTCAAGAGGATGACTGAATAGGCACAAACAGCAGTTTATGGCTATCTGTAATAGAGCCACAGCAATAAAAAATAAGGGAATTAAAAAGAACACGCAGCCATTCCAAATTACATGATCACAAAATCATTCCTTGATTGACTCTTTGTCTTAATGCTTGCACTGGCTGGCACAGCTGGATCACAGAGTATTTCCTTTGAATATATTAATAGGTACTTAAAAAAAAGCAATCAATTTTGGAGTTAGGAAATGCCTCCCTAATTTACCACCCTGCAATTTACTGCTTGGGAGCAAACCACTCTTCCAGGAGGACACCCTGGGAGTTCATTCTGGCATGGCATTTCTTTCAAGAAAATTATTTGTTTGAGGTTTAGAATAATGTTGCCGGGGTGGGGGGAGCTGGTGGAAGTTGGGCTGGAAGGTCAGAGCAGCTGCAAGGACTGTGTTGTTCCTTAAGCCCAGCTCTGTAACTAAACCTGAAGAAAATTATTCTGCTGTAAAACTTGCATAGAAGAAAGCAATCAGAGGAATAATTTTAAGTACTTTTAAAGACCATTGCACACAAGCAGTCAGAAACTGGGGGCGAATCCTGACCTCATAGATATACATAGGGGAGACACAGAATCACAAAGTCACCAGGTTGGAAAAGACCTTTAAGATCAAGTCCAACTGTACCTGTCCTGTGCTAAACCAGATCCCTGAGCACCTCATCTACCCATCTGTTAAACACACATGGGGTGGGGACTCAGCCCCCTTCCTGGGCAGCCTGTCCAAAATAAGCCTGTCCAAAATAATAACCCCATCTAAGGCTGTCTGCTTTCTGCTAAGCACCTGTGACAGTCATGAGCTCAACTGGATGCACATGTGGAGTACACTGTGCCTCCAAGTCCTGTGTAACTCCTCCAAAATAAAGTAAACCCCCTGTAAGTCTCCCCCCTACCATCCACCAGAGCCCCCTCCTGCTGTCAAGGGGGTGAAGGGCTGAACTCTGACCCAAGACACCACCTGATGAGTGATGCATATCGCCAACTAGCCGGTAACGGTCCAGGAACAATGGTTCCTATCCACTGTGATACTGATGGACATGAATTAAGCATCACCACCATGCACAGATGGAGCCCCAGCTCTACCCTGCATCACATATACTTAGGGCAATAGATTCCCTCCAGTGACAGAAGAAACTTTGGTCTGAAGAGTGCTGCTCCCAAACCTCCTCCCAAGCCAATGTTGTCCTACAGCACAGCCCAACTCAGAATCACAAGGTTGGAAAAGACCTTTGAAGATCATCAAGTCCAACCAATCCCATCCTAAGCTAAACTCAGCTTTTCTCAGCCCAAAGCCTCCATGCAGGCAGGTGGCTGCTCTGTGGAGAAACAGCCCTTGGGATGTGTGTTTGGGGCTCAGTTTAATGCATGATGGGTGTAGGTCAAGATCCACATGGTACATGTTTCTTTTGATCCGTGCAAGACTGGAACTACAGGAACTCATGAGGCTCCTGAACAAAGCAGCGGATGGGGTATTCATTCAATAATGCTCCGTCTTTCAGCTGCAATAATAGCCACATCAATTAAACATGCATCTTCAGAAAATACAAGCTTCCAAGATAAAAGATCTACCTCACTGCTGTGATTTTTTTTTTCCAGGCTGCCAGGGATTTGATTGCCAAGATCTCAGTAGGAATTGAAAAAATTCAATTATTGACGCTGTGATCTGGTGCTTACAACAAAGCTGTTCACCTTGCTGGAGATCTGGCAGCAAGAGAAAGCACTCAACAGCTCTGTGAAACATCTGGATGGGGACCTCCTATCACAGCACCCCTCTTCCAGCAGTAACCAAGCCAACACAGCGTGGGGAGGGACTGGGCAGATAGAAGTGAGACTCTCCAAGCCACATGCTTCTGGTTTAATAACAGTAAGCAACTTGCAAGGCGCTTGGCTCCCGGTCGTATCTATCCCAGTTGACTTGTTAAACACTTTGTGTAAGTTTGGAGACTCAGCTTTAGTGTTTGTTACTACTAATTGCCTAACTCCTCAGCTGCACAGCAACAGACCTCCCTTCCACCAGCACCAGGCAGGGATCAACTAATTAGTAAAAAAAAAATAAGATTTCCTGGAGATGACTTTACATAGATAATTAAAACTAAGGAGCTGCATCCAAGGAGGACAGCCTTTTTCTTAGCTCAGCTCCAGCACTTGGCTTGGTTATTCCCCAGTCACATGTTTTCTCTTCTTCTGCCACGCCTGAGGCATAATAAACCATTAAAACTGGACATGCATCCAATTAAGTAACAATATTATTTACTCTCATCTTCAGAGGTAACAATAAAATCTTTCCCACTCTGTTTACCTGTTGAGAGAAGAGAAACCTGCAACACCAGGTGGCTGGTAAGTTGGCGTCGGGGAAGGCAGCAGGCCTGCCGGCGGCCTAGCTCTCTTCTCCCAAGATTTAGGCCCTGACAATATTCTTCTGTTCCCATGAGAAAAGTTCCTCATGCTGAGAAGATCCTAATAATCACATTCTCAAAACACAGCGGCCTTGCTGATAGGGGTACAGGCTGCCCCAAACCAAGAAGCAGTTATGGGAAGGGATTTGGGAGTAACGGAACATGTTAGGAACCAACCATAACAAGAGGGTCAAACAGCAGGTGTGTGGATGCTTTTAGGCATTAAAGGTAAACTAAGGATATTTAGCTATAAGATAGGTTTATCAGAACTCATTATAGTTACTAACTGATCAATATGGTGTGAACAGTGTGTGTAACCAATGAGCAGTTTTTAGCTTGCCACGTTTGCAGTAAGAAAGGTCTAGAATCTGTGGGATTTCACCTCATAAATGGCTTCACCTCAAATTCATATATTGAATTGTGTGTTGCTCTCTGCTGGACACCACAAGTTGGGATACATCCTCACATGTTGGGATACGATGCCATTTCTCTACCTTTTGGTGTAACCAACAAACTCACAGCGTGCAACCTGGCTGTCAGGAGAGAGGACAAAGCCCTTTCACTGGGAGGGGCCCAGACTTTGCCTGACAATACATCCCTAGGTCAACAATTCAGAGAGGGGTGAGAGGAGAAGTGGAAAAAAAGACGTAAAAAATAAAAGTGTGGAAAGTTAGAAGGAAAGTAAAGGAAGAGAAAAGCAGCAGAAGTGTTTAAAGTGTCTCTAAAGCTATCATGCTACCAATTTAGGAACTTTTTATGGGTATAAGAGCATCAGTTTGCACAGTTGGAATTTCTATGGCAACACTCAATCCAGGCACTGCGGAGAGTGAGGTTGTGAAAGAGTCTGATAAAAACATCGTTGGTACCAGCAAGGCAGGAACTTCTATTAGATCCTGACATCTAACAAAGCCTCTCCTGGAGCAGAGCTACAGATGGAAACATTATAAACACCAGCAACCATCACCACTGCCTGCAGCCACACAACTTCCCCTTTGAACAAGCCTGGAAATTCAATGCACAGCCCTTCTTGCTATTCCAGCAAGTAATGGTCTTGAGTTGCAACAGCAGCAGAATATGCTTGCTTTTACAAAGCATTAATGTTTATAAATATCTTAAGTATGGGATGCAGGGGGAATTGGCCAGCCCCTTTTCAGTGTCTGTGGGGACAGGACAAGGGGCGATGGGCTCAAGTTGGAGCACAGGAAGTTCTGCACCAACATGTGGAAGAACTTTTACCCGGTGAGGGAGCCCTGGGACAGGCTGCCCAGGGGGTGTGGAGTCTCCTCTGGAGAGATTCCAGCCCTGTCTGGATGCCAACCTGTGTGACCTCTCCTAGGGAACCTGCTTTGGCAGGGGGTTGGACCCCATGGGCTCTGGAGGTCCCTTCCAACCCCTATGATTCTGTGATTCAGTAATAGGAAGATCTCTGTACTTGTGAGCAGGAGCAGGATGAAAGAAGGAGATGGTGGGACTGGCTGTGGTCATCTCCTCCATGCAGGTCGTGGTGTGGCCTGGATAGGTCTGTGCCCTGGAGGAGGCAGCAATCCTGTCCTGGGAGAGACAGGGACGATTTGGTCCCTCCAAAGTTGGGAGTAAAAGGAGCAATTAAAAGCTGAAGAATTCTAACCTAACGGGGGTTACTCAGAAGTGAATGACAAAATAATTGAGTTGAACCACTAATAAACACCCATGAGTTGGTAACCATCTGACCACAGAGCCTGAAATCCCTGAGCAATGGGACTCTGCAAGCGTTCAGGATTAGGCACAGCCTCTTCACGCCTCCGCTCACACTGTCGAGCCCTGAATCCTATTTCACAGGCCACGCTGACTCTTTGAAAGGGACTTGCCTCTATTTTCTTTACAGCAGCTTCTGCACTGATCCATTCGCAACAGCTCTCCTTTTTCTTTCCCAGATTCATCAGGTTCAGGAATTGGAGCTCAGGAAACGTGTTCACCTGATTCAAACAAACCAAGAAACACCTTCCCAGGTAACAGATTAATAGCTTTTTCCATCATGGAAATTACTAGCTCACATCCATAAGGTGTCAGCACATGGCCACAGATAGGTGTGACCATCAGGCTTCCTTCAAAGGAATACAATCCAAAAAAGTTCTCCTGGCTCACATCAAACTCACCCCTTGGATGGCTTTGATAATACTTGTTCTTTATGCACAGACAGGAGAAGGGGAAAGAAAGGTATTATCTCATTACCAACACTGATCACAGATCAGGCACTAAATCCTGCCTAAGAGAACATGCATCATAATATTCATCACCTGATTGCATGAGAAGAAACTATTATCAGTCTGCAGAGTGGAGAAGCATTGTCCTGTGACATTCAGGAGAAGACCACCAGAGCATGCCCTTCAAGTTTTAGGACTGAGACCAAAATCTGCCAGCATTTCCTTATGAACTTCTTAACATTACAAGATCAGGGGAAGAGGGGCAACAGGCAGAATAGATATATTTTTTTAGTAGTAGTAGTATTTCAGCTCTGCACCCATAACAAATCAGCTCTATTATATCCCAGGGCTTTCTCTTTGGCTTTCCTAATCTCATTGCCACTACATAACCTCCAGCTGGCTTTAAATCTGACTGCCATGTGCCTCTTTCCTATTTAAACCTCCCTGCTTTTTATCAGCTTCATTTTTTAAGTATATAATTTACATTTGGGTCCCAGTGGCTATAATAAAATGTCCAGGTGAGTCATTCTCAACTCCTTGCCACCACATGAAGAAATGCCAAGCGATGTGATTCCTTCTTCACTTACTCTTGAGTTACCAGAGGCAGGCAGGAAAAGCCAACTTGCCCTGGCTGCATCAGAAGTTTGAGCACCTGAGACTATTTTATGAAAAAATAGATCTGGGGCTGTAGATTGTCATGGTTTGGGGTCTCTTCAGATTATTGACGTTGGACATTCCCACTGATCCCTGGCATGAGCAAGTGACTGATCCTTCTCCATCGCTTTCCCTCTGGGTAAACAAGGAGTGATGGCTCTCCTGGTATAAGTCACTGCTGGCAAATCATATTCTATTTTCCAGAAATTGTGGGATAAAACAGATTCATTCAGTAAATCCAACCACTTTCTACCTAGAACTCCAGGCTGCAGCTCTTCAGTTGAGCTGCACAGCAGGAACCTTCTCTGGAGGTTTCTTGGTGCCCTTCCAAAGAGGCCCAAGTTTGGGAGGCAAACAAGGCAAACAAGTCAAACCAACCTACCCTATACTTGACTGACCAGGGCAAAGAGAGATCAGAAAACACTGGGTCTGCACAGTTCTTGGGGAGCACCCAGCAGAAGTCCTTTATGGGAGAATTTAAGGGACCCAGGAACTCTATAACCAAGGAGGATGATGTTGTAATGTACTTGCTGTCCTCCTTGATGTGAATCCTCCTCTCAGGTGGGCATGCAACCTAAAGCCTCAGAGACTGTGGAACAAGTAAAACTGCCTCAAGAGCCAGGTTCCTTCCCCAAATAGTATTTTCAGAGCACCATTCCTAACAGATGCCATGAGATCTCTGCCACATCTTGAACACAAAACATGGAAAAAGAGTTCTGAGATGTCATTCACAAAGGAAAAAGACATTTGAAGACATCATTCATGCACCCTGGCTCCCTGCATGAACCCAGCAACTTCACAGAGCTCCCTCTTTGGGAGAGGTTTCTCAGACTACGTGCTCACAGTTCCCATCACACTGCAGGTCTCATCCAGCCAGGGTTCAGGTTAGTGTGACCACACACTCAAGTCCTGCTCTTAGAGAAGCACCACACCAGTAAAATACACCACAGCCATGAACTGGAACCAGCAGACAATGCACCAGCCTCTGTGGGGCAACGTGTTCCTGAACGTCCTGATCTTCCCCAGTCTGATAGTTGGTGGTTTGGGGATTTTTTACCTCCTGGGCTTTAATTATTGACTGTCCCACTGAAGCTCTGCAGCCACATACACACACATCCAGCACACACACAAGACAGACATGAGGACTTGCTGCTGTAGCTCCAAAGCCCCATGATGAATTCAACCACTTAAAAGTTCCCCCAAGTAATTTGCTGATGTTCAAGTCTCTATCCAACACCTGGTTTTTGTTAAGTTTGCTGGTTGTGTGGCTTCCCAAAGCCTGCTACTACATGCTGGGGTGTGATTAAAGTGTTTAGCTTTCCATGGTAACATTACCCAGCTATAATCTTGTTTCTTAGTGAGATCTGAGCCAACTGTACTTGTAATTTCCTTTAATAATAAGTCTTCAGGAATTATTCTGCCCTTTAAACACAGAATCTGAGGCAGCACGTGATTGACAGGTATCAGGGCTTTCAGCTAATTAAATATTCTCAGTGCCTAGCAGTGGGAGAGCTTTGAAAGGAAATAATTATAGGTGCCAGACCCCTGTGGCTGTTCTGCTGTCCCCAAAAGCCCCAGCACAGCCCCAAGGTGACTCTGCTGAGCAGTGGAACTCCTTTCCCTACGTGCTGAGAGGGCTCACCAGACCCCTCCCTTCCCCCCATCTAACTGGAGGTAAGTGGAACTCCACCCTCAATTGCACAAAACAATTAAGCATGCTGTATTAATTAGTTACAGCAGTGATGATCTAGACAAGGAGCATGCTATTCCTTGTAAATGATGCTGCCACAGAAGTGTTAATTCCCTTCCAAGATTCAGCTGCTGGGGTATAAATCAGGTGCTGCAGCCACCCCAAAATACAACTTGTCACCCAAAGATCATAAAGGCAGAGGGAGAGGACTAGAACTGGGGTGAGACTTTGCACAGATGAGCAGCCTCGTACTGCTGGTGAGATCTGTCACAGGGATGCTCCACGTTGTATCAGCTTGACTCTAATATCTATGGTGTGAAAGCCTGTTCAGCACATCGTGGCACTGAGCTGGGCTTAGGCCTTTGGACAGCACTGTAATCAATTTATTTGCAGGATGTTACAGCACTGCAAAGGCAAGGCACATCACCACTTCCCACAAGTCACAGAGGACGAGCTCTTCTGCACTTTGTCACAAGTTCAGCACTGCTGCTGTGCCTGCTGCTCTTCAGGAGACAGCCTGTCCCAGCATCAAGGTATCCCCAAGCCCACCTCCAGCAGAGATGATTTGTTATGATAAATCTCAACCCCAAACCAAGCATTCTGCCAGCTGCAGTTGGAAGTTATCTGTGTTTTTATTGCACACACATTCTGCCTATCCCACTGCTATCGTTCAGGAATGAATGCATTCATAGCTCAAACCAGCTCCCCACCTCGGATGCAGAGAGTGTTACAGCCAGAGAACACATCTGTGTGGACTGGGAAACACATCCTTAATTTAGCAGTCTCTCTCTCCCCTCTGTAACACTGAGTAAGTCAGGTGTTACATGCAATTTTGCTGCAAAGCAGCTCATCTTCTCAAAGGGCCTCCAGGTCAGCCATAACCCAGGGTCTCCCAAGGCTCTGTAAATCCTTGAGCTAAGCTTTGAACACAAGGCTCCCTGGAAAGAGAAGGAAGCCAGAGTGAAAATAAAAGTTTAAGGAAAAAAAAAAAGAAGAAAAAAAGGCAAAAGCTGCATTCTTGGAAGAAAAGGGAAAAAAAAAAACCAACCCAAGCCAAAGCCAAGAACCCATCTCTTTACAACATTGGCAAAACTAAACCTGTTCACTTGGCAACTGAGCCTGGGGAAAGTTTGAGCTGCTCCACACAGGAGGAAGTACTGACATCTTTTAGTCACAGGATGCAGGTGGTGATATTCTGCAGAAGATTACAAACAGATTGCAGGCATCTTGCAATTACATTGCTGGGTTATTGCAAGTAGCTGCAGGTACACCAGAGCACACCAAGCCCAGACTGCTGCCATCAGGCAGAGAAGTCAGAAATAAACCCTGAAGGCAGCAGCACTGCCAGGATCAGGCTGTGGTCCCAGCCCTCTGACCCACCCCAGGGACCATGCCAGGCTATGTGATTAGGGTCCTGCTGCTTAAGAAGGATGTGCACATCAGTTGTGAGGACCAGGAGAGGCTTGTCTTTCAGTTTGGCACCAAATAGAATACGTGTGGCATCGTGCTGCTAATGAACACACACAGCACTGGCAGGGCTACTGCATCATTTACCACCACAAGCAGCATCATTCTCCAGAGTTTCCATAATTCTCTTTATTTATAGAGTGTTGATCTGCTTAAAAAAGGGAAAGACAAAAGTTCACCTAAAATGTGGTAAAATAATGGAAGCTGACAGGAGGAGGAGAGATTCAGCTATGTATTTTTGCAACTTTCAAACACCACACGTTGCCAAAACCCTGAGTTTTGTGGCAGTTGAGCTCAGTACCTGGGGTCTGACTGATGCCCTGAGCTGTGGAGGAGGAGGAAGAGGCTGAAGAGGCTCTGCTATTAGACTGTAATTGAGACACATTCAAGCTGTGATTGCTGAAAGCCAAGTGTTATATCTCCACTCTTTGGGTCACTTGGTGCTTTTAAAGGCTCCAATATCTCTTTGGGATTATAAACTCAGTGAGGTAAGGGCTCTCCTTTTTCTCTATGACACATGTGTACTCCACACACAAACGAGGTACCTGAGTATTCATAGCAACTATCACTTTGCTCTTGCACTTTCGGGGGCAGAACTCTGCTAGAAGCAACAGGCTTTTGTGTATCTTCAAGAGAGGAAAATATTTGAGGGTTTGGGGGTTTCTTTCCTTGTTTTTTTGTTCTTTTAAGAGGTTTGATACATTACAGATACCAGTTTTGGAGGGAAGACCTCTATCTGACCAGTGATTTCCACAACAAATGGTAAATGCTTCTACAAAAGTCTGTAAACATCCTGTTCACCATACAAAAGAAATTGTGACATTCAAATAGTCTCACCCCAAAGCAAAAAGACAGCCTTTAGCAGACCAGAAAAGAAACAAGCAGATTATACCCCCAGAGATAGGAGAATATGTCTGGAAAAGCTTTTAAGTATCTCAAGAGCAAAGGGTTATTTGAAAACCAACATGTCAGTCAGACATTTTGACATGAACATGCTGGTTCCATCAACACCTCTACAGTAAATATTTCAAGATAAAAAAAGTCCTGAAATAGAAAACCCAGCTACTTTATTTGAATGCCTTCCATCGCTGCTGGGTTCCTAACAGCAAACTGAACCTCAGCACCATGGAGCTGTGTAATCCTGGGGCTGGGGGAGAACACACCCAGGCTGAGGAGGGTGATGTCTGTCTGGGGAGGTTTGCTGGTACAGTGTAATAACACTCAACCCCCCTGGTTGCTTGTTGAGTGCTTGTGCAGAGCTACCTACCCACCTTCTGTCCTGAGCACTGCTGTGCCTCCCCCTTCCCAAGAAAGCTTCCCCCCTCCCCGTTTCAAGTGGAACGCAGCCAACAGAGCATTTGGAGCCAGGTTTTGTAGCAAGTGCCATGAACTGAAGAGAACAGATTGTTTACTTTTAGAGAAGTTGCATCATCTTTATCCTCCTTTCCCAGTCACCCCACAGCAGCTCCCACCCATATCCCCATCAGGGCATCCCTCCCCTTGGTGAGGCATCAGCAAAGGTGCAGCCACAAGCCCCAGAGTGAGAGGAGGAAGCCACGTTCTCCTGCTCTCAAACCAGGGTCAGGCAGCCAACCCACCTCTGATTTTCTGTCTTTTAGGTTCTCACACAGACAGGATGCTCCCCCATTACTGCTCAGGCTCAGTGGAGCCTCCTGCAGAAGCCACTGACGTTAATCCCAGAAGTGATTCAGAGGGAGGGGGAAGAGCACAGTAAACCCAAACAGGCATGAGACCCCCACCTCTTCTGAGACACGCTCATGCCCAACCTTGCAGCTCCAGAGGCACCAGCAGCTCCCGCCCGGTGCCCGCACTCCTGTGTAATTGGAAGGAGAAACGGCTGCAGAAGTAATTGGGCAAGCAAACTGCTTGCAGATATAAAATAGCCCCTTTTCAGGCAGAGAAATGGCCATCAGCAGCCTGCATGTAATTAATCTCTTAGCTAGTGTTTTGGTGGCATTGTTCTCCATCTGTATTTCCTCAAGCGCGGAGGCATCGCTTGCCTGCTGCTCTGGAGAAGGTGAGATGCTGTCAGGGAACATTCAGCATCTTATAACCCCATCAGTCGTGATTTTTAAAACAAATGTTTCTGTATTTCTGTTTCCACACAGCAACATTTTGGGAGCTCGGTGCCCTGGGCTCCCCACGCTTCCCCCCCCCCCCCCCCTCCCCCCGCACAAGGAGCAGTGGGGAGCCAAGGTGGGCACAGTACGGCTCAGCGTGCCCGTTCCGCTCCGAAGGGAGCCCAGCTCAGCTCGGAACTCGTTCCCTGCTTCCCCAGCGTTCTGCTGGCCATGGTGCAGCCACACTCCCCTCTGCCGGCTGCTCATCCAAAAGCAGGGGGGAGAATGGAATTGATTTAACACCTGAACTGATGATTGCTCTTCTTCTGGGGATTGCTTTCATAGAATCATAGAATGGCAAGGGTTGGGAGGGACCCCAAGGGTCACAGAGCTCCAACCCCCTGCCACAGGCAGGGACACCAACCTCAGGCCTGGAGCTACACAAGGTTGCCCAGGGCCCCATCCAACCTGGCCTTGAACACCCCCAGACACGGGGCACCCACCCCCTCTCTGGGCAGCCTGTTCCAGCCCCTCACCACTCTCTCTGCAAAGAACTTCCCCCTAATATCCAATCTAAACCTTCCTTCCTTCAGCTTTAATCCATCCCCCTTTTCCTGCCAGTCTCTGCCCTTTAACAAGCTGATTCCCCTCCTGTTCCTCTGCTCCCTTCAGGGACTGGCAGGCTGCAATGAGGCCCCCCCACAGCCTTCTCTTCTCCAGGCTGACCCAGCCCAGCTCCCTCAGCCTCTCTCCATAGGGGAGCTGCTCCAGCCAAGGATGATGTGGAAAGACCAGCCTTGTTTGTGAGGCTCAGTCTGCTAACACGTGTGTCACAGGTCCCAAAAGGTGACCTCACACAACCCTGCTCCACCTCCCCACAGGGCTCAGGCTCCTGGGACCTGGGTGGGCAGGAACCCTCCTGAGCCCACAAAACTCCCTGAAACCTGTGGCACCAGAAGGCAACCCCTGAGGTAGCTGGAAGAGCAAGAACCAGGCACATGCATCCAGCCTCTCACAGTTTCTTGACCTCCAGAGTGAGCAATCAGGCATAAAGCTGACAAGAGGAGCAAGCCTGGCCTGCTGTAACGTCACAGGAAAGGAGACTGGACTTTGAGCTGTGACAGGCTGCAGCAGGACCTGTCCTCAGCCCTGAATAGCTGGAGCCTGCAGCGTACAAAGGCGACATTGCTGCCCCAGGGCTTCCCCCCTGTTGCTCAGAGCCAGGATGATATTGGCACTCTCAAATATTTACGTCTTACTACCCCAAGAAAAATCATCTCCCAGGTAGGAGAGAAGATCCCAGGCAGGCACATCTGTACACACAAGCTGTGAGCTGACAGTCATTCCTGCTGCTGAACCCACAGCAAGGCTTCTGGTCACAGCTAGCCATCATCTAAACACCTTGCCACAAATCACACAGCCACGGGAAGACACTTAAGATGCTACCACCTCCCCCTGGATCCCAGCACTGGCACACGTGAGTGCTCTGCAGCCCCCTCTGTAGGAAGTTATACATCTTTAATTGAGCAAAACTTAATAACAGAGAGCCCAAAAGAAGGCTGCCTCCCCAACTGCCCCAATACTGCTAAGATAACGTGTGTCAGAGCCTTTCTGCCATTCTGTGGTACCCTCTGTACTCAGGTAGGATCAAGGACACCCTTCCCTCTCTAGGGAGCAGCTATTCCAGTGTGGAGAACCTCTCCCATAAATCACAGAATCACAGAGTTGTAGGGGTTGGAAGGGACCTCGAGAGATCATCGGGTCCAACCCCCTGCCAAAGCAATGATACTGAGAATGCAACATCACTGCTGGGCAGATCATGGCTCGATTTGTGCCTGATGCTGTTGTGCCCTTGACTTCCACCTTCTCTCCCTCCTCAGACAACACAGAATATAATTCTCCTGCTCTGGACATCTGGCATTGCAGCTGTTGGGATTCACAGTCAGCACGTATTAGAAGTGAAACCCCAGTCTAGATTAACTGGTAGAAATCATCAGCCAATACTGAAAGAACAAGTTTTAGACGTTGAGAACACTTGGCACCTTTATAAAGGACAACCAGCTGCTCCTTGGCCCCGTGACTATGGCTCAACAACAGTCACCCCATCACAATTTCATGTGCAAACAAGAGAACTACCAAGAACAAGCAGGAGTGAAGGTTAACTCCTCGAGTCACTCACCCCCCTGCTCCTAAGGCAAAAGCTATGCCATGCAGGTACTTCCCAGCGTTGGCTTGCTGGGGGAACAGCTCTGTGGAGAGCATAACCTCCTCCTCTCTGGCCAGCAGTACATGAACACAGGGACAAGAAGGACCTCCATCACCAGATGACAGGGAAGATGAAAGGCAATAAGGTGCTAACAAAAATAGACATCATTTGTTGTACCAGCTTTGTGCTCAACCAATGCCAGAGTCCCTGAATTCATGTGAACTGAATTTGAAGTATTTCAGCATCCTTGGTGCATCTGTGAACCCAAACTTCAGTTCTTAACCCCACCAGCTTCCTCAAATAGCTTAATCACATCCATTCCAATGTTGTTTACATCACAGGGCAGAGTGATTAAATCTGGTTTCACTTAATCTTTAATAAACCCTCAATGAGGGCACCTCAGGAAGGCTAACACGACCTGCGTGCCTTCATTTTAATAAAGAAAGGGAATTGCCAAGTTTAGTGATTTCCAGTGTTAATAACTTAACAAGGCAGCAGACCTTGTAATTAAAAATAAGTTTAAGGAGGCTGCTAAATGATGTTGATAATGATTTAAGGACCAATTAGAGAAAAGATGTCATTCTTCCCTTTCTAATTAGATACACTGGAAACAGTGATGCTGAGAAGTTCTGATACTACCCATTTTTTATTACAGTGAGGACATTTATACACTCTGTGTCTGAAAAGTTGAACAAAAACCAGTACAGGGACTCCTCCTTAAAGGACAATTGATTGGAAAGGAAAAGGCCTAAGAATGATGCTATTAGTTCTGCTGCTTTGTGGTGGCCAGGATATACAACCTTGAAGATTACTGCTCTATCAGCCTTACAGGAGGATTTAGCACTCCCATAAAGATACTCGGCCTTAGAGGAGCACAAAACACAGCTCCAGTTTGGATTTGGGACAGGAGAGGGAAGCTGCTGGGCTGAGCTGGGGCTATGGTGTTAGGGGACCACACACACACCACCACTGCCACGGGGCAGTATCTCCCCTTTGCCATCCTGCTCAGGTGTTTCCCTCCCACAAAACCATCACATGAACCGACCCAAACCAAAAGAAACCTCAGATCCTCAGCACAGCACAGCACCTCAGCAACAAACCACAGTGCCATGCTCAGACTGCAGGGACCAGTCCCCCCCTGGACCCTACAGAGTAAAACACTCTTGATTGGGCTTGGTTTTATGACAGAATGAAGTAACAACTTTACAAGAGACCAGATTAACAGCTTGCTGTTAAACATCCCCTTTGCTTGAGGAGAACAATCCCATCTCTGTCCTTAATGCTCCCATTGGCTGCCATGAGCCCACGCTGGCACTGGTCTGCCTCAATGGAAAACCAGCTCAGGGCCCAAAAACGACTGAGAATCAAACCAGGAAGATTGAAAAAGAAAGAGGAGTTGTTTTGCTGGGTTAGGAACCCACTTACCCTCCAGAGCAGGAGAGCATGGCACAGGAAGGGGAAGCAAGACCCTCTCAGCATGTCAAGCACCTCAGGAACCCACCCCTACTGCTGGCAGTACCCCAAGCCCATCCCATCACCCACAACCCTCACCTTCCTGACCACAGCTCAGGTGGACAAGCTCCACCTGGGAGGACCTGCTCCTTCCCTTTGAGAGCAAGAACAGCTGCTGGGTCACACCACCCTCCCCATCTCCCAGCCCCGGGCAGCATCCTTGCCTCAGGATTGAGGCACAAGTGAGCACCAGCTGAGGGGCAGACTTCCCTCTGCTCAGCACACCAACCTTCCCCAGATAATAAAAGCTGATCAAATCTCACCCACTGTGGCTCACTGCAGGTTTCCTAACCTGTGACTTGGGAAATCCCTGACCAAATGTTTCATCCACCCTGGTCTGCAGCTGTACAGCTTCCCCTTTGGAGCTAAGATTTCCCAAGGCTGAGTTACAGCTGTAGAAGTATCCCCCTTCTCCTTCTAATATTGAGAGCCACAGAAATATCCCTTCTCCCTGTTACTTTCGTAGCATTTACATTTATTTAAGAGCTATCACATTTTTCATCTCCACATTGCAAATTAATTCCCTGTAACTCAAAGCACCCTGCTCAGATAAACCTTTCTCAACTCACCCTGTACACAGCTGAGCAGCAGCCAAGGACAGTTGACTTAGCTGAATAATATGTACCGGTGCTAAATGAAAATTAAACTATAAATATTTTAAAATAGCTGATTTCCTGGCTAGTAAAAGTGAAATGTATCATTTGTTTAAACCATCCCATTCATTATTTCTTTCCTTGTTTCATAAAACCCAACCACTAACGAGAACCTACACAAATAGAGCTTCAACTTTCATCTTGAGAAGTTTAATCAGAAAGCTCTTCAGGAATATTTTATCCCTTTTATCAGAATACTGATGGAAGTCATAATTCACCTTAATGGGAGAAAGTTTCCTTTCTTCAGTAAAGAAATCCATCAAGACATTTCCAGTTGGGGAGATCTGACATCAATCTGCTTGCTTTTTCCTCTATTTGATCTCAGCACTTTATGAATTTTTGATTGCTCGCTCTTAATTTCCCACAAGCAAATTCAATTAAAGCCATTAAAAAACAGTAGTTCAACCCTGATTACCTCATCAGCAAATGGCTCTTTTATTGCACAACGGATGACACATGCCCCACTTCCCTGGTGCTGCTGGAGCCCTTATAAAACTGGATCGTGAAACCTTTTCCCCTTTGTTGGTGCTATTAGGAAATGGTGTGTCTACTACCCAAGGCACTTCCCCTGTTCAGCCAGCAGCCCAAGGGCTAGAGCAAAAGAAATAAATCTCTTTGGGGGGTAAAAAAGTCATTGTGTGCATTTCAAATCTCATGTCTGTACAAGGGTCAGTTCTTTTTTACAGTACCAAGGTGGCACAGTGACACACAAGTGCCCTGGAAAAGCCCTTCAGCACTGTTGTTAGCCAGGGCAGAGGTGACAGGTCACTATTTTCCATCCTTTTTCCAACTTCATTTCTGGTATTATCTTCCTACAAGCAAAGGTGAGCAAGTATATGCCACACTGCAGGGACTGGATGGCAAGATACCTTCAGTGACAAGCTGTTCATCTGGTATTCACCTTTCCAGGACCCGGATCACCAGTGGAAGTGGTTCTGCAGCATCTGTTATGCTGGCACTGTTGGCTGGATACAGGAGCATATCAGCAGTGGTTTGGAGAATAGTTATAGCATCACAATCTAAATTAACTTCCTCAGATGCATCTACAAACTCTCTGCTGTTAGGTATGTGCAAACCCATCCCTTGGGGCAGCTTGCTACAAGCACTGTCAACCACAGCAGACAATCATGGAATTGTTTAGATTGGAAAAGACCTTTAAGATTGTCAAGTCCAACTGTTAACACAGCACTGCCAAGGCCACCACTAGCCCACGTCCCTGAGCACCACATCTATGTGCCTTTTAAATCCCACTAGGGATGGGGACTTGCCACTTCCCTGGGCAGCCTGTGCTTGATAACCCACTCAGTGAAGACATTTTCCTCACATACAAACTGAACCTCCCCTGGCACAACTTGAGGCCATTTCCTCTCATACTGTCCCTTGGGTGACAAAGCCCCACTCAGCTACACCCTCCCTTCAGGTAGTTGTAGAGTGACCAAGTCCTCCCTCATCCTCCACTTCCCCAGACTGAACAGCCCCAGCTCCTTCAGCCCCTCCCCATTAGCTCCAGACCCCTCACCAGCTTCTCTGCCCATCTTCAGACACTCCCCAGCTCCTCTTGCAGCGAACCTGAACCCAGCACTCAAGGAACAGTCAGCTTGTGGTCCTGCTACCCACACCACTGCTGATACAGGCCAGGATGCTGCTGGCTTTCTCGGCCACACTGCTGGCTTGTAGGTTCTCTTCTGACAACAGCTTTCCAGCCACTCTGTCCCCAGCCTGTAGCGTCCCTGGAGTGGTTGTGACCCAAGTGCAGGGCCCAGCCCTGAGCCTTGTTGAACCTCTTACCCTTGGCCTCAGCCCATGATCCAGCCTGTCCAGATCCCTCTGTAGAGCCTTCTTACCCTCAAACAGATCAACACTCCAGCCCAACCTGGTGTTGTCTGCAAATTTACTGAGGGTGCCTTGGAGTCTCTTGTCCAGACAATTGATAAGGATATTAAAGGGAACTGGCCACAGTACCAGACCCAGGGGAATACCACTTGTGACCATCCACCAACTGGATTTAACTCCATTCACCACAACAGTTCAGGCCAGGCCATCCAGCCAATTTTTTGGCCAGCAAAGCATATGGCTTTCTAAGGCATGAGTTACTCAGGGCTTTACTAAAGTCCAGGTAGACAAGCACCACAGCCTTCCCTTCATCCACTAAGTGGTCACTTGGTCACAGAAGGAGATCAGGTTGGTCAAGCAAGACCTGCCTTTCACAAACCCATGTTGGTTGGTCTCCTTGTTGCCCTGTACATGCCATACAACAACACTCAAGATGATCTGCTCCAGAACCTTCCCCAGCACAGAGTTCAGACTGAGACAGATGTATTTCCCTGGACTCTCCTTCTGGCCCAAGATATGGGAGCAAGATTCACCACAAAGTACTTAAAAAACATCAGCATCCTAGAAGTGAATTTATTAGACAATTCCCCAAATGAAACCCTCTGTTTCAAGAACTTCAGGGATTTCAAATTCATGTTAATTCTCTGTGAACTTAAAAACATTCAAATAAGCTGCCCTTAGTAGCAGTAATAAAGAACCTTATTAATAAACATTTGTATAAATATTTAAAGGAAATGTTTCTTACTTGTGAGATGAAGAGGAAGCACACAATAGCTAGAGAAAGCTAAGAGTAACTACTCATCTTAAGCACCCAAAGTACTTGGGTGAGGTAAAGCTGCTAGAGAAGACATGCATGCCAACCACTATGTCACCACCTCAACCATCAGTTGCCCAAATCAAAAGATTTCAGCACTGATAGAAATATCAAGAGCAAAAAAGCTCAAGATATAATTTTCTCCTTTAAGGTAACTTCACACAAGAGCATCTTCAGAGAAGACAGTTAAATGGACATTTCAAAAGAGAATTTATTAACATCTGCAGTGAGCTGGAGCCCATCAGGCCTAAATACTGTTTGGGGCACCTAATGAATACTAAATCTGCAGGACAAGTATTGTCACAGCACAGCTAAACATAAAGAGCATTTTAAAATGCAGTGACTGCAAAACAAACTGGGAAGAAGCAGGTTTAGTAATTGAGATGACATTAGGCCTTTGACAGTTTTCCCTGTAACTCTCACAAAAAGCCATCTTGCTATTAGCTGTGTGCACTCCTCCTCCTCCTGTAAAAGTTACAGGGTTTTAAATGAGTGGGTTTGTTGGAAGGAACAGCTCCAAAGCTGGAAAGCTAATTTCTCTCCCTACCAAGTCTTTGCACAAGGACAAACAATTTGTGGGCAGGCAAGGAAACGTGCAAAAAATTTTCCACTAATAGATTAAGGTATAGTCTTAAAAAAAGAAAAAAAATAGGCCACTGTCACTCATTCTGAAAGCCTGGAAGAAAACCATTTGAGACTGGTAAATCTTAAATGCCTCAAGAGCTTTGGAAGGCATCCAATATGGAATAAGGTAACACATCTATGAACTCCAGAAATCAACAAATGATGCCTTATTTTACTGATTTAGGTTGGTATTAATATCCTACATTTTTAAAAATAATAGCTAGCATTCCAGACAGTGAAGTGACTGAAAATGTAGTGCCTCCCTTGATGGCCCTAACTCACAGAATGTGTTGAAGAGAAAGTGATGTTTAGAGCTTCTGACATGAGTACCACCATCTGCCTGTGCAGTCAGGCACTGGGGGTACCTCGCTCTGCGTAAGGCCGGTGGTACCAAGCTGAAAGGAAGCACAAGCACTCTGCAGGGTGTAAACATTCTACTGTACACACTGGGAATGCTGAGGAGGAAATTGCTGAACTTCCTGGGTGGGAAAATACCATCTGCTTCCTCTCCAATTCCAACATCCAAACCTTTCCCTTTGGATCTGGACCACAGTAGTCTTACACTTTTAACGAGGGTATATTCAGGTAACAGTTTAATGTACCTTCCACCCAAATTAATTATATAACTTAGGTAAAAAATTACTTGTTAAAGAACTTCTTAATTCCTACAACTTAAAACATTTCCTTTAAGCCTTGCTGTCTACTCTAGATACCATTTAACAGGTGCATAAATCAAAACTCTGTACACCCTCTACAGAGTGATGGTCTGGAACTGGTCGTCACATCATAAACAAGCTCTTTATCATGTATAAAAGCAGTGAAACAGTTTAAATAAAAATACAAGCTTGTTATTGTCATTTATTTTAAAAACCTTATTCAAAATATTAAATGATACAAGTCCAAATACAATAAAAATTACTGCAAGAAAAGAGTTTTGGGGATATTTTGCTTGTGCTTTACTGCTCGTGGTTATGAAAAGAATGCATTAACAGCAGGGTTCAGAACTTCTAGCACTTCATTCATAAGATAGTCTCATGCCTTCAGACTCCTCATGCTGACAATCATAAAGTTGATTTTTTCCAAATGTTACATAACTACTTGAATACCAAGTCATTAATTATGGGGCCCTGGATCCACCATTATTTACATATTTATCATTTTGAAAACTAAATCATGAACAGAATGTACAGAAAAACTAAGATTTTATATTTTACAACTCATGAAAACATAAATAATGAAAGTACAAAAGACAAAGTAAAAAAAAAAAAGCTACTGTACCAGTAACCTGATTTCCATTAATGCATAAATGTTTGTCAAAAATTAAATGTGTGCTGTCCACAGACTGGCAGCCCCACACAGCTTTACTGTCACCTGCATGTCACCTGGGTGAGAGTAAGCACAAAGTACTCTCACAGTCTCAGGCCTCCCCCCTTTATAATATAACAAGCCATGTAACTGTTTCCCACACATCCTAAAACTCAACAGAAAACTTCAATGTACTGAAAGCCAGTCAACTGTCTATATTTTAGTAGGATTATTCCACAAGGCTTATTTTCCATTCATTAATTACAAAGGTAATGAAACAGTCCTAAAGAAAAAAACCTGGACAGTCAAGAAGCTGCATACCTTCACAAAGATCTTGAACATTTTAAAGAAGTACATTATATAACTTCTGATATAAAATGGTTTCTACATTATTATTTTTAAATTATTTGCCACATGAGCACATACAGAAATTATGAAATTGCCATGCTAGCTATTCTGCCTAAAACAGGATCAAGTTATGCAACAAGAAAACAGAATTAAAAAAAAAAACCAACATGAAAGATTTGCAGCATCAGGATTTAAGCACAGAAAAAAGTAATTATATTTTAAGTTTGCAATATAGTGGGATTTATGAGTCATGTAAGTGATTAGGAAAGAGATTATTAATTTGATTTAGTGATGCCAAAGTCTTTAATTTATTAGACTTAAAATATTTTATGCTTGTTTTTTTGTAGTACCACTATTAAGACTGCTCCAGACAGAAGGGTTGACGCTTAATGAATGGAAAGAGCACTAATTATTAAACTCTGTATCTTTATAGTTGATATAAAACCTGACCAAAGTAGCAAACAGATGTATCATGCCCTTGATCTTGCATGAGATTTAATCTCAAAAACATCCAGGTCAAAGAGAGTACATCTCATTTCAGTACAAGCAGCATATTTAGAATACCTGAATATCATTACATGACTAGGCAGGCAAAGAGTGATAAGTTCAGCAAACTCAAATCACAGTGCTTTCAAAATACATAGTCATTAGTTATTTTCAGGGAAGGCATTGCTTCGTTAACGTTCTGATCTAAACGATGATATTCTACTGTCCGAGAGCACAGGCCATCCCTCCACCTTCGGCTCTGGACCAACAGGAAGATCTGAAAGAGAAAGCATCCAACTTACACAGTGGTATGGAGAAACATTTTTGGATTTGATAGCTTAATAGCTGTGTTGGTATCCCAGTCCTACCCCTGGGTCCCAGCAGTGGCATCACTGTCACTATAAAGCACGGCACTGGTAGTCAGCCGTTTCCACACTGCCCTTGCCAGCAAGTCACTTACTGGCAACCTCAGTTCCAGTTTGGCAAAAAAACCAGCATTCAACCCAAAAATTGATACACATACAGCTTCAGAACATACAGGCTATTAGACTATCCTCAGGTGGTGACATTTCCTAGTTTATTCATCTTGCCTACTCTGGCATTTCCCCCTTGTTACCAATAATCCTGTTACTAGTGCTGAAACAAAGGCGAGAGAAGCAGCGATGGTGTAATTTGATAAAGCACTCCTGCCTCACAGCTCAGTGCCCCCTTCAGCAGCATCAGCAGAGCAGTTAAAGAGGCAACACGATAAATCAAAGCACTCAAGTGATCAGATCTTTAAATGTCTATTATCTTCACCCTATTTAGCCTTGTTTCTTACCCACCTCATCTAAGTATCCATTTTACTATACAGGGCAACTATACGGCCAAAAGGGGAAATCAGTGGTAAGTGGAGAGAAAAAGGAAAACCTAAACCAGCATGACTGCTGTCTTGCACAGATGCCACTATTTATGTACTTCAAGTACTGGTGGTTTTTTCTGCTCCCAATATTATTTCCAAGTGCTAAAACACAGTATCAACAGATAGCTTTTCAATTACCCAATTGATACAAGCATTTTATGTCACTTATGTAGCAAAGAAAATGCCTTTTTAATCACTTATTTGAACTTCCCTTGAAGTTAAATTTTCAAATGTAAGTCAATAATTTCCCCCCATAAAGACCTGGCAATGCACATTCTTGATACACCACTACACTGTGAAGCAGAGGTCTGGGTTGCTGTGATTTTTCAGCTGTGCTCTTTTCAGAGTCCCCCAAAACCCTGACCAAGTCAGCCTTCTCTACAAGGATAAGCACTGTCTTTTCCTCCTATCTATAAACTAGCCTAGGATTTAACTGCACACTTGTGCATGCATGCATCCATCCATATAGGGTCTGGCTGGGCTGAGTTCATTTTCTATGCCAGCATCATATTCTGAAGTAACACTAATCAAGCTACTTCTGACATGCTGAGAATGAGTTTGTCCTGAAGAAACAGTTACCTGAAAAAAATACTAACTTTGGGCTTCCCTACATTTGGAAAGAGCATTAAACATTTCTGAGAAGTCTATAGTCAAACACTCAGAAGATCTGAGGTAAAGGCCACCTTAAACTGAATACTTATTACAAGGATTATCACAGTCGTAACAAGAGTGCTCCTGCACCATCTGGGATTAAACCTTCCTTAATTTCCTGTTAATAATCCCGTGCAGAAACAAAATTAGTTACACAATCACTCAACTTGGCTCAGGTTTCATTTATAGAACTCATGTTGTACACTGTCACTGCCCATTACTGACCTGACCGATTACATTACTGATGCTATCAATTAATTGATGTTCTAACCCACAATGCTTGATTCGAGTTTATTTTCATTGTGCAGATAAAAGCGATAGTAACCATCTGAATTTCAGTATACCAACACTAAGTGGCCAAAGATTTCTTTCCCCAAAAATCTAAGTTCCTCTTATAAAAAGGGTACAAGGAATGCAACTTCATTTTAAATACTAAAGGAGTTTCTCCCAGCCTTTCCCAGCATACCTACCTTCCTCTTATTGTGATAGGTGACATAAACAACAGCTACTATGAAGGCAACTACAACCAGGTGAAAAAAGAAATGGCTGTCTTCTTCTTCTTCCAACCCTGTGACAGATATATCTTTTATCTTCTCATCAAGGGACTTGATTTCCTCGTTGTAATTACCAATGGTGATAGAGTTGTCCCGTTCTGGCATGTCTGGGTTGTACCTGGAATTCGATGTCATTTCATAAGAGCCGTAGTCATCTCCTCCATCTGTCTCCATCGTTTCTTTTATGATGGGGGGTGAACTATTTAGTGTGCCTTTCAAATCTGTTAGAAGATCCTCCTCCTCAATTTTAGTATCTTCAGAAGCATCAACATCCATCTGAGATAAAGGACTAGCAGTCACCTCCTGAGAGAGAGCATCAGGTGGGGAATCACTTCTTCCTGTAGACGGTTTCTCTGCAGCCACTGAACCGATTTTAGCTATCGTTGGCAATGCCCCTTTGCTTCCTGGGGTTGTAGCCTGTGTACTCTCTGTCAAATTCTGCAACCTGGTTAGTGTTTCATTCTCACTTTTAGAAGAAGTATTTTTTGGAAGCATCTCCATTTTCAGAGCATCTGAGAAAAGGATGAAAACCAGTCAATATTAAGCACAAGGCACTAACTTCCCTCGTGAGCTCAGCTATGAATGAAAGTTATTGCAAGGCATTAACTTTGCAGACAAGAAATCATATGAAGAACAGGGCTTATTTCACACTGTAAACTTGTCAGAATTCATATGCAGAAATACTCACTCCCTTACTTCAGCAACTTCAAAAGAGAAGTCTTGAGTAGGACAGGAATTAAAGCTTGAAAACACACGTTTACTGGATTAGTATACCAAAGTGTCCCTGGACAACTTAGCATACATATTTTCCAGACTTAGAACTTCAAAGATATGTCCCCTCCTCTTGTAGGATCACACATGATTAGTATTTTCTCCATCAGTGAACTGCTCCTCCCACAGAATCTGCTGAAGCCTAGAGAAGTTGTTCTTGGTAAAGTTTTTCCTGCAGTCAGAAGTATTTTAATCTTTCACCCCTGCATATTTTGCCAGCAAAAAAAAAAATATGAGAACACACTGCAATGTTTCCTTCAGTCAGGATGCAAGTTCCTAGCATGTCTTCCCTGGTGCTTATTTTCCTTGAATTTTAGAAAGAGAAAAAGATTTCCAACCTTGTGTTAACATTAATTAAATTAGTGAATCACAGATTAAAAAACAAGGCTGAAGAAAGGTCAATCTGCCTGTATATGCTCCTGAAGGAAAGCATTTTTTTGGCAGCAAATTATTATAATGACAGAAGTCAGCAGCAGTGCTGCATCACAGGGTACCCTTAGGCAAACTGATAACCTCTCCAGGACTAGGACATAGCACAGACTTGCAAAGCTAGATAAAAAACCCAAGGTGAACATTAAAACCACACACAGGGACCATCACCACCTACTCTATCCAAAAGAGGGTTCAGAGGGAGCTTATAAATAGCCAAAAGTTTTTTAATCCTAAAAAAAAAAAATAAATGAGAGCTATTTACTTTTATGGCACTTCCAGTTCAAAGCAAGAAGCATCTCACAAATGAAGAACTCATTTTAGACAGTACACAGTGGAAGCATGCTTCTCTTGTATTTTGGCATTCCAAACTATTTTTGATTTTTTTTTATTTTTAAAAAGTAACAGCACTTTCATTAAACACTCCCAAGGAGCTTCCTGGTTCACTGGCAAATTACAGCTTCTAGAAACGAAGCCTTCAACCGAGTGCTTGTGTCAAATTACTCATAAGCAAAATATACAGAGGACTCTGAATCATGTTATTCATGAAATGTGTATTTACAGTTCAGTTACAACAGACTCCTCCTTGTTTACATGGCACACTCTTCCAGCAATGAATTACTCTTTAACCAACTGTAAAGCAGAGAACTCAACTAATCCCACATGAACTAGATGTTACAGTGCACCTCTGCTAAAGCTTCAAGTCAAACATTTTACATTTAACACAATTATTGTTGAAGAAATTATCAGTTTTATTATATCAACATTAAATCGTTCAGTTCTTGTACAGAACAAGCTCTAGGAATTCCTATCTCCCCCCAGGAGTCAAGCCAGTTAATTGCACACGTAGAGGTATGTGTGAGGAAAGGCAGCTGCAAGATGGTTTCATATTTATTGGCATGTTATGAGCAAGGTCACTAGTCCTTACTGCTACCAAATAGACAAAAAGTAATAGCTTAATTTTGTTGAGGTACAAATGAGCATATTTCGCCCACAGCACTACCCTGTATGTATCCTGACACTTCACACTATTTTTAAACTCACTTTAACTGGAAAGTTTTAGGAGATATGCTTAAACACAAGGGATTCCCACCAGCACATGCTCTAGCTTCACAGTGAGAAAGAGGAATTTCCTATTATTCCTAAAAGAATTTTTGTTTTGTTTTAAAAGGAGCAGTAAGTTTAGCAACTACACCACAATTGATTTATGACATCTATGGAAAACTATTTGGCATTATAAACGGTGGTTGCACTGTTACACAGTGCACACAGGTTACACAACACTGTCAGATGATGTTAGACATAGTGTTTGCACTCCAGAGATGCCTCAGCTTCAGAAAGAGATAGCAATGTTTTGTCTTGGTGACAGAAGTAGCAACACAGCCCTCTGAGCTAAAACTATATATAAAATTAACTTCTGGGGAAAATTACTCTTTAGAAAGGAAGATATTCTGTGACCTGTGAAATGAAAAACTGGTGTTATCTTCGAAGGTTTACGTCCTGCATCCTGAACCTCTTCCTTCATTACTGCCTACCCATTAGACTAGGCAAGGGGCCCCACAAAACCAGCTGGTTTGGAAATGCTGGGTGGCAAGTAAGGCAGGAACAGCCAGCTCAAAACAGCTCCCTTCGCTCCACCAGTAACCCCCCTTCTCCTCACTACCCAACCAGCACCCCAACTGAAACAAATAGGAATTCACCGCACTCGAAAGACTGTTTCTCACGAGAGCTACCGCCGGACTGCGGGGAAGTGCGAGAAAGAAATGAGACTTAAGCAGCAGTCAAACCCATCTTCACAGCGCCCAGACCGGCAGAAGCCCCGGCGAGCCGGGCCCGGGCAGGAGGCCCGTTCTCCCGCAGCGCTCCGGCTGCCACCGGCTCACTCTCTCTCTGTCTGCCCGCCAAAACCCGGCCAAGGCCGGTTCCTAGGCCGGGCCCTGCCCCCTCCCAAGGCGGACCCCACCGGCGGCCCCTGCGCACAGCCGATGCGGCCTACCGGGGCCGACGGGCGGGCTCCGCCGGCCGCACAGACCTCTAGGCCCAAAAGCGCTGAAGCCCAGTCCGGTGAAAGACCGGCGGGGCGACCGCCCCCCACCCACCGCCCCCCAGGCCCAGCCCGCTCCCCGCCGCGCTCACCGGAGGCGTCATCGCCGCGGGCCGCCAGAAACCAGCCACACAGCAGCAGGAGGCAGAGAGCGCGGCCCGCCGGGACTCCCCTCTCGCCGGCGGCCGCCATCTTCCCCGACCCCCCCCCGCGACGTGGCGCTGGCACCTCCCCCGGCGCTGTGGGGAAGGCACGGCGCCTGCGCGGCAGGGCGGAACCCCGCGTGCCGCCGGTGAAGCGGTCGCGCATGCGCCCATGCGGGAAGGGTCCTCACTGGGACTGAGGCTGGCGGTGTCCGCCGGGTGGCCCGAGCGGGCGGGAGGGTTTCCAGCCCTGACAGAGAGCGGGGTCAGGCAGAGGCAGGCCTTAGGGGTTGGGCCGTCCACACAGAGCCACGGCCCCGGGAAGCTCTTCGCCAGGCCAGCGTCTGCATGTGTGACTGGGCACGGTGCTGGAGCAGTCGCAAAAGCTTCTTGCAGAGTAAAGCTTTAAGCATAGGGAAACAGCCACTGTGTTACCCCAGATTCCATACAGCCTGCCCGGGAACACACACCAGCCCCTCTCACTCTTCCCCACAGGAGTGAATATATCAGGAAACAAAGTGTAAGGACGGAGGAAAACAATTTTACAGCACAAATGGACTTGGAAGATGAAGGCTTTGCTGTTCTCACCTCAAATCACAGAATCACAGGGGTTGGAAGGGACCTCGAGAACTCATTGAGTCCAAACCCCTGCCAAAGCAGCTCCCCAGCTCATACTGCACAGACAGGAGTCCAGAGGAGTCTTGAATCTCTCCAGAGAAGGAGACTCCACACCCCCTGGGCAGCCTGTCCCAGGGCTCCCTCACCCTCACTGGGGAAAAGTTCTTCCACATGTTGGTGTGGAACTCCCTGTGCTCCAACTTGCAGCCATTGCCCCTTGTCCTGTCCCCACAGACACTGAAAAGGGGCTGGCCATTTCCCCTGCATCCCATGCTTAAGATATTGATAAACATTCATTAGGTCCCCCCTCAGTCTTCTTTTCTCTGAACAGCCCCAGCTCTCTCAGCCTTTCCTCATAGGATAGATGTTCCAGGCCCTTCATCATCTTCGTAGCCCTCCTCTGGACTCTCTCCAGGAGATCCCTGGCTTTTTTATCCCAGGGAGCCCAGAACTGGACGCAACACTCCAGGTGGGGCCAAATGAGGTGATCCGAGTGCTGAGAGAAGCCTTGGAGCTGATTGTGGGAGGACAAATTCCAGAACAAGGTGTCTCAAGCACAAGAAAACCAAGAGTGAGCCTAAAAGCTTATGGGGACGCAGACATGCACAGCATACATAAATTAATTAATTTTATTTTCAGTGTTGCTGTAGGCTGGTTGCAGATATTTTGTTTCAATTGGCGAAGCCTGGAAGAGGACCACCTCTCCAGCAGTGTGAGGTTAAATGCTGGAGACGCAGCAGATTAGGAAACCCTCAGCAACAGCCTGTGTAAAAGGGAAGGGAACCAGCATCCCAGGATTTGTAGGAAGTCTTTGAGACAGAGCTGCCTATCTCACAAAGTCATAATGCCACAGTTGCCTCATCAGACACAGCACAGCCCCTGCACACCCCCACACCAATTCCTCACAGATGGATAAATACCAAGTTTTAATGAAAAGCCACTCTGGTTTATCTCAGGTGATAACTGTTAATTGCTCACATCCATTTCTTTATGTAAAGGCAATTCAATTTAGTGAATTCTGCAATGAAAGCAAGCTAAACAAGTCACATTATCTTCTTTTCTCTGTGAACAAAACACAAACATATGTGCAGTTGCCACAGCTTAGCAAGCACTAAGAACATGACCATGCCTGGAACTTAATCTACCAAGTGGTTCTGTTTGTGTGGTACAAAACATTGCCAGTCTGCTTCTGGAGCCAGGAACAGATATGAAATTGTTTCCACAAATAAATGTAAAGACAAAGTAAAAGGTAACATTTCAATATTTTATTCAAGTTGGGTTTGGGTTTTTTTAATCCATTTTTAGTAGTGTCAAGTACAGCATTTTGGGGTCTAGTTCCACACAAAATGGAAGACTCTCTAAAAATGTACCCATTTAGTTGCTAAAAAAAAGTGGTAATAGAACAAAAGTCCATTTTAAATTTTGTGATGCAACTATGTGGCTGCAGTTACAAAGACTCTTCCCTGGTTATGGCCCTGTCTTACAAGCTTTCCAGTCAGTGCAAGGGAAAGGAACCACAACACAGGACAGGTAGTATTGGCTGAGTCACATGAAACCTCCTCCCCCACAGACTTAAACAAGCTGGACAACCTAAAGCATTCTGGAGACAGCTGTAGGTGTAAGATAACCAAACAAAACCAACCATTCAACAACATTTACCTATGTAAAAAATAATTTTGTTTCAAAATCCCTTTTTCTGACACGTTTGCACATTCCATCATGGATTAAAACTTTCAACGTCGGAACATTTTCCTTACAGAATTAACAGTATGACACAGTGGTCTGCAACTCGTTAAGCCTTTATACCACAATAACATACTCTTTGTGCAGTCAATGCATTAGTAAAGGTAATCAACCCCTTCACAGTTCCTATCCTTGTGGCAGCTGGCAGATGCGATCAACAATAACATTCAAAAACCAAAGCCTGGAACTAGGAAAAACAGTTATGCATGTCGTCTCCATTTCTGTATCAAGATCATTTTTAAAGCTTAGCTGTCTTTAACCAGGACTAGCAGGACTGATACTTAGCAATACTTGCATCCCAGACATAAAACATTGAAAGGTACACTATATTCTGAAGGTAGCTATGCTGTATTTTCAAATTAGCGATCGCAGAATCGCTCATTATGCTTCAAATTCCAGCCCTAGACCTAGTTTGTGACCACCTGCGTTGACGTTCTTGCCATCCAACAAAGCTGACAACGTCAGTTTGATACCTGAAAAATAGAGAAAAGTGAGAGAAATGGCAATGTTAAAGCTTGGAACCAGCGTTATGTTCAGTATGTGCAGTGTCTGTGCTGCTGTTTTAATTTATCAGGGATCTAGGTTAACGGAATTTGGCAGCTAGCCTTGTAGGGACTGGGCATTTTAAAACAATTTGCAGGCATGACATCTATCTGAATGATGAAAGTCGTAATAAACCACAGGGATAAATTCTGCTTTTTCATCACTGTAGGTAATTAAAGCTCTGAGTCAGTTCACTGCTGCTGGTCCACTGATTAATCTAATTTTAGAGTCCACTATTAAGAAAAATTGGGACCACGATACATGCCCACCTTTCCAAACCTTTCACATCTAGGTATGAAAAGGCCTAAGCCCTGTCAACTGTAATATCTCATGTCAGTCTGCTTGGTGTTCTGGCAGGAGATTTATTAGGCTACATTAAAACCAATTTCACAGCAGTAGGGTTGTCCTTTTCCTGGACCAGGGGACCTTGAGAAAGTCACATTTTCAAGGAAAATAAACTAACACGAAGCCTCTGGAAGTACTAAAACCACATTTACCTCTCTGTGAATCACCTAACCAAAGGTGTGTTTTGTATCAGCATAAAAGAGTATCTACCTGGTCAGGGGATGGTGGGCCTAATAATTCTGCTTCCATTTGACATCCAAAATTAACAGGGCAGTCCCTGGGAAAGTTCCTCACTGGGTTGCCAAGCAGAATGGGAGCACTGCAAAACCCTTCACTTTTAGTCAGGAAAACACCCTTGGATATTTCCAGATTAAAAAATCACAGAATCATTTAGGCTGAAAAAGACCTTAAAGATCATTGAGTCCAGCTGGAAAATAACATCACTCACTGATGTCTGAATTCCTTCTGCGTGGGCTTACCTGGCTTTAAAGTCTGAGTGTATCCTAATCCGATCAGACTGGAGTTGTTCACTTTAGCCTTAAAGGGAAGAAATAACCATACGTAAATCATCAGAGAATCATGGAATGGCATGGGTTGGAAGGGATCCCAAGGATCACAGAGTTCCAACCCCCCTGCCACAGGCAGGGCCACCAACCTCAGGCCTGGAGCTACACAAGGTTGCCCAGGGCCCCATCCAACCTGGCCTTGAACACCCCCAGGGATGGGGCACCCACCCCCACTCTGGGTAGCCTGTTCCAGCCCCTCACCACTCTCTCTGGAAAAAACTTCCCCCTAATACCTAATTTAAACCTTGCTTCCTTTAGCATTAATCCATCCCCCTTGTCCTGCCATTGTCTACCCTTTTAAAAAGCTGATTCTCCTCCTGTGTCTCTGCTCCCTTCAGGGACTGGCAGGCTGCAATGAGGTCCCCCCACAGCCTTCTCTTCTCCAGGCTGAACCAGCCCAGCTCCCTCAGCCTCTCTTTGTAGGGCAGCTGCTCCAGCCCTCTGAGCATCTTTGTGGCTCTCCTGAACCCTCTCCAGCAGTTCTACATAAATAATTTGTTATCTCTCTCAAAGTATCTGAAAATTAAATAGCACCTTTTAAGCAGGTAAAGGATTTCCCCTTTTAATTCACAAGGAAAAAAAATAAAACCTGGAGTTAGTTTTTGCCTCAAAATTAAAACTTTAAACCAGTGCCCAGCAATACAACAAACCATTCCCGGTTTATATATATATGCCAACCCTACACGACAGAACTGCATCAAAACCACGCTTCATGATGTAAAGGCTGCTTCCCATTTCCATTCCAAGGGCCTGTTTTCAAATGCTGACAACTACCCATGCACAGCACTCACAGAAAAAGAGGCATCCGGGTCAATCTGGTACTTGGCAGCTATCCCAAAGCGCGTGTTGCTGTTACCGGCCGTCCAGGCCAGATTCACAGCAGTCTCCAGCTTATCATTGACCTTCTGGTAAATGGAGCCCCCAAATTCCGTCCCGTCGTTCCTGGAAGGAATTCATTAGACTAGTTTGAAACTGCACCCCAAAACCAATCATTTTTATTGTGTTTTGTTCTGTTCCCAGAAAGTGTGGCGTCCAGCAGGGAGCAACACACTATTCAATATATGAATTTTAGGTGAAGCCAGGAAGCCATGAAGCCAGCCATTTTATGAGGTGAAATCCCACAGATTCTAGACCTTTCTTACTGCAAACATGGCAAGCTAAACAACTGCTAATTGGTTACACACACTGTTCACACCATATTGATTGGTTAGTAATTATAATGAGTTCTGATAAACCTATCTTATAGCTAAACATCCTTAGTTTACCTTTAATACCTAAAAGCATCCGCACACCTGCTATTTGACCCTCTTGTTATGGTTGGTTCCTAACATGTTCCGTTACTCCCAAATCCCTTCCCATAACTGCTGCTTGGTTTAGGGCAGCCTGTACCCCTATCAACAAGGCTGCTGTGTTTTGAGAATGGGATTATTAGGATCCTCTCAGCATGAGGCACTTTTCTCATGGGAACAGAAGAATATTGTCAGGGCCTATGTCTTGGGTGAAGAGAGCTAGGCCGCCGGCAGGCCTGCTGCCTTCCCCGACAAGAAAGGTCTCTATTTGCAGAGCATTCACTTACACCTCACTTAGAATCATAGCCTGGTCTAGGTTGGAAGGGATTCCAAGGATCACAGAGTTCCAACCCTCCTGCCACAGGCAGGGCCACCAACCTCCAGGTCTGGAGCTACACATTTCAAAGCTAAAACACATCAAATACCTAAACAATACTAATAATATCTAAATTATTAGTGTAAATACGTAAGATTTCTGTTCATATCAGACATTTATGGGTTTCCCTGTTGGTTTGTAGAGCATGAATATTAAATAAACAAACTAGGTGTCCTCCTGAAGATGCTTTATCATCCATGTACAGTACCAGCAGCCTAGGAAGCAGACCCTCAGGAATCCAAGAAACAGGACAGGAAGATCTGAACCCCTGCTGCTGCTGCTAAAGTTATCTTCTGCTGTTGTTTTAATTAAGAGTAATAACAACTACAGCATTTTCCTGCAAAAGCCAATAATACAGTGTTTTGAACAGCTCCAAGTTGAAAGTCATGCTAGCCGGAATAGCTCCTGAGTGGAGGGGGGACCCCACATACTGTTTGATGAAAGTTTTCTGCCCACAATTTTGTGCTTTGGCAATCCTTCAAACAAGCTGTCTGGGCTGTGAAGGTTCAGTTGTTCTATAAGGCAGCGTGAGCTTCCTAAACCAGATCTCTGCAACACAGCATGAAAACGGAACAGAAAGCCTTTGAAGAAGCAGCTCCAGGAAGGCAGAACAGTTGTTCAGTCCTCAAATTGGAACAGCCTGCAATAGCTCTGCTACATGCAAAATATCCAATTACCCAAGGGAACGGGAAAGGGGGGGAGCTGGGGGAACAGATTAGGGATTGCTTAATCTTAAAAACCTGTCTTCCCCACAGCATAGATCACTTTAAGAGGAACAGGAGACACAGAAATGAAGGTTTCAATGGAATTCAACCCTGCTTTCCACTGCTCATGCATTCAGAAAGGGCAAATGCTTGTGTAAATAGATTACTATGAGTTACAATACTAAAACAAACCCTTACTCGACTTTCTTTCCAGTACTAACCCAAACCCAGTACATATCTCTTCCATTCATTCCCTCTGGCCTGTTCATCCTCTGGTTAACTCTTTCACCTACAGATCAAACCACCATTTTTGTTGGATTTTGACACGTGCAAACGGAAGGCATTGCCTTTATGTCAACTTTCACACAGGACATTTTCATACCACACTTGTTATCCTGCTAAGAGATTCTGCTGGTCCAGATCTGTTAGAAAGACAGACATCAGATGCTTGGGTGCTTAGTGAGCTCCAGTTCTTTCCATCATGCACTCCCTCACCCATATAACCCAAAGGAAAGTTAATGCAGCTAAAAATACACAGCTTGCCATCTTAAATGAAGAAGTCATTTGAAATCCATCATTCCCTCTTTCAACTGCCACATCCCGCAATGGGATGGAGTTGCAACTGCTGCACCTCCATCCCGTTCATTGCTCTAGCAAGCAACAAAACCTTTTCAAATTCCTTTTTAGTGCCCATCTGCCAATACTTACACATTAGTGTGAAGCTGGAATTCATCAGTCTTATAGCCAACAGCAAAGTTGCTCTGGGTTACTCTAGACTTCGTTGTCTCAAATGTCATTTGGTAACCTGCCAGCCACCCCTCGTAGCCAAGCACCACGGCTCCACGTATTGAAGGACCAGCAATATCAAAATCCATGTCGCAGCCGATGTTGATGTGTTCCCTTTTGTACCCTGTCTTAACTTTAGCACTCTTTTTCCTAAAGAGAAAAGAAAGAATCTCATATTTTTGAAAAGGTAGCCTTGCAGGTAGCAGTTCTATTAAACTGGTTATTTAACTCAGTGTATTTAACTTCAGTGCTTGAAGACAAAGTATACTTAGATGGAGAGCCACGCAGTCTGTCCCCTTCTTACCTTTCACATCTGCAAAACCCTAATTAAGCTACAATGAATGATTTGCAATCAAGCAATAAAACATGGTGGGGTAACCTGCTAAGCACTTCTGGGCTGTGTTCTCAAAAGCAGCAGCACAAGCAGCCAGATGGGACATGACAAAAACAAATCCTCATCTCCAACTCATCAGACATCTTTGGAAGGTTGGTGGGTGCAGAGAAGGAATGGGAGCTGCCACAGGGACAGAAAGTCAGTAGCAGTTGGCCTGCCCCAAACAATTTTTAGCCAGTTCTAGTGAAGTGGGTAATTTCATGAAGAAATTTCTACTTTGTCTCCAGCTTCCTGAGGGAAAGTCTCTGCTGCTGAGGAAGCAGGCTGCTCTGGTAGCTCTGACACTCTGTTCCCTCCTTAAGATGCCTTACAAAGTTCAGTGGTTACAGCCATGAAAAGGCTGCCAGGTTAACACAGAAATAATCCTCCTGACTCACTTGGTTCTTTTTATACTGCTGGCCAGCACAGTGTCTTCTCACGTGTCCTCAGGTCAATTTACATCAAGGGAGCAGACCCTCACATGGCAAAAGAGTTACATCTAATAGATACAGCTACTCTCACTTAAGATTATTTTTCTTTTCACCTTACAAGAGTCTTCTGTCTTTGACCAAGTCTTTCACTGAGATCTTTCTGGAAAACTCAATTTAATTTGAAATTTCAAATCAACCTTTCACTTCAGCTAGCAAAACCACTCTCCACTGTCAGTGCCATATCAAACCCACAGAGAGATTGCTCTCTTTTTTATTACTATTATTTCAGACTTAGGAATTTCTTGCGTTTTGCAAAACCAGAAATAAAGAACAAATGTGCCAAAAGCACTCAACTTCTGCAAAAGCCAGGAGTCCCTCTCCCATCAGTGTGAACAGGGACTAGGCAAGCTAACACAGAGTACTCCTGAAACACCTTTCCTTGCTGAAACACTACAGCTTGTACATGGTACAGAAGGGGGAGAGGGTATTTCATTCAGGCATGATGCATCCCTGTTAACCTGAACCCTGCCACTCCAGGACTGAATCTCATTCCATGGCAAGCACTGTTCCTCAGACACTAGCGTGTGTGTGACGTGCCTGAACTGTAACTTGTCACCCTCATACAGGTTTTTTCTCATACAGGATCCTGTGAGCTAAGAACAGTTAACATATACAACAATATCTAGTTAATACAGAACTGGGAAGGGACTAGAAGCAGTTTACAGTGCAGGGGACAGTCTAGAAGACAGGGTGAAACCCCAACAGGACTGTAATAACCCCAGCAGCCTGCAGAGCAGCACACTGCTCTGCGAAGCTCATGTGCAGAATATTTTGGTTCACTGGCAGCATTGCCTGCAAAAAGATAATCAGGGGAAAAAAATAAACCAACATCCCGACCTCCAGCTGCTGCTTAATCCCTCTGGCCCACATAGAACGTGGCATCCAATCACTGTGTCAGAAGCACTCATCCACCACCAAGGCACGTTGTGGCCAGCAAGAATTCAGATGATAAATTCAGCTCGGGAGAAGAGCCCAATTACTGTGTCAACCTATTAGAGCTGTGGCCAACTGGCTCCCAGAGCTTGTTAAGCTTTGCATTACAGCTGACTTGTTTAGCACTTTTATTCAGACAGTAGCTCATCCTCTGACATGGCCAGGAATAAGCAGCAGGAATGCAAACCAAACCTTTTCTTCCCGCCCTAGTTCTGACTGTAATTTTCAAGTAACAGTATTGAAAAGTTTTCTTGCTATAGCTTAGGACTGAAAGAGGATTGTTAATACCAAGATTTAAATCAGATGTACATGATTTCATGATACACAGGCTGATGATTAACTGCCTTGGTATCTTAGGACACAGGGAGTAAAAAAACAAGACAATACTCTGGAAAACTAAAATTAAAAATGGGGTTTTTTTGTCACTTAAGCTTACTCACTTCTTACCCAGTGTTAGGAGAGAAGGAGGAGTCAAAGGTCAGCTTCAGGCCATGTGCAAGCTGAACAGAAAAGAAATTCACTGGTTATTTGTAATTCATTCTAATTTGTAATTAGAGGTTTCTCATAAGTTAATTTGTAAGTTGCATCTTTTGAGCCCAAAATTACCTGATCTTCAAGAGTAATCTCAGTGCCTAGGGTGTTATCGGTATTCCACTTTTCTGTGAACATCAATCCATACTCCACCCACTTGTATTTTGTTTCCAGGCTACCACTAACTTTGCTGGTTTCTGAATTTGCTGAACCTGAGCTTGTAAATTCCTAAAAGGAAAAAGATAATAATTATATATATATATATATATATATATATATAAAAAAATATATATAACAGGCAGGATTTTTGCAAACCCGTATCTATTTGCATGCAGGTGAATACTTGTAGAACAGATTAGTTGTAATAATTTGAGACATGATTCAAAACTGCAGAGTTCTCAGAAGATTTAAGAACATGTTGCTGGTCATTCATATGACACACTCTTGCCCCACACAAAAATTTCCCTGTCAGGGAGAAAAGGCATTTCACACTGAGGGAATGGATGTGGGATAAGAACATGGGGAACCCTTACAGTCCAGAATAAGGCACCAGCTTGGCATCTGACTGTACATCTGTCAATCAGCATGCAAATCTGAAGATGCATCCCAGAGACCATCTAAATATCAGCCCCAATACACAGCCCCACTGCAACTGTACTTGATCAGGGACTGCTGGGACAGAGAGTGTGCAGCACCTTAGGAACCAGCGTATTACTCATTCACAGAGTCACCAGGTTGGAAAAGCCCTTTAAGATCATCCAGTCCAACTGTTCCTGTCCTGTGCTAAACCACATCCCTGAGCACCTCATCTCTCCTCTGTTAAAACACCCTGATTCAGCCCCCTCCCTGGGCAGCCTGTGCCACAGCCCCACAACTCTGCCAGGGAAGAACTTTTCCCTCCCAGCTGAGCTGACCCTGCCCTGGCACAGCTTGAGCCCATTGCCCCTTGTCCCATCTCCTGTCCCCTGGCTGAAGAGACCATCCTCACCTCTCTGCACCCTCCTGGCAGGGCAGGGGAGGTGGGGAGAAGGTCTCCCCTCAGCCTCCTCTTCTCCAGGCTCAACACCCCCAGCTCCCTCAGCTGCTCCTCAGAGGATTTGCCCTCCAGCCCCTTCCCCAGCCTGGTTGCCCTTCTCTGGACTCACTCCAGGATCTCAATGTCCTTCTGATGGTGAGGAGCCCAGAACTGGACCCAGCACTCGAGGTGCAGCCTCACTCATGCTGAGCACAGGGGCACAACCCAGCAAAGCTCAAGGGAGGCAGTGACACTTCCCTGAGCAGAGGGCACAGCGATGGCCACAAACAGCAATGTGGTTTGTACAGTAAGCGACAGCCATGGTTGCAAAGGAGCCCTGAGCTGTAACTTCTGCTCTAATTGGTGCACAGTCTCATATTCTACAAAAATAAGACATGCAGAGGAACCTGCAAGGTTATGCTATATCCAAAAAATGATACAGGGAGAGTAAGGGATACATATAGACTTTTAAAAAGGAATATGCAGTAAAGTCAAGGACATCACAATGTTTTGGATTTCAGTGGCTTTCCAAACTCACCAGTCCATTTTCAGATTTTGTTTTCAAATCAAGTTTTATTAACCCAAAACCTAGAAGATGAATTAAAAAAATACAAATTATACATGTTAATTTGAGAAGCATTTCTGATTTATTTCTTAAACTCCCTTCTAAATTGCCTGTGAACTATTACAAAAAGAAACCAAGGGTATAGTTCTCAGACCATACAGTTTTATGAAGCAGGTTTTGCAGCTTGCACTCCCTTCAGATAGCACTTGACTGATTAATCCTGCTGACCTCAGCAATATAATTGGGACTAAACTCAGTCATAATGTCTTTACTCCTACTGAGCAGCATTTTATTCACAGGCAGGCTACTGACATCAATGATTCTATTCATGAATCAAGGAAACAGTCAAAATACAACACAATTTCCTTTCAAAACAGCAACAGTCCTATGGGGAACAGGACAAATTTTGTCAAAGGAAAAGTTTGCCTTCCTTTCCAGACAGCAAGGGTGAATGAAGCTATGAGAGAAAACTCTCTGGATTCTAATGGAAATTATCAGACTGCTTATCAGAGGAGAGCAATAAAATCCTAGCAAGTTTCAGTTATCAAGTAGACAGTGAAAGACCAAACTTATTTTGGCTTTATTTACCATATCCTTTGGTGAAAACATCTCTGGCAGATTTGCCCAGATCAGCATAAGCAGGTGGAACAGCCATTTTCTGGGGGAGAAAAAGAGGAAAAAAATAAAAATAAAAAATAAATTACTATGTGCAGAAACTTGTTTATTTAACTAATTTAAGCAACAATCAACTTAAGCCCAATTCCCAAGCTTTAGGAAGTTTTATTTTCTATCCACTACCCATCAATTAAATACAGCCTGGAGAAAGTAGCTCTAGCAAAGAGTGGGATTTGATTTTGCTCATTAGTCAGCAGGAGCAATTATTATGTGTTTGCCACTGAGGATGAGAAACAGGTTGCAGAACAAATATATATCTATAAATTATGTGTGTGTCTGTGCTTTTCCCAAGAGTTAACTGTTATTCTCTTATCATTATAACTGCCTGAATTAACTTTTTTTTTTTTTTTAAAATCACTTCTTGGAAACATTCCTGCTGTTTCCTGCAGTGGGGTCTGTGCACTGTGACACAACTAATTAAGGCCCTGAGTCACCCTCTCTGGGAATCCAACCAGGACAGGCATCGAGCACCAGGAGCATCTCCCTGCCCCTAACTCGCAGCAGCAGATGGATATAGTTTCTGTTAGCAGAATCGATGGTTATTCTTCACCACCAGTTTTACCCTGGTCCTGCTGGTAGTTAAGCTGTCTTCCTTGACATTGACCTTTCAGTGGTTTTCTGCTTCCCAACTGGGAGCTGCTGTGCTTGCTGAGTAAGCAGGATCAAGGGGATGCTACGCTGGGAGGATGTAGAAGCTGGGAAATCAGGATGGCCACAACCCCGCTTCCACAGCCAAATGCCAACTGCAGCCCTCCCCCAAGCCTGGAGCAAGGCACCAGCCCAGAGGCATGGTCACCGTGGAGCCAGCATCCTCCATCACCTGTGGTTCCATGGGGATGCCCACACTGCTGTGTCCTCACTTCAGAGAGCCCTGATCACTCTCAGCTCAGTTCTTGCCTCCTGCAAGAAACGTGAACGCATCCCATTGTCCCACCCACCAAGAAACACATCTCAGGATTCGGGGGAGAAAACAGGATGCTGGGAAGAGCAAACCAACCCAATCTGCTCTCCCATCCAAGTACAGCAATTTGTTCAAAGGGAAGCAAAGCCAACTGATCTGAAACGGCCCACACCTTCTGGCTGGCTCCACAGACAAGCTTCCATGATTCTAAAAAAGCAAAGGAGATAAATCACACTGACAGAGCTGGTCCTAAATGTGGCTAAAATGCCACATTCCCAACCTTCCTGGATATGCAAAAGCGATAAGCAATTTATTACACAAGCATGTGAATGCTGAAAAACCCTGCCTGCCAGTCCTTACTGCAGACTCTCTACGCCAGCAGACAGCTACTCCCCCAAACCACAGACAAAACAGCTCCAGACACCAGGGGTGGGTGCTCTTAATAGTCTTTCTGGCTCTAGACCCGGGTGCAGCTCTCTGGGCAAGTGCACCACCCCACGAACATCAGATGGGGAGCTTCAGCAGTCTCTCAGCACCTTGAGCACTCCAACAAGTTGTTGCTTGTTAAAACAGGATATTGCTGTGGCATACATGGAGAATTCCTATCCTGGAGGGAACACAACAGATCTGCTGGCTAAATAAAAGCAGTCAGTCTTCTCAGAACAGAAATAAAGCAGGGTACAAGTAGCTTCAGTTGCAGAGACTACCTGGATGTAATTTCTTTCCAGCTCTAGTTCAGTAATAGGATGCAGCCTCAAATGCATAAGCAGCTAAACAGTTAAATTGAAAAAGAAAGTATTCCATATTCCAGAGCAGTTTCAGCTGCTTCTCTTAGACCACAATATCTGGCTTCACTTTTTGTGCAAACAAAAAGCAGGGATTGAATGTTTATACACAAAACCAGCCTTAAAAAAAAAAGGGGGGGGGAGGGGGGAAATGAATGTACACATAAAAAAACCCAAACCAAAATCTTTAAAGTAAATCCTTTGTTCCTTATTATCATCCCCAAAGTACAGAGTCCTGCTTGGAGGCCCTGCCTTAAAGTCAGAGCTCAGGCAGGACTCCAGGAGAGCACGGATGGACTCCCCAAGGGCCGTACATGGTGAGGAAAGGCTTCTGCCCTGCCAGGGCAGCCCACTCCCACAAGAACCCTCTGATGGGTGATTCCATTCAGCATCATCAGATATTAAGGATGTCAAGAGCCCAACATCCTTCACTCCAATAAGCATTGCTTTGAAGGGTACTGCACTGCTCTGCCATGTGCTCTCAGGGAGCTACCAGCTAGGTTTTATCAGCGGTCCCTTCGAGAGACCTCATGAAATCAAAGCATTTTCTTGAAAACCAAATGCTGTAAACATTTGGTTTGGACTTTTTAGAGGCTCTGCTCTTCCCTTGGCCAAGCGTGTGAAGCCAGGTTTTGCTCACACTGATGTTTGTGTACCTTTGCAGGATGTGACCGGGCTCCTCGGGTGGATGAGCTGCAACAGGCAGCTCCATCGCTGCTGTCTGGGCTGTGGCTGTAGGGCAGCAGGAGACCTCGACATCTCCACTTAGGCAATTACTATAATTAGGGGACAATACTGCAAGCCAAATCCCTGCCAGTTGTAAGGCAAATCATGTAGTGCACACAAAGCAAGGTGCTTAAAATCGCTGAGTGTGGCAAACACCACGAGCTGTATACCTGGCAGTATAACCTTGCTCTTGTCAGCAAGAACAACAATAATTATTCCTGTTTGCACTGGCTAATCAGAAGTCTCTTGTTTAACAGATGGAAAACAAAACTGATTACAGCCTGTGTGAGTGCAGGTTGTACGGCAAGCATGCTTAACGGGGATTCAAACTCTTAAAGGATCAAGGGACGGCCGTGGCCGAGTGCCCTTGCTTTTCACCAGTGGGATCCCAGCACATTAACTCAGATTAGGTTGGGACTGAAATGAATTCATTGCTTTTATCCCCGTCCAGCTGTGCAAACAGCTCGGGGTGACAAAGTACCTCGACCCCCTCACGAAACAGCCAAGTAGAATACCTACAATGTGCTCTAAGTAGGTAAATATTCTTTATTTTCTTGAGTAGGGAATACTGTAGCAGCACCCATGTCTGAAGAATGGAGGAGCTGGCTCAGGTGCTGCTGCAAGCAGCACTTCCAGGAAGGACAGATGTGTAAGTGCCACCAAAGAGCACAGCTCCCTTGGGAAGGACCTGACAGCCAGCCCTAGCCAATGTCTCATTGTGGATGAAGCACTTCCAGCAGGCCCAATTTGAGTATTTTCCAGCCTCACAGATGGCAAAGTTTTCACTCTACTCTACAGGCAATTAAATCAAAATCAGGCAATGAACACCCAGGGTGCCCTTGGCAAAGGTAAGGACTGGCTGCAGCCAAAGGAAAACTCATCGCAGCTTGATAAACCCTCACATGTGCCCAAGTTAAAGTTTCCCTACACAGACTTACCAACTTTATGATATTTACTTGAGGGAAAGGAGCAATCTAAAAAAATTAAGATAATAAAATTTAAGACAATAATAAAATCTGTAAGAAAAAAATTCCCATGAAGACAACGGGAGCGTATCAGGTTCAAGGCTAAAAAAATAAAGCTGTTGGATGCAACCCTGCCCTAGTCACATTTTTCCTAAGAAGGCTGATCTTGCGTAACGTTTCTTGATGATAACAGTATTTCTGAACATTTCAGTTCCCTGTCTCCACAAGCAGCACCCCTGAAAAGATGCTAACTGCAGAGCTGACACACACCAGACACAGCCCACTGGTGCCCGAGCTGGGAGGGATGGACAGCGGCAGGTTATTAAGCCAGGTACGGTCTGCTGGTGTGAGGAACAAGTGAGGGTCTCTTGCCTCAAGATGCAGAAACCTGATTAATTTATTTCTCATTCATCACCTTCATTAATGGAAAAAGTTATTCCTTGGTATGGAGTAACTTTTAAGTGCCTTTCTGGACCCCAGCCTGAGCAGCAGCATCTCCCAACCAACATACGCTGTAGCAATTAATAGATCACAAAGGATGGTGCTTTTGCTGTCAGGGTCTGGATCACTCCACATGCCATGGGGCAGGCTGGCCATGGCCACCAGCTCCAGTGTCCCTGTGCCCCCTTTTGACATCCCAAGCTGCCAGGTGAGCACAGCACTGGCTCCACAGGTTGGGTTTCATGATCCAGATCCCAAACCCACGCTGGCTGTGAGACACAGGGTGTCTATCAGAGTGCTTCGAGTCAGGTTCAGAAACTAATTGTGCAGAGATTTATAAACAGGCTTAGCCCTGAGTACATGAGCAGTGCTGGTGAGGCCACACAGCAAGTTCAGCACGGCTTCTGAGCAGCCGGTGTAGTAAATACTCTGCCTGACAGAACGCAATACTTTACAGCTTTTTGCCCCAACTTGCTGCTGTGCTGACGTCATATCATCTGTGCACCATGATGACTCAAAATTTAAGACTCTGGAGTCCACAGTTTGGCTCACACAGGTATTGGTGAGCCCACGCAGCATCCCTGGGACACAGGCAGGATCCCAGCCTTGCTTTTGACCTGCACACATGATGGAGCAGATTTAAAGCCTGGTTCCAGCAGGATCTCCATAGCCCAATACACAGCAGCAGAGAGGAGATAAACCCCTTAAAAGCAAATGTAAATATTGCAAGTTAGCCTGTACTAACATTTGTAGAATTAAAGAAAGAGACTTCTCTTAATTGTATGGGAGTAAATTAAGAACGGCAACGTTGTATAGCAACCCTTCATTAAACTATCACACAGAAGTATTAATTAAACTGGGCTGGGGGATATTGCAGCCTGCCACAGCTGCTGTCGTTACTAGAACTGCAAGGGCAGAACACAGATGCCCAAACCCAAGTTAAATTAACCATTGAGCTGACCTATCTGTTCCCTTTGAAGACCCGCAGAGAAAGAGCAGAGCAGCACTGCTGTCTCACCCTGTGCCATCAGCACGGCACAAGGCACAGCACTGGGAAGGGACATGGCCCTCCTCCTGGCCCAGCTGTGGGAACACCCAGCACCAGATCAATGGGGATGACTAATTTAATCGGCATTTTGTCTTCCAGCACAGTCTGACAGCTTGCTTCTCTCTGCGCTGATGAAAAGCATCCGCTGCACCAGAGCTCAGGCTATGACTTCCAACTGCATCCAGCCAAGAGCCAGGGCTGGGAACATCACTCCTCTGGCTGTGACAACTGATGGAGATGTCCTACATGCCATCACACCCCCTGCACCAGCCAAAACATGGGCAGGAAAAACAGTACAGAGCGTGGATCTGCATAAACCTTCAGTGGAGGGTGCTGGGGGAAGGATTATCCAGGGATGTCTGCTCAGCACTGCAAAAGCCCCTTTTTTCATTTGGGAGGAATTCTGACAAAATTTCATAGGCAAAATTCCAGGAGACAGGTGATTATTCAACCATCCACTGAAACGAAGCACCCAGAGCTTCTGACCCTGACTACACCCTCTGAGAAACAAGATGGGATCTCTTTCAGCCAGCATCGCTAGAAATATTCCCAAGAGACACAACGAGGTTGGTCAGCGAGGATGAGTCAGCCCCACTTGGTTTGCAGGAGATGGGGTTACTTTTATTTTATTTCATTTCTTTTTTTATTCCCCACAAATGCCCAAAGCCTGAATGATGAGTCCATCAGCCCCCAGCCAGAGTTGTTCCCAGGGAGGGCTGTGACGAGGCAGAATGGAGGCAGTGACACTGCTGCGGCTGCACAGGGAGCTCCCTGCTTCCTTTGGGAGGGCCAAACAGAGTCCTCCAGATTTATACTCCGACAGCATCCCCTCCCCAGTAAAGAGCTGCGTTTTGAGAATAAGTGAAATAAAATAAAACCAAGATTAGTTGGGCTGCTCGGGGTGGGGGCTTGGGGCTTTGGTGCACCTCAGGATGAATGTGCCAACCTGCAGAAGAGACCCCTGGGTGCGGAGGAGCGAGGTGGAAGGGATGCCCGCACCCGAGCGGGGCTACCCCCCTGCAGACGCGGCCGGCAGCCTACCCACGACCTTTGCTTCCCTGGACGAGCGATCCCCGCCTGCGGAAGCCTTCCTCAAGAAACCCGCACCCAGCTCCGGGGCCGAACGGCCTTTCAATCCCGTCCCGGCCTCACGCCACGGGCATGTGGCAGCGCCCCTCGCCACCGCCACGCCGGCCTCGCCACGGCCCCGCGCCTCCTGAACGGGCCCGAATTTCCTCACGCCGGGCACGACGTAACGAAACGGTTATTCCCATCCCGACGTGGCGCCTCCAACCCCCCCACCCCGGGCGGCGGCCGAGTTCCCCCGCTCCCGCCCCTGCCCCGCGGCCCGGCCTCGCCGCCCGGCTGCCGCTGCCTTCCCCTCCCCACCCCGCCGCGGCTCGGAGGGGGCGGCCCGGGGGACGATGCCAAGGACACCCTGGGACCCCCCCAACGCCAGCTCCCTGCCCCCCGCTACCTGGCCCGGCCGCGGCGGCAGCTCCCTGCGCCCCGCTCCCGCCTCGGCCTCCTCCTCCTCCTCCGGCGGCGGCTGCCCCTGCCCGGCACCTCCCCGGGCTCTGCGGCGGCGGCTGCGTGACGGCGGGCGGGGCCGGGAGGGGAAGGGAGGGGAGAGGCGGGCGGCGGGGCGGGCCTTACCGCCGCACCGGGCCGCGGGAGCCGCTCCCCGGGGCTCCTATAGAGCACTGCTTCCCGAGCGGCACCGCCACCCCGAACCGCACCGGGTCCGGCTCCGGGGCGCAGCATCCCCGAGAGGTACCCGGACCCCGCCGGTACCGAGGCGCAGCATCCCCGACAGGCACCGGGACCCTGCCGGTACCGAGGCGCAGCATCCCCGAGAGGCACCGGGACCTCGCCGGTACCGAGGTGCAGCATCCCCAAGAGGCACCGGGATCCCACCAGCACCGGGGCACAGCATCCCCGAGATGCTCCGGAGCGACCCAGGACACCCGCAGCCTCCCAGCCCGGGGTACCCGGGTACCGGGATCCCCAGCTCGGGTGGAAACTCCCCGTTCATTTAGATGAGGTACATTAGAATTACCTCAGTGTAGTTACAGCCCAACTCCCCATCTCGTTAAAATCCCCGTTCCTGCTATTCTTGTTGAGCCAAGAGTGGCAAGAGAAGCTGGGGGGAGGGGGGTGAGCATCCGAAGGAGCTGTTGGGATGGCTTGGCTTCAAGGCACCCAACTTCGGGGGCACAGAGATGCTCCAGTGAATTAGGGACCTTTATGCCTTGCCATTGCTCCCACTCAGACACATGGATCAGCCCCAACAGCTCACAGGGAAGCTGGAGCTGAGTCCTGAACAGCATTGTCCCAGTGACTGAAGGTCAGGCAGGGACCTATCAGAGAGGAACAGAGGCTGAAGCTGTGCTGCTTTCAGGATGAGACATAAACCCACTCCTTCGCTGCTGGAGGCTCCTTGGAGAGCTCAGAGCATCATCTGCAAGATAAACAGGAGATTCATCCCACCCAGGAAACTCCTGGTCCTCTTGATAGTCACCCTTCTGGCCCAGCATCCAGGGGGAATATTTTGTTAGAAGTTGTTGCAAAGAGCTCACATCCCACCCATGGGAGCTCTTACTTATTACCCAGTAGGAATGGATGGGAAAAGGCAGAAACAGGACTGGAGTGCTCACAAACACACACACACACGGCACTGTGAGCTCCGAATCAGGACCCAGACTAAAATAAACCTTGCAAGAGACTTTGTGGCTTTTGGGATTCAGGGAGATCTTGGCAAGTGTAGTGTTGAGCCCATCAGCCAGGAGTCAGTGCAAGGGAAGAGGAGGCAGCTGGCACGGAGGCAGGACCCCATCAGGGAGCAGGGCCAAAGTGGGGCGAGACATTCCCTCATCCCTTTGGCCCAAGCAGCATTTCCTTGACCTACCAAAGCAAGTACAAGCCCAGCTTTATGCCTGCTACAAAGGAAAAATCACACAACAGGTGTGATATACAGAGCACTGCCTCCCCCCTTGCTCCCTCCCCTACCAGCATCCTCGCTCCTGCCCCATCTCAGATATTACTACTGTATATCAATCATGCAGTTATTAATTGTATATCACACATCTTTTATCACCTCCAGGCATACAACTCTCTTTCATTACCTTCAGGCATGCAGAGATTGATTCCCTGCAGCCTCTCACTAGCTCAGGAGATTTTTATACCTCAGTGTACTTGTGGTGGAGTCACAAGGAGAATTTTATACCAAAAAATGGTGTTGGGTTGATGGAGTTGATGATCTTAGAGGGCTTTTCCAAACTCAATGGCTCTATCATTCTAAGACTTCCCCTGCTTTTGACTTCTCTGGTGTTTCACGTTCCTCCTTCCAGGCTTTCACTGCCACAGCCTCTTCCAGAGCCTTTCCCCTTCACCAGCAGGACCAGGCAGAAACCCCCAGCCCCACACTGAGCCCTCCAGCCCCATAGGCACACTCAGCATCAGCATCAACTTAAGGATGCTCAGCATCAACCTAAGGATGTCACTGGCTGAGATTCCTTTTCCCGTGCTGCCCCGCAGTAGGTGCTGAGAGGATGCTGGAGGTGGGCTGAGGACGAGCCCAGTGAGATGCCTGATAGCCGTGCAGAGATTGACTTTCATTCCTTTCTGGAACATGCATCTACCAAAAGATGGCAGCAAATCTCCTCGTATGGAGCTGGGCATGGGCGACATCTGCTCTCCTGGGCTCCTCGTACAGGCTGTGAGCTGCCGATTATCCCGGTGAGTGCCAGGTGAACAGGAGGATTACACTAGATGGAGAAAAATCTGTGCTTGTGACTTCAGTTTCGATGGAAGAGGCTCCTTGACCAGCACATGACATTACAAAAGGCTCTAAATGCCTGTTCCTTTTATTTCAGGCAGCCCCTGGCTTGGGTGATGCTACATCTTCATTTATTTTTACCAGGTGAAAATGGAATAAGAGGGAATCTGTAATAATGGATTTGAGAAGTGGGACAGCCACAAGGAATTCAGATCCAAAGTCCACCTGAGTGTTGCTTTAGGTCTGGAGCCCTCAGAGGGGCTCATTTCACACCAGTGTGCTGGGAAGCATGGAACTGCCCCACCCTTGGTTATCTAAATCCCCTCCCCAGCCAAAGGATTATTTTTAAGCTCTGCCCTGTATTGGTCGTGGATATAGCTGTGACCCTGGTTCTCACCCTATTTCCTACAGAATGACCTGGGAATAAATCAGCCTGTGGAGTTTCACTGCAGGTACCAAGAGGCCCAGTCCTGGGGCTGGGCTCCAAACCCAGCTCTGCTCCGTGCTCCTTCTGGTGGGTGCAGCTTTGCCCTTGTTTTGTAGAGCAGCTGGGGCTGAGAAGGTGGGAAGCACAGGAGGAACAGCCCTTCAGTGTGTTTCTGATCCAATTCCTTCTTAAAACAGGCTCAGTAAATGCAACTTTCCTTAAGCACTTTTATATAGCTGAACGAAACACAACTGTCATCTTCCCCCCTGCCTCCTGACAGAGCAGAGCTGCCAGAAAACATTGCCCTGCTGCTCATTTGCAGCTTGTGAATTTTACATGAGCAGCTAGCTCTTAATTCAGCTGCAGCTCCCTTCCTATCACACACACACCATGTCTGGAGAGCTGGAGAGATCGTTAGCTGCAGATCCACGGTGTGTTTGTTTGGTAGGGCTTGATTTGGCCCTAATTAATAACACCAATGTTTCCAGCTTGTTAACTTGCAAGGAATTAATTCATAATGTGTCTGGAACACAGCAATGGAATGATAGGACAGGTGAGGATGCTGTTTGGTACCACGCTGCCTAAATGCATCTCCCTGCCTTGCACACTCCTAAACTCACACTGGGTCCTGCTGCTCAGCAACGAGCTCCTTCTGCCTGCTGCTCCTGTGGGTGGCTTCCACTGCAGCAAACACTGCACTGGGGATGCTTACCTAGCTCCAGGGCTGCTCAGGGAGTATAGAATCATGGGATGGGTAAGGTTGGAAGAGACCTTTAGAGCCCATCTAGTCCAACCCCTGCAGTCAGACATCTTCACTAGAGCAGGTCGCTCAGAGCCCCATCAAGCCTGACCTTGAATATCTCCAGGGATGGGGCCTCCACTACATCTCTGGGCAACCAGTGCCAGTGACCCACCACCCTCATATTGAAGAACTTTTTCCTAATAGCCAAACTAAATCTGCCCTTTTCTAGTTTAAAGCCATCACCCCTCGTCCTATTGCTCCATGCCTGGCTTTCCCCAGCTCAGTCCTTTGTGATGCTGAGAAGACCATCCTAGCAGGTACTGAAGGGAAAAGGCATTAGGAGTTGAAGGCAGTGGAGGGATGCTCAGCACACCTCTGGTGCAACGGAGCTCCCAAGAACCCTTCATCATCCCAAGGCTCCCAAGAACCCTTCATCAACACCACAGGGTGAGCTCTGCTCAGAACAAATCCCAGCCCAAAGCAGAGAAGAAAGGCTACTTTGAGTTATTCTCAGGACCCAGCAGGCTGACCAGCCATGGGCATCCCCGATCCATGTGCTACACCAGCACCCTGCACCAGCCCACAGGAGGTTTGGCAGGGCTGGGGGGACACAGGGTGTTACAAGCCCAGAGGGCTGTACTGGGTTTGTTTTTTTTTTGAGGAAGAAGCCAAAAAGCAGCAAACAAAAGGGGGAGGCAATAAAAGCTAAACTCCCCCCAGCTTCTTTTGATCTCAGGGAATACCAAAGAGATTGACCTGGCATCATTACACCCCTCACTCACTCCCCTTGGGTTATGTTTTTATTTCCTGTAACCAGCAGTGATCAAAGCCAAGAGCCTCTCCATCCCCACACGTTTCCCTCCATGCTCCCAACACAAGTTGCAAAGGCCACAACACTTCCTAAAGGCTGTGACACTTTCTATTGCCCCTGTCCTGGACCAGTACTCTGCTTCAAACAGTGTTTGTGGGAGCACAACCCCCCCTGGTCTCAGATACCTCATATGCCCAAATGTGCACCTCCCCAGGAGGGGAGAGGGGAAGGTGATACCCTCAGCCTTGGACACAGGCTGTCAAACAGCTGTCACAGCTCTTACAGCTCAAGTTCTTTGGGGAGAGTTGGAAATTTAATGTCAAGCGAGGCTGGCTGGAGTGGTTGTGGTTCTGTGGACAGAACATGGACAATGCTCCACCTGGAGTTTAGTGTCCAGTTCTGGGCTCCCTGGTAAAAAAAAAAGACAAGAGATCTCCTGGAGAGAGTCCAGGGGAGGCTATGAAAATAGTTAAAGGCCTGGAGCATCTCTCCTACAAGGACAGGCTGAGTGAGTTGGGGCTGTCCAGCCTGGAGAGAAGAAGCCTGAGAGGGGATCTGATCAATGGTTATCAATAGCTGAAGTGTGGGACACAGGGGGACATGGGCAGCCTCTTCTCAGTGTCTGTGGGGACAGGACAAGGGGCAATGGCTGCAAGTTGGAGCACAGGGTGTCCCACACCAATCTGGGGAAGAACTTCTTCCCAGTGAGGGTGAGGGAGCCCTGGGACAGGCTGCCCAGGGGGTGTGGAGTCTCCTCTGGAGAGATTCCATCCCTGTCTGGACACCGACCTGTGTGCCCTGTCCTAGGGACCCTGCTTTGGCAGGGGGTTGGGCTCAAGGATCTCTGGAGGGCCCTTCCAACCCCTATGAGTCTGTGATTCTGTAATATCAGGAACTGTGGGGAAACAGGGAGTGATGCAGAGACACTACATGCCATCAGTGCCAGGTACCCCAGAGATCTTCAGAGGAGAGAAGTCACACCCTCCCAGCACAGTTTTTCTGCCCTCTTCATCTCTCAGGAAAAGGAAAAAAATCAAACCCAGGGTTTGTTGTCTAAATACATACATATTTAGAATAAAAACCTCCTATGTCTTCTATATACATACAATTATCTTGTCTGGAAAGCACCTTTAGAGAACCAGCAAAGATACAGCATGTCAGATGAATCAGTAATAAATACACACCAAGGAAAATATTCATTTCAGGCCATTTAAATTCAGGAAGTGTTGGGGTTAATTTGGCAGAGAAATCTCCCACACTCTGGTCACAGAGCTGCAAATGTGGTTATTGGCTATATGGTATAACACTCCTACTCACCCAGCATCAGACTGAGGAGGGGAATAGGAACAAAAACCCCACTTATTGATGATTTTTTTGGGGTGGCAGAGGTTGGTCTTCAGGTGGGGAGATGTTTCTGGCCACTGAACCCATCTGCAAAGCAGAGCATAAAGAACCTTTCCAGCCTTGCCAGGAATCATCAACGAAAAGGGGGACCTGGAGACACAAAGCACCTTACAACAACACCTGCCCAGCCCCAGGGGGCTGGATCGCAGGAGGGGCTCAGGCACGTGGTGGGTCACCATCCTGAGTGCATCCTCAAAGCCTGATGCTGATGGCTGGAGCCCCCCAGCAAGGACATGGTTAGAAAAGGAAGATAGATACCCAATATTCCACATCAAAAACCAGTTGGGGAGAACCCAGCCCTTGCACCACGCATCAGCAGGGTGTCAAAAGCATGACAGTGTCTCATCCTTGGTGCATTTGCCAGGGGGCTGCAGCGATGGATGAGGTTCAGGGAAGGAAGAAGCCAAGAGGGCTCATGCTGGCTGCCATCCCTGGCACAGCAGCAGGTTTTGTAGCCCTCTGAAACGTGCCAAGGGAAATTCTCCTTGGCAAAGGAGAAGGGCTGGAGCTAAGAGGATGCTTGTTTTTGTCATCTTCACAACTGAAGCTGAAGAGCTCGAGCACTGCTGGAAGGGAAGGGGTTTGGCAGCAAAATGCTCACTTTGGGTTGGTATTTGCAAAAAAAAAAAAAAAAATAACAATCCCAATTTCAGCTCAATTTAAGTGATTATTTAATCAAGTTGTATTTAGGCTGCCTGGTGGAATAAGCCTGCAAATACAGACAAAATGTAGCAATGTGGGTGTTGTTGGTTTTTTTAAAATTAAAAACCCAACACAACAAAACAAAGCAAAAGACATCTGTTCCTCAGCTGCAGTTAAACCAAATGCATGAGATCAAACCTATGTGTGGCTGGGTCTGTGTGCACCCCCAGCCTCGCGTGCAGCTGTGCTGGTGGTACCCCATGAACCAGGACACACAGGGGTAGGCTGCAGGGCTTTAGGTTCCTTTGGATAAAACTGAGCTCACAAATGAGATCTTCTCTGAGCAGAGTGACAAAGGGTTTCTGCTGTTGTGGAGTGGATACAACTGACCCCAGAATCCCAGAATCACCAGGTTGGAAAAGCACTTTAAGCTCATCGAGTCCTACCATACCCATCCTGTGCTAAACCAGATCCCTGAGCACCTCATCTCCCCTCTGTTAAACACCCCAGGGGTGGGTACTCAGCCCCCTCCCTGGGCAGCCTGTGCCACAGCCCCACAACTCTGCCAAGGAAGAACTTTTCCCTCCCATCTGAGCTGACCCTGCCCTGGGGCAGCTTGAGCCCATTGCCCCTTGTCTCATCTCCTGTCCCCTGGCTGAAGAGACCATCACCCACTTCTCTGCACCCTCCTGGCAGGGCAGGGGAGGTGGGGAGAAGGTCTCCCCTCAGCCTCCTCTTCTCCAGGCTGAACACCCCCAGCTCCCTCAGCTGCTCCTCAGAGGATTTGCCCTCCAGCCCCTTCCCCAGCCTGGTTGCCCTTCTCTGGACTCGCTCCAGGACCTCAATGTCCTTCTGATGGTGAGGAGCCCAGAACTGGACCCAGCACTCGAGCTGCAGCCTCACCAGTGCTGAGCACAGGGGCACAATCCCCTCCCCAGACCGACTGGCCACACTATTTCTGATACAAGCAATTAACAGTGAATCACAGACTCACAGAACATTAGGAGCTGGGAGGGACCTTGAAAGCTCATCTGGTCCAGCTCATCTTCCTCTGCCAGAGCAGGATCAGCCAGACTGAATCCCACAGGAACATATCCAGGCGGGTTTGAATGTCTCCAGAGAAGGAGACTCCCCAGCCTCTCTGGGCAGCCTGTCCCAGGGCTCTGCCACCCTCACAGGGAGAAAGTTCCTCCTGACATTCCCATGGAATGGTAAGGGGACAGTGGAAATGGCCATTGGACTTGGACAATAGAATAGTTTCACCTATTTAGTGTAATAAATAACATTCGTTAAATTATGGGATGTCCTAAATATGATAGGTAGACCCATACAGCAGGGCGTACCCAGGGTGTCTGTCAGAGTGTCTATTCTCTTGTCTACAGCTTTTCCATTTGGGTTACCTCATCCCATGGCAGAAAGGGGCATCCCTGGCTCAGGGAGGAACAGCCCATGCCAGGGAGATGCATCCTTTAGTTTCCTTCCCAGACAGCGCTGCAGAGAAGCAAAGCACCCACAGAGAGCACCAGAGGTGCCCAGTGGGTCCTTCTCACCTCCCTGGGGCTTTAGACTCATCCTTGGCATTCCACAGGAACAGCCAGCGTTGTCTCACTTCACAGCCCATGGCTTCTCCTCTCCAAAAAACCCAAGAAATCTTAGGACCAACTGAGCACTGACCAGCCAGGGATGCAATGTCAGGACAGATGACACAGCCAGGAGCCCAGGAGAGAAAAGACCTTTCACAGCCCTTGGAGCAGGTCCTGGCACCAGATGAAAGCTGGGTATCAAGTGCACTTGTAATCCCATCCCTTGCTGGAGCAGGGGGGCTGCATTAGCACAAGATAAATTGCTGTTTGCCATTGAAGCTGGGGCTCTGCTCCAGGAAAGAGGTGTGTTTTCTCTGTCTGGAAGATGAAAGAAGATGGCTCAGCTGCAAAGGGGTATTCCTCAGGGGGCACAGATCCTGCTGCTGGGGGAGCAGCCTGTGCTGTGCTGCTGAGAAAGTCTGTCACTACATCTGCTCCAGGCCCCTCAGAAAGGGGCTCTTAGTGGCTGTTACAATTCACACACCCCAGCCAAGGGGCTCGTGCTGAGTCCTGGCTGTGTTGCCTTTATAGCAATACCTTAAAAAAAAATATTTATCCCTAAATAAATATGTTCTAGGTGCTGCCCACCTTGGGGTCACCCCAGTGAGCCTTACGGGGAGGATCAGTGGGTGACTCAAGCCAAGAATCCTTAAAATCTCTGGTTTGATGTTTATTCACAGAATTTTAGGGGTTGGGAGGGACCTCCAGAGATCATTGAGTCCAACCCCCAATTTTTATTTTTTTTAAATACAAAAATAGAGGCAAGTCCAGGGTGAAAACACCACAAAATGATGGTGCAAAGGATCTTGCAAACTAAGTCCAGGTGGGAGAGGAGGGCTTCCCATGTCAGAGGGGAGATCAGAGCAAAACCTCCACCTACTTCCTCACACAGGTGAGGAAATAGTTCAGTTGCTTCACTGCACCAGGCTGAGCTTGGGGCAGGCTGGATCTCAGCAGGGTTTGGAGCAGGCATCATTCCCCAAGCACAAGCCAAAGCACTACCTGGCGTCTGGCTCTTCTGCTGGGGCTGGGAGCAGCATCCCAGGGATGCTTGGCCCAGAGAGCACATCCAGCCTAAAGGAACTCCAGCAAGCTGGATGGTGATAGCAGCTTGCAGAGCATCCTAGAAGGATGTGGCTCTCCCTGTCCCTGGTCACAACATGGAGATACCATTAAATACCTGTGAAAGAACAAGGCAGAAGCTGGTGATGAACGCTGCCCTCAGCATCCACACTCACACATATACACCAGCCTCTGATTTCCACCAGGTAAAATCAGCACTGCTGATTTCTACTCTCTTTTGATCACAGTATTTTCTTCCTCTCTGCCCAAAAGCCTCTTTTTGATCTTTGGTCTTAGACTTTGATGGAGAGCTTTAGTGAAGGAAGTTCCTCCACAGGTTCAACACTTGGCACCCCAAGCCCTGACCCAGGCACCTCGTAAACAGAACAATTCCCCTCTGGGGACGTGACAAAGGGCCCATTAAGCAGCAGATGCTAACACCAGTGCAGGGACAGCTGAGGAGCACCTTTGACACGCAGACACTTCAGGCCACAGCTTAGATGCATAGCACCCCTGTAGTGACAGCAGAGAGACAGACACCCCAGGAGAAAGGCACCAGATGCTCAGGGCCATGCGGTGGGACAGCCACCACCTCGTCCCCTGCCAGACCAGACCATCAATTCTGTGATCAGACTGCTCTTGCTCTGCATTTTCAGGCCCTGAGTGCCAGTGGTTTTGCAGGCAGTTATTTATACAAAGGCAGAATTCATAAAATACCATAAAAAGCAATTATTTATACAGAGTTGGAATCCAGAAAATCTGCTAGAAGGCAATCTCTGTAAAGATAAAGCAGTTGGCTTATCTATTATATGGTAGTTCCTGGGTTATCTTTAACACTTGCACAGGATGGCCAAGGCTTGGCTCTGTCCTGGGGTGGAGAGCACAGCTCAGGGGGTTCTTGGAACAAGGATGGGATGTGTTATCTGTGTCCTGCGTGCAGAAGCAGCCACAGAAATATAAAAATGAAGAAATAACAATGAGGGAGAAAGCTCAGGGCCTGGCTTGTCCTCTGCCAGCCAGGCAGGAGCAGCTCACATGTGCCACCTGGTGATGCGGATGCTTCCTATGTCAGGAGTTCTCCAAGCAGGACCAAGGCTATTTGGAAAGGTTTGAGGGCCTGTAGCCACAAAGATGGCCACTGGCCAAGCTGTGCCCTGGCTGACAGAGCCCCAAAAAAACCAACCCCAAACCCAAATTCCCCAAGTATAGCAGCAAGGCTTGTGTTCATACCCATACCCTCTGTCACGCACGCGGCCAAAAAGAATCACTCCTGGCAGAACTCAAGTAACTCGATAGCTAAGAAGAGAATGATGTGACTATAGAGTAACCAGGACCTAAGAAGACACCAAAGCTTAAATCTGAAGGAAAACTCCAGATTTTTAAAACCACATTAATCAAAGGTGCTCCAGGACCCTTCTCCAAGGGAAGGGCACCCACACAGATCAAAGCCTTGGGGTTGCACAGGGCAAAGGAACGAAGGCGGCAGACAAAGGGTAGACACTGGGATTACCAGTTTAATTACTGGAAGTGGGTTTGAAGGGCACAGGCTGGAGCAGGATGTGGGAATAACCATTAAAGTGCAAATGGAACCGCCTCGTGCCGCTGCGCTCAGCGCTGCGCCTGTCACTGGGATGCACAGCGAGCTGTGTGGAGTTTCACATCCAGGCTGGGGAGGAGATGGGCAGGGAGCTGACAGCCCCTCCTGTGCTGATGGGCTGGAGACCATCTTATGTGGTGGTGGGGAAGGATGGAGACCCATGGCACCCGTTGCTAAGTGCTGGTGATGGAGAGCTTCCTCAAGAGGTTATTAACATCAGTGGGGTGAGCAGCTAACAGCAGAAAACACAAGCTAAGAAGGTCAGGGCAGATTCCCTGCCTGGGAGAGTGGGCTCTGATGGGTTTTGGGGTGGGTATAAGAGGCGTGCAAACCTGGCTGCCACCTCAGAAGGTTTACTCAGACCAGAATCCATGGCCAGGTGCTGTCACTCAGGGCAGCAGAGCTGTGCTGGCAGGGCAGCATGTCTGCCATACTGTGCCCAGGGCCCCTCTAATCCCCAGAACTCATTAAAGCTGTGACACAAGCACTTTGTCTCTGTCTAATCTGTCCAAACACGTTTCCATATTTACCTCTAACTGCTCTGCCTTTCACTCTCCCGTTTGCCCTCCTTTATCTCCAGGATATCTCCATCCTTTGCTGAGGTAACTGCATCTCATGCAGCCCTGTTGCAGCCCACTTACTATTCCAAGAAATACCTTCTCAAAGCACAAGACACAGGGTAAGAACAAACCAACATTTTCCTTCCCAAAGACCTTCAGCACAGGTAGTGCTCAATTTTTGCCCATGAAGGAGGAAAGCCACCCTCTCACGCATCTCCAGCCACCTGGAGGGGTTGGATCTCAGGGATGTGGCCTGGCTTTTCCCTTGGTGGTTTGCTGAGACCTTCCACAGAACCTGGAAAACACCCCCCAGACTCTTCCTAAACAATTTAATCCCCTTCTTCTTCAGTAACAAGACCTACAGCTCAAACTCAACCCTCAAACTCAACCCCCAACAACTTGCAACCCCCAAAGGATTGCCCTTTTCCCTGAAACTACTGGAGATGTTATCTCTGGTTTCCCCACACACCTACACTCATTCTTCTTCAAGTTTATCCCTGAAAGCCCTGAATTCTTCTCCCTCACTTTTCATGGCCTGCAGCTTTACTTTTAACATTAAGAGCATTGTTTCTGGCAAGACATTAAGGTGCTCACCCCTTGCCAACCTGAAAGCCATAAAACCCCTTATTTGCATTCCTATTTTGATAATCCCTCTGTCTTCTGCTGCCACAGTGTCTCTCCCCTCTCTCAATGCCTGGCTGACTCCATCCTCTTGCCCAGGCTGGGATCACATCATTCCTCTTCCCATCTGAGGCTGGTCCAGCCGTGACAGTCACCCACACGGAGCAGCAGCCAGGGATGCTGTGGGGATTGGATTTGGGAAGCCTTGTTGTCTTCTACCTCGGGTGTCTTCTCATGTAGAAATCCCATCTTCTGGTGGAGAGCTTGAAGTGCCCATGAAACTGCCAGTTTGGGGAGGTTTGGGCAGGCTGCTCACATGCCCAGACACAGTTTCTCTTTCGTTTTGCCTGCTCTGGTGAGATCAGGCCGCTTGTTCCCAGCGTGGTGGCTGGTGTCCTGCACCACAGGGTACCCTCAGCATCACTCAGGGTGAACATAGAATCATAGAATGGCATGGGGGGACCCCAAGGATCACAGAGCTCCAACCCCCTGCCACAGGCAGGGACACCAACCTCAGGCCTGGAGCTACACAAGGTTGCCCAGGGCCCCATCCAACCTGGCCTTGAACACCCCCAGGGATGGGGCACCCACCCCCTCTCTGGGCAGCCTGTTCCAGCCCCTCACCACTCTCTCTGGAAAAAACTTCCCCCTAATAGCCAATCTAACCCTTCCCTCCTTCAGCTTTAATCCATCCCCCTTGTCCTGCCATTATCTACCCATTTAAAAAGTTGAATCCCCTCCTGTGTCTCTGCTCCCTTCAGGTACTGGCAGGCTACAATGAGGTCCCCCCACAGCCTTCTCTTCTCCAGGCTGAACCAGCCCAGCTCTCTTGGTCTTTCTTTGTAGGGCAGCTGCTCCAGCCCTCTGAGCATCTTCATGGCTCCTCTGACCCCTCTCCAACAGCCCCACATCTTTCTTGTATTGGGGCCCCAGCTCTGGACACAGGACTCCAGATGGAGCCTCACAAGGGCAGAGCAGAGAGGGAAACAAGGCTTTAGGTACCTGACTGGGTCCTCATCCACAAACACCCACCACTTGTAGAGAGAAGCATCAGTCAAACATCTTCAACTACAGGCCACATTTCTGTTGAGATTCAGCTCCAGTGGAGCTGCTGCCTGTTCCTTTTTCCTCCACTGAGTTCGGAGCTGTCCCCTGCAGCTCCAGCAGTCCCCTCCCTGGTTTCCACCACAACAGAGGGCAAAATCTTCATTTGCCTTTATTGCCCAGTTGTAGGAAACACTCCAGAATGGACAAAACCAGATTTTGCTGGAAGGTGAAATGAGTTGGAGCAAGGATGACTCACAAAACCTGTGATTCCCAGCTGATATTTTTATTTCCACTGGATTTTATTAGGTGCTGTCCCCTTCCAGATCCATTTCAGGACTTCAGCTAGAAGATCTGAGCGATGAAGTGCAGGGTGCAATTAAGAGCAGCCATCAAAAGTGAGCAAAGCTCTCAAAAATTCCAGTGAGCACCACATATCCTGCCAGTTAACAGCTTCTCATGCTCTGGGGAGATACTGCTGCTCGGGTTTAGCTTCCCTGCATCCCTTGGGGAGATGGGTTGTCACAGCTCTCCTTCTACAAGTTCTCAGCAGATGGAGGCACAAGCCAAACAGATTAACTCCTTCCCACTTCAGGGCCAGCACGACTTGCACTGCCAGAGCCCACAGCTGCTGTGTGTTCCTGTCGCTGCTGCCAGTTCAACCTCATGATTCAGAGATGACAAGTAGAGAAATTCCCCAAAGAGCACAGAAACTCACCTTCCTCACTTCCCAGGCCATGGATGCCATTTCCCACCTTGCAAACTCTTCCTTGTTTGAGTCTGCAGTGGGCAGGGGAACCAGGGAGAAGAAAGAGTTCATTGGAATTTCTTTTTTTCTTAATATTACTGTGCAAAAAGGCACCTGCTGAGACTGGTTTTGGAGATGGCCTTCATGCCCAAGCCTTCCTGGAAGGCACCCTGTCCACAGGCTCTGGCACATCACCTGCAGCAGCAGCTCAGCCCTGAACACGTGTGCTGCACGTACGCTATGGTTTGAGCTCCAGAGTGGAAACAGGCTGTGAACTTTCCCAGCACAGCTCACACGTGGGGCATTAACATTCAGTTGTTCTTTGAAGCCAGGTTTGACCTAGTTTAGGTTTTCCTTTCTCTTTCTCTTAGTTCCTCTTGGCCTAACCGAGCTCTCAGGGAGCAGCTCAGTGATTAGGAGGTGTTCCTCCCATCCCAATATCTTTCCTGTATTGAGCTGCAGGGCTGACTCTGCTACATCTCCTGTCCTGACTCTTCACACACCCACTGTGAGCACAGCCCAGGCTGAGACCAAGCAACCACCCCAAAACCACCCCAAAACCTCTACGAGCTGCACGAGCAGCAAAGCATTGACATGAAGGAGCAGAGTGCTGCACTGCATGGAGCCCCTCAGACCCAAGCAGGTCATGGGAGAAATAACACCAGGTTTTCCCCTTCTGGAAAGCCAAATTTTTGTGGGAGAAGCAGCTGCAGCATACAACTGGCTTGCACAAGGGTCACCTTCACCACCCCTTCTGCGAATGGTGTCACGCTAAAGCGAAGATGCTCAGAGCTTTTAGCATCATGGCAAGGAGCGTTTTTTGGTTCTTTTTTTTTTTGGTTAGGTCAGACTTAGCAAAAATAAACTGTTTTAATGATAGCTGCTCAGTGGGTTTCTTCATAAGAAGCAGCAGTGCCCGTGCAGAGCTCCCTGAGGAATGTCAGTCAGGTCCCTCCCGGCCCCGAATAAGATTGTTGCTTTGGGGAAGCTCTCCTCAGGCAAAGCCCAGCAGCCCAAACTGCCTGAGCTGGGGATCCAAACCCCCATTCCACGAGGAAGCCAGGAGCCACTGCCAGTGGGGACTTGGAGGAGCCCAAACTGCTAAGCTGAAGCCCTGCTTGCCCCTACTCCTCCTGTTAGAGCTGAGATGGGTTTTTGTCCTGAGTTGGCCTGACAGTCCCACAAGATTTAAAGGCTCTTTTGTTCTGCCTCTCAGAGAAAAAAATTAGTGGCAGATTTTTCCCAGCCTCCCAAATTCCCCCCTGTCTCAAACAGGATCACAAACACCCTCTAACACCTCTGCACTCAGGGAAATCAATCATAAAATCCCACACCTGACCACCTTCAAAAGGACCCAAAAGCAATTCCTCCCTCCAGCTCTTTGCTGGGCTCAGCTATTGGTGAGCAGGGACAAGCTGGGCTGTGATGGAGATGGCTCAGGAGGACAGTGGTGACACCAGGGTTATGAGCGACACCTTACAAAGGGCTGCAGCTAAGCAGGGTCACCAGCGAGCTGCAGCAAGCTGCTCCCACAGCAGCACCACAGAGCCTTACTTATTTAACCCTTCTTTCAAAAAAACCCTTTCCTTTAATGGGAGAAAAATGAACTCCATGCCAGCAGCCAGAGTGCACACAGCTACTTCTGACGCTGGTAAAACCCAATCTTGCAGTTCTTTGAACTTTTGCCTGGCATCTTCCTGAAGCACTTGACCTACATCTTCCTCCTACTCTTCCTTTTGCTTCTGTGTATTCAAATCAGCTACTTAAAGGAGTTGTCTGTTTTTCTGTGCTTAGCAGTGATACAATCTCTAATGATAGAGAGAAAAGCCTCACAGATCGATGTTTTCAGTCCGTGACATCTAGCACAGGCATTATTTATGTGGCCAAGCCCCTTCTCCCTTTAAATCAGCTCCTGAATTGCTCAGGCCCTTGGATATGACCTTAGGTTGGAGATTTCAACTGACACTTGGTTGGCACGTGGTCTTTGCAGGCGTTTAGGAGCTAAGGAGCAGTTCCCATTCAATTTGATGAAGAAATACCCCAGCTGAGCTAGACACGAGCACAGACCTCACGGCAGCGTGGCTGTATGTCAGGCTGTCACTGCATCACCCATCCCAAAACACGTGTCTCAGGAAGACAACAAGAGCTCCTTTTTTTACCACCTTTCACCCCCCTCACCTCTTGGCAGCCCATATCTGTGCTCCTGGCTGGGGGATATGTGGGCTCAAGCTGAAACCAGCCCTCCCGTTGCTGGCCTGAGGAACGTGCCGTGCTGAGGCCAGCACACGGTTGCCAGCTGGGGCCCAGTCTCTGCATCGAAAAGACACCGGCCCTGTTGCCCTTTTCCGGTGCATCATGTGCTTTGTCGTAAGTGTGGAGAGCTCCCAGCTCATAGTGTGACTTCTGGTAAGCCAGGGCCCTTCTACAGGCAGCACCTACCAGCACAGCACTTACAAAGGGTCGAGAGGTTCGATTCCCCTGCGCACGTGACAGTCAGAGGGGAAGAGGTGCAGGGCGAAAGGCCAGGCGCCACTACAGAGGGACTCGCTTCCTTTTGATCTTCACCCCTGGGAGAAGAATGCTGTTTCATCAGCCCCGTTCCCTGGATGAAGCCAGGGCTCTGTAATTCACACCCAAGGACAGCACTGGGTACCCCCCACACATCTGCGCCTTCAATCCCAAACATGCAGAGGAGCTACTCTGCCCTGGTCAGGCCCCACCTGGAGTGTTGTGTCCAGTGCTGGGCTCCCTGGGATAAAAAAGCCAGGGATCTCCTGGAGAGAGTCCAGAGGAGACTATGAAGATGATGAAGGGCCTGGAGCATCTCCCCTGTGAGGAAAGGCTGAGAGAGCTGGGGCTGTTCAGCCTGGAGAAAAGAAGACTGAGGGGGGACCTAATCAATGTTTATAAATATCTTAAGCATGGGATGCAGGGGAAATGGCCAGCCCCTTTTCAGTGTCTGTGGGGACAGGACAAGGGGCAATGGCTGCAAGTTGGAGCACAGGGAGTTCCACACCAACATGTGGAAGAACTTCTTCCCAGTGAGGGTGAGGGAGCCCTGGGACAGGCTGCCCAGGGGGTGTGGAGTCTCCATCTCTGGAGATATTCAAGACCCGTCTGGACACCAACCTGAGTGACCTGTCCTAGGGACCCTGCTTTGGCAGAGGGGTTGGACTTGATCTCTGGAGCTCCCTTCCAACCTCTATGATTCTGTGGCTTTGCAGCCCCCAGCAACGCACATGGGTACCCGATGCCCCTCTGAGCAGCGTCAGTGTGAGATGCTGTTGGGATCATCTACCCCCCAACTGGCTTTGTAAACCACTGCACACCAGTAAAATACACCATTGCAAAACCTCCTTCCCACAGTGAGCAACATTTTACAGCCTCCCAACCCCAGAGTCTGCTAGTGTGGGCCCAGCAGCCCATCCAATGCTGTTTACCCCGTTACAATTAAGCAGTTTGCATTAATGGCCTTAAATATCTTTGTGTTAGAGAAACACTTGGACTAATTAGCAAAATCCACATCAGAAAGTGCAAGTTCCTGCTACCCCTCCTGTTTCATTATGAATACAAGATCAAGAGGTTAAAGACCAGCCTTTCAAAGGTGACCAATGCTTAAGTGCCTCAGCAGGCTGGCCTGGGGCAGTTGGTGTGGGGCTGTGCAGTGCCCATGTCAGAGCCAGCATCCTCTGGGGAAGGCATTTGTTGTATATACTGGTTTTGCTCTTACAGACATGGGTCTCCTATGCCTTTTGTAGCAGCCCCATTTGCTGGGGCAACCTCAGCAGGGAGCAGAACAAGGTCACAGAGCTCAACAAAAATCAGGTTCGATCTCCTGAGTACGCCTGAGAAGTCCAACCCACTCCCTCTACTGCAACCATCTCACTTGAAGCAGGGCCAGAGGGGGGTATTTGGGACAAGAAGGGTATGGTCTTTTTAGGTGTTGCTACTTCCACACGATGGAAACACCTGATAACCACAAAAGCCACAAAGTGCCCTTATTCATGATGGAAGAACTATTCCCATGAGAAGACTGTAGGTGTGTGCATTGCCCAGTCCAGGCACGTCTTCTAGGTCAAGCAGTGGGTGTCATTCCCTGTCCAGTGAAGGTATCCAGTGTTCATCCACCCTCCAGCTGTGACCACGGTAATTCTGCCCATCCCATCAACTGACCGCCTGCAAAGAGAAGTTTAACCTGTACCCACAGCACACAGTGATGCTGCTGGACACTACTCTCAGGTGTAGAAGTGGCAGAGGAGAATCTGGGCAGTTCTGTTTCTGCAGACAGAAGTAGAAGGATGGATTGAGCCAAGGAAGCAGTTTACTACTCCAAGAGTGTTTTGATGGGAAGTCAGTCTTCACATGTCAGTTGAGTTTAAACTCAAAAGAGTTTGCAAGGGTTATGCTGGCCTGGTGATGGGCTCCTTGCCAGGTTAGCTGGTACACAGGGGCTTGGAGAGGAGAGCAAAGCTACCCACTGTGTCCTATAGAAAGACATAAAGGGTCATTTTATTTTGTTCCACTACTCAGGGTCAAGGTGGATGCATTCAGGAGTACAGACCCCTAGAGAACTGGGGTTTTAAACCACGTGCTTTGCCCCGTTTCACTGTGGTATTGGGCAAATGGTTAGACTTGGTGACCTTTCAGGTCTTTTCCAAACTTAAAGATTCCAGGAGATGTGAAAGGATTTTGGATCTGGTGCCCAGTGAGATCGATAAGCTTTCTTGTGCATCCCAGTCACTCTGCCAGAGGCTGGGAACTGGGAGAATAGGCATCCCCTGGTCAGTTCTTCCAGAGACCCTGGTGTTTGTGGTGATGACAGGTTCGGTGGTTCCACAGGTAGTTTGACCCTCACCTGTATGTTCGTTGGAGCCTTTAAGCACAGCCAAACACTGGTGGAGCACAGGAGTGGACATCACTGTCATTTGAAGGCATTTTTCCTTATGAAAGTTTCTTCCACTGGTATCCTTAAAAGTTACATTTACTTAAGCCCCAGTAAGACCTCTCCAAATTCCCTGATTACTTGCTCTTTGCTGACTTTCTCACTGCTGATAATTACTGTGGTTTGCCTCTCTCCCAGCAGAACCTTTCTTACTTTCCTAATTAAAATTCCTTTGTGGCCATCATCTAAGAGCTCGTAATCCAAAACACTCAAGCCATTGCACAAACCAGACCCAACTCATACCTAATGCAAACCCATTGCAGTGGAGTCAACAGCTACACCCAAAAACCAGAGAACCAAAGCCTGTGAAGAGCTCCTGGGCTCCTCCAACCTCCCTTTCTCCCTCTGGGATTGCTTCCTACCAAGCCTCCCCCAGATCTGCAGCAATGTAGCTTTCAAAGGACTAACATGGGCTTTAGAGATCTCATTTCCAAGGGCACATCCTGACATTTCACTGCCTCTCCCCACCCTTAACTGCAGCTCCAACGCACAGCGCTAACGAACAGCAGCATCCCCACCACTAACCCCCTTCAGCATCACGAGCCATCATCACCTGAAGCATCTCCTGGCTAAGCTTGCCACGTTTTGCCCGTTTAACCTTTCTTCTCCAACACCCCAAATACTTTTGCCCTTCTCACAACTCTTAATTAGCCAAGGAAAAACCCCAAACCCCAGTGATGCCCAAACCTGAGCAGAGCCACTGGTGAGGAATACACAACCTCATGCGGTGGTGGGTAATGCCATGAAAATGCCCATTTGTCTGGATAACAGAGACTCATTCCAAACCCATGCCTAACATGGAAACTAACACACCACCCTAATGCCAATTATTATCTTCAAAGGCAGCAGTGCAGACTGAAGCTGTAGACAGATAATATCAGACATCCCTATATTAAAGCCAGCACAAATGATTTAATTTCGTTTCAGATTCACCTGGAAAACTCTGGCTCTCCTGCTCACCACACCGGTCCCCACGTGTCATGGGAATGGCAGAGGCCATGTTTCACCCATCCTGACTCCATCCCAGGTGCTATGCTGCCTGTTTGCTAACCTGCAGTGGTGACACCATGCCAACAGCCCAGGCTGTCACCACAGCTTGTTCTAGTAGCGGTGACTGGTTGTGTTAAGGCAAAAGTAAGGCTCTTAGGGGAGAGTTAATGGTTACCTTTGGCTGTTAAAGCAAAAAAAATACACATGCTGTTTCTCCCCCAAGTTTCCAGGGCGTTCTCAACTGATTGGGGTTAATAAAATGAGCATCAAAGAAGTCTAAAGTGGTTTGGGCTGGACAGTAAAGTTACAGGATGTGCTGATCCAACCCACTGTTAACAAGGGATTTTATTTTTCAGCTTGGTAGCATTTCAGTAGCTCTCAGGAAGGTTGAACCAGCTTGTTTCAGGGAACAACGTGTTGCAACGCATGCTGGGTGCCAGGCAGGTGACAGGCAGTCTGCACTGACTAATCTGTGTGGGTCCTGTTGGAGAAACCACATGGGTCAGTGGGAATTGTCCAAGCTGAAACCAAGCTAATCCCTGCCAGCATCCCACAGTGAGTTGCTCAGGACAGGGAGGAACAGACAGACCGTGTTTGAGTCCTACAGCACATGGAACACGTGGAGATCACGGAATCACAGAATCACAGGGGTGGGAAGGGCCTCCAGAGCCCATGGGGTCCAACCCCCTGCCAAAGCAGGGTCCCTAGGACAGGGCACACAGGTCGGTGTCCAGACAGGGATGGAATCTCTCCAGAGAAGGAGACTCCACACCCCCTGGGCAGCCTGTCCCAGGGCTCCCTCACCCTCACTGGGAAGAAGTTCTTCCCCAGATTGGGGGGGAACTCCCTGTGCTCCAACTTGAGGCCATCGCCCCTTGTCCTGTCCCCACAGACACTGTGAAGGGGCTGCCCATGTCCTCCTGTATCCCACCCTTCAACTATTGATAACCATTGATCAGATCCCCTCTCAGGCTTCTCCTCTCAAGGCTGGACAGCCCCAGGTCACTCGGCCTGTCCTCAGAGGGGAGATGCAAGGCAGGGGCCCGGCACACTGAGAAGAGGATCTCTGCATAACGCATATTTACCTTCCATTGCCAAGAATAAACTCCACAAGTGTTTTTATGTGCTTTTTCCAAGGTTTCTGGCTTGAGTTCTATACAAAGCCACCGTAGCTCTTCCAGAACAACCCTGTGCATCTGGTTTCATTCATTAAACAGTTTGTTTCCTCATACAATAGAAACAAATCTGGCACTTGACATATCTGTGCCGAGCAAGAGCAGTGCCAAGCTGTCATCAGAGCTACTGCAGCCTGAACTTGGATCTAGATCTGACAAAGCATTCCACAAGCTTTTCCCCTCTTTCTGGGGTAGGATTTCATCACCCCATGTGACAGCAGCCCTTGCAGCTCCTGAAAGCTAAAGACAAGAGCACGAATTCATGGGCAGCTCCCACAGAATGAAGGCAGCAGGGTGATAACTCCCTAAACTCATGCATCAGCCCTTCAGCTCCTCACTGCCAGAGGAGGCTGTAAGAAACTCTTTTGCAATGGGGATGAAAGCAGTGCAGGGCTATAAAAACATTTATAAGGCTTTGTTATATAAAGTGCTGCAAAAAAGTCTTACTTAAATTATCTCCTGAAGCATCCTATAGGACTAAAGCATCCTTATTCACAGGATGATTATAAAGCCAGCAGAAACTTTGCAGTCATCTTAAATTCTACAATTCCTTCTGATACTCAGAGGTCAGAAGGACTCTCAGGGGTTTAGAATGTACATTAGGAGTGACCAAAGCCTCTGGGTGCCTCTCTTGACATGGCATACATCTTTAGCTGTAAGGGCTCTGCAACAATTCCCTCTGCTCACTGGGAGTGAAACCATGTAGAGCCAGTGCAAGGTCTACACTTCACTTGAGGGGATTGCTCAGAACTCTGGAAAAGCAGCAAATTTCACTCTGACAAAAAAAAACCCCTCCAACCAGAACAGCCACCCACTAATTGCTAAGGCACATCCAGCCCATCGCCTACACCAGCCTGTGGAATAGCTGGTGACTGTTTTCCCTCTCCCTCCAAACTGGGAGGTGCCATGTCCATCTCTAACCTACTTTCCATCAGTTTCACAGCCAGTTGCACTGGCTTCATCCAAATATTTTGGCTGGAGTTTTTAGAGGACCCTCAAGGACTTAGTCAGCCACATCCCTTGGACTCATTCTAGGAGGGATGTGGAAGGAATATTTCAGTATGGGGACCTCACTCTATTAAGTCCTGATGAAATGCCAAGCCAGTTTCCACTGGGAATAGTCACCAAGACAGCAAATTGTAAGAGAGTGAAATGCACATTGTCACCTCATCACAGGGAGCTCTATATCAGACCCTGAAAGCTAGGAATAGGAAGGGAGCAGAGGCAGAAGTAGCACGTCACACAACATAGGTGTCCAGCAGGAAGCAACATGGATTTACAATCCAGAGACCCCCAGAAATTGCTCAGCAATAAATCAGTCACAGAACTGATCTGGTGCACAGCAGGCAGGCAGGCAAACCTTGCAGAAGGTTGATAGGACCAGAGTTAGGCTCCTGCCTGACAGGGAGGAGAGCAGGCAGCAGGTCTGGGAACCAGGGACACAGGTCTCCTGGCTGTGGCACCACACCATGCATGGCTTGCTCCTTCCTTGGAGCAAGAACATGAGCCAGCTGCCCCTTTTCAGACATGCTGGGATGTCCAGCACAGACCTGCCCGAGCCCTGCCCCAGCGCAGGGCCAAGCACCACGAATCTCTGCCTGGTCTTGATCCCATCCAGGATTGCTGCAGTCCAAGCAGCCTGCTTTCCTTTCTCCCTCACCTCTGTTTTAATTTCCCAGTAAATTGCTTGGAAGTCTTCTTTAAAGGAGATCAAGTCCACGCAGATTATTCTCAAGCAAGCATTTGGCAGAAAGCTGGGCTGCAGATTAATTGATGAGCAGGGATTTGGGCTGTGTGAAAGTCTCATCCCCAAGCCTTAGAGGGTGAGAGAGTCATCTTTTTATTTCCTTTCACAAGCTCTGTGTCAGGAAAACTCTCTAAAATATGCCAAGAAAGCAGCTTGGTCTAAATTTCCTTATTTTTCTGTTTTCAGAGCTCAGTGGGGAGAATGGACTGTGGGGCTTTTCCCCCCCTTTTGGTTTGGGGTTTTGTTGTTGGGTGGGAGGGTTGTTTTTCCATTTTCTTTTTGGTTTGGTCCCACCTGATCCCCAGGGCATCACCACACACATTATTTTACATGATCCAAGCTGAAAACTCACATTTCTGTCCCCCAGTTGCAGAAAGCAGCCCCCCCAAACCACACACACCCCCCTCCTACCAGCCAAAAGCAGCTCACACCACCTCAGCTCTCCACACACTTTTGGACAGAAGGACTCCCCACATGAGCTCCAAAGGACATGAGGAACATCTTGCCCTCACACATCTCAGCACTCCTTGCTTTCTTTTTCTTTTCACATCACAAAACCCCACCAATTATTTTGAAACAGAAAATGAGGGAAATTAGGAGAATGGTAAAGGAAGAACCCAACGACTGACACATGGGAGCCTGACCTGTGCTGCCAGAGCTTGTGTTTGATGGGTTTAGGTCCATTACCCACCTGTACAAGCCCTGACCAAGCCCTCTGTGCTCCAGCTCTCCAGGAGCTCTACCCTGGCTCTGTGGTAATAAGATGTCAACTGAAACCAAGCCAAAGCCCCAAACTTCCTTTCACAAAGGATATAAACACCTCCCCAACCCCCCAGACCCTACAGAACACCTGTGTAAAACCTTACACCCCCTTTGCTTTGCTGTTCTCATGGGAAGGGGAAGGTGAAATTTAAGTCACCGTTCCTCTGAGTTGAAGGAACTTGTTCCAACTCAAAAGGCACCAGTGAGAAGACTCAGAGACGTGGAAGCAAGAGTGAGAGAAGGTGTCCAATTCATCTGTTGGGCAAAGTCAGCAGAAAAAGGTAAGTGGATTTCTTCCCCCACGCACTAGATGTGGTTTATTACTCTGGGCCATGGAGGATTGCTCGAGAGAGAGATCAAAGCTCTGCAGAGACATTAACTGAAGGTGTACCAGACCTGCCATGAGATGCAAAACCAGGTTCCTGTGGTCAGTGGAGACCTCATGACCTCTCACAAGAGCTGACCACAGCATCCTGGGCAAACACCAGCAAGTTAATGACATTTGGGCTTTAACAGAATCACAGGGGTTGGAAGGGTCCTCCAGAGCACATCGAGTCCAACCCCCTGCCAAAGCAGAGTCCCTAGGACAGGTCGCACAGGTCAGTGTCCAGACAGGGCTGGAATCTCTCCAGAGAAGGAGACTCCACACTCCCTGGGCAGCCTATTCCTCTGCTGCATGAGCCGGCTGAGGGCACCTCTCCTGCTGGGTCTAGAGAGCCCCACCAAGCTCCATCAGCACTTGGCTTTCAGGGAGGAGTGGTGCAAGGGGGAGGTGTTGGATTTTAGCCCATTAGGAGCTGTTTCTGTATTTAAGGCAGGAAGAATGCTGTGCTTGAGGATTAATACTCAGGGAGCATGATTTCCCCTTCCACACCTCACCACCCACAGCGCTAAGGACGGGACCTGTGATAAACTGACCTCCTCTGGCCACTGCCTCTTCACCAGGCCTGAGCTCACTGACTGGCTTGATTGGCATCCCCCCAAAATCAGGTCTCCTGAATACAGTCACTTGCTTTTTTTCTTTTCTGAAGTGCATCAATAAAGGGAAAACAAACAACATGCCCTGAGTTTGGAGCTGAGATTTCGAGGTGAACAAACCCAAACGTGCTGTCAGTGCTGCCAAGATGCACATTCCCCCCCCCCCAACACCATGGCAGCGTCATAAAAAACCCACCTCTGATGTCAAGGTCCACGTGCTGCCCAAGCCCATCCCATCCCCATGCTGACAGGAGAGGGAAGGAGACAGGAGGTGACCCCAGAGAAGCAGGCAGCTTTACCACTGGTTTCCATGGGGTTGTAATTTCACCAGCACACTGCAAACCTCAGTGCTGAGAGTACAACATAAATTTAGTCAAAGCCAAATTTGACTTGTATTTGCATGCATCCCAGTCTGGTTAAGAGAAAATCCACGTATAACCTGGGGAAAAACCCTGGCATTTAATCTTTTGGGCCATTCTTAAGACAGACTCCTAACTACTTGTCCAGTCCTGGCTCCAGGGAGACACCAGTAACAATCCCATTTACCTTCCTCTCTAAGAATGTTATTCATTTCCTTCCCTGTCACTGCTAAAAATACACCAACGTCACAAACATCTGTCTGCTCCATGGAGAGATATAGGCTACTATCATCACATTTATAAAATCATTTTTTAAAAAAAATATGTACACATTTTTTAAAAAATAAAAAAAATTAATTTTCTTTAAAAATTAAAACAATTAAAAAATTAAAAAATTTTAGATATTAAAATTTTTAATTAAAATGTAAAATATTTTAAAATAAAAACTAAGCTTTTAAAAAACAAAAAAGTTTAAAATATAAATAAATTTTTAAAAAATTAAAATTAAAACTTTTTTTAAATTAAAAATGAAATTTTTTAAAACTAAACATTTGAAAATTTTAAGCAAAAATACAAATTTTAATAAATAAAAATAGAGAATAAAAATGTTTTAAAACTAAAAAATAAAAGTGTTTTTAAAATAAATAATTTTTTAAAATGAAGAATAATTTAAAAAATAAAGAAAAAAATTGTAATAACAATAAAAAGCAAAAGTTTTTTTAAAATAAAAATTAAAAATAAAAACAACATTAAGATAGCAGGTTCCAGCTCTCCATCCTATAATCATACACACGATATACCATAAACCCCTAACAGCTCACCTCAGACAGCTCAAATCAAGTTTTGACCAGAATTCACTCTGAATCATCATGGAATGAGCTTGTAGGTATCTTGAGGAAGCTCTCTGCTTGCTACCTCCCTCTGCTTCATTATTATTCCTGGCCAGGGCTTGAGGTTAATAAGAAATATAGGAAAACACAGGGGAAAACCCCCCAACAAGCCAGCAGTGAGCTTGCTTGGTCTCACAGCAGTCCTTTGGGGGTTGTGAGGGCTGTGCTCTTGTTTTTTTCAGCTGTGGTTACCTTCATTTTTCTCAGAACAGCTCCTGGTTTGCTGCCTCCCTGCTCGTGGGGGGCATGGATGAGGTGTGAGCAGTGCCATTACTTGAGGTTGCAAAGAGGTTTTAAGCTGGACCAGGGAGGCACAAAGGCCCCTCGATGGCCTTTCACAGGGGCACAAGGTTCTCCCTCCAGGGGAGGTGGCCTGACTGCATCGCCCTTCCCAGAGCTGAGACCTTCAGCTGCACATGCTGAAGCTCTGAAGGTCTCAGGGCTGGCAGTGGGAGAGGTTATGGAGTTAAACCCAAGTGTTTCTCTGTTTTCTGAAGGTCCCTCCTGCACCAAAGCTGGTGGGAAGCAAGGGCGGCTGCAGGGATCTCTGCAGGAGCTGAGGCTCCAGCTCACAGGGACATGTCCAAGAGTCCCATTTCACCTTTATTCTCTGTGCTTTTACGACTCCTTCCTCTCTCAAGCAAGCAAGAGAGCTGCTTGCAAGCAGCTGGGTTCCCCTGGGCTTTGCACAGGGTCTGTGGGAAGCACAAAACAAGCTGGATCCATCAGATGAGGCTTGGCTTTTGCCATAGAGCCGATCACTGCACCCCTTGTTGAGGGACACACTGTGGGCCCCCAGTGATTCACAACCAGAGAGAACTCAAACCAAAGCTGCACATGGGCAAGAAACACCTAAACGTTGCATTGTTATGTGAAATCATTAGAATTCAGGGAAATCCTTTCTGAGAAGCCCACAACACCAGGCAGAGAGCCACAACTCTTGTCCTGCTGCTTGTCCCTGCTCAGCCTTGGTGAAGGGAAATGACTGCTTTGACTTATGGGTCCTTTGCTTGCCTCCCTGTGGGGAAACAACCCCTGTAAAATCCAGGCGCTGTCACACAGCAAGTGGTGCCCCCAGTCCTTGTCACAGCTGTGAACACACCACCCAGCCATGGGACATCACAGAAACCTGCTACAGGCTGTCAAGGACATGGCAAGGGGTGGGGGGATCCAGGATAAACACACAGCATTGCTCATCTCATGTCTTCCAGCTTTAGACGGGGAAGTGAGCGCTGGGCTTTGATCAGGAGCTGTGTTGCAGGCCAGAGGGGATGGCACAGAGACCTGAGCAGTAAGGGAGGGGTGGGGTTGGGGGGCATCATCACTGCACATTTCCTTCATGTACTGTAGCAAACCACTACATAACACAATCACGGCTGCACAATTAACACACACACCCCCACCCAGCCCTGCTGCACTGCTGCCAGACATCATTTTGGCTGGTCCCAACTCTCTGCATTTCCACTTTGCAACAGCTTGAGTATCCAGGCATAACAAATCCCACCACCCCCCCCCCCCCCAGCCTTTTTCAGTCAAACACCTCTGGTCTGCCAAAAAAACCCCACCTTACCATAGAAATCTTCCTCATCCAGCCAGGCAGAGCTGCTCCTCAACAAGGGCAGAAGAGGAAGGACCTGCCCACCTGCAGGCTTTTACCTTTGGGTCTGATAAAGCCATCACTGATAAGTGGGAGAATGGAGAGATCCTGGGGCAGATCCCACAGGTGGAGCATGGAAGAGCTGCCCCTGCAAGCCCATGGTGAAATGCCACTAGATGGTGACAGTGCCCACAGAAATTAGGCTGCCTGGGGGAGAACCCCATCTCTGGTGGGGCCACAGAGAAATGAAAACTTCTCTTTTTGGGTGAATAAATGCTTAGCACTTCTTGTTTGTGAAGAACAAGAGTCGTTTTCAGGTGTGTTATGGTCAGGAGCACCAGGAGGTGGTTTGCCATAAATAGAAGAGTGAATTCACCTGCTTGGTGTAAGTGTGAAAGGAGCTGTTGGGGTAAGGCCCCATCAGAAGGGGACAAACTCCCTTGATCTTGATTTCTCTGTGCCTGCTCCCTGTGGGCTGTGATGGAGTATCACCTGGGCTGTGGGGCTCACCCATCATTCCAAAACGGAGCTGATAACCTCCTGTGGGGCAACCCAAACTGCTCTGACCTCATCTCCTGCACGGCAGGAGCCCAATGTGTAAGTGGTCAGCTTGCAGGATGCTGCCCTTGTGCTGCTTTGGCAATACATGTTTATGCTCCAAGCTGTCTGTTGACAGCACAGCCAAGGTTAGAAGCCAGCAGCGTTCTGGCAGTCCCTCAAACAATGCTGAATTCAGTGAAAAATGGGTGGTTACAGATAATCCATACAATGCCAGCACAGGAATGGGACTGTGACTGGGTTACCTTGGTTTGCTTCCTGCACCAACACTCACGTTAAGGGATGCTTAGTGCCTGCGGAAGGCTCCTTGGCTGCTCTCTCAGAGCTGTGTGGGAAGGGACACGTTCCCTTACCTGTTTCATCTACAGGTGTGACACACTGTGAGATGCTGGATTTGCCTTTCATTTTGCATTCACCCCCTAAACGATGTGTTTGAGACAATGGAAATTTTTCAATAGACAGGTAGCAGAGGAGAAACTTTTTCCTGGCATCTAATAACCTTCATCATCTCTGACCAACTACAATTAAGGGCTCATTTACATTTGTCTGGTTATCTTGCTAGTGTAGCACTCCCATCCAAAACAGAAGGTGGGAGCCCCACTTGAAAACACCTACAGTACCCAGACTCCTAAAAACTCTGTGTGCTTGTTGGGACCTGCTGCTTGTTGGACTTGTGCTAGCTCCCAGCTTGCTGCAGTGCAACGCTCAGCCAAGCTGGAGAGATCACTGGAATTACTGCAGAACAGACAGCAAATCCACTTCTTTTTTTCCCCCCCTTGGTTAAATAAAACGTGATGGAAAGAGGGGAATGGCTGGGGAGGGCAGAGAGCTTGCAGAAACAGGGCAGGGTTTGCAAAAGTATGGGGAGGATAATATTCTTTTGAAGATAGAAAGAGAAAAGTGGATGATTCTGAAAAATAAGGACTGTTAACATGTAATTAATATCTGCCTTTGGGCTTTGTTCAGCCCCCCCTTAAGCCAGCAGCATCACTCTCCTCTCCCACAGAGCAGCATCCCCATCCATCAGACACCGTCGGGCGCTGCGGGCGAGGGCTCTGCAGCCACCTACCCCAGAGCAAGGGCTCAAGTCATATAGTGCAAAGCAAGAGCAAATCAGAGCATTGAGACCACCTAAAGTAAACCATGCTCCTTTACTGAGAGCAGGATGGCCCACTGAGGCAGCATGGCCAACGTTCCTGTCACCATGGGGTGTTTCTGCTGCCTGGATGAAGCTCAACAGGGGAAAAAAAAACCCCATTTAGGGAAACACCATGTGAGAGTGTGTAGAGAGAGAAGGATTTCTTCTCTGACTTAGCAAACAGCTGGCAGGCATATCTGCAGAGTATCTGCAGAGCATCTTCACCATCCCTTTCTGGGGGATGCTGCAAACACCACTGCCCAGCTTGGGTTTTCTGGTTTGTGGAGCCGAGTTCTCACATAGGAACACGCACACGCTGTGCAAAGTGAGATATTCCCATTGCACATCCCCTTTTTACTCATTTCTAAACAAAGCCTCATCTCTCTATTCGAAAATAACTCATTTCTAAATGGAAAAAAAAAAAAAAGAAAAAGGAAAAAAGAAAAAAAAAAAGCAAGAAGAAAAGCTAGTGAATTTTATCACCTCCCAAAAAAATAATAATCAGGTTTCGGTTTTAGGGTGAGTGTGAATACCAAATTCTGACAGTTTTCACTTTTATTATACAGGGTTTTTATTTGCACAGCTCTTTCCTTACCCAGCCCAGTAAGTAACTTGGAAATCAAGGCTGCAGCCCCAAGGCCACATGAGCCCCTAGAGCAGCCTCGGATGCCCCTGCTCAGCACCCCAGCTTCCTCCCTGGTGTTATCCACACGGCCCTGAGCTCTCCCAAGGGAGCAGCCAGCATGGGGGGGAGTGTCTTCATGCAGGGATGGAGGGTGCCCCCCAGAGCCCCTAAGGGCAGAGGGTTTCCTGGGCTGGAACCACTGGCACAGCAAGGGGAAAGATGATGTGTTAGAAGGTGCAAATCATAGAATCACAGACTGGGTTGGAAGGGATCCCAAGGGTCACAGAGCTCCAACCCCCCTGCCACAGGCAGGGACACCAACCTCAGGCCTGGAGCTACACAAGGTTGCCCAGGGCCCCATCCAACCTGGCCTTGAACACCCCCAGACACGGGGCACCCACCCCCTCTCTGGGCAGCCTGTTCCAGCCCCTCACCACTCTCTCTGTAAAAATCTTCCCCTGGGGAGGAGGGTGTTTCTCTGCTGTGTAATATCTCTGTTGGGTTCCCCATTCAGGGCCAGCCTGAGGCACACAGCAGGGCTGTCAGGATGGGAGCTGGGAGGTGGGGTGAGAGGCATGGATCCCAGAGTGTGGCCTCCTGGGCAGAGCCCCCCGAGTCATCCCCCATTCTTGCTCCATTCCTGTAGCTCACAGACCTCAACAAATGGTCTGAGTGCTGGAGAGGATGCCTGAGCACGGAGCTATCACCACCAAACCTCGCAGCAGCTTTGAAAGCTGATGGGAACATATCATGCCAATTTAGGGATGGGTCATTAGTGCTTTGGGCCAACACTGTATCCCCTTTCCTGGGGGAGTTTGGAGTGGAAAGAATCTGGTGTCCCCAGGAGCATCAGCCAAGCTTGGGGCCAAGCAAACACCTTGTGGAGGCAACCAGAGATTTGGGGCAAATACCTTCAGCTTGCCAATGTTACAGGTGGGAGTTCAGGAAGAGCAAGCAGGCCCTCTCAGCATCTGCAGCTCCTCAAGAGCATCTTGCACAGGATGGGTCCCTGGCCAGGGCTGAGCTGACCCCCAGAGAGCCCCATGCTGGGTCAGGGTGCCAACGGGGAAGCGGTGATGGGAGGTTTGAGGTGATGCAGCCCATTCCTGCCGCAGCACAACAGCCCAAGAGCTTCAAAACAAACTGCCTGTGGTTAGTTAAATGGAAATAGCCAAGAGCGTGCCCGTCCCCAGTATGTGCTCACCCCAAGCCCAGTCCCACGCAGGGGCAGAGCCGCTCCTGAGACCCACGCTTCAGCAGGGCAGGAGAGAGCCCAGCCCCTGATCGCCCACTCGTGTGCATCTCCCAGGGACATAGATAAAAAAAGAAGACTTGTGATTTTTATTCCAACTAATAATCCCCTATACACTCACTAATAATTTGGTGAACTCCAAAATTCCCTCCAGGCCCCCCCTCTGGTGCTGAGCAGCCTTAGGAGAAGCCTCGTCCCCACATCAGTTCAATTGAGTGCAAAAGCAGCTTTACTTTGGAGAGAACTGTTTTCCACGGCATCCCAAGCTGGCTGGCAGTAACAGGAGAGCTGTGTTGCTGTAACCCATGCCACCAAGATGACAAGCCTTTTTCCAGACCTATGAAAACCAAAATTGATTTAAATAGTGCATCATGTAAACAACCTGATTCTCAAGCATGGGCTCATTTATTCCATCCCAAAACAGATGTGCAGGGGAAGATGACAAAACAAAGGGAAGGGGACCGCCAAACAAACCTTTTCTACAAGCAGAGGATCTATCTAGGCTTTATTAAGTTAATCAGCTGTATCCCAGCAGTGAATGCTGCAAGCTGTCAGTGGTTTGCACGCTTCCTTCCCCAGCTTCCCAGCACACACACACAAATAACACTGTTATACATCCTAAGCACGAATTTCAGACTAATTAAAGGGACTTTATCTGCTTAAAATCACATCTTGCTGTTTAAGAAAGCCCAGACATCTCCTTGCCTGTGTGTTCTAAGCAGCATCTTTGGCTACTAAAGCAGAAAGAAGCTTTACAAAGCTACTTTACATCACACTGTTCATTTCCCTCTGCTTATCTTCACATGTCTCCCAGCGCAGCCTCCCTGGTCCATCCTTTCTCCACCAGCACTTTCTAATCAGCAGCACTTTCAGAACTGTCTCTCCTGAAAGCAGAAAACAGGATGGTTCAGAGGTTGGGGCACTAGACAGAAATACATCTCCCTGCTGCCAGCATCCATCCCGTGGGATCCTGGGGCAAGGCGCTCACCCACTCTTTGTCTCTACTCCCCAGTCTGTAAAACCCCATTTTCCTACAGCACGGGGCTGTCCCAAAGCACAGAACACTTTATTGCAGTGGGGTAATGAGGGGCAAGCTTGGCTTGTCTGCACCTCCACACGTCATCACTGCTTATCCCAAAAAAGGATAAGCAGAGGGACTGATGGGAGCTGTGATTGGAAGCACGCTGTAGGTAAGGCGTGTGACTCTGAGGAGAGGAGATGTATGGAGGTGTGTGATGGAGCTGCAGTGCCCAGGGTGGAATGTAAATACCAGCAAACACCCTGCTCTAAAATTGGAGTCACTTTATTGGGGATTTAAAAAATGTATTCAGGACTAAACACTCTGCTTTACATAGTGTGGCATTGCCTTATCTCCCTGCCCAGCCTCCCCAGGGACTCTCTTTCTCTGCAGCTTGCCCCTGACCTGAGCAAGGGTCTTGCAGCCCGTGACCACCCTGGTTGGTATCAGCCGAACCGGGACTGGGTGCAGGTGGGGAGGGGTGGTTTGCTCCAGCACAGCCCCTCTGCAGGCACCCTGCTCAGGGGCGGCTGGAGGAGTGTGTGGGAGCAGCAAAGGAAAGCAGGACCACCTCCTCCCCCACCATACACCATCCCAGAACAAGGTTAGGGCCTCAAAGATGTGAAGCAGCTGGGTACCCCTCCCCAAAAAGTACATCCCAACTCAGCCAACCCAGCATGAGGCAGGCTGAGATTTGCCTCCTGTGTCTCTCTCTCTGCCCTGCTGAGCAGTTGTGGGGCAAGCAGCTACGAGTCTTCCCCGGGCTGCCTCTAAACCCAGGGTCTACCACCTCAGCTAAGTGAAAAACCCGAGCATGGGAGAGCAGGGAGCACCAGAACCACCACAGGTGGAAGCCACAGAGGAGCTACCAGCGCTCGTCCCACGTGCAGCCACACATGCACCAGCCCGTGTCCCTCTCTGTGCTCCCTTGGGGGACATCAGGGCTCCTCAGCAAGTCGCCTTTTGTTACCCTGGGCAGTCTGAGAAGCAAAGCAAAGGCTTTGCCATCACTCTTGAGGTCTGGAAAACCTCTGGTTCCACTCAAGCAGGTGGTCTCTCTGCCATCTGCACCGTCAGTGCTACAGGTAGCTAAAGGGGAGGATGTTAGGAAAAAAATCTTCACTGAAAGAGTTGTCAGGGCCTGGCACAGGCTGCCCAGGGAGGGGGTTGAGTCACCAACCCTGGATGTGTTTAAAAATGGGTAGATGAGGTATTTAGAGATATGGTTTAGCATAGGACAGGAATGATTGGACTTGATGATCTTAAAGGACTCTTCCAACCAGGTGATTCTGTTATGTTGGCACATTTTCCATTCCAAAGAGATAAAGTCCAGCCCCAGGTCCAAAAGAATTGCCATCTAATGCTCAATACAAACAATCCTGTGGCACCAGGTTAGACCCTCCTGCAACAAATATAGCATCAGGACACGCTGACCCTTATCAGTAGTTGTCCTAATATTATCCAGTGTTTGGTGCTTGGGTTGTTTTTTTTTAAAAAAAGAAGACAAGAACTATGATATTTAACTTTCTGGACACTTTACTGCGACAAGCCTCTGCCAGATGTTCTGCCCCTTGATTATGCATGCCACAAAAGCATGTTTTATAATGGTATAAATACAGAGCAAGATGAAAGTCGTGGAAACGTCTGTGTGTTCTCTCCTAAATGCAGCTGTATCTGAGATGGTTTAGGCATCTGTGAAGCATAAATCAAGGGGCAGAGGGAGCGGGGGGTGGGGGGGGAGGGGAATGATTCTCAGAACTAGTTTGTTCCTTGACAGTCAATGTCAAGAATTATTCTGTTACAAACTTCCCACGTTCAAGGGGACGTGGAGTTAAATGGTACCAAAGTGCTTCCAACCCAGCACTGGAAAGCACTGAGAGTTTCAGGTTTGACTGTGTTTATCAATCAGTGTTATGGACAATGAGTAATGACTGTATCAGAGGATGCAGAATCATAGAATCCCAGACTGATCTGGGTTGGAAGGGACCCCAAGGGTCACAGAGCTCCAACCCCCCTGCCACAGGCAGGGACACCAACCTCAGGCCTGGAGCTACACAACGTTGCCCAGGGCCCCATCCAACCTGGCCTTGAACACCCCCAGGGACGGGGCACCCACCCCCTCTCTGGGCAGCCTGTTCCAGCCCCTCACCACTCTCTCTGGAAAGAGCTTCCCCCTAATATCCAATCTAAACCTTCCTTCCTTTAGCTTTAATCCATCCCCCTTGTCCTGCCATTGTCTATCCTTTTAAAAAGCTGATTCCCCTCCTGTTCCTCTGCTCCCTTCAGGGACTGGCAGGCTGCAATGAGGTCCCCCCACAGCCTTCTCTTCTCCAGGTTGAACCAGCCCAGCTCCCTCAGCCTCTCTCCAGAGGGGAGCTGCTCCAGCCCTCTGAGCATCTCCATGGCTCCTCTGACCCCTTTCCAACAGTTCCACATCTTTCTTGTATTGGGGGCCCCAGCTCTGGACACAGGACTCCAGATAGAAGCACATCAGCTGTAATCCTGTCCTGATTTCACCTGGGATAGAGCTGATTTTCTTCCAAGTAGCCAGTGCAGCGCCATGGTTTGGATTTAGGATGAGAATATCGCAGGTAACACACCGATGGCTCGGTTGCTGCTGGGCAGCACTTACACCAAGTCCATCACCAAACCATCCCTGAGCACCACAGCCAAAGCCAGCCTCGGCAGGAGGCTTTGTAATGCTTTTTGGTGATGAAATAACAAATCCATCGTCAAGCTGCTCAGTTGAAACCTCCTCGTCAGGAAACACAAACGTTTATGACTCTCTAACGTGGCATGGCCAGGGCACTGGGAAGCAGGATATCATATTAAACAACAAACAGCCCGAAGCGATTAAGTGTTACTGTGTAAGCACAAAACCCAGCGGTACCAGGAGAAAGAAGACCCAAAAGGTGGTTGTGTGTGCTTCTTTCTGACCTTTCCCAAGCAGAGCACTATTTGTGGCAAGCCCTGGGCTGCGCTCTACCTATATCCTGTATGAATGAATTCTTTTCTTGTGTGATTGTTCAAAGCCAGTATGTCCGTTTCTATAGAAGCACCCACAGAATCACCAAAAACCACACACTCAGCTCTTGTTAATGTCAGCAATGACGTACCAGGGCAAGTACTTGTTTGTCCTGAAGAAATACAGGACTTCCACTGCTTGAGCACAGGCTGAGAGCCTGTTCAGACCAAAAAAAAAAAAAAAAGAGAGAGAGAAGAAAAAAAAAAAAAAAAGAGAAGAAAAAGAGAAAAAAAAAGTTGTTGACATGAGAGGAAAAACCAGGTTTCCTGTTTGAACTCTGACAGGTACTGGAAGATATGAGTAACATCAAATCTTGGTCTGCTCTAAAGGCAGTCTGTGGTCAGGGGGTTCTCACATTTGTTTGTGTGGAACAGCTTTGAATTGTTTGCAGATACCGCGCAGAAGAAACTCAAGCGATGCTTATCGGGGCGCAGGGCCTGTTATGAAATAGATGCATTTGTGAACAGGTTACCGGAGATCAAAACGGCTCCAGATGATCTGCCTCACACGCTGTCAGTGCGGTAGATGCTCCCGAGATACCTCCGCAAATATCACATGTCGCAGCGTTGTCGAGTACAGGCAGTGGCCACCTTTATTTCCATTCCTCGCTGCGTGGCAGGCAAAAGGAGTAGGGGGGATTTTTTTTTCCAGATCATTCTTCTTTTCTCTGTGTGTGTGTCTGTGTCTGTGTCTGTGTGTCTGGCTGACTGCTCAAATTAAAACTTGTCCTTCGCCACCATTCGCGCTGGCAGAACTACCCAAACCATTGCAGGAGGAACTAGATGCTGGAGAAAATGGCTTAAGGCACGCTGGGTTTGCCCCTGCTGTGTGCCAGGGTCTCTGCTACATATATCTATAGACACAGACTGGGAGAAGAGCTCCTGGGGAGCACCCCTGCTGAGAAGGACTTGGGGGTTCTGGTGGATGAGAAACTCCCCATGAGGCCGCAGTGGCTCTGTCAGCTCACAAGGCCAATGGGTCCCTGGGCTCCATCAGCAGAGGGGTGGCAGCAGGGACAGGGAGGGGATTGTCCCTCTCTGCTCTGCCCTCCTGAGGCCCCAGCTGGATCCTGTGTCCAGAGCTGGGACCCCAATACAAGAAAGATGTGGAACTGTTGGAGAGGGGTCAGAGGAGCCACGGAGATGCTCAGAGGGCTGGAGCAGCTGCCCTACAAAGAGAGGCTGAGGGAGCTGGGCTGGTTCAGCCTGGAGAAGAGAAGGCTGTGGGGGGACCTCATTGCAGCCTGCCAGTCCCTGAAGGGAGCAGAGACACAGGAGGGGAATCAGCTTTTTAAAAGGATAGACAATGGCAGGACAAGGGGGATGGATTAAAGCTGAAGGAGGGAAGGTTTAGATTGGATATTAGGGGGAAGTTTTTTCCAGAGAGAGTGGTGAGGGGCTGGAACAGGCTGCCCAGAGAGGGGGTGGGTGCCCCGTGTCTGGGGGTGTTCAAGGCCAGGTTGGATGGGGCCCTGGGCAACCTTGTGTAGCTCCAGGCCTGAGGTTGGTGTCCCTGCCTGTGGCAGGGGGGTTGGAGCTCTATGATCCTTGGGATTCCTTCCAACCCATGCCATTCTATGATTCTGTGAGTGACATGGATGGATGGGGGGCACAGGGGATGATGCCAGTGCACCCACTTTTCTGGCTCCTCCAAGCTGTGAAGCCTGATGGGGAAACCTGCAGCAAGGAGAGCTGGGAGGGATTTGGTGTTCTGCGGTCCAGGCTAGTTTGCAGCAGAAAAAGGGTGTAGGTTTGGGTGGGGATGGCTGCAGGCGGAGCCCTTGGTGAGCCCAGAGGACTGGACCGGACCACAACGCCCATCCCAGCTCTAAAAGGTGCTGGTGAGAACTGTACCATTAGTAAGAGGCTTCCCAAAGCACTCTGCCAAAGTTACCAACCCAACTCGCTACTGAAAGTCTATCTCCCTCGCAACACAGGCGTGCTGCCAGCCAACAGCATGCTCCTTCCTCCCTCCTCAAACACCAACCCCATCAAGCTTCTCTTTACTGACAACTATCTATGGATGAATTCCTATCAGTTGACCAAACACCTTCTAAGGAGCTTAGCAGTCTGCAGAGCATCAGCTCACCCTCCAGCTCAGGTGTCCAGGTGAGAAATGAAGAGCTCAAAGAGCCCTGCTCAGTGCCTTCCTTGTGACATGCAGGTCTCCACTCCAGCTTCCACATCTGCTCTTGCACACTCGTGACACCTTCTCCTTTCAACCACCCCCGATGCTGCATTATGGTGCTGCTGGATACACAAAACTAACCCTCATCCTTCTTTACTCAACTGCTCTAACACAAAACACCTTTTTCAGAACCTCTGTTAAGAGGCCTCCCTGATCTCTGCTACACCTGAGTCGTATAAGGGCTACAGCTAGCTCTGAGCTCTACATTACAACTCAGTGAGTAACTTAGAGCTGCTTCAGCTTGTTCATGGAGGCAAAACTCTCCTCAGAACCATGGATCCCAAATTCATGCCCTCAGCTCTCTCACAGCCCAGACCTGAGCCCACACGAGGAGCTTCCCCCAAAGCCAGAAGCATCCCTGCATACACACCCAGTGAAGGGGGGACAGTTCTCCAGGAGGAATGCCCTCCTAGCAGAACATCACCACCCTGATCCACTCCCCTGAAACCACCATGCCAAGACAGCACCAGGAGCCTATCAGATCTTTTCTCCTGGGCTTGTCTGGCACAGCAACACTGGTCCCCAGCTGATGTGGGACAGCGCTCAGCACCACACAGGTTCAGACCGGTTGATCTTCGAGCCACCTGCACATCGCTAACCTCAACCCTGCAGCTGATGCGACGGTGGCAGCGAGCTCCTCTCAAAAACCCACAGCCCCTCAAATTCAACATTTCACCTCCCTCCGAGCTGCGGACCCAGGCACAGGAATGAGTCACAGCTACAGAGGCTCAGCAAAGACAAGGCTGCTCAGATCTGTTACTTTTGGATTCCGCCTGGTCGCGCGGATTTATTGCTCATTTTAATGCTTTTTCTTGTTTTTCAACTGACTTCTGTGAGCCTCTCCCACCCCAGAGAGCCCTCACACACAGCGAGTTCTCCCTCCCCAGGCTGTAATACACACAGCAGTGAGTTGAGAATTCAAACCAGTCAAGGAAGACAAGGATTCCCCACGCCAGAGCTAGCTAGTTGCAGTTAAATAACGGTTGGGATTTCAGACCTCGGCTAGTCCCTAAAATCACTTGGCTTGCAAAGTAGTAACTAGCAAGTTTGAAGCAGAGAAAAAGCTGCAGGGTCCTTAGACACCCAATGCAGGGCTCAACCCCTCAGAGGGCTGGAGGAACAAAAAGCCAGCCAGTAACTACCCCCTCAAAGTACTGGGTGTTGCCTTCTGCCTTCATTTCTGCACAAAACCCCTTTCAGATAAATTAATTGTTTTCTAGCTTAATTCCTGTAACTTCAGGGAAGTTTTCCTTTTTGCCCCCACAAGACTGGAGGTATTTGGGCAGCTGGATTGTTAACCAGTCGTTCTGGTGCAGCTGACAACTGGAATATAAACAATATGTTCACAAGGATCCGATACCGAAATCCCCCTGAAATCACTGGGACCCAAGTGATTAACTTAATACCTGTGCTTAGCAGCTTACCCCAGCCAGGGCCATAGGTCACAAGAGAAAGCTGGAGGAGTCCTGCTGTCACAGAAATCATTGCCCAGTCATTTATTTGAGGATTAAGCCATTAAGGTTTTTTGGTAGTAATTCATACCAGAACCAGGAGAAGTGGCTGTGGGGGTTGGACCTGATGAGCTCTCCTCCAACCCTAAGAATTCTGTATTTTAAAAGAATGTTTAAAAGTATATATATTAAAGTGGAAAAAGATAAAACCTAACAGTATGAAGAATAAAAAACCCCAGCAGATTAATAGCTAGAAACAACATCAGATGGATTCAGGATTACATGACACAGCAGAGAGAACAAGGCTTAAAAAATAAGAACTCTGGCTGTTCATACAGGGCATGAGAGCATCCTAAATTAACAAGTGACGGGCTTGTTTTAACTGAATGCTAATCTATGGCCAAGCTTTGAATAACTTTTGAAGTGAAACTGCTTAAAATAACACCTTACAGATCTTTGTTCCTTTGAGTCTTCAAGTGCCGATGTGAGTTTTTACATCTGAAGGGCTGATCCAGTCTCATCTTAACAAATAAGGAGGCCAGGTACACTCCTGCTCTGTGCACATCGTGGATATTAATGGGCAATCAGGAGGATAATCAAATTTAACCAAGAGATAAGAAAGTTTTCTTAAATATTATTTGTGTTCATTTGGCACAATGAGATTGCACACAAATATTTAATAAAACTTAATGAGTTCTCTTTTTATTTAAGTCTTCATTCCCAAGTGCTGTTACCAAATGGTTGGGGGTTTTATTTGAATAAAATAATTACAAGGAATAGTTCTCTTAATTTTTTTTAAAACCACTTTCTTTTTTATTTTTCTCTTTCAGTCTGGATTTTGAGACAGTTAATAAGATGCAGTAAGGGTCTGTGAGCTCTCAGGAAAAGCTTCATTTGTTATATCCAGACTTTCCTGGGACCAAAGAGATGGTCCAGCTCTATTCTGCATGGTATCACTCCTAAATCCCAGCCCTCAGGTGCCCCACACTGGACATAACTCCAGCCTTGAAGGAACATTTATACAGCAATATTACCCGATTTTGTGTAAGCAAATAGGACACACAGAGGCTGAAGAAAATAGAAATCAAAATAGTGTTTTAACTTGTTAGTTTAAAAAAGGCACTTTTAACAAAGCAACTCATTTTCAAAGTGTCAAAATCTTTTTGTCTCCTCTTTTTTTTTAATCTTTTCTCTCTTTTTTTTATTTCTATACTTTCAGAATATCTAACCACAAGCATTTGAGCAAACTAGAGAAAAGAAACTGTTGGTAATTTTCTGTAAGTTTCTAAACCCAGCAGGATATACATGCTGTTTTATGTTTCTATCTATAGAGACCTGCAGGCAAACGTACAGTGGAACAAAGATAGACATCTAGATATATTTGTACCTGCCGTTTGTGTGCCTGTATGGAGATAGATTCTTAATTAGATAAGTAAACAATGGAAACTTTTAAAACTCGTCATTTGAGTGCACTGAACTCTGTATTTCTCTCTTGCTTCTGTAGTAAGAAGCTTTTACATGCTTTCCATGAGTTACAGCTGATCACAGCGCTGCCCGCTGTACAGCAGCCATGGGCTTTCAGACCTGGCTTTGCCCCACACTGAAGCCCAACCAAGCACTTCAGGATGAAATAACCACTTTTGATTCACACAGTTCTTCAGCATTTAGCACACGATTAATCTGGTTTTAGCAGAAAACCAATTTTCCGTGCTACCAAGAAGGGAGGCGATGGCAACAGGGATGGTCTGAAGCAGAGCTAAAGCAGCCAGCTAAAATTGGAGAAATAGGGGTCGAGCAATTGGTGTAACTGGGGAGGGTCTGGTGTGGGACCTTTGGTCGTGGATACAGCTCCCTGAGCAGCCCCACTCCCTGTTTTCCCTTCTCCCCGCTATGAGGCGAATATTCAGGATGATTCTAAAAGGGCAGATAATGGCAGGACAAGGGGGATGGATTAAAGCTGAAGGAGGGAAGGGTTAGATTGGATATTAGGGGGAAGTTCTTTCCAGAGAGAGTGGTGAGGGGCTGGAACAGGCTGCCCAGAGAGGGGGTGGGTGCCCCATCTCTGGGGGTGTTCAAGGCCAGGTTGGATGGGGCCCTGGGCAACCTTGTGTAGCTCCAGGCCTGAGGTTGGTGTCCCTGCCTGTGGCAGGGGGTTGGAGCTCTGTGACCCCTGGGGTCCCTTCCAACCCAAACCAGCCTGTGATTCTATGATGATTCTCCAATTCATTCTAGATGGAAAGTATCACACATTTTTTCCCCCAAACCAGGAGAAAACTGACCCCTCCCAGCTGACTGCCCCAACACAGGCAGGACTCATTTCAGGGTTTTATTGTTGTTCTCCCTGCCTTTTATTAGCGTGCTGCTGCGATGATCTACCCCCAGGCTCCCTGCCAGCAACCAGCAATAGCCGTTGCTGCTGCAAGATGTTTTGATGCAGAACTCAGCTCATACGCCCTGAAACCAACAGCCACAGTTGGGTTAGAGGTTATTAACCAGAGTTCAGCTGGAAGGCCCTCCATAGCCTTCACGTTTCACCTCTCAGTCCCCCAGGCTCTGAGGACCATGCCCTTCGACAAACTGGGGTTTCAATCAAACCCCAGATCTGGGGTTAACCCTGCAGTGAAGATGCTCCTCTAATACACCTCATGTCTTGGCTTACACAAAAACTAAGCCTTAGTGAGGGAGAAAAGAGACTACACCTGGAGCTGGGGGGACTAGTAAAGCTCTGGTGAGTCCAGCAGGACTATGGCAGCTCACACAAGGGCCAAACTCAGAAGCCCAGGAGATCCACACACCAGTTTTCCCCAGCCCTGCTGGAAGAGTCAAAGGTCCACAGAAATCAATCACTTTGAGCAAACTGAAAAAGCAATTTGCTGATTTTTTATTAAGCTTTCTTTTTTTTTTTCCCCCCTGCACTGGCAAGGCTTTAAGGAAGCAGAGATATTAAACAGAAATATTTAAGAGAACATTCATTAATTTGTAATAGCTACAACATTGTGTCTTTCAAAAGCCCATCTCTCTGGGAATGACATGTTAAATATTCATTCTGATACTTATGCAGTTCCAGAGAGGATATATATATATATTTCTTTGCAACCAGGCTTTAAAAATTAATGAAGTGAAATAAATAAATCCAATAAAATCTAGATGATGACTCTAACTTTGCTTTCTCAAGGAAATCTGATGGCTTCAAGAGCCTTCTTCACTCAGTCAATAGAGCTCGTTTCTAACTGTAGCTGATTGTTTCTTGGTTCTTTGTTACAAAGGATTAAAAAGCACAAGTTTGATAATAAAACTTGTCTGAAAAAGTGAGCCAGATAATTAATAAGCTGAAGGCTTTGCCAAATTTATTATTCTCTTCTCCAGTGAATTTCTCCCAGGTGCAGGTAACAGGAAGGGCTGTCCAGCAGTGGGATTGGGAAAGGGAAAAAGATGTTCTTGGAGAACACAAAGAAAGGTTGTGTGATCTAAAACATTAAACCCAGCAACCTAACAGTGGGAAAAATAATAGAATAAAAGTCTAGTAATCAGTAAAGTCCAATGGTAAAGCTCAGATGCCATCCCAGGCTCTGGTGCAATGAGAATACCCCAGTACTGAGAGTTTAACATCTGCTTAACCAAAACCTTCCCCAAAGTTTGGAGCAGCACTCTGAAATCTCAGCACTTCAGACAGCCAGAAGAGCTTCTGAGCATAGGGCAAATTCTCACATACAGCCAGGTACACAAGTAATGAGGTTGAATCCTTTAATACAACCTACTGCTGTGGTTTGCCTTATGCAGAAATCCAAATTTTAAGATAAACAGGAGGTTTGGGCATAGAGAAGAGACCAGCTCATTAGCTCCTGTTGCTGTCTTTCTTCAAACACCACGTGAGCTGGTAGAACTGCACAGATTTTGGTCACTTTTTTATTGTGCCAGGCTGGAGGAATGATAGAAAGCAAAAAGGAGAAGAAAAGAGAAGGGGGGGAAAAAGGATTAATAAAAACCAAATCCTCACTTTTAAAAGCAAAAAGGTTACACTTAGGTTGCAAATGTCACTTTTTAGTTGGTGAACTACTCCTTCCTAGCCCATGTTTCTGTGATTTTCACTTTCAGGGTCTGCCTTGGGTAAATATTGTATTTTTGGCCACAATAGAGGCTGTTCACAACCCCTTGATGTGTTCCTGGGGCTCCTATTGATGCCACTTCAGAATTCTCTATAGCAACCCATTTCTTGCTAATTTTATGACTCTCAGTTTTCATCCAGCCTATTGTGTGGCTGGTAAAGTTAAAAGCACTGTGTGAACTCCAAGGCTAGGAAATCACCATGGAACTTTACCTCCACATTTCAACACTTAACTCTTGGGTAGCTGGAAATCCAGGCTAAAAGCAGCAGCTCTGCTCCTGCAATGCAATGAAAGCATGTGAGTGGTTGTAAGCATGGCTATTTTTAGCCAGTACAAAGCTTCCACTTCCTCAAACCAAAGAGAAAAAACCCCAAAACAAACAAAAAAAAATATAGAAGGCAGAAATGAATGAGAATGATGTGCAGTGTGGGCATCTACACTCCTCCAAGGAGGATTCCAGTTTTCTGGTTAAAAACCCACGTCAGCTCCATACACCAGGGCTGTACAACATCCCTCTCTACTTCTCCAGCCATGACCCAGCCCCCATCCATGCTTCTTTCCTCACTCACCTGGATTTACCTTGACATCCTGCTTCCAATCCTGGTTCTCACCTGGCTGTGACCTCTGAACCAAGCACCCAAACCATGCCTTACCCATAAGCTGCTCTCAACAGTGCAGGGTTTCCCAGGCAGTGTTGTGCAGAGGCATTAGCTCATTGTAAAATAAACCCAAACTACTCTGAATGCAAACTTTCCTAAAGCCTTTGATGACAGCAATAGAAAGTGGGACTGCAAGTGCTGGTGCAATGCTGCTTACTTCTATTTCTCATTTATTGTAACAAGCAGTCCACAGGCTTTAGAAACCAACAGCCAGAGATTAATTCCCCCTGATTATCACCCTGCTGCTGATTAAGTGTTGCAGTGTAGGCAAATTCTGCTTTCAGGCTTTAAAATGTACACACAAAAGGCACCAACAGCACCAATTTTAACAGCAATCAGCAGGACAAGACAGGCAGGCAGAGTATCTATGCTTGAGGAAAACGCTGCACCAAGCCAGCAACATCTCAGCATCTCTATTTGAACAGGAAAAGAGGAGAGTGAGAAAGAAGCTGTGTGGGTCCTGAAGACACACAGAGCCTTCAGCTCCATCATCCCTGCTGCTGATGGAGCTGCTGGCCAGGTGCTCACCCCTGCAGCACCAAGGATGCTCTCACCCAGACAGGAGAAAGTGAATTTTCAAAACAGAAACCCTAAGGTGTAGGAAGGCTGGCACACACCAGCTGGAGTTTCAGAAAGCTAGCAGTTTGTTTGGTTTAATTTTTTTTTCTAAATTTGTTGTATTTCTGTTTTGGTTTTATTCTGTTCCACCCCCTCTCTCCTTCTCTCTCTTTCAGGTCCTGTGTTATCACTGTTACTTAACTGGAAAGGGCCTTTTCTCTAAACATTTCCAAGTAGCCTTTGGAAGGATATCTTTCCACACAGCCCTCAAAGTTTCTACAGAAATCTAGTTTCCTATCTTCACAATCTTTTTGCTTCAACAGTGTCTTTTTCTTTCTCTGCTCTGTGTGTCTAACAACCCTCCACCTGGCCATGAGCTACCAGAGAGTTTCCATTGACTTCACCCTGCTTCTTTGGTTCACACTTCACATTGAAAACGTTTTCTGCCCCTTTTCACCTTCAGATCCCTTTACCACAATGCTTCCTACCCACACACAAGTTAGTTTGTATGAGCTGGAAATCTCATGAGATTGGGGCTCTCTGGTTGTTTCCAGTTCCCAAAGAAGGCAATGTTTTTGCCTTCAGGGGGTTTCAGTAGCTCCCATTCTGAATTGGCAACAAACATTATTTTTCAGGCAGAAAAGAGCCTCAGATTTGGCCAGGTTTAGACAAAGGTGATGGGTGTCCTTTGCCACCTTTAGCCCTGGGGATTTCATAAGGTTTGAGTAATTCTTTGGCACCAGTGCCAAAGTGCCTACACACTCCCAGGTTTTCCAGCCAAACTCAAAGAACATCAGTAACTATTTACCACATGAAACCATCAAAGATCTGTAGGAAACTGCCTCAGATCCAGTTCTGTTCCCTGAATTTAGGGAAAACATTGATAATTAAAGAGAAAGCACCCATTTAGAGCTGCAGATGATACGGATGTGGAAGCCACTGCAAACACATCACAATGAAACTGAAGTTCAACATCACCTTTGCAAGAGAAATAAAACCAGATGAAGTTCAGCATACCCAGGGGAAACTAATGAGGTTCAACACTGCCAAGGGTCAGGGGTGGCACTTGGGATGGAAGAATCCCAGCCATAGATACAGCCTGGGAGAAGAGCTTCTGGAGAGCAGCCCTGTGAGAAGGACCTGGGTGTCACAGTGGATGAGAAACTGAACATGAGCAGCAGTGGCTCTGGCAGCTCACAAGGCCAATGGGATCCTGGGCTCCATCAGCAGAGGGGTGGCAGCAGGGACAGGGAGGGGATTGTCCCTCTCTGCTCTGCCCTCATGAGGCCCCAGCTGGATCCTGTGTCCAGAGCTGGGGCTCCAATACAAGAAAGATGTGGGGCTGTTGGAGAGGGGTCAGAGGAGCCATGGAGATGCTCAGAGGGCTGGAGCAGCTGCCCTACAGAGAGAGGCTGAGGGAGCTGGGCTGGTTCAGCCTGGAGAAGAGAAGGCTGTGGGGGGACCTCATTGCAGCCTGCCAGTCCCTGAAGGGAGATTATAAACAGGAGGGGATTCAACTTTTTAAAAGGATAGACAATGGCAGGACAAGGGGGATGGATTAAAGCTGAAGGAGGGAAGGTTTAAATTGGATATTAGGGGGAAGTTTTTTACAGAAAGAGTGGTGAGGGGCTGGAACAGGCTGCCCAGAGAGGGGGTGGGTGCCCCGTGTCTGGGGGTGTTCAAGGCCAGGTTGGATGGGGCCCTGGGCAACGTTGTGTAGCTCCAGGCCTGAGGTTGGTGTCCCTGCCTGTGGCAGGGGGGTTGGAGCTCTGTGACCCTTGGGGTCCCTTCCAAACCATGCCATTCTATGATTCTATGGACAATACACACCTCCAGATGCATCTTGTGAAGGGGCTTTAGTGAATAGGAGTCAACAACTGCAGGGTGTTTCCAAAAAAGTGACCATCAGCCCAGTGTAGAGATTCATTCCTTCCTGTAGGATACACAGTTAACAGCAGTGCTCGGGATCAGCATGGTCTTGGCTGCACTACCAAGCCACTTTGGGGCTTCAACTTTCAGAAAGTACAGAGAAGCTGGAGAGAGTGCAAAAGGAAGAGTGTGATGATAGACAACCTGAAAACATGGCCCACAGGAGAGAAAAATGAGGTTGCTGAGATCAATGAACAGGCCACCAGCAAGGAAACAACATGATCACAGTCACTAAAAGGCTTCCAAACAAGGAAACAGGTTATTGGTGACATCCACTGATGATACAATGAGGAGGACAGACAAACCTTGGCAAGAATGACTTAGGTTAGACTTGAAGAAAAGCCTTTAATGAGAAAAGCACTGGAATAGGCTGGCTGGAAAAGGTGTAGAGCACCCATCATGGGAAATCACACACTAGAACCACCAAGGTAGTTTTTCCTGTAGTGGTTGAGAAGACTTGGGAAGTCCTTCCCTTGCTTATTAAGCAGCTAGCTATGGTCAGGCTCTCTGGGAAGATCAAAGCAGACACTTAACCAAGCACAATGTAACTGCAGATCCATGGATGTTGTAATGATACAACATTCTGGATTTTTAAACCCTCAACACCAGTTAGTGGCCAACCTTGCCCAGAAGGGCCACAGAGATGATGCAACTCCACTCTCCTGACTGAGATTTGCAGTGGGAACAGGGAAGAGTCCACCTTGGTTGCTTTTCACTTCCAGACCCACAGAGTCCTCCAGAAACTGGTTTGACTTGAGGATGGTGCTCCAGTGACCCAGTACATCTCCACAGAAGGATCTCCAGGGCAGACATGGGCTTATATTTTCTTTCTTAGCCTTTGTCTAACAACAATAACAAAAAGCATTGACAGATCTCTCAGATCTTACATCACACTGTTTCCATTCCCACCCACCATCTGGCCATCCTTTACCCTCTCCCACCTCCCTCACAGCTCTTCCATCAATGTAACATCTGAGCACAGACAAGAAAGTTAATATTTTGTCCATTGTGGAGCACGAAGAGAAGAAATTAAGCAACGAAAACATGAGTAACAACAAGCAGGAGAATTGCACGTTCTCTGAGCGAAGCGACTGCTGCCCCAGGAGCTCCTGCCTTCCACCCATGTGCTTCCCTCACAGTTCTCAGCATCGGTCAAGGCAAAGGTAAACAACCAACAGAGCATCCTGCACTTCAACCAGGAGCAAGGCATTGCCATCCTAAGCCCTGATCCATGTGATGCCAATGGTTTATTCCAGAGGAGGATCTGGCCACCCATTTCAGTCACCTCCTGGCTTAAAATTCACACGTGCTGCACTCATGAATCACAGAGTTGTAGGGGTTGGAAGGGACCTCAAGAGATCATCGGGTCCAACCCCCCTGCCAAAGCAGCTCCCCAGCTCATACTGCACAGGTCGGCATCCAGATGGGGCTGGAATCTCTCCAGAGAAGGAGACTCCACACCCCTGGGCAGCCTGTCCCAGGGCTCCCTCACCCTCACTGGGGAAAAGTTCCTCCCCAGGTTGGTGTGGAACTCCCTGTGCTCCAATTTGCAGCCATTGCCCCTTGTCCTGTCCCCACAGACACTGAAAAGGGGCTGGCCAATTCCCCCTGCACCCCATCCTTCAGATATTGATAAACATTGATTAGGTCCCCCCTCAGTCTTCTTTTCTCCAGGCTGAACAGTCCCAGCTCTCTCAGCCTTTCCTCCCAGGGGAGATGCTCCAGGCCCTTCATCATCTTCATAGCCCTTCTCTGGACTCTCTCCAGGAGATCCCTGTCCTTTTTATCCCAGGGAGCCCAGAACTGGACACTCAAGTTCACTCCAGTTTCACTCCCTTAACTACTGTGCATATTTACTGACAACGATTCCATGTCACCTCACTGTGCAAGCCTTTCCTTTTGTTCTTGTAGAGATGAATGCTTTAGGAAGATGTCCAGTTGGCAAAACATTTTGAAATACAATTCTCTGGTGGTCTATTTTCAGACTTGAAATCCTTGGTCATCACCATCTTTCACTACTAGCACTTAGTGGTTTTAAAAGTTGCTTTCTGGTCTACATATTAACATAATTTGTTTGCTATAAAAAGACTCCTAAACATATATTTCTCCCATCCTCCTCAGCCATTACAGGATGAAACCTGAATGTTATATCAAAGACACAACAGCAAAGTCAAGTCTCAAAATGTTCTTACCCCAAACCGACTTCTAACTGCTTATTTTGCAGATAGGCTTCAAAAATCCCTTAAAACAACACCACAGGCACACCACACCCCATCAGACAGGCATCACAGTCCGTTATTGTCACAAGGAATACCAGCATGCTGAAAGCACAGACTCTGGTCTTCTGCCCTCAGCAGATAGTATCAACAGTGATTTTAAAAGCAAGATACTCAATTTATCATTGTGCCCTCAGCAACTGTTCCCACTCTCCATTCCTGCCTGCAAATAAGCCAGGCAAGGAAAGATCTCAGACACCAGAGTCTTCAGAAAAGGATTTTTAAGTGACCAGGGAAAGCCATCCTCTTCCCCCACCTGCTACACATGCCATTGATGTTTTGCTCTGGGTAAATATTTAACCACAGGTTATATTTGACAAGCTGTACTCCTGTTTGCAGAGTGTATGACTACACGGTGGGATGGGGTATTCTCTGGTCATGAAAGGTGCTGAGCTCAGGGAGTGGGATCAGCCAGGTCTGGATACAGAACATGACCCCCCCATGGGCTGGATGTGGGAATAACACCAGGACGGCAGCACGAGCAGTTCAGAAACCATCATAAAATAATATTGATAAATGAGAAGCGGTTCAGAGCAGGGCTAGCAGAGTAATGGAGAGCCTGGGGGAACGGATGGTAGAGGGAAGATTAGAGGAATTGCATATGTATAGCTTCGACCAAAGGAAGCAGTCTGGGGATAGCTGACAGGGATCCGCTTCACAGAGGGGAGGGAGGCAGTTGGGGTGGGACAGGATGGATAACTGGGAGCCATTCTAGGAAACTGAATAAAAATAAATCTAGGCTCAACAGGAGGCAAGAAAATTAAAGGAGGAAATTAGAATACGGAATAGTTTGGGGGCAAAAGGGTCATTTGGAGAAACTCTCCGCTGGAGGATTCAAAAGCAAGCACGATAAAGCCCTCATAAACCTTCAGCAGGGAGAATCAGCCTTTGTGAAATAGGGAAATTGTCTGCTTGGCCCACTAATGCTCTGCCAGCTCTCAGGTCTCGTGCTCTATTGGTACCTGACCACACCATGGGAGACAACACAGTAAAGTCTAACACACTTGTCCCAGTATCCCTGCTCCCACGTGGCCAGGCTTTGATACAGCTCCACAGGCTCAAGCTTTTGTTGTGCTCCAGGACACTTGACCTCTACTACTAGCGACAGCAGGAGCCACGTCTGAGCAGCATTACTCTGAGTAGCAACCGAAGAGCAAGGAGAGCTGCCAGATGCTGCCCTCTCCCTAGAAGGGTAAAAGCCCAGCGCAGCACAGCCACTGGAGCCCTCTTGCCAGAGTTTACATCTCCCACACAAACAGCACAATAAGCTTGGCCCTGACCCTGGTTTCAAGAAACACTGGGAGAGCTTCCAAAAGCCTGCTGCAGACAGACAAACCAAGCCACTGAGCTGTTACAGAAATGATCTTCCAGGCCTTCACTATTATGGTTCCTATTAGACAGCAACAAGACATTGAGGGGCTTCCACAATAACAGAGTCCTGCTTGGGATTCCAGAGGCTTCAGGCTCAGCCTCTTCTATTCAAGCACACCAGAACCAGCCCAACTCTGAGTGGCAAGACACTGTGGGGTTAAAACCAAGCATTGCATCAAGATTAAATACATCTGTTACGAAAACCCTCTGTGTTTTGCATACATGATTCAATAAAGAGTCTTAGCAGGATAATTGTTTTGTCCAGGTTATTAACCAGAATTTTCTATACTTTTTTTTATTATTATTACTCCTCAGAATAATGTTTAAGGTAAACAACTCATAATTGTGCAAGAATTACATTAAGTGCAAGGCTCCATCCTGAGTGCCCTGTTCCCGGATATTATGTCCTATTACCAACAGCCATCCTTCAGTTAGGAAGTTAATTGCCTTTTTCAAGAGGCTGAAGCAGACAGCACACGTATGCAAAAAAAAAAAAATGCCCTGGAAATTAAGCCCTGAGCATCAGAGGCATCATCAAAGTGCAAATTAGGTTTGTTGAAGGCATTAGAGAGAAACAGAGTCCTGTGTCCAGAGCTGGGACCCCAACACAAGAAAGATGTGGAACTGTTGGAGAGGGGTCAGAGGAGCCACAAAGATGATCAAAGGGCTGGAGCAGCTGCCCTACAAAGAGAGGCTGAGGGAGCTGGGCTGGGTCAGCCTGGAGAAGAGAAGGCTGTGGGGGGACCTCATTGCAGCCTGCCAGTCCCTGAAGGGAGCAGAGGAACAGGAGGGGAATCAGCTTGTTAAAAGGGCAGATAATGGCAGGACAAGGGGGATGGAGTGAAGCTGGAGGAAAGAAAGGTTAGATTAGATATTAGGGGGAAGTTTTTTACAGAGAGAGTGGTGAGGGGCTGGAACAGGCTGCCCAGAGAGGGGGTGGGTGCCCCGTCCCTGGGGGTGTTCAAGGCCAGGTTGGATGGGGCCCTGGGCAACCTTGTGTAGCTCCAGGCCTGAGGTTGGTGTCCCTGCCTGTGGCAGGGGGTTGGAGCTCTGTGACCCTTGGGGTCCCTCCCAACCCAGCCCAGTCTATGAAAGGGGGTTGTGTTCTCCCCCTCCATCGCTCCCCGCGCAGCGCCCGGCCCGGTGACCCAGCGCACGCCTGCCCTAAACACAAGCCGCTACCAGCGGTAGGACGGCTCCCAAAGCGCCCCACGACCACCGACGCTCCCCCGGCCCCCGCGGCGCTCGCCCATCGCACCCCCGGTACCGGCGGGGCAGGAGCGCGGCGCTTTGCGAGAGGCAGCGCCCGCCGCCGGCCGCCAGGGGGCGCCGCAGTGCCCGCGGGGCTCCGGCCGGGGAGTGGGGTGGGGGGGGCTGCGGGCACCGGCAGCACCCGCGGGAGGCGGCGGCCGGCTGAAAGAGCCATTACCGTGGCCTCACACCGCGGGTTGTGTGCCTCCGGCCCCCGGGCCGGGCCCAGGGGGGTGTTTCACAGCCCGGCGGCGCGGCTCGAGCTTTGAAAGGCGGTTTCTGGGTAGGCGGAGCCGCGGGTGCGTAACCGCGCTGTGAGGGGAGGGCAGGGGTGGGCTCGGGGGAGAGCGGAGGGGAAGGTGGGTGTCAGGGCACCCGGGTGAACTTGAAGGCTTTTGTTCTCAGCCGAGCCGGAGGATGGGAGATGCCTGGGAGGGAGAGCAGCTTGGAAAACACCGCAGAATCGGGATCTTTGTCGCCATAAGATAAGGATGCTCTGGGACTAGCACAGAGCCCAACACCCAAATTAAACGTGCTCAACCTTCCCATCCATCTGCAGGGGACTAAGTGCCCACTAAGTGCCCAGGTAACACGTACCCAAAGGCCTCTGTCCAGCCCAAACCAGCCCAGAACCCAGCTCAGACCTGACACCAAGCAGTACTTCTTCCTCCCCCTGCAAAGCTGGATGCAGGAGAGTTGAGTTGACTTAGCAGATCGGCTGCTTGCTCTGTCCTCCCTTGCTTCCACAGGGGAGTTCAAAGGTTAGGATGTCCAACTCCCCTGAAGTAAGCAGGGATGAGATGACCTTGAAAGGTCCCTTCCAACCTTAACGCATTCTGTGATTCTCCAGCATCCTTTGGGGATGCTGGGAGCACAGCTCACACCTCCACAGGCAGCGCCCTGAACCACAGGTTGGTCTGATGGGCACCAGGAGGCTGCACATGAGTTCTGCTCTTGATGTCTTCCCCTCACCTAGCATGGAGCATGGCCAGAGTGATCAGGCTGGGGAAAGGGAACAGGACTGCAGAGCTCTGGGATAAGGCTCTTATTCCTTGTTAATTTACCTTGGAGCTTTAAAGAAAGAGCATTTTTCACAAGGGAGAATTGCTGCAAAGTGATTTATTTAAACCTCCAAGCTGCCCTGAACTGACAGGCTCCAACACCCCCTGCCCATGGTCAGGGGAAAGTGCCTTTCCACAAAAAGCCTGATCCATCACCAGCATTGCTGGAGAAGCCCTACAAGCCCTTCCACAGGCAGAACTTTGCCTACTCTGCAAATCCTGCCGGGGCAGAGGTGTTAAATAACCACCTTAAAGCCCAGTGTCGCAATACTCCCCAGCCTTGCTCAACTGCCACCTGACCTGAGAGACTTCTGGAGCCTGCTGATGCCTTTCTTGTCAAATTTAGCTTGCCCCAGAACTCAAATGACACCAGAAAGCGTCCTGCAGTCCTCTCAGGAGGCCCACTTCCAAGCCACCTTTCGTTAAGGGTAATTAGTTGAGTAGCCATAAGGGATGAGAGAGATAACTGGGAATGCCACAGGCAAAGCTGAGTGACCACGAGCCAGCACAGCAGCCTTTCCACAGAAAACACATTGTTTTCTGCTATGTGGACAGACAGGTTGGACTAATTACCATATATAATCATTATTATTTATGCTCTGCAGACATCAGAGTTTTGTCTTTAAATGAATTTTGGGGGGGGGGGGGGGGGAAATCACAAAGCTGAATAATCCCTTTAATTAAATGCTTAAAAATCCTGAATGGAAGAAATTAGGAGACACAAAGGAACAAACATAAACTAATTATTCCTTGTTTTGCAGCTAACGTATTTCTATGGTAACCACTATGGTCCTCTAAGAAATTAAATGGGTTGTTGTTTTGGTTTTTTTTTAAATCAGTTCATCAGGAAAGTCACCCAGTAAAGCCACAAAGCAAAAAAAATCTTCCAAATAAGTCTGGAGATGAAATACAAAAAAAACATGCATTCTCCCAGCTGTTGAGCATTAGAGCTCCAAAACTGCATTTTCATTACAACCGAGTAGATTCTCTTGTGTGTGGAGCAGGGTGGGTACGAGCATGGGCACGTGTGTACACAGAAGAAAGGAAAGAGATGGCTTCTACAGACCATGTGTCAGCACAGCAAGGGGGGCAGAAGGCAAGGAGGTATGTTCTGCAGCGGTTACACTTCTCTGGTCACACTTGAGATTGTGTAAGAATGGGTTGGAAGCTTTCAACCTCAGTTTTCCTGTGCAACTTCAAGTAGATGAACAATTATTGATTTATACGTGGAGTGGCCTGGGTCTGTCTGCAATACATAGCACAGAATCACAGAGTGCTTTGGGTCGGAAGGGACCTCAAAGATCATCTAGCTCCAACCCCCTGCCACAGGCAGGGACACCCTCACTCTATCCCAGGGTGCCCAAAGCCCCATCCAACCTGGCCTTGAACACCTCCAGGGAGGGGGCATGTCAGGTAGGTACAATTTTGGTAGGTCGGCATCACATGGAGAGGGGTGTAGCATTCAGCAAAGGCCAAGTTTACACCTTTCTTACCCTTGAAACGCAACGAATTAATCAAAAGCACACCCTTCAAACCTGAACCAGCCTGCCATGATCCAACCCTAGCTCAGGGGCTGCACTGCCAGGGGAATAACTCAACCAGAACGCTCCACCAAGCAGGCAGAGCCTGGCTCTGTGGGAGGTTCACTTCTTCAGGCTGTGCAGAGCCTGGGAGCCAGCGACACAGCTCATGCAGACATGCCTGACTCCTCTCCTGACCACACCACCAAAACCAATGGTTTCCCCTATCGCATCTGTGGCCATGCTGGCAGCTACAGATAAAGAATTTAACTGCACAGGCGCCTGCAAAGGGATCCTCAGGTTTCAGTTGAGGGGAAAGAACCTGCAGTTGGAGCTGGGGAACATGCTTTTTCACAGAATTTGGAAAGTTCCCCCCACCACCACCCTCCGTGGCACTTCTGCTGTCACACTGTGAGCTCTCTGCCTGCCTTCAGTGCTGCTAGCAAAACAGGGACTGTGCTGCACAGCACTGCTGTGTGCAGCCTGCCTCTCTGTGCTGGGATGAGTGGCCACAAATAAGATGATACACCAAGAAGTGTCAGTGTTGGCAGAGGGTAAGAGGCTGCCCAGCTGCCCACCCAGCTCCCTGCTGCTGGGCTTTCCATGTAACAGCCACCTTCACCATTTCTCTTGGAGAGTTTTTGCCACAGCTTTGTAAGGATGTAAAGACATCACATCACAGGTATCATCCAGCAAGAGATTCGTTCTTGTCTCTGGTTAACAATATTAATAATCTTACGTTAAGAGCAGCAGTAATGCTTCCTATTAAGCCATCCTGCTGGCTTCAGAGACCAAGCTGCTGTTTTCCTCAGGTTCTAGCTTGAGAAGCTTCTGGGGACTATGTAAGCATGTGAGCTGGAAGCAAGAGACCCACATAGATTCTTTGCTCAAAGCCTGGGGAGGGTGCTCAGACCTGGATATCCTGCTGTACTGAAGTCACTTCCACAGGTCTGCAGAACAGAAGGAATAGCAGGAGTATGATGGGTCTGGCTGGGCTGTGGCTAAAAAGAGCTTTTCCCACTTGTTTCACTGGGAGACAGCAAGCTTAGGACAGATACAGGAGGATGGAGAACAACCAACACTGAGCAAGCACTAGCAGATCTGGGAAAGGCTACGAGGATCTGTGTACAGCCCTGCCTGGCACCTCTCTGAGGTGGGAGAAGCTTGCTCCCATTTGCCATGAGGCTCCTTAGCTCTGTGCCCCATTCTGCACCTGCTCTGCCAAATCTCCCTGCCCACTGCTAGACTGAGAAAGAACTGCAGTGGGGAGATGCTCGTTGTGCATTTGTAGTTACAGTCATCTTCAACAGCTAAAGCAGCTTTTCCCACACTGAACTGTGTCTCCCAAGTCAAGCTCGCTTGCATCCCATTTTTCTTTTCCATTAATCCAGCAAAAACTATCAGAAGCTACATGACCATTTGCATCACATTTCTAACAGATAAAAGCACTGAAAAATCTTCATGAGGGGTTTTTTTTCTTGGCTCTTGATTTTACAAAGCACTTAAGCAGGAGCTTAATTTACTGTGGGTAAGTAGTCTGTGGCTCCAGTGGGACTATGTATCTGATTAAAGAATAAATGTGATTGTCTCTATAGATCAATGCCATAATTTATTCCTCCTTGAGCATCAGCTGGATTCTTATAGTCTCTTTGATAAAGTCATGCAGAGCTAAACATTAAGTGATGCAGCCTATAAAACCACACACACACTACTGGAAATCTATACTCAGACGCATATTAACATCAATCCTGAAGAACTTAATTTCTATTACATTTCCTGGTTAAATAAAATCCAATTTTTTTCAGAAGTATATATATCTATATTTGAGCTCAACAGCAACCACTCACCTTTTTCAACAACTTCTTGACAAAGCCCAGACAAAGAAAACCCTGCTGATCAAGCCAAAGCCCTTCAAGGGAGACAAGTTTTCAAGACCCTAGAAAAAAAGTAAAGATTTAGAAGAACACAAGAATCTTGCAGATCAGCCATAGCGAATTAAACAAAACACCAGGTATTGGTTTTGTGGCTAGCTGGTGCTTTGGGCATGTGTTTGTCAGCACTTCAGGGACCCTTACTCATGATGCTCTGAAAGTGCACCCATCAGGGGTATGATTTTAATGGCCTTCCCAGCAAACAGTGGCTCTCCAGGAAGAATAAATGTGGTGTTAGCTGAGGGCAAAGGCATGTTTTGCACACATGATGTCACTCTTGCAACTCAGGAAGAACTAATTGCTCGGCTTGGTGTAAAGTCTCACCCTCCTTGGGTTCACTTGCAAATTACAGTCGTCTGGGGAGCTACAGCATGTCATCAGCACCCAACAATGCTGTCTGAAGCGTAATTAATATCTGCCTTTCTTTTCAAGTTCCTTATTTACCCTCTATCCCCCATGACAAACACGTTAATGGCCTCTCCAAAAAACCCACAAGTTGTCAAAGAGCCCCCATCTTTCTGCCCTGAGCTGAGCACTTCAGCCCAAGTCATGGGGAGCCTGTTCTCACCCCCCATTAAAGCTATTGAGGGTTTTCTCCGTGACTTCAGCCTAAGTAAACTCACAGCCTGCAATGGGAGCTGGACCACAGGGCTACTTTGCTTCACACCTTCAGCCAGAGGGGTGGGGGGGAACCCAACCCCAACACACCAAACAAACAATAGGCAGGGATTGGTTTATGATTTTGCAGGATTTTGAGTTGATTCAGGTGGCTGGAGCAACATGAGGATCACCAACCATCCGTCTTATGTCTTGCAGAGTTTGTCTTGGATTACAGGGTCCTCAAAGACAACCTGCTTTGCCTCTGGTTTGGTTTTGAGAATGGGGTTTATGCCTTTGAGTTATTATATTATTATATTGAGTTATAGCCTTATTTCCAGCAATATTATCTGCTCACCAACTTCTCAGGACTCCTCTGCAAAGGGTAAAATCCTGCCTGGAGTTTAACACAGAGCTGCATGTGAAAGCAAACATACAGAAGACATACATCAGCGACAGCAATGACTCTCCTGGTAGCCCAGACCATTACTGGGGAACATTTTGATACCAATTTATGAAGTACTGCTCCCACTCATACAAGGACTTGGATAATTCTGAGTGTGTGCAGACTTCTGTGCCTGTGTCTTTACAAATGAGTCAGGTTTACAAATAATAAACAGATTTACACTAAAACCAGAAATAGGATCTCCTATATTTAATTGCCCACATCTGTACTCTACTTTTCCTTTTTTATTAGAAAAAAAATCCCCTGATTAAGTCATCTGCCATGCAGCAGAAATCTCCATACAGCACCAAAAATAATCTACTATTTCCACTACTACACAGCTGGTAGTTTCAGGTGTGAATGAAGCATTTCCCTTTCCAAGATTTAAACACATGGCAAGTCCCTGTGCTGGATTTATCAAGTCTTTACATGTTTCTATCCCTCCACAATTAGCAAGGTAGATCTGGAATTCTTACCATGTTATAATAGGAATGGACTTGCAGGTAAGAAAGGACAAGATTATTAACGACTTCTTTTTGTATGAAGTGCTGTAAAATAGAGATTCAAACACCCTTTTTTTTTTTCCCCCTAAAACATCCTATCCTGATTTCAGTGTTAGCTGATGCTTGCACACCTCTCTGTCGCTCCAGAACACCTTGCAGACCCCCTTGGGACCATGCCTGCAAGCAGATGTCCCTATGTGATGCCAGCTCTGCCTCAGCAGCATCACAGCCACATTGGTACAGATGCATTTTGGGGAGAGTACTGCGAGGTCTGTGTCCCACTGTGGTCTCAGCAAAGTAGGGATAAATTTTACCCTGACTGAAAGCCGTTTCTCAAGCACCTTTCCCCCCAGTCAGGGGTGTCAGACCATCCTAAGAGGTTTCCAAAAAGAGCACTGGGGCCAGTCTTCCATCTGGGATTTGCAAACTCAGGCTGTCCCGTAAGCAGAAGGCACACACAGAGCCCACACCTACCCCTTAGGATACAGCCTCAGGCCTGCTGACCAGAGGTGGAAGCCAGCCCCTGGTCTGAGCACTGAGGTACAACATTCCACAAGCCATCTGCCATTCATTTCTAAAAGGCTTCTACATGAGGAGAGCTGCATGAAGTGAGCACAACATATAGACACTGCTGAACAATAAGAAAAAAAAAAAATCTGTTTCAGCAGGGGTTTATTTTATTTAAATGACCTTTATCAAGTCTCATTCCATCATGGTTGAGATGGGTTTCCTCAGCACTATGTTAAACCCCTCCTCCAGTCATCACTTAATAAGGATAACCCCATTTAAAAGCATGCCTAAGTTTCTAAAGCCTGCCAGGCAAGCCCAGTGGATTTTAATGATCTAAGAATACATGGACAGCTCTCAGGATAGGGGCTGTGATTCAGGTTTCTTTGGTTCTGGTCTTCATTTTGCAATACCATTACTGCCAAGCTACATTTGACACCTCTGTGCCTCAGCTTGCCTAGTTCATAAATGGGCCCAGCAATACTTCTGTCACATGGTGTTAAAAGGTTTACTTAATTGCTGCTCATAAATCATATTGAGAGCCTTGGAAAAAAAAAAGAGAAGTGTATATATATATATGCAAAGCAGTTTTGATGTTGTAATAGAATTGCATTGCTTTCCAGTGCAGTGTTTAAAATTAAATTCTTGGGAGATTCATATTTCCTGTATCACTTCACTACCCATTAGCATTAAGGATTATTTCCAGAATATTCCAAACCTAGGTATGATATTTGTGCAATTCAAGACAGTGCTACTCCTGACACTCACAGGGGAAGACTGAGCAATAGGAACAACTTTATCTCCCTTTGCAGTGGGGAGAGTTTTGCATTCATTTCAGGGGCTGTAGCAACCAAATCCATTCAACATTCCTAATCAGCCTCAAAATGCAACGCTGCTGGTTTATAGGACACAAATCCTGCATCTCATAGCTCAGTAACAAACAGATGCTTCTCCTCCCTCCTCTTAACTAGAGCATCAGGCAGCTGAAGGAGTCTCAATTAGGCACTTTCACTTTGTGAAGTGTTTTGAGATCTGCCAAGTAGTGTTAAGATTACCATTTCTTACTTCAATTCCTCCCCTCAATCAACTACTTGCTATCAACTACAGCTGCTGTGTGGACAAGAAGCAGATAAGGGATTTAGGAACAACTACTGTACCTCTCAGTATCAGGCACACACATGTAGTTGGCAGTAGGAGGAATAGGATCAAGCTGTGAGGTTTGGATTAGATGAGACGTTCCCTATTTAGGCTCTGATGATACTTAAAGCCTCATTTGTCCTCAGCCCACTTGAACAAACAAAGAAACATTACAACATTTCAATTTACACCCAGAATTCAACAGAACCCAGTAAATCTATCTTTCCTTGGGCTTCTGCCTCAATTTCAGCTCTCAGACAGCGCCAAAGTGGGTAATTCCAGTGCCTCCTCCATCTTGCAGTGAAGTGGCATGAAAAGCAATTAAGATTCACAGATGGGGGTGCCTATAGCAACATGACTCCATTCATACCCATTTCTCCCACAGGTTGAACACTCCCTGTGCTCCAGGCAGCCTACACAACCACAAGTGGACCTTGGGAGGTGAGAAGACTCGAATCCCTGCTGAGCTGTTCCATCCCAGCACAATTCCTAACCACACAGCTAGGACAGAATCCCAGACAATGAGACCTTTAGACACTCATCCTTCAACCCTACCCAGGGCATCAGGGAACACACAACCTCCATTCCCAGGGCAGCTTGCTCAGTCTGGCCTACAACTCACGTCAAACAGGCAGGTGAAAGATGAATCTTTTCTTTAATTGTTTCAAATTGAACTATTTCTGGTTCTTTCACAGACTGGGTGTGCTTCACCAAGGAAACCTGAGGTTTTCTATGGGGATTTTTTTTTTATTATTAAATCTTATATGTGGGAAAATTAAAAAAAATTACCAATGAGCTGGAAATGTTTAGTGTGCTTCACTAAATGAAACTGATGCCTCAGTGGTAGGATGGCAACTTGCCCTTGGCACTGAGTTTCAGCTTAACAGGAAAAAGACAAGCAACAGCATCTTAACATTTTAGTAGCCACCTACCACCATATGAAGAAATCAAGCTACAAGTAGAGTTTATAATTTATTTCTTGTTTGAAATAAGCTACATATATGTTGGATTGTCCAAATGCTGGCCTGAATCTGAAGGAACTAGGTTTAGTGAGAAGGGGCCTGGACACCAGAGCCATCTATGTGCTGGAGAACATAAATAGGGAGACAGGTAATATAAATAATACATGACTGCAGGATCTGGCCCTCATTTGGGGGCAGAACATTGAAACTATAATTGCTCTTGCAATGAATAGCTGATGAATGAAAACAATTAGTCATTTGATTTAAGCTGTTGTTAGTTCTGCCAACACAAGTTTACAAAAGTCATTAGTCAGGCTGCTCTCAGAAAGGGGAAAAAAAGATTTGATTAGAAAAACCTATAAAACTTTAAAAAGCTCCAAAGCTGATGCTCAGGCTTCCCCTTCCTTTCTGGGTCAGACATCAGGGTCCTTTATTTCTTTGGAGTTATGAGAAGTAGAACATTTAGGTTTTGGGGTTTTTTAAGACAGGAGGCAAGCCAAGCCTTAGGACTGTGGGGGCAAGGATTTCATTGATTCTCACAAGACATTTTGGAGGGTACAAGCAGTGCAGAGCTGGACACAAGCTTCTGGGGAGCGCAGTGCGGTGAGGCATGGCCTCCCACAGCAGCCAGGCAGCCTGCCACAGGCCTGCACTCATGTTCAACAGCCCAGACGTGGCTGGGTGTGGAAGGAGGCCAACACGAGCGCCATGGGGGCAGGGTGAACAGCCAGCTCAGCTCATCCTACAGCAGGATGGAGGGGCATGGCTGTCTGAGTCACTCCTGCCGCATCCTCCTCTGCCAGCCCTGCAGGGACAGGTGGCTCCTCAGCAAGTGGCAGGTCTACCAGTGAGCACCCACAGTCCTGCCAGCCCTGGGTGTCTGCCAAGCCCACAGCATCCAAACGAGCAAGAAACACCTCACTTTCCTGCATTTAACCTTCCCTGGCTTCAAGGTTTGGAGGAAAAGGGCTGCCAGGAGTATTTATGTGCTCAGTCTTCTTCCTGCCTGGCCTTCCACCACTTTGTCTTCTTGCTCAGAGTGGCAGGAACAAGGCTGGAAGGGAAGGACGGTCATTTTGCTGGCCTCAGCCCTGAGCACAGCCCTGCGAGGCATTGACCATCCTGGATGGAGTCCATGTGGCTGTGTGCAGCATGTCCAAGGCAGGTTTAGCCACCGATGCCATTGCCCAGCACTGCATCACACCCCATCATGAGACCCAACTGGAGATGGTGGAGTGCTGTTGCCACAGCAGAGCTACCAGAAGCACAAGGCTCACCCCAGCCCCACACCGGATTATCTTACTCCACTGAGACACAAACACAGATTGCAAAGAGCAAATAGACATTTTACATCCTGAATACTCAGTGCCTGAGGAGAAGATGGGTGAGAGCAGGTTAAGCAGAGCAGGGAGTAGAGGGAACAGGACAGTCCCAGCTCAGAGCCAGCATGAGGCTTGGTGTACCAACCACCTTCCCTTTGCTGAGAGGCTTTCAGCATCAGGAATGAGAATCAGACACAAACGTTGTCCTTTCCAATACCTTAAAACAAAAGTGCAAGTCTTCTGTTGAGACTTTTCCTGGGGACTTGAGGTAGCAGCTCCAAGTTTGCCTTGCAGCTATTTGCATCAAAAGCATGCTCATGAGCTTGTCCTGAGCTATGGCATAGCACCAGCTGAAAAGCATGTGCTTCTTTTATTATTATTATTATTTCTTTTTAAAAAAAGCCAAGCATACCAATCCAGACATTCTGAATTGCTGAAGCACCACTGACAAGGATGGAAACACAGTGCAGTCCAGATTCTGGTAGAGGTTCAAAGGGACCACATCTCAAGCGCTGTCTGGACACAGTCACACATGCATTTAACCACAGAGAAGGATAACAGAAATGTATATTTCTTAGACAAGAGGATCTTTATGCAGTCTCTAGGTGGTCAACTATGTGATCTATCACCTACACCACCCTGGATACGCCAGTCTCCTATGTTTTCACCTCCATATTTAGTAATCCAAGGACCACTGTGCTCCTATTTTCCTAAAAGAGAAGGTATCTCACTCCAAAATACACCATCATGACTGAACAGTTACTGGCATCCCCAGCAAGACCTGCACAGAACATGAGAATCATCATAGAATGGCATGGGTTGGAAGGGACCCCAAGGGTCACAGAGCTCCAACCCCCCTGCCACAGGCAGGGACACCAACCTCAGGCCTGGAGCTACACAAGGTTGCCCAGGGCCCCATCCAACCTGGCCTTGAACACCCCCAGACACGGGGCATCCACTATGAGGACACCTTCTTGCTCTTCTTCAAGAAGGATGAGGCACACAGTGGTAACGGCTGCTATAGGTCTACCATAACTTCTCTTTGGCTCAAGGGAAAACAGCCAAAGCTTTTACAAGGGCTAAATTCACACTCTCCAACAAATCTTTGGCAAATCTTTTTCTAAGTTCTCAAAGAAACTGCTCCAGCCTCATCTCTTCCCTAGCTTACAGCAGTTCTTCCCAAGAAAGTTGCACGGTGCATAGTCATACTCTATACAAGAAGCCACCAAATTCCTGCTGGTTTACACCTGCTACAGAGAGATGCCATCACAGCCAGAGTCCAGGCAAACAGCTAAACAGGCATCACAACATTGCATAGCTAGTGACATTAACACCAGGGAGCATTTGAGCCCTCTGTAGCAGACTTTTAACCCTAGATTCATATATATATTTAATTTCTGAAAGAAAGGTTCCATGTAAGCAGAGATCATTAGAGTGCAAATTTTCATGTGTTTAGCAGTCATACAGAGGAGTGGGGGTTTGAATCTCAACAGCACTAATTGATAGGCAAACACAACTAAAGTTTCTTTGCTTCTTTGCTCAATAAATATCATCTTTAGAGATGCTTCAGATTGTTCCATCCACTTTCTAAACAGCACATACCACTCAAGAAAGTCACTCAATAGGTTATTGCCCTGTCTGTATCTCCATACACCATACACTCAGCAGCAAAGGAACTTACTGCAATCCTTGTGTTTGGGTGAATCCCCATGAATCTCTTTGCCTGGATCTTCAGAAGCAGCATTGAATCCCCTCAACAGTGTTTTAATTGGCACTACAAGAGCACACTGTCATCACTTGCCTCCATTTAATGTCTTAGAAAATCACAATACCCACTTCTCTAATGATTTTATTTGGCAACCTGGAAATAAGGGTAAGAGCAGAGTTTGCTATTGGACAGAGGATCAGATTGTTTGGAGGAAAGCAAATCTGACCAGTAGGTCCTGGCTATACTCACACAGAATCACAGGGGTTGGAAGGGACCTCGAGAGCTCATGGGGTCCAACCCCCCTGCAAAGCAGCTCCCCAGCTCATACTGCACAGGTCGGCGTCCAGATGGGGCTGGAATCTCTCCAGAGAAGGAGACTCCACACCCCCTGGGCAGCCTGTCCCAGGGCTCCCTCACCCTCACTGGGGAAAAGTTCCTCCCCATGTTGGTGTGGAACTTCCTGTGCTCCAATTTGCAGCCATTGCCCTTTGTCCTGTCCCCACAGACACTGAAAAGGGGCTGGCCATTTCCCCTGCATCCCATGCTTAAGATAATTGTAAACACCAATTAGGTCTCCCCTTAATCTTCTTTTCTCTAGACTGAGCAGTCCCAGCTCTCTCAGCCTCTCTCATAGGGGAGATGCTCCAGGCCCTTCATCATCTTCGTAGCCCTTCTCTGGACTCTCTCCAGGAGATCCCTGTCCTTTTTATCCCAGGGAGCCCAGCACTGGACACAACACTCCAGGTGGGGCCTGACCAGGGCAGAGCAGAGGGGGAGGATCACCTCCTGTGACCTGCTGGCCACACTCCTCCTGATGCCCCCAGGATCCCATTGTCTCTCTCAGCCCCCAGGGCACACTGCTGGCTCATAGCCAACCTGCCATCTACCAGGACCCCCAGATCCCGCTCCATAGTGCTCTTCTCCAGCAGGACATCCCCCAGCCTGTACTGAACAGCTGTTCCTTCCCAGGAATCTCCAGAGGAATGGTTGCCCATGAAGTATCACTGACCAATTTGAAAGCAGTTTTCCTTCAGACCAGTACTGACCCAATACTCCAGCGTGATGACAGAGGCACAGGAGCCCTGGATATGCTGCATTCCCAAACAAGATGCGGAACAAATGTCTTTACCACAAGTGGCCATTAAAGACTTGATGTCAAGATGGAAGGTGTTAACCTTGGAAGCCTGGGCAGCCTCCAACGTGGGTAATTACATTCTGCCTCCCTAAGCAGTTCTCTGCAGAGTTTCAGCTGGACATTTCAGATCTTAAACCGTTACGTAGCCTGGCTGTGAGTGGCTTAAGTAAATACTTTGATCACTGTGACAGCTCTCTGATGCTCTGCATCAACAGCTCGTACTGCGGAGCTGCAAACCTTAGAGCAGCAACAAATCACAGCACAGATAAGCCATGCTGGTTCCTGCACAGTGCTGCAGCACTTCTACATGCCAGTAGCCTTCGGAATGTGGTGAAGCCTCCTGTGCTGATAGGTGATGTGGGATGGACCTTCCAAAAAACAGCAGAGAGTTTCTTTTCAGGCACAGCATTTGCCTCAGAGGAAGCTCACAGGGAGAGGATAGGACTGCTGGTTTACTGCAGGTAGTTGGTAACATTTGCATCCTGGAATGGTTTCACATAGCAGCACTCCTGCTCAGGTCCAGGAGCCACAGGGAGAATTTGCAGAGTCCTGTAACACCATTACAGGTGTAGGCATAGTGTTTATAGCCTGGCCGCTGGATGCTACCAGCACATGAAGTACTGCAGCACTCAGCTGCTCTGCAAGCACAGCACTTGTAAACAGCCAGTCTTCTGGGGGTCCCTACAGGCAGTGCCTACACTGCTGGGCAGATAGATGCTGACTGCATTACACCCCTAAACCCTTGTCCCTGGGTACACACCCTCAGCCCACACTGTCTCTGATTCAAGAGTTCTGCGAGCACAGCCACCCCACACCCACAAACTCCTCTTCTTAAGGAAGCCAGGGTATGCCTGGGGACAGGAGCCAAGCTGCATGTTGTGACATCCCCAGTGGGCACAGCGTGGGGACCAGGGTGATGGACTGTAGCTGCTGATACTGGTGCCTGCAGTCAGAGGGCAAGAAGAAAGCATCCCTGAGACCACTTTGCACCAGTTCCCCAAGTGCTGACAAGACTGGTGTTAATACCACCCCCCTTATTCCCATGTGCACCTTCCCCTCACAAAAGGGATTCTTGGTTGCAGCAGATGCTATTCCTGCGTGTCCCATACTGAGCATCACTGGCTCCATGCAAAACCCCAATGCAGGGATTCACTGAACTGTGTCTCACACAACTGATTTCAGTACAAGTGACTTCAAGGACTGCAAACTCAGAGACACAGCATAGGAAACTGCAGCAAAATGTGTTGACCATGTCATGAAAGTAAGAGTAGAAATAAAGGCTTATTTATATTAAAAAACTCTGAGCTTACCTGATCTTGTATTGATTGTCACGCTGTCTTAGATCTACTCCTTTCAGAGGACCTTTAATAATGCCATGCATTACCCAGAGCCAGTGATGATCTCCTTTCAATGTGAAGTTTCTGACACCACACAGAACATTTTCAGGAATTTTCCCAGTGCTCAACACACAACTTATCACATTCCCTTCAAGCTCCCATCACACCCATGCAAATTATTTATTCTTCCTCACAGCAGCTTTGTGTTTGATCACAATGACAACTTACTGCTGTGCATCAAGCCCATTACAGAGCTTCCAACCCTCAGAGCAATAGCTAAATCACACTGGGAAAACCTATAGAGGTGAAGGTCCACTCCTGCAGCCACAGCATGCAATTACACCTCACAATCTCAGCAAGATTTACCTCCGTCAGTGAGGTCTGCTGAACCAAGATCAGGCTTTTGAAAAACCAGTTGCTAATCCTGAAGAGGATTAACAGGTCGGGAGATAAGCAAATACCTAGCTCAAGAATATTGTTACAAGAAAGGCACTTTGATTACAAACTATGGTTTTTATCATTTAGGAGTCACCTGTCCTGCAAACATACTTGCACTAATTTGTCTATGAAACCCCTGGGAAACCACAAACAGGTTTTAGAATCTGCTAATCAGGGTGAGCAGTCTGGCAGAATAGCTTTAGCAAATAAAAGCAATGCAAAATACTGAAACATACCTAGAGGACAAGCTCTCCTGGCTGAGTGGGATTGCAGGCTGAGACCCAAACAGCTGGTAATTTGGGATGGAACGGCTTCTACAAATCAATCAGTACAAAAAGCCAACATCACACAAGCTATGCATTTACCAGGCAGTGTGTGACAGCAAGAAACGAGCCACAGCACAGAAAATTTCAGTGTTTTTCAAGCCTCCATCCCAAACTGACTCCTCATACAATCCATCTGCAGGCTGTAATTTACTAAATCCATCTGCTGTTCCTACAGCTTGCATTCTGGAAACGCTGTGTTTCAAGGGTCTGCTTGTTAGAGGAGGTCAAAGAGTACAGCAGCCCCTTTCATTTTAAGTGACTTGAAAGAAAAGGAAAGGAAATTTATATTTAGAAATAGCAGTGATTAACTAGGGGAAATATATTAGAGTATTAAAATAAACGACATAGAATAGCTCTTACTCCCAATTAGGCTGACTTTACTTCAAGAAAAATATTTATATACAAATAGAAAAAGCTGGGGAATACCAACCTATACTCAGATGAAAGCATCCCATAATATAATTCATGTTTAGCTATTAAAATGGGTGATCACATTTTTATGTGCTTTTTCTTCTTGTCTTTCTAAAGTCTCTGCTTCTGTGCTTCCTTCTCTAATCACCAAAGCTTTTATCAACCTCTGGCTACCTGTTACCAAGCTGCCTACTGCAGCCACACACCTTCCACATCTCCCTAGCCTTCAGAAACAGCACCATCTGCTACTACCACATCATTCCTGGAGCCATACACGTCACAAACAGGCCACTAACAGGTTGGCCACAGAACTAAGGACACAAACTCCTACACTCATCAGTTCAAAACTGAGGGTCTCAAGAGCTAAAGCCCAGACCAAGACCCCCACCCCAAACCCTACCCTGGACTGCTGACTGTATGCAGGGCTTCTGTTATCAACCTGTTTGTTGGGTGAGACAAAGAAACACCAAAGCCACTTCAGACAAATAGAAGAGAGCCACAGGCAACTCTTAACATACCCATGATCAGCAAAGCTTTGGTGGTACAGCCCAGGCACCCAAAGGTGTGCCTACAGCCCCCCAGGGACACACCAAAACATACCTCGAATAAGCAAACTCACACACTGCCAGTGCTGCAGCCATCATCAGGGAAGAGGAAGAGGCCCAGCAAACCCTGCTTAAGTACTCAGCAGCTGACCCTGTAGCTGCCCAGGTGTTGGCTTCCCCCTAACTAGTTAAAGGTGCATCACAGCCAGCGGCAGGTGTACTTGAGGGTTGTGGTGTAGATCATGGTCATAGCCTTAGAGGGAGCAATAATTGACACCATACAAAGCAGTTACTGAGGGAAATCACAAATAATACAGCTGGAGCTGGACCAGGAGGCTGGAATCACCCTCTGGAGGAGTGAAAAAGTCTCCCAGGATCCTCACTGGCATGAGCAGTCAGCCTTTCAGTCTCAAAACCATCCTAAACTCGGCTGTGCTAACCTCATGCAAAAGCGCTGGCTCAGTCCTGACTCAGAAGAAACCTTGTCACCTCCTGAGTCACCAAAACCGTCCCTTGCAGCTCGGGTTCCCTTGGAGTCCCCTTTGTAAGCCCTGCTTAGGCCTGGCCCTGTTTTGCCTGTAAGATTTAACGTGATGGGAGTCAGAAGTCATATGATGCAATGAGCTGCAGAGTGTGTTTGTTATCTTAGGGGCTCCCCCCTCCTTCTGCAGCCCTACCAAAAGGCCTTTGTCTGAGGAGCAGAGTAAGGAGCGTTAACAGTGTTTGCATTTCCTTATGGAAGAGCAGCTCCAGCGACTCCTCTGAAGTCAGCTCCAGTACAGTTACTTGGCCTAAGTTCATCTCAACCAAACGGGCCGACTGGGTTCAAATATATTGCACAACTGAATGATAAAATTGTGGTGGTGGTGGTGGAAAAGGGGGGGTGGGGGGGTGGTAACTAGTGATGACACATGTATTTAACACTGCATGTCTCCTCTCTCCAGATTAGGAGGAGCTGGCAAGCTTCAGTCTGTACACATGCCAACAGCGGATGTCGGCACATATACAACACTCTTCAGAACAACATACTGTTGAAACATGTAGTTCAACTCAAAGGCACCCCTTCTGTTCAGCCAGCCTGAAACAACTAGAAGAATTGTCTGGCTTAATATGGGAGGATTTGTAGTGCAGCTTTTAATGCTGCTTTAATCTGGTTTCTTTACAGCCACTTCAGGAGCGTGGAGAGGGAGGTAGGAGCAACCACGCTGTACTTTGCACAGAGGTCCCCTGCATCCATTTGAACATGATGAAACTCTTGGCAAGAGGGAAATGGCAAGGAGAAAGGGGGTGGCATCACCGCTGCAGAAATCCAAGCTTTCCTTTCTGCTTTTACCTTTCCTCCCTTTTCTTTCATTTCTCAGCCTGGAGAAGTATGATGCTGACAAGCTCAGCCTGCCTTGTTGTCAGTGTGCCTCAAGAAAGTCATCAGTAAAGATCTGAAAGGAAGAACATCTGCAAAATAAATAAAAATATATTGCGAGTGGTAAATGAAGTGTTCTGCATTCATTAGCAGGGAGCTCTGCCTCACTGAATTCAGAATTGTAAATATGTTTGGTTCTTTCCTCCTTTTTCCTTTCAATTATTTTGGTGTGAACATTTGTATATTCAGCACCATCCCCTGCTCTTTTCCCTGTTTCATTTTCCCCCTTGTCTCTTCAATTATTTTTCTTCTTTCTCACAGAAGGCAATGCACAGACACTGAAAAAAATGAGAAAAAAACCCCAAATTAGTACAGGGAAAGACACATTTTGCTGTGGGTCTGAGGTGGTGCTGAAGGTATCAGAAGCGATCGATACACCCTGTGTGATGTGGTGGAATCATTTTCCTTTGGCTTCTGACCTGGCCACCCTATCCCACCAGCATTATCCCAACAATTTCCTTTCCACTTCCTACCAGCTGTTTCCATTTCTTCCCCCTTTCTTTCTGCACTGGGAAGGAGGTGATCAGACTGCAGAGGCTCAGGGAGGGCTTCCTGCCATGGGACTCAAAAGCATGTTCATGTAAGGAGGAGACTGCCAAAGCCTCCAGCTCTGCTCTGCAGGAGTTTGATGTGCTAATGTGGGGATCAGAGACAGAGCTGCAGCCGAGGTTGTGATAATAATCCTAAACTCTTTTCACTTTTCTCCAGCAGCACCAGTTCCTGCAGGTACCTCTAGGCAAAGCAGCCTCTAGTCTGGGTCTCGTTCCTCTCGCTGCTCTCTTGATCCTCCAGAGACAGCAGTTTTCCATTCACGTGTCCCAGGTCATGACAACTAAACCCAGTTTCCCTGTCTGCCACCCAACTCAGCAGTGCCACCGCCCAGCCCTGTGATCAGCAATGATTCAAATCCATCTAAACCAGGTTTTCTTTTTGAATTGTCCTTGTTAGTGGCCTTTTAACAACAGGGCTGACTTTTAGAAAGGGGCTTCGGACAGAAGCAGCTTGGGGAATCACAGAATCACAGGGGTTGGACATTGAGAGATCATCGGGTCCAACCCCCCTGCCAAAGCAGCTCCCCAGCTCATACTGCGCAGATAGGCATCCAGAGGGGTCTGGAATATCTCCAGAGATTGAGACTCCACAACCTCCCTGGGCAGCCTGTCCCAGGGCTCTGTCACCCTCACTGTGAATGCCTACACATGAAATTACACTGCCCCATCTGATGGACTCGGTCGCCTTAGAGATGTGCAAGAAGGGGAAAAGCAGTTAGAAGCTGGCTCTGGATAACAACCTCTTCCCCAGGCTCAACTGCAGCCTGGATAGCGTGGCTGAGCAGAGCTTGAGCTAAAAGAACAATATTTGGATTTCTCCTGTACTTTGTTCCATGCAGTGTACAAACAGGAATCCCAGGACAAAGTGTAATTCATGTGAGCTGTACCAAACACACAGCAAGGGGCTCGTAAGGACTTTCTTAAAGTGTAAAGGATGCTGTCAGAGGAAAAAAGGAACCCAGCACTTCGGCTTGGTAAAAGTGAGGTTTCAGGGACCTGAAAACCTGCATACTTTTCCCCTATGGTTTAGGGGAAAACGGTTGTGGGAGCGATGAGTGTGATGCTGCAAATCCGCCTTCATGGGGCCTTTTAATTTAGCAGCGTGACTCATTGGAGCACGGACTACTGGGATGACTGTATGACCACAGGATGCAGCCCTGGAAAAGTGTTTTTGTAAACAAATAAACATGCTCTTTCCTGTTTGAAACTCAGATCTTTCAGCATTGGGCAAGCGCCTGAGAACCTGACAGTGAAAGTCATAAGAATTATGAAGCATGATGCCAGTTGCTTGGTTCAGCTCCAACAGTGAGAGGAGAACCAAACACAGGGAGGGGAAAATAGATGAGTCTCTGAAAATCCTTTAATAACCCAAAGTATCAGGGATAAAGAGAAGACCTTTCAACATGAAAACTGCCTGAAGAGATGGTCTTCCAACCTGGGTATCTCCTAAAACAAAGGCAAAGCTGCTTTGGGAGGGCTGAGGACGGTTTGTGCCACGTTGTGTCGTACGCACGGGGAGTTTGCCAAAGATCACAGCCTCCAAAATGGATTTCACACTGTGGCTTTTGACATCTGATGAAGTCTTTTGAGAGCGATTATCCTCTTTTCCTGGAGAAAGCAGGATGCAGGCTGCCATGCCTTTGCTCCTTGCCTCCCAGGGGGGGGGAAAAAAAGGAGTCTCCAGTCCCAACAGCTGGAAACATTTCCAGGAAAGCACGTAGCCATTGGAAAAGCAACCTAAATATTGCAGTGTCAGGGAGTCAATTTTTCTGTTGGTATTTTAAAAGCAATCTTTTGGCAGCTGCCAGTTTTAAGTATGTTTAGATCGATGCATGAAGTCAAATAAACACTTGCAGTCGTGCAGGACTAAGATGGGCAGAGTGAATCAAGTCGGGAAGAGGCTGAGCAACTATTTGGCCCTTTTTTCTGTCACAGACCATGAAACCTGGAGGATGCTCCAAGCCAACATGAAATCCTGTTGTACCAGGTCGTGCAAGCAAAGGAAGGGTAGCATGGAAGGAAGAGCACAAGGCTTTGTGCTTGCCTTAGCTGGGTCGTGATGTTTCCCTTGCAAACGATAGATTTTCTTTTACCTATTAGAGCTTGTCTAGACTAAGGAAATGTTCCTGCTATGACTATGCTGAGGTAATTACACCAATGTAAACCCCTTTGGGCAAAACAGAGCTTTCAGTGGCCTGATTTACTCTGGTCACTTGCCAGGATTAGTTTAGCTGGTACCAGCCTATCCTCCAGCAGCTCCTGCCCCCAGCTGGAACCTCACACTGGAGTTTTCATCCCTCTCATCTGGAGCATTTGCACTGCCAGTCTGTCAGTCAAGCCATCCTCATGGGACGATCGTGCAAGTGTGTCTCCACAGGGATGGTAAATATTTAGAAGGTTCCTCTGTTGGTGGAGAATGGATCCTTTGGCTATGGAAAGAAAGCTCATGCTGAAATAAATCTGGTTTAAAATTAAAACACACTTGGGTTTGTGTGAGCATATCAGGGAAACATGTTTGCTGTAAATGTAGTGAAATAGGAAGGCAGAAGTAGGGTATTCAACCTGCCAGGGGTAGATGTGCCTCTTACCTATATTAAATAAACCTCTATGAGAGGATAAAATGATTCTTATCAAAGAGTAAGATGGGAGCTACTCCAAACTGATTGTATGAAATGAACAGAGAAAAAAAAACCCCAAGAAAACCAAATAAACTAAATTACCTAAATGCAAGTTCTTGACTCTTGAAGCCCTTTTTAAAGATCAGAAGGTGAAACCCCAAGAGAAGTTAAGTGGCAGAGTTTCCCCTGACTCTGAAGGGGAGGGTTCACCCCAGATAACGCGGGCGGTGAAGTCACGTAGTGCAGAAATGCATGTGCTGAGTTTCACACACCCAGCATGCAGGGAACGTGCTGATAAATGCAGGACGAGGAACAGACTGGCTTGGTTATAATTTAATCTGGTGTAGTGTTCTCTGCAGGTGTTAGAGCTTAAAATCTTCCAAAAAATTTTTTCATCTAGACTTTTAATTCTAAGCAGATCCTGGGAGGGCAGTTGGGAGCTCTAGAAGCAAACATGCTCCTTTAAAAGTTTTCTTAGAAGAAAAAACAAACGGGGTGGGGGGAAGAGGGGAAAGTATGTCTGAAGCAAAAAGATGCCATCAGAAAAGTTCCTCAATTCACAGATGGCTGCACCTTTCCCCAAAAATTCAAATAGGAACCCTAAATTGATTTAATCACCCATCCAAGCGAAAAAACGTAATGAAGATACTTAGTGCCAAATTGGTTTCTTGGGACCTTTTCCATGTAAATAATACAAATCAAACCTTGAAGTTCAGGGCAGATATGATCTGACAAGTAAGCCAGGCTTTTTGTTTCACTTTGATCCAGCTCCAGAAATATTTTATCCAAGGTAAAGTTGTTTTTAAGTGTTTTCCATTGCAGTTTTTTCATTTTGGATATTCATCATATAGGAAACTCGCCTGTAATGCTTAAAACATCAGTCTGGCTGAACTGCCTTGCAGCACCAAACATAAAGATTTCCTTGTATTTGCTCCTAGGAGGAGTGAAAGCATCAAGAAGAGATCCAGCCCAGTGTGACACGGGATCGATTTCACCTCACTCTGTTATTTTGAATGTAAAAATGAGCCTGGAGATCCCAACTTGAATATTCCCAAATATCAAATCCAGCCAACTCAATTATTTCTAGCACCATTCTGCTTCTCAGAGGTGTGTTGGTGAAGAATTCTTTTGAAAATAATAAGATAGCTGGCTTTAGTTTCTGAAGTGATTCCCCACATTCCCTTGGGATGATGCTGACTGGGAGCAACAGTGCCTTCTCTGGAAAGTAAAATCTCCCCATTAGGCTTATTCTTTACTTTTATCCTTCTGTTTGTTAAAAATAAAATTAATAAATAATTGTATTTTTTTTTAAAAAAAAAACTCCCTTCTAAAACTGGGATGAAGATTCTACAGTTCAGGGAACTAAGTAAATAAAAAACCCCTGAAAACCTCATTGAAAATTTTCAGTGTTGTGTGCCTAAACAGGGCTCCAGACACCTTGCCTTAGGCACATAGTTTTCAAAAATTCAGCTCTTGTGAATAATGTAAAAATCCTCTGGATTCTCTTACTCCCAGAAATCACCATGTAATATATTTAGAAAAGGGCCCCCTTTTCCTTTCTTCTTTTTTTTTTTTTTCCACTCATATATATGGTGTGAGGTTAATGAAAATAAGATGGATCTTTTATTTTGGGTCTTAAATATAATATTATTAAATGTGCCCACCAGAAATGTAGGATAAAATATTTGCTCTGCTTGAAGATTATGTGATATTTGTATTCTAAGCCTCACCACAGTGGGTTTCTTTAAATAGAAGCTGTACTTTACTCCTAAATTGCTTAAGGCAAAGGAAGCAGAGATGATGTTTTTATGAATGTTTAAATGCAAATGGAACTGAGAGTGAATGCTATGCTAGCTAACATCAAAGGCTCACCAAAGTCTCTGCATTAATGAGGCTCTTTGTTTCCTGGATCACAGATTACAACAGGTTTCCAACTCATTGCCAAGGCTTTATCTCCATTTGGGAGGGCTGTAAATCTCAGACGATTTTTTTTTTTTTTTCACATGCAAAACAAGAGGATCATCTGAAAGGGAAAAGAAAAAATAATAATAATAAAAACCTTAAAGTAGCAAATATTTCATTCAAATTATTACTACTCAAAGTGGCTGCAGCCTACTTGATTTTTTTTTATTATTTTTTCCTTGGTGATGTTTAAAAGAATGGAAATCTGGAGTTTCCTATGGGGTAGCCCGGCTCATTCATTGGGATGGGTGAGCTGAGCAGGGGGGGGAAAAAAAGCACCCAGCATCCTTTCCCCTCGGCCCTCGTCTCCTTTAGCCCAGCGCAAACTGCGCCCCCTAAATCAGAACAATCATTCTGTGTCATGCAAAATCAGCAATTAGCAGAAAGAGGGATTTTTTTTTTTTGCTTCATTTAAATATATCCAGTACTTTTCAAAGTGGCTCCTACTAGTTCTTCTCCTCCCCAAAAAAAGTAATGAGATTATATCCCTGGTAATAATACCCTCATTAACAAGAAAAATAGGGACCGAGATTTTTGAGCTTCCTATTCAAGGCCTGAATGTGACAATATGTAGTATATTGGGTCATAAAAAACAATTTACATGGCGTCATTACAGTCTGAAGAAAAGTCTCCAGGACCCAGGGCTATCTTATGCAATCTTAATTAAGGAAAATAAATATCGGTGTGTTGTTTTAAGCTACCAGAGACATGCACAGGACCTGTCGTGTGTGATCAGAAGGGATGGGGAGTTTCCTTTGCCATGGGAACTGCTTAAAAGAGGAAAAAAAACCCTCTGATGCTGACACAGAAGGGGCTGGTGCCTTCCAATTGGAGGCAGAGATGTTCATGTCATGTTGCCCGACCCTCTGGGCCAGGCAGGAACACTCATAGTTTTCGGCAACCCGACGTCCCCTCTGTGGCTCCCAAGGGGATGAGGAGGAGGGAGCGATGGTGGGGGGGGCCCAGCATGGGCTCTGAGGCCACACACCCACCCACACGTGCACCCACGACTGTGCATACCCAACTGTTGCGTGTGCGTGGGTGTGTGTGCCTGATGGGTGCCTGTGTGCACATGTAGACGTGCTGATGGGTGCCTGTGTGCACACATACATGTGCTGATGGGTGCCTGTGTGCACACATAGACGTGCTGATGGGTGCCTGTGTGCACACATAGACGTGCTGATGGGTGCCTGTGTGCACATGTAGACGTGCTGATGGGTGCCTGTGTGCACACATAGACATGCTGATGGGTGCCTGTGTGCACACATACATGTGCTGATGGGTGCCTGTGTGCACACATAGACGTGCTGATGGGTGCCTGTGTGCACATGTAGACGTGCTGATGGGTGCCTGTGTGCACACATAGACGTGCTGATGGGTGCCTGTGTGCACACATACATGTGCTGATGGGTGCCTGTGTGCACATGTAGACGTGCTGATGGGTGCCTGTGTGCACACATAGACGTGCTGATGGGTGCCTGTGTGCACACATAGACGTGCTGATGGGTGCCTGTGTGCACACGTACATGTGCTGATGGGTGCCTGTGTGCACATGTAGACGTGCTGATGGGTGCCTGTGTGCACATGTAGACATGCTGATGGGTGCCTGCAACCCCACATGCAGACTTCTGCCCTCTGTGTTTCGCCGTGAGCGCCTATCTCTGCGTGCAGATGTGCGTGCAGATGTGTGTGTGCAGGTGTTTGCAGTCACTTTCTATGTCATTGACCAGCTGGAGCTCCACCTGGGGATGGGTGAGGAGCCATGGAGAGCTTGCGAGTCAGGACTAAAGGGAGGGCAGGGTGCAGAGGACACTATGGTGGTGTCTGCTACAGGCCACCCCACTGTGGAGACCATGTGGGTGAACAAGCCTTGGTCCTCATGGGGGGATTCAACCACCCCGGTATCTGTGGCAGGGACAAGACAGCAGGGCATGAGCAATCCAGGAGGTTCCTGGAGTGCATTGATGGTAACTTCCTTCTCCAACTGATAGAGGAGCCAGCAAGGAGAGGTGTCTTGATGGACCTTGTCCTCACCGACAAGGAGGGGTTGGTGGGGAATGTGAAGCCCGAGGGCAGCCTTGGCTGCAGTGACCATGGAGTTCAAGATCTTCAAGGCAGCAAGGAGGGCACACAGCAAGTTCACTACCCTGGGGTTTGGGAGAGCAGACTGTGGCCTCTTCAGGGACCTGTTTGGTGGAGAACCATGGAATACAGCCCTGGAAGGAAGAGGGACTGAAGAGAGCTGGTCAGTATTCCAGGATCACCCCCTCCAAGGTCAGGAGCTCCTGGCCTGCCTGATGGACAAGGATCCTCTGGGCAACCTCAGACGCAAAAAGGAAGCAAGGGCAGGCAGCCTGGGAGGGATGCAGAGAAACTGTCTGAGCAGCCAGGGATCAAGGCAGCAAAGCTAAAGCCCTGATGGAATTAAATCTGTCTGGGGACATCAAGGGCAACAAGAAAAGCTTCTATAGGTATGTCAGTGGTAAAAGGAAGGGAAAATGTGGGCCCTCTCCTGAAGGAAACGGGAGGCCTGGTTACCCAGGATATGGAGAAGGCTGAGATAGTCCATGACTTTTTTGCCTGTCTTGACCAGCAAGTGCTCCAGCCACACCATCCAAGTTGCAGAAGGCAAAGGCAGAGACTTGGAGAATGAAGAACTGCTCACTGCAGGAGAAGGCTGAGCTTGAGACAGTCTAAGGAACCTGAAGGTTCAAAAGTCCATGGGACCTAATGGGAGGCACCCACAGATCCCAAGGGAACTGGTGGATGAAGTTGCTAAGGCACTCTGCATCATGTTTGAGAAGCTGTCAAGTCCCCACTGACTGGAAAAGGGGAAGCACAATCCCCATTTTTAAAAAGGAAGACCCAGGGAACTTCGGGCTGGTCTGTCTCACCTCCATGTCCAGTGAGGTCATGGAGCAGATCCTCCTGGAAACTATGCTCAGTCACATGGAAGATGAGGAGGTGAACAGTGACAGCCAGCATGGCTTCACTAAGGGCAAGTTTGGTGGCCTTCTGTGACAGGGTTACAGTGTTGGTGGATAAGGGAAGAGCAACGGATGTCATCCACCTGGACCTGTGAGAAGCATTTGACACTGTCCCACATGACATCCTTGTCTCTCAATTGGATTTGACAGATGGAACACTCAGGGCATAAGGAACTGGCTGGATGGTCACACTCAGAGAGACCAGTGATGAGTGGTGCTCCTCAGGGGTCGGTACTGGGACCAGCACTGTTTAACATCTTTGTCATCCACATGGACACTGGGATGGAGTGCAGCCTCAGCAAGTTTGCCAACACTGAGCTGTGTGGTGGGTTGGCATACTGGAGGGAGGGGATGCTGTCCAGAAGGACCTGGACAGGCTGGAGAGGTGGGACTGTGATGGGCCTTCAGCTGCAGGAGGGCAGCTGGAGAGGGGCTGGGAGGCAGAAATCCTTCCCAGGGAGGGGGGAGGCCCTGGCACATGGTGCCCAGAGGAGCTGGGGCTGCCCCTGGCAGGGTGCAAAGCCAGGTTGGATGGGGCTTTGGGCACCCTGGGCTGGTGGGGGGTGAACTTGCCATTGGCAGGGTGACATTGGGGAGCTCTGAGGGCCATGACACCCAAACCAGCCTGGGGTTCTGCCCTTCTGTGAGCGCATGCCAAAGTACATGTGTGCTCAGGAGTGTGTGTGTGTGCACAGATGTGTCAGGCGTGTGTGTGTGTACACCATGGGCACAGGTGTGTGTGCAGCTGTGTGAGCAGAGGTAAGCGTGCCTACAGATGTGTGCACACAGCCAGGGACCGAACCGAGCCCCCAGCACTGCCCACCCCGTGCCCCGACCCCCGCAGCCGGGGCGGGATGGCACTGCGGGGGGGCCAGCAGCATCCCAGCTCCCCGCACCGTGCCCGGGATGGGGGTGACCCCGCTGCGGGGTGATGCTGGGGGGGGGGGGGTGTGATGCTGAGTCCGGCTGTTCCTTTTAAGTCAAGCCCTCACTCCGCGTCGGAGCGTGTGTGCGGGGTGTGCATGTGTGTGTGTGCGTGTGTGTGCATCTGAGCGTGTGTGTGCCCGCCCCCGGCCCCTCCCCGGAGCTGCCAATCACCCGGCGGCCGCTTTGATGTCGGCAGCCCTTGGCCGCCGCGCCGCCGCGCTCGCACACAGGCACCGGGCGCTCCGTGCCTTTGGCTGCCGCCGGCGCCCGCTGCTCCCAGGGAAACTTTCCGGGGCTCGGGGGGGGTGGGGGGCGGCGGCGGCACGGGGCGGGGGGGGGGGGGCCTGTTGAGCCCGGCATCCCGCGACGCCTGCCCGCCCGCCCGCAGCCTTGCCGAGCCCCCCGTGAGCCGGCGAGGGAGGGAGGGAAAGGAGGGAGGGAGGGAGTGTGGGGGGGGGAAAGGAAGAGATTTAAGAAGGAAAAACAATTATAGTGTGTGTTTGTTTGTTGGTTTGTTTTTTTTTTTAAAGAAAGGATTTAAAGGAAATTGGAAAAGGGGAAAGAGGGTTTAAGGGAGGAAAAAAAAGTTGAAAAGTTGAAAAGGAGAGGAGAAAAAAAAAAAACTTTTAAAAAGAAAAATCTCCCGGGGGAGCGATCTATTTAGTTTTGGTTTTGTTTTTTTTTTTTCCCAAGAGGAAAAAGAAAAAAAGAAAATTTGAGGGAGAGAAGGGAAAAAAAAAAAAAAAAGCAAAAAAAAAAAAAAAAGCCAAGAAAAGAATAATTGCGAAGGGCTTGATCCGGGGCGGCGGAGAACAATACTCGCCGGGAAAGTTGCTGCGCGGCTCGGGAGGGAGCGGCGGGAGGAAAATGCCGCAGCTGGGCAGCGGCGGCGGGGACGACCTGGGGGCTACGGATGAGATGCTGGCCTTCAAGGACGAGGGCGAGCAGGAGGAGAAGATCCCCGAGAACGCCTTCACGGAGCGCGACCTGGCCGACCTCAAGTCCTCGCTGGTGAACGAGTCGGAGGGCAGCGGTAGCCCCGCCGCCACCGCCGCCGCCGCCGACCCCGAGGTGAGCCGGGCCGCCCCCGCCCGCCCCGGCCCCGCGCCCCCCGCCCCGCCGGCCCCGCTCTGCATCTCTCTCTCTCCTCCCTATGCAGGCCATCAGGCGTGTGCAGGATCCGCAGAGGGTTTATCAGGACAAGCTCCCGGACCACATGGATGATGGTTAGTCGCAGCGGACACCCTCCTCCCCCAGCCCTTCTCCCCTCCGTGTGCTTGCGTCCCATCCCCGATCCCCGCTCGCCTCCCCCGGCTGGTCCCGTCCAGCAGAGCGCTCGCCATCCCCGGGGTGGCTGAATTCCCTCCCCGCTTCCCAAGCCCCGAGAGTGAGGGATGCCGGCCTGCTCCCAGCCAGGAAAAGCCGCTCCTGTCGGCAGCGAGGCTTCTCACTGCACCCCTTTGGAACCCCGTACCCACGGGGTACCCCCCCCCAGCACCCTCCCCGAGGACTACAGGACAAAACGAGTCCCGAAGTGTGCTGTAAGGTCTTTGGGGCCCCCTGACAGGCAGAGGAATCACCTGTCCTAAGGTGAATCTTGACGGGGAGCTTTAATTTTAGCAGGTATGAAGCATCAGGACCCAGGGATGTATAAAGGATCTGCATATTCTGGCTACCCTTTCCTAATGCTCTCAGACCCTTATCTGCCAAATGGATCTATGTCACCTCTGGTGAGTTCATCCTCTCCTCACGGAGAAGTTTTTTGGCCTTTTCTCACTGCTGAAGTATGTTGCAGGTATCAGGCAGGCACCTATACCTGTCTTTTGTTGGTTTGGGTTTTTTTTTTTCCCCCTGACAAATTGCAGTCCTGTTTCTAAAATGCCCGGGTGCTGCTCTGTCCGAGCCAGAGGGAATGGGAAGGGGGAAAGATGCTCTGCAGCAAGCGCCTGCTTTGCTCCCAGCTTGCCGGAGGAGCTTGTTTTCCAACCTCCCCGTCCTTTAGGTTCGCCTTTACTCCTCCAGCAGTCAAACCCTAATAGCTGATGTAAGAATGCCCCTTCCTTTTTCTGGGTCACAGGCTTGGGAGGCGAGCAGCTTCTGGTGTTTGTGTTCAGGGATATGTCCCACAGCTAAACTTCAGTCTGACATTATCTACCTGTAAAATGGCCAGGTTTTGGGCTGCCTTTAGTTAGGGCTCTGTTGTGGGCGATGGCCCGGGAAGTGGATCTTGTGCTTCTAAAATGGCAATAGAGGGTTTTTTAGGGAAAGGTTTAATGCTGCTGCAGGACTGATCCTGTCTTCTTCCTGTAAAGTTTTTCCCCCTTGGGTCAAACTGGCTTTAGTAATTTGGTATATTCAGCTGTTTATGAGTTTTGCTATCTGAACAATTAAACTAAAGGCTCCAAAAGCTGCCTTTTCCCATCACCACCTCTGTCAGAACTTCAGAAAATAACGTCACGACATTGCAGCAGATAGTCCGTGCTCGTGTGGCTCCCGGGGAGCCAGCATTGCTGCCTTCATTTCAGAGGTTATTCTGCCTTCACAGTTGGTAAATGAGAACAGAGCATCATTGGGTTTATTTCAGTTTTCGTTTTTAACCGGTAAAGGGATAAGAATATATTATTCCCCCCTTTGTTCCCTGGAGGGGTAGCATGTCTGATAAACTGCCATTATGAAAAATCGGTGGATTGTGGGGCAAAGAAGCTCAGGTTAAGGTGTGATGACATACTGCTCGCTGGAATCACTGCCCGACCCTGCCGGCCTCCGCAGCAGGACACACATCCCCCCCCGAGAGCCTGCCTGCACCCCGGCACAGCCCTTCTTAGGGGAGCTGATTTCCCTGGGGGGCAGACTGTCATAACTTTGCCAAACTCACTTTGCAGGCTTTGGGGGGCTGTCCCCAGATTTTGAAGCCTTCCTTCAGTTTACAGCAAAGAAAAGATGTGATTGCCAGGCAGGGCCAGCGTACATCCCTATGATCCAAATAAGTTTTCCTTCTGTTGCTTCCCACCTCGTGTCCTTTCGTCCAGGTATCCCCTCCTTGCCTCCCCAAAATATTAAGTTGTTCCTGATAAGCTTTAAATTATTATATTGAATGTGCCTTATTTAATGCGTTCAGCTTGCACCCCGGCATAGAATCTGGGTAAGTTCAGACTTACTATTAGCACAGCAGCTATTCATTGTAGCAGAATATTTCTTCTCATCTTAAACCCTTATTAGATAGGCAGCAAAGTGCAACAGCCTATTTATTAGCAATTAAGCTAAAAAGTAGATTGTGGTTTGTGAATTGCCTTTTCCCCTGACAATGTAAGGAAAACCCAAGAGGTTTCTGGCGGGGCAACAGACAGGAGTGAGTAGACTGCGTGGAACTCAGAGGGGAGAAAACAAAGGTAGTAGAGAAGGAATGGTCCCGTCCCCTTGAGAACAGCCAAAATCATCCACTGCCTCACTCAGCTTTACTTAGGCCTGGTCAGATCCTGCGTGGGTTTATGTTGTGTGACTTAAAAAGGTGATTGTGTGTTTTCAGCTATAAATCTGTTCCCTAACAGACACAGGATGATTTCTTCCTCAGACAGAGACTGGTCTTTTGGATTTTAGTCTTGGTACAGTCAGTCACTATTCTGATACATCATTCTGGGCAGTTTTGTATTTATATTGACCGTGCAAAAGTTATCACAACTAAATTACGTGTTGCTCTCGTATGGATTTATTGCTGCTGTGTATGTTACATCAAGTGTGGGCTGTAATCTGGTGGCTGCTTCCAATAATTGAGGAGGTCAGATCTGTGACCCAAGATTGCAGATACTTAACCATCCATAAAAGTGTGTTTAATTAACGCTTTAGCACAAGCAGAGTCAGGGAGGAGGGTTGTGTGAGTGAATGGGGTTACGTATCACAGCCATGCGTGCGCTTGGTAGTGGAGATCGGAGGGGGGGGTGTGTGTTGTTTTTTGGTTAGCAAGGCTTCCTGGAAACGGCTGTTTGCAGCAAGGATTAATTTCAGAACCTCCACAAACCCAAAATTACAGCATGAACCGGGGAGTACTTTGGCAAACTCTCAGGGCTTTGCATTTACCTGATTGAAAAATAGAATACCAGGTCCCTGAAAGACAAACTGCAGCCGGCACCGAGGCTGCGGGTTGAGCCCCCGCCCTGCGACCCACTGTAAAACCACAGGTTCTCTGCGGGCTCCCTCCGAACCCCATTGGGGTGCAGCAATGGGTGCTGGAGCTGGCCCGGAGCACGCCTGCCAGGGTGGGTGTGTCACTACCGGCATTAGCACCGTGCTGCTTCCCTTTTTTCTCTCTGATTTTCTCAGCAGCATCACTTTTGCTTTGTTTCCCTTGAGGTGGTTGGAACCCGCTAACTGTTACACTGCTCAGCCCAGCATCCTGCTGGGCTGCCCGCGTCTCCCCAGCCAAAACTGTCTCTCTTGTAGCAAAAACACACCCGCTTGTGTTATTTATGTGCTCTGGTGTCTCTCCCAAGTGATGCACCAAACATGTCTGGGTACCTGACATCAGCCCAGCTGATATCTCCGGTGAGCAGCAGGATGTGGCAAGAGCCACCCTGAAAGCGAGCAGACCCCAGGGTGTTTGGTTTGGTGGGCAAATGCTGGTTTAGGGTGGTTCAACTGGAGTGGTACTGCTTGGAGCATGCACAAGTAGCCTGGACTGGAAGTAGAGCCGTCAAAGAGAGAAAGGGGTGGCCAGGGTATGCAGGTGAAGGTGTTCCTGGAGCTGCGGGGACAAGGCAGTGGGCTGAGCGTGGGTGTCCCGTGTTGTGGGAGCATGCTGTGTATCCCCATCGCCTGGCCAGGACAATCTCTCAGTTAAGAGCATCTCAGCACAGACTCTGCACGCATCTGAAATCTCAACGTTTTGCACCAGGAGAACCCATTTCTCACGTGTCTCTCAGCCTTGCACACGTGGTGGTTCATGACTGCTTTGACTCTCCTGCCTTTTACAAAGTCCAGCTTTTCCCAGAGAGGAATATATAGGATTTTCTGGTTAAAAATCTGCAAGAATATTCCAAAGAATATTAACAAGCTGAGGAACCGTTTTTCTAAATGAAATACAAAATCATAAAACTATATCCTTTTTTAAATAGTACAAATGACTTTAAATCAAATTAAGGTACATCCTTAGTAAGAACATCAGCCTTTTAGGTGGTTACAAACATTAGAGGTCAGACATGGTCAAACATGTTAACACTTTGATCAGATTAAAATATTTTTCTTGCTACAGTTGTATAATTGAGTTTAGACCTGAGGGGGTTTTCTGAACATTGTTATATCTTGTACCATGGGGTAGTTAAATGGTAGAAGGAGCGCTTATATGTTCCTTTAAGTTCCTTTTGTAAATAGGTTTATAAAATAGAGGGATGAGCTGTGCTGCCCTGTATGTAGGGCACAAGTTCTTCACGCCTTCTGTGCACCTCTCTTGCGTGTAGCAAGCGTGTGGCGTATGTGAGGGCAGGAGTGAATGGTTTTGTCTGTGAAGCTGAGGCATTGGACTTTCCATGTGAGAAAACGAGGTTCTGGAGCCTCTGTTTCCTTGGAAAACAGACTCTACCTAATTTTCTTAATTATTAAGTTGTCTAACCAGAGCTCACGTAGGAGCAGAAGGGTGGTGGTACCTTCCCAAGCTCTGCACCTCTGAATGAGACATGGCAGGCCCAGGAAATGATGCCGATGGTCAGAGCTCGCTCGCCGTGGTCTGCTGGGCTCCTGGAGGTTGGTTCCTGTTCAGTGGGTTTGAAATGTCCCCTTGGGCAGGGCAAGATGAAAGTGCAGTTACTGCTGGCCTGGGGCCACGGGTCCCAAATGTCTATCACGAGATCAAAAAGCACGGAGCTGGAAGTCTCCTGCTGCCCTTTGCTGGACAGAAGCTGAGCTGGGCAGCAGCTGAGCCCTGGGACAGGGCTACTTCTGGTGCACCCCCCCTTTCCCTCAAGGCTGCTCCATCCCTTTGCAGGAGGAGGCTCTTGCCCCCGCAGCAGTTGGCGGAAGGAAATCTGCAGTTCAGCTGCCTCCGTGTAGAAGCCTCTCTGTCCTAGCTGGCGCTGTCAGGGCAGTAGTTTAGCCTTACTTTTTCCTGTGGGGAGTTCTGATCCTGTTGAAAACGGTGGTAAAACAGCCCCGGAGTCGCTTCATGACGGGGATCTGTCGCTGCCACATCCCTCTACAGATGATGCGCATGGAGGGAGGGCAGCTGCGAGCAGGCAGCAGCTGCGTACGTTACCAGAGGGCAACATCACCAGCACCTTTCCAGCCAGGATCCCCAGCAGCAGGGCTTGTGCCACAGGACCTCACTGTGGCAGTGCTCTGTCCCCATAAATTGTTATATTCCCGGCAGAAAGCCTTAGGAGTGTGGTGTCTGTTGATGGACGTCCTGGCAGACAGACAGACAGATGAGTAATTTGTTCCCTCCTTCACAGGAGCAAATCTACTTCTTCCAGCTCTTCTACCTAGCTTGGAATAGGATAATGGTGAAAATAATTTTTTTATATTAAAGCATAATGTGGATGTACCAAGGCACAGGGCTTCCGAGGTCATTTATTGCATGTCTGATTCAGCCTAGGTTCCCCCCCAAGGAAAATTCTTGCGTTAATTTCTCAGTTCATATCACACCCTCAATTTTGAAGCAGAACTTCCCTTTGAAATAAATTAGAGAGTTCTGTTTAAGCAGCAGCAGTGACATGATACAGCGCTGCCTGTGTGTGGTCTAATATAACCTTATTTTTAAAATTGGTTGGAATTAAAAAAAGAGAGAAAGAAAAGTGTCACAGGGAAACAAAAGCGAGTTTTATGTAAATCTGTGTGTGTGAGGAAGGGTGCACGTGATCCAGGCAGCTCAACAGTATCTGCTCTCCCAGTGGGATTCCTTTGCAGGCTACCCTGGAACTGGCTTCCCAGGCACGGGATGCATGTTGGGGGTGTGGGGGGAGTTGCTATGAGATCAGGTATGGTAAAGGCATCATTCCCGCAAGCTTCCAACTGTTACTCTTTGTGAAGTGGTACTAGCTCGGCCAGTTGAGAATTCAGAGAGAAAGGCAAAACCCCAAACATCAGTCCAAGCTCCCAAAGCTCGTCTGTGTTAAGGATTTCAATATTGTCAAAATTTCAGCTGTGGAGAACAAAGCGATTTGAGGGTTAGTGGCACACACACCGTGTCTGAGATGAAAGGGCAGAGCTGTTCTGGCACCCAAAGCTTTAAGGAGAGAAGGTGGGAGCGTCGGGAGGGCAGCGAGGACTCTGCACCATGATCTTGCTGCGTGCCTTGCAGCTTGCAGCCCCTTTCCTGCGGTAATTCTACTGGCACCATTAAATGTCTGTGTTCAGGTGGAAACTCTGACAAACCCATCCAGTTGGCTGTGCTGGCATTTGCTGTTCCATGGCAGCCTCTCGAGTAACCACGCGTGTGTTCCTGTGACTAAACAGACGTTGCCAACTCCGTCCGGATGACTGTTGACTGCCTTCATAGATCATCTGCGAAGGGCCCGATGCTAATCGCAGGCTGAATCCCTCTCTCTATCTCTGGCGTGATCTGCAAGTGAAGCAGGTTTGCAGGGTACGGATGGTGTGAGCTGCACACCTAAGATTGCAGCCTGGTCCGGACTGCCTGTGTCTGTGTGTACATGGCAGGGTGGTTATAGCACACTCGAGCGCTGAGAAATATCAGTAGTTTTGAGGAAACATCTACAGCTTGTCATTAATTTCACACCCGCAGTTCTTTGCCCTTTGGCTGCGAGTGATTCAGCAAGATCGAGTTTAGTCTTTGTTTCCTACAGGTTAATCTTTGAGCCCCCTCGGTAATTCACCCCAGAGGAGGGGGAGGAAGGACCTGTGCTTCTGTGAGCATCGTGTGTGCCCGTGGGGAGGCTGTGCTGGACAGGGTGGGTTTGGGTGCACAAATCAAGCATGTGCTGCCTTTCAGTTACTAAAACCTCCATGTATGAGTCACAAATCCCTCAAGAAGTCCTCACTGATTGCCTTCTCCTGTCTGTCGTGTTGGTTTGAAGAGGGACTAGACCCCAGGCATCCCCAGCAGTGTCCTCTTGGAGAGGGCCTTGCCACCACAGCAGCGTCTCTCCATCCCACCCCTACAAGGCCTTGGGCTGTCTGCAAGCCATCACGTAACGCCTCTTCTTTTGTTTGCTGCTCATTTCCTCAGTTTCCCATGCCCTTGCTGCTCCAGCTCACTGCTCTCAGTGCCAGGAGATAGCTTATGTCAGCATCTCTCCTGGTCTGATGTATATATGCTCTTACCTCATTGTTTACCAGTGGTGGGTGGAGGGCACAGAAATAGGGGAGCAGGTACGAGTTGCTTCCTGAACTCTTCCTTTCCGTTCAGTTCCTCCTGATGCTGAACCACTGCAGCAGGGAGAACTTCACAGCCTGAGCACAGCCCAGGCTGGTGCCAAGCTGGGACATGTGATTTCCCCCACCCCACAGGCTCTTTCGTGTGCCATTCTTCCAAATCTGTCTTTAATGAGCAAGTATCATGTTGGAGCCTATTTTTTAATCACAAAGGTTCTGCAGGAGGACAGGTGACTCAGAGGGTTGGTAACAGGATACAGAGCCTCGTGTTTCCTAGTCTACAGTTTTAATCCAGCTGAATCAGGAAGGACCAAACGCCTGTCCTGCCCGCTGGCTTGTCCAGCGGTCTGTCTGGGAGGGCATGGCTCCCTCCAGCCCCCAGGCAGGGCGAGTGTTTCATGGCTTGACTGATGAGATGTCCTGGGAACCTGCAAAGTCTGTACCAAGCCCTCTGTGCATGTCAGCAGAGGTCTTGGCTCTCACCTTGGGACTGCCAGTTCAGCACAAACCCACCTCTCTTAAAGGAAGTCATTGCAACATCACCCGCCTCCGAGCTTTGATTACAGCAGGGTCTCTTTCCTTGGTCACCTCCCAATGATCTTGGACAAAGAGCTCTCACATTCATCTCTTTACAGAGCAACTTACCACCTCTCTGTCCCATGGCCCTTTCTCTCACTTTTACCCTTGGCTCTTTCTGATTTGTGACCCTTCCCAGAGTTACAAAGGACTATTCCACCACCTCTCTGAGGTGCTTTCACAAAGAAAGTGGGACATTGGGCCCATAACTGAGGATGAGGAGGGTTAGCAAAACCTGGCAGGACTAGCGGTACCCAACCAGAGCATCTGGGCAAGAGGTCACCAAAGTGGCTTTAAACCACCGCTCCTCTCCCGTCTGCTGCTTCTGTGCTAAACACAGCTCAGCTGCAACGAAAAGAATCTGGCTCATTGTGTTTCACAGGGTCCCAAAATTAGTATTTTGTTAAACAAAACAATAAACTTAGCAGTGCTGTGGTGAGTTTTCGAAACCAAAGTAAAGCTGAATACTAGAATCTAGAGCACTTTTCCCCTCCGGTTATAACAACTTTACATTTGATTAAATGATAGGCAAAAAAAGGTCTCAACAGTATCTCCTTTGTTCCACTGAGAATCTGGAGCTATAATACACAAAGTACATGTCTGCCTGGAAGAGCTATGCAGTAATCATGGATTGACCAAAAAAAGACTCTCTTTTATTTATTTTTTTAAGTGATTTGACTTATATGCTATACGTTGAATTTGTTTTTCTGCTGTGGTTTGCTCAGAGGAGCAGCACACACGAGCATAAACAGAAGTTCTCCTCTGATGGGACTTCCACAAAAGCAAAGTGTGAAAGCCCAGGATTGTAAAGTGTGCTTGGCAAGGGGGATGCAGTCATAAACACGCCGCTGGAAGGAGCGCTGGGGAGATGCTCTTCCCAGGAAAATGCTAAGAAAGGAGGAGAAATGTGGAATTCTTATTCTAATCCTGAGGAGATGGTGCTGTGGAGATTGCTTTCATGTTTAGGAAATAAACCATCGTGAGATCTACCACATGAAAATGCCTTGTTCTCAGCGTGGAGAGGCTGATGAGTTGCTTCTGCCCTGGAATTACTGGCACGAGGAGTCATAGAATCATAGACTGGTCTGGGATAGGAGGGACCCCAAGGATCACAGAGCTCCAACCCCCCTGCCATAGGCAGGGCCACCAACCTCCAGGCCTGGAGTCCTCATCTTCTACAAACCTAGCATTATATGGCCTTGACTTAGAAGAAGAAAGGCTGATTCTGATGAGGGGGGGAGGCAGCACACAGCCCCCCCCAATACCATCATACCCACAGTCAAAACTCAGCCTTTGAGCTTTGGCTTCCTGCTGTAACTTAGAGCGTGGGGCATTGCCAGCTTTGAAATCCGACCGCCCACAGGGACACATGGGTTCAGCAATCCAGGTGAATCCAGCATGGTGCTGTGCTGAGTTTTCCTTTGGGACAGCAAGTGCTGTCACGTAGAATAAATTAAAATACACATATTAACCCTAAATCCAAAACAGAAGCAATAATACAAAATAAGAAATAAAATTTAAAGGAGAAAAAAAAAACCCAAACCCACCCCAACAAACCCACCCAAACCTTTTTGTTTTAACTTTCTCTGATACAAAGCAATTTCTCCAGGACTGTGCACCATATGAAACACATTATAAATGCTCTTGTAAAATCCACATCATTATACCACATGAAAGGCCGGGTCCTAAAAATAGCCATTCAGAGAGGATGCAGGCTAGTAGCAATTTCGGTGATCGTGAAATAGTTGTGTTGACATCTCTATGCATGCACACCCACAGAAAGCTTTGACTTTTGAATATTCTTAGCAACATTTGTGCTTTATGGAATTTTCCACATTCTGGTCCCATGAATAGTCTCTTCCCCAGGATGCTCCTTTCTGATCTTAGCCCCGTGTTTCTAACCCTGATTTTGGTTGAGAAAATGGGTGATTTTGGTTGGGAAAATGGGTGATTTTGGTGAGAAAATGGCTAATATTGGTGATTTTTTTTTAATTATTCATGAAACTCTCTCCTTGCTACCTGTTTCACAGCATCTGACAGTATCAGTTGTATTTCTTTGTCTCCTATCAATGGAAATAACTTACTTTCTTCCTTCCATGGACACCCACATCCCTAACATTTTGGAGGGATGGGTGACTATCAAAATGTAAACCTAGAGCATTAGGTGATAACACGAGGAGCTGCCACATCTACCTGGCCTTTGTATCTGCTGTAGTATTCAAAAGAAAGCAAATGAAATCTGCAGTAATTATCCAGCAATGTACCCACAACAAAAATTTCTCTTCCTCATCCCAGCGCTCAGAACTCAGCTTTTGTTTGGGAATATGAAAGGATGCAGCCTCCTGGCTTTGGTGTGTTTGCAGCAAAGCGCTGGCTGGGATAAACTGCCATAGCTCTGGGATAGACAACAGAGTCCTGCCAATTGATATCACCAGAGATCTTTTTGAAGAGCTCATCAGCTTTTATTTATGGCTGTCGTGTTTTGGTTTTAGCTTGTTATTTGTTTGAAATCATTACTATAGGGATCGCTTTCTGAGAAGGGTTGGAATCTTCAGTGCTGATCTGTTGTTTGCATTCTTCTGGTGTTAAGTAGAGATGGGGATGTCGTACACCTTCAAACAGGAGGATGTCTGCAGGCTGTGGTGTAAGCCTGTCCAGGGTTTTAGGTCCGTGGCCCCTCTAAAGCCAGTTGGAAACAGGCTTTTTCCTCAAAATGAGTTTGCTTTTGGCATCGGAGGGAAAGCTTTGGAGATGGCAAATGAAATGATAGGGTGTTAAAGAAAATGGCATTGCTTCTTAAACAGCTGGCACAAAAATCACGGAGTCTGAGGTTTCCTTCAGAGCAGATGTACCCGTGGTTGTCACGGGCAGGACGTGAACCCTTCAAGCAGTGCAGCTCCCAGTGACACACTGGGACACTTCCAGTCTCCACAGTGCTTCCACTGAAGGGCAGCTCTTGTCCTGCCCCTTCCCAATGGAAGGGACTCCAGAGTTTTGAGATGCTTGCAGGCTGTTAGCAACGCTGAAGAATCAAAAGCTGTGTCATAACATCACCAAAATGTCTTTGCTGTTGCTAATTCAGGTTCCTAAAACTGCTGCATGGGGGGGTGGCTTTGGAACACCTTGACAAGACAATAATTATATCTAAACTTCAGGAGGTTTAAACATACCTCCTTCGTTTCTAAACGCAGTCAGCGGTAGTTTTAAGGGTACATTTCCATCTACACGCTGGCTCCTCTTGCCATACGTGCTGTGTGTGGTACAACAGATACTGACCTTTAGAAAAAGCCAAGAAGTTTTTGAAGCTCTTTTGTGTTTTCCATAATTGATGGCTGAACCCAGGTTTATATCTAGGCAATGTAAGTTTGCTGCTGTTCTGGTGAACTCTGCTTTCCTGCTAGGAGCAGGTAAAAACACTACAAGTTTGCTGGCTGGGACTTCCAACAGCACTTGGACACTGGAGTTGTTGCAGAGGGAATTTAATTTCTTCACCCAAGAGGACAGAAAATTAGCTGATATATCAATCCCAGCTTCCCAGCTATTGGTGCTAACTGGAAACAGTATATAACTACATGTATATAGTTAAACTTGGCAAAAGAGATGGTTTTTACATGGTAATACACTATTTGTACTGTGCCAGCGTGTGGATCTGCATATAAACGCGTGTCGAGGGATGAGGCAGGTCGTGGTGTATCCCGGAAAGGGTCACCCCAAAAGCAACGCTCTTCCCCCAGATTTTCTCCTGCAGAGAGTGTGGTGGTGAATGCCTGGCTGCCAGCTGGGTGCGTTGCTGTTTGCCGTGGGTGGGAGCTGCCTGTCTCCTGCCTGTGCCCTGGGACTTGGTTTGATAGGGAGCCGAGCGCTGCCCTTACAGGAGAGCACCAGGTGCCGTGTCAGCTGCCTGTAAACAGGCAGATAAACAGCCATGAGTAACGCCAGTTGTTTATGTGTTAACACAGGATGTTCTCAAAATCAGGTAAGAAGTGAGGCATGTTACCCAGTTTTATAGCAGAGGAACCGGATAGTCTTGTAGCTGCCGTGCAGGGCCGCGGCGGAGGAAGCACGGTTTTATCCCAGCTCCCAGTTCCCCAGGAGCTCCTTTTTCCCTGACTCAGTTTCTCCCCCAAGGCGAGTTTTGCAGCTTTATCATTTCACGTGTGAGAGATGTTTGCAAAGAGGGGGGGGAAACCCCCAACCCTAAACTCCAACACAGGCTGCTGCGGGAGGGGATGCTTCCGAAACGATCAGAAAAGGACTCCCCCAAAAAAAAAAAAGCAAGCTGTGCTGCTTCCTAAGCCTTTTACTTCCAGGTATTAAATAAAGTGCAACTTCATAATCTTTTAGCAAGTTGCAGGTGGCCCTAAAACCACAGCTCCTTCGAGGCATCTTGTCTTGCTTTACAAACAAATCCCTTTTTCAGCCCAAATGGGAATTTCATAGGGCAGCATTATATGGATGGAAGTGATGACCAGATGATTCAACACGCTGTCCAAGTGCACATGGTGTACAAATCCCTGCTATTAAACCAGGGACACGATGTCATCTCTTATTTACCTGCTTGTAATATGCTGATGAGAACAACCTCCAGGATTGCACAGCATAGTTTTTGGACACCCGTACCAAACCCCTGGATGCATAATTCAAATTCCTTGTCATGAAGAATGAGTCTATTTATCTTGGAACCTTTTTTACTTAAACAGTAATCTCTAGGAAATCATTTGTTAACAGTAGTTAGCTGCCAGTTTGTCAGTTAATGGCTTGAGGCAAAGTCAGAAGCGAATGAAATCTTTTCCAGGGAGATGCTGCTGTCGCACGCGGTGTGGAAAGGTTTACAACAGAGAGCATTAGAGGAGGCAGACAGATGAGGTTGGTCCAGCTCTTAGAAACATGAGGAAAGTCAGCACGATGGGGTAGAGATGGAGGTTTTGCAAGCACATCCATTTGTAAAATATTTAAATCATCAGTTGTGCCTGTGACAATTTCTAAGCCTAAATTTTCCCTTACTGGAGGCTCCAGGTGTGAGCACACGGAGACCAAAACCACATGTGGTGGTGGTGGCTGGGGCTCTGCCCGGCATCCTGGGCATCTCTGCACCCCCCAGCATCTCTGCATCCCAGACATCTCCGCATCCCAAGCACGGGACAGCCGGGTGGGAGAACCAGCTGGGGTGCCGCAGGGTGTCTGCCAGGGCAGCAAAGTCCTCCAGCTCTCAGACGTTATCATTTCTCTATAAAAAGTCTAGCAGTGAGTTTCAGTTAGGTAATGAGAGTTATCTGATTTCTCTTTAATCTGAGCAGCATCGCCTCAGCATGATAACCCCTCAGCTTGGTGTTTATCTCGTGCTGGGTGCTGCAAGGAGGGGTGAAAATTCACTGGAGAAGGAGCTGAGAAAAGTCATCCCCCCATCTACACCAGATCCCTCCTCCTTGCAGCAGAAGTGGGTGAGAAATAACTGCCCCGAGTAGAAACTCTCCCATGAAGCCACAAAATCCAGCTGAAGTAAATACCACTTCCCTGCAGCATTATCTCCCACTCTGTGCTGTCTACCCACAGAGGATGGTAGGGTGTAGGAACTGGCAGGGGATTAATGGCAGCCTGGTTCATAAAAAAACTCTGCTGCCAGAAGGACGTGGGACCCAGACAGAAGTAAAGAGGGGCTGGTTCCCTCCACAGATGCCCCCAAGTGCTATTTGTCTGAGAGCAGATTTTCCCACAGATCTTTGGCCTTCATATTATTTGAAGAACCCCCTCTGCAGCTGCAATCCTTCCCTCCCCCGAGGGAAAAACAGGGTGGTAACTTTGTGAACTGAATGGTGTGGAGGTTTAGGAGTACTGCCATGGGAGGGGAAGATTTGGCTCATTAGCGTGGAACATTGTGTTGCCAGGAACAGAGTTTTGGGGCAGAACTAATAACATGGAAGCAGATGCAGTCAGCTTTTATTAAACTGGTTTGTAGATGACTTTAAATGGGCAACAGTTGTATCTCTGGGGCTCTCCTGGCAAAAGGCAGAAGGGCAGACCCCCAGCAGCAGAGCCTGGCTCAGATGCTGGCTAACCAGTACAGGGAAGACAACTGAATCTCTGGATGTAAGGAAAAAGTTCTCCTAAATGTATTTAACATTTTTTTTGTTGGTAAAAAACCCAACAAAAGTCTTTGTGGTTCTGTTATATTCTTTAAACGCTTACAGTCCACACATCCCATTTGGAGCAGGGAACAGCTGTAGAATGTACAGTCTGAAGGACCCAACGCTGTATCATCTCCTCTTTTTCATGATGTATCATCTCCTCTGCTTCACAGGCTCCTGAATTTCACTCAGCTAACCCAATAGCTGGATGTAGCATTAGCTGCCTGGCAGTGCATTACTGGTAGGGATGGATAAATTAATCTCCAAGGCAAGTTTTGAAGCACTTCTCCCTTGAACCACCCTTGCCGTAGCGCCAATTAACTCCGTAATGCTTATCGGCATCGGTGATGGTCGGATGTCATTTCCTGACACATGGCATTCCACGGCCACCTGTAACGATGGGTTGAACTCGCTCTGTAATTGCCTTACCCAGATACACAGGTTGGAATGACCATCAGCCAAATACAAATTGCCCTTCTCAGCCAGCTGCCAGAATGGAGCGAGGCCATTGGAACCTCAGAGGAGTCACCACAGAGACCATCCCTCCCTCTGCCAGACCTGGCTTTGACTATTGCTGTGTGTCCTTACAATGTCCTTCTGGTCCTTCACCACCTCTGTAGCCTGGACTAACTGTCCTGCTTGCAGTAGGGTATGAGGAATGATTACCCCCTGTCAACATGACCGACCCTGCCAATCTCTGCAGGGGTGCCCGCTGGACTTCTGACTTCTCTGTAGGTGTCCATTAGCTCTCACCTCCTTCCACACCAACTCCAGGCACCATTCCATAGAGCAGACAGCACCATCCCAAAATCCTTGCTCTGCTCTGCGCATCCAGGAACAGCCTGGTGTACATACACACCAGGTCTTCACTGATGGGCTCCTCGTGTCCTTGCCCTCCCAGGCCAGCTGAATAAGGCACGAAGAATCCCATTTGAGTGCTGCACTCCATCCTACCTTTGTTATGCAATGCTGGTTTTTTTCTCAGGCAGTTTCTAATCTAGAGCTTTTCTGGGATCTGTGCGTGGCATGAAGGGAAGTCTCCTCATCACCTCGGGTTCTGTCTTTCAGTACCAAGTCTTTAAGACATAATTCTAGGCGTCCAGGGCTTGCTTTCTCTTTGTGTCTCCTTTGCTGTTGCTTTCATTTACTAACATGTTGCACTTCAAAGTCTATTCTTTCTCCTTCCTAATTTTTATGGAAAAAATGGTCTGAACCCCATTTGCATTTCCTCCCTGAGGATACTGGCAATCCTTAATCCTATATATTAAAGAATCTCAGCTTTCCCAGCAGCCTTTTATTCTGGGACTACTGTTTCACTCTGTTTTCTCCTTGAAATTCTCTCCTGTGGTTCAGAATTGCTCTTCATGGTGCCCCTGATGACTGTCACATTCTGTTAGGAGCCGTTTGCGTGGACATTTGATCACTTTTATGCCCTTTTCCCTCCCTATCTCATCCTTTGCAGGTAATTTGTAAAGCTTTGTGCTCGTGGGAGTAGGCATGTGTTTGCCCTTGGTGGTTGCAGCGCAGGACCATGTGCTCTCCAACCCACTGATCTCTGGGGACCTGCTGGAGTAACTATTTTTAGAGCCAGGAGATAGCAGGATGAAAGCACGTATGGGGAATAACTGAGTGCTATTTCATTAGGGTGATTTTAATTCCATGCCAGTCGGCTCCATATTCCAGGCAAGGACATGGCTCCCAGTGACCAGCTCCCAATGACTGGCTCCCAGTCAAAGCCAAGTTGGATGAGACCCTGGGCAACCTTGTGTAGATCCAGGCCTGGAGATTGGTGTCCCTGCCTGTGGCAGCGGGTTGGAGCTCTGTGATCCTTGGGGTCCCTTCCAATCCAGATCCTTCCATGATTCTATGACTGCCGGCATTTCCCTGCTCGAGAGGCTGTGATGGGAGCACCCTGACTGTCACTTGCCCCTCTTCCATGCAGGAACTGAGGTCCCCCACCTCACGTTCCCCAGGCTCACAGGAGCTGTGGGAAGTACGTAGGGTGCTGGCTGGGCTGGCCGAATGGATCCAGGGATTTAGATCGTGCAAACCCAGTACTCTCTCCTACAAGTCATTCTCAGCTATGTACTGGGGTAATTAGCATGTGCATAAACACTTTGTAATCTTGTGATCATGGCTTGCAGATTAGCTCTTTTGCCAGCTTTGCGATTTCTTTGCCAGTTTTAGTTTTAATTGCAAATCCATTACTGCCAGCTCCCTTGCATATTGTAGCAATAGGCAAATTAAAACACTTGGACACAGTTGGGCGGGTTTCAGTTAAGAAATTAATTGTTACTGCCAACCAGTGCTTTTTAATGCGAGGGTGGCATTTGAGCTTGTTTTTGAGGGCATAATCTCCAAGACTTTTCCTCCCTCCTCTTCTCTCTCCTCCCCCGACCCCCCCCACTCCCCAGACTGCGTTGCCCTGTTGAGCAGCTCCACAGATGGCACGAAGCAAATGCTGCCTCTTTGATCTCCTAGTCAAGAAATTTGGAAGTCGTTCTGAATTTATGAGAATCCTGTCTGAAATAAATCTGTCTGTGCACAGGGCCACACTAAGTCAACCCTGAGCTGCAGGCACGGCTCACCTGAACCTCCCGGGGAAGTGCAGGATTACATCCCACAAGAGCATCGTGTGATGCTGTAGCGATAAAGAGAAACTTCATGCAGATTGTTGAACATGAAAAAGTCTAGACAATCTACAATTTACCAGTCGGGGTAATTGGCTAAAGGCTTAATCCACCCTGATAATCCAGTAATGGTATTGTTGGCAGGACATTGATGTAAATATCACTCAGCAGCGCTGGCAACCGCTGTCTCCTGTGATTCCTGCCATTCCCAATTCCCTTTCTGCAGTCATTAGGGCTCACAGGGAATTTTGGGACTTCTGCAAACTTCTTGTCTTTGGTATTTTTTAAAACCTGCCTGTGCTCAGTTGATGGCTTTCGCTCTGTTTGGGGAATAGGTCACGTTTTTCACCAGGTCAGAATTTTTCACTAAAACATTCCTCAGGGATATCTCTTTTCTTCCCCTGGTTTATTTTTCATGTAGCTCTTTCAGCTTCCTGATGCTGCTCTCACACAGCCTCCTGTCAGCCTTCAGTACAAACAGCATCTGGTTCTGCAGCAGCCCTGTGCCAGCGCTGTAAGCCACCTGCCAGCCACCTTGTGTGTCACCTCCAATCCTGGTGACATTCGCAGAGGCTTTGGCGGCATCGCTGTGCACAAGCCCAAGCCCTCATGTGCCAGCAGCGTGGCTGGGGCTGCAAACACTGGTGGGACACCTCTGGGGTCAGTGAGCTGAGCAGGGGTTTAAAAATACACATCCCTCCCCCCTTATTTTTCATGGGTGTCTGTTTGCCACAGGGGGACAAAGGAGGGGGAGTTTGGGCACATGGGCTGTCGCAGCCAAAGCAGGGAAGGATGGATGGATGGACAGACCTCCCTCCAGATGTGGGTATCCCACTGCTACAGCATTTCATCCCTGCCTTTGGTGGCCTGCTGATGAGTTAAGAGCGTGGCTGGGCTCTGAACACAGGCTGTCTAAAATTATTGTCTAATTGTGCATGAAACAGGTTGATATAATCACCTGTCCTGTTCCCGTTCCGTTCTTCTCTTGCGCTCATTCCCTCTGCTCAGCTGGGTAAGAGGGGGCTGCTCTCCAGCACTGAAGGGCTCTGCTCCTCTAAGCCTGGACAGCACCAAGGATGAACGAACCCCCAGCGGGTACTGGAGCCTCCAAGGCTGAATTTATAACAGTTGTATTTACTTGTTGAACAGCTGCTTGTGTGCTTCTGAGTGCTGGCCTTGCATGTGTAGTCCAGGGACAACAAGCTGAGTTCATTTTACCCCTTCTCTGTAGTACCACCAAATCACACCCCAAGAGCTGTTGGTACAGCTGCCCTGCCTCCGCTGAGGCTGGGGACATGTAACTGGTGCTCAGCAAAGAACTCCCCTGATGACTGAAGCAGAAACACCCTGGGAATGACTTTTTTGCAGCGGGATGAACTCTATCCTGCTAGCTGAAACGTAAAAAAACCCCGTGTATAATATATATATATAAACTTCTTTTGGCCACTGAGAGCTGCCGAGGTGGCTGCAAACCCTTGACACCATTCTCAGGGCAGCCTGTAATGGCTTTTTTTGAGCACTTGGGTTTGTTGTAGGGGTTTTTAGGTGGTTTTGGTTTTTTTTTCTGCTTGGAAAACAATGGAAGAAGTACGGTTCCGCCGCAAACAAAACCTGAACATGCTCTGACTTACATGTGAAATATCAAAGAGCTCTTACTCAGTACACACTGCCACCCTTCCGTTTCACAGCAAACACCTCGTCACGGCCAAGGGACTTTGGGAAAACTATATATAGTCACCCTGGTAATTATCCCATAGCTCTGGGTCCGTGATGTTGTGGCTAACAAATCCGACTTTTAATTGTTGGTGATCTCTATCAGAGCGGACACGGGAGTTTGAGTTCAGCCAGTAGAGAGTCAGGAGGAATAAACACGAACCTACAGTAAGATCAAAGCAGCAGAGAGGTGCGCATGTGCTAATAATAATAGCTTATGAAAGCTCATATTTTCCTTCAACAACATCCTGTCATTTGTGTATTAGCTTTGAAAAAAAAAAGAGAAGAAAAAAAAGAAATTCAGTGTAATTTACTTAGCAAAAAAAATAAGAAGAGATAAAGCTGATACATGATTGCACCAGCTCATGTGTGGTTTGCTGCGAGGACTGTACATGCACTGCGTCCTCCAGTGCATGAGTGAGTCGAGTGTGCAGAGGCTGAGCTGGCTGTGACCGAAGTACCATTGTTATCTGATTTTTATATACAGTCTGTGACAATGTGATGCAGAAAGGAGGATGAGGTAAACAGTCTCAAAAGTTGGTAACCGCATCCACACCTGGTGCACCTCAATAAAAATGTCTGTAAACAGTTAGTATAGAGTGAGGTTACGGTGAGGCTGAGGATGTCTAACGGCTCCTGGTGACCTAGGGAGAGAAAGGCAACGTTTTGGGGCTGGTGTTTCACCGTTCTGGAGTCACCCTGGGTATTAAATTAGGATTTTGCCCTTCCACAGCTCTGTGCTGGTTGGTGGTGTGTAGGACGAGCGGAGCGTGGTCAGGGTGACCGTACCCCGGGGAGGCACTTTGGGGCAGCTCAGCCGTAGCGTGGTCAGACAACAGTGATTTCCCCTCTGCGTAATGTGACCTACTTAGGAAGTACTGATCAGCCCTCGAAACTGGGCACAACACTGACCATTTCCTCTGTCCTCTTACTTCAAATTTTCACTATCAGCTTTTCTAATCTAGTCCAGCGGCTTAAACCTCAGGTGGGGTTTTGCCCCTGCCCAGCCCCAGGGGTGCCTGGTGGGCTGTGGGCGATCTGGACCCGAGAAACCACAGGAGGGGAGAGCTGTGATGGGTGATGCTGGCCACTGGGAAGGAGACAGCCTGTATTTTGAACTCATCTTTCATGTCGCATGCTGTGGTTGTTGACATTTCGGTTGTGCCTGTAGTTCTCTCTTCAAGCAGGAAAGGGTTTGGGGTTTTGGTGAAGGGGAGGAAGGCTGACAATAAAAGGTGACAAATGGCCCACTAAAGTATCAAAAATGAGCTGGCTGAGGAAGGAGAAGGTTGTTTAGAGAGAGACAACCAGGGGGAAGAGGACAAAAAGGAGCAGGTACGGGCATGGTGGCAGAGTCTCTGCTCTTCCTACACAGGCACTGTGCCTTTAGGTACTGCCAGCTCCCTGGGCAAGGTGTGACAATGGCCGCAGGGTGATAACACCGGGCAGTCGCTGCGCTGGGACGGTGTTTTTTGGGGTTGCGAGGCTGAGCTAGAGTCTTACCCAAACTCTGCAGCGGCTGGAGTGCAGCAAACAGGGACTCGTTAGGAAAGTGGAGCAAATAATAATGATCCGTCTGTTTAATGCAGCTGAAAGGCGTACTTCAAAGATAGTGTTATCCTAAAAAAGCCCAAGTATAGAGGGGAATACACTTGATCGTGGCTTCCAAGTTTTGATGGTAGCGTTGTAAGTAGGTCAGCAAACGGTAATATTTAAATTAACTCCTCTTTCTGGCAACTAGATGGGAATGTAGGTCTGGAAATGGGTAGATGTAGATTCTCTTCCCAGCTCTGCCACTCTGACAAGTCACTTCATCTCCTCGCGCCTAAGGGAAGAATACACCTTTGGGCTCTGCCCAGTAATAATCAGCCAAATGCTTCCCCACCTATCTAAAGAGTTTTAGAATATGTGATTGAAAAGTGCAAAGTGTTATTAACATTGAATTAATGTCTGCCATTACAATATGTAATGGAGTATTTCTGCACACACCCCATTTCCTCCTGCTCGAATGTTTTGTCAGACGAGTCCAAGTGTTTACCAGCTTTATAGCTGGCCTAAAAAGAGCCAGTGAGCTGGAGATGCTGGCAGCTAGCGGAGCTGCCAGGCTTGTTTGCTGGATGGGATATTTCAGGCACAGGAGCTGGCAGCAGAGTAGAGCTGCCAGCACGCAGCCATGGCCCCAGTTTTTGGCAGGAGGGTCAGGGTGCCCAGGTCGCCCCATTGCAAGCTGCCCTGGTGCTGCTGGGCACATCTCGTGTGAAGCCTGCGTGCCCATAGCACCGTACCGGAAGGCAAGGTGCCTTCGCTGCGGGGTGCACGGTGGGGTGCAGATGTGCCACGCTTCCTGCTGGGGGTGGCGAGGACCAGGCTGGTCTGAAAGTAGAGGGGGATGCGCTGACAGTGCACCTCCCTTCACCTCTTTCCTGGGAGCTGAGAGTCATAGCCCTCCCACCACCTGCACATCACCAGCCGACAGCAGCATCCACGCTTACCCCGGCAGCGCAACAACACCCTGCGCAAATTGCTTTAATTTCTACCTCTTCTAAATATATTGATTTTCTCTATGCAAATAACAGCTGCGTGTTTGTTGACCCAGAGCTGTACTTAAGGATATAAACCCAGACCTTTCAAGGCAGGCAGCGTTCTTCTTTTTCGGTCATCTGCTCATCCCATCAGACAGAAATTCCCTGGTGCTCTCACCCACCGGCATTCGGTTCACACACACAGGTGCTCAGCAGCCCTGCCTCGCTCACCAGCTTCTCATTGTCTCATCCTGCACAGACATTTCACTTCTTTTCTAAAATATCTTAACCCGTGGTGTGGGTTACTGTCTAGACTGCATCGTTGGGACCAAATGAATTCGCTAATATAATGTATTATTAGAGCTTGCTAAAAGTAACAAACAGAGTACATTTCTTTGTTCACTCTTTAATTGTTTGTTCATTAGCTTGCTTGCTGATTCATAAAATATGAAAACCTCCAATAGGGTATCTAGTCACTAGTGCAAATTAGTTAGTTTCTAATGTACATAAATAAATTACAACCCCACGTTTGCAGTTTGCCTGTAGTAGCAGCACTGTGCAGAAGTGCTGTATCACGTCAGGAGGGAATTGGATCTGCTGCTGTGTACACAGAATGATGAGTAAAGGCAGAAGCTGGGAGCACTGTGTCCTACCCTTGCAAAGCGTGTTAGCAGCAAAAATGATCTAGCTGGTGGGCAATGTGCTTTCTTCAGATTTGAAGCTGGTAGGATATCTGTGGATACCTACCTTCATAGCTAGGAATCGACATGGGCACGGTCCATGTGCTGCCAGCGGTTGGGAAAGCCCTGAAGACTCAGTGTCTTGCCCTGGTTTCTGTGATGCACTTTTGCTCTTCCTCTCCACCAGCAACTGTTCCTACTTTTTGGCTACTCTTTTTGCTCATGAAATTATTCCCACAAAGATCTTTGTCCTCAGATTCCTCAGAAACTTACTTCCAGGTAGGAAGACTATTGGGCTGGAAGACTACATCAGTCCATGTGCAAGACTCCCAGGGGACCTAAGATGATCTTTTTATGGGGTGTTTTTTCCAGCCTACAGATTTCTGTGGTGGGGAGTGTAATTCCCTAATACAATTCAGAGATAATTTCTCTCTCCTTTCCATACCACAGTTAACAAGCTCATCACAAAGGGTATCATTCTCTAAAAACAGCGTAGGTTTTTAGATAAAATTTGAAGGAGTCTGTTTAATGTCTGCCTATTTTATTGGTTTAATCCCTTTTCAGTTCTGTAATTCTCTTAAATAATGAGCACAGGCTATCTGGGATAAGCTTGTGATACGAGTTGTGGCTTACGCTGCACAACCTGTCTGCAAGAGAGATCTGAGCTGGTGCAGCTTCACCATCGCTGGGGAAAGTTCCCACAGAGAGATTCTCAAAGTCCAAGCAGCACAACCTATATATTAGTTATTAAAAACTCAGGTCTTGTCTGATTTGTACAGACACTAAAGATTTATGGCTGTAAATGCCTTGTGTTGCTAAATTGAGGGTTACTGCATCTTCCATGGGCAACATTCCCAAAGTCTGTGTCTCGGACCTGCAAACGCTCACGTAGGTAAAGGCTTTCACATATATATGGATGGTCTTGTCGAAACCAGCCTGGCAATTTGTGCATAAAAGTATTTGTGTGTATTTGTATTCACAAGTGTTGCATTTATACATGCAAGATCAAGGATTTAGTTGGCTAATTTTTTTGGGGGGTTGATACATAAAAGCTTGAGTTGAATGGGTATTCAGAGGTCTCTGCCACCAAAGTCCTGTTGAATTTTGATAGCGACCGCCCATACACCTCTCTTGAGCACACACAGGTACTCAGAACATTTTAAATCTTGTGTTAAACTGAAGGATATTCCAGCAGGTCAGCTCCATGCAGCGTTTCAAATAGTGTTTTACCAGCAATTCAGACTCAGAAAATAAAATTGCATGTTTCGTACTTAATGTGGTATGCACTTCTTTCTTGGCCCCATTTTAATGCAAGTGATTGAAGAGAGATTAGGATGATGTGGGGGTTGTATCTTCAGTTATTTTACCTCAGTACTATACCATTACTTTAACTGACTTTACCTCAAAGCCTGCCGAACTTCCTTTTCTTTGCTAAATCAGCTTGTGAATTCTCCACTTGCTCACATGCCCCGTGCCTCTACCTCTGACAGGCACGGAACAAACCTTGCACCAAGTGCCATTATTGGTTTATGTATCGTTACGTGATCGAAACAAGTCCAGGTGATCTCCCTGGTGCACCTCATTGCTGCAACAGGGCAGAGCTTCTTCTTGATGCGCTGCAGACTGGCACTTGGAAGGGGACTTCACAGACAGGCAGAGTAGAAAAAAGCCAAATCCCAGTCCTGAAGACATTTTCAAGCCTCCATTGTATCAAAAGGGATCACTTTTCTTTCATTTATTTTGAATTTGGAAATTCCTAAGGCTCAATTCCTGTGGTCTGGGAGCTGGCAGGGCTTGTGGTGCGTTCTCTGGGTTCACCAGGAGCCTGCAATCTCCTGTGCCCCAAGCTCCGGGCAGCGAGAGTGTCAGGCTGAAGGAGGTCTTACTTTGGGAATTTAGGTTGACTCTATCTGCATTTCCAATGGTTTTTTGTCTCTCTGGATCAATCACGGGTTTCTGTCAGTTTGTCCATGTTGTCCTTCAACCATAAAAGAGAATTTGTTCCAGTTAAGTAACCCACGAATCTCTAATCTCTAGTCTATGAAAGAAAAATACAGAATCTTGTGTCCTGCCATTGGAGCTGCTCAGTACATGATCATAGAATCCTAGACTGGTCTGGGTTGGAAGGGACCCCAAGGATCACAGAGCTCCAACCCCCTGCCACAGGCAGGGCCACCAACCTCAGGCCTGGAGCTACACAAGGTTGCCCAGGGCCTGCAAAGGCCTGCAAAACGGCTCCGAACAGCGTCACGCTGAAATTCTCTTTCATCTTCATCTCCTTCTGCCTGAATTTCTCCCATTTAATTGTCGAACTTGCTGGCTGTGCTGGGGCTCTTACAGGTTTTTTTGTTTCAGTGTGTGTAACGCTACCCAAGTCTCTTTGCAGATGTCCAGATTAGGTGAAAGAAAATGAATTATGCTTATTCCTGGGCTTTAGGTGTTTTTTTCATGTGTACTGCCCTATGCAAAACAAGGAATATGGTTCTTTAATGTTTTCTTTAGATCCCAACTCTAATCCAGCCTCCCTAGCTCCACCTGAGTTACGTGTGCACACAATTTTCTTTGCTGTGCAATTTTTAGACATTGTTGGAGGTGAAGGTTCTTGCTACAGACCTAGAAAGCTCAAGATCAACATCTCTTCTTTTAGGATGCAAAAAATCATCACTTCTTTCTTGTCTGTTCAGTTCTCTGCCTCCCTCTTAGCAATAATTGTGGTGCTGAGATGTTCTCTTGGCTGAGTTTTTGTGACCATCAGAAACTGATCTCTGAAGATCACAGTTCCCTGAAGCACACAGCTCTCCTTCATTGCTTGTCCTGTCTGGATTCAGGACAACCACCCTTAGACAAAATATTTTACTGCAGATACCAAGAGTTTCAAAGTCCTCCAGCAAGCTCACATTTAAAAGGAAGAGTTGCTAAATTCAACATGCATAATTGACGTATAATTTGAAATAATAGCTTTACAGGAGTGTCTGTGTAGAATTTGACCTATATATTCCTTAGAGTTGGTGACCACGTGGAAGAAGGAGAGAGCTTGACCCAGCTTGACATCCGGATCCCAGTGGAAGGTTTCATGACTAACATTAAAAAACCAGGGATTTAATTTTGGGATTGCATCATGAAATCACAAGCTGACAATCGTGGAACCCAATATGGGCTTTTTTTTTTGGAGCAGTTTGCTGATGCTCCTCCACCTGAGTTAAGAAAAACAAGTTACCTGCTTTCTTTTGGAAAGCAAGTGTAAATGTGCCTCCTGTTAGCCACTTCACTTTGTGAAGAGCACCTCTTCTGCAGTTGGAGAGTATTTCTTTGACTCACACTATGGCCAGATGGTGGTGATCCTGCTTTTTCAAAACACCTCTACAGAAATTATCCCAATCCCACAAACCACTCCACATTATTCCATTGATGTTCCGCTGGCAGTGTAAGCCTCTAAGGCTTTAGAGGCTTGAATGGAAGCAGGTGCCTTTTTTGTCCTCCAGCCTTCCCAGAAAATCTCAAGATGCTGTGGGATTTCCCCAATCCTCAGAAGAATTCCCCTGCCTGGGGGAAGACGCAGGTCAAGGTGGCAGTGGGGGTATATATTTACATCTTCCTGGGGCAGAGCGCTGTGTCTCCAGCGCAGCGCATCTTTCTCCTGCATCCCCGTGCCACCTGGTTCTGAGCCCTTGCTCCCCTTGTATGTCCTCAGGCCACTCTGTGCTCTCCATTTACCCATTCCTGGTGTGGTGACAGCAGGTAGATCACACACAAAGGGAAGTGATGTGACAGCACAGTGGTGCTTACAAAACAAGGAATTCACAGAATCACAGAATCATAGGGGTTGGAAGGGACCTCCAGAGATCATCAGGTCCAACCCCCCTGCCAAAGCAGCTCCCCAGCTCATATTGCACAGATAGGCGTCCAGATGGGTCTTGAATATCTCCAGAGATGGAGACTCCACAACCTCCCTGGGCAGCCTGTCCCAGGGCTCTATGACACCAGTATCCCGGGTACCAAACTCCCAGGCGAGCACATGAGGTTGGTCCCCAAGGACAGCAGCATCCTTGGGTACCGCGCTGGGGTTCTGCCGTTTCCTCAGCACTGCCTGTTGCCCTGTGTTGTAGCATAGCATCTTCTTGATCACCTTCATGGAAAAGACTTCTTTATATCAGCCATGTCAATCTCTGTGTTTCATGTGTGTGGAATGTCCCGGCTTCGTACGTGCCAGCGATGGCTGTTGGGTTCATCGCTTGGGCTGTAGGACACAGTGTGCCATTTAGGGTGATTCACCAGGCTGCATCGCTTTGCCCGTTGGTGCATGTGGTTAAGTCATAACACGTTCTGGGAGCACTGGATCAGGACGGAGCAGAAAAAAAGAGCAAAATGTTGCTACTTTGATGTATTTTTTAAAACTCTGCTTCTTAAATGATGAGCAGAGTGTGCTGAGAGCTGCTGGGGATTGGTTGCTGCTCTCCTGCTCCCTTAATGTTCTCACAGAGTTTTGGGTTTTTCTTTGCAAAGAGGACAGGTAAAATCTTCTGGAAATGGGGGCAGGGGGTGGAATTCAGCTCTGCTGTCCGATGGAGAGAGCAGGGAAGAAGTGTTTTCCTCAAGTGCTGGAGCTATCACCATCTGCGGAGATCCAAGCCACTGCTGGGTCGCCCAAAAACATGCCTGGAGAGAGGGAGGGGAAAAGCTTGAGCTGCTGTAATCACAGGTGGGAGTGGAAATGCCTGGAAACAATCCATCAGCAAGGGGTGGACCACTCCTTAGAAACACTGGGAATAACTCCTGCTTTCTCCTGGCCAACACGTGCTAACGTGGCCTTGCACAGTCCTTTCCTTTTTGGTCTAGTTAATAGTCTCAGCAGCACATTTAGATAGATATTTATATAAAAATCCCTTTTTATGTTTCATTTCCAAGCCACCACGCATGGATTTACTCATGAGTAATGGATGAGTCGGCAGGTTATAATGCTCATTACTCACAGGGAGCGTGCAGGGAGGTACTTGGAGCTGTGGTGAGGGCCGGGTGTATCCCAGATTCATCCTGCCCCTGAATGCTGGGCATCACTGCCTGGAGCTGCCACGGTGCTGATGCTGCAGGAGCTGGGATGAGGAACTTGGCTCATTTGTCCTGATTTTTTTAGTTCACTTCTATCAAGGTAAACTAAGTCCCTACCATGTCGTTGAGTGTAAACCAATGATAAAGTCTTTATTTCTGTGCCTTCTGCTTTCCACTGCTATTTGTGGCAGGGAGGTAACAAGTGACGTTGGCTGGCCACAAGCTCTCTTTTAAATGAGGATTACATTACCTACAAAGAATGCAGGCAAGCCAGATTCAGTGGTGCAACTTTCTGAAGAAAAGACGAGCAGCCAGCACTAATGAGAGTATCTGGTCATTCACAAATGGATTAATCTTCTTTTCCCTTGGACAAATCTTTCTGTTTAAAGCACCTGCTGAAAAGGGAGCAGTATAATGAAGTGTCTGGGTGGTAGAAAGTGTTTTTAGAGCCCTGGCCTCGCTTCCCATTCTTTAAGCCAGTGTATAGAGCAAAAAAAAAGCATGGGAAGCCAGGAGAGGGGAAGAGGAATTAGGATCTGGGCCCTAGAGCCTGAAATACCCAGCCTACAAAAATCTCATGCTGTGGGTTGGGTGGAAAATAAGAGGGATAATTGAAGTGGAGAGACCGAATTTAGGAACAGAGCAGAACAAATTAATGTGTGGTCCTGGAGGGTGATTATTCCTGCTCCTTGTGCCTTGAGAACGCCTGGGCTCATCCCGTATCACAGAGATGCGCAGGGGAGGGAAGCGGGAGGATTAGCTTCTCCTCCTGTTCAGAATACAGTCTAGACCAACCCTAGCCAGACCAGAAAGACAACATGGCATGGAAATCAAAACACAAGCTCCTATTTCTCTAATGGTGCACAGGATACAGTGAGGCCAGCGTGAGGTTTTTTGCTTGTGGTTGAGAATTTAACTTTCTTTTTTTTCTTTCTGAACACACTCTAACGTAAGATGCTTTGGGGCTGAGGGCTTCAAGTGAAACAGGGTTCTGTGCATGCACAAGTTGCTTGTTTGCAAATACAAGTGAAGTGAATTTTAAACCTCTTGTGGTTTACCATGGAAAATAGGTGTTTTTCACCTGAACTCTGCTACACACAGACTGAAGGCAGAGGAGAGAGCGTGTAGCTCAAGCAGTGAAGAATTTCAGACGTGAAACTAAAATGAACTTCCTTGGTGTGCACACAGACTAATACAGATAAACACACACTGCACACACATACACACGCTGCTGGAGGGTATGTTCCTGGTGCCATTTTTGTCTGCAGAGCAGTGAGGTTGGTAGCGAGCCACCTTGGAGCAGTGGGTGAGGAGAACTCCCACACCCCCAGCCGTGGAGGAAAGGGTTTGCACGGCAGGAGCTGGCTGCAGTGGTGGGAGGGAGACAACATTCGCATGGGGATTACCTTAGTCATATTCCATGCAAACCTGAACAGACCTTTTAGTCTCTATGAATCTTTGTAGGCGAGTTCAAGTCTTTGGAAGGCTTTAATTTATAGGTGCTTTCCCAGAAATCAGGCATCAAAATCTTCTTTGGTTTTGCTCTTGTAAGACCTGTGAGCTTCAGCATCCTACACGGATGGTGGTACCTTCCGTACCTTCCCAGGTTGGATGTGGCAGGGAAGAGGCAGGGTATGGCCCTTCTGCAGGAGCTGAACCAGCTGGGAAGAGTTGCCAGTGCACAGAACCCATCTAGGCTGCTTCTGCTCTGCACAGCCAAGATCCAGGGGGTAAAACATGAAAATATAAGCAGGCATGAATCCTTTCATGCCTCATCCTTTAGCAGCACAGTTAGAGCTGCTGCCTCTTTTCCAGTGACTTGTGCCTGTGAAAGGATGAGCAGGATGCAAGTCTCGGGGTGGCATTACTTCCTTCTTGCTTGAAAAGTAAGGGGGAAAGGATAGTTGGCTGGGTCTTCAATACATCACCTGAAATGGGAGGCTTCCACTTTGGATCTAGGGGGAAAAAAATCTATCTTCCAGTATAGACTCTATGCAAAAGGCACTTGGATGTATTTATCATCATGCATTCATGGGGTGGGTGAGAGGATTGCCTTCCACATTCATAATTGCTTTTACTTTTGGTTCTTCCTGCAGGGTTGAAGGTTTACAGGCTGTAACACCACATGTGTGGGTTTCACAGATCAGTCAGCCTGCCTTGGAGGAAACAGATTTAATGTGTACTTTCTCATTCTCGTTTACTCTTTGTATTCTTCATTGGTGCAGAGACCCAACAGTGGGCTGAATGCAGAACATCACCCATCATGGGGAGAAGCAAGGGCCCATCATTTTTCACATGGCAACAGCTTGGGGGGGGATTTCACCTGAACATACAATTTAGCAAAAAAGAAGAAGTCTTGTTTTGAGTTAGCCTAAGATGTGTGGTAGGGTTAAAGTTTGGGCTGCTCAAGACCTGTGATCTGCACGAGCACACTGACCTGCATGGGGCTTTACAGCTGCTAGGAGACACCGGGTAGGAGAGGGGAATTCTAGGGTTAAGGTTCACCTGAGAAAAGCCATGAGACAGCTTCTGAATTCGCTTGAGAGACCATTTAGTTGGCACTTTCCCTCTGAGCTTTACCTGCTGCCTTGAGCCATGGTCATTGGTGCCTTGCTGGCCATGGTTGGAAGTGTGGCCCTGGGGCACGCAGATGTTCCCAGATGGCTTTAGTGGCCTCCTCTATAGTGCAGTCTCCATGGTTTGTCCTGGTTCAAGCCCTAATCCTACACTCAAGTGTCAGCCCAGCCCTAGGAATGCCTCCCTGTTCCCAAACTGAATATAATCTGAGGTTAATAATGGCTCCAGATGTGGTGGCACATTCAGAGCCCACCGTATAATCTGCTGGATGCTAAACCTGACCTCAACCCTTTCACTGCTCCAGTGACTCCTGGTGACCCCAGATTCCAAAGGAGTCACAGATTCACTCACCACAAGCTTTCCATTTGGGTGCTGTCTCCCCAAATCCATTCATTACCCTAGCCCATCAGTTTCTTCTGATAGAGCAGTAATTCTGGCCCTTCACACAGCCACCATGAGTCCCAGAAAAAAATGCTCTTGAATTCTATGTCTTCTCCCCTTAACTTTGATCATCGGCCTCCACTGAAACTTCATCCTGGATTATAATCCTAATGCCTATTCCAGCCTCAACGCCCTTGTCAAATACTAACCCTAACCAAAACTCTCACCTGAGCCATAAAGATGCAATCTCTATTCAACCTGCCTTAAACTGGGATCCAGGTGGAGCTGCTAGGATGCTTTCTGTGGTAGGAACTGCACGAAATACCTACAGTCTCAGGAGTTGGAAATGGGGTTGGGTCTGGGGTTCATTCTCCAAATTAAGTTTAGGGTTTAGTTTAGGCTTAGGAGCTGTGAGCTAGGAATAAATGGGAGAGTGCTGACAGTGTGGCGTGCCTCCAATGCTGCTTCCCTGCACGAGTGGGTCAGGGAGCGTCATGTCCCAGATTTCCCCACCTGCTGTCACGTGGATGAAATAGAAATTAGTACCGTGGGTTCATGGTCTGACAAAACTCTTCCTTGGAAAAAACAGGCTTCAAGGAAGAGCACCTGATGTCATCACTGTGAGATGACTCGGCTAGAACAGTTTCCTTAATTAACCTCCTGTAAATAAGGAGCTTTGATGGACTGCAGCTCAGCGGTGGCACAGGGATCTATTTCTGAGGAAATTCTTCTGAATTCCAGAAGAGGTAAAGATGCTTTGACTGAGAACGTAATGTATCCAATAATAGCTCTAAAGTTCGCAGATAAGTCTTTGATCTCTTCTGTTTCATGACTCCACATCCCTTTTGAAAGCTGAATCTTCAACCCCCACAGAAAAATTGAGCTTTTTTTTTTTTTGCCTCCTTTTTTCTTTTTCTTTTTATCCTGCTTACAGCAAACATGGGCAGGTGGCAGGACCTGGTGCTGTCATGAGTGTGAGGCAATGGCCTTCCCTGCCTTGCAGCTTGGTGCCAAATGCTCAAGGAATAGGGATGGGGTGGGGTAGGGTAAGGTAGGGTAGGGTAGAGTAGGGTAAGGTAGAGTGGGATGGGATGGGATGGGATGGGATGGGATGGGATGGGATGGGATGGAATGGAATGGAATGGAATGGAATGGAATGGAATGGAATAGAATAGAATAGAATAGAATAGAATAGAATAGAATAGAATAGAATAGAATAGAATAGAATAGAATAGAATAGAATAGAATAGAATAGAATAGAATAGAATAGAATAGAATAGAATAGAATAGAATAGGAGTATTTCAGTTGGAAGGAGTATGACAGCTACTCCTGGTTTGCATATAAAAAGAGGGTTTGGAATTTATATAATCAGCAGTTCAAAAACTATCAGAAGAAGAGAAGCTCCAGGCTGTTGGCATTCTTGCTCACAACTGAACAAACTCAGGGCCAGAGTCCATCCCAAACTGCATGCCCCCACATCGCAGACCACCCCCATCAAAGCTGCCTGAGGATACACTACTCCATTTCCAAAGCTGCATTCGGTGGCAGTCGCTGGGCAGTGGTACAGGGAGGGGGGAGGCCAACCATCTGCACACCTCTCCCAGGAGGTGCCCACATCTGTGAACGCATCCCTTCTGGTTTGATGCATCCCATATGAAGGGAGGAGGCTCATATCCAAACTCGTCCCCGCTGTGCCCGTGGCCACGGGAGAATAAAGCTGCGTACCCAGAAGTGAGTTCAGAGAAGCACTCACAGGTTTTTCCATGGATTTCCATTCAGACTTCCAAAGGGACTTTTTTCTTTTCCCTGTGTTTTATAAAGTGCCGTGTTACACCTACTTTCAGCTATAAATAAAAAATAATCATGTGCATTTAACACTTATTAAAATTCTTTTTAAATTTATATGCAAACGAGGAGCAGCCACAGGCTCCTGGCAGGTTGCCTATAAAGCCCTTTGTTCTGCAAAGATTGTACACCACTGATGAGGCAGATAAATTTGTCTTCAGTGCCATAGTCTTGTCTTTGCTCTGAATCGTTTTTATAACTACTGGAAGGTGTAGGTTGAGAAATGCTGGTTTGATTAGCTGGGCTTGTGGTTGGTCCCTTTTCATGCCAAAATCATTTAAGTGTTCCAGACATGGCATACACCCATGGAATCTACAAATATATCTCTCCCCAGTGCGTCATAATTCCTGGGGTAGTAAGTGATGAATCATCGGGATCTAATGTGAAGATAAGCTGATTAGCATTAATCAGAGCTCCTGCCCGAGGTGGGAAAATGCTAGGTGAGCAGTCTGCTGGCTGCCATCTGAGGTATTTAATTATTTTATTTTCATTTCTTTCGATTTTAGAAATCGGGTTCTTCAAAGCTCCCAAGCTCACAGACTGGTAGACTTTGGTGCCATGCAAAATTTAACAACCCTTCCGTGTCCCTCAGCCTCCATCCCGCCCTGATCTCACCCATCGTCTCGCTTCTCAGCATGGCCTGAAGGTCCACAGACCGAGGTTGGGTTACGCTGTGGCATGGGATGGCTGCTGGACCGAAACGCTTCTCCCTGCCAGAAAGGGAATCATTAAGTGACTATCTCCTGAATTTAAATTACTCCTGACTTATTGCAGTATCACAGAGGAGAGAGGTCCCATGGTGTGTAGGAGGTGGTGATGAGAAGTGTTTCCCTTATGTAGAGGAGCAGTGATGTCAGGAGATGCCGGCTAGTCCAGGGACTAACTTCTTGTAGAAATTCTAAAAACTATTAGTTTTCTTTTTCTTCTAATAATGTACCTTCTAGCAAAGAATCCCAAGCATCAGGGATGATGGTAAATACTTCCTCTCATGTCCTGCCTGGGTGCCAGCCCTCTTACCCTGGTTGGGACAGGGGTGTTGCAATCAGCCTGTGGCAGAGGAATTCGGGCTCAGCAGAACGCCGCCATCGAACACCACCCTCTGTGACTGCTGGCCTATTTGAAGGATTGTTTACGACCAGTTGCTTTCCATATTGGCATCTGCAGCATGCCTCTGGATTTTGAAATGCACTGGCTTTGGTGGTGTGCCTCCTCCCCTGCCTTCCCTGCGCGCCTCGGATTTGGGAGCAGGAATCCTGGTGCGAGGGGAACCAGGACTCAGACTCAGTCATTGGCATTAAGATAATTAGCTTTCAGTGAGACCCAAATCCTAAGAGGAAATGTTTTTTTAAAGATGCTTGGCCACCCAATGTGTAGCTGTGACCATCCCACAGCTGAACGTACCATCCTGCTTCCCCCAGCACAGCACAGCCTTGCCTAGTTGGGAGCCTCGAGGGTCCCTGGGTGCTTTGGGATGCTGCAGCAGCCTCCCTGGGGCATTGGGGATGCTCATTAGCAGGGCTCCAGAGTGAGAAAAAGGAAAGTATTTTCTAGGCCATAGGCTTGGGAGCCCTACAGAGCTCAAGTCCGTGCAGTCCTTTGCTGTTGCCCTGTTCCCAGCACGCGCCTTTGCCACCCAAAGACAGAACTGAAGTTATCTTTCCTTGAAACTGCTGGAGATCTGCCACTGGAAATGCCTTTCTTTGCTCTGGATTCGCCACGATCCCATAACTTGTAATTACCCTGACTCCTCCATTACAGTTTCCTTTTTTAACCCTGGCAGATGGGCTTTTTTAAAAGAAACCACCGAGAGGTTTCAGAGCCAGCACTGTGCTCTGTGGACAGCTGGGGAGGGTCAGCAGGTTCTACCTCCTGGTCTTCTTCAGATAGGGCAAAATTCTTCTTTTTCACATCAATCCGGGTCTGAGCTGGGATAAAAACCAAACCCAAAGCAAAGAGCAAAACTCAAAGTGCAAGATGTCTTGGCTCTGGTGAGGAGCAGCTGAGAAAGTTGGTAGCCACCAGCAGATGTCATTGCAGCCAGCGCAGCTCAGGACATGGTACGTGGGAGCAGAGGCACTGCAGGCAGGTATTTGGGTAATAAATCCCCAGTGGAAAAGGAAAAGAAATTAAAATTACTAAGTCATGTACTCTCTGACTGCCAGGTAGCTCGTCCTCAAATCACTGGTAGCTGGTTTGTAGTAGATAGAGCAGATACGAGGCATTAAATTCCACACTACAATTTGTTTTCTGCTGAATAATTATGATTTATTAGGCCCAAGCACAAATTATAGTAATTTAAACTACTAATACTTTTTTTCTTAAAGGAAAGCACAAGTGGGTTGTGTTTAATGGAGATAGTGGGGTCCTGATAACCTAACAAGCCTGAGGATTAATGAGGGAGGCTGATGGAGTGCTCCACCTCACAGTAACATCTTGGCACAGCACTTGGGTAGCAATGGGGGACCATGGGGGACTGTTTGGGGATACATAGCAGCTTTTCTCCCTTCCTTGCCAGCTCATAGGATGTTCCCAGGTCATGCTCTGTGCCCAATGCTCTGGTGGCCTCTCCGAGGAGAGTGGGGGGGGCTCACAGCCAGCAGCACACAGGGCCACAGGCTGTGACTCCATGCCAGTGCCTGTTATCTTGGCTTCCCTCCTTTGTTTTCTCTGTCGGGTCTCCAGGACCTGTTGGTTGCTCACATCACTGTGTTGTGGTTGCGCTGATGTCGGTGAAGCCTCAGTGGTAATTTGGTCCCGTGGCCAAATCACCCTTCAGCTGCACCACCTCCAGAGCCTGGCTGAATCTCTGGGCTGTGCCCAGCCCCTTCGCCCAAAAACTGCTTCGTGCAACGACGTGCCTGTGGTGCTGCCATCCAGGAGAGCTGCTGGAGACAGGCCATCAAGACCTCGTCTTTGTGTCACCTCCTGCAGGGTACGGGGTCAGGGTTGGTGCTGTACTGCTGGAGGTCACCTTGTCCGTAAGCAGCAGGTGATTTATTGCTGTTTTCTCACTGGTTCATAATAATTTCACGCTTCCTTGGTGCAGGCACCCTGTGTGCAGCAGCTCTGGGGTGACTAAGGGTGGGGGCGGATCACGGTTGTATGTTTTCTGTTGGCATGGAGAATGTGGTCCCCAGTGCGCTGTTGGGTTGTGATGCTGCAGGCATGTGGGGAAGAGCCCACTGAAAGGTTTGGCTGGGCATCTCGTTACCAGCATCATGGGGGGGGTCACAGGGTATAAGACCTCTCTGCACAATACAGCAGCCTGCAAGCTGGAAATGTGCTGCAGCTCCTGCTGGGAGAGAGCGCAGTGCATGGGGTGTGTGCAGGGGAGCCTGGTGTGTGTGTTTTGGAGCATGGGAAGTTCTGCACCAATATGTGGAAGAACTTCTTCCTGGTGAGGGTGAGGGAGCCCTGGGACAGCTTGCCCAGGGGCGTGTGGAGTCTCCTCTGGAGAGATTCCAGCCCCATCTGGACACCAACCTGTGCAACCTGTCCTAGGGACCCTGCTTTGGCAGGGGGTTGGACCCCATGGGCTCTGGAGGGCCCTTCCAACCCTTACAGTTCTGTGATTCTGTGTGTGTTTGTGCACATGTTTGCCTTGACATGTGTGTACATGCACATGTTCCTGGTCTCCCTAACCAAGTTCTCATCCTCATCAATTTTTGTGTGGCTGGCTATAGAGCACCTGACGCTACTGCTGTTGAAATTGGTGGCAAAACTTGCTGTCCTGAAGATAAAATTAGGAAAAATACTCATTAGCCTCCGTTCCTTGGGAATTCCCCTGCTCCTTTTCTCTCTGGGGTGGGCAAACAGACAGAAAGATGCCACCAAGCTGTAAGAGCGAGCTTGGTTGGGAAGTGGTAGTTACCGTTACGCCATTGTACGAAATGTATAGAAATATTTGGTATAGAGTCTCCTGTTCTAAGCACTGTTTATTGTTTGCATGGTGGCTATCGCAAGCAGAAATGAGTCTGCTGAGCTCACCCTTGTTCAGATGGAGGAGATGATAACAGGTCTCCGCCCTAAAAAAACACTTTACAGTTAAGAAATGCAATTGCTGTTAAACTCTTGGTCTGAATATAGCCCTGTACGAATACGAAACGGTCGCGCCGAGGCAGAGAGATGTGAAGATAAGAGAGATCGACTGAAGGCAACGTCTCATGGGCTGTGTCACCAGTCTCCTCGTAACACAACAAACAAGTGTTTATCTTGTGGGAAGCTTCGGGTGACTGGTGGGGCTCTGGCAGGAACCCCGAGAACCGGAGGTAACTGGTGATGCAGCTCCGTGGCCTTTGGCTCAGCACACAACCCGTCCGAAACCCAGCACCTTTCATGTGGTTGGGTTGGGAACCGGGATCGGGGCGGTTCTGTGTCGAAGCCGGAGCCGGGAACGTTGCACGGGGAGCGGCTGCAGCTGCAGAGCCGGGGTGGGCAGGTGCCTGGTCGTGCCGGGGAGCGCAGCCGGGAAGTGAAGCGGGTTTCTGAAATGAGTAAATTCAACTCGGAGCAGAGGTGCTAAAACATTTCAGAGCTCAACAGGCTAAAATTTCCTGCTGTTGTCAAACAGTTTAGAGAGTGATTTCCACCACCACCACCACCACCACCACCTCTCTGTATACGCATGGTGTTGCACAATCAGCGTGCCTGGCAAGCTGAAAGCACATCGTGGTGTTAGTGCATGTTTACAAGAAGAAAAGGCAGTGGGTAAACCACCTGAAATCCCCCAGGCTGGTGAGGTACAGCACTGCCCGCTCTCACTGTCTCACCACTGGGATGAACGGACACCTGCTAGCACTGGAGATAACAGCACATCTCTGGCCTTTACGGAGATAAACCAGTGGGAAAACTTTTCACCTCATCTTCTGTCCTGCAAATCCAGTATCTCAGTTGTTAATACTTCTGCTGAAAGCCCTAGGTTTCCCCCCAAATGCTTCCACTGGGGGCATATGGACTTGCCTCCTTCCAAATCCCATCGACGGGGTCTTGGCTGCATTTGGGGATTTATTTCCTCAGAAAGTCTCAGGCTGCTTGATGTCAGGTGCAGAGTGGTGAGGGGCTGGAACAGGCTGCCCAGAGAGATTGTGGGTGCCCTGTCCCTGGAGGTCTTCAGGGCCAGGTTGGATGGGGCCCTGGGCAACCTTGTGTAGCTCCAGGCCTGGAGGTTGGTGGCCCTGCCTGTGGCAGGAGGGTTGGAGCTCTGTGATCCTTGGAGTCCCTTCCAACCCAGACCAGTCTATGATTCTATGTCCTGAAATAGTGGAGAGAGCCAGCCAAAAAATGAAAGGGTAGGCAGTATATTAAGGATGTGTTTTAAGAAGAAAATGCTTTCTCTATGTACTATGGAGGTGTGACACAAGCATAAGCCCTCATCATCTATGTGGTTTTACCTGTTGCACTCTAAGATGTAATGACCAGTAAGATGGATGGGTTCATTATTTAATTGCAAACTTTTCCAGGGAAAATGTAAATCCTAACTCAGTGGAAATGGTGTTTTAATCAGATTTTCCAGCAAATGTCCAATCCACTGGTTGCAAAGAGCACTTTTACTTTAAAAAAACTGAAATGCTAGTGTAGGATTTGATGGCGTGGCAACATCCCAAAGCAAGGATGGTTTTGCCTGTAGATCAGTGCCCTGATAGCAGGAGAAGCTTTTCATTCCCAGATTTTCAGGAAGCAGATGTGGGACACACAGACTTCCAGCTCAGGCCCTAAATAATGCCCAACCTCAGTGATTGTACTGGAGGCACGTGGAGGCTGTATGCATCCAGGTGTGGTGGAAGAACCTTTTTTGGTATAATGGATGATCTGTGTAACCTCAGGCTTGTCACCCAGCAAATAGAGCTGTCAGTTAGTGTTGTAGATCAGAGGGCGTAGCAAGCAAGGTAAAGAAAGAGCCTGTGTTAGAAAATGACCTGCCGTTAACTAGCTGATCCCTGGTAGTGGGTTAAATTACTTAATGAGCTGGTTAGGAAGAAATCTCTGCCAGAAGCTTGATGTACTGGTGTTGCCCTGGATTGTCATCTGTTCTTCCTTCTTCCTGAATTATTCTTCTTCTTTCCCTCTGCCTGGGTGTCAGTGCTGGGGTGACCGTAGTCAATCAGCTTGTATTTCATGGCAAGAGCTGGCACAGGACCCAGACCAGCAAGTTCAGCAAACCTGGAGGATTTTTCTCCTGTCAAAGAGAGTTTGAAGCCCCCTCACCCTCCTGAGGTGACCCCTCAGGAGCAGCTAAGAAACCACCCTCTTCTTCCCAGCAGCTCCCCCCAAATGAGCTGCGTAAAAGAAAAGAGTCACCTGCCTTGAGGACACTCCTGGTGTCTCTCAGGCTGTGGGCAGGTCTGGCACAGGCACACAGACCTTGCAGGCAGAGACCTGTGCCCCTGTGATGGATGGGGATGCTCTGGGACACAGCCACCCGCTTGTGGTTCCGCAGCCCTGCTCCCTGCCTGGCGTGGGACCGGCTGTACACACACCCTGATGTTTGCTCAGTTCTGCTTTGTTTAGCAGTTCTGGAAAACCTTCTGCAGGGAGCCCTGTGTGGCAGCTGACTGCGGGGCAGGGCGAGCTCCCAGGGCGAGCTGTTTGGAAAACAAGTCTGACCTCAGCCAGGAAAGTTGGTATTTTCACTTCTTTTTTTTTTCCCCTTCAACTTATTAATGAAATCATGATACCTCAAATCTGCTGAGATGGGAATGGACCTGTGCCTCCAGCCTCCATGCTTGGGCTGCTCTGCCCCTTGGGGTCAGGCCACCAGGACCCTCTCCATGGTCAGCCAGCATGGCTCACATTAAGCAGCACAGGTCCAGCAGATGATTGCTATTGCAATCAGAGCACAAAAGTGAAGATTGAGGATGAGCGTGGCTTGTATGTGAGTCTCCTGTCTCCCAGGAAAGTGAGTGTGTTGACCAGGAGGTGGCTCAAAACTCTGTCCTGGATATAAACTTCTCCCAACAAAACACTGGTGAAACCCAGCTATGGGGAGTGGTGCTTTCCAGGCCTTGCTTTTTCTGATGTTGCTTAAAATTCCTGACCCGTGCTGTCCTGGAACAGGTGGCGAGCTCCCATAGTAAGAACAAGATCATTAAAACTGCACTAGGATCTTAGTCCTTGCAGGCTTGTGCCCCTTGCTTCTTGTATTCAGATGAACCCCAAACTCAAAGCAAAACCGAGTTGAAAGAGCAAAGTTTCATCAATTATTTTTCTCATCAAAACCATATGAAATTGTGACTTTCTCATTTTTTCAAGGCGAAGCCTTTGATCAGTCCTGCCTTGTGAACTTTTGATCAGCCTGGGTTAAAATGAAATCCAAGAACTAGGCACATTTTATGTGGTCTCTGGTTTCGAAGTGAAAATTTTTCATGTCTGTGCTAACCATGTTATTCCCAGGCTGCTATTCACAGCTGCTCTCATAAAGCCCCAAACCCTCTCTGGAGCTTTGGAGGGAATCTGCTGAGAAGCCAATCTACCCATAGTGGGATTCATTTATTATTTATTGCTTAGGATAAAGTGTGAAGTTTGCTCTGTTTCATCACCAGCCCCCCATGACGGCACCTCCACCTTCCACCATGTCCAGCTGTGTTTAGAGATCAAACCTTCACCCAGGGTCTGGAGTTTGGGAAGCAGCTCTCCAAAAGCTCTTTTCCATACAGAGACCCAAAGATGAAAATAATCTCATGACCATCCACTCCTGTAGTAAAATCTTAGGCAATTAAATCTATGAATCTCAATACCTGAAAAACAGGATTAGATGACACATGACAAGAGCTGAGTTAAAATATGTATGACTTCATACCAGCACGGTAGGTAATCTTTATCATCACGAGTGTAAAGGAGATGAAATCGAGGCATGGGGTGGGGATGGAGTTTCCTCCTTTATTCCCAGCCCTTACCTTAAAGTGAGCCCAGTAAGTGTTGCTAAATAGGCTATTTTGACAATGCTGGGGGGATAAAACCCAGTAAAGGATCTGACACGATGCTGGTGTGGAGCCAGGGACTTGGTGCATCCCATCTCTCTTATCTCGTTACCTAGTTCATCGTGGGGGATTAGGAAATTTGGGCAGCAGAGCTGCATGTTCCCCTTCAGTCTGAATCCAGCTCTTGTGCCAGGATCAGACCACTCAGTCCTAAATCTTCCAGCTCTTGGCCAGGAGGCTTGGGGAGCCTTCATCCCGTGCTGCTGATGGCCACAGCAGCTCCTCACCGCTGTACGCAGGGATTAGCTGGCGAGCCTTTAAACTGCTCCTTGTTTTACATCTATCATCAGAGGTAACATTTAAGGGAACTTCTAGAAGTCAAGTGGCAGGACAAGATTAATTAGGATTCCTTTCTAATCCTAATTACAATGATATTTGCTTCCCACGATAGGCGGCGTTCATTACCATAATGTATAAGTTTGTTTCTTTAGTCTGTCTGCTTCCCTCCCTCCCCCCTCCAACAACAACAAAAAAGGTTAAATGATATTTAATACATTTTTACAGTCATTAAAAAAAATCAACTCTTTTTAATCTGGTAGAAAACATCAGATGGGCAGAGGAGAAAGCCATTCAATTCTCTATTAATTTCCCTTGCTCTCTAATGATATGCAAATCCATCGAGCCCAGGTTTTAATTCAGCCCTTTGCATTAAGAGATCAGAGGAAGATTCAAAATGGGAAGGCAGAGCTTGATGTATCGTCAGGAGCTCGTACAAACTCGACTGGGAGAGAAATTCCACGTTTTAATTAAAATGTTTATTCCGCTCTGCACAATAACGCTTGCTTGCTTTCAGAGGAAAAAAGGGGTATTAAGCATTAAAGGGACTAATTCCTCCTATCAAGAAAATTAGGATTTCTCCCAGGCAGACACAGGGTATCATCCAGGATTAGCGGCTGTAGCATTCTTTGTAAACATGTCACCCTTGAAAGTGAGCAACAAGGAAAGCTGCTATCGCTTTACAGCTGCAGGGTGTCAATAAAGCATCCCTTCGGCTCTGGAGGGGATTATCTTCCCTCCGCCTCCTCCAGAGAGACGCTTATCATGGAAACTGGGAAGTAAATGTGAGCTCTGATTAGGATAAATGCAGGGGTGGCTCCAGGCTGAGCAGCGGGCAGCTCACCCCTCTCCTTTCCCGGGGATCCCCAGTGGGCATCCCGGTGGGAAGGGATGCCCTGAGCTGCAGTCCTTACTCCTTGGGCTTCACAGCTGGCTGGCAGGATTGATGCGAGGGTATCCGGCCATCCCTGTGCTGTCAGGATACTGGGGAGGGGTTTTGGGAGAGACCCCAAAGGTGATGCTCAGCAGCTGCTATTCGCTTGCTCCTGACTGAGAAATGAGCTCGCTACCTGTATAAATACCAAAGGATTTCACCCTAGAACGACGACACCTGTTACAGATACTCATCCCCAGTTGTATCACCTTATCTGCTAATTACCCAGTGGCATGTGCCACTCTGAGAAGTGACAGGCTCTTCCCTGGGTGCCGCCTGACGCTGCGCGGGTACGTGGCCGCGACGGGAGAAAGCTCTCTCTGAACGAGTCAGCAGCAGCCCGGTATGGTTATTATTACTGTTATTACTGTTATCTTCTCGCGGCGCCGTCACCACGCTGGGGATTTACTTTCAGACGGGGTGAGACACTTTCTCATTTGTTGTCTTTTTGGTTTTTTGCAACTGGTGATGAGATTTTCCCCCCTCTGAAAGCTGAGCTTCCAGACCAGCAGATTGGAGGGGAATGGGGTAGGACAGGATCAAAGAGAGAACAGGACAGGACAGGACAGGAATTAAAGTAAAATAAAGAAAAGTAAAGTAAAGTAATAATGGAATAGAATAGAATAGAATAGAATAGAATAGAATAGAATAGAATAGAATAGAATAGAATAGAATAGAATAGAATAGGATAGGATAGAAGTAGAATAGAATAAAAAATAAATGATAAAAGGAAACAAAACAAAATAGAATTAAAATAATTAATAAAAAAACCCCAAAATAGAATAGAATTAAAATAATGGAAAGGAAAGGAAAGGAAAGGAAAGGAAAGGAAAGGAAAGGAAAGGAAAGGAAAGGAAAGGAAAGGAAAGGAAAGGAAAGGAAAGGAAAGGAAAGGAAAGGAAAGGAAAGGAAAGGAAAGGAAAGGAAAGGAAAGGAAAGGAAAGGAAAGGAAAGGAAAGGAAAGGAAAGGAAAGGAAAAGAGTAAAGTAGAATAGAATAGAATAAAAAATAATTTATAAAAGGAAACAAAACAAAATAGAATTAAAATAATAAAAAAACCCAAAATAGAATAGAATAGAAATAAAGGAAAGGAAAGGAAAGGAAAGGAAAGGAAAGGAAAGGAAAGGAAAGGAAAGGAAAGGAAAGGAAAGGAAAGGAAAGGAAAGGAAAGGAAAGGAAAGGGGAAAGGAGTAAAGTAGAATAGAATAGAATAAAAAATAATTGATAAAAGGAAACAAAATAGAATAGAGTTAAAATAATAAAAAAACCCAAAATAGAATAGAATTGAAATAATGGAAAGGAAAGGGGAAAGGAAAGGAGTAAAATAGAATAGAATAGACTAGAATAAAAATAATTGCTAAAAGGAAACAAAATAGAATTTAAATAATTCATAAAACAAAACAAAATAGAATTAAAGCCATTTATAAACCAAAATTAAAAGAAAACAATAAAAAAGGAAAATAAAGTAAAATAAAACATGGAAGGATAGTGCCTGCCAGGAGGGGCTGGTGTCCATCCCATCCCATGCTTAGACACAAGGACCAAAGTCCTGTGACCGGTCTCCTGTCCAGGTCCCGGGATGACAGAGGTGACACAGGACAGTGTCACCCCAGATGGCCATGCACAGCCTCCCCCGCTGCTGTGGCGCAAAGGGGGCAGGTTTCATCCCCTCTGATGTTCGGAGAATCGAAACGCCTTAAATCACATCAGAGTTTTCTCGTGTGTGTTGTGCTAACTCCCCTGCGCTCTCGCAAGTGCAGGGGCTGGTTTTGTTTTTGTTTTAAATGGAAAGGAAAAAAACCCCAGGCGGAGCCGGCGGGAGCCCTCTCCTGATGCCCAGGGGATGTGTAAGCAAACATTCGCCTCCGGAAAGCTGTGCGGCACTGACACCTGGAGGGTTCCTCTGGGGCAGATGCACCCAGAAATCTATGAGGGTTTTTCCATCCATCGCTCCAGCGCGTTCCCGGGGCAGGGAAGGATGTGACAGCCAGGTGCCAAAGCCACCTCAGCTCAGATCCAGGACCCAGCTAGGGATGGGGTTTGCAAATAGTTTCTCAAAACTGGTGAAAAAAACATCTGAGCTGCTGGTGTCTGAGCCCAGGACACGGCTCGCACCGTGCAAACCCTCGGCAGTTCACCAAGGCTTTGCACCCTGAGGTTCGGCGGGTCCCGGTGCTGCCCATGAGCTGGCCACAAAGTGCCTCTGGTCCTTTGGGATGTGGTACCTCAAGACTCCCTCTACCCAAGGGCAAGCCTTGGCTCTGTGCCATGCTTTTATTTTTGCCTTCCTCCCTTGCTCTCCTGGACATTTCCCTGATCAATTCCGGGTATCAGACCGGCCGCTCATCTTTGAGAAGCCGAGCAAAATAAAGGAGGTCAGATAGTATCAGCCTCTGTGGGTCAAGCAAGTGCCTTCTCATTCAGAGCCTCAAGTGTTACCAGTAACTCCAGGGTTGAAATTCGCAGAACCACGTTGCATAAAGGGGACAGAGGTTGTTTTTCCTCCGCAGCCCCAGAACACAAGCGAAGCGATAACCAGGGGTGGATGTTGCAGAATAGGGGAAATAGCTCGGTGGGGAGGGAGCAGGGGGGAATGATGCCACTCTGCTATATTATTATCCCAGCGTTTGGGAGAAAATAGTTGGAGTTTGGTGTCACAGTGCAGCACCAGGGTTATATTGCACTGGCATTTGTTTCCATGAAGCCAAATGTCGCCCTCACCCTTTGCAGGGCCTGGGGGAGAGCGGGTTGGGAGGGAGTGTTTCATTTCTGTCCCCTCCTGAGCAGCTGCAGCACCGTGAAGCTGCTCTGAGCATCGCAGCAGCAGCGTTTCCCAAGCAGAATGAGTGCTGAGCAGTGGGACTTTCTGCACAGTTGAGGAGGCTTCTGGAGTGAGGTGGCCCCTCTGCTGAAAGTGGCTGTAAACAGCAGGCAGCAGTGCCAAAAATTCACTTTTTCAGGGGGTTTCTCCCTCTCCTCTCTGTGCTCGCCCCTGTCACTGTAAGACCAGCCTCTGGGAGGGACTTTTGATCTTTATTTTTCCATGCTTTTCTTTTTTCTTTCTTTCTTTTTTCTTCATGAAGAACCGCCTACATCTTTCTCTTAGAAGATAAATACTTGAGAAGTGAAACGGTTCTTCCTGTGCCTGTAAAGGGTGAAGAGCTCAGCTATTTCCCCTGCACAGTTTAACTTAAAAATAATAACCCATCAGAGCTTAAAAAAAACCCAGAAGCCAGCAGCAGCACAGGAGGTCACTGAGAACTTTCAAAAGGTTTTGAAGTTCCTTCCCTCTGTTTGTCCCCAGCATGTCCGGAGTGTGGGTGCCTCTCAGTGTGTTGGGGCAGGTAGGGTGTTTAACGCTGGGGAACTCGTCCCCCCCTTGACACAGTGGGTCTTACCCAGGCGGAGTCCCTTCACACCACAGTGATGCACATCCGAGTCGCAGGGGAGAGTCAGCATCAAAGGAGTTGAGTTTTGCCACCCAGGAGAGCGCATCCCCCACCAAAAAGCAGGGCTGCTCAGGGGCTTTATTGGTATTTTCAGAGCAGAGATGGGTTTTAAAGAAGCTGAGAGAAATCAGGAGGGAAAGGGAAACGATGAGGGAATAAATGCTCTGTCAACTACAACATGTGGAGTGTAGGGATAAAAACCTGAGAGAGGGCACAGAATCAGAGAGTCACAGGATCCCAGAATCGTAGGGGTTGGAAGGGAGCTCCACAGCTCGTCGGGTCCAACCCCCTGCCAAAGCAGGGTCCTTAGGACAGGTCGCACAGGTCAGTGTCCAGACAGGGCTGGAATCTCTCCAGAGAAGGAGACTCCACACCCCCTGGGCAGCCTGTCCCAGGGCTCCCTCACCCTCACTGGGAAGAAGTTCTTCCTCAGATTGGGGGGGAACTCCCTGTGCTCCAACTTGAGGCCATGGCCCCTTGTCCTGTCCCCACAGACACTGGGAAGAGGCTGGCCGTGTCCCCCTGTGTCCCACCCTTCAGCTATTGATAACCATTAATCAGATCCCCTCTCAGTCACCCTCTCTCAAGGCTGAACAGCAGCATTTGTATAAAAACCTGAGTGAGGACAGTGTTTGCCTGTATGTGTGATGTGTACCTCACACCAATCATCTCCTTGCTGCAAACCATGTGCAGAATTAATGCAAGAATTAATAGCTGCAAATTATTACTTTCCCTTTTGTGCTCAGAAGCCCTCCTGGGCCAGCCAGGGATGGGGTGCATGGGGCAGCAGGCCTATTCTCCTCCTTAAAGGAACCCTGGGTGGTGCTGAGGGTAAGGGCCAGACAGAGCCCTCTGCACTGCAGCCAGGTCCGGTCAGGGGAGATGTTGCTGTGGCCTTTCATAGAATCCTAGAATCACAGACTGGTCTGGGTTGGAAGAGACCCCAAAGATCACAGAGTTCCAAACCCCCTGCCACAGGCAGGGCCACCAACCTCCAGGCCTGGAGCTACACAAGGTTGCCCAGGGCCCCATCCAACCTGTTCTTCCTTGGCTGGGCAAGGGCAGCACCCCAGCGTGGGTAGCTTTAACTTTCCCTGTTTCCTTTCTGCTGCGGCAGCGGGCTGGGGCGATGTGACTGCAGCAAAAGTGAGAAAAGAGAAAAAAAAGTGTGCTGAGATGAGAAATGAGTTGGCTGCTGCCTTCACCCCACGGGCTGCCGAGGGCTCCGGCCCCCAGCGCTTGCAGTTGGTGCCGAAAACCAGTCTGCGGTGGGTATTTGGGGGTGATCTTTTATCACAGCACCTCCTGGCGCAACAGGGTGAGGGAATGAGGGGTGAGGGTGTCTGCTAACACGGTCTGTCGCCCCAGAGAGAGATTTTATCAGCAGTGCCCTGAAACTCCGCAGAGCTGTGTTTGAGTCACGGGTCCCCGAGCGCCCCGAATGACGGTGCTGCCCTCTGAGCCCTCCCTGGAGCAGCTCCCATGCTGCAGGATGCACCCAAGAATGTCTCTAATAATCCGTCCCTACTAATTTGGCTAATTGGGATTGATTGTTGGATAAAAAGCAGAAGGCACACATACACACCCCTCTCTCCCCACCCTAGGTAACGGGGACCTTCGGCAGCGGCACTGCGTGCTCAGTGCAGCCTGACCTCGTACCTTGCTTTCTGTGGCACAGTGACTAATTTTGCAGTGAAAGGAATTAATTCCTCATTGAATCATCATCAGCAGAACTTTGTAGGTTTTGTTTTTCATAGCTGGGGTATCGGCTCATCTCACTCTCTCAGAGAAGTGATGTCACATTTGGGGTGATTCGGGGCCAGCCTGCAGTTTGCAGCACACATGCTGCAACCAGGGCTTACACCCTGTGGACCCCTGAGCTGGGTAGAGGAGCACGGAGAGGTGCTCAGAGCTTGCCCCATCCATCAACCTGCTCTGGGCTGGGACCAGCAGCCAGAGACACAGCTCAGCCAGCAGCATCGTGCTCTCAGGCTGCCCCAAACCTTCTCCGCTGTGGCGGTGGGAGCCACCAGCATGGCATGACCAGCAGCCTTGAGCTGCCATGCTTTGGCCAAGACCCTTGATAAGCACCAGCCACCACTGGGCTGGCCCACGGCTTTTTCGTTTCGCTATTTTTGGGGCTGGCGATGTGGGAAAATTTGAAAGTGACGTGACTAATCTCGCCTCACCGCGGCTCAGCTCCCCAGCTCGGCTGGAAACCACAGAGCTCTCCCCAGTTGCCGGCTCGTACGCAAGGGTGCTTTGTGCCATGGTGCCATGGGGGATGGATCCTGCAGCCCCTGTGTGCTTCCAGCTCCCCCTCGCCCAGGAGGCAGCAGTTGGGGCCAGCAGAGCTCAGGGGGGTGGGGGTACCTGGCTCTGAGCATCACAGAGGGGTTATGGGCTTTCCTTCTCCTGCAAACTGTGGGGGGTGGCTCCTGAGCTTGGGACAGGCTGCTCCCTGGTTTGCTTCCTTTCGGGCTGACCCCAGGGATTTCAGCTATCTGGGGTACTGGCACCAGCGGGATGCAATCAGTGCCTAGGAACTGATGGGCAGGCAGCACTCCATTATTGTCACAAGGAGCTCAGCACTCTTGGGAGTTACATCCCCAAAGGTGCTGGACCCCAGACACACTGGTGCTGTGCACTGTCCTGACTGTCGCTGCTTTGGCCATCAGGGTCCCTGTCTGCATGGGATCCCCATGTACAGAGCATCCCGTATGCACGCAGGGTCCCTGTGTGCAGAGCATCCCATACATGCATGGGATCCCCTATATTCTTTGGGCCCACAATGCTGGCAGCCTCCCACGAGTGTCAGGTCCCTTATGTGTGTAAAGTCCCCTATGCCTATATATACATAAACATATATACATATATATATCTATATAGCTATATATATAGTCCTTACCTCTCTGATGCTGACTCCACAGAAGTTGCTCACAGCTGGAGCCCACATGCTGGAGCTGCGTTCCTGCACCAAAGCCCCAGCTGGCTTGTCTGCAAAAGCCCAGCCTCTCATTGTGGAGCCTCTGTTAAAACGTCTTGTAAAAACCCAAACACAAGTGGTGTAGCAGAAGCAAGGTGCCCAGAGATCCCATGGAAGGAACTTGAGTGGAGTTTTCCCTGCTCAGAGTGGGCTGCTGGGCGATACTGCGAAGGATCGCAGGGTGATGTTGCAGGGTCAGGATTGGGATCATGGTTTCTCCCGGGGGCTTTTAAAAGGGCACTTTGATAAAGTGACAGCAAATCCTTAAGTTCGTTCTATTATTTCAAACATAAGGGAAATGCATAAAATCAGAGAATCATAGACTGATCTGGGTTGGAAGGGACCCCAAAGATCACAGAGTTCCAACCCCCTGCCACAGGCAGGGCCACCAACCTCCAGGCATGACCTACACAAGGTTGAATACAAGTTTCTCTCCTACAAAACAACATCGTTTACATGAATTTGCCTTAAAAGCAAACTCTTAAAAAGGCAGCTTTTCACTCAGGTTGCTTTTGTGTAGAATCTGGGAGAGGCATAACAACTCTTTAAATGGAGTCTTCAGATGGAGAAGATGTTCCTTCCTTCTCCAGATCCAGATCACGATCAGCCTCATCAAATTTAATTAATCCAGCCAACCTCCCATCCGTAGGAGCAGTGGAGCAGCCCGGTGCTGGTGGGATGCAGTAGCTACTTTCCATCGTAGCAAGGAATAGTTTTCCTGGGTTACAAAACATTCACTGCTGCTTTTGTTTGTGTGTTGCTTTTTCCTGAACTGATCTAAGCAAAGAAAACTCGTTACAATTCTTTTTCCAGCCAGGGGAAATTTTTTGGTTTGATAATTTCACTCAGATTTTGACTCGTGACCTTCTGTGCTACTTTTTGCTGAGATGAGCTTTAAACTTTCAAGAGGAAAAACAATACCTCTGTCAAGCCAGCAAAGTACAACTCCTTGTTCTTAGCATGTCACAACTAACTAGATCAATCTTTAAAGAATCATTCAAAGCTCTTGCTAGCACAAGGTGCTTTCCAGATGATGTTTGATTCCAATCTCTTGCTATTTCCTGATTAAATACTCACATTTTGTTTTAAAAAACTAACCCTCCTCCATCATTCTGAACACCCAGCACTGTGCTGGCATGCTTAGATAACCCCCAGGGCTGCCCGTGGCTGGAGCATGCTGCTGGATGTACATGATGTGGGATGGGATGGCATGGGATGGGGTGGGATGGGAGCAAAGGCGAAGGATGCTGTCCCTGGACGGGCACCTTGGGAGCTGAATAACACTGCAGCTCCCATCGTGAGGGTGGTCCTCCTGTGAAAGCCCTGCTGGGTTTGGGTGTGCTCAGCGGAAGGAGAGTTTTCTAGCTAGCCTGGAGCTGCTATCGCAATCAGACACCCGTGTGTGAGCGGTGAGGTCTCCTAATTTTGCCTTGCCAACAATTAGTCTGCCTTAATAATTAATGCCACGGCTTCTTCTCTTTGCTCATCCAATTACCTCTAGTTATTAAAGTCACTTCTTGGCTTCAAAGCAGGAGCTTCCTCCCTCACATAAGGAGTCTTTTATTTTATTTTTAATTATTTTCAGCCAGGCTGGTGGGGGCTGATGAATGCCGCTGGGGTGATGCACTGCGGTGGCGGGGCCTGCCCCAGGGCCAGGCCTGCCCCAGAGCCAGGCCGCACCGGCTGCTGGCACGAGGCCTGCAGGGACCAGAGCGGTCACCACTCACGGGAGAGGTCACCACTCGCTGGAGAGGTGGGCACAGCTCAGGAAAGCTGCAATTTGCCAAGTTTTAGCAGGGAAAAGGTGCCCTCTGGGCTTGCAAAACCCATTCTGCTGCACTGTCCCCTCTGGCGATGTGTCTTTATTTCAGTAGCGAGGTCATTGGCCGACCTGCCCTCAAAGAACTGCATGGGGAGAGATGAGACACAGCTCTCTGTGTGGGGGGAGATGAGACACAGCTCTCCTCAGAGCCCTTTCATGTCCCCCCTTGGGTGCCAAGGGATGGGAAGTGACTTGGGGTGACCTGGAGTTGATGCTGTGTCACTGGGCACCAGCTGAGCCACTTTGGGGGGTAGTCAGCAGCTCCGTCACTGCTGCTCTGAGCTGTATTGACACGTGGCTTTGGGGAGGAGATGCAATAAGATGCATCACCAAACCGCAGCGCATCGTCCTGATGCCCCGACCAGCACCACCCATGTCCTCCCCAGGGAACCTGCTGAGAGGCCACCGACTGCCCTCCTGTTAAAGCAGAAACCCTTTACCTCGGGTTAGTTTTACGGTGTAAAGGCATCGCCAGCTGCTAAGTTCTGGCCCTGAAAAGCCTCTTCAAGGCTCACGGGCTGCAGCTGATTTCACAAAATCTTGACCTTGTAAAAAAAAGAGGAATTGATACCATTTCTCTGGCATATGGCTTTCAATTAACGAGGTACGATTACACAGCACAGCGCTGTGAGGCAGCCACAGCACATCTGGTGAAGACCAGGAGCTGCAGACAAGGCCATGGACCGCAGCTGTTCACAGCTGAGGTGTTTCAGCTGGGGAGACACGCTGAAGGAGTATTCTTGGCTTCTCCAGATCATACAATCATAGGGGTTGGAAGGGACCTCAAGAGATCATTTGGTCCAACCCCCTGCCAAAGCAGGGTTCCTAGCTCATATTGCACAGATAGGTGTTCAGACAGGTCTGGAATATCTCCAGAGATCCTTGTGCAATGTTTCCTTCTTCCCTTGGTTAGTTCAATGTGGGAGATGGGTTCCTGTAACCAGCTCCTAAATGATATTCTTGTCTTGCCTTCCCTGAGCATCATTCCCCACCAGCTTTTTATGACTTCAGAGAGTAAGAGAAGAGTTTTGGGGAGAGGCAAGTGCAAATGTAGAAGGGACATGGGGAAAGCCAGCTCTTCTTACTGGGGCAAAATCTCGCATCCCATCTGAACTGGTGGAAAATCTGAGTAACTGAGCTGCAACCTGTTGTACTACCAAGATATACCATGTTCTGCTTTGGTGGGGAAGAAGGATAGTCTGTTCCTTCTCTGTAACCGCCCGTGCTGCTCAGCGTTGAGGTATCCTGTGGATCAGCATCAGAAATGCTGAGCTACCTTCCTTGTAGTCTGTGTCTTCTGACATTGCTCTGAAAGCTGTTAATGGTGGACAGGCAGGGATGCTGGCTGGTGGCTGGTGCTGTGCTATGGGAAGGTGTACGTGGGAAGGAAAGATCTGCCCCACGTTGAACTGCAGGCATGCTTTTCAGAGCAGCTCAGCACTGAGCTCCTTCTGCTCCAGTGTCACGTTAAAAGTGTACACGTAGAGCTGTGCATCCCTAATTTAGGTTTTCTGGCTTTTTAAAGAAGCTAAACCATAGCTAATTTTAGAAATATCACTGAAAGGCTATTCTTCATCTCATTTTTTGGGCAAGAATAGTAGAGGCTCAGAGCTCCAAACATGTGTTTAACTACACAGAAGCCAGCCCAGTGCTGCTCTCAATGGGAAAACCACAAGCCTGTGGCCCTGCTGCAGGACAGGGATGCCTGTACCACACCAGTTTGTGCTGGGGAGGGGGTTTACATTGCCAGTATCCCACTGTACACAGTAAATCTACACCTGGTAAGCATCAGGAATCAGGGCTTTCATTCATTCCTAAATGCAAACCTGCATGCCTCTTGGGTTTGATTTGCATGAGCAACCCTTTGTGGGAAAGACAGATGTAAAGCGGCGTCTCCCTCCGTCTGTTTTCCTTTCTGCTCCATGGGTTCCCTCCTCAGAGCAGCAATGCAAAACACAGGACTAGCCCAGAGCTCTTAGGCTGCCACACGAGCAGCTGGGAGAGGTCCAGGATGGATCCTCCGGAACCATCAGCTCCAGCTGCACCACCTCCACCAAAGCCAACTGGCGTTCCGTGCTCACTCTGCCTGAGCAAAATCATTACCAAAGTAAAAGGCACCAGTGAATCAAGTCCAGAGGTGGTAAATGACTTGTCAAAAGTCATGCAGCAGATCATCTATTGATGTCCTGGTGGGACACAAGAGGTATGGTGAGCAACACCCAACTCCTAACCCCTGGAAAGCTGCCTTACCCTGGTCCGTTCTCATTTTCTCCCTCTTTTTGGGGTGCTGTCAGTCCTGTTTCTCTTCCTGGATTTATCTGGGATAAATCCTAGCATTCCACCACCAAGGTGAAGTCAGTTTGGGTTTAAAGGCAACCATGGGCGAAACCAGGCATGTAGGGAGCAGCGTGAGATGCTCGAGGCGAGGAGGCTGGCGGTAGGCAGCAGCCTCTGTGTGTGTGTGTGTGTGTGTGTGTGTGTGTGTGTGTGTGTGTGTGTTCCTTACCACCGTGCAGCCCTTTTGAACAGGTTCCCCTCTCTCTGCTCCAACACGCCGAATTACTCCCTGTTGTGTTCACAGAAAAGCACCTTTTACAAAGATACTGGGCTCTGCCATGTGTAACCAGGAGTAGCTGCAAGAGGAGAGAGATATTTTTATTTCTTTTTAAAATTTTCCTGGGTTTGTGGCATTTCCAGCACTACCTCAGCTCCCTCTGGTCCTTCTCTCAGTGCTGGAGCTGGGACCTTGGGAGGGGGATTTCAGCCCAAGGGCTCGCTGGAGACCGCATCAGGTTGTCAGAGGCATTGCCCTCGGTCAGCGTGGCTCTCCCTGCTTGAGAGCCCCGGTTAGGAAAGCCCAAACGTGGCTTTCAGGGTGATTGTGCAGGATGTGAAAGTCCAGATTTAGAGCCTTGTGGCAGCACAAGGCAGAAACCAAGAGCGATGTGTTGGGTAACACGCTCGGGGCATTCATCCTGGAATAAAGGATGCTGGAAATGAATGGGAACAAGCTCTGAAATTTGAAAGCATGCTGATGTGAGCTGGTTTCCACCTACCTGTGCAACCACCTCTGTCAGTGTTTGGCTGATGGATTTTCCTTGCAGGATGCCGTGGTGGGGTTTAGGTGGTCAGGGGCACTTTGTGCCTTGCTTTTGAGAGGCGCTGGGGGACTTTTAAGTCACTCCCAGCCTCACTTGCAAGGACAGGACTGCAAAAGGCACGGTCCCTCCTCGCTCACAGAGCCTGATGACTCCTGAGCCCTCTCCCTCCTTGTGTCTTGCAGTCCAACAAAGTCCCTGTCGTGCAGCCGTCCCACGGAGTCCACCCGCTCACCCCGCTCATCCCCTACGGCAACGACCACTTCAGCCACGGCTCCCACTCGCCCCACTTGCCTGCTGACATCAACCAGAAACAAGGTAATGGCATGGCTGGGGATCTGTGTGGTGGGAGGGGGACAGTGCTGGGAGACCCCTGAGATCAAGGCTGTCACCTTCCTGGTCAATCAATGGGAAAAGCCAAGAGCTTCCATCAACAGGGGCACTGCTTAGCAGCAAGAGTTTGTTTGACTGCTTGGCAATACTATGTGACCCTGGTCAAGAGGAGTTTGATATCAAAAGTGTTGACACTGCTGCTTGATGGAGGGTGCTCAGTTCTCAGTGCAGGCTGTCCTGAAGCCTGAGACCAGCCCAGAGCCTGCGAGATGATGCGTAAGAGTCAACCAGAAAATGGAAAGTTATCTTTCCTTTGACTCATACCCAAACTGTTGTCAGGTTGTCATTTTGAGAAAATAAATGCTTGAAACAGGAAATATTTTGACTAAATAGGATCAGTGTCTGATAGCTTAACTGGATTGTTCTGCGTGTGCCTTTGTAGCCACACGTTATGTGGTTGTCACACAGTTGGGCTCTTCGGGTTCCTGTGTGAGGCTGGGACACGTCAATTAGCTCATGAAGCTACAGAGGAAAGTACAGTAGGTAGAGGTTAAACCCTGAACTGTAAAATATAGGTACAAGCACAGGAATTCACCTCAGCCCATCATTCCTCATGGGTTACTGGCAAGCGGAGCGTAAAGCCACACTTCTCTCAACCTTAGTGCAGCAGAATCTTCCAGCTCAACAGCAGGATCTGTTCAGATCACCCAGGATTTTGCACAAGCCTGGTCTTGATTTCATATGGAGCAAGCAAATCCAGAGTTTTGTGTCCAGGTACATTCCAGAAGGGATTCTGGGTCCATTGGAGCACAAAATTCAGAGCAGAAACGGAGGCACAAACCCAACTGCTGTGATTTGGGCAAAAGCCTCCACCCAAGAGTGGTCCAAAATGTCTCAGAGAGGTCAGCATCATTGCTGAAATGATGGGGTATCAAGGATGCTTTTGGATGGAGCCCAGGCTGAGCTATCCCTGGTCTGAACCCAGTGTTCTGGACTGCTCAGGGATGCTGATGGGGAGGATTTAGATCCAGTGTAAGAGATACCCAGGCACATCCTGATTTTCTTCCAGCCAGCACATTGCTTGTCAGCCACCAGAGCATAACCAACAGTAAAATAGGAAGCCTTAACAAAATAAACCTATTAAAAGCTCAGCTAGTGGCACATTTCTGAATCTCAGGAGGAAGTGTGCAGATTTCAAGTCTCCTAGGAAGGTGACCCAGCACACCTTCCTTCACTCAGAGAGCCCCTCTGTGAGCTGTCCCCAGGGGCTCTGTTAGCCTGGAGAGCCTTAAGCAGTGCGGGAGCCACTCACCCCAGGGATATGCTGGTTACATCCCTCTGTGGAGGCTGTGATCAGCGCTGGGGTGGTCCCTGAGCATTCATCTCTAATTCTGGGAGGCTGTCCCTTGGCTGCACATCCACCCGCACCCTCAGTGCAGGCACTTTCCAGTCTCCCCTTTCCCATTTAGCCTGTACATTTACATCAGAGGCAGAGGGAGTCTGTCCATCCTGGAGCACCTCCAGGTCCTATTTATGGGGTAGATCACACCACCATCCTCAGCTGGAACCTGCCTTCATGGTGCAGCTGTGATCAGCTTCTCAGCCCCCCACATCCCATCCCTGCTGGGGGGAGGTTTTCCTTCCCCATTCCCTCTGGATGTGTCCCACCTCTTATTTTCCAGGCTGAAATATCTCCCATTATCACCTAGTGTAAGCACTGGAGAGTCACCATTGTCCTCATTCTCACAGCATCCCTTTAAAGTGTTTCACAGTAGCCCAAGGACACACAGACAAGGAAATACAAGCAGGATCTTCTGAGTCAGTGGCTGGTGCCCCGACCACTGGGCCAGCAAGAATAACTTGTGCTCTGGCTTACGCAACTGGTATTGTTGGAGGTCCAAAGCTCAGGAAATCCTGGCAGCTGCCTAACACAGATCCTGGTTTCATTTGACCTTCAAAGGGGGCTGCTGCCTCCCACGTGAGCACAGCTGTAGGTCAACCTCGTAGGAAGTTCCACACTCCTTTCACTTCAGATAGATGCTCACTTTAGCTGAGTCCTAGTGAGATGCTTGGAATCTGTCGGTGTCATTCCCAATTAATAATTCATCATTAATAGACCTAGGAGGATAATCCAGACTTCTGAGCTTGCAAACTGCAATTTATTTACTGCCCAGGAGTTCCTGTCTGAGGCTCGTGAGCAGTCAGCACTGCACGGTGCTGGAGCAGAGCTCAGCCCCAGTTTCCCTCTGGTTTTCACATCTGGGGGTCAGCTGGAGGCAGCACCTCACTTGTCTTGAGTCCCACCCACAGCCCTCCGCCCTATGGGCTGTTTCCAAGTCCTGATAGAAATGGATAGGTGCTGTGGCTGTCTCCTCTGGCCATGCCACTGTGCCAGCAGCTTTGAAGATCACACAGGGATTCCCCGTGCAAAGGGTGAATTCCCAGCTGGCACCATACCCACCTCTGCAGCTCCTTGGCACCCAGAGCTGGTGAAAGGGTTGCTTTGAATGAGGACTGGAGTTGTTTAAAATCGAGATGGAAGTGATGCCTGCTGGAGCATCCCCCCTGCCTGCTCACGGGGGGTCCTGGGGGTGACTGACGGGAAGGGGGTGTAGGAAGGGCTCAGTGGGATGGGGGAGGGCAGGGGGATGTCTGTGGTCCATCAGATCCTTACCGAGGCAGGTTGCTGCTTGGCCTCAGAGTGGCACAGAGCAAGAGTGCTGCTTGTGCAGGAGCACGCTGCCTTCCCCACCCAGTCACACAGAATTACAGAGTCATAGGGTTGGAAAAGCCCTTTAAGATCATGGAGTCCAACCATCCCTGTCCTGTGCTAAACCTGAGCACCCTGAGCACCTCATCTCCCTGTCTGTTAAACACACCCAGGGGTGGGGACTCAAGCCCCTCTCTGGGCAGCCTGTTCCAGGACCTGAGGACTCACACGAGTGCTCGTGACTCTGCAGCCACACAGACAACCCACCACAACCCCACAGAGAGAACCCTGGCAATGAAAAGGGCCATTTTGATACCCTGCCACGTGCAGGCAGCTATTTCACAGATACTACCTGCTGCCCACAGGTGCCCACAGACGGAGCAGCCCTGGGAGGGGGGGGTTGGGAGCAGTGTGGGTCAGCCAGGGAGTGTGGGGCTGGGTCCAACTCATCTCCTTCTCCTTTCTCCCAGGAGTGCACCGTCCTTCCCAGACCTCAGACATCCCTGGTTTCTACCCCCTCCCTCCCGGTGGAGTCGGACAGATCACGCCGTCGATGGGATGGTGAGTGTGGAGGGCTCGTCCCTGCCTAGCCCCCAGTCCACCAGCCGCTCTGTACTGGGGATGGTGTATTGAACACAGCACATGCAGCTCTTCTCTGTAACCACCACAGCACTTTCACCCTGTCTTCATTCATCCCTTCTGCACGCTGTGTGATGGGGAGGAGGTGTTAGTCCTGGTGTAGAGACGGGCAGCAGATCTGCAGAGAGGTTGAGGGCTGGGGCATCCCTGGAGCAGGGTTACAGCCTCTCAATTCACAACCATCTCCTGCCTTCTGTCTAGCTGCCTGTGTGTAGGAAACCCATGGAGTGCATCGTACCCACCTCTCCTAATCACAAGAACAGCCTCTCTTTTTCAGGAGGAGGTCACTTTCTCCCTCTCTGGGGTTTTCAGCACTAACAGTGGTTTCCCTCACTGGGTCACTGTGAGGTGTCACCTAATGGGGTGCTCCAACCACCAGGCCATGGTGCTTCTCAGGCTCTGATGCAATGAAAAAAATACATCACAGCAGAGACCTGTGCCCATGAACCACCCTAATACCCACCACAGCCTGGCTGTGGCACAGCCCCCTACCTGGGGGGGACAGGGTGGGAGGGGCTGTAAACAAGAGTACTCCCAAAAAATCACCCCTGGATGAGCCAGCTCCAAGGAGCATCCCACAGAGTAAAGCCTGTTGGCTTTACTGCCCCAGGACATGGGTTAAAAATACATGGCTGTGTGCTCTGTGGTCACTGCCACAGATCCCTTTTGTCACCAGATCCCTGCCACTGATCCCTTTTGTCACTGGGATCACGGGCACAGTGAGGGAGCAGGTCTGGCCAGCGGTGCCGTGTGTGCACCGTCCTCCCTCAGATTCATTTTTAATCCAAATGGGTGATGCAGGGACCTTGCAGAGGTTCAGGGGGAGGCTGGTGGTGGCCACAGGCAGCAGGTCAGGGTGGCTGGGACAGGGGGACAGTGCAGGGAGGGCAATTGTGGGGGCAGACAGCCAGATCCTCCCTGGTGCCAGGTGATCAAGCTCCAGCAAAGCCCAGCCCAGGTACAGGAGCTTATGGCAAACCAGGAGAGGTGAAGCACATTAAAACACAAAGTAAATCATTAGCTTTTTGTTTTGTTGATGAATTTCGAGTTCCAGATAACGTAACCACATGGAAAGAGAGGCTGAGGCCTTTGATACAGAGTTTGGCTTCACAAGGATTATGTTTTGCCTTCTGTGCTAAATCTGCTACTCTTGGGTGATGACTTAACTCCTCATATGGTGTGATTCATCCTCAGGAAAAACAAGTACTGGGGTGACTGTGCTAGGTAACATGAAAGGAGGAGTTGGGGGTGAGGAATTGCCAAATGCAAGGTCTGCTCTTGGGGTGTGATGCTGGAAAGGCATCTGGTTTGCACAGAGGCTTGGTCACTCGGTTGGTGGCAGAGGGAGTTTGAGGTTGCTGAGAGCTGCTCCAGCATCTCCGGGGTTTGGCATCCTCAAGCAACCTCGTCAGGCACGTTCATTAGTGACTAATGGAGCAGATATGGTAAAGCAATTAATGGCCTGACGGGGCGGAGAGTAGCACCTTGAAGCATGTGTGTCTGTAATGGAGCCTTTGCTCATCCTTTCGCCTGCCCAAAATTCAGGGAGAGAGCCCAAATCCCACTCCTGGCATGGACAGGGGAAGAAGTCCTGAAGCCTGTCATGTTTTGGGCAGTGTTGACCCCCCCTCATGCAGGAGGCAGTGGGTGGCAGGTGCCGTGTGCCGGGGATGCTCACACCGATGCTGCCAAACCAGGGTGGCCACACACACTGGAAGCAGCTTTTCCTCTGTGAGCTGGCAGGCAGGAGCCAGGCAGAAACAGGCTTTGTTCTCACCCAGCGCTTCAGGAGGAGGAGCTGCCATCCCTCTCTAATTAGTTGGGAGAGTCCAGTCGAGTGAGTTTTGCTCACAGGAGCCTGGCAGCAAACATCAGCCAGGAGCCTGCGAACCGTGTCACCCACCCGCTCCCTGGGCGAGCAGTGGCAGTGCCATGGCAGCCCCTCCACAGCCATCCCACCACCCCTTTTCTTCCAAGAGCCACCCTCCCACTGCTGAGCAACACAGGCTGTAACCACACATTCCCAACCATCAGGGATTCATTTGGCAGCTGCATTCATCTCTATGAGGAAAGGCTGAGTGAGCTGGGACTGTTCAACCTGGAGAAAAGAAGACTGAGGGGGGATCTTATTAATGTCTGTAAATATCTTAAGGATGGGATGCAGGGGAAATGGCCAGCCCCTTTTCAGTGTCTGTGGGGACAGGACAAGGGGCAATGGCTGCAAGTTGGAGCATAGGAAGTTCTGCACCAACATGCAGAAGAGCTTCTTCCCAGTGAGGGTGAGGGAGCCCTGGGACAGGCTGCCCAGGGGGTGTGGAGTCTCCTTCCCTGGAGAGATCCAGCCCCGTCTGGATGTCGACCTGTGTGACCTGTCCTAGGGAGCTGCTTTGGCAGGGGGTTGGACCTGATGAGCTCTCCAGGTCCCTTCCAACCTCTGTGATTCTATGATTCTATGATGAATTTGCACATCAGGATCCCTTTGGCTGGTACCCCGAGTGTCCGGCTCCTTCTCCATCCCTGTGTCTCCCCCTCCGTGGTAACACGTGTCCCTTCTGGATCAGCTCCGAGTGTTTGCCCAGCCCTGGGGCTGCCGCCTTTGACTTCAAAGGTTGTTTCAGTTTCCCGGTGCGCGGTAGCACTTGGCTGTTGGCTGGTGTGTTTATACCCACCGACATCTAAGGGGTGGGAGAGGGCTTCTGCCTGGCAGGGTGTAAACAGAGCCCCGCCACCCCGGCTGCTTCTCCTGCAGACAGATCCTGCAGATTTCGGTCAAGCTGAGGCACAGACAGAACCCTCCTTCCGCCCCAGCACAGCTCGAGGGCCTGACTGCTGCAGTGCTGTCGTTATTCCTCTTCAGGGCAGGAACTGGCTTTAGCCCCTGAGAAATCCCTAGCATCCCTGAGCTTGGTGCTTCATCACACTTAATCATCACGGGCTTTTAATAATTATTGTTTATTAGAGCCCAAAAATAGCCAGCGCTGGTCTTAGGCACAGCTCTGTGCAGAGAAGCGTGGGCTTGAGCACCCCATTGTGCCCTCCTCCTCAGGCATCTGGGGTTCCATGCATGGTTTTAAGCTGGGAGCATCTTTTGGCAGGTTTGCAGAAGAAGCCAAGGTATTTTGGACCGATCTCCATATGAAAACAGGGCGGGAGGAGGGGGAGTTTCCCTTGCTGGGAACAAGGAACTTCCTGCATAGTTATTTTACTATCTCAAAAGTAATTTCCAGCTCCACGTCTGGTACATGCCCAGTCCCCTGGATGAAACAATTTTCAAAAGAAACATAGGACCAAGTTTTTGGCTTGGTTAAAAATTACAGGTGCCCTTAAAAGGAAATGCTGGAGAAATACAAGCTCTTCTGAAGCACTTATAGGGTGGGGAGAGTAGGTGTTTTATATCCAGGTACTGGGACATTCCCATGCTTGGGCATTCTCCCAGTACTGCTCCTGACTGTGTGGCCTCATGTGTACTGCACAGAGAGAGACTCTGACCAGGTTCTTTTATTTTTTGGTCAAACTGTGCTCCTTTCAACACCTTCTTCTGTGCAGTAGTGAATTCCCCTCCGTTTTCAGCACACCTCCATAGTTTGCATTTCAGCAGGATAAACTCAAAAGCTGCAGTGTTACTCAGCACCAGGGATGGAGGGGGGGTGTCAGAGCTGGACCAAACCTTTGCAGGGATGCTAAGCTTCTCCCAAAATAAAGCCCAAGTCCTGTGCTGCCCTTGGAACCCAGGGGACATCCCTGAGCATCCCATCAGGCAGAGCTCCTGGGGCATCAGTGCTCTGATTTCCCTTAGCAAAGGGGGTCTGTAGGAAACACCCACGTAGCTGTGGATACTTTATAGCCTCTTTCTTCCCGATCCCAGGCAGAGCCAGTCTGTCTATCCGCTCCCGTCATGTGGATTTAGACAGCCGTATTCGTCAGCGCTTTCTGCTGGGGCTTCTTTCTCCAGGTGAGTATGAGCTGTGTGAGCCAGGGCAGCAGCTCACCTGGTCTCACAGCTTGCAGTTTGTGCTGTAGGAGCTTGCAGCAGGACCACAGCCACCCAGGGACAGCCACACAACTTCCCCGGGGCAGCTGTGGGAAGAGAAGGTGCTTTAGGCAGTGCCTGGTCCAAAGAGTGGTCAGGGGATGGTGAGCATCCCAGGAGGATGCAAAGGGATTGGGTTTTAATCAGCAGAAGTCATACCCAAGCCAGAAACCCTTCAGCTCAGCATTGGGAAAAGAAAGAGCTGTTGCTGAGGATTTTACTCCTTGTCACTAACCCTAATCCTGACTGTTTCCCTGCCATCACCAGGCACTGAGTTTTGCTCTGTGGAGTGATCCCTTCTATTTGGTCTCAGCCTTAAAAGCAGGACAGGCAGCGATGTGCTGTCCTCCCATCAGCACAGGTCAGACCCTGCAATGGAAGCACAGCTCCTTCTCCCCCCAGTCCCATCCTCATTGAGCAGCGCAGGGCTGGTGCAACCAGGGGCCAGACCCTGTGCATGGGCAGGGGTCTGCAGGAGCTGGCTGCATCACTGCTCTGCATCCCCCTGTGAGGACCTGGCCCTGCCACAAGACCCACCTTAAATATTGAAGGGGTTGAGCCATGTACCACAGCCCCACACCGCTTGTACTGCAAGTTTATTGTCACCCAGGAGCAAATTTTGCCCTCTGTAAATATACACAGACTCCACTGACATCCCAGTGAGCAAAGTACATCCCCCATGGATGGAAACCACAGAGCCCAGCCCCTCTGGGAGTGCTGGTGGGCACAGCCCCCCTGGCTCCAGCGAGGAGGGATACCTGTGCCAGCTTTCGCTTCCGCTTTATGTTGTCCCAAAAAGCTGTTAGTGCAGGATTCCCACAGGAAAACCAGACAGCCCCTCACCCCTGCAACCATGGGGAAAAGACCTCCATCCAGGCAAGCCCTTAGCCCCGCAGCAGAGGTGAGGGAGCACTGCCAGCCCTCCTTACTCTAAGCAGCATCACTTTGCCCGGGAAGGTGAGAGAGGAGCTAAGGGGTCCCTGTGGAAGCCCAGCAGCTGCCCCCAGCCCAGCGCAGGAGCTCCTGCTCGCTGGATTTTGGGGTGGATTTTGCAGCACTGCTGCTGCACAGAAAGTACACCTGGTCAGATAAGGATCAGGCTGTGCTGGTGGATGAAATTAAACAGCTTTTCTTTTCGTGCCAGCATATCTAATGAACAGTTGATCTCCCATGGGCAATTCTGCCATCCCAAGCTGCAACCCTAAAGTGGCAAGCTTGGCAAAGCTGACTGCACTGGCTTTACCCTCTAAAACTCTGGAGAGAGCTAATGAAGTTTGAAAGCTAGCGAGACTTCTTGTGATCCCAGCCCCGTGTTGGCAGAGAGCATTGCTTGGGCACGGTGCACCTCCTAGAGTTGCAGTTCGGTTCATGTTCACACTGCAGGCTATTTCTGTTGAGAGAAAGGTGCAGGGGGGGGGGTCCTAAAAAGTCTCCCACCCAAACCCCAGGCTGAGTTTGTTGTTCCTCTCTGCAGCACTAATAAGATATTGCAGCAACAGCGATGGGAGCAGCTGACACCACTGGGTGATGTGCCCTTGATGTCGCTCAGGCTGGCTCCTGGGTACCTGGACCCTTTCCAGCCACGGCTCATCTGGCCGTGCCCACTGCTGGCATGGTGGGGGCAACCCAGGGGTGGTGGGCACTGCCTGCCCTGCACCAGCCTGGCAGCACCCAGAGGTTTGCTTTCCATGTCCTGTGCTTACCGTCTGCTTCTGCCTCGTCAGAGTGCCACCTCGTGAGACGCACCGCTCTGGCCGCCCCAGCATCCCTCCGCAGCGTCCCCAGCACCGCACTCCCAGCCTGGCTCACCCGCTCTCTGTTGCAGGTTCACCCACCCGCTGATGCTGGGCTCTGGCATGCACACCACTGGCATCCCACACCCCGCCATCGTGCCCCACTCTGGCAAGCAAGAGATGGAGCACTATGACCGAAACATGTAAGTTGGACGTGCCATCGGGTCTGGATGGTGCCAGCACCTTAACACCCGTTTAATTTATCCCTGTTAATGCTTGCACCCTGGGGAGGATGGATGAACACCAAGCTCTGCCTGCAACAGACAGCGGTGCACATCCGAGGCGCAGAAATCACACCCACCCCCCCAACCCATTCATGACGTTGGGTGGGTTTGGTGTTGGGTCTTCTGCTGAGTCGGAGGGTGGTGTGATGCTGACAACTCTTCTTTTGGTCCCAAGGAAACCTCAACCAGAACCAAAGAGAGAGAAGGAAGCCAAGAAGCCCACTATCAAGAAGCCCCTGAACGCTTTCATGTTGTATATGAAAGAAATGCGGGCGAAAGTCATTGCTGAATGCACCCTGAAGGAGAGCGCTGCTATCAACCAGATCTTGGGGAGAAGGGTAAGAGCATGTGGGGCTCAGCACCACCGTCCCAGCACAGCACCCCTGTCCCTTGCAGAGACCCTTAAGCATACCACAAGCATCTGCTTTGAAACCTGGGTGCTCTTCACAGAATCACCAGGTTGGAAAAGACCTTTGAGATCATCAAGTTCAACCATTCCCATCCTAAGCTAAACCAGATCCCTAAGCACCTCATCTACCCTTTTTTTAAACACATCCAGGGAAAGTGACTCAACCACCTCCCTGGGCAGCCTGTGCCAGGCCCTGACAACTCTTTCAGTATTTTTTTTTTCTAACATCTAACCTGACCCTGCCCTGGGGCAGCTTGAGCCCATTGCCCCTTGTCCTATCTCCTGTCCCCTGGCTGAAGAGACCATCCCCCACCTCTCTGCACCCTCCTGTCAGGTCAGTGGATGTGGGGAGAAGGTCTCCCCTCAGCCTCCTCTTCTCCAGGCTCAACACCCCCAGCTCCCTCAGCCACTCCACAGAGGATTTGCCCTCCAGCCCCTTCCCCAGCCTGGTTGCCCTTCTCTGCACTCACTCCAGGACCTCAATGTCCTTCTGATGGTGAGGAGCCCAGAACTGGACCCAGCACTCGAGCCTCACCAATGCTGAGTGTTATGCCTTAAAGATGTGCCCCGGAGCAGGGTGGCCATGGTGTGGATGGGATGAAAGGGGGCTGTGTCTCACCTCTGTCCTTGTCCTTGCAGTGGCACGCGCTGTCCCGGGAGGAGCAGGCCAAGTACTATGAACTGGCTCGCAAGGAACGGCAGCTCCACATGCAGCTCTACCCTGGCTGGTCTGCCAGAGACAACTACGTGAGTGGCTGCGCGGCTCCGGTCCCCTGGCACGGCCAGGAATTACCAGCGAGGGGGAAGTGGAGAGCTGGGGTTTGCCAGGCATCCCACCTATCCCTGGTAATGGGGTTCCTGATGGCCCAATACCTATGGAAATTCAAGTTTCAAGAATATTTGGAATGTTCTTTGGGCTGCTCCTCGTTGCATGTGTGCAGAGCAAATCCTGCAGCTCACACGCACCGTTTGTTTGCTGCTCGTCTGAGTGAATATGAGTAGAAAGGAAGGGGGAGGTTTTTAAGCGATGGGAATGACCTGTGGAAGTATAATTCCATGGAAACCCACCACTCTGAGCATCTCAAGAAGCTGCTGAGATACCTGCTGAGCAGGAGCAGAGCGTGGGGTATAGGGGTAGGAGCAGAAATGGGGTGGTGGGATGGCCGGGGTGGCTCAGTTGGGCACCCACAGCCTGCTCAGCTCCCTTCACTTAGTGACAGCACCTTGTTCCTCAGCTTGAAGTCACAGAGCTGGGTGAGTGGGGCTGAGCTCAGGAACACACTGTGGGTCTGGGGGGATTTGCCAGATTGCAGGCTGCTGGCTCTGTTGTGCAGGTTTGAAGGCAGCACACAGGGTGTCTGCCCGAGCCACACTCACAGGAGCACAAGAATAACTGGAATTAATTGCTAAAAAGGCAAACTAGGGGAGTTGTAAACTGCTGTGGATGAGTTGTAGCACATTTGGGATGTTAGAGAGAGCTGTTTTGACCCTGTATCTGAAATAGTGGCTGGTTTTGGAGGGAGTAGGGGTGGACTGGCCACACTGGCATGGCCAGGGTGCCTGGGGTCCCCTGCTCCCTGGGGAGAAGCAGTGACAGCTACTGGGCTGGCTGCAGGGACAAAGCTGCTTTGTGACTCATGGTAGGACCAACACTTGGGAAGCCTCTGAGCTAGTCTGGGGAATATTTAAAGGTCACTGCTAAGAAAAAAAAAAGAACTAATTTCCTCTTAGCTCTCTTAATCCCTTCAGTGGCACTGTGTTAAATGAGGTTCCATAGGTGTAGTGGTGCCCCAGAAGCACAGGATACACTCTGGGTCTTTTCTAGTGGCTTTCTTGACTCTTTGGATCTTACATGCCCAACGAGCTCATTAGAGACCTGAGGCAGAGCACACTTAAGTCCTCAGATGCCTGTCCATCCCTTCTAGGGCTCTGCCCTCTGATCTAAGGCTCCATCATTTCCCTCGGAGCCACTTGCTTTCCCCTGAGACCTGCACAGCATCCAGCCCACCCTGACCCAAGCTGTCCTTCCAGAAAGCCCAAACTCCACTGAGGGTGATGAAACACCCTTCAACAGGCCACCAAAAATCCCAAAAGCAAAAAAAAAACAACAACCCCAGAGGAAAGAGATGATTTGGAAAAAGGAGAGCTTATGGGATGTTCCCAGCCTGTTTTCCTGCGGCAGCACAGACATCCCTGCCTCCTTGCAAGCACAGACCAGGAGCTCAGCATCCACATGCAGCTTTGCAGGATGCTGATGCCCTCTGGGGCCACCTTTAAAGAAACCAGGGCAGCACCAAAGATGCTCTAAGGTTTCTCTAAGAGCAGCTCAGGAGGGCAGCAGCGAGGCACCAAGAGCATCCTCCATGGAAACCTGTCCCGTGGCATCCTTCACCTTGGCAAAGAGCCGGTTCCTTGCTCCAGAAGACTTTTCCCTCCATGGTTAACGGGCTCTGAAGGTGCCTGTTGGCTCTCCCAGCCCTGGAAAACAGCTGCTTAGAGTATTGTGGTTGTCAAAGATGCTTTTCTCTCCGGAGCTTGAGCAGGGAGGAGGGGGAATGTAGGTCACTCTTAACACGTGATGCGGAAATGGGGCAGGAAGTACAGTTGCTGCCACACCGGAGAAGCAGCTCACCGCAGCTCAGAGCTTTCCACCTTCACTCAAACCACAAGGAGTCATATAAAAAGTCACGGGTTAAAGGCAGCCCCATGAGCTGCCTGCTCCATGCAGGCCAGATTTGCTCCTGCGCCGCCGTGCCCTCGTTAATGAGCTCATTAGGAGATCAGGGGAGTTGCTGTGCATTGTGGCATTTAGTGAGGGAAGAAAACAGAAGGCTGAGAGATGGGTGCAGAGCTGCAAAAGCACCAAAATACAGGAGTATTATGTACAAATAAGCTTCTGGGGCTTTCCTAAAACTTTCTTTTTCGAATACCAGGAGGGATATCAGTGATATTCCAGAAGTTGCTCCATTCTGTGTTCCCAGGAGGAATAGCTGTGATACATGTTATGGAGCAATTTCTTTCCAGGCATAAAGCACCACATTAAAGCTCGTACTGGAGCTAGGGAAGGTGCCAGGGTGGGCCACGTGCTTCTCAGAGAGGTAATGAGGGAGGAGGAGGAAGAGTACACAGGGAGGATCAGCTGTTGATCAGACTTCCTCCGCTGCTTGCAGGAAACCTTGTTCAACACTATTAATCTCATTGAATCTATTTAATTACATTATCAATTAATTAATTAAAGCGATAATGGGTAGGATTCCCAGGCAAGACACATGAGGGTGGGCTGAGGAGGACGGGGAGGAGCTGGCAGAGGTGCTGAGTGGTGCAGGCACAGGAGCTGGCTTCATTACAGCTGGTTTGCACCCACCAGTGTTCTCTCTTGTGAATTCTTACACAGACTGACGTGCAATTTGGGGGGGTCACCTGGGTTTGCAGCATGGTGCTGGGCTGAGAAACACAGTGGGGAGCAGCATGTTGGGGAGAAGGTGCAGCAGGTGCAGGGGGTGGTAGCAGGAACTCGGTTGCTGCCCGCGCTGGGTTCCCTTCACTGCTCCTACGTACACACAGAGCTCGTGCAGGGTGGTCTGGGGGAGCCAGAATGCCTGTGGTGCCGGGTCTGGGGGTACTGGTTGTGAGAGGGTTGCTCCTGAGGAAGGTACGGCACGGTGTAAGTGCTGTGCCATGCAAAGGGCAGCTGCCTGTGTGCCTGCAAACACAAACGTGGGTGGTTGCTGTGAGAGTCTTCTGGGTTCCTGCTCAGGAACATGGGCCTGGGAGCTGGGGAGAGGAAAGGGATGTCCATGGGGATAAACCTGAGTGGGTCCCGTGCCATGATCCCCAGTTTCCCTCTCCCCACAATGGTGGCTGTTACAGCTGAGAACTCAGCCACTCGCTTGGGCAGCAGCACCCTCCCCCATCAGCCCGACCCAGCCCCAAAAACCCTGTGCAGCACCTTGGGAGTGCAGACTAACAGCCTGCACAGCGACTAACAGCCTTTCCTTTGGTTTCCTAGGGGAAAAAGAAGAGACGAACACGGGAAAAGCAGCAAGATTCCAACTCAGGTAAATGCAGTGACACTGCTGGGCACACCGTGCTGGCTGCCACTTGGGTTTTACTCAGGGTGGACAATCCACAGGCAAAGCGGTTGTCATGTTTTACTGTGTTTCCCTTTATTTCCTGAGCTTAATGAAAGGAGGATGTCTTTTTGTTCTTTGTTTTTTCTTTAAGACAAGGTAAATTACTATTTCTGAGACTTTTCCACAGGCACACTTGAATTAGACCATGGGTAGTTGGTGAAAACTGAGATTACTAGGTTTTGGTGAGCATATCACTTCATACAGACCAGCACTAACCTTAATCTATTCAAAACATCCAGGGGGAGCATCCCCATCAGCCAGACAGGTACCATTAATTAAAGAAAACTCTACTCAGATGCCTCAATATTGCATCTGGGTCTAAATACAGCAGATGGAAGATCACCCACAGGACTATCCCAAAGTGGGTTTTCATTTCCAAGTCACCTAGAGTTCAAGGCATAATACAGCCCAGTACCAGTTGTCTCCCTGTACCCCATTTATTCAAACAGGCCCTTTTGGCAGATGTCAGCTGGTCACACATGTTCCCACTGTCCCAACCTATTCCCATGCTGGTTTCTGAAGTGTTGCTGCCTTGCCAGGAGTATCTATTCCAGTAATACCCATTATAAACCATCGAGGGACTACCCTTTCCCACCACAGCATCACGTACACATGAAGTTAGACAGCCTGTTTATCCCAGTACATCCATTTTGTGGTTGCCCTCTAGCCTTACAAAGAGCTTTTCCCACTCCTCAGCCCACCAGTTCATTACTGCTCATTGCTCATACTTACATTTGGATGAAGTTAGGTCAGCCAGATGATGGGCTGTTGGCTTTCTGAGCAAACACTAGTTCTCTCTCCTTCCAGAAATGCTCCCTGGGGTGCTGTATGGCATGTGTGTGTGTGTGTATATATATATATATATATATATATCCATATATACCCTTGTCTGTGTGATACAAATGGTAATTTCACATTAGGGGTGGAAAGCCAACTGCTGGTTGGACAGAACAGGAGATGCTGGTGGTGGCTGAATGAAGGAACACGAATCCAGCAGAGAAATGTGCTCTTCAAATCCCATTCACAGATAAACCCCATGATGTGCCTGAAAGCAAACAGGCTTTCTTTAAATGAGTCCTGCAATGATGCAGTAAAATTGAAGCATTTTAGGAAAAGCCATGGAGAACAGTTTTTTTCAGGAGAACTGGAAGGGGAATGACCAGGGGCAGAGTAGAATAACCTGGGCCTGGGTCTCCTTGGTGCTACCTCTGCTTTCAGCCTGCTTCTGCAACATTTCCTCCTCTTCTTTTCCGTGCGCAGCCCGAGCTCGCTGGCAGCTCCATTTAGCCGGTGCTGGAAAGGCAGGGAGCAGGTAAGGATGCAGGCACAGAGGGCAGGCAGCACCTTTGGGGTTTGGCAGCTATTCCAAACTTTAAGAGACTCAAAAGAGTCATGAATTTCCCCATAACTGCCTATTTCCCCAAACCTCCTCAAGCTGCCAGCCCTGATCACTGATATTTGCCTAACCATCGCTTTTTTCCAGGAGAGTTGGTGCTGGTGCCAGTCTGTTGCAGGAGAAAAAAAAAAGATATTTAAAAAAGAAAAAAGGGATTATAGCCTGTTAGAAGTGTGTTAAAGTGGCTAAAATGATGTTGCCTCTTCTCTTCCTCCTGCTCCTCCTCCTCTTTGTGCCTCTGCCTTGCCCATTCTCCGCCACGCATGCTTCTGTGTTCAGATCCTGCCTCTCCTAAGAAATGCAGAGCTCGCTTTGGCCTCAACCAACAAACGGACTGGTGCGGCCCGTGCAGGTGTGTATCAGCATCTCCTCGCTGCTGGGGTGTTCCTGGGCGAGCGGGGTCGGCTCTCTGCGTGCTCCTGCACCCATCCTGGTGCTGGAGGGGGCTGCTCTGGCCAGGTGGGGGTGGGCTTTTCCTGGGGCGTCCTCAGGAGTTGTTGGCTGAGCTGCAAGGGTCAGGCTGCACCCTGGTTTCTTACCCCCCCCCCCGCCCAGGGCAGTGTTAGGGGTAGTGCTGTGTGTGTTCTTCAGTTGATGGGTGTTAAAAGCTTATTCCCAGGGTGAAGACGCCCCACAAGCCTGATGTGGGGCTTTCTTCCCCCATTAAAAGATTTCCCTCTCCATAAATAGCAACCTGGGGCCACAGGTGAGCAGTTAATGGATTTATTCCTCCTGTCTACGCTGGGGGTAACCATGCATTTCAAAATCTGGCTCTCCCTGACCCTGCAGTCTTTGCAGTGCCCACTGTGGGTTGGGACAGCCTTGAGCAGCAGCGTCTACAAGTGCCCTGTGCCTTGGGCTTCCAGGCAGTGGCAGTGCTGGGCCACAGGAAAGCTCACAGCGTGCCCCTCATGTTCCCACACAGGGGTCTGCCAATGCAGTCAGGCAGGAAAAGCCCCCAGGGTGCTTCTGGACCCAGCACCAGAGCCTCTCTGAGGTTTTCATAGTGCTTTCTTACACCAGCGGAGCTGGAATGGGAGTGCTGCTTCATGTGCTCACCATAGCTGAGTGTGACTAGAATCACTGTGTCTGCCCACATCTGCACCCCACAGCACGGGGTCCCGATGCAGCGCTGGCCTTGCTGGCACCCCGAGCTGTGGTCCCCAAGGTGAGCTCCCCTCCCTGCACCTCAGGGTGCTGTGCAGCAGCAAGGCTCCCTGCTCAGCGGGTGAACATTGTCTGGCACCGTTCTGTAACCGGTTCAGGTGCCTTGTTCATACTGTACCTGGAGCGAGGGCCAGTTGTGAGCCCATCAGTCCCACAGCAACACAGTCAGCTCCCCGCACCGCAGCGCAGGGCATGACACAGGGTCTTCAGGCAGTTCCTCCAGCTTCCCTCTGCTCTTTGCTCAGCTTCTCCTCTGCTTGGCCATTAACACGGGCTGCTGCAGCGCTCGCTCGGACACCTTCGCATGCTCCTGTTCAGCCTCTGCCTCCCAGTCCCGGGTCAGGCGCAGATATCCTGCAACTCCCCGTACTAACGTGCTGCTGCTGGCTCAAGGGCTCCAGTTCTGTGGGCTCCAGTTATGTGGGGCTCCAGTTGTACGGGCTCCAGTCACCTGCAGAGACCTTCTGCCAGAGGATTTCCACTCCATGGGAGAGGTTAACTGGTTATAACTGGGTGTTCCAGCTCTAGAGCTTTCACCCTCCTCCCACTCACTGCCCCCTGCAATCCAGGGTGCTGTAATTCCTCCTGGAGAGGGATGAATCCCTTTAGCTGTGTAACATCCACGTCAGCCACAGCCCACTGACCAGGTTGTTACCAACAGTATCGGATCTGCTCCCCCCACCCCGTTCTTTTAAATCAAACCAGTGAATCGATGCACAGATTTGTTATCATCTCAGTGGGTCATGGAAACTCCCCAACCTGCAGCTACTCCTGCGATGTCTCTGGGAAACACAGCTTCTCCTCAGGCTCCTCTGCTCCAGGAAATCCCACCCAGTGTAAAATAACCTCGGAGTTCAGTGTTTAGTTCAGCAGGGCTGTCGTGTTTCATATCGCATTAATTGGGTCACCGCGACTAACGATGACACTGACAGCAGGAACAGCACTTCTCGTGTTCATACCCAGTGCAGAGTCATGTTTAATACTGGGCTAGTTAATACGTATCCTAACACTGTCTCGTTTTTCATTAGTGAGATCAAAGAAAGGTGTGTGCCCACATTAGCAAGTTCTTCATTTGATCTGTTTTCCTCAAACAAGGCAGCAGAGGCAGGGAGCTGGGCGGGGGGGGGGGGGGGGAGGATGTTTGTTTTAGCTGTAAAGTCATTAATACTATCTCCAGCAGAGGAATTGTTCCCTTGCTGCTATTCAGGTGGCATCTGGAGAGCTCTTTTGTTGTAAAACTACACTGAGATGCTTGAGGACCGATAGCAGGTGACATGAGGGGTCTGTTGAGGTGAGAGAAGGAAAAGATGTTCAGCACAGAGAGGGTAAAGACAGTGTGGGATGGTGTGAGGGACCAGCTCTGGATAGCCAGAGTGGAGTATCCAGACATAGGAGATGATAACTGGGACTCTAAATATTCCTGGGCTTGATACTGCACAGCAGAATCGCCAAGGGATGTGGAGGAGCCATGCCCAAATCCTCTTAGAGCAGAGATGCTGTATGGCTTGTATGTTGGAGGTCCCCCAGATTGCAGCATACGAACACGTGGGGAAACTGAGGATCTTCTCCAGCGGATGGAGGGAGGCTGGTCCCTTCTGCTGCCATTGGGACCTGCCTGGGAGAGCTGGGCTGGCTCAGCCTGAAGAAGGCTGCTGCTGGGGGGAGCTCCGAGCCCCTTCTGGTCCCTCGAGGAGGGGCTCCGGGAGAGCTGCAGAGGGGCTGGTGCCCAGGTCAGAGAGGGCCAGGCTCGGGGGAACGGCCTTCAGCTGCAGGAGGGGGATGGAGAGGGGCTGGGAGGCAGAAATCCTTCCCCGTGAGGCTGGTGCAGCCCTGGCACAGGGTGCCCGCAGAAGATGGGGCTGGACCTGGCCAGGCTCAAGGCCAGTTTGGATGGGGCTTGGGGCACCCTGGACCGATGGGGGTGTCCCTGTCCGTGGCAGGGGGGCACGGGGAGAGCTGAGGGTCTTGCCTACCTCCCCGCGGGTGAGGGTCCTGCTCCGGGGGCGGGCCCGTGTGGCGCTGCGGTGAGACAATCTGCCCGCTCAGCCCCCGAAGCGGAGAACGCGACGGGGCTGGAGGGGAATGACCCCGCTCGGCTCCCGTCGGCGCGTTGCCTGTCGCGGCGGGTGGGTTCTTAATGTGACTTGTATTACCGCCGCGTGTGGGAGCCCCCGGCACCCCCCGGCCGGCACCCCCCGGCCGGCACCCCCCGGCCGGCACCCCCCGGCCGGCACCCCCCGGCCGGCACCCCCCGGCCGGCACCCCCCGGCCGGCACCCCTGCACCGCCCGTCCCGCCGCTACGGCGCCGCCTGGCGGGGCCGCTCAGCGCAGCAGCGAGGCCGCAGCCAGCGGGGGCGGCTCCCGGCCCCGCAGCCGAGGGGCGGCCCCGGCCGGGCAGGAGGCAGCGCCCGGCCCCGGGGAGCGCCCGGCCGGCGCCGAGCGCTGCTGTTTGTAGGCCCGGTGTGTGACCGTGACCTCACCCTTTATTCACAGATAACTCTCTCCACTGTTCTTAGGAGGAAAAAGAAGTGCATTCGGTACTTACAAGGAGAAGGACGCTGTGCCAGCCCCGTTTCTTCCGATGGAAGTGCTATAGACTCCCCTCCCTCCCCTCTGGACGCACTCCAATGCATCTCCTCTGCTTTCCCTTCAGACAAGCTCGCAGCCCCCGCTGACTCCGCACACAGAGAACAGCCCGACCCCTTCCCCGTCTCCACCCACCTCCCAACCGCCACCGGCTCCTCCAGACCCGGCACCAGGTGCTCTCCTGCGCCCACAGAGTCCCCTGCGTACAGCGCGGCCTCCACGGGGACATAGTCCCAGGCGCCCGGCCGCCTTGGCGAGACACCGGGCGCTGCGCTCACCACTGACAAGGACCAGAGGGGCCCGTCCACACCCCCACCTCACTGCAAAACACACAGTTAGGCGGCAGGATGACTTAAGGATGCTGGAAAACTCTTTTGGCTTTGGTTGGAGGGGTCTTTTTTCCTTTTGGGGGGGGGGGGGTGTGGGCGTTACAGATAGAAAATATATTTCAAAAGAGAAAAAAAAAAAAAAGGTAAAAAGTATTTGCCAAAATTTAAAGTGCTGATGAGTAAACAAGCCTTTTGTCCCTGCCCTGTGCTGCTTTATTTTTTGTTTGTTTGAGGGGTTTTTTTTTTGTTTAGTTTTTTACTGCATTATCTTCAAGCCCAGCAGAAAGCAGAGCCCAACTCCCCAGCTTGCTGCAGTAGATGCTGTCCCATCTCACACTGGCTTCCATCCCTGCCCTCCCAGCTGCTTTAAAGCATAGGCACTCAACTCAGATCCCTTGTAGTTGTTCTACCACAGAGCTGGAAAAGCCAGAATAGCATTTCTTTTTAAAGCCCTTATGCCTGAAAAGCAAACCCAGTGATGCTAGTGTTCTGACCTGAGCAGGTAATAAGAGGAATGAAATGTCTGAAGCAAGGAGGTGAATTGTTTAAACTTCTTGTGAACAGGAAGATCTTGTTTACAGGTGATAAGTATCCACACAGAGGTGTCCTGCTCCATGAGCAGACAGCACAGCAGAGGACAGGGCCTGCTAAGTGAAAGGACAGTGGCAGGAGCTCAGCCCCACCCCAGGAAGGTGTGATGGCCAGTGGCTCAGTGCAGGGTCTCCCTCGCCATCAGCAATTGTCCACCGCGGGTGTGGACAGCCAGAAACCTCACCAGATCGGCTGGGCAAAGCCTCCAAAAAAACTCAACCCAACTCTGTGCCTGTGCAGTGACAGGAGGGTGTGCAGGGAGCCCACAGCCCCAGGAGGCTCACCCAAGGCTGGGGACTGTGATGGCCCAAGGCCAGGGACCCCCACGGCCACCTTCTGCTGAGCCTCAGGCCTCTCTTCTGAGGGGCTCAAGCCCTGCCACCACACTCAGCTCTCCCCTTCCCCAGGGCACACTACCCCAACTCTTCACTTCAGGCAACATCCATCCACCCACCCCCTTTTTTTTCCCCCATGATTCACCATCCCACCTTTTTCCAACCCTCCTCCTGCTTTAAAGGACCCTCCCTCCCCACACACAACACTGCCCAGCATTAGGGCATATTCCTTCCAGCTTGAAAACATCCACCAGTTTCTGGTACCTTATTTATATTTTGAGTGTGATAAAAAGAAAAATAATACTGTGGACAGATCCTGGTGCCCCTCAACTGAGGGAAATTCCAAACTGGTCCAAGTTCTTGATTTACTCAAGGTTTACAGACTTCTCACAGACAGCACAATCTAGTACAGTGCAGATTTTCCTCCTGCATCACAAAACTAATGCATTCTATGCTGAAAAGAAAAAAATCACACAGAGGGAGAGGGGAGGTCTGGGGTGGTTTTCTTTTCTACTTTACCAAATAGATTTTAGAGTACTGAATACAACAATCCTGTAGTAATGTTATTGTAGAACTGGAGGAAATTGAAGATAATCTTTATAATGTACAAAATATTTTTGTATTTTTTTTCTTAATGCAAGAACAAACCCTAACTTTTTTATATTGGGCTAAAAATAACTTTTTAAACAAGTTTATGCCTCAAAGATTGAAAACTTTTTAAAAAATCATTAGCCTCTAGAGCAGCTTTGGGTTTATTCCCTGTATTTAGGTATTTTTGCTTGTAGTAGTGTTAGGTGTTTGTTGGGTTGTTTTTTTTTTAATTCCAGTTTTAGTTTAGAAGTTCTAAGCCTATTGCTTTATTCCTCCCCTGTGTAAATGTAACTTCAGAAGCACTGAAAGCTACATGCACAAGCCTGAAGAGCCATTTTTATGTTTAAAAGAATCCTTTTAACTCTTAGAGAAGTAGCATTACAGGAACAGACTGCCAACCACACACTTAGCCATGTACTTACTGCACTCAGAGGGTTAATTACACAGCACTAGATCAAGCTGCAATCTGCTCGTTGTTTAATTACTTTAGCAAGTTTCCCCAACAGTGGAAACTGAAGGGGTTTGCTGAACAGAGGTACTCAAGCTGATTCTTCCCAGATCTGACAGTCACTTGTTATCACTTCATTTATAAAAGAAAAACTCAGAAAAATTGCTTAAAAAGAAAATGAAGAGCTGTGTGTCAGCTCAGCACTTGTCACAAGACCCTCTGATGTCCAGTGCTGTGAAGTAAAGGCCAGAGATGAGGTCAGTGGCCAGTGTAACACTGGGGGTCAGCTGGCCTAACACCCCGTGGGGCTTCTGTGGGTGGGTGAAACCCAACTAGCAGCAGAGCAAAGGCAGGTATAAAAGCAGATGTGTAACAGCAGAGGAAGCTTTGGGAAAGTCCTGACCAGTGCTAAGCCACAGCTCCTGACCAAGGCCCAAGCAGTGCTAGCTGTCGCTCATTTCAGCATTCACCCACAATTTCAGGGCTACCCTGGCCCCCCAGAGTGCTGTGATGCCCACCTTGGTGCAGGCCTGTCTGCATTACAGCCCCCCCCCCTTGTCATTATCCCATCCCAGTCCTGAAAAATCTCAGCAAGAGCTACCATTCCCCTCTCAGGAGCCCTTCCTCCACCCACCTTTGGGCCAGGCTCTGCTCTAGACACAGGGCTTTACAGCCAGACCTTACCCTGTGCTCCCAGCTACTGCACTAGCAGCTCACAACACCCATCTGGGACACCAGAACACCTTCAGTTTATACTGGTGTAACTGAAAAAAATTTAATTTTTCATTATTTCCCACCCAAAAAAAAACCCCACACAAGAGACCTTGAAGCTGCCCCTTCCCAAGGCAAAACAGTGAGCCCAACCAGCTTGTTACACACCTCACAGCTGATAACAAACACCAAAACAAAGTCACTGCCCTTAATGCCAAAAAGAAGTGTCTTTAGAAACACTGTATGGAGTGTTATTCCTTGGGGTTAATATTTTTAATAGAAGGGGAAACTTTGCCCTTAGGCTTTTATCACAAGAATTCTTGGGGTTTTTTTTTTTTGAGTTTTCACAGCAATTTCAACTCTTCCCAAAATAGAGATTTGAATTCCTGAAAAACAGTTTGAATGTAGAAGTCATGGAAGTACCACTTCATTAAACCAAGTACAACCACTCATGTATGTAGCAGGGATAAATGTTTTGCAGCTGTACTCTCATTTGTCCAATGACTATCCCTCATTTGTTGTAATTTTTTTTTTTACTTCATTGAGTTTGTATTTTTTTGGCTTTTGTGTTCAAAGTATGTTTATAGCTTTATAAATAAAGTAATTGCCAGACTGGCTATTCAAAACAGGCCACTGGATGTTGTCATCCTATTAAACCATCAAATAACTATTTCTTAGATCTCAAAAGGATTCCTGCTTCCCCCCTACTTTTGCATTTGGGCATAGGAATAGTTTTTACAATAATTTCCAGTAGCCTTCAACAGGAAACTTAAGAGGAAATCACTTCTGCAATCCCTGCCAACATCTTGCCCTCCCTGTCCCTACCACCACACTTAATCCCCTCAGCCAAGAGGGGTTATCCCTGGTCAGGCCATGGTTTAAAAAATAAAGGTTATATTAAACAGCAACATCATTTAGCAGTGGGAAACTGGGGAGGATCTTCCCCTTTCAAGAATTTCCAAGTACACAGCTAAGGTGTAAAGCTACAGGGGAATTGCAATTAAAAAAAGCTGTAAGGAAACCTAATTAGCTGGACTCTGAGGAATATCACAATCTGTCAGAGCTGTGTAGTGCTTTGAGCACCCTGAGGAGCCCTTCCTTCTGCAGGCTGCTATGTGAGAGTTCCACACTTGAACCAGCACCAACAGCCAACCACACAACCCTGGGGCCTGAGCTCAAGCTCTGCCCTTCCCCAGTTGTTTTAGGCAAGCTGTTCTAGTAACAGGTCTTACTACAGGGTCACAGGTGAGTGGCAAACAAAGTAGGAACCAGGCAATGAGGAAGACAAGTGATGTCTTTGTGTCTTCCTCATCCCAGAGCACAGTGAGGCATCATGCAAGGCAGCAGCTGCTAACACACAGACCCTAGTCTGGTGACAAGCACCTACAGGAATTTAGAGGCTCCTCCCACTGCACACCACTACTGCATAGTGACACAGCACCCCAGGGAAGAAACAGTGTGCCAGAACATACAGCTTCACACACAGGGGTTTGTGTCTTGTAAGAATTCAGGGTAAGCTGAATGGTAAACAACAAGCACAGCCACTGCAGATTTTTTCTGGCAGCACTTCCAAACTGGGGGTCTCATCCACCATACAGCACCCTAAAAAGGCTTATCCTGTCCTGGTGTAGCACTGGAGTGCTGTATGCCCCTGACAATACAGTACCCATAATATGCCCACAGAATACGCACACAGGCAAGGCCAGCAACCTGCTCAGTAAGCAGAGGTGAGGAGCAGCTGTGTCCAAAGCATGGGTCTGAATGCTTCCTTAGAGCAAGTTACAGTTACATCACTGCTTACCTAGAGGGGGTAAACCATCCAAAACACACACCCATCTGGATCACTCACTACTTAGCTCCCAACTTCACTGGAGAAGTTGCCAACTGTGCCTGACTAGTGGCTGACATCAGCCATCTAACAGAGTCATGACATCTGTTTTATTTCAATTAACCACTGCCTCAGTGCTGCTGTTTGCACACTGAGGAGTGAGCAAGTGTCTAGTTCCAAATAACTAGAACCATTTGCAAACAAAAGTTTAAAAGCCCTTTATTAATTCAGAAGTGAAACACTGATATTTAAAGGAAGATAAGTATGTTTATTAAGGTTCATTCTACTCTAAGGTTTATACAGAGAATGGAATGCAATACAAGCTAAGAGCACACCTCAAAAGATCTACCACACAACCATCCCATACTCCCTATAAGGGAACTGTAAAAAAAATTAAAATCAGAAAACCAGTTACTGTTTAACTAGTTGCAAGTGGCTTTGTCCAAAGTTAAGCTTGATATTGCATTAGCTTTTTTTTATGCAATAATTAGGTCTCTACAAGCTGAAGTATCACACAGAGGCAAAAGATTTCCCATGGACACATGAAACCATGTTTTAAAGAGCTACATCACAAGGGTTGTTTAAAACTGCCTACAGAATAGCCACTAATGGCATGCACAGGTCAATAATATTAACTTTGGTAATGTCAGTCATTTTTGGTCAAACCTGGATTCCACTTTTAACAGTTATATATAAAAACACACCCAGCCTGTGCATAAAGCAACACACTTCATCTGCTACCAGCTAGAGGCAGGTCTTCAAGACATGGTTGAAGTACTCAAACTTAACTGTCAGGAGCTTGGGTAGTTCTAGATCACATCTTTCACTAGCCTACAAGCCAAGACTAATGGGACAAGGAAACAGTCAATTATTTTTCCTTTTTTAATGCAGGACAAGAACCATCTTTAAAGTTATAAAGCTTTAAGTAACACTAATTTCCCCCACAATGTTTTTGGAAGAAATCCAGGGGGGGTTATTTCCTCTAGTTCCCCAAGAAACGTTCTAGTCTCTCTCTGAAGCTACTGATACCCTGTAAATACGAGCGTTTTCTCCTTGAGGAACAAGTTGCAGGTGGTTTATTTACAATGGAGTCAATCTTTAGCATTGTAACTGGACTTGAGCAGTTTAAAAGTGTAATGAAAATGACAACCTTAAGTGCTACTTTCCATACAGAATCCACTTAGTTCAGTTTTATTCGTTGCAGAGTAAAGAGACACCCAATTCTACTAGTAAAAACTCAGAAGATTTAAGTTTGTACTCAAAAAACCACTACACATGCAAAGGGAACAATATCCTGCTAACACAACTTCATTTGCTGCTGCATTTGTTTAATATTAACAATTATGAACAGAGCAGTGCAACTAGTATTTGGAACAATCCTTACAGTGTTCGAGTGTCAGGCACAATACTTCACTTCTCTTCACACCACTGGTTCTCTTTACGTACCTAGAAGAAGAGTGCAGCTATTAATACATTGCAGTGAACATCTAAAAGTCACCTGTAACTTCCCCAGAAGCATTCAGCATTACTTCCAAGTTTATATCCCTTCCTGCAGTGTTACACTTCTTTTTCATGCAGGGGTTGTAATTAGGAGCTTCAGAACTGACCTGTTTGTAAATATAAACCAAGAAGTTTATTTTTCATGCCTAGATTTGATCAAAATCCAACTTTTTCCACCCCCCCAAGTAAAGCAAATGGACTAGTTTAAGACTGAATTGTTTCATGACATAGTCCTGAAGACACACCTGAGCATACAATTCACTGCCACTGTGTTTAAACAGGGCATCTTGGTCTGATCTCTCAGCTCTGCCCTTTGCTTTTGTTGGTCAAATTCTAAGTTCAATGAATTCATTACTTAAAGATGACAATCCAAACATCTTACTGTTCTAACCACATGCAACAAAGCATCCTCAGCATTCATACTACAGCTCCAAACCAGCAAACTAAGGGTGGTGCAAGCAATCCTACTGAACTAGGAAATCAATGTGTTTTGACCTTTTCAGCACTGGAGGCACTGAAAGGTCTTCCACCACCAGCAACCCAGTTTGGAGAGGCTGATGCATGACTTCACATTAACAAACCCACTGCCTCACACATTAACTCATGAAGCATCACACTAACACAGCACAAAACCAGCTACATGGTAATTAAAGCCCATCAAGTACCTGTGCTTCTTCCTCCTCAGTGAAGTCATTCTTAATATTGAATGTCTTGCGAATTTCTTCTGGAGTTTTCCCCTTGATCATGTTTGCAACTGTCTTGCATGTGACATCAAGCAAGCCTTTGATGTCCAAGTAATTTGCAGCCTGTAGAGAGTTTCCAAATTTAAAACCTCCATATCAATACTCTGCCTCTGCAGATGGCTTCAGTGTAAGAACAGCTTTGGTATGCTTACACTGAAAGTGTAGAATACTCTAAGTGTAAACAGGTTCTCTCCACTCTGAGAAGCTTCCAGCTAGGACCTTGAAGTACTAATGCCTAAAACATGCTTGCCAAACAGAAAGGAAAGTCATTTGTACCACAAGATACAGCCCTTTATAAAAGGAGGAGCAAGGGCTTTTCAGAAGCCTGCAGACATTTGAGATCTTCAGTGTTGAAGCACTTAGCAGTTGGCTAGCTAACACAAGCAATCTTGTTTCTCAGGACCACTTGAGGTTTGAATTTTTAAAGCCAAAGCTAGAATTTAATTTGTATTAAAGTTATCTATAATTCCATTTCTAGTAATAAACCCTCAAGAGCCACAGGAATAAAGGCAGCTGTAGGGCCCCATATTCAGCAAAGTCTATTGATTGATAAATGAGGAAGTATAGATTAACATCTAGCATCAGGTTAACAAGCATTCTAACAACAACAGTTTCAGCCAGCAGTTGCCAGAACTGCTTGTCCTCTCCTCACATCCCCCACAAAGTAGTAGTTACTCATGCAGCATAAAAACCTCTACCAATGAAGTGCACTAACAGAGCACATTTCCAGTGTCCTGACACTTCCAGTCCATACTTACCAGGATAAGTTCAAACAGTGTTCCTTGGTCTACTTTCAGAAACTCTTGATCCCACACAGGGATGTCATCTGTTCTTTTTTCTTTGTTCTCATCATCCTCAGGAGGAGGTGGATCATCCTTGTGATGGGTGCACCACTGAATCACCTAATTATGGTGTTGATATTAAAGCTTTATCCAAATGTCTCCCATGAAGCCCCAACTACAACTTAACTTCATTTTAGAAGAACCTTTTTCTCTAGATTAACATAAGAATCCTGCATGAAGATGCTCTATTACCCAGTATCTTCATCCTGGAGCAACTGAGCCCCAATCCAGAAGTATGAGTCCTCACAAACCCCATCTGAGACAGCAGCTAGTTAATTACTTACAATCTTAAGCCAACTACTGCTGTTATGAAGTTATTAAGCCCTGTGTTAACACACTGAAGACCATAGAAAGGAAACCTAAACCTCACTTTGTGGCATTTAATCTGCTTGCAGAACAATTCTTATTAAGAGGAGTACTACAGAGGGGAGGAGTGCAGTAGTGGTAACAGCTACAGGCAGGGCAGGTTCACTGCAGTACAAAGTTCACCTGGCTAAAGTCTGCATGTTCCCAAGCTGGTGTTTTCAGTTTGCTTTCTTAATTAACACCCCCAGTCTCATCACTCAGGCAATTAAAAGGAACAGGGATCCACTGCAAGCAAAATCCTATGCTATTCTGCCAACCCAAGAGAATTCACAAGTTATTTATGTGCAAACTTACTAGGAAATAACTCCTAGCCATGTTATTTACCCCAAAACAGTCCAGTGCTTATTTTGGCACAGGAATTCACAGCACAAAGCACCTAAGAGGTGAAAAAGTATGTTGCTGTCTTCTCATTTGACCCAACAATAATCATAACCCATCACTGAATTTAATGCCACCAAGTGCAGTGTCTCAAGCACTCTGTCACAGGCATGGCTACTGCCTGCTACTCTCACCACTGCCAGGCCTTTAATCCTTTCTTCTGGCATTTGGCTCTCAAGCAGCCACCTCAGTTCACAGAATCCAATTAAAATCAGAGCTTTAATACCATGAAATACTAGCATGCACAGATGTCCACCACTTCAACACCTCAGGAAGCCTATCAAGCCTCCAAGTGGTGTTCCAGAAGGTCACCCCTCACCCCCATTCTCAGATACACTATTGGTAAAGCTTGTAGCTAGTAGATGGTAAGTATTTTTAATACAAGACTTCCCAACACTCAACTCCAGCATGACTTCACATGCCATTACTGTCCCACTCCACCACCACTTTCAGCATCTTACCTTCTTTAAGATAGCTGCATTAACATTTGGAAGAGGGACTGGATCATCATCACCTTCATCATCCATTCCCAAATCTAAAAATGGAAAGATGACTAAGCAATGGCAGGTAAAACCATTTATCCTTCTCTGAATCAGGCTGCTTCACCAATCCTCTGCTGTTTTAACACTGGGGCTGAATGGAATGGTAGCAGAGGATCTCCAGCTGGTGAAATCAGGAGCTTTTAGAAAGCTTCAGTGATGCTTTGAGGAACCGCAGCTACATTATACTACTTAAACCTGGTATAACCCAGTATGTAATAAGGCCACCTCCTCAAATGAGATCATTAACAAACCAGCAGTCTCTTGTTGGAGCAGAACTTGCTGGTGCAGTGTTCAGGGAATAGGATACACTGAAAAAATCAGACAATATTTGTGCAATTTTACCACTTCCAGCAGTTCAACCCACAAGCTGAACCAAAGTGTTCCAGCTGAGATGGTTATCAGCTTACTGAAGAACAATGCAGATCTACAGTGGTTAAGCAGATAGTGTTTTGTCCTCTAAATACTGTGGTCACAGAGGTGCCAGTTATCTGGCCTCTGAAGCACTCATACTGGTTCTTACTGGCTGAAGCAGTTTGCATGCTAAGATAGCAGCACAAGTCCTTCAATCAAAAAAACATTTCTAAAGCACACTTCTGAAACTATTTTCAAAGCTCAGCAGCATGCTTGGGAGAGATCTCCATAGTCTGTCATTGTGTCCCCTTGATATAACTAAAGAATCAAAGTAAAAAGTGAGAGAAAAACCCAATTAGAAGAACACTGCATTAGCCATCTCTGATTAGAGAATGTGCATTTTGTTACGTAAATGCTAACTGTTGGAAGACACCCTAGCTGCCAAACATTACCATCTTGTAATTAGTTATGTAATTAACTGCACAGACATACCAAGTCTACACCAGCAAAGAGCTTAATTTAAGAACAGATGACTGTCACACCAACCTCACTGATCAAAGTTGTGCACAATTAAATTAGCATGTACCTCTGTTCAGGCAGGTAACTACTGTTTTTATTAGTGGGATATTAATTAGTACTACCTTTTGCTTGGAATGGCCAGCTTCAGAGATTCAAAAACCAAGCTACTGACATTAAAGGCTCCTGCATGTGTCACCAGTTGCTGGAAACTTTAAGTGCCCACTTGGAACATGGGGACAGATGATACTGTAAGAAGGGACCAGTCCAAAATTGTTGATGCAGGGAAATACTGTTTGAATTATGTCAAGTTTAGTCAATTCCTCTCAACTTGTCCCCACCACATCCAAAGCAGCAATTTCACCTGTTTTCAGAACAATCTGTATCTCACTGGTGGTCTCAACTGCTCAACACAATCCCCCCCCCTTCAGCTCCTCCCTGACAAACACTGTTTATTAACCAGTGTTTGACCAGCTGCACTGTAACAGCCTTTTGTCCTTACTAGGAGACTGAGTCTCACCCAGACTAGAACACAGCTAGCTTACAACACTTACCACTGATTCAGTGAGGAATAACCATGCTGAATAGATTGATATAGGTGTAGCTTAAGAGGCAGTTACTATAACTTTAATATAAGAATTTTCATAGCTTTAAGAATAGACTAGTTTAAGAGAAAGCTGTAACTGTGAGAGCAGATGCAAAGCTTAAACATAACAGTGCAACAGTCACAGACTTGAAGATAAAGTAGTAAGAATCTGTGTGTTTTCAGGAATAGATTAGTTTTGAATTTTAGCAGAATTTGGCTGAAATCACATAAGCTGTTTCATGAAAGTGGCTACAAAAGTGAACCATAATAGTGCAACAGCCTTGAAACTAGAGGAAGTAGGAGATAGAGGAGCCATAAATAATGAGACTAGTGACCAATTAAAAGACAGTATATCTTCTTTTCAGTGAAAAACTAACTAGTCAGTGCATGTGTTGGGAGCCCAGATAAGCATGGAAATGTCAAGAGCATGTGCTGAGAAAGAGGAAGATATCCAGCCTTCATCTCTGGATGATGACAGGGTGGTCATGAGCCAGCAGTGTGCCCTGGGGCTGAGACACAATGGGATCCTGGGGGCATCAGGAGGAATGTGGCCAGCAGGTCACAGGAGGGGATCCTACCCCTCCGCTCTACCCTGGTCAGGCCCCACCTGGAGTGTTGTGTCCAGTGCTGGGCTCCCTGGGGTAAAAAAGACAGGGATCTCCTGGAGAGAGAGAATCAGAGGGCTACAAAGGTGATGAAGGGCCTGGAGCATCTCCCCTGTGAGGAAAGGCTGAGAGAGCTGGGACTGTTCAGCCTGGAGAGAAGACGACTAAGGGGGGACCTTATTAATGTCTATAAATATCTTAAACATGGGGTGCAGGGGGAATTGTTCAGCCCCTTTTCAGTGTCTGTGGGGACAGGACAAGGGGCAATGGCTGCAAGTTGGAGCACAGAAGTTCCACACCAACCTGGGGAGGAACTTTTCCCCAGTGAGGGTGAGGGAGCCCTGGGACAGGCTGCCCAGGGGGTGTGGAGTCTCCTTCTCTGGAGAGACTCAAGATTTCTCTGGATGCCTCACTGTGCAGTATGAGCTGGGGAGCTGCTTTGGCAGGGGGGTAGGACCCCAGGAGCTCTTAAGGTCCCTTCCAACCCCTGTGAACGATTCCATGATGCCCACTGGCAGACCCCCTGAGTGTCACTGAGCATGCTCTATCCAAGAGGAATTAATATAAATGACTTCCTGGAAATAATTTGCATAACTGTCTTCTCCTAGAAATTATAATGACTATGTAGAGGTAATCTGTATGAGAAATTATTCTTTAATGGGGCACACATTGGGAGGAGCAATCCTCTGTGTGCCCAGTGCTGCAATAAAGGATCCCTGCTTCACAGTCACCAAGGCTGGTGTGTTCTGATTCTGGCTTTCCAAGGCATCACCACATGTAACTTCCCTTTCATCAACACCTGAATGTCACTAAACACCAGCAGCAACACTGCTTCTGCTTGAGAAAACTGAGAAGAATTGTGCTCCCTAATGTATTCCAACTGATTGTGATGCTTCCTGCTCCTGTTGCTGCTCATGTTCAGCAGCATCTTATTAGGAGAATGAAAGCATTCAATGCTTGGAGCATTTCCACCTTATTTTTATTGTTCTAATGTAGAAGGTGTCACAACCAGACCAATGTTTATAGCCAAGAACAACATTTTAACTACATCTACAGAAAGGGTGGGGTTTTATCCAAGGTGATTAATGAATACACCCAAAAATTGGAAAAAAACACCCATTAACAACAAGGATTTGCACTAGAGGGATTAGACAGTTTGCTCTGTGTCCTAGCCATCTGGCAGATTTCCCCTCCCCCACCACGAGTTCTTTTGTTTCAAATTTATGTCAGCAGGAGATAAGAACTAAATATTTATCCCAAAGAATTTAAGTGCATCCAGAAGCTCACAGTATAGGTTTCTATAGATAGCCCTTTCTTCATTGCACAGGTTTGTCATCTCCCACCCTGATTAAAAGATACCTACATTGTAAGACTGCTTTGTGCAGTCAAACAAACTTAGCTTGCAGTGTTATTAGACTTCTGTTTACTCAACTTTTCCAGAACTGGAGTAGGCTGTAGGGTGCTTGGATTTTACTAGCCTCCCTGTAAGTGCTCTTAACAAGAGAGCTGAACTTGAAGCTTTTGTGAAAGCAAAGAGCAGTTGTAACCACAAAAGGAACTGTTCCAGCTGTTCTGACAAGACAACACCACCCATAGGCCTGGGCATTGTTTTCAGCACAGTGGTGGGTTCCTTCAGTCACAAGTCCTGTTCAAGGAGCTGCCTGGAGCACCCTGCTACCCCTGCACACCCCAGTGAACCCCAAGGGTCCAGACTCTTACCTTCCAGCATAGTCTTTATAGTTACAGACTGCTTTGCAATTTCAACATCAACTTCAAAGATTTCTCCATCTGAGCTCTGCAGTTTAATCGAAGGCATCTGCAAGAGAAGGACAGGCATTTCCACACTACATCCAGCAGATGTTAGGAGTCTGGCTGACTCAAAGCTGTACATTACCTTTACTATTTATATCATCCCTTCCCAACAGCAGGCAGCCCAGTGCCACTTAAAGCACACTCAGATTATTCTCCACTCAAATCAACAGGCCTAAATTCATTAATCCTGCTTAAGAAACAAGGATTGATAGAAGCCTAACACCAATTTCAATTTTTTTCTTAATTTGAAAGCATAAAATACACAAAGGTTTAGTCAACAGGGTGTTTTTTTTGGTTAACTTTTCAACAGTGCCTCCAAAACACTACTTGTCTTCAAATCCAAACAACTGCTGCTCCCTCTATTCTAATGAAGTTAGATCTCAAAAGCAGTTTGCTGAAGACAGCCTCTGGAACAGAACCCCAACACTGAGGCTGGAAGGGACCCCTTTAGAGTCTAGTCCAGCCTCCCTTGCCCCAGAGTCAGACCAGGTTACACTGGATCAAAGGTTTTTCCCCTTCAGGAAAGTGTTTGGCTTTCTGAAGAGGCTCAAAAGCCCTGTACTGCTAGGAGGAAGGCTTTCAGCACTCAGGGCTACTCTTGAGGTAGGAAGTTAGATTGCTACTTTGTTAGCATTAGGAAAGACTCAGATGACTGTGCATTTTAACAATTCAAATAAGCTGTAATAAGGCAGTTATTAAATAGAAGCAGCAGACTTCAAAGGTGTCACTAGCAGAAAAATAAACTTCAGAAGAATGTCTCTTTCCTGGATTTGAGCTGTTAAATATCTAAAGTAACACACTTGATAGAGCAGCTAGTAGGTTACAACTTCTCCCTGAAACCACACAGCAAGTCTGTTTGGGTATCACTGCACTTCAAGGGTACAATAAACACAACTGCCTGGCCACATAAGTTTCATAGATCCCCTCCCAACAAACTAGCAGACTGTGGTATAATAGCTCACTTTACCACTCAAAATATTTGTTAGCAGCAGACCATTACAGGTCTCTTCCCCCTGCCCCCTCAAGTCACCTGCTAAGAGATCTCTAAAGCATGTGTTTGTAAACACAGCCTGCAAAACAAAGCATTTCACATTCATTTCAATTTATTTTCCCAAGTTCTCCTCTCATCCAACCTAAAAGCTATGCACACCAATTCCTTACAGCAGTACTTGAACCAGCTAAGCTGAATTAGCTGGATCACTTTCAGCAAACTCCCATTACCCCTTTTTGAATCCCTCCCATAGCTCATCAGTACAGCTGAGCCTGACAGCACTGCAACAAACCCAGTCCCATGGAGACCAGCCAAAAGGCATTATCAAGCAGCTCACACCAGCCTGAAATCCTCATTGTTTTAATTTCCATTTGGCAGAGCAAGTAGCTAGTTAATGTTTACACAGGCCTGTAACCCTATATGACAGTACTACTTCTAATTAAGATGGGTGTTCTGGAGGGTCACAGTCAGGATTGTTCCAGACAGACACATAAATATATGCACATAGCCACAAAAACTAAAATTCAGCTCTGAACATGGCTCAGTGGTGGTAGCTGGAACGGTGCTCTGGGGAAAAAAGCAATCTAAGCATAGACTTCACTTACTGCATCTGTTCTTGCAGTGCTTGCCTGAGAACACTCAAGAACAAACCCAGCTTTAGATGCCAGCCTTCCTGTGCTTGTGTCTAAGATTACATAATGCTGCACAACGGAGCCAGCAAGACTGGGATGCTGCTTTAACAAGCACAGCCCCTGCAAAGATCCTGGCATTGAAACCCACCCAAACCCACTTTTAGCAAGACCTTTAGGTTGTTGTTAAACAGTCTGAACCAGGTAGAATGAGGTCAAATCTCCTGTCTCATCACTGATAACTGACTAGGATTTCATTATTTTTATACCACTCTCCTGGAAGAAATAAAAAATTGAAGTCACCTTTAGCAAACTGCAATACAGCTCTGGAAATCGGTCTTGAAGAGCCACACAGCCGGGTGACTAAGCAGACCGGCCCTAAAGGCTCTATAAACAGGTCGGGAGCTTGCCGAAAGACAAAACCTGAATTGCAAGAGCAGTTTGCACGTAAGCCTGAAACGCAGAGCTCAGACACCTACAACTGCGCTACCAGCCAACTCCGTGCCTTCCAAAGCCCTCCCGGACGGATGCCCGCCCCTTCCCCCCAGCGCCTCCGTGCCCCCAGGTGTAACGTCACAGTTCTTTGCCACACCAGAGCCGCTCTGCCGCTCCAGAGCTCCTCTCTCGCTACCCACAGGCAACCGAGGGACCCCGGAGCGGCCCGGGGGAGGGACAGGCCCCGCAGGTGCTGCGCGGCCTGGCCGGGGGGAAGCGCCCCAGCTTTATTTACCAGACGCCGCCGCCCCCAAGGAAGCCCACGGGCGTTTAGAGCTTCGCATCGCCCAGGCAAGGCCCAGACCTCGGTCCGCCCCCTGAGCGGCCCTCCCGGACCCACCAGCGGGGAGCTCCGCCGCCCCCTGCTCGCGCCAGGCCGGGCTGGGCCCAAACCCCCTCAGCGAGCGGGCCCCGCGGCCCAGCCCCCGCCGCCACCCCGCTCTATCAGGGCCGGGTGGCTCCCCCCGGCACTCGCAGGCCTCACCGTGAGGCGGCGGAGGGCTCCGCGACGACCGGACCTGGCAGCAGCAGCGGCTCCTGAGGCCCAACTGCGGCGGCGGGTTTATATGGCGGGAGGGGAGCGGGGGGAGGGCGTAGGACCTGCCGCTCGCTGCCTCGCAACCGCCGGGCTGCCCGCTGCGAACGCCTGAACGAAACGCCGCGCCCTAACCCCCAAACCGCGCAGATCGGGGCTGGAGGTGAAAAAAAACCGGCCCGAGCCACCCAGCGTGGGGTGGGGAGAAGGAAAGCGGAGCCGAACGGAGGCGGCGGCACGAAGCGGCGGCTGTCGGGTCTTTCAGGCAGCGGCGAGGCCAGGCCGGGAGCCGAACAACAGGCGGGGGCGCCTCGCGCGGGCCAACGGCTGTGGCGGCCTCTCCCCCGCGGGCCTGAGCGGCGGGTGAGGGCGGCGGGGGGCGGCCCGGGCTGGGGAGGCCGGGTGTCGCCGCCCCGGAAGGAGAGCGCGGCGTCCCTGCGGCAACCACCTGCCATGGCCAAGGGTGGCGGGGCGGCGGGGGGCCCGCGGTGCCTGGAGGCGGCAGCCAAGGGTAGCGCGGGCCGGGCCGGGGGCGCCGGAGCCCCGCCAGGGCAGCCGGAGGCGGTGGCGCCTCGAAGCGCCTCTTCAGCTCCGGCAGCGGGAAGGGTTTTACCTGCGGGAGCTGCGCTGGAGCGAACGCTGGCCGGCTTCAGCCGGTTCCGCTGCAGGTCGCCCTCCTCGGGACAGCTCCGCCCTGCGAGGGCAGGCTGGGTGAGGGGGGCTGTTCAGCCTGGAGAGGAGCAGCCCGAGAGGGGATCTGATCAGTGGGGATCAATAGCTGAAGGGTGGGACACAGGGGGACATGGGCAGCCTCTGCTCAGTGTCTGTGGGGACAGGACAAGGGGCCATGGCCTCAAGTTGGAGCACAGGAAGTTCCACACCAATCTGGGGAAGAACTTTTCCCCAGTGAGGGTGAGGGAGCCCTGGGACAGGCTGCCCAGGGGGTGTGGAGTCTCCTTCTCTGGAGAGATTCCAGCCCCGTCTGGACCTGTGTGCCCTGTCCTGCCCCTGCTTTGGCAGGGAGTTGCACCCCACGGGCTCTGGAGGGCCCTTCCAGCCCAAATAATTCTAAAAGAAAATAAAAACTCACCACACTGGAACAGGTTTAGGCCTGGCTGGCAGTCACTGAGCATCTACCCCTGATCCCACCAGGGATTTCCAGCAGCATCAGCTCTGCCCGTGGCTGGAGCCCATGAAAACATCTCCAGACGCCAACTGCCCAAGGGGCCGTGACATGAAGCCAAAGCAGCACCACCCCCCACCTGAGCAGTGTACCCCAGCACAGGCGACACCTCCTGAGGGTCAAGAGTATGTGCTAGAAAGTGGCAGGCATTAGGGTTTCTGAAAAAATGATATCCTAAGGAAGGCAGGCAGGGGTATGAGTCCACCAAGGTAACCAGGAGGTCGCTGTGTCACACAGGACTCGCATCTCACTATGCTGCTGAGCAAGGGTTGGCATCAGCAGTCCATGGCAAAGCAGCTTTTAAGTAGTTAAAACCCATACACAGTGACAACCCATGATTGCAACAGTTTATGACTTCAAATCTTAATTTTAAACATTTCCAGAGCCTGAGTATGTTTTCACAGCACAGACATAGCCAGGCTACCTGTGAAAGCAGACTGGTACCTGCAACAGTGGAAGTCACAACTTTCCATCAGGTCCCAGAGGGTCCCATGCTGTGACCACACACCGAACCACTGACAGCCAGAGCCACTAAAAAATAGCTCCAAGCATAAACAGTCCTCCTGAGAGACAGAAACCAGCCCTTCAGAAACTCACTCTGCTCATTTCAGGCTGCACAGCCCAGGCAGCAGCATAGCCACAGAAGTAGGAAGTCTTTCTTTCCTTGGCTTCAGCAGGGAGATGTAACCAGGGAGACAGCAAACAGTGCACTGTGGAGCACGGAACAAAGAGCAGGTTCCTTTATACTCAGCATGCACTGGTGGTGTTCCTCGCTGGTGAGGGCTGACTCTCTGGAGAGATGGAGGCTTAGAGCTCAGGGGACAGACTATTCTCCATCAGGTCACCGCACTGAAGAGGTTTCTATACGCATTCCAAAGAGCTGTTGGAGAGGATTGCCTGACTTTGGGATCTTGTTCCTTGGGCTTTAGGATGCTGAGCAGCGTGCTCATTACAGCACACCTGAAGATTACTCTGAGCAACCTGCTTGGACTTTAAAGATGGATCTAAATTGGGAGTGTGGTCCAAAGGAGGGTCCCTTCCAGCTTGACCTACTGTATGTTCCAGTGACATGCGCTCTGAGGGGACTCTGTAACAGCTGAGTGAACAGCCCAAGGTGTCGGGTGATGCTTATAGAGCAGCTATAGGCTAACAGAGCTTCCTCAGGGATCCTCCAGTTAGTAACCAGATAAGCTGTTTGTTCATCATTAGGACCTAGTTACATATCACATACACAGGTGTGTGAAGCCTCCAGCCTCCTGGTGTGACTGCTTGAGTGTACAATCATCACATTCACCACTTCCCTCCTCCATCACCCCTGGGCCAAGAACCATATTGGTGGCACTGAAAACATAAAAAAGCCTTTATTTTCCTTTTTTAAATGATTATTTATATTAAACCTCCTTGATTTAGAGGCTCAGCCGATGACAGAAGGTGATCTGTAGAAAAACCTCTGCAAATCCCAAATCCCCTTTCCTGATGCTGCCAGAGACCACGGGTTGTGATGGGGCTCATGATCCACGAGCTCAGGCAGCAGATCAGGCTCTGCAGAGGGGGATGGTTTGCTCGCTGCACAAGACAAACCTAATACAATCTGGAAACATGCAGAAAGCCAAGTTCCACACTTAATTATGATCCAGGTCTGAGTGTAACTCAAAGTGACGCTGCCGATGAGCTTTAGACTTGCCACAGCTCTCTCCAGCTTCCTGAAGGAGAAAATAACTCATTCCATGGTGGACTTTGAATTTAGTTGTGGCATTAGAAGCCCAGGAAAGTTACAACAACAAACCCACCCCACGCAGAGGAGCAGTGACAGACGGCTGTCACAGATAGTCTGTAATCACACCACACGGCCACCTCCCACTGTGCCCTACATATCACACCATGATCCTCCCCAGCCTGTCCAGATGCTCTCTGTTATCTGTGGTGAAAAAGCAGCTGCTGTGGCGTTGATAGCCAGAGTCCTGGGAGGGAGGGAGTGGGTATTAATGACACAAAGACCCATCCTTCACTAAAGCTGCAAGGCAAAGGGGATTTATTTCAAAACACGGGTGTCCCCGTTTCGATTGCTGAGCACACAGGTAACCATCATGATGCAAACAACCCCTGAACCTCAGCGTTGCCACAGAGAAATTACAATTAAGGCCCATTTACCACCAAGACCCCAGAGGATGAAGGGGGAAGCCAAACGCGAAAGCAAATACCTGAAGAGATTGGAGCAGCCAAGATCAGCACAAGCTTGATTTAACACTTATCAGATCCAGAAGAGCTCTGACCTACATACTTGCAGCATCCCTGGGGCTGCGGGCGAAGCCAGCTGAGCAGCGAGGCAGCCGCAGGGGGAAGGGGATGTCAACGTGCTGAGCATGAGGGACGTGGCACTGCGTCGGTCCTCAGCCTTGGGTTCTCCTCCTGGCTGTTTCTCCCAGGGAAAAATTGCTGCCCCCCATCCTCCTCCTCCAAACCCGCTCCACTTTGAGCAAGAAACCGAGCTGGGTCTTTTCTTCTGGTGATTTAGAGACTGTGGAGATAGTGCTGATTGTTTCTCAGTGAGCACGAGTGGGATCAGCAAAAACCTCATGAGAATCAGAGGTTGCTTTGCTCCTTCAACGAGTTCAGACACTCAGAACCACAGAATCATTTAGATTGAAAAAGTCCAACTGTGAATTACCCAGAACTCAGCCTGGATTCCCTGAACTGCAGCAGGGATGGGGGCTGGCAAGCCCTGGACCCAAGGGGCCCAAGAGTGCAGCTGCTCTAGCAGAGAGCCAGGTACCATCTGCTGGGGTGGTGCTGAGCAAGAACCCAATCACCATGTAGGAGAGGATGAGACTTGCTGCAGAAGTCCCTTTTCTCAGGAAAACACAGGATAGGGAATGTTTCTTAAACAGCCCCATCAACTGGGGGAAAAAATGGACCTGGCTGGATCAGTGTGGGACCAGAAAACATCAGCATTATTCACGTAGGTGGTGGAAAGGCGTTGCTGAGCTCATGGGCCAGTGCTGATGCTGATGCTGCTGATGCTTCAAGCCACCTGCAGCAGAAGGAAAATCCCTGTTCTCAGAACAACTCTGGAAAAAGCTATAATTGTTGCTAATTATCTCATTTCCACTTCATCGAGGCCCGAGCTCCAGGGCATCCCTGAGAAGGTGTCGCTTGGCGTCTGAGCTGTGCCCCAGCAGCACAAGAGGGAGGGAGGCAGAGCCCGCTGGTGGGTTGGGAATCTGATTAACACTGACAGACAGACAAAGCTCACCCACCGTATCCTGCCCAGACCACACCAACTGGGTTTCCCTCCCTTTACCAGCTCATTTCTGAAATGAGATGGGATTGAGTGCACCCTCAGCAAGTTTGTGGATGATACCAAGCTGAGTGGTGTGGTCGACACCCTAGAAGGAAAGGAGCCATCCAGAGGGATCTTGACAGGCTGGAAAAATGGGCCAGGGTGAACCTAATGAGGTTCAACACTGCCAAGGGTCAGGGGTGGCACTTGGGCCGGGAGAATCCCAGCCATAGATACAGCCTGGGAGAAGAGCTCCTGGAGAGCAGCCCTGAGAGAAGGACCTGGGGGTCACCGTGGATGAGAAACTGAACACGAGCAGCAGTGGCTCTGGCAGCTCACAAGGCCAATGGGATCCTGGGCTCCATCAGCAGAGGGGTGGCAGCAGGGACAGGGAGGGGATTGTCCCTCTCTGCTCTGCCCTCAGGAGGCCCCAGCTGGATCCTGTGTCCAGAGCTGGGGCCCCAATACAAGAAAGATGTGGGACTGTTGGAGAGGGGTCAGAGGAGCCACAAAGATGCTCAGAGGGCTGGAGCAGCTGCCCTACAAGGAGAGGCTGAGGGAGCTGGGCTGGGTCAGCCTGGAGAAGAGAAGGCTGTGGGGGGACCTCATTGCAGCCTGCCAGTCCCTGAAGGGAGCAGACAAACAGGAGGGGATTCAACTGTTTAAAAGGGCAGAGACTGGCAGTACAAGGGGGATGGATTAAAGCTGAAGGAGGGAAGGGTTAGATTGGATATTAGGGGGAAGTTTTTTCCAGAGAGAGTGGTGAGGGGCTGGAACAGGCTGCCCAGAGAGGGGGTGGGTGCCCCATCCCTGGGGGTGTTCAAGGCCAGGTTGGATGGGGCCCTGGGCAACCTTGTGTAGCTCCAGGCCTGAGGTTGGTGTCCCTGCCTGTGGCAGGGGTTGGAGCTCTGTGACCCTTGGGGTCCCTTCCAACCCTTGCCATTCTATGATTTCTCCCTCTAACACATTCCCCCTCCGGCCTGCCGGGACTCAGGAGAGGTTAGAAGGCTAAAGATGGAGGAGGGGGGGAAGATGAAGGGTAGAAACACACCGACCTCGAGCATATTCGCAGCACCCACTCCCTAACCTCACCCTCACACCTCCTCTGCCTGCCCAAGCCACCCATCTCTGTACTCCTGCACCCCCGGGAGCCGCCGTGGAGACGGAACGGGGTGAGGGTCCCGTGTGTTCCCCCTCCCCAGGTTACAACGCGTTGTGCCTGGGGTCAGGAGCTTTGCCGACAGGACAGCGGCTCCTCGTGCCCCTGTCGCGACACGGGACATAACCACGCGGTGGCGCCGGGGCTCATCCGGAGCAGGGAGCGGGGATGGGTGCGCAGGGCTGGGCTGTCCCGGGAGCTGACCAGGAGGAGCGGGCTGGCTTTGGGAACCCCTTGGAGCAGCACTGTATGAAGGTGAGGACACCCCTGTTCACCGAGGGAGCGAGCTAGGCTGGCTTCCCAGGGGTGATGGCACCCACCGCTCCCTCAGCCTTGGAGCCGGGCAAAGTGCAAGATGCAGATTGTCCTGGGCTGGTCCTGATGCCAGGGATGATTAGGAGAGGTTTCTTTGAGGTTTCAAAGTCCATGGGAATAAGTGGAGCGTGTTTGGGAAATGGGGCTGATTCAAGGTGGGTTTTAAAGGAGATCGCAGGGGGCAAGGGGCAGCACGGGGCCGTTCTGGGGTGGCTGGGCTATAAAGGTGGAAAAACTCCTGGCCTCACACAAGGTAGAGCCTGGCACCAGCCTTTGAGAGGGGGAAGAGAGGAGAGCAGACTCAAAGGGAGCTGTGGAACCCCCCTCTCTTGGGCAGGGGTCCCTGCTTCAACCCTGTGGGGCTGTGTTCCTCTTCCCTGGGCTCCATCAGCAGAGGGGTGGCAGCAGGGACAGGGAGGGGATTGTCACTCTCTGCTCTGCCTTCGTGAGGCCCCACCTGGATCCTGTGTCCAGAGCTGGGGCCCCAATACAAGAAAGATGTGGGGCTGTTGGAAAGGGTTCAGAGGAGCCACAAAGATGATCAAAGGGCTGGAGCACCTGCCCTACAAAGAGAGGCTGAGGGAGCTGGGCTGGTTCAGCCTGGAGAAGAGAAGGCTGTGGGGGGACCTCACTGCAGCCTGCCAGTGCCTGAAGGGAGCAGAGGAACAGGAGGGGAATCAACTTTTGAAAAGGATAGATAATGGCAGGACAAGGGGGATGGATTAAAGCTGAAGGAGGGAAGGTTTAGATTGGATATTAGGGGGAAGTTTTTTCCAGAGAGAGTGGTGAGGGGCTGGAACAGGCTGCCCAGAGAGGTGGTGGATGCCCCATCCCTGGGGATGTTCAAGGCCAGGTTGGATGGGGCCCTGGGCAACCTTGTGTAGCTCCAGGCCTGAGGTTGGTGTCCCTGCCTGTGGCAGGGGTGTTGGAGCTTTATGATCCTCGGGGTCCCTTCCAACCCTTGCCATTCTATGATTCTATGATTCTATGATATCTGTGGTGGTGGAGAGGGAATGAAGCTGCCTGCAAAGGGGGTCAGGCATGGAACAAATGTCGTGGGCACCTCCAAGACAAGGATCCTCCAGGGCCTCCCCTTGTTCCATGTAAAATAGGGAGACAGAAGATGATCAGCAATCAGTGACAGCTCTGGCACAGACTGTTGCCATAAGGAAGGGGGTACACGGGCAGTTTTATGGTTAGACAGAGGGATGGTGGGTGGGGTTTTTCCATCTCCTGAAAAATTAAGGCAGTTGGGAGCCAGGCTGAAGCCTTTCAGCCCAATTGATGGTGTAATTACCAGTTTAAAGGGTGCACTCACCAGTTTAAAGGGTGCACTCACCAGTTTAAAGGGTGCACTCCTGACAGTTCAGCATTTCCTTTTTAAAATTTAAATGGTCTTGAAGACAGTTCATATATTTAATAACAACCAGGAACACCCCCCCCAACCCCACCAAAACTCACCACTGTGTTTGGGGGAAAGGTGATGAGGAAGATTGATACAGACCTTGACAAGATCACCAAACAGCAAAGGTTTTATTTGACTTACACAGCTCCGTGCAACGATAACAAGTATCTGCAGAAGGGACAGACTTCTCATCAGAAGCTCCTCCTGTGTGCTTCCGTCCGGGATACTCACCCCGCATCACGCTGCTCCTCTTCCATCACCAGTCCCAGGCTGGCACAGGCTGGCACGACACAGCCGATGGCAAAGCCGACCCGCTGCTGGGTTGACGTTCTCAGACCACCTCCCCCTCGACTCCTGACACATCACAAACCACAGCCAAAACCTCGACAACCCCACAGCAGCTCGATGAAGGAGCGAACAGGGTAACCACTGATCCCCAGTCTGCTCTTCTGAACACAAGGAGGGTGGGCTGGAAGAGCTCTCTCCCTGCACTGTCTATCCCAGCCCTGAAGCCTGGATATTGTGCAGTTAACCTCTTACAGCACTGCAGTGCCCTCCTGTTCTAACAGTATCACATCCAACTTGGTTTTCTACATTTCCTGTATGTTGGCCAGCCACATATACATAATATTTAAGTACCAATAGCAATTAATGCTTTATGCACCAGCAGCAATCAATTTAATCTTCATCCAAAAGCAGTTCTGTTCACCAGAGAGTTAAGTAACAAAGAGATCAGGAGCTGTAGCTCAACACATCTTAAAGAATAAAGCTTTTAAGCCACAGCACAGGTTTTGAAAGGCTAAACCATGCAGCACTGCTTAATTTAAAACCAAAAGTGTTGCTTCAGCCTTTTTTCCCCTGTGCATATGCCAAAGAACCCCGGTCCCTTGCTCAAGAGAGCAGCTTGCCTTTATTCTCATCCAAAAGGAGCGCAGCCAAATGAATTAGAGCACCAAAATAACCTTTTAAAAACCCACAGCGGGCTGACTCACAAACTGCTTACTCTGCAGGGCTGTTTTAGTGCATTCAGGGGTACTGAAAGCTTTCTACAACCCAGTGTCATTTTTACTTAACACTTTCCCTTGTTTCCAACCTTCTCCCAGAACTTGCAGGGAACTCAATGCTCTGCGTGGTGATTACCAGGCTTCAAAAACCAGCTCCAAAGCCTAAAGCTCATGTGTTTAGGGCTGCAAAGCCCACGGGACACTAAAACCCCACTTCTCTTGTGTAGCTCTTTGTTTTAACCTATGTAACTCCCTCTAAAACGCAGCCTGGGTGTCCATGAGCATGCAGCAGACAGACCCAATGAGCAGTAATTAAAGGAGGAGCGCGTGGCTGGTGCCTAAGAGGTGAAAGTGGAGTCACACCTTTAATGAATTGAATTCGGAGCAGGGTTTGAGTTCAAAGACTGTGATTTGCTCACACTGGCTTAATCTCACAGCTCCAGTGTAAGAAATGAAGGGGGGAAAGACCAGAGAAACGTTGTTTATTGAACTGTGGGAAAAGGCTCAAATTAAAGGTGGTGCTTGTGCAAGTTCTGCTTTCCTCTCATGCATGGGGAAATCCTTTAAGATTCAGGCTGAATTTTGGATTTGCCAGACTTTGTCTCAAGCTCTTTACACACAAATTCCTTTACAAAATTGACTTTCAGTGTTTATTACTGTAAAAAAGCCAAGCCATGCCCTCAGGGGGCACTCTGAAGCACTGATTAGAGGGCACCGGTAACTCTCTGAACCTTTTCTCTACTAACGCTTCCAGATGGACTTTGATACTAACCAGCCTGAAAGCCCAGCAGATGAAATGTCAGCACTTTCATCAGCATTCCACACGCTCCCCCCTTCTTCCCAAGGCAGAATTTATTCTGTTGTCATCCAGACACATGGGCAAGAACAAGGTAACTAGCTCCATCTGTCTTCGCTTGCCCGTGCATCAAGTATCCTTCCAAGGGATCCAGAACCTGTACACAGATGTCAGCAGCTGGAAACAATCCGACACACACATCGTGTTTCACCTGGGAGGAAAAAAAAACACCTCCAGAGGGAGCAGCACTCACCAACACCATGGGAGCAGGGGCTGCTGCGGCAGCCGGTCCCTTCCCCGGGCGCTGCAGAGGATTAAGGGAGGAATTGGTGGTCAGAAGGAAGAGAGCAGAGAACAGGCAGAGGGCAGGCAGAGGATGTGGAAGGGACAAAACCTGGCAAGTCTCTACATTCAGTTTCACTTTTCCTGTCCAAACCAAAGTCACTGAACATTGCCCCAGGTAGGAGTGGAATCACACCTCAATCTTCATTTCAGAAAGTTCAAGACAAGCCTCTGTAAATAGAGGGTGTTCACTTCAGCCCCATACACGGTTTGGGTAAGGGGGCAAAGGACAGGCCATCACCAAGTAAAACCCCCACCTGTACAACAACAGGACTCTACTGCCTGCACCCAACTGCCAAGACAGGAGGATGACATTCTTAGAGTGGTTGGTAGGAAGACATCAGATTGCATTCAAGACTGCCTCTGCCAAGTCAAACCCCTGGCCAGCCCTCCACTACCCCCTAGCCTTTACCACCCTGCTTAACCATGGGCTCCTGACCTGCCCCAGGCAGGCATTTCAAACTTCATCTCAGAGAACTGGCCCAGCTCTGTACCAAAGGAGGAAGTATCACTGCCAAAACAAGTACAAACTCTAATAATGCTCCTTCCTCTGCAGCAGTTGGCTAGCATCACAGTTTGAAGCGAAGGAAGGTTTGCTGAGGTGAACTTTAATCCCTCAGCTATCAATTCATCAATTATTTCTCCACGAAGCTTTCTTTCTCCATGAAGTTTTCTTTCTCCTCTTCAATCTCCAGAACGTGCCCTTAGCTGGTCAGTGCTGCAGCTGGCTAACCTGCAGCAGAGGCACTTGTTTTTTGGTCTCACAATGGGGGATTCTCAGAGCTCCTCAGCCAGCCACCCAACCCAGGGGGACAGCACAAGAACAGGAGCCATCTGCAACGTTTGCACCTGACTACTTGCAGCATTCATACACAGACACAGCCCGACTGCACTGACTGCTCCCCCTGAGCAGGGGATGAGTCACACCAAGCAAAGCACCACAGAAAATGGGGCAAAGTCATCACTGGGGAAGGAATAGCATCAATTAAGGCACAAAGTTCTATCTACAGAAACATTTCCAGAGAATGGCAGGCAAAAGGAATTGAAAGTGAGCTACTCTCTACAGCAAAGGAGGGGTTTTTTTAATAGTGATCAAAGCAAAAGTTCCTGAGATACTAAAAAAAGACACTTTGGATGCACTTATTTTTAGTGCATGCTTCTTCCCACAAGAGATCAAACTGCAGCAGAGCGAACACGCTCCAGAAGCCATTTGGAACCCAAACTACAGGATGAGGCTGAATTTTGGCTGAAGAAAAGGAAGCACCCACTCAAGCCCTTCTGAGAAGGGATGAAGTAATGCTGGGTGAAATGCATCTTCTTCACAAGTTAATAGAATTAAGTGGTCCTCCAAGCAGAAAAGCAAGAGCACCCCAGGCCTCCAGCTGAGTGGGACATTTGAAAAATTACTGGTTTTTTCCTTAAATAATAATAAATTAAAATAAATATCAAACCTCTATGCTGCTGCAGAGTCTACATTATGCCCAAGGACTTTCAAGTCTCTTGAACAATACGAGTATTACAAGACCTCTATTAAAGTATCAGCCAGGTAAGTCTCTAAGATGTGCCCAGGGAAGTTTCAAGCACAAGTCTCAAGGAAGCAGAAAATTTGAATTGGGTTTAAACAAAATAATCAGGATTCAAAGTATGAAATAAATCAGGAGAAAGGAAAAATTCTAAGAAAAGATAACAGAAACCACATAGCACAATTTGTAAGAATGGGAGCTTGGGCCATACATGTAGCACTGTTTCATATTATTTAATACATTGAAAACTGGTTTTATTCTTAGTCTTTCAGAAAGTGACTTTAAGCATTTAGCACCTATACTGTCAGTAAGTGAGATTTACACTTTTATAAGTGATCCTATATTCTTCCACTTCTGAGTATTTCAGTAGAGCCCACAAGGGAAAGTGCAGCACGTCAGCACTGAGAGAGTTGTTCTCATCAGTGACCCACCAGGCACCTCCCCTGGTCAGAATTCCAAAGGTCAAAGTTTTCCAGCACATTCCAGTCACTTCTGTTGTACTTACTGGAGGTGGAAATGTCTATGGAAGTTTATAAAACCCATCCAGCTCCACATCAGTTTATTAAACCACAGTTGACCTGAGATGCAATTAGGATTTGACATTTTTCCATACTTAGTTCACAAGTTTATTATGAAAAACACTGCAGCTCTGTCCTGCAGTAACATTGTTTTACAGAAAAAAACAGTTCTGTTCAAAGTAATTCACTATCCTTGAACAATTACAAGGGACAATATGGTAGAGCAAAGAGTGGAAAAGGGAACTGAGTGCAGACAAAAAAAAAAAAAATCAATACAATTAAATTAAACAGTATTCCCTGAAAATAAAACAAACAGTTTCAGAACAAATATGAGGCCTTGGTACTTATTTTAAAAATGTTCTTTAAGCTTCAATGATTGTTTGCTGCTACCCTTATCTACAGTCATGCTGAATAAAGCTATAGCTAAATGGAAAGTTAATGTATTCACGAGGTGTTAATGTCTACATCTTATTATTTGCAGTCTCTCAGAGAAAGCAAAAGTAACTACAAATAGCGCTATGCCAGAAACTGGTTTCTTGACCAACAATGTTGCTTCAGCATGCAATGAACTGGTTCATTCTAAAGTGGTCACAGTTGTTGACGACAAGAGGCTTTTGTATTTGAATATGGCACGTCTTTTGGTCCATGTGAAAACAAGTTTGAATGTTAAATATTTTCTGACACTTTGGAGTTACTGTTGCTCTTCCCATTTTCTTTAGGTCAACATATGGTTCATGGCAATACTGTACAGGTCTAAAATCTCTTTACAGGAAGTAGTCTGGGGTGCGACGAGTAACATGCGGTTCACCTCTACGCGGTGCTGGATCAAACTGCAAACTGAAAAGCAGAGATGTTCATGAATAAATAACTGTTTACATCCAAGGTATGTTTTACATGTCAAATACACAGCAGCAGTCTTAAAGTTGTACTGTCAAGGGTTTTTTTTTCAACCAATAAAGTCTTTTAGAACAAGTGTTCAACTTCCTCCACACCTTCTATTAGACTGTGTCTATAATCCCCATGTCTTCTCTTATAATTACTACTAAGGACTGGAGAGAAATTAATCTTAGCTTAAAACTCAGATTGGTTAAACATTAGTCTGCATTTAGAAAGTTAATGCCCCAATAATTGCCAAAGGGGACAGTCTGCACTACCCTTCTGCCTCATTCACTAGGAAGGCTGCTGCTGAGGTAGGTAATAGAAAGCTCATTAAAAAGCTGACACCCTAATGTCTGAAGAATCCAAAGATGCCCAACATCTCTTGCCCAAGACTGACAGGAGGGCACTACTTCAGACATGACACAGTACCCCTGACCCCTGCTCTCAAATCCCATACACTTCACCTCCCAAAAGCAGACAGGGAAAAGCCATACACAATCCTTTAACGGTGTAATTAAGTAGGATCTTGCTACAGCAACCACCCTAAAATCACAGGCAATGTAAATCTCATTTTTAAGCATACTTACAAGGAGTATTTTAGAGTATCATCAAGTTCCATAATTGCAGCCTGGTTGCCACAACGGTAACAATAGTTTGGAGCACTGAAAATTGTTACTACATTCCGATCGTGGCACCAGTTGTACCCCTGGAGAGGAAAATAAAGGAATTACAACAGGTAAGTTAGTTTGTTGTACCACATAGAACCATCTCACTCCTACATCAATTTTTAGCATGCATAACTGAGGCATTTGTAGTGTATTTTAAGATTAAGGCTGTAGCTCTTCTCTTGAATGAAGAAGGGTAAAGAGGAATTTCAGCTTTCATATCTTGCAATCTCTGATTGCTTCTTACTAATAAACATGAGCTAAAAATATGTTTAAAAAGTCAGCAAGACTTCTCCACTGCATTAGCATTAAATCATTAAAACATCAATTCTGAAGTACACAATCTATCCCAAATCTTTGGCTATGAGCACCAAAACCAGAATCCAGACATACATTTAAATCTTCTAACTGCCAGGATAACTGGAGACTAAGAACAAAAATACACACTCAAGGTTAAAAGGAAAAATGCATATTTTTGTCAAGGTACACATTTGCATGTGTTTTCTTATCAAGGGACTCAGCATTTATGTTAAAGAATCTTTTTACCTACACAGAAATGTGATACCACACCTACTACTAGAGTCTGGTTTGGGGCATAACTGTCAATTTTCAGAAAGAAAGCAAAAATAAAGGCTAATGCCCTGTGAAACTGAGAAACTCCCTTCACAGCACATCGACACTACTGGAATAGTTTCTGGAAGACTCGGCTGGATTACCAGTGACACAAAGAGGACAGTATTAATGGAGGGACTATGCCATCAAAAGTCTGTATTCCTCTTACCTCCATTACCAACTGATGAGCTCTGGAAACCAACGTAAGGCCATTAGCATGGTTAAAGGTTTCTGAAATATCCTGTCCAAATGTATAACCTGCACCTCGAGGAGAAATTCCCCAGCCACCACGATCATCTGGATCTGACCATAGCAAGTCACACATTGGACCCTGTGAAGAGATGCAGAGTATGTTTCAGAAACCAAATGCAAAACAAGAACAACAAACTACCAAAAAGACCACACCAAACAACCCAAAACAAAACAACCCAAGAAAAAAAACAAGTGAAGAAACCCCATCCCAAAACCCTGCACTCCTGTGCAACTTGCTGCAGCATTTAAGACTTAAATAAAAATCAATTAAAAGAAGCCTATCAACGACAACAGCTGGAGCAGCAAACACCTCAAGTTCTTCAATCAGGTTAACTTCTAGGTAGTATTTTCATACACATTGTTCTCACCTCTGAGATCATTAAGTGATACCTGTTCAGACTCCAGGCACACTAAAATGTTTCTCCAGACAAGAACATGCCCCTTACTTTTCCTTTGAAACACTAGAATGGGCAGACAGGCACTTTCATATTGCTAAATTGTTTTGAATTCCATTTTCAGCCTGTGAACTCAAATACCCAGCCTGTGCTGACTCACAAATCCCACACGTTTAGCAAATGATTTCTCAGTACCTCATGAGGAACTTCCTGCAAGCGATCAAGTGCTCTGATGTGATCCAGTGTATCTATTGATGGAGAGAGGCCACCATGTAGACAGAAAATCTGAAAGTTAGATATATGAGTATATAATTAATTTTCATTAACTGTATCAGCACAATTATAATTTTTTTTAGTATAAATTATTAGAAGAACATCTGGAAGAGATTCCTTCCAAGCTGAGAGCATACAGCTTTAGCAGCTCCCTTTCCAACTAGCAACCTTGAGCTCTATCAAATACCAACATACCTGGCCATCCACCAAGGCAGTTAGAGGCAGGTAATCGAAAAGGTCTGTAAAGTATTTCCAAACATTTGCATTTCCATATTTTCTTAAACATTCATCATAGAAACCATATACTTGTGTGATTTGCCTGCTTTCATGGTTCCCTCGAAGAATTGTGATACGTTCACGGTAACGGACCTAAAGAGCAGGGTACAAAGGCATTAAAAGATGTACATCTTCCAAAACACCCCAGAACTGGCACCCTTCACCACCCCGTCGCAGGGCAATAAAGCAATACACCCAAACTCTTTTTAAGATCAAGATTCAATTATAACTTTCGAGAAAAGTAATTAATTAATCCAAATCTATAGCAGTTTTAGTCCTTGTTACTAGAGGGCTTCACTACACCTGTGCATTAAGCTGATCTCTCCAAGCAAGTTAAAGACTGCTACTTAAGCAAGTGAAAAATACAGTGGTCATTTAAAAAAAAAAAATTCAGGCTTGGATCTGAACTTTTTTTTTCAGAAGTATCTCAGAAAACAAAACTTAAGGCAACATTTCCATTTTTGTGGCTGTAATACCATAACAGATATTAAAGTGTAGCCAGCACAGCACTTACATAATTTTAGAGAGTATTGTACAGCTGAGAAGAAAAATTACCTTAAGAGCTACAAGCAATGTGACTGTTTCCACTGAGTAATAGCCTCTGTCAACATAGTCCCCCATAAACAAATAGTTTGTGTCTGGTGATTTGCCTCCAATTCTGAAAAGTTCCATGAGGTCGTGGAATTGCCCGTGAACATCTCCACAGACTGTGACTGGACATCGCACTTCTTGTACATTAGATTCTTTTGTCAGGATTTCTTTAGCCTATAAAACAAAACAAAAATCCCACACAAATTGTGAATTGATTACAAACAGTCATTTTATTCAAAGCAAGCTCTATCACTTCCAGCTCTCTACTACCTGCTCTCTTTGTGAACTCCTGCCCCTTCCTTGTCCAAAGTATTTGAGATAAGAGTTTCTGTTCACTCAAGAGTTTTCTTTTTGCAACCCTTTGTTACTACCAGAAATGTGGTTTAGTGCTTTCTTCCCCTCACTGAGGAAGGTACTTCAGAATTAATTTCCTGCATAAGAAACTTCAGGCTTTCTACCAAAACATTTCTGTGAAGCATAAAATAACTATCACTTATGGAACTCAAGAAGTTTTGAAGTATTTGTGAAAATTAAATCTAAAAACCATGCCAAGGTCTTCTCTGCAACCCTCCAAAAGCCTGAACTTGGACAGAGCCAAAACCAAGACTCTCTCCCGGCATGGCAACGCTCAACATCTGTACACACAGCTCTGAACCAGAGGCAGAGTCCTCTACAAAGCAGAAGCAAGAACGTCACTACCACAGATACCATCCAGTGGTACCAGCAATCACAGCACAGGTGGATTACCCATAGAAGCTTTTCCAAGTAGTTTTGTATTTAAGCACAAAGTAAGAGTTGTGGCTTTACAAACTGAAACACAGAAACATCTTTGTCATCAGCATTTCTTCCACACACAGAAGTCGCAAAGCCAATTCATACAAAGAAGCACAAGGTAAAAATACAGCATGAGGAAGGTAACTTTGAGATAACAGAACTTAATTGTATCATCACACTCCCAGTTCTTTTTTTGTTCTTAGAACAGTCACTGAACACATGCCACGATAATTTTCTAAACCAAGAGCATATTAAAAATATAAATAGTAACAAGTTTACCAGTTGCCATCTACAAAGATTTGAATGCCTTTCCACTGCCAATGTTCCTATTCAGAAAGGATCCCTGCTTTAGCTCATTACCAGGATGACAGGGGGACATATAAAAACTCTATTCTATTTACCCACAGTGTCTACAAGACTTGGAGAAGCAGTTCCAAATGCAACCTATGCACAGTCCACACCGAATCCAAAATATTCCAAAGCAAACACCAACCAGTGTAAGAGAAAGATTGAAGAGCAACACCACTTCATTTTAGGGTCACTTTTCTTACCTTTCACAAACCTAACCTGACAATTAGAAAGCATAATCATCTCTGGGGGGTTTCTGCTAAACAAAGAAATATTTGAAACACTAGGGAAAAAATACATCATGATCTGAATAGCATTAGATTTTAAAAGGCGAGGAAAGAAACACTTGAAATGAAAATCTAAACAGCCTATTAAATACTGGGTATTGACAAGCTACTAAGAAACCATAGAATACACTGAGTTGGAAGGGACCCATAAGGATCAAACACACTGCTGTGTCCAAGTTTCCACCCTATCTATGAAGCGGTGAGCTAGAAAGCAACTGACCCCCCTGCCCCAAAAGCAGTCTCACCGTCCTGTACGTTGCCCAGGCTAACCACCACGGTCACCACTTCTAACAAGAGAAGTGCCAGTAAGGCACAACTTAACGATGGAGATTCACCAAATTCAGCATTTCATTCAACACTGGAAAGAAATGCAGTCCGGGTTAAGCAGCCTGCCTAACACTGAACTTTAGGTATTACAGCACGAGCAACAGAGTTAGATCAGTCTGCAGACATATTTACACCAAAAGTCAATCTCATATGACAGTTTCCACTCATGCCGTGCCTAGTACTAAAGATAGGTCATTGTTGGCTTGTGGTAGATGCTAAAAGTGTAGATTTATTTTAAGATAGCTTGACTTAAGTTCATTTTAATGCAGTGACACTCACCGGATGTTTTGAAGGTGTTTTAACAGCCTCAGCCGTCTTAATTCTCCTTTTGACAGAGAACGCTGCGGTTATTTACAGTGCTTCAATATAAAAGAGCAACTCTTCATTTTAAAATGTTTTCTACTGAGTTATTTTCTTAACACCCTGAAAGCATTACACAAAGACTGCAGCATTCATTTTTCATCAAAGAAATGCAAGGATTATGCTGACTGAGATTAAGACAGTGCAGTTCTCAGCAACACCTCTGTTGCTGCCTCAGTTTCTGAAACGTTAAATCGCTCAGATAGGCATGTGACCAAACACGTAGGTAAGTCAGACAGCTACTCTGATGGGAAAAGACTGTTCCAGGTCAACTTGCAAACAGCAATCTCTACTGAAAGCCTGCAATGAAGGGATGCTGCTGCAGGGATGTCAGCATTTCCACGTTTTGAACAGGTTTCATTAAATCCTGCCACACAAACTGCTTAGTCCATTTACAGTCTTATGTCCCACAGCATTAACAGCAGCATAAACTGCAGTGCTTAAGCAGTATACACACCTCTACTAAGAGAGCTTCAACAGAGCTGAAGCGGAAAAATACAACACCCTGGAAACACGTGGTCCATCAACCATGCCCCAAATTTCCACAGTAATTCCTACAAAAGGGTAAAGCAAAAATTGCTCTAATATACAATAACAAAACAAAACCAAGGGGGTAAGACAACAGCACACGTAATATTACAGTTTCACAATTCAAGTTTCACAAAGATAAGCTGATACCAGTATTAATGAACGATCTGTGCCTTGACTTTGTAACAGACCACACACCACCCTGTGCAGCCCCTCTCCACTCCCTCTTTACCGACCCCTTCCCTGCAATGACACCACTCGTTCTGCCAACTCCCTCCCTGTTCATCCCCAACAAACCACCTAGTGAGGGGGAACCTGGACAAGAGACACAGCCCCGACTCCTTGTACTTCAAACACCCAGTGTCCTGCTGCCAAGGATTACAGTGCAACACCTTTGCAGTGTTTTGACACAACCGTTTTGAAACACACAAGTTTCATCGCCTGTCGCTGGGATAAACAGTTATGCAATTCTGAAACCGATTTTTCTTGAGCACTTATCAGTGTTCTTCTTTCTTAGTCTTTTCTCAGTTCTGAATACTTCTTGGTATTAATACTTCTTAGTATTAAGACAGCCCTGTGCTGTATTCTACAATGTAAAAATAAAATTTTAAAAGATGAAGAAACTTAAGCAAAAACTTCACCTCAACAGCACACTACAAGAGCCTACCTTCAAATCAGCTTAATTATTTTTCAGCACTATACACTCAGTTCTCAAACCCAAGAGCAGATGGATACAGATTGACTGAAAACCTGATTTCAAACTGATGAATGCTAATTTTACAGGCAAGCACCAATGAAGTCTAGTAAAAAAAACCATCACCCAAACAAAACCCTCCATGTAGCTAAGAGACACAGCTGTGTAAGAAGAACCAAGTAAAATGCTGTCATGAACAACAACTGCTGAGGTGGAAAGTCACATATTTTACCTACAGTAATCTCAAGGTTCAAGCAATAAGCACATATCGAATTAACTTCAGCTTAGTCACAGGGACTGGAATTCAGTCCAACTTGATATCTGAAATACTGGTTTCCTCAGCCATTTCAGTGCAAAGAAGCAACCTGAACAATCCCAAAACCACCAAAACCAATATTCACTTAAACAGGCAAGAAACCAACAAATTTTCACTTTGTTGTAAAGTGGTACTGCATAAAATACAACGTTGTATTTAAGAATTAAAGCATTCCTGGAGTGCTGCCTATTTTCTCAATGGCCAGCTGAACAGTAAAGCACTGTTTTGTTGCCTTTGTTTACAAAGCACATCATTTATGCAAAACATTGTTCTTAAAATACAAAGATTACCTTCATTGCTTGAAGACAATGCCGGATCAGAGGCAGACCTCCGCATTTTATAATGAATGGCCAGAGATAAGAATTTAAAAAACCTGACTGACCAATTAAGCTACTACCATGTGATTTTAAGAACTCTTGTTTTAATTAATGAGACGGTGGGGATGTATGCATACAGAGTTATCTCCTGTTTCCTTCTGCCTGTACTTTCATCCTAGCACCACTGAATAAGGCTCAGCCAAATGCCATAAAGGCTGAGATCCATCCACTCTCTCAACTCTACACTGCACACAAGTGAGTTTCCCTCATGAGCAGAGTGTAATCATCAACCTTGCTCCACACAGAACACATTTCAAGTGGTTCCCTTCTGAAAAATCCTCTGAATTCATTCTGTACCCAAATTCCTTCGTGTTTCCAGCACATACCAGTTATTTCTCAATTAATCCTACCCCTCCTTATATCCATGTGTTCTAGCAGGAGCTCTGACAACTCACACCAGAGGTGCATCTGTGCAGGCAAGAGAAGACAGGAAACATTACTGTGGCTTTGTAAAATTGTAGAACAATGCTTGCAACTGCAAAGCAGTGCTATAAGGCACTTATCAAAAAGATTATCATTATCTCAGTAATGGGAATATAACCATTCTTTTTAAATATAGACAATAGAGCCCCAAAGTCATGTTTGCAGATGGTAATGTGTCATTCTTGGCAGACCAGAATTCACACCTGCAACCCACCATGCTGTCTAGTGAAGTCTGTCTTGAGAAGCATCCACTGCAACCAAGAGAAAGAGAGAGGGGAAAAGAGGTAGTTGTAGTTGGTGTGAAGATATTCTGATGAGATCGAAGACTTCAACCACACCCATAATTTCCTGTCATCAAGATACACAGGATGTGACTAAAGGTACAATGATCAGCTAATTGGGATGAATACTGGTTTTAGCTGGCCAAACATCATGGCCTGGAAGAGGTTCCAGTTCCAAGCAAAGTCACCCATTACAGTCAGCAAGTCTTCTGCGGAGTGAACACATTTGCTTCCATCAATTTCAGGGTTTCCCCCTACCTCTTTACATAAAGAGGAAAAAGAACATGTTCAGACAAAAGATGGGCTCATTGTTTTTAGAGGAAAATGGTATTTTCATTCATTGTTTGACATTTTAAACAGAACTAGAGAAATGAAGCCTCCAACATCACCGTTCTCAAAGGAGGTACAACAGTCACACTACATACGACACAGGCAACTGATTCATGCCGAAATCCAGAAACCACTGAGTGCAGTATGAATATATAAGCAGATATAACATTAAAATACAAAGCTCCCCATTGAAATTTAACTATTTAGTATTCTACAGTTCAGTAAAAACAGGATTTCCCTTCACACAGAAAGTCACAGTAGAAAAAATACTCTTTTCCCAGGACTGAAATGTAAGATGACAGCTCTGCTTCCTCTTTGATTTTGCAACTACCACCTATACCTCTGCTTCTAACCTCTTCCACTGCCAGCAATACTGAAAGTTTAGAACCCAGCAAAGGAAAACACACTGACTGAGGACGCCTGTGCCACAATGTGGTCATTATGCATCTGTAGCCGTTCATTTCCTTGGGATAGGGCAAACAGAACTAGAAAATGAACTCAGAATTTTATTTCAATTCAGAGTGCACAAAATGAAAGTAGTATCTTATGTATCAATGACTGTTCTGTCAGTGAACAAGAACAGGCAATTAATTAACCAAAAAAAGCATAAAATCCAGTCAGCTCTGTTACTCTTCAATGCACAGTAAGGGACCCTTCCTCCCAATTCAGCAACAACTGCTCCCTGACTCTTAGCAGTTTGTGTTTGGTAGGAAGGGAGTACTGTGAAACAGAAGTTGGCCAACCAAATCCCAATGCCAGTGCTGCATCCAAGCCTGACTGAGACCCCACCTTCCTGTTCCTCCTGCACGCTTTCCTCCTTCCCCCACGAGTGCTACAAGACAGTATGCAGGCAGTAAGCGTTGGAAAAAACCCACTACCCTCTTCTACTGCAAAGCAATGACTGACACTGCTCACAGCCTTGACAGTCCCCTCAACTTCAATTTGGAAAAATCATTAACAGTCTCACATACTCAGCGGAACTGAGGAGTGTTCTTTTCCCTCATAGGCAGATTTGGGAGAAGGAAAGGGGAACTGCTATTTAAGTGTCAGAAGCTGACAAGGCCAGACGAGAAACCAGGTTAAGGGTCTCCTCTGAAAGAACTCAGCATCATCATTTTGCTTCATTCAAAAAGATCTTAGCACCTCAGAATTAAAAGAAAAACAAAGCTTAGAAAAATCTTTAAAACCAAAATACATAGGAGACCAAATAGCTCAGGAAATCCAGGTGCCTTCCTCTCTACAGGGAGGGTTCAAGAAATACAGCAATAGAAATGCATGAAGCTGACCTCTTAGATGTGGTTTTCAGTCCTATCCATAGAAACAAGCTGAATTAATTCTGTATGATTCAAGTTGTTAAAAAAAGAAATAGGCTAAACCTATTGCCAAACTACCTGTGCCTGATAGATGAGGCTGGACTTGCAGTTAAACTCAAAAGGTTTTCAAATCTTGCTCGAAACACTCCAGCCATGGTTTGTCACGGTGATGGTGATGAGCATCAGGCAGGATACTGATCTGTAGGCACGTGTGTCAAACTCAAGAAGTGCACTTTAAAGCCAACTGGCAAGCATGTAATGCCTTGTATGGGAAGGAATTTTTGATACACCTAGCAAAAAAATATTGGAGATCTGACTACTGAGTAGCTGTGCTCCAGCTAGAAATTAAACTTCTTCCAGCTTAACATACTGCCTAAAGAAAAGGAAGAGGGCAACAACTGTGTTACTCAATATAGGCGTCATGTTTAAGGGTCTCTAAGCAAGGGTAGAAGTTCAATCACTGCTCCTTTGACTCCCCTTCACACAGCCTTTCGAACAAGGGCTCCTTACCTCATGCCAGACACAGCCAGCCCGGTCAGGTTGTTACTCCGTGGTACAGTAACCCAGCCAGCTATCGGAAGCCGGCTGAGGAGCACTCACAATGCAGCACTGAGAGACAACAGACTTGCAGGTCTGAAGAGCCCACGGCCTCACTGCAGGTAGATTTGGAAGAGGGTATCAACCTACAGCCTCATCCATGTCCTGAGCCTTCAGTTGGTACAACTCAGGTAAACGCTTGCTCTGACGTTGGAGACCTTACTTCTGTTACCTTAAACTAGGCTTAAAATAACTTCTAAAACAACACAGAAATATCTTTCACTCCCATTTGATCACAACTAATGTTGCCATTAAAACCAAACCCAACAAAAAAACCCCACAACAGCACAACTCGATTTTACAGAACTCCTAGAATTGAAAAAAAAAACAACACCCCACCAATCATGCTAACAGACCAGGCACATACAAGACTAAATTCTCATACACACATTCAAGTGTTCTAAGTATAATCAGGACTAGGTGAGAAGACTGGCAGGGTTGACACTTCAAATGCCTTTTGTGTAAAGAGACAATTTCCATTTCACATTACCAACCATTACAGAAAGAAAACCCAAAACCCCATAGAACACTGGGAGTGAAAGGAATTTTTTTTTTTTTTTAGGAAATATTCAGGAACAATCTGAAGCACAGCTATTAAAATGTCACAAAAAGCTTTTCACAATAGACCTGTAACTCTTCAGAGACAGAAGATATAACTATGTGCACCCATCAATGCCTTGATCACTGTGTATGTTCAACTAGGCAGCAGCAAAGGAGCCCTAAATCTGATCCCCTACACCCCCTGAACAACTAAAGAGCTGTTCCCTGCCACCAGCACTATGGCAATGGTCTCAGCGAGCACAGTAGGCAAGAAGGAACCGAAATGCTGTGCCTTCCAGACACAGGTTCTTCTTCTGCCAGGGGAAGGAGTAGAGGGACACACAGAGAACTTGTCTGCTACAGAGCTCCCCCCAAAACTCTCACTAGCTGGCAGTTCTGTTGCAGCAGGTTTTTCAGTTGATTTACAGCAAGTTCAGGCAGTAACATTCACTTTTTGCAATCATCCTAGTTTGAAGAATAGTTGTATGTCATGGTTACACACAAAGATATGGGAATGCAAAAGCTAGCTGATGGAAAAGTCCTTGCAAATATGGCTGAGGACAGTTTAAAACATTCACTTCTGGCCAAAAATAATCAAGATGAGAAATTAAGTCCCCAACAGCAGGGGAAGCAGAAGGGAACACGTGCCTTTCTCTGAAAAAAAGCAGCAGGGCAGACGTCTCAGGGCAGCAACAGCCTAAAACAGGAGTCACAGACGTGCCACCCCTACACATTAGAGGAACTGAATTTTGTTTGTAGGGTTGGGGGGGTTTGACCCAAAAGAAAGCTCCATCAGTAACATAACACCCTTCCAGAAATAAAGCATTTAATTAAGCCGAACCAGTTCCAACAGCTCACACAGCTGCAGTGGGTACATGGATGTTTGGTTAGTTCTCATCTGCAATCAGTTTCTGAAAGTCTAGCTTGGAAGGTCTGGCATTAAACAAAGGTGGAAGTTCTGCAATAGGAAAAAAAAATTAGAAAGATACACCATTAACAAGGTACATACCAGAGAACAGTATGGCCCAGAAACATATTTACACTATGAAAATTAGCACTGGTGACAAAGCAAAAAGCAAATGTAACCAAGATCATTGTTACAGATCAAAAGCTGCAGGAGACAAGGCTCAAATCATAGTTTCCTGAACACTTTTATCAGCCTTTCCCTTAGTTTAAAATTTTTTTGATAGCAGCACTGTCAATTCACACGTATTTTACTAGTAATTCAGCTACAGAGGAAAAGACCCCTCGTCATTCTACACAGCACACACAAACGGTCTTCTTTCCTAAAACCTGGATGCCATGTCACTTAATGCCAGACTAGTACTTCCAGGGGACACTCCAACACATCTACCTGTACTACATAACTGCTAAAATAACCAGTGGAGGCTCTATTCACAAACTCATCTCATTCCTTCGGGTGTTTTTAGACTGTCATCACACTTCCCTGAGCCATGTGCCACACCCCCACCTCCTGTGACAAAACCCACTTACACATCACAGCGGTACAAGACCGTTCCCCTCTGCCCTTACAAAGGACAGAAAAGAACAGCACTCCAGAACAGCATCCTTTCATTCAAAACGGCCAGTGGAAAAACCCTCACCTGGCAATAAAGGATTTCCTTTCTCCTCTGCTCATGGACACCAGTCAATAAGCAATTCATTGTTAACAGGACACACACTGCTGATGCCAAACAGTGACTTTACACTGTACATTTTGACAGGTTCTTCAGAACTTATAAAAGCCTTACACACAGCATGCACAATTGGTCATGCAGTGTCACCACATAAACAGCACCGATTAAGCCTGGAACAACTTCACTGCCACTCTGAGGTTCATATTCAAGTAATTTGTGAAAAGTGTTATATATTATTCACAGTTACAAATTACTCCTAGACTTAGAAGGTATCTCTGTCCAGCTGCCACCACCACCTCCCAGGTAACTGGGCATAATATAAGATGCACTAAGAAAGTAACTGGGATGTATGAATGGCCACACTTAAGTATCATATCTGTAAATAGCTTTACGTTCTTTAGGTATCAATACTGAACTACAAGAGAGCCCTCAGGCTTATTCTTATTAGACAGGCACCCGCCTGCACACATGAAGTGCCAGCAGATCAAGAATTACCAGTCAGGAAGCTCATCCAAATCATGTTATGGGGGAAAAGCCCTTGCAGAGATTTTGTTGACTTTTAACAAGCTCTAGCCACAATTCAACATGGTGAATGATGACAGTTGATACCTCACAGGGTCTTTATCTCTCCTTTGGAAAAGCAGTTGTATTTGACAGTCCTTAACACGTTAAGCTGTTCGTGGAAAAATAGAACCTTTGGGTGTGATTAAGTCCACAAGACAATCAAAATATGGTGCACAACACAGCAAAGTTTCTGACGGTCAGTGCTGGAAGCATGAAAACACGTTCAAGCGAATGGTGTCCCTCAGCAGGAGGGCACAGAACTCATTCACCACCCTGCTTTTACCAACACGCCTTCCCACTCAAGGGGGCAGAGAGCACTTGATGTAAAACTCAGACTTCAAGGACCTACTTCCAATTCCTTGCATCAGCAGCCACGGAGAAACTTAGCTACTACTTGTAGCAGGAAGTCCCAGTAAATCCACCTGTAGTTATCAGCACCAACTCATCTTTCCTGAACATAAACAGCCCTGTGCCTGTATTCTGCAAAGTGCTGACCACAAACCAGCCAGAGATAGGGAATTTCAGCCCAGGCACAGCATATCACATCACACTACCCAGAGAAATACCACCTTTGGTCTAGTGCTGGTTCACATCCACCCAACCTGAGGCAAAGAGGCTACTGATAAATGGTATTTTTCAAGTAGGCTTCTCTCACTCGTCCTTGGGGTCTCTCATCTCAAAGCACAGCAATGAGACACACAACTTTCTGTAACCTTTCCTTGTATCCACCATTATTTCGACGACAAAAATATCTGGGGAACAAAGTATTTTGGGGAAAAAATTAAAACACTACTTTCCTAACAGGGATGAATGGTATCACCTGCAGGGAATTTCTAGTGACATGCCTATACTCTTCACCAATCTAAAAAAACTCCAGGAAATCAAAAGCTTTTCCTATATTCCTCCTGCAAGGTACCATAAAATTGTGCAAAATTCACTCACCCTCACCGTATTCAGGACCCTGTACCAGCATCAGTTAGTAAATGATGGCAAGGGGAATACTCTCCTCTTCCAAGCAAGCAACACAAGGAAGAAGCTGGACTGCTGTCATTAAAGACACAGGTGAAAAATAGCCAGGCAGTGACTTTGCAAGTGGCAACACAATTTAAAATACAGGAACCATATCAAATGGTAACAGCTTCAAGTTGCTAGAATACTACATAACTAAAATTTGGACTCAAGCAAGAGCCTGTCTAGCCAAAACCCACCGTAAGTTCTTTAATAAATTCACAGACGATCCACTGGAAACAATTTGCTTCCAAAACAACATGCTGTAGCATTTGAAGGCATGAAGCCAAATTTAAAATATTCTAATTACTTCTGGTGGCAGGTACATAGGTTTCTTTACAATCCAGCACTTCAATCATTTCCCACATTCCTTAATCTCTAGCTCCCAAACAGTCCACAGATACATCTCCTTCAGTCCAGAAATGTAGGAATATGTAAAACCTTCAGTAACTGGGGGAAAAAACCCACCCCACTCAGCTATTAAGTTACATCCAGAATTAGAATCTCATTGGCAAATGCAGCTGTATGCTACTAGAACTATTTTTTTTTCCTCCTTTAATTTCCAAAAGGCAATCTATCCCGGGCTGATTCTAACTCAACTATAAACGCCTCAATCAACACAGTGGTGTAACGTCCAAGTGGCAACATCTTCAATCCGTCAGCACCGAAATAAATGGCTGTGTGGGCTCTCAACTGCCTGTTCTGTGGATTCAATGAAAAAACCTGAACCTTATCGTAGAGAAACCGACGTCCCAGAGCTAACCCGCTCCCCGATTAGTTATAAAGGCGCCTGGGCTTTATTTCTATCGTGATATTTCTATCACGAGAAAATAAAATCAAAGCCGGGCCATGGAAGAAGCAGCAGCTCTCTCGTATCCTGTGTAATTGCCTGTCCATTAACCGAAGCTTTTATTTTCACAGGAACAACTGAGGCTTTTTGGGGGCGTTTGAACGTTTTCACCCAATCACCAGGTTACGGCGCCTCGATTTACGCGCGACCCCCGGGACATGAGGGCCGGTCAGACCGGCAGCCACGGGCACGGCGACCCCCTCCCCCCCCTCTCAACCTTCCCTCAGCCGAGGCCGGGCGGGGGCGGCCCAAGGAGCGGAAGAGGGCAGCGAGGAAGGGCCGCGGCTGGTGTAGCGCCTCCCGCCCAGACCTCCCCTCTCCGTCTCCCGCCCCGGGATGGCGGCCGCGCTCGGGGGTCTCTCCCGAGAATCCCGGCAGCGGCGCCATTTTAGGAGGCGATGAAAAGGCGGGAGGCGGAGCCCGGCTCCCAGCGCAGCGAGAGGGGGCGCGGATCCGCCCGCGGAGGGGCCGTGGTTCGCCCGGCTCCCCGGCCCGTTACCCTCACCGGGGAGCCGGGCGCCAGACAACCCCGCGGAGCCGCCCGAGAGGCCCCGATTCGACGAGCTGCTCGCCCCGACGCCTCTTCCCGCGTCCCGCCCGCAGACCCCCCGCCTCCCCAGCGAAGAGACACCACCTCCGCCCGGCAGCTCCTTCTCCCCGTCTGCTCACCTTCCCGACGAACGGCCGCTCCGGCCCCGCGGGCTTCCCTCACCGGGCGCCACCTTCCCGCAGCCACCCGGCCCCCGCTCCCCCCTCCCCCCCCCGGCAGCCCCTCACCCGCCAGCAGGGAGCGGCCCCGCCACCGCCTGCTCGCCAGCCCTCACCTTCTCGCAAAGGCTCTTCACCTGCCCCTCAGAGAGCTGCTTGCACTCGTTGAGCTGCTCCACCCACTGGTCGAGCTCCTTGGTGAAGACCTTCTCCTCCATCCCGCTCTCCCCCTCCTCGCCGGCTGCTGCCGCACCACCCCGGAGGCCTCCGCGATCCGCGCTCCCAACAGCGGCAGTAGCCGCGACGCGGCAGAACAGGTGGCGGATAGGAAAGCGGCCCGGAACGCTGCGGCTCGGACAGCCGGCACGGCGCTTCCCGGTGCTGCAGCTCTGCCGCCCGCTGCCTCGCACCAGACCGTGTAATGGCCGCCGCTCCTGACGTCACCACCTCGGCTTCCACTACGGGAAGGGGGTGGGAGACGCCACGGGAAGCAAAGGCGCATGCGTCGTCTCTGGGCGGGACCGGGCGTGCGCAGTAAGTCGGGACGGGGAGGACCAGCCCGACCGGCAGGACGACGGCGGTGGCGGCCGCGGGATGGAGCGGGGGCGGGTCTGCGCCTGCGCGGCCCCAGGCGGCACAAAGCGGCGGGGGCGGGCGAGGGGCTGCTGGGAAGGGTCGTTCCCGCCTGGGCGGTGAGGCTCGGCGGCCTCGCTCACCTCAGTGGTCCGCTGGGCCTGTGGTCTGTGAGACCCGCGCCTCAGCGGGCTGGTGCCCGCCTCAGCGAGGCCCTGCCCTGAGGCGGGAGCAAAGGGCGCTGCTGTGGCCGGCCCAGGCAGGCGGCCTGGCCCTGGTGTACCGGCACCTCTGGGGACACCGACTGACCGGGACACCCGGCCTGTTGAGCGTCCGCTGAGAGATTGGGGCATCTTTGTAACCGCTTCGCCTTGGCCGCGGTTCGTGCCACTCCCTGCGGCCCTGAGCGCGGTTACTGTGTCCCTCGGGGACCCCGGCAGGAAGGGCGCTCGATGGCCTTAGGGACAAACCTTCTGCGTTAAGCATCACCTCGGCTGTACCCCCGCATCGTGCTTGGATTGGAAAAGCTGAGTTGTGTTTCTTTGGCAGCCTTGGGCACGTCATGCCTCGAGAAGGGAGAAGCTGAGGGGAAGCCAGCGGTGGGCCTCAGCTCCCTTCGTGTACTTGGGCATTTGCTTTCTACCTGAAGAAAGTGATTTCGGTGGGATAGCAACGAAAGCAGTGCAGTAAAACTGAATTAAAGAATCCCGTGTTTGGCTCTGTAACGGATTAGGTGTATTTATGCCATTTGCATCTTAAATTCTAGAGCTATTGGTGCAAGATTTACCTTAAATAACTTCCCAAAGACATTAAATTATGAGTAAAAAATATTTTTTTTCGTTTGAATGTGTTTAAATCTGGACAAAATGTGCCCTGCCGATGTTAGGAAAAGTCCCTGGTGGTTTGCAGTTAATAGGTGTTAATTGTCTCCATGAGGGCGTGTGTGATACAGAGGCTAAATTGTTGAATTCCTTGCTTACTATTGAAGCAAACTAACAAATATGTAGTGAGCAAGGGGAGAAGAATGTTTGCTTTCCTAGGTCAGTCTCGGTTTCTTGGTGTCATAGTCCCCTTGTAGACATCAGTTTATTGGAGTGACATAACTCAGGTGTTTTCTTTTTCTTTCAGGATGTTTTTGCACTTTTTTACAGACTTCTGTCTTTAGTTGTTCTCAGTTTTGTCCTTAAAGGTGTAGAAGGAAAAGTGTTACTTATTGAAAAATGACAGGTTTCAAGAATTCACTTTGTAGCACCTCTTAATGCTCCCCAAATAATCCTGAACAAACAAATGTAAAGAACATGAAGCCATAGCATCATCTCTTGTCTAATTTGCTAAGTTAAAGTTTATTTTCTTTAGTAACTGCTGACCTTCTGGCAGTTTCAGGCTTTTAAGACCCCATTTAGCCCTGTTATTTTCCACAGATAGTGACATTCTTAGTGAAACAAGTAGATTACATCTTTGAACTCCTCATGGTGTCAGTCTTATAGTTAATTATGCTTCTGTCTGCAGAAAAGAACTAATTACTCTTTGTTTTTTTTTCTTTTCCATGACATTCAGAAAAACTTGAACCTACAATTTTGCTTCTCTGTGGCAGGCAGTTGATCCAGCTGAGGAATGGGGAGTGCTGGGTACTGATCCAGCGCTCAAACCAGGGCAGGACTATGTTCCCCACTGCCACCTGTGCTTCTGGAACAGGAAAGATGGAGCAAGGAGAGGAGGAGCAGTAAAAACTCATCAGTGGGAAACTATTAACCTGGCTTAGTTGCTTATGAAGCTACAACCAAAGCCCCATGATGTTTTATCTGGTAAGTGTGAGGAAGTACAGCTAGTAAGGATTAGACAAGGCTCCTTACAGATTGCTTCTGTCTTTAGAGCAAGTTCCCAAACACACTGTTCATGGGAGTCTAGTGTTAAAGCACTGCCTCAAAAAAGAACCCTTTTTCTTTGGAAAGACTCAGTCTAAGCTGTTAAGTGGCCAGACAAATGCCAATTGGGAAGGGGGCAGTGATTTGGGCCACCCTGCTTGCAGCTGGAGCTGTGCCATTGCCCAGGAGAAGATTTGGGACTCAGCATGGGTTGTTCAGGATTCGGTTACCTCAGTGGTAGCAGAGGAGTGGAAATGTTGGTTTCCACCTCCATCCCAAGCATTAGCTCTGTATTTTGTCCTCATGCTGTTTTGAACAGCCTCTGTGTGGATGAGAAATGAGATCTTATTCCTCCCTCCCTCCTGCTTGAGAGCCCTAATCGATAGTTTAGAGGATCACAGTTGCTTTTTTTAGATAGTTATCTGAGAGCCTTCAAAGGAGAGCAAAATAATGAAGGAATACCTGCTGCGTTGCGTAAGCTGGGGCTTTGTCAGTACTTCAGATACACACCAAGATTAGACTGGAAATTGTGTGATGGCAGTAATACTTTGTGTTTAGTGTGCGAGTATATGCCAGGCTTTTGTGTGTGGTGTGTAACTAAGGAGATGGACTGGGTGTGTCTGCTGGGATGAGTGGAGGGGGAGTCCATACTGCTGTGCTCAATCCTAGCACTTGAGTCAGCAGCGAGTTCCCTAGGTATGGCATTCCTTAGAAAGGTTACCTACTCAAGCCAACTGCACTTGCCTTTACTCACAGCGAGTTGGTAGGTTATTCCATGGGTTTTTTGCAGAGCCACCTGTAGTGTAAACTAATCCTGTAACAGTCCTAATTGAATCTGAGGCTCATTGCAGGGGGATGTGTTAGCATTTGCAGTAATTTTATCAGGCACCACAGTCACACCAACATTTCCACTGTAGTATGAGGCACGTCAAAAGGTAGGCATATTTATATTGCTGGGCACTGTACAACTACCTAGTAGTTGTGAATGTAGTGTTGATTAAGCATTGTAGAGTAAAGAATACGTAAATTCATTTTCTTCACACTTCTCTCTGAATATTTTACTGGTTCCAAATTAGCTGTCAATGCATGTCTGAAGCATTTGTTGCTATGGTGGTTTAATACCAAATGCAGAATGAAAAGGCTATATGAGATATAATGAGTTCCCACCTTTTGTTGTAAGGCTTCATTCTTTGATTAGTACTTTTTTTTTTGGTAAGCAAAGAGTATACACACTGGTATTTCAGTGTAGGAGTCAACCCCCTCTATAGGGAAAGGGATTTTTCCTGATCAGATGAAATCAGAAGTATACATCATGTAACCTCTCACATATTCAAATACTGGCTGCTTACTGAGACAAAATATTGTGTGGTTTGTGTCTTAATAGTCCCACTCACTAAGCCAGATAAATCTTGTGATCTTTAGCAGAACAATTGCAAAAGATGGGAGCTGGAAGTGGAGCTATTTGTCAGTTATTTGTCTTACATCAGCACGAACAAACATTATTTCTGTATGTTTTACTCATTCCAAAGTCCAGATAGTGAGGTCACTGATTGTGTCATGCACTAGTACTGCTACCAACAGAGGCCTGTTCACTTTGAAAGTTCAATTAAATGCTTATGTAAAGGGTGGAATCTCATTATTAATCACTCTGTACACCACAAAACACATTACTTGGAATCTGCTTGTTCATAGTTCTCTCTGGTGGTATAGAGAAAGCAGGAAGCGTGTGGTCTGATGGAAAGCAGAAGTTACAGAGTAACCATGAAAATCACATTTGTGATATCACTATGGATACAGATATCTCATAGTCAAGAATCCTTAAAGAGCTAGGAACAGAGTACTCATTCCCTAAACTTAAATTTTTAATATTTTGCAAACATTTTGTGTCCTCTGTTCCCCACAAGTGTGGCACTGAACACTGCTCTCAGTTTCTGTGTCCAGCCTGGCGCTGTCTCCTGACTGGCAGGAGCACTGGTGAAGGGTACATCCCTGAGCACACCTCAGTTCTGAAAATGCTACCTGTCACCTAACAGTTTTAACCTGTGCTCAACAAACAGTACCACTGCCAGGATAAATACTGTTGCTTTCATGGCCAGGTGGACAAACACATGGTTTCAGCCCCATTGAGAAAACAGTACAGTTAACAGAGGCATTTAGAGTCAGGAGTAGACACCCCAGTTCAACAGATACTTGGGCACCTGCTTAAATTCCTTCTTTTTAAACAAATAATGTAAACATCTGTGAAATGCCCTGCTAAGCTTGTGCTCTGAGGCTTTAGCTGGTGTGGTGCTCCATCAGCGCAGCTCCAGTTCCAAGGACTTTCTTTGGCAAAGCTCTCCTATTGCTCAGTCTTTTTTAATAAGCCACGTTTAAACACACAACAAATTATTAATACATACAAGCAGTTGTCATGGAGATAATATGATCCAAGGTGGTTTTTATTTTTTAATAAACAACACAAACTTGGCACATCCCACATGCACCTCTCAGACAATTCCTACTTAATGTTTCCTGCATTAGGCATGGGCTAGATATAGATCTTTGCTTTTTGTGCCAGCATGCTATGGAGAAACCACTCTTTCTGGCTTTCAGATGGTTGGCTTTAGGAATCTGAAATATGTAGGATTTGTAAGATGCTTTCCCCCCCCACCTAAGATCAGGTTGTAAGATCTTAGGGGCTGCGCTGCTGGCTTCTGTGAAGTCTCAAACACAATGTAATGGCTGAATTATGGCTAAAGCCTCTGCAGGATGTGTTTTCTCCCCTCCTCTTGGTGTATAGACTTCTGGCAAATTGCAGTAACTAATCCAAAAGAAAGCAGCTGGCTAATGCAGCTGGGGAGGCTTCAGGGCCATAATGAGGATCGTTTTCCTGGGAACAAGGCTGCAATCCTGTTAACTGCCTATAAATCCAGAAGGACCGAGGAGTGCTGTACCTGTGGACTTAAGGATATTAAGCCTGAGCTCTCCAAGATGTTTTGCCCTTGCTTGTCATAACATTTCTGCTCTTTAACTGTGCCCTTGCAAAGCAGCACACAATGCATTTCAACCAGTAAGTAGGACTTTTGCCTTCATTCTGTGCCTCTTTCTCCTGTCCTGGAGATCCTGTTACACTCAGCCAGGCAGAACCTAACTAATGTAGTAGCTCTGTAGCTTATTTATTTCAGTGAATGAATGAGATTCTTTGCATATTGTCGCTATAGCATTTTTTTCCAGATACTTACTCTTCAGTTAATACTACATCACAGCTACTGTTGTAACAACCTTCATCTGGGTTGAGTAACTAGTGAGTTAAACTGTAAAAAGCCTGAAAAAAAAAAGACTTACAGCAAGAAAATGTGAGAGATTCCTCCCTTGCTTCCTATCAGGTAAATGTATTTTGCCTTCATAGCACTGCTGGTATCTTGTAGTGAAGGAAGTAGGAACCCAGCTGGGAAATACCCACGACTTCTAGAAGTGTGTTGTTATAATATCCACGTTGTTTGGAGATGTCACAGATGCCTTGAGTGACAGGACAGGTACACACAACCTCAAGAAGCCTTGGCTAAACTGCTGCCTTGTCATCCAGCTCAGCATCAGCTCTCAAGCTCAGTTCCAAGCAGAGCTGTGCCCTGGCTGCTACCTAAATGTTTCCTCTGGGGAGGGAAATTTTCTTTTGAAATCTATTTGTGTATGTGCTAAAGGACAAAGGAGAACTATGATATATTCACCACACAGGCACGCTTATTCTTAGATCATGATTTGGCTTCACTGTGGTTAACAAGTGTATTATTAGTAATAGCTAGTTACAAATAATAACCTGACCTTATTTTTAACCTAATACTGAATCAGATTCCATTGAAATAGGTGGATTCACTGCTGTGCTTTGCTCTTTGAATATTATCATTCAGAATTTCAGTGCCTTCCATCTTGGGTATTAAAAATAGGTGGCAAGTTGGATAATTATTATTGTTCCAAATCTTGTTCTCAGCCTTACATAACAGTGTTCTCACCAAAAGCCTTATTTTAAGGGTGGAGTGGAAGAACATGCTGTAGCAACCTGAAATTATTTGCACTGCTGTAGCTGGGTTATACAGAGCCTAGGTAGAACAGTCTCTTCTTTTTTTAGGGAGAGTTTCAGAGCCAGTTTAATATTAATAATAATGAGAATAAAAATGTGTATGGAGTGATGCAGGTTTGGCATTACAAAGCCATGTGTTGTCAGCACGCTTCAGTCCTGAGCATAAGTGTCCTCAGTAATCCCATATTGCCTAAGCAGAAACTACTGGTCATGCCAACTCAATGACACTCAAAATATTTCTAAGTGTAATAACAGTAAATATATAAACATACAAAATGAAATAACAATGGTAAATTACTTGGAATGAGAATATCCCCAAGTGGATGGGGCTGCGCTTGATAAACCTGAGCTTCCTTGTTAGTAACAGTGTGTTCATAGGCAAAGTACTGTCTCCATTTTTACTAGCTAAGGAAGGCTCTTTACTGTTCCAGCCCTGAGCTGGGTCAGCTTTCCTCATCATATCCAAGTGGTGTGACTTGGGAAAGAGGAAGAATGGTTGGGAGGGATTGGTGTCAATCCTGAGAACATTAGATAACTCCCTTCAGCTGTAACAAACTCCCCAGCTCACCACGGTAACAACAGACCCTGGTTTATTCTATTTGAATAATAAATGGGGTTTTTTTTATCTCCTAATGGTGACCCCTTAATCTCCCTGATAGATGGTGATGCCAAAACTGGTCGCATTTCATCTGGAACTGGGATCTTTCTGGTACAGAGTCTAACTTCCTTTTGGATGTATGGAGCAGTGATGACTGCTGTGTGTGCTTGCTGGCAAAGTGACACCCTCCTTGTGTCAGGCCCACAGTACCCATGTGTTTTGTGTGTGTCATGCAGGTGCTACGCACACTCAGCTGTTGGAAACTTGGAAATCCAAGCCAACAAACCCTAAAAGTTTGTAGGCTTAAAAGCTGGGCTTGTGCTGGGCTTGAGCTGTGCTGGCTGGGTAATGAGCTGAATTTCACTCGTAGGCAGTAAGTGCATTTGAAAGCTGTGGGTCTCTCCGCATTCAAAGCCTGGAGCTGGTACTAACCTTGCTTCCTGATGTGGTACACAGAGACTTACTCTCAGGAGTGCATATCTAACACAAGCATAGTGTTAATTTGTATGTTTTGCCATGTGGTTTTCCTCCTCAGATTGCAAGCTGAAAAGATCAATGAAACTGTGTCTGTTGTTTCCATTGGATGAATAATTGCTCAGTAATTAAATAATGATATCGGGTGTATATCAGGGAGAAGAACTGGCTTCAGAAAACTGTCATTAACTCAAGCAATTAGAATGCTTCAGTTCCATAATGGATGTGTGTGTTTTACAGGACAAACTGGAGAGGTGATGCAGGGTCTATTACAATGGTGGTTGATCTCAGTCACACAGAATGAGGAGGAGAAGCTTGTCAGCTTCACAAGGGAGGCTCTCTTGTCACAGAATCACTGGCCCAGTGCTTTGGGACACAGCACAGCATGTTTTGATTCATGGTTTGCTATCAAAAGTCCTACAAAAACCCAGCTGAGCTTCCTCAGAAGAATATTTAGTTCAGAAACAGCACCAGAGCAATAGCACAAATTGGTCTCAACAGTCTAAGTGTTACACCTACCATTCTTGGGTTGCAGCTGTTTCTAGATCAAGTCCCTCAGTGTACCTTTCCATAAATTGCCTTCGCTGTGCTGACTACACTTAGACTTTTCTTAAAAGTCTTTTCTATTCTATATTTAATATTACAGTGGGAAATCATTCATATCCATTCTTCTAATAGTAAACCCCCCTTTATTGGTACAGCTACTACTGCTCTAATTTTTTTGACAGTGTCCCACTGGAGACAGTCAGGCAAATGGACCAAAATCTATCAAGAATTAGTTATGTGTAGATAATACACCAAGGGAAAGAATTTCCACAGTAAAGGTGTGTACATTACAGTAGCCTTGAGATAGGGCTGGCTTCTTCCAGAACAAGTTCTTCTGGTTTTATGTGACTATTTAATACACTTCTGTGTTCGAGAAAATAACTCTTGCTCTGTACTACCAAACCAGTATAGCAGGAGACACCATGGGCTGGTGAACAGAGCAGGAGACAGGAGATGTCTCTTGTAGCTCTTTAAAGATTTTTCAGGGCTGTTTCAACTGTTGACTTCCCCTTCTGTGAAGTTTCACAGCTCCTATTAATTTTGCTAGTTACATGAGCAGATTTTTTTAAATGGAAATACACTTTCTTCAAAGTGCAAGGTGTCTTTAACAGAAAAGTTACAAATATTGGGTGAGCACCCTGTTTTCTTATGTCTAAATGCAAAAGCTTCTGGGCAGAGTCACTGGATGCATTTTGTTCCTCTGTTTTAAATATAAATGGTTTCTATATATTAAATTTTAAAAAAATAATAAATGTTCCTTTTAGCAAAGCTATCCCCTCTAAAAATTCCTGAGTATCTTTAGTGTGGCTTTTCACTTAATGGCATTTCTGTACCCTCTTTTGCCCCAAAAGCTTCTGCAATGTTCAGTGGCACAAAGGTAATTTCACTTATCCTGCAAAGCAGCTGTATCTAAGGTGAAGTCAGAACCACAGCGCTGGACAGTAAGATTCCTGGGTGAAGGAGTGAGTAACCATTTCTCCTCTTGAAACCACCAATATGTACTTTTAAAGTAGGGTGCTGCCAGCACAGTACAGCTTACTCTCAGGTGAAACCATGGATGTAACAGGTGCTGGCAGCCTGAGCGTAATACCTGCCTCTGCATCCAAATCCCTTCTAGTCCTCTTTATATGATGGGATTGTGAATTATACATTTTTGTTTCTGTAATTAAAGGGTGAGAACTTAGAGCTGCATCCATTACAGAGTGTTTCCATGTTATAATTTAATATAATGGGATTTTATTTGAGGTGAAATCAAACTATACAGTCTAGTGCTTGGGAATGTTTACTATACGAGAAGCTTCGCTGTTAAAAGATTTCACTGAGTCATGCTAGGAGTCTCTGCCAAATACCAATCATATGACCAGCCCAGTTAAAAAAGGGTGTCTCTTCATGCCAATCTATTTCACATGCCACCCTACAGGGAACCTTTTTTCCATCTATACACCTGTGGATTTTATGTAACACTGAAGGGGGACAACGTCATCTGACTGCACAGGCTTAAAAAAGGAGTCGACATTAAGAAGCGCAAGGGACCTGGTCTGGTACCAAGAATGGTGTAACAAGAGCAGCTGGGTTTGGTGGCATTTCAGAGGCAGATTTCAGGCAGAGATTTCAAACCAAACTCTGATACTGGTAAAGATTGATGAATGTTTAGCTGGTTACTGGAATCAAGATGCTACTCTTTGGCTGGCAACCAATTTCAGAAGTTCAGAGAACAAACTTCCATGGTTCTGTTGAGACAGGGTGTTGAATTACTATAGGTAGGAGGAGAAAATCCAAAAGCAGAGGCATGAATTTTATAGCCAGCAGTGGACACCACTAGGTTTCCCTAAATCCCAGAAAACATACTTAACTGGAACTATTTGAGTGAAACTTGTCTAAGCTATGCTCTGGGAATCCTGTAGCCTATTACTGCAATGGTTTTTATCCAGGGAAAGTTAGGGCAAATGCTTTGTATGAGTGATTTGCTCCAGCGAGCTCCAGCTGTAGACACATAATGCTCATCTCCCACGCGGTTCCCTCATGGCTAGCAATCAATACATTGTCTTCTGCATACAAAAGCTGTTCCTCTCATAATCAGACACTGGGACAGGGATGAAATCATTATGGAAAATAGTACTAGAAAGAACATAGAGGCTCTCAGTGGGCCCAAGTGTCTCTGCTGCAACCCTTACTCCAGCTAAAATACACTACAGATTAACATGCCTCAGTGACTTCTCAATAAGAGTTAAAGGCACGAGCACACATACCTTGGAAAGTTTAAATTACACTTCCCTGTGCTGTAATCTGTGAAATCACTGTTACGCTGCGTGGGAATAATTGAGAGGTCACAGAGGATTATGTGAATATATTTATGTTTCATTCTGGCTTAAGTGTGTTCAACTCCAGTGATAGCAACAAAATTGTTTCCATCTTCAGTAACGCTGCATTTGCTTCTAGGGCTTAATGAAAGAATAATACATTTATTAACTGCACATATTTATCTCCCACAGAGATCTTGGCTTTTAAAATTACCAGTGTTCAACAGCAACCATAATTTCAGACACTCTGACATGTGGAAATGAAAAATGGGATGGTTAATAGTTTCAGAATATAACACATCCCATCTCTCTTGGAGTAAGGCAGAACATTGCTTTAACAGCAGAGATGGGAAGTATCACTCCCTCTTCTCTGTTTGCTCTGTCAGGGAAGGAAAACTTTTACTACTTCTATATGCTCTCAGTGGAGGGATGTCTCTTGCACTGGCTGTTTCTCATTTCTCTGTTAGTTAATCCTTCCTCCTCATAAAAAGGGACTTGTCGTTTGGAGAAACATTCACACAACTGAAGAAAAGCTTACAGTGTTACTGGACAGCTTCTCCGTTGGCATCGTGTGCTTTTCAAACTGCAGCAAAACACAGTCTATGAGATTATTAGCAGCTGTATTCAAGTGGCTCAGGGGAAGATGTGAGTTCTGAATTTTGAGAGGATGTTTCTATATCTGATGTCATTTTGTCTCCTCACGCTCTGCGTAAGCTTTCTGTGCAGCAGAACAAAGGGGAAAAATTAACAAATGGCTCCAAACTTACACTAGGAAAAGAACTATTTTGTTTCAACAGCTCATGTGTCTCTTTTTTCCACTCAATCTAGAGAATGCCATTGAACAGAGGGTGAAGGGGTAGAGCTTTTACCATCAGTAGCACCCCACAAACAATGAGAAAGGAAATCTGTTTGCAGCACTTCAAAATAACTCCTGATGCAAGGTACTCTTAGTCTAGCACAGTCTCTGAAAATCAGTCTGTTCCCTTGGAAAATACACTTCTGTAGTGGAGCAGCTGTGGCATGCTTCTTAAACACCCATATATGCATTAAAAATCTTGACAATTTCAATATTCCTCTGCAGAAAAGCATTGAACACAAATGGAATGGAAGTGATTGCAAAGAGCAGGACTGTTTGAGCTGCATGGTTGGTCTGTGTGCTAGGTTGGCTGGTGGTGCTGCGATCTGGACATGCCTTCAGCTGCATCAGTAAGTGCAATAGATACTTCTGAGTTGAGCAGTTCTTTCCATTTCACTCACAAAAGCACTTTCCCCCCTACCCCCCTGCCCCAGTTTTCTTGCAGCACAGAGGTTCCATGTTGGGATTTCCTCTTTCAGTGGTGTTATATTTGCTAAATCTGCAGAGTGATGGGAAGCATACAGCATGTAAACAAGGAACTACAAACTTCCCAGGGGCAAAGCATTCCACAGCAGAGATTAGTTGACTCTCTGGTCATCTCTGCCCACCCTTCTAAAACCTGCTAATTCTTTGTGTCTCAACAAACTGAGTGCATTTGTAAAAGAATTCAAATACCAGTCTTTTATGGGGAAAGTGCAATTTTTTATGACCAACTCTAGCACAGCATGTTCCATTAGTAGCTCTTAGGGGCTTTGTAAAGTCAGTACTGCTTTACAGAGGAGGAATCTGTGACAATGAGATTATTTACCCCAAACCATCTCAGACAGCAGCACGACAGGGAAGGAACATGATCCAGATGTCTGATTCAATTGGCCATTTTAAGTGGAAAATATTTTATTTATTCTTGGAGGATTTGCTGGCTCTGCCCCCCCCCCCCACAACTTTTTAGATAGCATTTTTTCTTTCTGGGATCTTCAAGGTATGCTCTTCCATCTCCTGAGCTGGGATGCAGTGAATGAGATGTGCTTTTCTGAGCTCTGACTCTTAACCCCTAGCCCACATAAGCTTTTTCTGGATTTGGTGACTTTAAGCCCCCAGTCCCCTACTTACCTCAAGCCCTCAAAATAAATTTTTAGATAGGATTATATGGGAAAACGCATTAGGAGAGGAAGAGATTTTAAAAATAGCCCAGCACCTAAATCTTGATGTAATCTCTCCTAATTGTCCCACTATTTGAGCACAGGGCATGAAGTGATTCTAGCCTCATGTTGGTAAGGATATCCATGTGGAGGATATACACCTTATGAATACTTGCAGATTTATGAAGCCTTTTGAAGTGCTGGTGACACCTGGGTGATGTCATTAAAGGTTAATCTACAGTAAATCTGCTTTCTTCAGAGGGTCAGTGTGGCTTTTTCACACCCACACGTGATAACCCATAAAAGCAGCTGTTCCAGTTAGGATCTGTCAGTCAGCTCTTTATTAATCCTGCCACAGCAGGGGCATTGCTGCTGCATAAACAGGCTGGCAGAGACCAAATCAAAGGGCTGCACTGTCCTGATGGTTAATACATAATGCAAGGCTAAACAAGAAGAAATTTAAGACATCCCCAAATTGTCCTAATTTTGATGGTGTGACTTGCTGTTAACATGAAATGTTACCTCAAACTCTTCATATTTTTCTATTGCAATTGCCAACTTTAAGTAGGTACTATAAAAATAAAATAAAAGAAATATTCATTTAAAATTTAAGCAAACAAAAAAATTCTTTACTTAACATTGTTTGTTTGTAATATTCCAGGCTTTTCATAGCTTTCTTCCACATCCCACTATCTAGCTTAGGGTCTTTGTACTGGTTTTTTCCTAGCTATGTTAGGGATCAGCTGGAAAACCCAACAGAGGAAAGCTAATGGAAAATGTTAAATATGTGACAATAAATAGCAGAAGTTATCAGGATAAGAATGGGGATTTGCTTCCCAACTCCTATGATAAACAGACTTCTAGACTTCACTGCTCATAAATGCTTCTGATTGCCTTGTTGTGTTAGTTTTGCTGCTCAGCAAGATTTTTCAGATACTTTACAGACACTTTGCAATACCAGAGAATGTAATAATTGGGCAGGAATTGCTTCTCCCAAAAAAATACAGGGTGGATGAGAGTGCCCCAGTAACACTTTCCCTATAGCCCAAATAACACAGTTTCAGTATAACCCAAACTCCTACCAGGTTCAGTTAAACATGCAGAACAGCAGTTTAGTTTGCCTCCACTAAGTATTTTTCTAGTTCCAGCTGTTTTTATACCTCCTCTGCAGGTAATATATCCCTGGTTCTCCCCCAGTGAATGCCAACACTCAAGGATACTGCTTGGCCTCTTGAATCACACTGTAGTTACTCAGCTGTTGATGCGTCACTGTCGCTGCTTCATCCTGCTGCAGACCCATCATCAATCAGGGCTGGCAGCAGCAAACAGCAAGGTAACTATAAAATAGCTAATAATTTTCTGTTATGTAGTTTTATTTGCAATTTATGTTCTCTAAGTACATTTTCCTCCCAGAAATGCATGTTTGCATGTGTTCCCTAATCTTGCAGCATTATGCAGATTCCTCACATACAAGGATTAGTGTGCACAGATAGTAGCATGCCATTCATAATACACTCAGTTAATTACAACATGGACATGGGAGAGGTAATTAAAACATGACTGTGGCATCACAGCAATGCAATGACTTTATTTTTCCTTTCTTTTTCCTTTGGATACTGAGAGGGACAGTGTCACTGTAGGGGGTTTCCCTTGAAACTGCAGTTTCATGTCCTGTTTGAAGCAGCCCTGCTTCTCCCTGTCCCCCTCTCACTCTTCCCTGCTACCATCTCACTGGTGGCACCATCTCTTCATGAGGCTGTCATGCAGGAAAGAGATCCAAGGTTCAAAATAACCATCTTTGGTCAGGTTATTTTAGTCCAGATCAAGTCCTTGACCGGGTTCACTGCACAATCCCACGTGCAATTACGCCAGCACAACGTAAGGAAAAATGTGGGACTGGAAACAAACAACATGACTTTGGGCTGCAGAAGGCAGAGCTGCTGCCAAAAGAAACATTAATCAAGCTGCACCGAATCTATTTGGTTTGAAACAATTTTGAAATAAAGTTTCAGAACACTTGTAGAGGAACATTTTTAGTTGCTGGGATAAAAGGCTGTAGCCAACGCTAAATATGGGTTCTAATTATACACAATAAGGAGATAGAAAAATAGACTCTATGAAGTCTAAATATATCATTTCACAGTGAATATTTAAATAGTAGATATTTAATAGTGAAACGTTAAGTATTTTACAGTTCTTCATGCCTGTCATCCTGTTCACCAGCCTGTTCATCCTGTTCACCAACCCCTACAATTCTGTGATTCTGTGAAAGGGGTTTCCAGGGCCACAGTCGACCAACTCTCAACTACACCTGAAGTAACTTTGGCCTAAAATGTCCCTTCCCACTTTTCCACATTAGCTTTATTTTGTTAATGATGCTGGGGCTGTAATGCTTGAGAAACAGAGGTAGTTGTGAAACCAGGCTCTGTAAAAATCTGTTGTTTAAAGTCTAGTGTGTAAGAAACTCCTTTTTGTTCAAGCTCTATGTCATGTATTTCACCTGGCAACTGTTTTCCCTTTAAATGATAGAACTTTAAAACCTGAACTAAAAATAATCCTGTTGGCTGTTCCAGTTCAGGAAATTTCTATGAGCCAAGCTTTGTTGTTTTTTCACTGAGTTATTCCAAGTCTAAGTCAGGTCAGCAATTGCTGACTCCACAGTCATGAATGGTTTTGTACAATCTTCATTTACTGCCTTTCATCTGTGGAAGCTATGACAAAACAGCAGCTGGAAAACTCAGTCCAGTGTTTTCCTAACACACCTGGAATGAACCAGCAGGTGGTATTCTGCAGTTGTGCACACACCCCAGATTGGATGTCCTGTATTCCCTAACTGGGAGAAGTTATAGTTTTATTCAGCAGTGAATGTTTTAAAAGCAATTCTCACCTTGCCAAATCCTGGACCATTCTGACAGGCATTAAAACCAGCACTTCTCATCTTCTAGTAGTTGTACATCTTTGTTCTTCCTCTGTGCTTCAAAGGAAATTTATCTTGTTTCTTGTAAGATTTTGGCTTTTCAGCGCTGGTAAAAAACTGATGGCAAAAAGTGAAATGCTATTTTAAGTTATATTGAAGAATATTTTCTCTTATATACCAGCATCTAAACTGAATTTGTTACTTAACTCCAAATACCGCAGGGGTTGCAAGGATAATGCCAGTTGTACGTGTTGAAAACAGAGCTTGTCAGCAAAGGACACAACTGATAGTTTCAAGTCCTTTCCAACAAAAATACCAAGACACCTGCATTAAAAACACCCGCACAGTTACCCTGGGATTCCCTGTAGCGTTATTACAGCCTTGCTGGAAGCGGCTGCACCGACGGCGTCTCTCCTGACTGAAGAACTCCGGTGGATTTCAAAAGGCTCCACAGCCACACCTGCTGGCTGGCGGGCTCAGCGCAACGCAGACGGAGTCTGTGTCTCTGAATCCTCTCTTGTGTGAGTAGGAGAACATATAATTAATGTTTTGTGAGAGACCCTGCGGAACTTGAGGGAAATACAGATTTTTGGGGATGTTTGGGATGCAGTCAGGTTCCTCTCTGCTTTGCTGCAGACACACAAGCCAAGGGCAGTTTGCAATCTAGAAGAGTAAGTAGTTTACCAGTGATGAATTTGTATCTCTTCATAACACTGGATTATTCATAAATTCACATCATTAGGTTATTAAGACTATTTAAACCTCGTGCTTTTTGGTGTCTGATCTCTCCTTAAAATTATCTCTTTTTTTTTTTTTGTCATTGCACCTCTTTCAGTAACATCTGGGATGTCTGGATCTTATTCTAGTGCTGTGTAACCTAGTTCACAGTTTTTGGCTCATCTTTCTGAACTGGTACAGCGGGTGGGTGGAAGGTGACTTGTTATTTTAGCTCCCAGTTCTAGGGTAGGTAAGGGCCCAGGAGTTTTATCTAAATTATTCTGGAGAAAATGTTCCCTTTAGGAGACTGCTGGCAGAGGACTGCCTCAAAACGCTCCTCTAGTTTCTTAGGTAGGAGTTATGAATGGACTACCAGGGTGGCTGTGGTGACTGTCATTGACTGCCCCCCTCTCTGTAGCCAATGATCTGTCCCTATATCTTGATTTCCAGATTGCATTTACATGTTCTGCTCTACCCTTTATGCTTCCCATGCACAAACAGAGCCTGAAGTTCTTACAGTCATGCAGCTTTTGAGCATGGGATAGGAAACAGGAGACAGGTACCATAAAATCATCAACTTAACATCTTCTGGCCAGCCAGGAAAACACAGCATCCCTGACTACAGATTTTTCTTCCAACATGTAACATCTTCTCTGAGTATTTCAGAAAATAGAACAGGTTTGCAGCCCAGCACAGGTGGATTCAGGCTCCCTGCCAGCAGTGTTTCCAGAGCTGACATTGCTATACCCTCTCTGTATCTCCATTCCTCTCTGGAGGAAAGATATCACCCAACTTTAAGACTGCCTGCCTGGAGCTTCTTAAAGGGCCTGGGTGAGAAAGGTATGATCCCTATCCCAATAAACAGAGTCACTCTTCCATAAGAAGCTTAGAACATCTGATTAAGAGTTTCATTATTGCCTAACTGGGGTGATGTGAAGCATTTTCTGAGATGTCTCTGTTTTCTCTCCATTGGCTGCTTAGATGAAAACCAGACTCTTCTAACCAAAGCAAATAAATCAGATATCCAACATAGATGGGTTAATACCCCTCTTGGATTATGTCCTTATTCTGAAAAAACATCCTTGATCCCTCCATTTCCATTTTGCTTCCAGCTCCCACAGCTGGATGACAGTGGCCACTTGCAAAGTGGGTCACTGGGTAACGTCCCTTTATGCTGCCTCTGTGTAATTCCTCATAAACATGGGAAACTTAACCTGAACAAACACACCAAGACAAAATAAAATAAATCCTCCTGGAAGCTCTCTTAATGCTTAGGAAAAGTTTTTGAAGGGTTGCAAAGACTCCTGAAGAAGCATAATGGATAAACTGCTTTCCCTTTCTTCTCTCATACACTTCAAAGCTCCATTTCATCAGAAGCATTAGATGTAGTTGTCCTAACACCTTCTAAAAATGTATCTGTAAGACAAAGTCAACCCATCATCAACAAAAATCAATGACTGGGGATTTAAACACACTTCCCACTACAACTATCAGGGATTTGGAAGGACATAACAGAACCAGAGAGGGAAGGAGTAGACCCTGTCCAATGCTGTAATTCAGCCGTGGGAGGAAAGCTTCGCCTCTGGTCTTTCCTTTTCCCTGTCCCCCTCGAATGAATGAGATCCTTCATTTCTCTGAAGCAACTGCATTTTCTATTGCCAGAGAAAGAATGAGTCAGACAAGCCTGCTGCTGGTGAAAGCTTCGCTGGTCTTTACTCAACAGAGGGCTTCATCATTTTTTGTTTGAGTTTTTGTGGTGTTAATAGGTTATTAGAAATGCCTGGTATCACCATGAGCATTCTAGATTTGTAAAAGAGCTTTTTGCTTGCCATTTATTTTAAGACATAATGAACAAGCTCTCTTTGTGGAAGAAGACATTTTAGGTATGCTCTTAAAAATGAAATAGAGCACGCTAGTAAAAATGAAAATGCATCTCAATTAGGTTATTCTTCCCCCATCTGCTCTCTCAGATCTTTTTATGACAGGAAATTGCCTATTGGATTTTTGATTTTGCTTAATGGAAATGGCAAAACTTAAATCCATTCCATTCCCACTGACATCAAGGGAAACAAGATTCAATGTCTGAGCAGAACGCTTTTTTTCTTAAAAAAAACATTAGTGCCTGCCACTGCATCTCAGTGAACATCCTAATTATAACATCAGTGAATTTAAATTAACTTAAATACTTCTGAAACTGTGGATTGGTACTTACACTCCTGAATCTCCTTGGCATTTTCAAAAATCCCAACTTCTCTAATTAGCAGAATCTGATGTGCCACACTCTTCCATGTGTGGACATCCCAGTTAAACCCACTGAGCTCCTCCTACAAGTTAGGGTGACAGGATGCAACTACTTGGGGCTTCTAATAGGAAATAGCATCTCCGGGATGGCAGTGGGCTTGGGGAATCCTTTTCCTTTCGTTTTTGGGATGCTGGACTTCAGGGAGTACCATCCTTGAAAAACCCAGGCTCTTTACAAAATACTCTGAAGAAGAGGTACTTGACTGCTTGACAAAAGGGATGTTCTAAACAGGTAATCAGCAGGTTAAAACAGACATAAAGATTGTATACCATAGCCTTATTCTAGTATCCCCACGGGAATGGCTCAAATACATTAAAAATCTCATTTCTGCTCACTTCCAAATGAATCCAACTGTGCAACACTGCTGTACTCCTCTCTGTGCTTCCTCTCTCAGAGAAGGAAGGCAGCAATGTAAAAGCAGGTCCTTCCCGCTGACTCATTCTGCACTATAAACTATATTTGAGCTTTGAGAATAAAGGAATTATCCTGGCTTGTTAAAGAGCCATTTGTCTCCATGTTTATAGTTCAACATTACCAGAATAACTGCTGCAGTGTACTGTTACTGTTATTACTAAGAATAATAGTAATCAATATCTAACAGCACGAATGAGAGCATACAGACAGGAATTATCACTCTTCCTCTCAATCCCAAACCTCCTCTACAAAATTTCCTAACAGTATGTGGGCAACAGCAGAATTTCATAAAATGCAGAGGAAAATCTTTAGTGGGAATTAATTATACACTTGGAAACCCCCTAACACTTCTGCGTTACTGTGGTGTTAACCACATGTGCTGCATCTCTGAAGTTGCACATCTTTCTGTCCTCAGTTTTACAGCCTGCCTTCTTGTGCTCTTGGAGCTCTTCAGACAACTCTTGTCACTGATCATCACAGGGGCTCAGCACAAACACTGCTGGATGTTCTTGATATGGGTAGTATGGAAAATCATCTGCAGGGCAAAGGGGCAGAGGTTAACTAGGAATAACATAGATCACCATCTTCTAGAGAATTTAAAAAAATGTATTAATCATCTATTTGTTTTATACAATAACAGATCTGTATTTAAAGCTTAACCTTGCACTGCTTTCACTGACTGGAACCAGAGGGTAATGGTATCTCTGACCCCCAACAGCAAAAGAACCCTCAATCAGTTTAATAAGAAATGGCTTCTGTTTGTTTTAATGAGAGGCACTTTGCAAGGCATGAAAGCATGGACTGAAACACCCCATCCTGCTACTTCAGAAGCAACTCTGTGAGGCACAGAGTGCCCTCATTTCCCAAAGGCATCGATGTCCCCACACCGCTACAGTTACCGACTGCTCAGTGTAGGTGATGGGCGAAGGAGCTGCACAGTGCGGTACAGACATCCGCACAGCACCTCACCCATCAGTGGCAGGACAAGCCCAAAGTGATTAAAAGAGACAAGACAGCACAAAGGAGTAGGATGAGGTGGGAGGCAGGAAGGATAAGCAAGTACTGCAATAGCAGGGAAGACAGCTGGCAAGGTAGTAACACAATAGGCTGGGTAAAGTATAGAATATTTTTAGCTTTTCAGAATTTCAGGGATGAGGCCAAGTACTCTGCAGTAGATCTACTTCCATCCAATCCGATCAGCAAGTCCAATGTCTCCAGTTTCAGATCATTTCAAGCCAATTGGAAGTCTTAAGCTATTATTGGGAAACTAAACTGGTTTATCAATAAAGAATTAACACAAAGCACTACAAAAAGATAAGAGGTGTCATCTGAAAGAGAGAGCATTTTGTGTTCAGTCTTTCAGGTGAGTTCCTGCATCATTGTTAGGAAGGTTCTCGATTGCTTGGAGCAACTGGAAAAGGTATTTTTAAGCCTTTTGTTACCCAGTCCACGATAATAATGCTGGAACTCATGTAAAATTGTATGATTGATAAATTCCAACACCAAGTCTTCTTTTTCTGCCTAAATACATGAATTAGGTTGACAATATTCTTATGATGAAGTCGCTGTTGGTAAAAGAAGAAAACCACTTTGTGCCATGACTTTCTATTTCAATTCATATAGGCTTCCTCTTTTAAAAAAAGTCTGATAACAAGAATTATCATTTGCTCAATTAAAGATTGACATTATTTTGAAAATACACTAAAAGTCTTTGTTTCTAACCCATCAGCCCTTCTCCAATATTCCAAGATACTTACCAAGTTACTTTTCACAATGCATCCCCAGGCTCTGAAACAGCACATCCTGAGCCAGGATGGAGCAAAGAAACCAGCAGCTCTATTCACTAGCTTAAAATCCTCTTGAATGTGTTCTATTTATACTAACAAATCAGATAACTCACTGAAAGAGTTACATTAAAAACACATTCAATTTCACACTGAGGTTCAGTTACCATTTGATTTTTACATTACTGTCTGTTCATATTTTGCAGCAAAGTGAATTTTAATTCAATAGAAAGGCATCTGTCCTTTGAATTACTGCAATTTTATTCTTTCTTTTTTTTACAGTTGGGGGCTACACCCTCCATGGTGCCACATCTCCTTCTGACCCAGGAGATCTGTCTGCATTTAGAGGTAAGGTCTCCACAGACACTTAACTTTGAGAGGGACCCATATGGCAAAATGTGCCATTAGGTCTTATTAAAAATTGATAGGAACTAAATTTTTAAACATCCAGTAACTGCAAAGAGTGCAAGTGGGCTGAATATACAGCATAAAAGTAAGAATCCAAATTTATGACCTTGTAATCTGACTACAAGTTCTTGTTCACATACTTTGCAGAAGTTCAGTTAAATCAGAGCCAGGCTGGGAGAAAATCCAACACAACCTACATGCAGAGTAAAATTCATATAGCACCTCCATAGACATAGGTCAAAACTCAAATAGCTTTTAGAGATTTCCTCACTGCACTGTAATGATGCTGAAATACCTCTGCAAGGAAATATTTGTAGATTATCCCTCTTCTGTTTAGGGAATGGCACAGAACTGGGATAATAAACACACCACCCCTCTTTCAGCCAATGTGCTCTGAAGATCCTGGGAAGAGAGCCAAGGCAAAGTGATGTCATCCCTGACGAAAGAGGCCACCTGGGGATGCTGGGGCAGGACAGAGCATGAGCTGCAAGGCTGACCTTGGAATTGCAGAAACAGGAGGAGAAGCCTTTCAGCCCATCCTGCTTTTCCTCTCTGCTGTAGGTCAGACCAGAGCTCGGTGCAGGAGTACCAGCAGCAAGTCCTCCCCAGGCAAGGTCATCACTAACTCACATTTTCTTCCACTGCTCACTTTAAACTGGCCCTGTTTTTGCCAATGTTGTTTCCAAGCTTTGTCTCCAAGTTGACAGCTGATTCAATTGGGCAGTGAAGTATTTCAGAAACAATTCGTTTTCGTGCTCTTTTGTGCACAAAGCAGCCCACGAGTCACCACATACCCTGGCAATGATGCAGGTCTAATTTTCAAGCAAGATTTACACATTTGAAGCTTTGCTTCTCTTCCTGTGGTTTTGTTAGGAGATTTTTCTGTTCTCTTGCACAGTATTTTCAAATCCTGTGTCCTTGTGCTTGCACTTCACCACCATCCCTCAACTTCCCCTCCTGTTTTGTCAAGGATCTCCCACAACTTTGACTGGGTTTATTTCCTCATAGGAGTACAGAAGTTTGAGGCACATACAGCTCTTTAAACATCCATCCATAGGCAGAGGAGTAACACCTTGAGATGGCAGCACTCACACTGTCCTAAATGCTCCTTGAGGCTGCCAAGGCCTCAGTCTGGCTGGTTTTAAACAGAGATGGGTCAGAGCAGCCACGTCACAGAGGCGGCTCCAACCCCCACCTTTAACCGTGTGTTGTCTCAATGTGGAATGAATCACAGAATCAACAGGTTGGAAAAGACCTTTGAGATTAAGTCCAACCTTTCCTGTCCTGTAAACCATATCCCTAAGTACCTCATCGACCTCTCTGTTAAACACACCCAGGGATGGTGACTCAGCCCCCTCCCTGGGCAGCCTGTTCCAATGTCCCATAACCCTTTCAGGGAAGAACTTTTTCCTAATGTCTGATCTGAACCTACTTGAGCCCATTGCCCCTTGTCCCATCTCCTGTCCCCTGGCTGAAGAGACCATCGCCCACCTCTCTGCACCCTCCTGGCAGGGCAGGGGAGGTGGGGAGAAGGGCTCCCCTCAGCCTCCTCTTCTCCAGGCTGAACACCCCCAGCTCCCTCAGCTGCTCCTCAGAGGATTTGCCCTCCAGCCCCTTCCCCAGCCTGGCTGCCCATCCCGGACACGCTCCCGAAGCTCCGTATCTTTCTCGCAACGAGGGTTTAATTATTTAACGGTTTTAAAGGAAACAAACACGGTGCCGTGACGTACAGCCGCCCCTTCTGGCGTCAGGCGCACGGCCGGGCGGGGCTCCGCCTGGCGCTCCCTCAGAAGGGCGCTTCCCGCCGGCGGGCGTGGAGCCTGAGGGTGATTTGTCTCTCCCGTCAGTGGTGTCCGGGCCGGTGAGAGGGGTAACTGCTGTCCCAGGGCATGGAGCTGCCGTCTCCTTCCCGCTGTCTCTGCAAAAAATCCCCTTGCGCAGAGTTTGCGGGTGCAGCTGGAGGAGAGGAAGCTCCATGGGAATGTCAGGAGGAGCTTTGTCCCTGTGAGGGTGGCAGAGCCCTGGGACAGGCTGCCCAGAGAGGTTGTGGAGTCTCCTTCTCTGGAGACATCCAAACCCGCCTGGATGTGTTCCTGTGGGATTCAGTCTGGGTGATCCTGCTCTGGCAGGGGGTTGGACTAGATGAGCTTTCGAGGGCCCTTCCAACTCCTGATGCTCTGGGATTCTGAGGGGAATTCCTTCAAGGTTTTTGACACATGCAGAAGCAGGTGGCTGCGTTGAGTCTGAGGAGAGGTGGAGTCACTCAACCAAGCATCTGGTCAGGCAGTTTGGTGGAGAGGTGGAGGCAGGTGTGGTAGCTCTTGGTTTTTGCCGTGCTCATAGCTCCTGTAGGTAGTATGCCTGTAAGTAAATAAGAGTGCACTTTGTTGAAACATGAAGAATAATCATCAGTAGAAACTGTTAAAGTAAGATAATAGCTTGAGTAGGGCCTCTAATGGGTCAAAATCACCTTAGAAATTGTTTATTTTTGAAAAATGCTACACAAATACATGGTACCTACTCAGGTTTAATGTAAAATGACTGCTGCACAACACTACCTTTTTATTTAATGTAATCCCCTATGAAATACCATCTTGGTGAAAAAATATGCATAAAAATAGAGCTTGAAACCACTTTGTTGTGGTTGTATATATTTCAGTACTATTCAAGGAGTTTGTAGAAGGAAAACACTCATTCATATTCTGGACTTCACACTGTGTAAGGCTGTTTTCTGAGTGTTTGAAGCACAGTTACAGTTAATCGTTTCAGTGGTTGTACAGGGGAAAAAACCCCAGGCCTTCAGACACCAACTGAAAAAGTTAGTTCTGAAATTGTTTCCACCTGGCTCTGGAAGTTGGTGGGTTATGAGTATATGGTAAACTGAAAATTTAAACAAAAATGCCCGTAGTGAAATTAAACAGCGACAGCAGTGATGCATTTAATGTCATTCATCAAAGAAGTACTAGAAATACTTAGCAGATAGAAATCTGAGTATTTAGTGCAGCTTTCATTTTGAAACCTATTAAACCACTTAAGCAAGGGCAGAATCTTTATATAAGGATTGATTTGTTTTTAAGCCAGTTTAGGATTTAGTTAATGTCATGCAAAAACTGACATGTGCCATACAGCCAACAGAGCAGAAATCACAGGTGGTTCTTCAGAGGGAAAAAAAGAGTGAAAGATTTCAAGTAGTTAATAAAACTACCAGCTCTGCCTGTGTAACTGCCAGGTGGGGATTCACATTACCCCATTGCATTAGATCCCATCAACACCCTATTCCTGGTGGTGTCAGAGGAGAAATGCTGTTGCCTTTGAGGTGTTCCTGAGCCAGGTGGAAAGACTTTAGGATTTCAGGTTTAATTCTTGTTTTGTGCCTCCTGTTTGGGGGTTTAGAGTGACTGGAGCTTCAGTGGGTGGAGAGTGGCCATGCAGGTAGGGGATGCCCTCACTGCCCATCTGCAAGCGCAGCAGAGCGCATGTTAATAGTGAAATAATTCATGTTGCTAACCTGGTTTTAATTATTTATACAAGTCCAAGCTTGCTCTTGGTTTTTTTTACAGTCTGCCTTCTCCCTTACGAGTTAGCTGGAGCTAAATATAAACTGTATGAGGCTAGAGGAGCAGCAGCAGAATGTGAAATTAAAGCGTGTGTTGTGAGGGGCGGAGGAAAATCCCGCAGAGAGGATTGCTTGGCAGCAACCATTTCCCATTAGTGAGGGGAGTAATGTTTCAGTGCTGGGGAATGGGAGCTTCTTGTTACCCAGCCTCTTTGCAAAGCTTCCTGCCGTGCTGTGTCAGGCTTTACGTGAGTTCCTGTGCTTGTATCTTACTTCCAGTGTCTGATTGTTTTCAGCGAGGCTGGATGTCGGGTTAAGAAGCGTTCAGAGCCTAAGTCCTTGTGGGGTGAAACCTTGACCTGTGTGAGGTGCTGGTTCAGAGCAGTGCTCAGGTCAGTCTGTGTATGAAGTAACCTGTGCCAGATGGACCTCAGCAACAAGCAGTTACTAGTTCGTGCTATTATTAAACCCAGGATTGATGCTCTTTGAGCACACGGGTAGCCAGAGGCAAAAGAAACGGGCAGAGGATGAAGATGGTGTTTATTCCTATCACTTTATGAGTAGCATGATGTTTTGAACTGTAAAATCGTGAAAGAATAGTGAGGAGGCACGTGTGGTGGGGCCAAATCCGAGTCCTGGTCTGACTGCCAAGGCTCTGTGCAAGAACGAGGGGGTGATTTTAGAGATGTGCTCCAGTCTGTTGGAGTAACAGGATAAACCAACACTTAACATCCCTTCCCTGGTTCCCCACCACCTTGCTCCAGAGAGCGAGCCCATTGGGTACGAATACTTCCCTGCGGTGATTTCTGGCCGCGTCCGTTTGCCTTAGGCCACGTTGTCAGGGGGTTTATTTACATCAGCTCTTCCCTGCACCGCCCGCCTTCCCCCCCCCCGATGCATTTAGAGACCCTGCCTGCCCCCAGCCGCGCTGCCCAGGCTCAGCGCTGCGCAGGCTCCGCCGCTCTGAGCCCAAAACTGTAATTTAGGGGGAAAATAACCATTATATAAGTTCCCCGGAGGCGAGGCGGGCCTGGGGCAGGCTCGGAGCCCCGCGGTAGCGCGGCACGGCCGGGCGGAGCAGCCCTCAGGCTCCTCCCCTCATGGGCGGGGCCGAGCTGGAGCTCCGCCCCCTCTCCCCTCCGCCGCCCGTGACGTCGCCTGCCCCGCGGTGCGGCCCGCCCCCCGCGGAGGGAGACGCCATTGCGGGTTGTTTGTGCAGGCGGCGGAGGGAGGCGGCGCCGCGGCCTCGTTCCCCGCGGCGATCATGTCCACCCCGGCGCGGCGCAGGCTGATGCGCGACTTCAAGAGGTGAGCGAGGGCGACCTTCCCCCCACCACCACCACCGCGCTCCCCCCTCCCCAGCTCTGCCGGTGGCTGCCCCGCGGGGGGACCGAGCCGGCCTGGCAGCGGGGAAAGCGCCCCAGGCTGCGGGCTTGACTCGGCCGTTTGCGGGGCCGGGGCTCAGGGTCGCGCCGTCGGGCCGCCTCGGCGAGGGGAAGAGAGCTGTCCCCTCGGCAGCGGCACGGCGAGGAGCCGCTGCGGGGGCTGGGCACGGCGTGTACCGGGCCGTCCCTGCGGTCGAGCTCCTTTGTGCTGGGGATGGGAGCTGGCGCCGAGCCCCCGGGTCCTCCCCGGGTGGGCGCCGCCGGGCGGAGGGGCTGGGACGCGCTCCTGGCCGGCGGCTTCGCCCGTTCGCCTCTCGGGGAGCGGGGTGGGAAGTACCGCGGAGAGCCCTCCGGGAAGGCCGCTCCTGTCCCTACCCGAGGTGAGTAGCGAGGTCCAGCCGAGCAAGGCCGGCTTTGTTCCTGCCGGGCGCCGCGGCCCCGGCCGCCCGCCTCGCCCGGGCGCCGACGGCTGGGGGCGTCTGAGGATAAAAGTTGAAGCGGTGACTGCAAAACAAGGGCAGCCCCCGGCCTCCCCGCCTGCGTGGGAAGAGCTCGGCTCGGGGGAGCCTCCCTAGGAGCGGCCGGCGGGGGCGGGTGAGGCGATGAGGTGAGGGTTAACCGGTCAGGAGCCCGGCTGCAGCAAGCGCTGGGTTCGGGAATGTTTAGGGAAGGTTCAGGCTGTCAAGTGTCGGGGTTAGATGCGAGTGTATTGCAGGTGCCCTTGCCGTATAAGGGCCCGAGGGTGCAGAGCTGGCAGAGGCTGGGTGTTTATGCAGTAATTCTTGCACTCCTTCCTCCATCCTCGCACAAGCTTTTGAATACCGAAGGTATATAGACCCAGTTTTCTAAACAGACTGGGCTGTGGATGTGTTTGAAGCTTGTTGAGTTGATGGCCTGTAAAAATAAATACAAGTTGGGGTGGCTATCTAAAAATGAAGTGCAAAGGATTAGTAAACAGTTCGCTTGTCTGGCATAAAAAGCAAAGTGCCCTTTAATGTTTTTACACCTATGTTATTCTAAGACTTTCAATCATGAGGAGTCTTTTTGTGTCACGTATACAGAGTGCTAAAGAAGCAGTTATTAGTTGTAGTCTTTTAAATGTTAATGACGGAGCCACAGACTCCAGAATAATTTACTTCTAGTCTGACATACAAACACACTTGGAGAGTGTGGGAAAAGGTGGGGGGTGCCTTTGTAAGCTTTACAACCTCCTGTGTTTTCTCTGGACTGGAGTTGCTCATAAGTTGTTCGAGGTGAGTCAGCTTTGATAGTGTTGCTTTTTTTAGAGTAGCAATGTTATACCAGTACCTGAAAATACATCAGTAAACAGTTGACGTGTATTGTAGTTGCTTTCCCTGACAGCAAGTAAAGCCCCAGTGAGAGAAGCCTGATTTGTGAATCTGCAGAAAGCTGGATGGTGTTGATACGTGGAACCTATCTCTTCTCTCCTATTTGGGTGTTGGTGTTTGCTAAGTGGGTGTTGCTTGATTCCTGTTCAAATCAAAACAGGATATTCAGTCTTTTTATTGTGCTTGGTTACACAGTTGACATGAATCAGTGACTTATTTTTTTTTTCAGGGTGAGGAACCAAGTAATTTTTCAGGATTGCAATCAGACATGGGTTTTTTTATGATTTTGTAATCTTAGATGGACTGGTTTAGTAATTTTGGAATGGAAGGTGATTTTAAAGCTGTGGAAGGGTATAACCAAAAACAAAGTAAACCAAATGTACTTGATCAAATATGGCAACTTTAACACCCCAACACATCCAACTTTTTCATGTTGATTTTTTTCCCCCTTTCCTACTACATTTTTGTTTTGCCTTATGTTACTTGTACCTCATGCTGAAAAAGTAGACGGTGTGCTGTGAACTCTGATTCACTTTGTTAAATATAAACTCCCTTTGCATACTGTGATTAAGAACAGTGAAGAGAGAGAACATTTCAGCATGTTCTTTATCTCCTCTGTTTGACTAAATCAAACAGAAAAATATTTATTTATTTATTTTTGCTATTGGAAATGGGGCTACAAATACTACACGTTCCCTAGCTGTTAAAGATTTCCAAGCCCTGTTTGAATCAGTCTGACTTTCAGCCCTTGCCACAGCTTTTCTGTACTTAGATCCTTTGAGAGCAGGGTGCACATGAGCTTTTAAGTTGATCTGAAACCAAAGACAACCTTGAGATAGGTTTGTCAGGCCGAATGCTTGGGCATTATTATTGGTATGCAAGCTGGCTGGCATGTAGGAAGAAGTCCCATTGCTGCTCTCCCTGACCAAAATAGTAGGTGGTTTATGCTGTTGATACTAAGCTGTCTGAACTGTGCGTGCTTGTAGAGCAAGGATGTAAACAGAGAGTTCAGAGGAGGTCTGAGCTGTAAAGGGAGCAAGGCCTGCTTGTGGGCTGTCTCTGTACAGCAACATTTTTGCTCAGAGTCCATGTACACCTACAGTTTGATCACAGGTAGTGCAGATGCTGGGGTATGTGGTGGGTGTGTATCAGTATCAGCTCTGGATAAACCTGCATTTGCACATTGACATCTAGTTAGGATTTTTCCCTTGGTCCACAGGGCTTTTGGTGGTGCCTTGCTCATAACTCTATTTTTCACAGTGAGGGTGACAGAGCACTGGAATAGGCTGCCCAGGGGGTGTGGAGTCTATGGAGACATTCAAGACCCATCTGGATGCCTATCTGCAGTATGAGCTGGGGAGCTGCTTTGTCAGGGGGTTGGACCCCATGATCTCTCGAGGTCCCTTCCAACCACTACAACTCTCTGATATACTGTGCTGTGGTCAAACCTCATGTTAATGCTGAAGATAGCCTTTTGAAGCAAGGGCAATCACTTAATTTTCTTTATTGTTGCACAACTCAAGAGGCTGAATAGGCGGGGTGGGTAGGAGCTGTCTCTGAAGGGGGTTGATGGGGCTCATCAGGTAATTGGGGCTTGCCAGCTTACCTAGTTCAGGGTCTTGGGTGGTCCACTTTGTTAGGCAGAAGGAGGGTATCTGCATCCTAATCTTTGGTTGAGATACATATTTCTGTCTGATCCAAGTTTATGCAGCTTTCAGTAAGTAACGTGCTTTTCCCCTAGTCCGAGGATTAAGGAACTAAAAATAATTTGAAATGCTTCCACGGTTACTTTAAACACATTTGCTGAACTGGTAAGAGGGAGACGTACACAAAGGTGCTTCTCTTTGAAGCAATCGGCTTGCTGGTCAAAATAGGCTTACACCAAATATAGCCACGTCGCACACACAGATCTGGGAATGCTGGAAGAGCTTCACTGATAGTCCCTTGTGCTTAGTGTCCCCACGGGTGTGCTGTGTGTCACTGGCTGGGGTGCAGCTTCTGTTTGTAATGCGTTCTCTTCATTGTAGCAGCCAGCAGCAATTGCTCTTGCATAGCTCACTGTAGTACTGTAAATCCCAGCTGTACACAGTGCTTTAAATTACTCTTGGAGATAATGCTTTCCTCCCAACACACTTAATCTAACCTTTTGGGCTGTTGTGGCATGTTGATGTAATACATGAGAAAAATCTTGATATGCATAGTCTTGTAGGTTTGTCTTTTAGAGTATTAATAATCTGCATGTAATGCTTTGTGTATTGTGACTTGGAATGAGGAAATCTTTTCAAAATCTGGATATTACTGTTAAATTCTACTTGTGGGTGGAAGAATTTAAGTTTATATAAGGCTTGTCATTCTATATTTGTAATTCATAGATTGCAAGAAGATCCTCCTGTGGGTGTCAGTGGTGCACCATCTGAGAATAATATAATGCAGTGGAATGCAGTTATATTTGGGTAAGAGCTTTTGATCACTATAAAATTCTATCTCAAAGGGCTATCTGTAACAAACCTGAGTTTTGTTTTTGCAATGATTCTTTTCTGTACATAAAACCGTGTGTGTTGTTGCAGTAAAAATCTGGTTTCAAGGGTAATATAGAATACAAAGGGAAGGAAAAAAAATAAGGTGGTTTCTTTTTTTTAAATAAAGCTTGCATATGGCTTAATAAATAGGTTAGATAATGTAGGAGTTGGTCTATGAAAAAGCAGGCTTGCTCTTTAAAGTACATAAGAGCTGTGTGTTCTTGGCCATTAAATCCAGATGTATTAGCAGTGATTGGATTGATTCCCAGTAGAACAAAGTACAGGTTCTGTCTAGGAAGCTTCATTACATATCCTACAGAACAGGAACTGGCTTAGTATCCTTTCATAAAACTGATGCATGCTTGCCAGTTATTTGCTCGTTAATTCCAATCTAGTTACCTAATGCATATGTACTGCTTGGGATGATGATAAAGTAGGTATCTCAACTAGCAGATTGACTATGGGAAAGCATCTTAGATATGACAAAGCTCTTAGAGGTTGCCTCTGGATATTTCACTAAATATTAATTGTTGCCTCTACCTAAATTTGGGGGAAGAAGGTACATATGTTGTGCCTGTTTAAAAGTAGGCAAGGGTTGTTTTTAACTGGAGTTTATTTTTAAAACCTTTCAGGCCTGAAGGGACGCCTTTTGAAGATGGTAAGCAGCTAATTCTTATATCCTCTGTCATTCTTAAATACTGCCAGTGTTAACGTTGTTCTAATTTGAAAAAATAATAGATGTTATCTGTATATAATTTGGAACAGACTAAGCAAGCAAGTGGAGGAGTAAGGTCTTGTTGGCTCTAAAAATATGTATTTTGATGGAAGCAGTGTCTTGTCATGGTGGCTGATTGGAAAGCTGCAGAGCAATGCTTGCATCAAGACTTGCTCATACATAGAATGCAAGAGCTTTTAGTGGGGGAAGTTGGGCTAATGCTGCCAGATGTTTTCACATCTCCATAGCTAGGCTCAACAAGACACTGTGCTTTTCTGGTTTCATCTCTCTGGCATGTTTGATTGGCCTCTGTTCTCCTAATGAAGAACAGGTGAAAAACCTTGAATTGTTCTGAATATAGAACTCAGATGAGTGGGGGGAGGGAATACCAAGTTTGTACATAAACATGAAAGTTGGTGTGTAATGAACTGCCCTTGGGCATATGAGGAATAATGAGTTTAATAATTATAGCATTATTGCAGTAATCGGCAGCAGATGGGTTTTTCTCTGGGCTGGAGGAGCTACAGTAAATTATTCACTGATCCATAATAAAGGTTTTTAGTGAATCAGTCATGAGCTGCAGAGTCTGATTATGAAATTCCAGTGTTTCTCTGCTGGCACCACAGTTCCTTCATAATGAAACGCCTTAAAGTCACTGAAGTCCCTGGAACTGGCATATTGGTTCACAGAAAAGGGGGGAGGGTGGTGGGATAATTGATGCTGGGTCTCGCTGCCTTTGCAGCGAGTATCCAAATTCCTGCCTTGCTGCTGGGTTTATTACTATTGATAAGTAGTAGTTCTGTAGTTCCATTGTCATTTGAAATACATGAAAGGAAAGCACATTCCATGGTCTTTGTTTTTGCAATGGTGAGAAGAAATACTGATCATGGAGCACATAGATTATGTTGTATGTGTTCTTGGAGGTGTGTTTTTGTTGGTAGCTATCTGATTATATTTATGTTTGTTTGGACAGGTACTTTTAAACTAGTAATAGAATTTTCAGAAGAATATCCAAATAAGCCTCCAACTGTTAGGTTTCTATCAAAAATGTTCCATCCAAATGGTGAGTAAATCATTTTTATTAGCCATAATACCCATTAAATATTACAGTGTGGCCATGTATTCCGTGAAGCTCCAGAATGCTTAACAGCTCTCCATTGCTGCCCTCCAAGTCTGTGTCTAGGTCAACAACTGCTTGATGAAAAATTAAGAATTATGATGCTATTAAGAGGCAGCTTTCTTTTCCTAATCAATATATAGTCTCTGTAGCAAAGCCTGTGAGCATTTCTAGCAGCAGCGGCACTTAGGTTGGCTTATTAGGCAATTCTGGTTGCAGATTCCCTTTACCAGCCATTGTGTGTGTGCAGCTACATCATGGAGTAGGGAACTGTGAGAGCCAAGTGTTACTTATTTCTGTCAGGCAAGATTTCAGCCAAGTCCATGTGTTGTTTGGTTCGCTGTACCAAGAAGGTGAGAGGGCACAGTTGTAGGTGGGTGCAGTGGAGGAGGCTGGCCTGAACTCAGTGATGAGGGAGTGCCCTGGTTCCTGCCCATGCACTTGCTATGTTCTATCCAGCTGTTCTTGAATGCAAAGAGCACAGGCCATGCCTTTTGCTTTTCCAGGCCTGTCTGTAGCAAAGAAGGGTACAGATTCAGATCCAGGGCTGAAGCATAAGCCTGTTTCAGTGTACCTTGTAGCTTGAGCCCTCCTTGAGTAGAGGTGACTTTGGCTTCAGTTCTGTAACTTTTTTAGTACTATCTACCCATTCATGTGTCACGTAATACACAGGCCAGCTTGCCTCTAGCAGGGGTTTTGGAGTTTGTTGCTTTTCATTGGCATGAAGCTAGAAGACGAGGGTGTAGGAGTTTGGCTGGTCTCTGTTTCATGCAGTCTCTGGTCTGTATGAACCCCCTCCCTTCATGCATGAGTCAGTTCAGACTGTGAGATGCTTGGCTCCTACACTAAATGTGCCTCTGCTCTCTGGGAGGCCTAGCATCCATGTGTAGCCAGGCTGGTCACACAAAGAGGAGCAAGAAACGAGGTCTGCCATAATCTTTATACCTCCCTTCCCTTCCTCTTCAGTGTTCAGTCACTTCTAGTAATACATCTCCTTCAAAAGGCAAGGTGTCAAGCCTCGTAAGATTGTCAGACGTAACTGCTGTCCTCTTTCCTAGAGCATTAACGTAAGCACAGGCAGAATTGGAACAGTAGCTCTGCATGAACAGTATGTAATGAATGAACTGTAAAATGAATCTGATGGCTTCTGAATGGTACCTGTGTTGTCTTTACAGTGTATGCAGATGGTAGCATATGTTTAGATATTCTTCAGAATCGCTGGAGTCCAACATACGATGTTTCATCTATTTTAACTTCAATTCAGGTAATTTCACATTCACTTTAGCAAATAATAGTGGTGTTGCTAGTTAGTATTCCAGAAGCTCAGTGGCAGATCTAGCACTTAAAAATTCTTGTGAGTTAAGCAGTTGCTTTTTAGATCAAATAAAGCCAAAGGTGCTGACCTATGTAACTGCTAATTTTGAGCTACAAAGCTGCAATTAGTTGTTTTTTATAGGAAAATAGCTACTGCTATGGTTTTCCTTTTTTAGCTGGTTTTCGTCAAGATGGGATGTGAGATCTAGAAGTTTGCCTGGTGTGTGAAACACTGTAACCTTTCTCATGAAGCCTGGCCCTGTGAGCCCGTCAGGGAGACAGTGCTGCTGAAACCTACTCTACTTGGAATGGAGTGGCACAGCCAAAATGAAGGCTTCCTTTTCTCCCATGTCACTGTTTTGATTTTTCTCCTGTGAAGTTCTGTAGACACATCGTAAGCCCCTCTTTAGTCCTGAATTACAACAGTGGTGTAATTACCAAATAATCAATTAGCATTGTGCTGCTAGCTGGCATGAATGCCCATGTGTCTGTTGGGTTTGTGAACCTAGGAATGGACAGTGCTAGTGCTCACACTGTAATTTGAGGTTCAGCAGTGTAATTATGGGTGCCTGAATTTAACAAGTTTGGGGTTTTTTTCAACTGGGGTCTTGAGTCACATCTGTCTCCTGAAACACAGGTGATTTGAAAGCTGTAAGTTGATTTTTCCCTGATTTTAAAATGTATTGGTGTCTCACATGTTGTTTTCCCCTTCTTACAGTCTCTGCTTGACGAACCTAATCCCAACAGCCCAGCAAACAGTCAGGCAGCACAACTTTATCAGGAGAACAAGCGTGAATATGAGAAGAGAGTTTCAGCTATTGTCGAACAAAGTTGGAATGATTCGTAACAGCTGCTCTGTTACTCTCCATCCTCATAATCATTATGTACAATTTAATTCTCAATAGAAAGGCTACCAGAAATTTCAAGTGCCACAGTTCTAAGAATTTGCATAAAAACTCATTTGCAACCAAAATTAAGCCCTCCAGTTTAGGAAACTTAAAAGCTTGTGTATCTTGGTTAACGTACTTTTTATTGCATGGTATGAACTAAGTTATTGCTACATAAATTTGTAATATATCCTGTTTGTATTTTTTTTCCAAGTGTATAATGTTGGTGTGGAGTTTTCATGACAGAATATACACATTTTGTAAATCTGTACTTTTTCAAATATTGAATGCCTTATTTTTGAATTCTTTAGATTTTTAAATTGGAGAAAAAAGCACTTAAAGTTTTTTATATATAAATATTTCATGTAAAGCTGTTAAATACATAACCTTAGTGCAAGACATTCTGCTCTCACTCTGTATCTCTTTCAAAGGGCTCATTTTCAGGGCTTGTTTGCCTTGTTTTGGTACGTGCTGATGATTATACCATGCACTTTACAAACAGAAAAGCTAACCCATAATGTAATGGTCTTAACTGCATGTCTCCCCTTCTGCACCAGAGCTTGATTTCTGGCCCCTCAGTTGTATGAGCAAGAGAACTAGTAGCTACAAACAGGGAAACACGATGTACTGCTTTGCTCACAGCCCTGCTTTGAAGCAGTGACTGGTTGCAAACAGGACCTGGATGACCAGGCTTGACGATGATGTATTTTAATAATTCTTATTTTTTTTCAGGGAGATTGTGCTTTACCAGGATTGAAGGGTGTTATTCTTTGGAACTTGGCTGTGTACCATGCGGTCAGGTCCGCTGTCTGTGGCACAGAGGTTCTGGTAAAGAGTGGGCTTGGGGTGGTCAGTGTTGATGGGGTCATTCCTCACCATACTGCCTAAGCCAGGCTAGGTGGCCACAGTCAAGAATTAGTTTGGGGTTTGTTTGGTTTTCTCCCAGCAGCAAAACTGCAATTCCTTTGTCAGAACTGCAGCCAGCGTTTCAAAACCCCCATTCCTGTCCCAAAATGCAGCTCCACGTTGCCTGAAAAGCAGGGAGTTTACTTCTGCTAAGAAAGGTCACTTACTTGCAGTAGCAGTTACTAATGTTAGCCTCTGTTCACCAGCAGAACAAGAATACCAGTTTCCTCCCTGTTCCTGCTCATCCTGTCCCTCTGTTGTACAAAACTAGCTAGGGTGCAAGGGCTCAGGATCGTTGCAGTGATGTAATGCTGAACTACAACCTTACAACCTCAGTTCACTCTCCTTGAGTCAATGAATTTGTGTTTAAAAACTCTTCAGTATACATCTAATTGTGAACAGAAGCCCCAAAGGATCTGGTTTGCCTGGGAACTGTGGTGAAGCCGCAGTGACACCAACAAAGCGATGTTACACAGCCAAAGGCAGCAGCCATGCAGGTTTTGATCACAAATACAGTAACACACAAGCTTCCTGTTTCTAAGAATTAGTTTAAACTTTGAAGATTGCATTTTTTTGCCTCCTCTTTCAGTATTTTTATTCCCTCAGCATGCCTGTGAGGTGAGAATTGCCTTTCTTAGGAGTCCACGTGAATGTGATTATTCCTGAACAGCCAGTGCAGCCTGGTTGTAGCTTGATGGAGCTCAGGAGATGGTTTTGTGCCGGGGAGGGGGGCAGTGCATGCCTGAGAAACAGCTCTGGTGCAGGAGGAGGTTGAAGGAGCCATCAGCCCTGGAAGCAGGGTGCCTGGGCAGGGCCCACGTGTGTGTTGGAAGGTGTAACAAAGGTGTAATGATGTTCCCCACTCTGGCTGGAAACTGCCCTGCTCCAGCCCAGGGCAGTTCTTTCGTTCCCAGAGCTCAGCCGTTGATGCTGACCAGAGTCTGGATGGGGTAGCCCGGCAGTGGGACCCCAGAGCCTTGGCTGCAGCCCGCGGGGAAGATGCTGGCGAAGAGGAGCCGGCATCCCCCGAGAGAAACGGTGTGAGCACCAAGCACGACGCGCCTCGAGATTACGCTGTACGAGCCTAATTCACTGCGGAGCCCGAGGAACGCGGCGTGCCCCCGCCCGGCTCTCCCCGCAGCGCCGCACCGGGGAACGCCATCTCTGCCCCGGAGCGGCTGCGCGCTGGGTCCGGGCACCCCGGGCCTGCCACCCTCCTCCCGGCCCCGCAGCTCTGCCATGGCGCTGGGGTCTGCGCTGCCCGGCCGGGAGCCGCCCTGAAGCCGCCTCAAGCCCTCGCTCTGCCCCGCAACCGGCGGAGCCGGGCCCGGCAGAGACCGGAAGGCCTGTGCCTGCCGCGCCGCTCTGCGCTTCGCCTGCCCGGGAGGAGCCGGGGCGGAGCTGCGCTGGCGCGTTGGTGCTGACGGGACCTGTGGGCCGCGCCCCAGGCCGGGAGCCGGGGGAGGCCGCGGGCTCTGCGACCCGGCGTGCATCACTCATGCCCCCGGACCTGGAGCCGCCGGGCGGGCCAGGCCTGTGAGGCTGGCCCGCAGCGGTGGAAGGCACCGGCGGGCTGCGGAGCTCAGCGAGGCCGAGGCACGGAGGCGGCCGGGGGAGACCCGCGGCCCCGGGAAGCCCCCGGGAAGGTGCTGCTCCATCCCGCCCGCGGCGGCTGGCGGGCCGGTGGCGCAGCTGGGCAGCCCCGGCTGGCGGTGGGGAGGAGCGGGTCGGGGGCAGCCCCGGCTGGGTCCCACCCGCTCCTCGGGGCCCGGTGCAGAGGCCGGACGTGCCCTGAGCGCCGTGCGGCCGGGCTGCCCGGGAGCTGGTGCCAGCGCCGCGGGTAAGGAGCCTGGCAGTGGCGGCGCCAGAGCGGACACAGCCCGTTCCCGCTGCACGCCCGGACAGCAGGAGCCCGGAGAAAGCTGAGGATGCGTTTGGGGGTTGGACTCGATGATCCGAGGAGGTCCCTTCCAACCCCGACAATCCGGTGATGCTGTGAACACAAGTGCAGCGACTCACAGGAGCGCTGTGTGCGCCCAGTAACCCGGCTGGTACCGGTAGTTCACAGAGTCACCAAGCTGGAAAAGCCCTTTAAGCTCATCCAGTCCAACCCCTCCTGTCCTGTGCTGAACCAGATCCCTGAGCACCTCATCTCCCCTCTGTTAAACACCCCCAGGAGTGGGGACTCAGCCCCTCCCTGGGCAGCCTGTGCCACAGCCCCACAACTCTTTCAGAGAAGAACTTTTCCCTCCCAGCTGAGCTGACCCTGCCCTGGGGCAGCTTGAGCCCATTGCCCCTTGTCCCATCTCCTGTCCCCTGGCTGGAGAGACCATCACCCACCTCTCTGCACCCTCCTGGCAGGGCAGGGGAGGTGGGGAGGTCTCCCCTCAGCCTCCTCCAGGCTAGTTCTTTTAATAGGGTATGGGGATGCTTGATTTTTCTCATTCATTTCTTGGGAAACATCATTCACCAAGCTCACTAGGACAACGGGTTTAGTTCAGTACGTACTGGTGGGCACACAGATTGGGGGTTCACAGCTTCGCCCAGGGCATACATTCACAGGTACCAAACAGGATTTTTCTCCTTTTTTCCATGGGATTCCCTATAATGATCTAAAATCACATTGGAGACTTGTTTAAATTGTTCATCCCTGAGCATTTGTGCTATACATACAAGTCACCTCATGTGAGAGATGGAGCTGCCTGGGTCTGCAGTAGTTTTGTGTAGGTCAAGGGAAAGCAAGCAGCAGGGCTATGAAGATGTGACAGCAATTCCATGGCCTGAGTTTCAAACATGAGAAAGGGGAAGAGGACAGGAAAGGGAAGGGGGAGGCAATACCTTTGCCTGAAGATTTATCATATCGACGTTATTCCTCAGTGTTGTGGTGCTGCTTTCTTCAGGCCTTGGTTCCCTGAAGGTGTCTCATCCAAACACAGTCCCAAGCCAAATCTACGAGCCTTGGATCTTCACAAATGTGATTAACTTCACTAGCGTGAGTCGTCCCGTTGGGAATTCTTCACCGTAGCTCAGATGAATGTGTGTAATTGCAGACTGCAGGCCTTGGGCTGTGAGGAGCGAAGAAATCACAGCTTGAGGTGGTGTATCTGTTGCTTTGTTGCGGGAGGTTTTGTATTAATAGTCAACTAATGTGTCGAACAAACAAAACATTTGATGTTTAGAGAGAACGAGGTCCCAAATTAAAAAGTTACAGGAGAAGGGGAACATTCTCTGATCACTGCAGCAACATTTTAATACTCAAAGTAGGTAAGTATTTACAGATAGTAAAATACTTTGTGTTTAGCACATCAAGGTTCCATGAGAACAGGTGTTATCACAATGCTGAGGCAAGGAAGAGCCTTATCTGGCCTGACTTCCCTACCTAGTGCTTTTGTTTGAGCATTTTACTGTTGGTGGAAGCTGTCCCAGGCAAATACTATGCCTTATTTGTTTAGAGTTGTTTTTTTGGAAGAGGAAAGATGTAATCAACAGACAATTGAGTTGGCAAGGCGATGTTCCCCACCTCTCCTTCTGATGGGGCTCTGCAACACCAGAAAGAACAACCCTGCTTGGACTGCAAGTGGGAAATGAGAGACCAGAGGCTCTGGATGAGTGGGCAGGCATTTGTGAGCAGCCCCAGCACTCTGTTTAGTTTTTTATTTAAGTCACTGGACAAACCAGTTATCTGGCCTTCTCTCCCTGACTTCATTAAACTTCCTCATGGAAGAGCTTCAACAGAATAACACCGGAGTGTTCTCCTGCAAAGGGACAGCTCTGGATTCAGAATTCCTCCAGCAAGAAATAGACTCAGGCTTCTGACTGCTGTGTAAGGGTGGAAAAATAGGATGGTGCCTCCTCCTCCTCCCGTGTTTTGAACACAGGGGCTTCAGACCATGTAGAGCAGAGACAAACAGGACTAAAGGCACTGTCCTTAGATCCCTCTGCCCCACTCCGGCAGCTGCGGTGCCTTACGGATCCTCCTCAGGGCACCCTGCTTCCTTCAGAGGTGTCAACTCAGATGTTGCAACAGTCACTGTTTCAAAGCCACACTTGGATCCTTCCCCTGCACCAGTGGGGAGTGATTCAGGGGGTGTTCTTTTCCTTTCAGGAAAGCTTTTGGGACAAAAGCAGTCCAAAGCTAGGAGACCGAAGAAGAACCACGTGGATGGGTTGTTTGAATGTGAGGCTTCTTCACAGTTACTGTCTAGAAATCTCTTCATATGGAAAGACTGGCGTAAGAGCAAAGGAAAAGAGAGCTAAATCTAAAAAAATAAATGATGTAGAATCAAAGAACAGCACCCATTAAATCCCCTGTGCTGCTCTGCTTCAGCTGTGCATTCAAGGGATAGAAGTTGTTTCAGAAAGGAGCAACCTTGGCTTATGTGTACGTACATGGAGAGCTGGGGGCTTTTTGAGAGTGCTGTTACAGAAGCCTGAAATGATATGGGAATATTGCACGTAAATGGATTTAGGATTCAGGGCTGGTTGGGGTTTTTTTTGCTTAGTGTTGTTATTGCACCTTGACTTGGTTTCGTAGCCTGGCTACCATGAGCAGAGAACAAATAATACATGGAACTTTTTAGAATCTCTGATAATGACTGTAATTAGCATCACAAGCTATGGAAATTGCAGTATTCCCTAAAGGTTTCTTGTCATTCTCCCATGTTCCTGCGCTGAAAGTAAAAGATTTATAAGAGGGGAAACCTTCTGTGTTGATCCTGTCCCACTAACAGCAACGTTCCAGCCTCTGTGACTGCCCAAATCTGTTCCTAATGCTTGTGTCCGAGTCACATTTCAGAGCAGGGCTGTGTGAAAGCTGTATCCTGCCAGCAAATAAACGTGCTACCCTGAAACAGTGTATGCTGTTCAGCTTCCAAAAACGAAGCCTTTCCTTTTATGATGTGGTCAGAGCACATAGCGTGGGATTTTCTGAGCTAGTGAAAATGTTAGTCAAAGAAAACGCCTCTTAAAATCCCAGCATGCCAATGTTTTAATCAGGAATTCAGTGAGGTCATCAAATAAATTATTTTTGCCCTTAAGAATGTGCCAGGGCCGGGTCAAACTGCAGCATAAAGCCTGTGTTATGGTATGGTGGTGCTGACTGATTTATTGAAGAGCTCGCTGGAGAGGCCGCCGGCATCGGAGGTGCTTAGACTTCACCTACCCAAACCTCCACCTGCAGCACGGGGGGGGGGTGATGGGTCCTCAACCTTCTGACTGAAAAGATCCTGTGTTTCTTTCCTTGTTTTTCAATTTGGGTCGTTAACCACCGTGTCTGATTCATTCCTCAGCTGAGGAATTTTGACAGCTGCCAATTTGGTACACATACCATAGGCTGAGCTGGGGAGCCACCAAGCTGGGAAGGATGCTGCAGCCCGAGCAGAGGCTCTACCTGGCATGGCAACACCTTAGCAGCCCTAAATATGTATTTAGAGCAACCTAAAGTATTTGTTGGGGAGTGAGTGGGTCGCAGTAAAGTCCTCCCAAGCACTGGAGACCCACATCCATTCTTATCCTGGACAAACATTCACTTACAGATCAGAGAATGTGCCCACGTTCTTTTCAAAGCTGAGAGGAACCTCAGTCTCAGCATCAGATTATTAATAGTGCTTTACCATCAGCACCATTTATTTATTATTGACATTTCTCTTCATTTCAAAGTTTGTTTGGGTGGGGAGAGAAGATTATGGGCTCAGGGTTCTGTCCAGAATTCTGACACACACATACAATGTCCACTCAATGTTAAATACTCTGATTACTTCATGCTACTGCTGCTGGCAAGAAGCTGCACCAGGGCAGGGTCAGATTAGGTATTAGGAAAAAATATTTTACTGAAAGAGTTGTCAGGGCCTGGCACAGGCTGCCCAGGGAGGGGCTTGAGTCACCAACCCTGGATGTGTTTAAAAAAAGGGTAGATGAGGTATTTAGAGATAGGGTTTAGCATAGGATGGGAATGGTTGGACTTGATGATCTCAAAGGGCTTTTCCAACCTAGTGATTCTGTGATGGGATGGGAAGGATTTCTTCTGAAATATAGTCTGAGAGGCAAGTTGTCTTCACCAACCAACCACAAACCAGGCAGAAGGCAGAAACCCCATCTCTTTCTGAATTAATTACAAACCCCACAGCTCCTGCTACTCTCTGTTTACACATTACTGGCCTTGTGATGTGCTGGTGAGAGATTTCCTTTCCCTGTCTGCTCCAAACGTATGTTAAGTCCAATTTCATTAAAAAGGCTGCTTGCTTTCCTCCTTGAAAGGGTCATTGTGTTAGTTATTACAGTGTTTGCTTTGTGCTCGCTCTCCCCAAATTCCAGTAACTGTTTTGCAGAACAGTTTGAAAGTGAACTTTTGATGTCTGTGAAAGCTGCTTCATTGACTTTATTGACTCCAGAGCCTCGAGTTCTTTATCCACAGAGATCTTTAAAAGGACACTAAAATGTTTCAGCCAAAGCTTATAGAATTTGGTACTTATGGTTAAGTATTATAGACCCGATGCTGTTCCCATGGAGACCTAAAGGAATTTTTCCATTGAATTAAGTGGTAGCCAAGCATGCCCTTTATTAAGCAGGAGAAGGAGTAGACTGGAGAACTCGTTTTGTTGTTCCTGGTTCTTCTGTATAAAGCAGTAAAACTGGGAGAAATTAGAGGTATTTACATCAGGGTTCACCTGCTTCGAGCTCACCATGCTTGTAGACCAGGGGGGCTGTGTGGTTATGGTGTGATAACCCACGAGGCGATGGCAGAGCTCTCCTTGTTTCACCCATTGCTGGTGTTTTTCCTTGGAAATCTGGATGTGGGGAAGAGTTGTTTCGGTCTCCCTCATCTCTAGTTTGGGAGATGGTGCTGTTAGCAGGCAGTGTTCATGCCTCCCCATCGTGGGTGCGTGCCAGGGTGCTCATTAATGTAAATTTGTTAAAACACTGACTGGCCAGCGGCTCAATTCCAGTGAGTTACTGCTACACAAAGAAATCCCAAGTATACTCAACATTTAAAAAGAGGTTTTCCATTCTGGAAGTTTGGGGTATTGCTCAAAGGGTTGTTGGAAGCCCCTGGTGAGCCCTGCTCCAGCCATGGCTTGGTGGGGGGGGGAGGGCTCTGTGAGAGGCACGTGGCTGGATCCTGCAGCTCTTGTGTCTGGAGAACCTCAGTAATTTACAGAAAAAAGAGAAATCCAAGGCCTCAAACTGTACAATATGCTGCTGGAAATTGGTCTGGGTTGAAGCTATGTCATGAAATCCTCAGCTCCTGAAGTCAACAGATTCGTGGCTGATTGAAATGGAGTGAGGGCTTTGTCTATAATGAAGTCCTTTCAGTTTGGCTCACTGAGATTTTCTTGTTCTCTCATAGTGCCTTATGACACATTCACTCCATCCTTGCCTCAAACAAAGAGAAATTATACTACCATGGTCTCCCTTTAAATATTTCCTACTCCAGGGCCTACTGAAAAGACTCCAGAGGCGAATTCTTGGGTTAGAAGTTGCTATTTATGTCCAGACACATCTGAATGTTGTTAGGCTTTGAATGGCCTGGGTGGCTTGCCATTCACTTGGTAAGGATGTAGGAGCCTGGGGAGAGAGAGCATGTTCATTTAAATTGACTTGAAATGAGCTGTAACCAGCTCAGGGTTCTGCTTGTTGTGCCCAGCTCCCTTGAGAGAAGCCTGGCACAAAATAAACAACACCATGAGTAAGATTCTTATTTACTGGTGGTTTACATCGTGGTGGAAACAAGTTCTCTCTGGGTGACATTGGATTCTGTTGGTGTCTCTCAGTGTCTGAGCTCTTACAGCACTTCAGCTCCCAGCTTCACATGGACAAAACCAGTGTGATGTCTTTATCCCAGAGGGCTTCCAGCCCCAGCGTGAGGCAGGTGATGACACAAGCTCTGGTCCTGCCTTTGGCTGGGACACAAGTTTTCTTCCTAGCAGCCGGTTCGTGCTGTGTTTGGGATGTGGGGTGGGAATACTGCCAGTAACACACCGATGGTTTGGTTGGTGCTGAGCAGTCAGGGACATTGCAGCTTCTCAGCCCACCCCTCCAGCGAGGAGGCTGGGGGTGCACAGGGAGCTGGGAGGGGACACAGCTGGGACAGCTGACCCCAGTGACATCCCATACTGTGTGACATCACGCTGGGCAAGCTGGCAGGGGGAGGCAGGCGCTGCTTGGGAATTGGCTGAGCCTTGATCAGTGGGTGCTGAGCATTGCGTTGTGCATTGCTTGTTCTGGATATTGCTCTATTATTGGGGTTTTTTATTAATATTGGGTTTTTTTCTTCCTTTTCTATCCTAACTGTCATTATCTCACGAGGTTTTGTTTTTTCCTTGTACAGTTTTGTAGGTGTTAATGTCCTGGCTTTCCTAGAATTTTCTAGTGGATTTATTTATGAGAAACAGACCCTCTGGATCAATCATGAGACTTGTTCCTCAACGCAGTACAGGCCAGGCTCATGGTCAGGTAGGGTGGAGATCTTCAGATCTCCCTGGATCTCACAGGTGGGACTGCAGAGGTGCTGCATGGTGTCCCCCAGCTAGCTATGGCATCACAGCTCATGTGGAGACTGTGTCCAGAGAAGGGCAGCCAGGCTGGGGAAGGGGCTGGAGGGCAAATCCTCTGAGGAGCAGCTGAGGGAGCTGGGGGTGTTCAGCCTGGAGAAGAGGAGGCTGAGGGGAGACCTTCTCCCCACCTCCCCTGCCCTGCCAGGAGGGTGCAGAGAGGTGGGGGATGGTCTCTTCAGCCAGGGGACAGGAGATGGGACAAGGGGCAATGGGTTCAAGCTGCCCCAGGGCAGGGTCAGCTCAGATGGGAGGGCAAAGTTCTTCCCTGGCAGAGTTGTGGGGCTGTGGCCCAGGCTGCCCAGGGAGGGGCTGAGTCACCCCCTGGATGTGTTTAACAGAGGGGAGATGAGGTGCTCAGGGATCTGGTTTAGCACAGGACAGGAATGGTTGGACTGGATGATCTTAAAGGGCTTTTCCAACCTGGTGACTCTGTGATTCTGAGAGTCTGAGCAACATCTTCAGGGGGGTTTCATCCCTATATCTGGCAAAACAGAGGTGGGGTGTCTGCAGAAGGGCAAACCCTCTGGCTTTCCATCCCTTCAAAGCACACACAATGTCATTACATCTGTGTATCAGTTTATCCAACTTAATTGCCTTACTGCTGGCTGCGTGCTGCCTTACGCTGCAGTAAGGCAGGGAAGTATTCCAAAGGAGTGATCAAAAGGATATTTCACTCCCTTCACGTTCAGAGTGTGGAGTCTATGAAACATTCATTCAGGAAATGAAATATTAGGGCCTGACAGATATCTCCAGCGTCACTGAGCAAGCAGGTTATCTGGAGATTTCTAGTGCAAACAACCCCCTGCTTTGATGAATACATGAGGAACAGTGAGACTGGATCCACGTTGAAGTTACAGCCATTTCAGCAATTATAATAAAGTCTGAAAATTAACAGTCTGTTACAAGGAGGAACATGGCATTTTTCAGCACGGTGTTTCTTAAGCAAAGGATAACCAAGCACGCTGGGGTGAGTCCTGATGGTTTGGGTGAGGGATGGGATGGGATGGGATGGGATGGGACGGGATGGGATGGGATGGGATGGGATGGGATGGGATGGGATGGGATGGGAAGCAATGGATGCCTGGGACCTTCACTTGTAGGAGGCTTTGTGAGAGCACTGATGAAATCTCACAGTCCCACATGGCCATGGCTTTGTGCTTGTCATTGATTTGTGTATTTGCCTGGGATTGTGACACTTTATTTTCACTTGGTGCTGTCATCAAAACAACACTGATCTTCCCTGTTAACTGAAGCAGTTTGGAGCTCTGGGACCTTGACTTGTAATTACTTTGCTGCAGATGCCAGGTTCTTCTCCATCACTTCACCATGGCATCAGGTTCTTCGCTACCACTTCTGGCAACAGACACCTAAGCAGCTTAGGTGATAAACACCCAGGGAGTGTAATAGCTCCCTGATGCCATGCAAGGTACAGGGAATCTCCCCGTGCAGGGGATCTGATGGGGAGCTCCGAGTCATAGGGACAGCAGCCAGGCAGGTGGTGATGTCAGGGAATGCCTGATGAGCTCAGAGGAGGTGAGTTGGTGGTTTGCTATTTATAGAAGAGGCTCTGGGAGGCAGGAACTCCAGGCAGGACCACACTTTGACTCGCTGCAAACACGATTCCTCACCAGAGCTGCAAGCCCAAGGTGGTTTGTAGCTGGCATGGTCCCAGGGAGCCCTGACTGAACACGTGGATGTTTCATGAGCCTGAAACAGGCCACACGTTAGCAGTACAGCCAAATCCTGCCCGCCTGCTCCTTGGGGAGGGTGTTTTGTTTCACAGGGGAAGAATGAAATGAAATGCTGCTGTGCTTCCTCTACACCAAGAGCGGTCTCCTCTCGTTATCATGGGGTATAATTCAGGAATTCGTTTTGCCCAGTTTATTTACTGGAAGATGACTGGTTACAGGACATCTGTACAGAAACCTCTTATCCATCTCCCCAGTATAAAAAAGACAGGGATCTCCTGGAGAGAGTCCAGCGGAGGCTACAAAGATGATTAAGAGCCTGGAGCATCTCCCCTGTGAGGAAAGGCTGAGTGAGCTGGGGCTGTTCAGCCTGGAGAAAAGACTGAGAGGGGATCTGATCGATGGTTATCAATATCTGAAGGGTGGGACACAGGGGGACATGGCCAGTTTCTTCTCTGGCTTAGACCCAGGCGTCCATCAAAGTCAAGGATCAAGGTCATGCCTGCTCCATACATGCTGAATTGAGTGCTTAGGGCCCAGCTCAGAGTGTCTGCGCTCTCTTAAATCCTCATATGAGCTCAATGAGCGTGGAAGGAGCTCATCACCTCAGTGGATCAGGCAGATACTGAAGCCTCACTGCAGCCCGTGCCACATGCTTAATAAAAAGGCCAGTCACCTATTAACAGAAAGCCCATCGGAGCTGAATCACACCCTGAGTGAGGTGGAACTGGAAGCAAGACCTGGGACTGTGCCCATGGTGACGTTCTTTCCCCAGGAGGTGAAACCCCAGCGTTTGTTTTGGGTGGATTTGCAGATCCAGGGCTGGCAGCCTGATTGGTATTCCGCTGCCACACGCTGCGGTCATGGCTCTTGTAAATGGTAGATAGGAGGAATAGCTGGAGCAGGGAAATAGTTTCCCTGTTTTAAGGCAGGTTTTACCCATAGCCCTCCTCCTGATAGACAGAAGCAGGCACTACATGCCTGGTGCTCCCTGCCCTACGCTCCTGGTTAGCCATTCTGCGATACGCAGGGGGGGAGAGGTGGCCAATCTCCATTCGTGTTACCAGGAATCACACACCTAATTCTCTGTGCATTGTACTGGAAATGAACTGGTGAGATGTGTTCTGCATCAGCAAAAAGCCTCCCTTTATTCAGCTGGAAGGAGAGCCTGCCTGCTATAACTTGGGAGTAAAGAAAATCGCTGGAAACAGTTTCTTTAAATGGAGTCTGTTGGGTTTGGGTTTTTTTTCTCCTTAAATTTTTGCTGAGAGTGAAGGTTCTGCGGGGGTTTTATTTCCCTCCCTCTCCCCCTCCAACCACTAACCTTTCTGCTGTTCCCAGCACTTTTCATTCTGGTGGCAGTTTTTCGTCCCTTCACTAGCTTATGGCTAAAACCATCCTCATAACAGGAATTCCAGTTATACCCCCCAGGATAATCATTTCCATGGGTTCCCACTCTGGTCCTGGGTGGCAAAGGGCTTCCTCATGTCTCTCCTTGATGGATCCATCCTCCCAAATCCTCTACTTTGGGCAAGTGTCTTCTCTGCAGGTGTCAAGGCCAGGTGCCAGCACCTTCCCAAGCTCTTTCTGAGACAATAGATGGTTCCTTGTTGGTGTGGGATCCTCAAGAAGGCTCTAGAATGCATCCTCAAATGACAGCTGGTGAGGATTGTCCAAGATGTATCCTCATGTCCCTCTTAGCTCATACTTTACCTGAACCTCACAGGAGTTACTACTGGGACTGAAACCTCCCTGGTTGGCTACTCAATTCATAAAAACACATCATCATACGTGTGTGTCATTATGGTAATGCCTGTCATTTACTCTGCCTGTAATGCCTGTGCCTTATCCTGTCTGAAAACTTTGCAGAAGGGCCCTGAAGTGCTGTTAATCACCTTGTGGAGACTCCAAAGGGGTGCAGGGAACCGAGCGGGCTCTCCTCACGCTGCTACTCAGCAGGGTACTTAAATAACCAGGAAAACACGTTCAGATTGGGATCTCCTCACCCACTGCTCTCTGTGGGTAGCCTCCTCAGCCACTACCAAAGTCCTGGATGGTTCTTCTCTGGGGTCCTGGAACAGGCTGCCCAGAGAGGGGGTGGGTGCCCCGTCCCTGGGGGTGTTCAAGGCCAGGTTGGATGGGGCCCTGGGCAACCTTGTGTAGCTCCAGGCCTGAGGTTGGTGTCCCTGCCTGTGGCAGGGGATTGGAGCTCTATGATCCTCGGGGTCCCTTCCAACCCAGACCAGTCTGGGATTCTATGATTCTAAGGGGTATCATGCCAGATTCTAAAGGGTATCATACCAAAGCACAGTTCAGGGTTTTTTACTGAAGCATGGTCATTTGTAGACTGGGGCTGGGAAGGGGTCACAAAAGCAGAGACCTGCATTTTACGGTACCTTGAGCTTTTAAAATGGCTTTTGTCTATGAATCTGAATGTGATAGATGGTAACAGATGAAAAAAACAACCAAAATTAGAGGAAGAGTAACTACCTACCCGCTCCATCCCCGCAACAGCCGAGCACCACCCTGTAGAGTCTTTTTTCCCTACACACGCTGCACCCCATCAGCACTCAGGGTGAGTAAGGAGAAGGTAAAACCATTTTGGTTTAGTAAAGGGTACAGCTGGAGCACATTCATACAGCAGGGTGAGGGCCAGTGCCACGAGCACGGGGTGAGAGAAGTATGGAGCTCCCAGTGCTGGTACCTTGATGTGCTGCCCTCACAGCACATCCCTGAGATCCTCTGCAAGAGAAAACTGCCTCGTTACAACCCAGCTCTAAACTAACAGAGACAGGTAATGGCAGTTTTTCCTGGTTTGGTTGGAAACACATTCAGGAACCCAGAAGAAGCTGCTTTATATGGAAAGAAGTGTCCAGGCAGCCCTCACTCCAGCCAGACTGTCTTGGTTTATTGGAGGGCAGATCCTCTGAGGAGCAGCTGAGGGAGCTGGGGGTGTTCAGCCTGGAGAAGAGGAGGCTGAGGGGAGACCTTCTCCCCACCTCCACTGATCTGACAGGAGGGTGCAGAGAGGTGGGGGATGGTCTCTCCAGCCAGGGGACAGGAGATGGGACAAGGGGCAATGGGCTCAAGCTGCCCCAGGGCAGGGTCAGCTCAGATGGGAGGGAAAAGTTCTTCCTTGGCAGAGTTGTGGGGCTGTGGCACAGGCTGCCCAGGGAGGGGCTGAGTCACCATCCCTGGGTGTGTTTAACAGAGGGGAGATGAGGTGCTCAGGGCTCTGGTTTAGCACAGGACAGGGACGGTTGGATTCAATGATCTTAAAGGTCTTTTCCAACCTGGTGACTCTGTGATTCTGTGGTTTATGGATTGGTGTTAAGTTCTGCAGCGATACGACTTTGCTCTGCAGCAAAGCCCTTGGAGAGTCATCAGCCTCCTACGGCATCAAGGCATGGAAATATAAAGTGAATGTTTAGGACATTTCAACTGTATAAGACTTACAAATTCCACCTGAATTCATGAAGCTGCTGTATTATTTAATGCCTTTGCTGTATAAAGACTCAGGTGTTTGTTTCAAAATTTATGCTGCCTGCTTCAGGCCTGAGTTTAAAGAGTTGGGAGAGGAGCGACGCTGTGTTATTATTGCCACAATCTGCTGGCAGGATGCTCACCTAGGAGAACAGCAGAGGAAATCTGGCCTCTGTGAGCAACTGAGGGCACTGGAAAGCCCCCAGCAGAAAGATTTAAAGGCAGATGGAGTGTGAAGAGGAGATGTCTCTGGTGATGGAAGGAGTGGTACAAACACATTGTGGGCAAGAGATATAAAGCAACCAGGGAGCGTGGAAGGTGTATGACAAATTTAAAGCAGGAGCTGAGTGATGCTTTGGGTTCTGAAGGGCTCGAGATACTTAACGTGCCACTTAAATCTCTGTGTGTGCTCAGCCTGTGGGTGAGGAGATGCCTCGTGGTCCTTCCCGCCGCTCCTCTGAGAGCCCCGCGCATCGCACGCTGGTCCCGGCATTGTTCCTCGAGGGTTAAACTATAAACTGAAGTACCCTCAAGCAGGGAGCTCAAGTGAGGGTGGTTTTGAGTATCCAGCAGCCTTATAGCAGCTGGAATGTCTGTTGCTGGGCTGTAATGCATGAAAACCCGTGGTTGGTTCCTGCGAAGCCCCGCTGGCAGCAGCCCCGGGGTTTTGCGTGGGTCGTAAGCCCTCAGGTATTGATTGGAGGGGTTTTGAGGGTACTGACCTGTGTGAAAGGAAAAGTGGTCTTTAAATGCTAAATAAAGAAAGCCTCTTAGGATTTTCTGCTTGCCGGGAGCAGTGTCTGAGTGCTCAGAGGCTGTGGAGCTGCTCCAGGAATGAACCCTGATGTCACGTGCAGTCCTTGTGTTTCCTCCCGTGCACAAATGAAACCCTGACCACAGCTGAGAGCTGCTAAATTCCAGCAGAACCCCTTTCCCTGGTGTTTCACCCTGGCCAGGCATCGCTGGTAAGGAGGCACAGAGCAGGTATGAGAGGTAACCAGGAGAACATCACAAGAGCAAAGATGCCTCCTTTGGCCATTTCCAGCCCATGGACATTGCCTAAGACTCAGCAGCAATCAGCAGGGTGTGGGTGCAGCACATGGCTCCTTGTATGCTGCCTGTGTGCTCAGCAAGAGCTGACCAGGAGATGCTCCAGTGTGAGCTGAAATCCCACTGGTGAGTCCATCAGACAGCGCAGGCATCTTGGGTGGGAGCTCTTCCCGGGATGCAGGAGCTGGGATGCTGACCTCTCCGCATCCATCCAGAGCCAGGACAATCCCACAGCCTCAGAGCTTGCTCTGTCTGCTACAAACTCTTTGCATGAAGAAGGCAAGCGACCATGGCTCCACGATGCTCGGGCGGCTTTGTGACTTCTTGCCTCTGCACAATGAAGGACAAGCTACTGCCACCTTCTCCCCAGGGATTAGTCCCAGGTGGGGCTCCCCATGAATATTACAAAGGCACTTGATCAGCAGTGCTGGGTCTCCCATGAAGGAGCACAGTGACCTCGAGCACAGAGGTATCTATAGCCTGGATTTCAGGTTCTGTCAGGGAAAGGTCGGTTCCCTGGCACCCTCTGAGCTCACCGTGGGGATTTACACCCCCAGGCTGAGTCTGGCTGGTGGTGTGACCCTATTCACCAGCACATCCACACACACTGAACAGTTTTCTTTATTTTTGGCTGCCTTGCAGGGGGGTTTTTTTGGGTTGTTTTCGGTCTGGTGCCTGTCCTGTAAAGGAAGTGCACTGAGGGAGGTACGGATGTTACCACCACCCTCTTTTCATCACCTTTGCTTTCCCTTGTACAGGACATCAAACCACTGCTGCTGGAATGATTCTACACTTGCTGCTCATTATTAATTAATAAACATCCAATACAAATAAAGTACTGTGTTCTTTGCAGCCCTGCAGACAGATTTTAAGGTATTAGATTTCTTTTTTTTCTCCAAGCCAGTGTAAAGCTAAACTTTTCTGTGCTGCCCCTGGGTTTTCATACTGCAGGCTTGGGCAGCCAAGTGTGCAAAAACCTGGTGAAATAAACCCCAGAGACCAGGTTTGAAAGGTGCCTTCCCCTGGCCAGAGCTCTGCTGTGCTCAAAGCAGTTGGCCAAAGCCAGCGCACCAGCCTTAATAATAATAATAATTAATTACTCTAAGCTAGATAATGAAAAAAGTGGTGTGGGCAGACTCCGTGTAAACATACCATTTAAAAGGATTAAATTTCTCTTCCTGTGGCGCAAACCATCAGTAATCACATTTCCATTGCTCAGCCATGGGTGTGAACAGACCAGAAAAATAACCAAGTCAACAGAACAGCAACTAGAGATCTGCAAGCGTCCCCCTTTAAATATGGCAAGTAAGGAGGTATTTTCCCAAAAGCCTGGACTTCTAACCAGTAAGAATGACTCTAAGTAATTTTTTTACACACACACACACCCCCAATCTTAAGAAACACCCTTTTCTCTGGGTGTGCCAGGAGATAAACCCATGGATAGGGATCTGATCGCAGATCATGGGCACATGAGCAGCAAAAAGGATCTTTCTCAAGCATCAAGAGTGGAGGAAAAGCAGTTTGCTTTGTGAATTTAGTCAATCCCGCTCTGGAATTGCTGTAGAAATCATGGAAAAGGTTAAAAAAAGCCCTGGGACTGTCTACCAGGTGTGATTCTTCATGCTGGGTTCATGGTATGGTATCACTTCCTCTGTTTCACTCTGAGGAGTGTGGCCAGCAGGTCACAGGAGGGGATCCTCCCTCTCTGCTCTGCCCTGGTCAGGCCCCACCTGGAGTGTTGTGTCCAGTGCTGGGCTCCATGGTGTAAAAAGGACAGGGATCTCCTGGAGAGAGTCCAGAGAAGGGCTACGAAGATGATGAAGGGCCTGGAGCATCTCCCCTGTGAGGAAAGGCTGAGAGAGCTGGGACTGTTCAGTCTGGAGAAAGGAAGATTAAGGGGAGACCTAATTGGTGTTTACTGTTATCTTAGGCATGGGGTGCAGGGGGAATTGGCCAGCCCCTTTTCAGTGTCTGTGGGGACAGGACAAGGGGCAATGGCTGCAAATTGGAGCACAGGGAGTTCCACAGCAACATGGGGAGGAACTTTTCCCCAGTGAGGGTGAGGGAGCCCTGGGACAGGCTGCCCAGGGGGTGTGGAGTCTCCTTCTCTGGAGAGATTCCAGCCCCGTCTGGACACCGACCTGTGCAGTATGAGCTGGGGAGCTGCTTAGGCAGGGGGGCTGGACCCCATGAGCTCTTGAGGTCCCTTCCAACCCCTGTGATTCTGTGATTCTGTGTGATTCTGTTTCTTCTGGTTTGGAGACAGCACTCAGCTCCGCACTGGTTATCAGTGCCAGGTGATGGGTGCTTTGAGAAGGGCTGGAGCCATCCCAGGTGCTTTGGGGGAGGTTTGGTCCTGAAGATGAGGGAATCAGGAGGGAGCAATGCTTCTTCTGACTTCGATGCAATCCTCATGCCTTCCACATCGGAGTAACTTTCTCAGGGTTTGCCTCAAAACTGCATGTCTTAGCCACACTGTGTGCAAGTTGTGAGGTTTAATTAATACTAATAAAGTTCGTTATGTAAAATTAGCCACAGACAGGAGATTCTTTAAAAGGTGAAATCATAATAGTCATGATCAGAGTGTCCATGTTGCCTGGAAACTGAGAGCTGTCCTGCTCTGCTCCTCAATATTTGCCTTTCATTACAGTTATTCCCCCCTACTTGAGGAAAAGTGAAATGAATCCATTGGCTGCAAAAACTGCAAAGAAAAGTCTTTTTTTTCCCCAGCTTTATTCTTTTTCAGCTGGGCTGTGGGTCTGGCTGGTGAAGGCCACATGGAGATTGTTCCCAAGGGTGCTCAGAAGATCCATCACCAACAGTCATCAGCACGGGCAGGTGGACAGCACGGTGCTGCTTCGTTGGTGTGTTTTGGAAGCATCTTCCAAGCAGTCTTATACTTATTTTCCCAGCCTGTCCTCAGAAATTTGGGGGCTGGTTCACAATCTGACAACCTATCTGGCAACCTATCTATTTCCCAGTGAAGATTCTGGCCGTTAACATGCAACCAGGTTAACCACGTGTATCAGTAGGGGCTGGGGGTGACCTGCTGGAGAAGAGCTCTGTGGAGAAAGACCTGGGGGTGCTGGTGGGTGACAGGGTGGCCATGAGCCAGCTGTGTGCCCTGGGGCTGAGAGAGACAATGGGATCCTGGGGGGCATCAGGAGGAGTGTGGGCAGCAGGTCACAGGAGGTGATCCTCCCCCTCTACTCTGCCCTGCTCAGGCCCCACCTGGAGTGTTGTGTCCAGTGCTGGGCTCTCTGGGATAAAAAGGACAGGGATCTCCTGGAGAGAGTCCAGAGGAGGGACACAAAGACGATTAAAGGCCTGGAGCATCTCCCCTGTGAGGAAAGGCTGAGAGAGCTGGGGCTGTTCAGCCTGGAGAGAAGAAGCCTGAGAGGGGATCTGATCAATGGTTATCAATAGCTGAAGGGTGGGACACAGGAGGACATGGGCAGCCTCTTCTCAGTGTCTGTGGGGACAGGACAAGGGGCCATGGGCTCAAGTTGGAGCACAGGAAGTTCCACACCAATGTGGGGAAGAACTTTTCCCCAGTGAGGGTGAGGGAGCCCTGGGACAGGCTGCCCAGGGGGTGTGGAGTCTCCTTCTCTGGAGAGATTCCAGCCCCATCTGGACACCGACCTGTGTGCCCTGTCCTAGGGACCCTGCTTTGGCAGGGGGTTGGACCCCATGGGCTCTCGAGGTCCCTTCCAACCCCTGTGATTCTGTGACCACGTGCTCCAGCCATTTGGGCAGCTGTAGGTGCCCCACGGCCTTTTAGGGACAGCCTCCAAATAAAGCAGCTGTGTACTCCAGGAACGTCCTGCAGCAAGAAGTACAGGAGCTTTAAAAGTAATCAGAGGAGCAGCGTGTTCAGCTAATCAGGAGCTCGGATTGTCTCTGCGTTCCCAGCAACAAATCAGTTGTATTCCGGGGGCTGAAGGGGGCAGTCACCACTGGAGCCTGATTACATCGTTTAAAAGTGCTGCCTGATTAGATTAAACTTGGGGCTGTTTGTGGCTGATTCTGAGTAAATGGGGAGAAATCAGAGACACGCTCCAGATGCATAAACCAACCCGGATTTTGTGACTGAAAAATTCAGGAGTCAAACCCAGACCTCGAGCCAAGTGCTATACCCAGGACCTAGGGACCCTGCTCTGGCAGGGGGGTTGGACCTGATGATCTCTGGAGGTCCCTCCCAACCCCCCCAGTTCTGTGATTCGGTGATTCTGTGACCCTGTCTTCAGAGCAGACTGATGCAAAATCCTGTGTGGAAAGGCTCTGGGTTATTCCCTTGTAGGAAAATTGTATTTCTTTAGGAATAAGTGACTTAAGGATTGAGGAAGCCTTGCATCCCCAGTGCTGAGGTCACCTGGAACAAAGATGAAGTGCTGGAACCCTGAGTGGGTTACTCCTGCACAGCAGTGTGCATCAGGAGGCAGTCCCTCAATTCCTCCAGTTGGCCATCTAACATCTTTGTGGGGTACCACACGTGTTCTGTTAACAACATCACACCAAACACGTATTTATAGCTTGCAGAATTAGAGAAATACTCCAGATGTGGCTTCCTTTTAGTTAAGTTGAGATGGATGGAGAGCAAAGCCTTTGATCTCCAGCCTGAACCGACAGCCACACTGAAATGAGCCTCTAGAAAAGGACAGAGCCAGGGCAACTGGCCACTCTCCCCTTTGATACACAAGCATCTCAAGGAAAACTGATGGGGAGAAGCTTTGTGGAGGATGTGGCTACACACACCATTGAGTCTCTACTCCTGGAAGCAGAAGGCAGTTTTTCAATGAACCTTTTACTCTTAAACAACATATTCAAATAGATAGATTTTATGTTCCAGCTCAGGAATGATTTAAGACTTCCAGTGCACACATATCCTCTGTGATACACAGAACTGGCAGAAAATGTCATCATGAGCTGGTTTATAGTCTCAATTAAGGCTATTGCCGTTGCTCCAGATGTGTAAAGCAGACTGATAGCTGAGCTCCTGGTATACTGAAGTCCCTGATGCATGCTAGGATCAGCACTGCTGCCTCAATGATATCTTCTTCATGACCCTTGGAAGAAACAAGTGATGAATAGCCAGGGAGCTACAAATTCAGGCTGGATTCTGGTGACATGAAGGCTTTATACAAGTCTTGCCCTGTTGGGCAGATAGCATGGGCTGGAAACTCTTGTACCACAGGCTCTTCTAGCAGCCACAGCAGCAAAGCGATGCACCCTGCTACACAGCCACTGCTTCCCATCTTCCATAAGCCCCCAGAAACCCCCTTGGCTGCTCAGGTGATATTGCCAAGAGAGTTCTGGCTCCCATGGCCATGACTTCCATACATGATTTCTATAAATGAAGCTGATACTACCAAAAAAACCCCCACCAAACCCCAACCAACCACCAAAAAAAAACCCCACCCCAAAACCCAAACTGTTGATTCAGGCTTTCCAACATCAGAATAAAAAAGAACAATCAAGGACTCTGCAGTGTGGATGACCCACAGCACCCTGGGGAAGGGCTGGAAAAGCAAGGAGAAAATGAGTTATTTATAGTGAAGGGAAGTAACAAGGAGTCTGGGCTGGTCCCCCATGAATAGGGTAGATTGTGAGTCTGCTATGGAATCAGGGGGTTGGATGGTTGATGCCTTTTGTTGGTGATAGAGGAATTATCTAAAGACCAAAGCACCAAAGCACGAGGAGGTTGAGGCTGGTGAAGGAGGCCACCAGCTCTTCTAGGAGCCTCCTCCAAGACTTTTAGACAAGTGTTGGTTAGGGAAGAGGAGCAAAAGGATTTGAGGGGAGGCTCTTGGATATCTTACCCTTTCAGGAGCTGGAAATACAAAGGTAGAAGACAGCTTGGTGGCGCTGCCAGTGAGACAACAGCATTCATAGTCCTTGGCAAGGGAGATTGGCCTTCAGAATGCCTGGATGCAGTGAAGTGGGAGAACTGACAGATTTACCCTGGAGAAAGAAGGCAGAAATGCTCTATCCCACTGTGGGGAGAGCAGAGGAAACGCTGCTGAGTTACTAAATCATAAATTATTTATCAACATCAGAGGAGAGAACTATACTCTGTGAGATTACTGAAGATAATCATAAAGGAGAAGCTCAAATACGTGTGGGAAAAGCCAGAATGGAAAAAAGTAAGAGAAGCAAATGCAGCTACCAGGAGACATCAGGGGTAAGGAGAAACAATTCTTAGGTCTGCTAATGATGGGAGGAAAAGCAAATGAAAAGATTTGCCCTTTATTTTATAGAGAGGAGAAGCTCCTGATCAATGAAAAGAAGAATTAATGCCTTTTTTCACCAGTCTTCAGTAAAAAAGTAAGTGGTGAGTAAATGTTTACCACTTGGTGCTAACAAAAAGGGATAGTTCAGCACAAATTAGGGGAGAAACAGGTTAAGGAATGCTTAGGTAAGTTAGAGGGGTTTTAATTGGCTGATGCTAACTTAATCCTGCCATGCTTAATGGACTGGTTTTAGTATTCTCAGAACTATTAATGGTATCTCTGAATTCATGGAGGGGCTGGGCTGGTCCCACAAGACTGATGTATGCTTCTCTCTAAAGGGTGGGAGAGGTGAGGGGGACACAGAGCAGGAGAACTGTACAACAGTCAGCTCACCCTCAAAATCCAGAAAAATGCTGGAGTAAATAGTCATACACCAGGAAAAAGAGAAGAGGAGCAACAGCCAGTACAGATTTGTCAAGGAGAAATCATGTCAAAAAGCTCTAATTTCATTTTAAAGAGTAACAGGCCATTTGGGCAGAAGAAATGCAGTGGATGTCAAATATATTGACTTCAGGAAGGCTTTGGACACTGATATTTTGCTTTTTGTGTCCCTTGTGGCATTTTTCTTTCTTTTAGAATTTCTTTTAGAATTTCTTCTTAAAATAATTGAGAGGAAAAATGAAGCTGTGATATTAACTGATTCCCAGGATCCTTTCAAGCTTAATGATCCAATAGGATGTCTAAACCAAAGGACAAATGTTAGGATTTGTGAAGGGTGCCAGGGGAAGCTTCTTCATACCTCTCCTGAACTGATACAGGGGCTTATCACCCCCTCCTAAGCGATGGGGTGCCTGTGCCTCTCTGTCAGCATGAGGGATAAGGAGTCTTCCCACGACAGGCTCACTAGGGAAGAGGGGTGTTAAGGTCTCTTTTCCCCCCCATCCAACTCAGCTTTGTAGAAATACTGACCCAAACACCTCTCTGAAGGTTGCTGCTGCTGCTCCTCACCTTAGCCTGATGGTCACTGCTGAGTCAGCACATTTCTCTGCCAGGACAGCCTTGCCCCATAACCTCTTCCCTGCCCAGTCCCTCTGCCTCTGGATGATAAGACCTTGTTGCACACAGGAGCTCATGCTCCATCCTTTCCCTTGTCAGCAGAGTTGCAGCAGTGGAGTGAATTGGACTGTTCAGCCTGGAGAAAAGAAGACTGAGGGGGGACCTTATGAATGTCTGTAAATATCTTAACCATGGGGTGCAGGGGAAATGGCCAGCCCCTTTTCAGTGTCTGTGGGGACAGGACAAGGGGCAATGGCCTCAAGTTGGAGCACAGGGAGTTCCACACCAACATGGGGAGGAACTTTCCCCCAGTGAGGGTGAGGGAGCCCTGGGACAGGCTGCCCAGGGGGTGTGGAGTCTCCTTCTCTGGAGAGATTCCAGCCCTGTCTGGACACCGACCTGTGTGCCCTGTCCTAGGGACCCTGCTGTGGCAGGGGGTTGGACCCCATGGGCTCTGGAGGGCCCTTCCAACCCCTGTGATTCTGTGATCCCTGGAGAGCCCAGCACAGCTCCTCCTGCCAAACAAAGGTGACAGCTGCCCTCAGTGATGGCCACCTTTGTGTTGGACCATTCATCTGCCTGGGAGAAAGGACTTAACAGGAAGAAATGATGACATTGTTGTGTGTGTAATAATATTTCAGTGTTGTATGGTAGCATTTATCCCAGCACACTCAGAAGGGACAGCACCATGGGAATACATGCAGGTTAAACCCCTGCATTTGGAGCCACACTGTATCCTCTCTCTGTAAGATGCTCCCAGCAGTTATCCCCACTTTGGCATTTGGGTGCTGCCTATTAAACGGTGTCAGTTTGTAGTGGAGCCCTGTCCCTTTTCAAAAAGGGTTTGGTTTATTTGTCTCAGTTATGAAACATTATTCTATTGCCAAAAGAATGTAGGCTATAGGATGATGTATGGCCACACTCTGCCATTAGCTACATTTGCACCTTGTACTTCTTCAAATATTTACAGTACAGCCTTTCTTCTGTCTGGTTTCTTTGTTGAATGCCCTGGAGTGGTAGTTTCAGTGTGACACACCATTGAGATGCTCACTGTGACTCGGTGAGGCTGGTGGAGCTGATGGGGGTGAGGATGGGGAAGGGTCTGGAGGGGAAGGCTCCTGAGGAGAGGCTGAAGGCCCTGGGGTTGCCCAGCCTGGGGAAGAGGAGGCTGAGGACAGACCTCCTGGGGGTCTGTGGCTTCCTGCTGAGGGGAGCGAAGGGGCAGCACCGATCTCTCTTCTCTCTTTGGGGACCAGGGACAGAACCCCAGGGGACAGGGTGAAGCTGGGCCAGGGGAGGGTCAGGCTGGGTGTCAGGAAGAGGCTCTGTGCTGAAAGGGGGGTCGGGCACTGGCACAGGCTCCCCAGGGCAGGGGTCACAGCCCCGAGCTGCGCTGAAGTCAGGAAGTGTCTGGATGATGTGCTCAGCCCCATCTCTGACTGGGCTGGGCTGTGTGGAGCCTGGAGTTGGACTTGATGGTCCTTAGGGGTCCCTGCCAGCTCAGGGGATTCTGTGATTCAAAATGCAGCAAAGACCCCAACTTCAACATCATTTTTGCCTCCTTCATTTGCCCCTTAATCAGCCAAAGGGGTAATATTTTGGATAAAATATCTGGTGCAATGTATTACCTTTGGATTTGGGTGTAAGTGCAGCTGTACTTATGGGAAAAAAGATGTTGGACTGTTGGATTACACCCATTCTCCTTCCCCTTTCCCTTCCCTTTTTCCCTTTCCTGGAAGTCTGGAGTTCCCAACTGCTCTGTTACCAGCCTTTCTATCAGGACTACTGGAAAATGAAGCACATTGAAGATACAGGTACAGGAGATGTCATATAAACCCTGTGGTGAAGGGAAGGAGTCCTCTCACTGCCAGAGGCTCCAGCATCAGGTGAAGGCACTAACAGGCATTACTGACCCCAGCAGCTGGGCTGGGACTCACCACACCCTCTGCCCAGGAGCCCATTTAAGCTCCACCTGAGGCACCTACTGCTTTCTGAGCTGTGTCAGGGAGGTGCTGGGCTCAGTCACAGCCATGGACCTCATCAATCATACCGAGGTCCACAGACCTTCTGCCTTGGCAGCAGCCCTGATGTGGGGATGGACCTGCTGGGAGGTGGCTGACCTGGGCTACCCGTGCTGGATCTCACCTTGACCTCTGGGCTGACTCTCTGGCTTGTCCTCTGACCTCACCCATCACTGTGACCTTGCCTGATGGTATGGGCTCTGGATCAAACCTGGCTGTGATCTGTGGGGCTGCTCTGCTCACCTTGCCCAGGTACTGAGAACTTTCCTGGCTGTTTCTGGGCTGGGCTTCTGCCTCCCTGTGCCCATAAAGACCTCTAAACCTTAAAGCCAACTGTGGTAAGATGAGTCCTGGCAGGGACTGAAGAATTCAGTAAAAGGGGGCTCTTCCTGGGATGGTGGGGCTTGTGCTGGGCAGGTGGCACTGTATGGGGCTGGCTGTATTCTACCTGGTAAAGGAAATACCTGGTTTTAGGGGGGTTGATTGATGTGGCTTGCTTGTGTGGTGGGAGGGTGCGATGTGTGGCTTTTGGGGGGTATGGGAGGGCAATGGGGTGTTCAAATGGGATGGTCAGGTGAGCCCACAGACCCCAGCTGACACAGGGTCACTGCATGGCCCCAGCACTCTGCTCCTGAGGGTGTATGAGCTCCCTAAAACCCCAAAATGATAGTCATAGGTGATATGAGTGGTTAAAGGCACAGGTGTTGCGTGTCCAGGCAATCGGGGGCACCCAAACTGAGACTGGAGCCAGGGCTGCTGGTATTCCTGGGAAGTGAGGTAGAGTTGGTAATGCCTGAGACACAGTCTTGTAGTGGCTGATGTTGCCCTAAAGAAGGCTCTGTGAATGGACATCATAGAATCACAGACTGGCCTGGGTTGGAAGGGACCCCAAGGGTCACAGAGCTCCAACCCCCTGCCACAGGCAGGGCCACCAACCTCAGGCCTGGAGCTACACAAGGTTGCCCAGGGCCCCATCCAACCTGGCCTTGAACACCCCCAGGGATGGGGCACCCACCCCTTCTCTGGGCAGCCTGTTCCAGCCCCTCACATGGTTTTCTTCGGGTATGTAATTGAACTGATGAATCTGATCAGCACAGGGTTTATCCCAGACTGAAATCTGAATGCAAATGCCAGCAGCCACTGCTGTTTGCTGCTTGCTTTTATTTTTCCCCACTGTTTCTGCTGCCTCTGCTCCCCTCACAAGCAGAGGAGCCCACTGCAAGCACCCACAGGCCTCCTGTGCCATCACCTTGTGGTTAGGCAGCCATGCAGTGCTCCCCACCTGCCTCTGTCCTTACAGATCCAGCTCTCTGGGCTAATCACTAGCTGTAAGTAACAGTTCCCTGCATCCAAACGTGGCACTGAGCTTTTAGAGGGGAAAAACCCAGAGCTCTCTTTGGTGGTTATTAAATTGTCTCTCCAGAGTTGAGGAGTGTTCTGGGGATGAAATGCTGATATGAAACTATAGCAGCAATTTATCTTGCTCTCAGGCAGTGAAGAAGAGTTACCTGCTACTCTTTGATCAGCCTTTTCTCCTGTTAGGAGCTGCATGTGTTGACAAATTATGTCACCAGAAAGAAGTTCAAGTCTTTGATGAAATAAGCGGAAACAGGAGTGTGCTGGGAGCTCAGGAATGCACTTAAAGAGCTGTAGGAGCTTGTGTGGCTGGAGGCTTGCTCATGGAGCATGACAATGGGCTGGCCTGGAGGTGGGGAAACCTGGGGCTGCTGGCCAGGAGCCACCATGGTGGCCTCCAGCATTCCCCCCTCAAGCCCAACATGGGCTTTGAGTAGAGTTTTAGGGGGGGAGCTGGAGCTGTGTGCAGCTGATTGTGCTTTGGGTTTGGAACAAGAAGCTGGCATGGTTTCCAGAAAAGGGTGGCAGTGGGTGTTCCTTTAGAGGAGAGGCACAGGGAGGAGTTTGCAGTACCCTGCTGAGGTATGGGGCTGGTTAGGGGTGAGGTCTGGATCCCCTAATTGCTTTGTGATGAGTGAGACTTTAATAATGAAGTGCCAGCACATGTACCTGAAGGGTCCAGCAGAGCTTTGACATGAGTCTCAGTCAAGCTCCAGGTTTCTGGACTGTTTCCCAGCATCAGACAGAACCAAACCCAGTAGGCTTACACACCTGCTTTTGAAACATGTGGCACAGTGCCAAGTGACATGAGATACCATGAACATGGCTGAAAGCACAGAGTTGGACCTGAACTTGCCCAGAGTTTGGCTGAAGCCTTGCAGATCCAAACTCTTCACTTGCTCTGCTGTGGAGTGTGGATGCTCCTTGCATCCTCCCTGTGCTCAGTGCTTCCCAAGTACAGGATGGAGCAAACCTGAGGCCATTTTTTAGTTCTGATGGAACTCTAGATCTCTGCAGTCAAGCTCACTAGAAGCTGGTTCCCCCCTAACTACAGGCATGTGGTTGAGATTGCCTTTTGTCAAATCTGTAAGGTCTGAAATGCAGCTGGCTCCCTCTCCCTGGCTCCAGAAGCAGCCAGGTCAGACCCTGCAGAAGAGGACACAAGGGATCTGGTGGCAGACACATGCACAGAAGTCTGTTCCTCTTGATTTTCTCCCCTGCAAGGTATTATTCTCATACTTAGGGACTGGCTTAAATCTTGATCTCTGCCCAGCCTGTGGCTCTGGATGTATTTATCCATGAGGGACTTTGGTCTCTCCTTGACTGTCACTGACTTATGAGCACCCATGACCTCCAGCAAATCTAACAGCACACTTCATCAGTCTGGAGTTTGCCACTTCACCTTAATGAATGCTAATTGACCATTAATTAATCAATATTACAGTTAAATTATCCTTTATATAGCCATAGAGTTAAATTAATAAGAATTAAGCCCAGGGGAATGACAGAAAAATCTTTAATGTGTCTTTCCAGTGGCTCCAGCAATTGATGCTCCTGAAAAGCACAGTGTGGGAGTCAGGACACGGCCCCTGCTCACAGGATGGGGCTGTACCACCTAAATGTCCCTTCTCCTGGTGTTGGGATCCAGAGATGGGAATGGGCAGAGTGTCCCCAGAAGGGCCAAGGCTGAGTGGGTGGCTGGGAGCCTGTGCCAGTGTGAATATTGCTGTGGCTTCAGGTAAAACATTGGTGTAAAACATTAGTGGTGGGGAGCCTGAGGGTGTTACTTGACTGGAGCAGCTGAGGCACTCATAGAAAATCCTGTTAGGGTGTCTTCAGTGTCCAAAACCCTGTTCTTAACAATGAAAAACAATCTAAATACTTGATATAAATGAAGTACAAACCATGCAGACAACACTAATATTAATTCATCTTGTCTGTAAATAACTGCAATACAGAAGACCAATCAACTACTTTGAAAGTTGAATGGAATGGGGACACACACACTCAAACACCCTGCTGTGACATGTGAAAACCTCCTCCCAACAAGCCTCATTCACACAGGCTGTTGCCAGGACAGGTATCTTGGTCAGCTTCCCTGGTCATGTGTAAGTGAATATATTCTATACAATAACTCTATTTATCATTTTTTCACTGGAGGCTGAATATCAGCTAATGTAGTTGAGAGTTTTTCCTGGGGTTTTGGTGTTATATGTATTATATATATATAAATATTGTTCTCACTCTTTGAGGTATTTGATTTTCACCAGCCTGCAGCATCTCTGCCCAGTGGTCCATGTTCTCATCCCTTCTACTGACCATTTCCCCATGGGAATTGGAGCAGACAGCAGCTCCATTGGGACATTGCTCCAAACTGACCTCTTCCAGCATGTTTTGACTCTCCTGGAGCACACCCATTTCTCCTGCCCCTCTGAGCAGCACGTGCAGATGCCCACACTGGGCAGACCCTGCAGTTACAGGCTAGGGGCATAGGGCTCATCTTAATCTCTCATGTGGCTCAATGAATACATTTGACCATGGCTTTGGTAGAGCTGCTGCAGCTCCTGAAATCAGTGCGTTCAGTCAATTTTTAACCTGCAGAAGCACCCAGCAAGAGGCACAGATCCATTTGTTGTGAGAACAGCTGGACTGGAGAAATGAAGCATCTCACCAGGAACAAACACTGCTTGACAATGTCAGGGGGTAGCAAAATACTCCTTGTGGTATTCTTCCTGCCTGAGGCACCTCCTTTTCACTGCCAACATCGTATAGAGGACAGATGAAGGTAAGAGCAGTGAGATGGGGTTATCAACAGCTTTTCCCCCCCTTCTTTCTTCCTTCCCTCTCATCATAGTCACCAGCATGGGGGGAAAACCCTCCCAACCCACGCTGCATGAAGTTCCTTTGCTGCCTTTTTGCTAAATTAACCCACAGAGGGATGGTGCTTGCCCTGGGGGAGAGAGGGGATTAGCCTTCCCAAATCCTTTTGATCCTCAGGTCTACAGGAGCCTTGAGACTCCTCCAGAGAAATTTTTTCCTTGTGGTTAAGTGGAGAGAGGTGTCCATGGGCTCCTCCCAAAGGGCTGGGAAGGGAAACTAAGGAAAGCAAACTTAGTGCAGCCCCTCTGAGGGGGGGGTATCAGCGGCTCGCAGAGCTGGAGAGGCTGAAGACTGCTCCTTTGAGGAGCAGAGGTACAACCAGGTGGAGCTCTGCTGCTGTCAGAACCTGCTTTCTTTGGCTTTGCTGGCTTGGGGCTGTGCTGTGGAGACTTGTGGCTACCCACAGAAACAGATGCTGTAACCTAAAGGGAGGTTCATGGTTCCAGACAAGCTTTGCAGCACCACCTGCACAGGGGCAGGTCTTTCTCCTCCCCTCTCCTTAAGGTTCCTGCGTTTGTTTTGTCTACATGGGCATCTGCTGGATCTTGTGGGAGAGGCTCTGTAAGCCCCAGGAGCTGCATGGAGCTGAACACCTTGCTGTGGGAAGCCTGGGATGAGGTTCTTCTGCAGCCCTTTTATACTGGTTGGGTGGTGTGGAGGGGACCTGACGTAGCCCAGCTTTGGGAGGAAGCCAAGAGTGGTAAAGCAGCCTGTGGTCTCTTCAACCCTGGCCTAATCTGAACTTGAAAGCGAGCTCCAAAGCCCTGCTGCCTACTTCTGAAACCATAACCACCTTGCTGTGAAAGCTCAGTTCGAGCAGCCACCTGCTTGAAGGCTCTCAGATTCCCATCTCTGTAAGGAATAAATTCTGCCTTCCACTGTATCACCACACAGGGGAACATCACTGGCTGTGGATGAAGGTCTGGGAGGATTTTCTTCAGCTTCCTGTAGTTATCTCCAGCCTTCATCTCTAAAAGGCAGTGGCTTTTATAGCCTTTGTGTTCTATTAGTGTAACACTGAATGCCCTCGTTCCTCAGGTATTTATAGCAGCTTCTGCAGCTCCCATAATAACTCGTAGTGGCTCAGCACCTCACAGCACGATGGCTTCTCATCCCTGTTTCACAGATGTGGAAATAGGGCACACAGAAATCACAGGAATTAAGTGATTTTTGCAGGGTTTTCCATAACTTGGGGCAATGCCTCAGCTGTAACATCACCCTCATGGGAGTTTACAGCCTGGGTAGTGCATCCTGGGCTTCTGCTCTTCCCTTTGCTTAAGGTGCTGTACTGCTAAGAGATGTAAATGTTGGTTCCTGAGTAGTGCCCTGACTTGCTGCAGCTCCTCAGGTGTCTCTGGACTCGATGCAGACACCCAGGACCTCTGGCTTTTAGGTGCTTAACTGAGGGTGATGTACTCAGTGGTAGAGCAGGGGGTTAATGGGAGGTAGGGGGGCTTGAGTAATTCTTACAGCTACTCTCAGGCAGCAGCTGAGCTGTGGCAGGGCCAGGCTCCAATGAGCCTGGGGCAGAAGTGGGGTGCAGGGCTCCCCAGGGAGCTGTGTGGGCACACCTGGGATTGAGTGGATCAAGGCTCTTCCCACAGACTGCAGCATCTCCCAGCTAGAGAGTACTCTCCGTGCCTCAGTTTCCCCAGCCACAAATCAAGTGTGGTGATACTTAGCTGCCCTACCAAAGTGGCATAAAGCAGGATTATTTTCCAGTGAAATAATTTCTTGCAGTGACCACCTGAAGGTCACTGTGCTACAGCTGGACACACCACAGATTTGAGCTGGCATTGTGTGGAACCCGAGGCTGTGTCATGGTGATGGCTCCTCCTGGGAGCAAGTGGTCCCAGGCTCTGCAGGCCTCAGCAGCAGCATCTGAATCGCTCAGCCTTACTTCCTAACTTCATTCTTTTCATCCTGCCTTGCTGTTAGGTGGCCTTGCTCTAAGGTGTGAGCTGCTTGCTGACCCCCTCCTCTCCCAGTAACACCAGTTAAAGTTTCAGACTTCTGACTAGGCGACAGGAGTGTGCTGTGTGGTTTGCTGTGGGGCTGTCTGGATGCCTGATCACCATGGTGTTGTCTTGCAAGGTAATACAGTGGGGATGTGTCACACTGCGATGCGTGGATTGAGTTCATCATCACCAAGCCCTGGTGATAGAACAGCTCTGGGTTGCATGGGGTATGCAAATGGTGAGGGATGGCAGCTGGGCAGAGCACCAGTGGGGACATGGGAATCCTTCCCATGCTGCTGCTGCAGGAGGTGCTGGTGGATCCAGAGATATCACCCTTCCTTCATGGCTGGCCATCGCAGAGTTGGGTGTTGCTGATGCATCTGCTTTTGGTTTTGGCTCAAGTGATCAGCTGAAATGTGCCCTGTGTCAGGCTGAGCTGGGCTGGAGGTGTGTTCAGCCCCAGTGCTCACCATCTCTGCCAAACATCAGGGCTGATCCTTCAGCTCTGCTGAGGAGGAGACCTCATCTTGTCCTGAACCACACTGTGCTTGAGATTGGGTTGGAAACCCCAGGAAACTGGCTTCTCCTGATACACCCACAGCAACAGTGATACAGAGGCAGCATTTCATAAGGTTTTCATTAACCTGGATGGTGGGGATGTCTATTACTTCCAGCCATGGAGTCTGGTACCACTTGGTGCTGAACACACATGTACCAAACAGTTCCTGCCAGCAGCACAAAGCTGGGCCTGCTCCAGAGATGTTTCCTTCAGCATGTGCACATCAAAGGTCTGCAGAGCCCTGAGTGTCAGTGTGCTGTGCAGATGTCACCTTGGCAAACTGGTTGGTAGGAACACAGGATGCTTTAAGAAGGATTACATGGAGTGTGGTACAACAGTAGCTGGGGCCTTAATGTTTTGCAGCTTGCCAGGGAAATTAGTTGGATTAAGTTGTACAGAGAGTGGTGAGGGGCTGGAACAGGCTGCCCAGAGAGGGGGTGGGTGCCCCATGTCTGGGGGTGTTCAAGGCCAGGTTGGATGGGGCTCTGGGTAACCTTGTGTAGCTCCAGGCCTGAGGTTGGTGACCCTGCCTGTGGCAGGGGGGTTGGAGCTCTGTGACCCTTGGGGTCCCTTCCAACCCAGACCAGTCTGTGATTCTGTGTTATAAACAAAGTAATAATGAGATGGTTGGAGTAAATGGACTGAGCAGCACTGGTCCTGTGCCAGCTGTAGAGGTGCTGTCAGGCAGTTGGGACGTGTTGTGGGAAACCCTTGGGTGTCTGCAGTACTGGGGGCAGGAGGGATGTCCACCTACCCCTGTGCTGCTGGTTTGCAGTCACCTACTCCCCCAGACACCCAGCTGCTGTGTTGGCCTCAACTGCCAAGCCAGGCAGGACAGGGAGCAGGGGCACTGCTGATGTCCTGGCAGGCAAACTGGTACTGAAGCTCAAGTAGGTGATGGCAAGGACTTTTAATGCATGCAAGACCAAGGGCTCAGAGGAAAAGGTGAAGCAGCAAGGCTAGAAGTAGAAAATAAGATCAGATTACAGCTTTGCTGTGTTTTAATTGCATTGTTTAATTCCAGTTTCTAATGGCCTAAGACTAGACATCAAACAGTGCTAAAATTAATTCCAAACCAAGCTGCAAGTCTCAACATCAGAATGCCTATTACACTTATCTGTGACATTAAACCCGCCAGATTATTATTATTATTTTACATCTTCAGATTATTATTAGTAGGCTTCTGAACTCTGCTGCAGCTCGCTTTATAGAAACTGCTTAGTCACTGGCAGCAGCGCTGGGAGTGGGAGAGATGCTTGCTGGTGTTCCAGCCCAGGCTCCTGCCAGGAAGCAGCCGCTGCCCTTGACAGATCATTGAAAGCTGATGTGCTTTTTCCACCCCCCCCCCCCCTTCATCTACAACTTTCTGGAGCTGCTGTTGCAAACCAGCCCAACCTCCTTCCCTGTGGGGGAAAAGAAAGCAAAAAAAGACAAGTGAAGCTTAATGAATGCATCCCCTCCAGTCGGTCAGGGCAGGTTTCTTTTGTGCTTGGCATGAGAAGCAGTCTTCTGGTTTGCCATGTGCTTTGCTGGGAGCGCTGCCCTAGATTTTGGGGAGGGTTTTACTCCTGTGAAGTTGGGATTTCAAGCTTCAGGAAGAGGGGTTTGGAGGGACAGAAGCTGGCAGCGGTGCTGGGAGGAGTTTGCTGTGCTGCCACGTTGGGATGGGAAGTGGCTGGGGGCTTGGCATCATCCAGGCACTGGAGCACTTCCAAAATTAAATACAGAGGGAGGGTGCCCGCTGCTTAATCACATTAATAATCATGATGGTTTCTGTGACCCTACTCACAGGAGCAAACTCTGAGCAGAAGCTGTGGGACAGGCCCTTACAAGAAGGGTTCTTCTTCCCGGGTTGTACATGCACTGGGGCAGAGTAAATGCTAATAACTTAAATTGCAAACTTGTTTCTTTTGGTTATTTGCTGAATAATGGCTATGTGAAGCTCTCTGTAAAGCATCTACAGAATCACAGACCTCAACCCGGTGCCACATGTATCCTGAGCAGGTGGGCAGTGACACCCTGCCCAGCTCTTCAGTCAAACAGCATCATCCCCAGTGCTGCTGCAGGGCTGCTTCAAAGAGCCTCCCAAAGCCTGTAACACAAAAAGCTTTAAAATAAATTAAAAAGTTTTTTTAAAAGTATTGAACTCTTCCATCCTAATTCCTTTTGTGGATAAGTTTAAGGATTGGCTAAGGAAGCATGTCTGTTTGCAAGGCACTGGTATCTCAGAGATCTAAATGGGATAAGTTCAAAGAACACATGTGGGTTAAGTAGCTTAGTCTTTAATTTTATGCACATCATCAAGTATTTTCAGGGAGCTAACAGAAGGAAAACAATGGCTTTATTTAGCTGAGTCCAGTGGATGAGAAGTATCAAAGATATAAAGTTCTAAAGGGCTGAAAACAGTTGAAAATAATGGGTTGGTTTTTCCCTATCTCAGTGCCTTTATTATTTTTTTTTTTACTATTAATTTTGCTCCTATAATGTGTGATGGTGACTCAGTGTGAAAGGTCTGTAATAATGTTTTCTGTGAAGTGACCAGATAACCACTATTCATCCTCTGCTCTAACCTGGTTATAAGTGTTCGGCACGCAGCCAGAGATGGGCTGGTATTGATAGAGTAAAACAAGAGATGGAGAGAGGGCTAAAATCACATCCTGAGGAATGATAGACCCAGAAAACCCTGTATCAGATCTAATGGAAATCAGAAATGGTGTGTAATAATCCAGTGATGTGTTGGAGCTATTTAATGGGATAGCTGGAGCCACACCAGCATGCTTCTGCCCTTCCTCTCTCTGCATAATTGCACCTGCTCACAGGTACAATGGGAATATTTTTGGGATATTGCTTAGCCCCAAACCATTTCTGACACTTCTCAGTTGTCAAAATAGGGCTCAGGCTTTAAAACAGCTGGGCAGTGAGCATGCTCAAGTAGCAGGTCTGGTTACCTCTCTTAGCAGGGACCTCTGAGGACCAGATTGTAAGTAGAGACATCAAGTTTTGTAATAATAAACCTATTGACTCAGGGCATTTGGGGGCATAAATGCAATAAATTTGCCTTTTACTCAGCAGTGTTAGCCACATCACCTCTTGCTAAAAGGAAAAACCTTCTGAAGCAACCAGGAGCCCAAAAAGCAGCAAAATGGAGAATGTATATAAAAAATAATCACTGGCTTGACAGTGTCTCACAGCCCCGTCCCCATCTGTACCCGGGTCTCAGCTATTCTCCACCTTCAGCCAACAGTAAAGTCATATTTATTTACTCAGTTCTGCTGTGTTAATAAAAAAGCCACTTAAAACAAATAGAAGGAAGGACATTTGCAACCAATTACTGTATTGCTGATCAGTCAAACTGCGCTGGAAATTACACGTTGAAGTTCAGCCCAGGCAGCTGATCAATGACCTGGTAGCTTGGCACCAGTGCACGCTATCAACTTACTAAATCAATGTAATTTGGGTCTCTATGCCAGAATATATATGTGCCTATTCAATATGACATCAATATTATATAATGATGGTTAGAAACTTAGGGCCAAAGGCTGTGCTCTCTTATCTCCTGTGCAGCTCCGCTGGAGCCCTGCGGTGTTCTGGCAGGCAGGCAGGGTGGAATTTGGCTAGCTATTCTTTAAATATACCCTGAGGCATCATTTAAAATCATGTTTTTTAAAGCCTTTCTCTCTTTTTTTTTTTTTTTTTTTGCAACCACAAAGGAAGTTAGTCGTCCAGTATATAATTCAGGGTTGGCCAAATTGCCAGCCAGTGATGTGCTTCTAGGGGGAAGGCTCGCTGTGCATGTCGGGTGGTGGTGAACTGGGTGCTTTCTCCTCGGTGGCAGATGCACATCTTGGCTGGTTTATGCCCAGCTTCCTCTTCTTAATTAGTCCTGACATTTTAGCTACTGTAGTAGGGGTTTGGTTTAGGAGTGGATGCAGAAAGCAGTGGGGTTTTGGTGAAAACAAGGTTTGCTTTGAGTATAGGGGAAACCAGGTCACTTCTGACTGCCTGGAAACTTTGCAGTGGGCTGGAGCACAGAAATACAGGGAGCTTCTGGAAGTGTTGGTGGTCACCAGCTCCCACACCTGATATCAACAGTTTCTGTGCTCTCATCTCTCTCTTGTTTAATGAGTTTGATCTCTCACCACCCTCTTGTTCTGGGTCTCACATTCTGCAGGCACTAATAACCATGGGCATACAGCATATAAATATATATATTTAAGGCAAGGGTCCTTCTTTGCTAGTGTGATTTGATTTGGCTCAGGTTTAGCTGGGAGCAGAGGGAGGGAACAAGGAAAAGAGGAAAGAAAATCTTAGTTCATCAGTTGGCCAGCTGTAGCCACGGTTGGGTTTAGTAGGGTTTTTTGGCAGAAAGGAGTTATAAGGATAGTTTTGAGGGAGGAGAGAAGGAGTGGCTGTTCAGATTTTATCAGAAAGGTTTTTCTCAGGCTTGAGAGAGGCTGTGCTTAGGGAAGAAGCTGACAGATGGGTTATAGAGGCTGGTGGGGCAAAGGTTATGGGCTGGCTGTATGGTAGGTAGGCTATTGGTTCAGCAAGGTAAGAGGAGATGTGGAAAGGTAATAGGAATAAAGAGGAGAAGGCAAGAAGCTTGTAAATTATGTAAACGAGGGACCAGAATGATTGCAGAGTGAATTGATGTGGTCTTGAGGGCAGCTGCTAAAAGTGACTATTGCAGTAGGTGATGTGGGAGGAGAAAGGCTGGGAGGAGAATGGGTTTTTTAAGGGAAAAAAAGGCTTCAGAGATGTGAAAGAAGGAGAAAAAAATTAAAAAGAGGGGAAAAAAAAAAAGGAGCAGGCTTGAGATGCTATTCCAAAGAAATCCAGCCTGTGCCTGTGGTAGATGAGACTGTGGGCCTGTGTGAGTGGGAGGATGGAATATCACCTGGGTGAGAAGGGAAGGGGGACGAGAGGGCGGATGGAACCAAGCCGCCTACACCTGCTTACCAGGATGGGTGGCAAGCACAGACCTGGGCTGCTCTGTATGGCTGTTGCAGCTTTTTTTTTTTTGAGTTATTTCAGTATTTTTCCAGTTTATTCTATGAATAACAGGTCTTTATTTTTGTATCAGTGCTGATTCTGGGAACTTGCCCAACGTCACAACGTGTAGGTGACTGTGGGTGGCTGTCCCAGCTCCTCAGTCAGTCAGCCTGATTCTCCATCGTCTCACACCAACTTCATGCAAACAAGGAACCACTTGCTATTTCCAGAAGTTCATAGCAGAAAAATGCTCTCAAGGAAAATTTTGTCCTGTGGTGGTTTATCCTTCCTAGCTCTGGCCATCACTCAAATAAAAAATGGCAGTGGTCTGTGGAAAAATGAGAAATAATTAAAAAAATAGAGGCTGGCTTCTCTTTTTCCAAATCACCAGACCAGTTTACCCATTCCTGAGAGACAATGCAATCAAGTAGTGCTTCCCTTCATGTCAGCATGCAGAATAATGCCCAGATGACTTTTTTTTTCAAATCATATATTTTTGTATTTGTCCTGTCAAATGCAGAGGATAATCAGCCATTTTCTTTTCCCTCCCTCAAATATTTACATCTAGAAATGTTAAGTAGATTTGTTTTCCTTGGGAAAGAGAAAATCCTTTTTATATTGATTTTTCAGGGGTTTTTTTAAGTGCAAAGCCAGGGTGTGAAATAGTTGAATTTGGGTGAGGGATTATATCCGTGTATATGACCAGTTAGACTTGGAGTGCATCATATCCCAGCATGGGATGATGGAAAGAAGGTGGAAATCCCAGATCTAGAGACATCAGCAGCAATACCTCCTTTAATTTTCATTTCCTTTATTAGATGTGAGTAGAAGAATGATTCCAAGAGCAAACACTGATGTCTCCAAAGTGAGTTGCTCCTTTCTTTGTGATCCTCTTCAAGTTGGAAGCCAACTTATTCTAGTTTAACTCACCCACACCAACAATAATTGCATTTCTGTGGAGAAACCTTCCTCCCAACTCCAGCTCTGAGCTAGCTTGGGTTTCCACAAGGAGCTCCCACACTGTGGATGGGTGGGATAGCAAGGAGCAGTGCTGTTCTCTCACTCTGCTAGCGAGGATCTCTGGGAGGTGATTCTCTGGATCACCCCTGGGCTCCTGTGGCCCAGCTGGTGTCTGCTGGGGAGGGACAGGTCTCTGTGCTAGGGGCATCTCCTCCCACAACTCCAAGGCAGCTGTGCAGCCAGGAGCTCTCCCAAGGCTTGGCAGAAGCCTCCATGTACAGACACCTATGTGCTGTCAGTCGATGCTGACTTCCAGTCGATGATGATGGAGAGATGATGCAGCCTCAGACTTGGATGCCCACCAGCTCCTGATGCTGTAACATGAGAAGACCTGCAGGAAGGTGACCTGCTAAGATAAAGGATCTGCTGAGGAATATAGGTGATCTGCTGAGTAATACCACCCCAAACGAGCCCTGCAGCGGGTCTTTTCTTTAGACTTGGATGACACAGGAGGATGGGCATCCCCAGCCTCCTCACCCTGCTATCATAGAATCACAGGGGTTGGAAGGGACCTCCAGAGATCATGGGGTCCAACCCCCCTGCCAAAGCAGCTCCCCAGCTCATACTGCACAGGTCGGCATCCAGATGGGTCTTGAATCTCTCCAGAGAAGGAGACTCCACACCCCCTGGGCAGCCTGTCCCAGGGCTCCCTCACCCTCACTGGGGAAAAGTTCCTCCCCATGTTGGTGTGGAACTCCCTGTGCTCCAACTTGCAGCCATTGCCCCTTGTCCTGTCCCCACAGACACTGAAAAGGGGCTGGCCAATTCCCCCTGCATCCCATCCTTAAGATATTGATAAACATTGATTAGGTCCCCCCTCAGTCTTCTTTTCTCCAGGCTGAACAGCCCCAGCTCTCTCAGCCTTTCCTCACAGGATAGATGTTCCAGGCCCTTCATCATCTTCGTAGCTCTTCTCTGGACTCTCTCCAGGAGATCCCTGGCTTTTTTATCCCAGGGAGCCCAGCACTGGACACAACACTCCAGGTGGGGCCTGACCAGGGCAGAGCAGAGGGGGAGGATCCCCTCCTGTGACCTGCTGGCCACACTCCTCCTGATGCCCCCCAGGATCCCATTGTCTCTCTCAGCCCCAGGGCACACTGCTGGCTCATGGCCACCCTGTCACCCACCAGCACCCCCAGGTTCTTCTCCACAGAGCTCCTCTCCAGCAGGTCATCCCAAGCGTGGAGGTAGCACACTTGCATAAGCAGCATCTGGGTGAGTAATACCTGCCTCTGCAGACATCAAATGCTGCAAGTATTTTGCGGTAAACCTGTTGCTCTGGGCAGGGAGGATGCACTTTACTCTGCAGGCGAGGGATGAAAAGCCTCTGTGGCAATGGCTGGGCTTTGAAAGCGACTCAGCCCCATCCTCTGCACAAGCAACTGTTTTATTATCAAAATAACTGATCTCCCAATGCACTTCATGCCACTGCCAGCAACAGAACGGGGCTGGCACACACTGCAGCCCTTTGCTGGTGCTGCTGGGTATCTCGACCTTGCTCCACCGATGTATTACCATTAATTGCAATAAAATAATAGGTTTAAGGGGCTCATCTGTCTAGTTTGCTTGTTGAGGCGGGCTCGAGGTGGAAAAAATAACCCCCATCAGGCACCTACCCTGTATCTATGTGACCTGAAACAGCTGTATGTGCCCAGGTCCTAAGCTAAAGCTGTGACGTGGACCTGTGGTTGTCATCACAGAACTGAGCCTGAGAATAAACTAGATTTGCACCTCAAAGATCTGTTTGTAGACAAGCCCATTACTTCAGAGCTGGGCGGTGGATATAGCTGTGGGTGGACCCATGAACCTGTGTGCTGGGTTATTCCTGGCTTTGGCCTTGGCCACTTTTATCATTGTGTGCTTCTGTTTCCTTATCTGGAGATAAGGACACCCGTGCCTGGATTAAAAGTGTTATTAAGGAGCTACATTATGATTATAGTTATTATTTTACAGGCTGAACAGTGTGTGGAAACTGGCAGTGCTGCCACTGAGCTTCCTGGAGGAGTGTGAGTGTCTGCAAAGGGGAGAAGGAACCGTACAGGAGGAGTGGTTTTCTCATTCATAAGCCGAGGAAATGGATTATCTGTGAAACAGCCAACAGTTTTTATTTACTGTGAGAATCTGGATCTCACTCTCAATTTCCCATCAAGATAAAACGCAGGCATTTGGTTAAAATGGTAACTTAATGCTCCAGAGGTTTAATTACCACTGCTCTATAATCAGAATGAACACAGTGCAGTCTGCAGCTCCCGACTTCGATGGGAAACGCAGCTCCCCACAAGGCAGGCAGTAAAAGGGAGATATATCGCCTGTGCTTGGACTTTGTGCTCCTTCCCATCGCTGAACTGGCAAATCTGCTAGTGCCAAGAGTTTTCTTTCAAACCTCAAGTTCTCCCTTAGCTATTCCCAAACTCTGGAGCTCTTCATGGCCGGGTTTGAACTTTGTGTGTAAGACCTATAGATGTAGTACAGGATTAAGGGAGTTCACAGTGCTGGAAACTCAATGCCTGAGGGTTTTTTTTCCCTGTATCAGCAGAAAGCACTGGTTTGAACTGGTCTCCATACTGGGGATTATTGAAACTTTGTAAGGTTGGAGGATGTATTTTCTGGACTGCAGCTGATGTGATCGCTGTCATGGGATGAAGCATCCTCCTTCCCCCCTGGCAGCTCTGGGTGCTTTTCATCTTCAAAGACCTCAGGACCAGGTAAGACACAGGGCCAGCCTGGCTCTTTGTGCTGTTTTCCCTTTGCAAACCAAGGTTTCTTGTCTCCAGGGCGTTTTCTGAGCGAGGTCATGTGGCTGTGCCAACTGCTGCTGGTCCCTGTGAAAGCCCCATGTGTGCTCTATCTCACCCATTACTTTCCAAGTCAGGGTTTCACCCAGTGAAGCCTTTACCTGCCTGGCACCAAGGTGTGTATATCCAAGTAAATCTGGCCAGCACAGGACCACAGCTGCATTGCCAGCAGTACCTCTGCCTCCTGCTCAGGGCTGAGCCTTGGCTTTACACCACAGGATGCTCCCAAGCCATGGGATGCTCCCGAGCTCCTTCCACAAAAGCCACAGTAGCAACCACAGAAGTTGCTCTCAAAACTAAACCTTGCTACAGCTTCTGCTCTCTCTACATCAGGGTTAATTTTTCTCATCATCACCAGCCCCTTATAAAAAGCAGTACATTTTGTATCCTGCCCCTACTGACCTGTGGAAAGAAGAGATGCCCTATTAGCAATCCTTGTCCAAACAAAGCTCTGGCATGGTTACTGCCAGCACTTTCCAGCCCAGTACTTGTTTTTCCATCCTCTTAATCTTAGAAATTGAATTGAGCATGATAAAAGTGACTTCCTGGATATTGCATAACAGTTTGGGTCTGGCAGGAGGGAAGGCAAACAAACCTGACCTTGAACTTGGGAAATTTCCTCCCAGCAGGTAGGAGCTTCCAAAAGTCTGTGCTCATCTGGGAAAGGCTGGAGGGGACTCCTGGTTTCCCTGCTGCCTTGGGACAGCTGCAAAGCTTCCCTGCCATAGCCACCCTCTGCCCAAAAGAAAAAAACCTTCAGAAAATGCTTTAGATCCTCCCTTGGGGGATGGAGAATCCCCTCAAGGAGCTGCAGCAGGGAGACAGCGGCGTGTTCTTCCTCCAGAAAGGAGGCAGAGGAGGAATCCTGTCCATATCTGGCATGGTTTAGCCTCTAGGGATTAATTAAAGGCTTTTCCAGGTTTTTTTTTTCTTTCAAACCTCACAACATGTGTCTCTGCCTCACTGAGTAGGGAAAAGGGAGAGGCATCTTCCCTGGTGAATCACTGGCCTGTTTCAAGCCTCAGGTTTTACAGTGCGGTAATATTTTTTCCTAAGGGAATATACCACAGGAAGGGCAAACTTCTGGCTTCTCACTGTTGGAGCATTACATCATGAATACAAGCTGGTGCTCTAAGCACTGGGAAAACAAATATTCCCTGGATTTAGCAATCCTCCTCCTTTCCTTGGTGCTTCTGCCCTCTTTGCCTTGCCCATGGGTAAGGCAGGTGAAGGGGGTGGTGGAGCCAGTGCAGGGTGGGGGACCAGGGGACTGGGAGCCTGTGTGATGCTCCAGGAGCAGGGAGATGTCCTGCATCTTCTGAGCTGCTGGCAGTGCTGGGACTGGAGAGTGATGGGGCTCTGAGCCAGCAAAACCCTTTCTTTTACAACTCAGGCTTGTGGTGATGGATGCAATGGGGAGGCAGGAGCTACCTGGCTCTTGGGGCCCCATGTGAAACACAGGGTGGGGTGTCATTCACACAGGTTTCCCAGTGCCAGAAAAGCATGGGATGGGGGGAGACTGGTTTTTGGGCAGCATCCTGGAGAAGCACCACAGCTTGTGGGGCAGCCTGCCCCAAATGTGCACGTGGTGCCCCATCCCTGGGGTCCTGCAGCCCCTCTGGCTGTGCCCTGGCTGCAGCGTTTGTTTTCTGACCCCATTACCTATTCCAGTTGGGATTTCAGCTGCTTAGGCTTGATTATTTTAAACCCCCTCTATCTGATTATCAGCAGCCCAGCCAGGCCAGATATGAGGATTCCTGGGGGATCCCCAGCAGCATCGCAGGAGGATAATTTGCCTCTCATTTATGCTCTAGGAGGGGTAGGGGAAGCAGCAGAGGGGGGGTGGAAAGAGTTACAGGGACAGCACAAGACGGGGAAGGCAGCTCCCCCCACCCCTCCTGTGCTACAGCCTCACAAATCTGAGAAACTTTGCTGCAGGACTGATTACTTTGCAGGGTGATGAGCGCTGGTAGGTGCCCACCACCCCCAGGAGGTATCATGACAGGCGCTACAGCACGTGCTCACCTGCATTGGCACAGGAGGGTGCTTCTGGAAGCAGAGCTGGCAGCATGGCAGGGTGCTGCAGATTGGTACTGGAGCTGGAGTCGGGCAGCCTCTTGCAGCCTTCCCAGAGCTGCCTTGCTTTTGCTTTCTGTTATTTTTTTCTATTGTTATCCTGAAGCTGTCCTCCTCCTCCTCCTCCTCCCCCCAGCAGGATGAAGAAGCCTCCAGCTGGCCTAGGAGGCTTATCAGCTCTGTCTGGCTGGGTGTTAGCAGTCTATTTGCATAAGTACCTGTCCCGTCATATGCCACTTGCCTTTGTGACTCACTGTATTTGTTTATTTTTCCTCCAGCAGCCAGGCTCCCTGCTCCCCAAGGTATGCCAGGGCAGATGCCACCACCCCCAGGCACTGCACGATGCCCTGCATGCTTGGGCCAGGGTGGACACCCTCCCTGCTGCACCCTGTCCTTCTGCCCTGCGGGACCAGCTTGGGAATTAAATGTGTAACTGCTTTTCTCCTGGCTGTCAAGATAAAATTAAACTGATGCACACACATACACACACCTCCCCATCTCTTTCACACCTCAGCAGCTGTCCCTGGCTGGGGACAGAGCAAGGCATCCCCTGGGACTGCAGGGAAGGGTGCTGCATCAGGGTGTGTTGCTGTGCGATGGGTAACTTTCATCCCCGTGTGAGGTGGGAGCTTTAAAGCCCTTCCTGAGCTCAGGTCCCAGCTCCCAAGGCAGAGGAGGTGGAGCTGACCTGACCTCCTCTTCTGGATCTGCTGTGCTGATGGAAGTCACGCTACAGCTCCGTTCCCAGTCTTGGTGGTGACCCTGGAGTCACCTCCTCAGGTAGGAGCTAATTGGTCTTGTTTCTGCTCATTAGCTTCCCATCCATAATCAGAAAGTCATTAAACTTCCCCTGCCAGGTACAATTGATTTGAGGATTGCTATAAAGGGGGGATGCATTGCCTATATGGTGTCCTAAAGTCCTGCCATGTGGGAATTGTTGCTTCCATGGCAGTACTGGGTAGGAGGGCTGTTTTCAAGTGGAAAAGGTAAATTCAAATCAATAGCTGGTGTGTCCTCTGCAGAGGGGCTGTCATCCTGCCCGAGGAGGTGATGGTCCCTCTCCCGTTGCTGTGGGATTTTATGATGCTCAGCCTTGAGGTCCTCCGTGCTTGCAGGAGGCCCATGCTCAGTGTGAGATCCCCTCTGCACAGAGCTACTGCAGTATTTTCTTCTGAATGTGGCCCAGGTGCCCATCCTGTGGTGTGTCACACTTCCCTCCATGGCTGGTGAATCAGCTGTCTGTCCATCCATTCATCCATCCAGCCATTTCTTCTACGTGGAAGGTCTTTTAGACACTTATTTCTGGCATTCATCATCTCATTCCTTGTATAAAGAGCTTCTGACAACGCAGCAGTTAAGCTGTGCCAGGTATGTATTGCTCCCCTGCCTGGGAGAGTGGATGGAGGAAGGTGGGTGGATGAGAAGACTGGGAGATTCAGCCTCAGTTTTGGCTGTGTCTGCCTGAGTGTGATGCTACAGGGCAGGCTGAAGCGTGCTCTGCCATGGACAGGGATGGAAAGGTGGATAACCAGCAGTGCAGTGGGAATGTAATCACAGAATTTTGCAGAATTTCGGGGGTGGGAAGGGACCTCCAGGGATCATCCAGTCCAACCGCCCCCAAATCGCTGATGGGCAATCAGCAGACTGGATCACCTGAGTAACAATGCAGCGTGCAGCAGGGGGAGGAACAAGCAGCCTATACAGCACATGAGCCATCCAAGAAGGGGCTAGAAGAGGAGCAGAGCCTCAAAAGGATGAATTCCCAAAGCCAGGAGAGGGCTGTGGGAATCTCATTCCTCCCTTTAGAAGAACAGTGTCCATGCTGTTGGCTGGCACTGCTCTTAGAGGCGTTTGGGGATGCTGAACCCACTCTGGCTTTCACAGCTAGCCAGGACAGTGTCTGGTTTGTGACCAAAATTCAGGTGCCCCCATTTCCCCCCTCCTCCCCAGCACTGATGCCTGCATGCCCACAGAGTAGAGTGGTCGCTGGGGCTTTATGGACACCATGAAATAAATGCTGTGGCTGCAGCTTTCTTGAAGTCTCAGGCAGACTTTGCTCCTAACACTGCAGCTTAAAACAGGTCAAAAACTACAAATCCCATAAAATGTGGATTACCTGGCTATGTCAAACCCAGGATAACAGAAATGAAACTAGCAGGGTTACCCCCTGAGCACTGGATGAGGTGGCTGCTCCTCCTCCTCCTCATCTTCCTCGTATGTCCATCACAGCTCCAGGAATCCCACTTCAGTGGGGAGGCAGTTCACATGGTGAGTCCCAGTTGCATTGCAGTGGTGTTTTTCCAGCCCTGGCAATGCTAGCAAAAGGGGTGGTGGTGTGAAAAGTGCATGGGATGGGATGGGATGGGATGGGATGGGATGGGATGGGATGGGATGGGATGGGATGGGACCCAGCTGCCTACATGGGCATCTTGCTCAGCAAAGCACGGGGCCGGTCTGCATGAATGGCAGCCTGAGCCCCATATTTTTTTAGGAGATGAAAAGACTAGATCAATGTCTTCAAATTTCAGAGGAGCAGAAGGTGGAGTGCTCAGATCCCAAATCTTATTTACCATCCCTCTCCCACAGCCCTTTGTACCTTATGCTAATAAACAGAGCTGCACAGGCACAACTTGATCCAAACCCCACGGAAATCAATAGCAACTGCCAGGTGCTCCATCCTTTGAAAATCAGATCAGATCATGAATTTAGGACTAAAACAGAGCTTCTGGAGCTGGCTTTCTGATCCCCTTTTCAAAAGCTGCTATTCACACATCCTGTCTTGGGTCCATAATCAGCCCTGACGAACTTTCTTGAAATATTGTGTGAAATATCCCAAGAAACTCCCCAGTTGCCATCTTTATCTCTTTTTCCTCAACCAATGAACCTCATTAGCAGCTCACCTCTCCTTCTGGCTACTCTTGGATCTTTCCAAACTCCCAGGGCCCATCCCAGGTGCCTCCCACTCTGCCTGCAGCATCCAGGCTAAGTTGGCTGCTTGGGAACATCGCTCAGGTGATGGAGTGTCCATGTCAGCCCCCCCTCCCCATGGTTAAAACCAACCCTGTAAAGCAAACCCTCATCATTTTATTTATGACTTTTGGATGAGATAATGGTTTCCCACTTTGAAAAGAAAGCTTGCTACTTCAACATTTATTTTCTATAAATGCCTTGGCATTTATATTGCAACAGAAGACTATTCGGTGACATTATCTGATAAATACTGTGTTATACAGCTGCAATTTACAATGCATATATTTTTAACAGTGCTTCTAAGCTAAATTAAATGCTCCTAAAATATGGTACTTATGGAAAACAAATGTCTGTTCTAGCAATTTTGTTTTTCAGGGTGCACTATTTTTTTTGAAGCCAGATACCATCTTTATCCTGTCAGGCAGTAAATTATGCACTTGCACTTTCATAAACTCTCCCCTTGGGAACTTAGTCAATGAAATGGAAATGTCTTTTTCACACCCTCCAACTCCAGAGAAATACAGGGAAATAGCCAACTCGGTTATAAACTGAATGTCTAGAGGGATTCCATATAAAATATGGATTCATGCAGGCTGGATGCATGCATTGTTTAGCATGTGTACTGTTCCCTCACGTGGCACATTGAATTGTGACTCATCTTTAATGTCTCCTCTCTTTTTTTTTTTTCTTAATTGGGAAAGTAATTGCCTGTTCTGTGGTGGGATCTGCGGGTGGGATCAGACACCCAGCTGTTAACCTCCTTGGTGGGAGGAGGAGAGCTCTCCTGGCCTCCTCAGGGGAGTAAAACACAACTGATTTTACACCTAGGTGGATCCTTCCCTGGGTTGCAAGGTGGGAATGGGCAGGACAAGAGCTTGCAATGGCACGTCCTGGCTTTGGGGTAGCCCTTCACATGGCAGGGGGAAGAGGTGCTTAGGCAGTTGGACTAGGTGATGCTTGTAGGTCCCTTCCATCTGAACTCTTCTAAATCCATGATTTTCATCCTCTGCCACCCAGAACTACAGCCTTTGCCCACAGGCTCTGAGGAGCCACGTTATCCCATCACCCCATCGAACAGGGACACCTGGAAATGCCAACAAGGAGAGAGCAAAGGAATGCAGACGGGGAAGCCTGCTGCTCCGGAGTCTGCTGTGACGCCCAAGGATGTGTCCACAGCAAAAGGAGCTTCAAGAGGCCTTCTGGCACAGGAGCACCACTGAAGCCATTCAGCTGACCACCGATGGTCCTTATTTCCCCAAATCTACCCGTTGAGGGCCTTCTGAAAGCCCCAGTTCTTCCAGCCTGGGGTCTGCATGAAATACGTGATGTATCAGGTGCGCCCTGCAATAGGAGTGAACTTCAACAGAGAAAACCAGGGCAGCAGCAACAAGAAGGCATCTGGAAATTTGGCAGAAAAAAATTCAGTGCACAAAACCTGCAAGAACATGAGCATCTTTGCACAAAACCACTTACAGAGGCATTCCTTCCAGGTAATCCTTTCAGACAGAGGCAGGCTGCCATTTCTTTGAAAGATATTAAAGCAGCTGTTGCTAGAACATAGAGAATTTTTGAGCTATCCATCAAGGGAACGGACATTTGTAATGCTCTATTTTTTTTTTGTTTGTTTACAGTTTATTTTGATACCAAATTTCTAGCTCCTGAAGGTAATTGAGACTGCAAACAAAATCTTGCTATCCGCTGATCTGCCAAATCAAATTTTCTTCTCCTCTAAGTAAAGTCTTTTCCCCTAGCTTCAGAGAGGAAGAGAATTATGCAGAATGAATGAGAAAGAAAAGGGATTAGTTGGTATAATGGCCATAGCAGCCATCTCTGCCTTGATCTTCCTGTGGTAGTTTGTTCTTGAAGATGGGAGTGATTATCATTGTGGCTTAGGATGGAGCTTGGGCTTTCTCCTTCTACTGCACCTGCTTACCACCTCCCAAATCAGCATGGATTTTAATAAAAACTAAGTACCCTGATTATTGCTGGGATATTGGACAACCTTACCTGGGATAAGGTTTTCATCACCTTTGGGCTCCCTCCCTGGAATGGCCATGTACTGCTTTGGTCCTTATAGAAATTAAAGTAGCTATGAGGTGGTTTTGACTTCTCCTGGCTCCCAGAGGGCTCAGAAGAGGAAAATAGGAGCCATGTGTCTCCTGCACTGTTTTCCAGTCATGCAATCATAGCATCATAGAATCACAGACTGGGTTGGGTTGGAAGGGACCCCAAGGACTGTAGAGTTCCAACCCCCCTGCCACAGGCAGGGACACCAACCTCAGGCCTGGAGCTACACAAGGTTGCCCAGGGCCCCATCCAACCTGGCCTTGAACACCCCCAGGGATGGGGCACCCACCCCCTCTCTGGGCAGCCTGTTCCAGCCCCTCACCACTCTTTCTGTAAAAAACTTCCCCCTAATATCCAGTCTAAACCTTCCCTCCTTCAGCTTTAGACCATTCCCCTTGTCCTGCCATTGTCTGTCCTTTTAAAAAGTTGATTCCCCTCCTGTTTATAATCTCCCTTCAGGGACTGGAAGGCTGCAATGAGGTCCCCCCACAGCCTTAAAGATGCTTCTGAGCATCTCCCTGCCCTGCAGTGGTCTTCCAGTGCCCAGCATCGTGGCCAGGTGGATATCACAGCAGCAACAGGCTGAAGGAAGCTGAGCTGCCCTCATGGTTCCTCACTAGCTAACACTAGTAAATAGATCATTTCTAAAGGACTTCAGTGTCACATTGGATTTTCATTGTATCTGGGGACTGCTCACACTCCCCTGGACTTGTCCTATCCATGTCTGGTGCTAACGTACCATGGTAATCCAATGTGAAGCCAACCAGGTAACTGAGTCTGAATTTTCCTCTCCCAGGGGATCTGTCTGCACGGAGACTTTTCACTGGTCTCAGCTCTCCTTGAGAAGTTTTATCAAACCCAGGTGTTGGGAGATGAGCTATTTCATACCCTTGTTCTCCCAAAGTTGCTCAAACAGTTGTGTAATCGCAGCTCTAGGGTGAGCCAATGCCCCCCTAAAACCAAGATACTCCCACCCAGCGTGGGAGCAGCCCCAGGGCAGTGGAAGTGATGGCTCTGAGGCACTTTGGGGGGGAAAAGACTCACGATTAGTGATGGGATTTAACTCCACAGAACTGGCACACAGCTCATAAAAACTCCATCCTCCACTTAACATCATCCATTAACACCACCTCTGTGCTCCTCATGGAAAGGTTGCCTATATTTTTCTTTTAGGCTTGCAAAAATCAGCTCTGGTGAATGAAGATGAAAGGGAAACGATGCTGGTTCCTTCCCTGGAGAGCGTATTTCTTACTTGTTGCATAACTGCTTATTTTAGCATCAATCAGCTGAGCCTTTGTTGTGTAGACAATTCTGTCCTTTTAGAGGATTTGTGCCGTATTATTTCTTCCAAAATGCGCTTTTTTGTTGTTGTTGTTGTTGTTTTTATTATTAGATTTATATCTTCTCTTAGTGAACATCAACTGACAACACCCTGTCAGAGCCCTCCCTAAGCGTTAGGCAGATGTCATGGTATGTAAACCCAGCCTCAGATGCATCACACATGACATGACCTCTCCGTAGAGCCACCCATCAGGTGTTATCTCTGTGCATTTTAGATGTGTTGCCTACACAGGTAGGCAAGCTCTGTGTGTGTGTAGATGGTAGCCAAACATCTACTGCTCCTGCCCAGTACTCAGAATGCAGAGATGACCCAAATTTTCCTATTCTATGCCCTTTTGTTGCAGCAGAATGAGGTTGTAAAGTGCAGGTTCAGATACTATACGCACCAAGGTGTGCAGTGTGGGAGATGGGCAGCGAGGGGCTCAGCGATGCCGGCTGGTCCCTGTTGTTCAGCACATGATCCTAGGCCTTAGCTCAGCGCATTATTCATGTGCCTGGCCACTCTGGGGTTTCCCAGCAAGAGGAAATACAGCTCCAGGATCTCCATGTGCAGATTTCAAAGTGGAATGAGACATTCATCTTTGGGATGGCAAAAATGCATCTGGGTTCAGTCTAGGGGTGCTTGGGACCTGCCATGTGCAACCCATCCACACTGAGGAACCTGAGCTTCAGCCTTGAGAAAAGAAGCCTGAGAGGGGATCTTATTAATGTTTCTAAATATCTGAAGTGTGGGACACAGAGGGAAATGGACAGCCTCTTTTCAGTGGTCTGTGGGGACAGGACAAGGGGCCATGGCCTCAAGTTGGAGCACAGGGAGTTCCACACCAATATGGGGAAGAACTTCTTCCCGGTGAGGGAGCCCTGGGACAGGCTGCCCAGGGGGTGTGGAGTCTCCTCTGGAGAGATTCCAGCCCTGACCTGTCCTAGGGACCCTGCTTTGGCAGGGGGTTGGACCTGATGGGCTCTGGAGCTCCCTTCCAACCCCTGTGATGCTGTGATTCTCTGAGCTGTGGATCAGATTGGGACTCACTGTGACATCCTTTAGAGGTGGTGCCCAGGAACCCTGGAGAAACAGACAGAAACAGACCAAAGGGTCGGAAGGCTGTAGTCTGCTCTTCAGGACAGGAGCAGGGACATTGACAGGTCCCTCTGCAGACAGAATCATTCATTTCCTCGTGGCTTTTTCCTAGGGCACTTTCCACTACACTGCATCAGTGCTCCAGCACCTTCATTAATCCTCCCCAAACACCCGTTATGAAGACGGGTCAGGGTGACACCGTGGATGGATTAAGGTCAGTTTTGACTAATTCAGGGTACTCCATCTGAGAGCAGCGGAACGCCCGCTCTCTCAGAGCATTTAACATGATACAGCACTTCATACGTGCAAGCGCAGCACCCTCTGCTTCCAGCTGTACAAAGATGGATGTCAGCAATTCAGGCTAAAGGTTCCGAGCTGCACACCCGACATGTGGGCAATACAACCCACTGCCAGCATCCAAAAGTTTGGCGTAATGACTTCGTTAGCATCACAAAGCCTGTGGCCAGGGCAAGGAGAGAATCCTCCTCCTCGGGAGAGTTTTATCCTGTGCCACAGTCAGACGGTGGCTGCATCCCGCACCCTTTGCGTCGCTCCCCAGGCAGTTTTTTGTTCTGCAGGTAAGATCTGGCCAAAATTTGTTTCCTTTCTGACTTCCAGAGCGGGTAGGTGACATGCAGGTGTCGCATGGAAAGCAGGCTCTGACAGTGTAATTAAGAACTGAATTAGAATGTGTGTGTAAAGGGAAGTCTCCCTATATCGGTGCAGAGTGCCTCCCGTTGGGTGGTTCTGATGTTCTCCCCAGGTAACAAGGCAGTGACCTTCAAATGATCCCGGAGTGCAGCCCGAGGGGTTAGATGAGGTGGGATCCATAGGTGAAGTCCTGGCAATGAGTGTGACTGCCTGGCAGAGCAGGTGAGGTCCCTGGGGTTGGTGGGGACCAATGGGAAGGGGCCGTGCTCCCGCATCCCGCTGCTCCTCCACCATGAGGAAAGGCTTTGTAACTGGGGACTGAAGCTTCCTCTTCATCCCTGGGGGGATGCTGAGCAGGCTCTGAGCAGCAGGTGACCCCAGAGCAGCATCCTCAGGCATTTCAGCAGCCAGAATCAGGCATGTTTTCTGCTGCATGTTGTGAGCTGCTCTCCTGCAAAGAAGACATGGCTAAATTGGGTGGGTTTACCTAAGAGGTTACAAAAAGCCACGCCACGCCAGATTTCAAGACCCTACTTCTAGAATTGCAGTCCCAAACCCAAAACAAACCCACAGGAAGCCCGAGAATGACCAAAGTGATGCTCCTCTCCTCCTCCTTCATCCTTGGAAGAGTCAAAGGACTCAAGAGAGTTTGGAAAAGGTCCAGCACAGGCTGCCAAGGCAGAAAGTTGCAGCCTAATTCATTCAAGTTTGGGAAATTATTGAAAGCCAGAACTGGGATGGAGAGCAGGGAGCATCCCACCACCTTCACTGTGGTCCCGATGCCTTTAACAACCAGTAACTCCAGAGCTGACAAGCTTAACCGGGTTTAAGAGATGAGTTTAAGTCACGGATTGCAACTGACTCGGTTTTAACCCGAACTGTCATCTTCTGCAGCCATGGTTTGGAGCAGCACAAAGCAACTCCTGCCGTTTCTGTTACAGCAGGGCCTCGGGGGGGTTGGAAAGCTGCACCCCGTGCAGCCCCCCCGCTCCTCACCGACGTAATCCGCGGCACCGTGTCTATCGCCGCTGGTTGTAACCCTGGGGAGAACAGCCGCCGAGCACCCCTGAGCCCGGAGTTCCCCTTTGGGGAGCACATGGTGGGGTCACCCCGGGGCGGGGGGGGCCGCTCCGCCCTTCTCCGCGGAAACTCGGCGAAGTTTGTTTGGGGGGTTGTTTGTTGTGTTTAGGGGTTGGGGTTTTTTTTTGGGGGGGGCGGGGGGGTGATCCCCTCACACCGCACCCTTTCCCCCTCGCGGGGAGGGGGAGGCTGTGCTGCTGCTGCCGCCGCATCCCCAAGCCCACCCGCCGCTCTGCCTTCCGCGGGCGCTGCGCGCCTCTCTCAAGCGGCCGCGTGTTACCAGCGCGGCCCGCGTAACCTTATCCGCGGAGCAGCGCGGACTCCCCGCGGCCCTCCCGGGCAATTCCCACGCCGCCCGCCCCGCGGCCGCGGAAGTTTACTACGCGGATGGATGGGGGGGGGTGGAGGATGGGGAAGGGGGGGATGGGGGGGAGAAAGAGGGAGGGTGTGTGTGTGTATGTGTGTGTGGGGAGAGCGGCTCCGCACCGCGGCCCCCGCCCTCTCCGCGATGGGCAAGAACCGTCTTTTTTGACGCAGGAGAAATGGCAAATTTTAAGTACGTCATTAATATGGCGCCAAAAGGGTGGTTTTCTTTTTTTTTTTTTTTTTAAGTATAAGCTTTTTTTTTTTTTTTTTTTTTTTTTTTTTTTTTAAGGTTGCAGAGCAGCGTCCCCGCGTACGCGTGTGCGCAGCGCGGAGAGAGGGGGGCGCGGAGCGGGGGAAACGGGGAGAGGAGGGAAAAAAGAGTGTGTTGCGTGTGTGTGTCTGCCTCTGTGTGTGTGTGTGTGTGTGTGTGTGTGTGTGCAGGGCCAGCGGAGCCGGCGGGACGCCTGCGGGGCGAGCTCGCTCCGGGCGTGCGGCGCTGGGGCTCCCGGGCAGCGCCATGGGGCCCCGGCGGCCGGCGGGGGGGTGAAGAGCGGGGCGGGCGGGCAGCGGCGGTGCGGCCCGGGATGGGACCCGCGCTGGCCGCACCTGGCCCTGCTGCCGCTGCGCCTCGGGAAGGGAGAAGGCGCAGGAGGGAAAGAAATTGAAGATTTGGGGCGGCCGGCGAGGAGGGAAGGAGGGGACGGGGGACGGGGGACGGAGGGGGGGGGTGTGGAAGCGCCGCCACCATTATCCGTCCCCGCTCCGAAAGTCGCTTCCCCGCCTCCCTGCCGGAGCCCGAGCGGCGGCGGGGCGAGGAGAGCCTGAGGAAGTGCGGGGTAAAAAAGAAAGAGAAACAGGCGGGCAAGGGCTCGCCCGGCCGCCGCGGAGCGGCCATCTCGGCTGGGAGCGGGGCCGCATCCATGGAGTTACCGGGCGGCCGCTCCTGAAGAGGGCCCGGCCGGCGCGGCCCCGGCAATGACACCGGATTGAGCCGGCGAGGGGGCTCTCCCGGCCGGGGACTGCGGGAGCATCCCCCGCCCCCCGCCTCCTCCCCGCCCGTAACCCGAGAGACAGCCTCAACTCTTGGAGGACACTCTGCTGGCAAAGGTAAAGGCTCGGCGGGGCTGGCGTCGGGAACGGGCTTATTTTGCAGCGGATGGTTATTTTGCAGCTCCCCCAGCTTTGCTTGTATTTATTTTATTTTTAAAATTTTTTTCCCTCCCTCTCCCCCCCCCCTCTCCTCCTCCTCCTTCTCCCCCCCCACCCCCCCCCCCCTCCTCCTCCTCCTCCTCCTCCTCCTCTCCGGGCTGCGAGGCGGGGGATGTGCAGCATTTCCAGGGGTGGATTGCGCATGTTGGTCACTCTTGTTTTAAAGTGTAACGAGGGAGGCAGCGGGAATGTAAACAAGAACTTTTCAAGGGTCGGGCTCGCAGCTTCGCCTTTTTTGTATTTTCCCCAAATTAATGACTGCGGCAGAGGCTGCCCCGCGCCCTGCCCGCCTTGGGGGAGGGGGCGCGAACCCGCGGCTCCTCGGGGAGATGTGCCGGGCCGGGGGTTGGGGAGGGGAGCTCTACGGGCAGCGGGGGCTCCGTGCCCGGGCAGCGCTGCTGGCTTTGGGGCTGAGGAGCGGCGGGCCCGCGGGCGCGGAGAGCTGCGCGGGGCTGGGATGGCGGTGCCCGGGGGCGTGGCGGCTGCCGGCTCCCGCCTGCCCTCTCTCCCTCCCTCCCTCCCTCCTCTTCACCGCTCCCGGCCGCGTCTCCTCGGGGCTTTCCCCGCCGCCTTCCCCCCCCTCCCATCCCCCCCCCCGCCGCACCGCGCTGCTGGGTTGCCGGGCCCGGGTGGCCGCCGCCGTCCCCCTCTCCTGCATCACCCGGGCCCAAAAACATCCCTCGGCCGCTCCCCCCCGCCGTGGCCCTGCTGGGGGTCCCGCGGGGAGCTTGTTCCTCCCTCCCTCCCTCTTCCCCGAGCCGGCCACCTGCCCCTTCCTCCGGGCTCCATCCCTCGGCGGGGGACGCGGTGGCGGCCGCTCCTGCCCCTTCCTCACCTGCGGAGCGGGGCAGCCTAAAAGGATGCGGGGCTGGGAGCGCCTTACCTGCCGCCCTGTTCCCCTCCCGCCCCTCCTGTTCCGCGCCGGGGGATGGAGGCAGCGACCTGGAAGTTGGGATGCGCTGCAAAGGCAAGGGTGGGGGGATGTGCTGGATTGTCAAGCTCGGATGCAATTTTGGGGGGGGATGGAGCGGGGGGAAATAGGCGTATCTCCATACCTGTACATCCTGAGCGCTTTTTGAGTGGGAAGAAGGGAAGGAGGGCATTCAGGGAGAAAATTCCCAGCTCCTTCTCTCAGCACCCACAGTGAAAATTGTTTACTTACGGGTCTGAACCTAGACCCTCCTACCGCTGGGACATTTCTAAGAGGGGATTTTGCTTGGGAAAAAAAAATCCATGATCTCAGCCTTTCTCCCAGGGGTGAGGAGCCCGGCTCTTAGGAATGGTATTTGACCTTTAAGCATTTATTGGCTACTGAGGTTAAAATAAGCTTGAGATGGGAGTAAAAATAGCTTGCAGAAAGGTTAAATCAAAGGTTAAATTTGTTTTTCCTAGGAAAACTGAGGCTGGTGTCGGGAAATGAAGGCTTGGAGCAAAGGATGGGAGAGTACCCGTTAGGTCTGTAGGCAGGGAGATGCAATTACTTTGAAGTATTGGTGGCTGCTGATAGTGTTTGACACCGAGTTCTGGAAGTTGGTGGACAGGTGGTCCTCAAACGAAGGTATTTTAGATAAGGTCTGGTCTTTGCCTTCCTCTGGGTGTTTGGTACAAAGACCCGAGTGCCCGAAGCTCCTGTTGATTTTCCTACGAGTTGAGGATGCTCAGAGACCTGCAGGATGGGGCAGCAGAATGCGGGCAGGGAGCCGTGTCCCTGCTCTTGCCCTGTGTCCCTGCTCTTGCCCTGTGTCCCTGCTCTTGCCCTGTGTCCCTGCCCTTGCCCTGTGTCCCTGCTCCGTGTCCCTGCCTGCTCCCTCCTGCCCAGAGGCAGGGGTGGCCCCGAGTGCCCGCAGTAACCTTTCGGCTTACCTGTGCTCTGTCTGGGCTTGCTGAAGAGAAAGAATGGATAATTAGAGGGTAACAAGTCAGAAGAGGCAAGGAAACTTACAAATGTGAGTAAGGAAGGGGGAAAAAAGTCATCTTGTAGATGCAGAAAAAGGCAAAGCACAGGAAGTAAAGGAGGGCTTGTTTTGTTTTAAATTATAATGTGATTGGATTTTGCCTCAGGGGAGCCAAGTCAGCAAGCAGAGTGGCAGTGGAGGGGAAGAGCAATGGCTCTGTCTTCACCTGGGCAGCTGAGTTTTTGCTTAAGATGTGGGAGCTGACAGCATCCTGCAGAGCAGCGGGAGGGCAGGCGAGCAGGGACAGGCTCCCGCTGCCCAGAAAGTGAGTGTTCCTGGGGACCAGCAGCATCCTGCCTTTCTGGATTTACACTTCACAGGGTCACCAGGGCATCCTGGCTGTCTGGCTTTCCACTTCGCGGGGTTGCCAGGGGGAGGTTAAGGGAAGAGCAGCACGCCTTCCCTTGGGGATGCAAGGGGCTGTGCACCAAGCTGTGCTAACTGCCTCCTGGCACGGTCCATGTGCATCTTCGGTTGAAAAGTTTGCTCTTCTGTTATTGTGAAATTGGGGCCGTGTCTGGGGTGGGGGGTGGGGGGCGGGGGAAGGGGGAGATGGGGATGCTGCTGCTCTCCTAGAACCTCCTGTCACAACGCTTCCCTCCAAAATTCTTCCTGAGAGCAGGCAGCCTGATGAGGACAACCCTCCTACGGTATGAAAGCTGGGACCTTCCAGCTCTCCACCCTTCTTCTACTTTCTAACAACCTGCTGGCATTCCTAGACAGAGCAAAGAAGCAGTTAACGCGGGGGGGCATTGAGAGAGCAGCCCCCCGACTCAGCATCACCCACCCGGGCACAGGCGGTGGGACAGGGAGGTCGGTGCTCGGGGAGGGAGGGATGATCTCCGGGTTGCGGGGGGGGGGGGGGTGGGATGTCCGGGCTGGCCGGAGCGGTGCGGGTGCCGCTGGGGGCACTCGTTTCTGTTTGTGTTCCTATTTCTGTGCTGGAAGAACAAACAGGGAAGTGGTTTTTTTCTGCAGTCTCATTGCAGCTCGCAAACAGCACAGAATTCAGCCGGTGTTGCTCAACTGTCACAGCGTCAGAGGTGACGGCGCAGGGGAAGGAGGAGGGGGACACACACACACACGGGACCGAGCGCGGCGCATCCTTAGTGTGCGGATGCTGGGAAGAGGGGATGCCCGGATACTTCTTATTTTTAAATTTATTGATTATAATTCATTTTTTTTTACTGGAACTTCTGCAGGTTCCAGTGCCCTGCGTGCCACAGGCGTGCCTGCATCTCCCTAGTTCTCTTGGCTGCAATCTGGAATGGTTCGTTCTCCCCCAAACAGCCCCTGCACATTGGTGCTGGGATGCCACCGAGAGCTCCAAATCCCACGTGGACTTGGATGTTTGCGGGGAGCTGGGAAACGGCGGGGGATTCCCCGGAGCACAAGGAGCCTTGAGGGGTTTGCAGAGGGAGAGGGGTTGATCCGCAGCGGTTTGTTGGCTGAAGGGCTGGATTTTGAGGCGTTTTAGTTGATCACTGAGGGATGTCCGGGTGGGACAGGAGCTCAGGATCCGGCCACATGCATCTCTCTGTGTGCTGAAGACTACTTTTGCCTTCAGTTCTCCCGGGTTACTTGAGCTGGGCAAAATTGCATCTCCAAAAGCTCCTCCTCATCCCTCCCCTACTGGGAGGCAGGACCAGGCAGCCTGAGGCCATCATCTCAATTTTATCCCTCAGCTCATTTGTCCGAGGGCCTAGTGATTTACATTTGTTTAGGCTGATGGAGGGCCATCATCTTCCTCGGTTTAGCATTTATCTGCCTTTCTCAGCTTGAACAAAGGCAATGCTGAACATGTGTTAGTTTGCAAGCAATTCTGGTTTTGGGTTTCCAGGCATTAGCACAGGGCTATGCCTGCGGATTTGAGTTGCAGACACTTCAGGGGGATGTTCATTTGTTTATAAAAGAAACCCACATCTGTTTCTGTTTGAATTTTTTTAAAGCAAGCTCACATAGGGATCTTTCTCTTGGCTTCTGGCGCTCTAAAAGCTAGATTTTGGGCCAACTTCGACCCAACCGTGACCTTTTCAAAGTATTAAAATGATTAGTTTTTATTTGTTTATGACTGCAATAATGATGCCATGCAGAAAAATGGCCCAGTTAAAGGTGAAATTACCATCTAACGTTAAAGAAAAAGGCTTAATTTTGGAGCAGAGGCTATATTTTGTGAAGACTTTAAATTGCTTAGTACCACCCCAGCTGAACTGCTCCTGAGAGCTTGCTCCGGGTGAGGCTTGTTGGGGCCCTGGGAGCAGAGGGATGGGTGTCGGGTGGGATTTTATAGCCCTGCTCCAGCCTGGGAAATGACCCAATTACCCTTCATCCTCAGTAAATTCCTCTGCTGAGTACCGTGCAGTTTACTACTGTTTGGCTGCTCAGGAGGACGATTCCCTCAGGAAACAACAGCATCTCCTTAGGAAACAGCATCTCCTTAGGAAACAGCATCTCCTTAGGAAACGGCATCTCATCTCCTTGGTGCTGCCTGAAAGTTTACCGTTTTCAGAAGAGATCTGGTGGAGTTCTGTGGGTTTGGCCCCAAATTTTCCTTCCTTCGGGCTCACAGTCTGTGCCACCCCCTCCCCAGGCAGTTGCCTTTCCCTGTTCAGAGATATCTGCACCTTGCTCAAGCCAGGAGTTCGTTCAGAGTGATTTAACACCGTTGGGTCCAGAGGATGCTGCCTTGGGTCCAGAGGATGCTGCCTTGGGTCCAGAGGATGCTCTCTTAGGTCCCACCAGACAGCAGTGAAATGATTTCGTGGTGTAGGGCTGCTGTTTTACCCACAGTGTGAACCACTTGTCTATGTGACTATAATTTCCTATGGTTGCATAGTGAGCAGGTGGAGGTGTGGTGTGTAGGGAGGAGTAGGGCAGGGGCCAAGTTCAACTGAAGGGATGATTGGTGCATGGTTCTCAGCACCGAAAACATCCTCAGTGTCCTGAGACCTGTGCTGTGTGTTACTCATACACCTTTCTCCCTCTCTTGGAAGGAGATTGATAGCAAGGGCTCTGTCCAGCAGTGAAGGCAAGGGCAGGAATCGCTGGGAATCCCACTGGCTATCAGCATCCCTTTACTTCAGCTCCCGGGTTTCTTTTCCCCATTGATTTTGTCTTACTTAATCTCTGACTAGTAACTCCAGAGTCAATAAAAGCACAGGTCCAGCTTTGTGCTCTGAAAGCCCATTACCACTTCAGACCAGTATAAGCCAGTTTAAAAGGTTCAGGTAGAATTTCCACTAAAAGTAAGCAAACTGCAGTTAGGGCTGTCTCCAGCATCATTTTCCCCCAGCAAAATCTAATGGCTACTTGGATCAAGGCTGTTTTAATAACATCTGTTTTCCCTTTGAGTCACTGGGGGGAAAGTATTGATATTGCCATATTCTCCAGGAACAGTTTTAATCATGTTTTGACAGGGCAGTGCCTTAACCACAACACGGATAGTTAGGATGTTTACGATACTTTGTAGTATTATCCCTTAGAAGGGTGCCATAAAACATGAGTATATATTGTCAAATACAGGCATTGCAAAGGGTTTGTATGCTTAAGTGGAAGTTTTCCTGCTGTTGGTGGGGAAATGGTGTGCCCTAGCCTGCTGTCCTGTCTGCTCTGCTAGTACCTGTTGTGACCAAACTGGTGTTTTGTTGTCATTCCCACTTGGATTTGTGGAAGCAGGAGTGTAACATGCCATGTTAACACCCTCAGGTTCTTACAACATCCCTCAGAAAGTACTGGGGAGATTTCTATGGGATTAACATTGTTTCCTGCAGGTGTATTTTAACTCACAGCCCGTGGGTAGCCCTTTCCATCCAGAGCTCCCCAAACCCCGTATCGGGGGCCACCACCAGACACACGGGTGTTCAAAAGTTAGAATACCTTTTTTCTTTCCTTGTCCTTTCTTTTTTTAGTCTTTTTTTTCCTTTTTATTTTTTTTTTTGAAGTACCTCCTGGTGCAGGGACTTGACTTCCAGCTCCAAGCGCTCAGTTCCTGAGGGCTGAGTTCAGGAGAACCTGCTGATTTCAAGCAGTAGTTCTGTGGCTTCTTCAAAGTCACAAAGCGAATCAGCAGCAGAGCTTGAAACGGGTCTTCCACCCCTCCTAATCGGTGTGGAGGTACCTGCTGCTGTGGTTCTGTCTCTGAGAGGGTGGAGAAGTCACAGCAGCCGCCCAGAAGCCGCTTGCTCACCCCCCCTGGGAGCTGTGGTGCTGGTGGGGGGCTGCAGGGCTGTGCTGGAGCAGGCAGAGCAGCGCTGGGTGATGGGAAGTGTGCTTTGGGCTTGGCTAGCACACGCTGGTTGTGTGACAGATACATCAGAAGCCTTAAAAGAAATAGGGACCCGTCTGAGTGGGAAGATGAGTCAGAGGGTAAAACCCAGGTCTCATCGGACGCGGGGGTCCTCTTCAGCGCAGCGGTACCCGGACTTCCCCTGCAGACATACTGAGAGTGCACATAGTTTCCATTCTTCTATCTTCATTTCTTAAATTTGCAGCCCAGGGGGATGTGGGGAGGGGTGTGTGGGGTGTATGTGGGGGTGTTCACAGGTTGGTTTTTGTCCAGGAGTTCTGTGGTCTGTGGGGCAGCATCCTCCCCTCTGCCGTGGGGCAGCATCCTCCCCTCTGCCGTGGGGCAGCATCCTCCCCCCTGCCGTGGAGCATCATCCTCCCATCTGCTCTGGGGCATCTTCCCCTCTGCTGCGGGGCATCCTCTGCTGCGGGGCATCCTCTGCTGCGGGGCATCCTCTGCAGTGGGGCATCCTCCTGTATGCAGTGGGGTATCCTCCTCAGTGATGCTCTTGCAGAGGCAGAGCCATTTGGTGCGAATCCCTCCTAGGCAAATTGCCATGCCGGGCTGAGCGATCCAGGCGTATTTGCTGGACCTCCTGGGAGTGGGAAGAGCTGGTAGGGAAGCACAGCACCCTTAAAGTTTTTAAAAAGCCCTGTGGGGATTGTTTTCTCCCTTTTTTTTTTTTAAGCCCCTGGGTGGTTGTCTGCGGTGAGGGTAAGTACTGCCTGGTGCTGGGGTACCGCTGTGTACAGATAGTCAGAGATAAGAGTGATTTGGTGCTGAGATGAGCTTCCTGGGCATTACGTGTAATGTTCAATTTCTTTTGTTACAGATGGAAGAAAAACGACGCAAGTACTCGATCAGCAGTGATAACTCAGACACCACTGACAGTAAGACCTTTAATTCAAGGCTTTGAAGGAGATAACTAAGCGATTCACCTCCAGCAGGGAAAAAAAACCCGCTTGAATAATTACTTTGCAAAGAGTGGAGGAAACTGCATTTACTGGGATGTTTCCTGCACAATGAATTGTGTGCTGGGGCTGGGTTTGTCAGAGACACAGCAACAAGCTGATCTCAATTTAAAACGCCCGGCTGTGGCTCCTCTTAACTGATGAGAGTGTCTCCCTCGTGTGAGGAGTCTGGGTGAGGGAGAGCTGCTGATTGCAAAGCTGCTAACGAAGCAAACACCCTTTTGTAGAGAAGTTGCCCTTTCTTGTGAGCTGCAGTGGTGTTAGCTCTGAAGAGAGGAGGAAAGGGATGTTTCTTCTGGAGTCGGGGTAAAACCAGAGCCTTTGCACTCCCTTCTTGCAGGCTGTGGGAAAAAAAAGGGATGAGGCTCAAGCCAGCAAAGCTTGCAAGCCCACGCTTGCTTTTCAGCATCTACCTCACTTCATCCTCATTCAGGAAAGCACAGAAGCATGTGCTCAACAATAAACATGTGCAAATGTGCTGAGTTTTGGCTATAAATAGAGCACTTTCCCCACTTACTCCAGGGTTTCACCCACTGCAGACATACCGCAGTGCCTCAGCGTTTGGTACCCTCAAGGCACCGGTCTAATCCCTTGTCTGGGCTCCAGAGGTTCCTACTAGTTGCTCTTGGTTTCTTACTGATGTCACAGTAATTTCATCTGGGCCGTGCTGGGAATTTGCTCTCCACACTTTACAGGATCTGGCTGCTGGATATCTGAGAAGGAAAGGGACTTCACTTAAAGACACTCAACTTCTGGGCCTTTTCCTAACAGGATGATGGGGAGATTACAGGGGGTTATGGAAAGGCTGATCTTGCTGGGGTTTGGCTGCCGTTCCCACAGCTTTAGCCAAAAAAAATTGTCAGTGTGAGTGGAGTTCGTGCTGCTGCAGCCAACAGGAACCTGCTGTTTGGCTGCTGGAGGGGACCCCCCTCCTGCTAGAACCCTGGGGTGGGGGCTTGGGGGGCTTGAGCTGTGCCTACAGAAAGTGTTTTGGACTCTTTGTCAGCACAGCTCGCTTCTTGTACAGCACATCTCTCACACAGAATGGGGTTTGTTTTGGAAGCCGGGCTCCCAACTTCCCATCTCCTAATCCCCAGGTGCTCAAAGGCTTACAGAGCCAAGCTGTGCTAGCTGCCTTCTCTGCCTGTTGGGGCTAAGGCGTCTTTAATCACAGCATTAAAGAACATGGGCCTTATCTCTATTGGGCTGGGATATTTATGCTGCAGGTGATATCTAAGCTGTTGACAAATGCTCTCCTGCAGGATAATTGTAAACAAAGGGATGACCTTCTATTTTTTTAGGCCTCTGCCAGGAAAGGATGGTAGTGGCATGTTATCTGGGTATACATAGTTGTTGTAGCACCACCACCACCTCACTGTAGCTGGTGAAGAGGGGGGTAAGGTGGAAATTAGTGACTCAGTCTCTCAGTGTAAACTGTGGATCCGCCGCTGGAATGCTTTGAGTGGCGTGCCAAGTATGGAGCGGTGTTTCCCAGCAGCTGCAGGGACTGCTGTGGGCTTTGCCTACACAGTCCTGTTACATCCTGAGATGATAAAAGCAATGGGTTTATGTGGAGCCCCCTTTTCCTGGGTCAGAAAAACAGCTGTCCTTCAGCAATGAGCAGTGCCACCCGATCTGGTCCTCAGTTGGTGAAGTACAGGAAAGGGGGTTTGTCAAGTAAAGAACATGGGGTGAACCAGTGCCTCTTCCCCTGCGAGGTCTATCTGGGCTCACAGGGGATTCCCATTGCCTGAGCTGGCAGAGGGAGGAATGTTTCCCATCCATGGACCTGTTGTCCCAGGCATGGTACCACCTGGGACAGCCCTGGTCCCTCCTGCCAGCTCAAGTCCTGGCCAGAGCCCCTCCTGAAATCCTCCTGTGCATGGCTGCATCGTGTTTGGCAGTTGCTGTGTGCACAGTGGTGTTGCCTCCTATTCAGCCATCCGAGGATAAAATCAGTGTTAAATTTGCCTATCAGTAGTTAATTTGTTGCACCCCCACAAAAACATATATTTAGTGGAATTTGGAGGGGTCCTGCTATGCAGCAGACCCAACTGTCATACAAAAAAAAAATCCAATAATTTGTTTATTACCTAACACATACAATGTTGGGGTTTTTTTCAGTGACAGTAACACCTCTGGGTTGGAACTGAAGAGTAGTAGCTTAATAGTCCCAGCACATTTCCAGCTTTGGCTGCCCTTGGCTTGTGGAGGTGGTAGCAGTGGTGATGGTCCCTGTCCAAGATGATGAGAGCCATTCATAATACTTCTAAAGTAGTCCTGAATCCCAAAACAAACATGCTCTTACTACTGAGAAGTGTAAAGTGCCTTCCTGCAGCGTGTCCTCTTGTGTGGTTCCCACTGGAACTGCACAGATGTGGAAGTTCCTAGTCCTGGCATGGGCAGAGGAGTTTTACCCACTCCGGACAGCGTTTTTGACCATGGGGTCTGAAGTTCTTGAGCAGTTCAGATGCTCATCTTTCAGCAGCATTGTTAGAAAATATTGGTCTTATCTCTTTAACTCCCAATTCTGGTAGATTCCTGGTTCCAGGAGTGCTAGCCCTGACTCCTTCCCCCTTAGAAGCTGTTCTTACTCATGGCTTTGGCTTTGTAATTCTGACGTCTGTGTTTGACAGCAGTGGTGTTAAATCTCAGAGGCGTCTCTTTCGTCATCTTCAGCAGCAGGAGGGTGATGTTAATCTTTTCTGGTGAAGTAGGCCAAGATGTGCACAAAAATAATGCCATGCCAAGGTATTATCACCCCTTAGCGTTGACCTAGAGCGTTGGTTGAGGCTGTAGTAATGGCAGTGGGTCTGGTGACAGAGATAGGATGAGATTCCAGGTGACACATCTGTGTTGTCTCATTGCAGGTCACACCACGTCTGCCTCCAGATGCTCCAAAATCCCAAACACCAAATCTCCCTGGTCACGGCAGAAGGAGAAGAAGCCCTCCGAGGTACGTGAGCTTTTAGGCTTTTGCCAAGGGAGAGTTGTCCCCCAAGGGGGACACTGTACTTGCCCAGATGTGGTGGCAGACAGCGTGCTCGCAGCTGGCTGTGGGCAGAGGGTGCCAGGATGGGGCATCCTCTGAGAAGCCACGTCCCACGCTGTGAAGCCACAGCTCCCACCGGCTGAACGACAGTGACAGCTTCGTGCTCAGCTCTGCCAGGAGGGAGTGAGTGGAGGTACCCAGCAGGCATCTTGGATGAACGGTGGGGGGGGGTCCTTGTCCCCGCTCCATCCTTGCTGATGCAAGTGGGAGAAGGCTGATTTTGTTGGGGTTGGGAGGTCCTGCAGTACCAAGGTGCCTCCGAGCTCAGGGTCCTCTTTTCGGTGCCCACCCAGATGCCCTGTCCTTAATGGCATGGGGCACAGTGCTGGTGCCAGGGCGGGTGGCTTGGTGGCATGAATGCTCCTCCCTGTGAGTCAGTGGGAGGTCTGGAGCTGTGAAATGAGAGACAGCACAGCTGAGTTGAAGGTTATGTCCTGTTGGGCCCCTCCTGTCACGAGCCTCAAGGGCAATAAGGTGTTTGACCTTGCTGCAGCGGTTCCCTTCGCTCCGAGGTGCCACAGGCAGCACTACCCACCCTGGGAGGCATTGCCCTGGCTGCCCCTGCCAGCTCTGCAGTCCATGCTCCCGGATGGGGTCAGGAGGAGCTGTTTTTCTCCAGGACCATGCTGGAAGGGATGATGCTGTGCCCTGCTTCCCCTCACATGCCTCAGATGCATTTCCACTAGACGTGGAAACTATATCGGGCACGAGCTGCTGTTGTAGCAACTGCTGTGTTTGCTTTTGGTGGTCATCTCTGTTTCAGGAGCAGTGTGAGCAAAGCCAGAGGGACATTGTTCCTGCATTCCCTCCCTTCTGGACCCGGGTCAGCAGTCAGACAGAGCTAAGTTTAGAAGCAGGTGAAGCTGGCATGGCTAACGCCTGCTCCCTGGCTCACAGCTCCTGCCCAAACCCCTACGTCGCTCCTCTCCTGGGGCTGTGGCCCAGCAAGCACAAACCTCTTGAGCATCCTCCCTTGGTGTCAAGGTCAACAGAGATTTTGAGGTTTTCCTGTGGTCACTGTGTGTAGTCGTTACTGCTGTGATGGATTGACATTGATAGATCTAACGTGGTGGCAGTGGGCAGGGACTTTGACAGCTCGAGCCCCTTGTGCCTTGGGTAGGGAGGGGCTGAGGAGCTGTTACTGGTGACTGGAAACACACCAGAGACCAAAGAACCAGGGATGTGGATGTCACTGGCTGCTGACAAGGTTGTTAGGGCTGGTGTTGGCTTCTTTTTTATTTTATTATGGAAGTGTGTCTTGCAAGGGGTGAGGGGTGGTGTCTGGCACCTGAATAACCTGTTGAAAAAGTGTTTTTGGGCATCTCCTCCTGGGATGCTGCTACCCACCCTCTGACAGAGCTGCCTGTGCTGATGTGTCTGTGAGATGTCAGATTAGCTGTGTTGGTGCCTTCTGCGTAGGATTCCCACAGAGATGCCCCAGACCTGGTTAGATGGGTGAGGATGTGACTCATGCGTCACCAACAGTGCCATATGTGCCACCCTGCTGCTGCCCAGTAAAATCCTCCTCTGGAAGAGCCTGTGTTGGGACTTCTCTTTCTGCATCACCGGTACAGACACGCTTTTCCATCTCTGATATGAATTACCTCTATCAGCCAGCTGAGAGTTTGCCTGCCTGCTAGTGAAGTTCCTGGATAGAAGTCCAAGCCAAGACTCCCAAGTGAAAATGCTTCTGCGCTTTGTGAGGGATGTACAGACCCAGATGTGAGCTTTGCTGCTTTGCCACAGCTGGAGTGAAAACTAGATCTTGGTCTATGGCACCCAGGGAGACGTCAAATGTGGGACCATGGAGGCCAGGCTCATCCCTCTGCTTCACGCTCCGTTATGCCCAGGGGATGGTTCTCAGTGAAATGTAGCTCTGGAACAAATGAAGTGGAGCAAAAGCTTAGCAGTGCCCAGCTTAGCAACGGTTGGGACAGAAAGTGAACCCTGGTGGCATGTCTCAGCTCAGACTCCAGGGGAATTTGGGGAGGCGGTGTGTAATTACTCAAGCTGGAGCTTGGCCAGGATCCTCAAGCTGATAAACCATCTTTTACAGAAGTGTGGTGGGAACCTGAGCAGATGGGGCTGGTCCAGATCTCAGCTTTGCTCCCCTTACCCGGTGTCTTTCCTGTGGCTGCTGGGATCTGGGGCTGTTTGAATCCAGCTCCAGGTGAAACCCCGGAGAGGATGGACTGGCCCTGGGCTTGGATGTAGGATTGCTCCATGTGGAAGGTCCAAGACCTATAGCAATGCATGGTAATGGTTTGGAGACTGCTCTGGGCAGTGCAGGTTTATGGATCTCCTTGACGACAGCGTCTTCCACACTTTTCCATGAGTGATTTTTACTGTGAGCACCCAGGAACCCACCTGGTCCCTGTGTGGGATCCACTGCCTGCCATTTGTGAAAGGCTGCAGGGTTTGGCATGTCCCGGGAATGTCTCACAGAGGTGCTGGAGGATGTCTGGCACAGACTGGGATGGGCATCAGGTCCTGCTGGAGTGAGCATCAAGGAGTGTAAAACACAAACCACACTGCTGCCAAGCTGCTTCACGTGGAACAGCCAAGTACCTTTCTCTTTGCTTTCCCACTAAGGATGGACGCTACAGGAGGGCAGCAGGGAGGGCATGATGAGTGTGTTATCAGGTGTTGAACCCCCCTGACCCTGAGCGCTCTGCCCTCATTTTGGGGCTGGAGAAGCCTTTTCAAGCAGTAACTCAAACTCCAGGTTTATGTGTGTCGTGTAGGTTTATGAAGAGCTGAGCTGTCCAGGTGCAGAGGGTCTGAGCATGTCCCAAGGGACAGCGATGCTCAAGGACAGGCTGGGGGATCAGGTTGGGGGGTAGGTTGGGGTGGGGGGGAACTACCAGGCCCTCCTGCCCCTCTCAAAGTCACGTCCCTGTTCTCTCTGCGAGCTGCCGTCTGCAGCGTTCCTGTTCCATAGTTATTAGCCGGGTCAGGGGGTGATGTTTGTTATGAAAGACTCTGTGAGAAGGGATTAACTATACACATTAAAAACCACCCGATACAAGGCATCTGGAAAAACAAGCTTCTTAACATGGAAAAGTACTGAGCTGTTTGTAAACATCCACCAAGGGGGCCACTGCCAGGGAGGGTGATTATATTTATCTGTCCCTGTCACGGGGCTCTGCCCGGGCTCTTTCCTGACGTGTCCCAGGCACCAGCCCTCTGTCTTGCTGCCTCCCTTGTAGAGGTGACACTTGTCCCATTGAGATCTCCAGGCTGGCAGTGCTGATGGTCCCCCAGGCTCTCCTACCCTGCCCTTACCCGGAGGCAGAGGATGGATGTGGGTGGCTGCCTGACACCTTCTTGCATCTACAGTGATAGCAGTCTACCAATCTGGTCATTTTAATTAATCTCATTAGAGCTATCGTTTGCTTCTGAACCTGGCCTCAAATGGAGCGTGGTGGCTGGTACCCATCCCCGGGCACCGGTGGCTCGCAGGAGATGCTCCAGCAGCTGGAGGGAGGGGGAAGCTGGAGGGAGGGGGATGCTCACTCAGGTCCTCCCTTGTCTTGGATGCTGAATCTGCAGCAGGGAATAAGATGTGCCTGAAGTAGGGATTTCTGCAGCTTTTAGTGGCGCATTAGTGCAATCCTGCCCCCGGCTATGGGCTGCTGGGGATGTGAGCGCAAGCCTCGCTGGTTAGACTGCAGTCATCAAGCCCTCTCTCCTGTTTCTGACAGGGAACAGTTGTCAGTGTCTAAGGAGAGAATATAAGAACAAGGCAAGTGTGTAATGATAGTCGCCAGCTCTATCTGCCAGCTCCCAGCCATCAGCAGCCCGGGGACTCCCTCGGATGCTGCCTGAGTCACTGCCTGAGCGGCTGTGTTAGTCATTAGCTCCTGAACACATTGGGGATCCAAACCCCCCCTGCAATGGGTCGCACTGCCAGAACATGGGGGGGGGGAAAGCAACCCTACTTTTTTCCTGCAGACCCCTCCTTCCAGCTGTTCCTTTCCTAAGCTGAAGAGCTTGGTGCTGTCTCAGCTGCCCCATGGGTGCTGCTTGTCTCACCGGACATCCTCATCGCCCTTCTCCCTGGCTCCAGGCAAGGGGACTGCAGCTGCAGGCAGGGTTCAAGATGAAGGGGAAACCACAAGTTTATACAATTTACGTTATTTTCTGCTGGCCTTGTTTAGATATTACTTCCGTGTTTTGAAAGATGGCTTTTTATATCCCTCCACAAGAATTTAACCCTTTCAACAAGCTTCCCTCATCGGTTCCCTCCTAAAAAATACTCCTTACTGCATTAGATCTTGGGTTTTTCTTTTCCCTGATGGCCCAGTTTGATGTGAATTTAGTCCTTGGGCTCTCTGTGCCTGGAGAAGGGTTTTTATGAGTATGGCCAAGCCAGACTGGACATGCTTCTACTGGGCTGGATGAGGAGAAAATCCATCTCTGTTGAAAGGTTTGACTGCAGTGGCTTTGTCACTTTTCCCAAGCCAGCGTGGGGATAGCAGATTAATGGCATTGTCTTCTGAATGCTGAAAAGGGCCAGACAAAAATGCTTCTTGTTCCTATTTTAAATTCTGTTGTTCATTGAATCTTTAACATTCAGCATTTTGAGAGGAAACGAGACTAGATGAAGAGATAGCAGGCCAGCTCCTAAACGAACACCAGAGTAAGTATTTTTTTCCCCCCACAGGCAGATAATACCCCTGCTTACAAACACACACTGGGCATTGCTGTGTTTCACAGCCTTGCTCCCAACTGTTGCCGCTCCTCTCGGTTGGGAAAAGGCTGGAAAAATGTGATATAACATCAGGGAAATAGTTCTTGAGGAGCAGGGCTGGGCAGGGAGGGCTGTGCCTGCCAAGGTGCCAGCTCAAGCTGATATGAAGACAGTTTGTACAACCAAAAAACTATTCCCAGGGCTCCCATTGTTCCTGTTGTTTTCTCTTTAAAAATCCTTGTGACTCATGAGCTACAACAAACAATTTTATGCTCGAGAGGGTGAAGGGCTAATAGTGCTGGCTGGAAATGAGAGGGGAGCCCTGCAGAAAGAGCAGCTGGAGGCTCCCCTGATCCTGGTGTGGATGGAGGAAGAAAAGGGGGGTTATGGCTGGGGGCTGTACGTGGGACATGGCTGCCAGGATGGTAGTTGGAGGGGGGAAAAGGGTGTTGAACCAAAACCTAAGGGAACCTGTTACCTTGGTGTCAAAAAGCACTTGTACATGCCTCATGTGGTGACCTGCTGGTCCTTGGGAGTGATGCTGGGAGTGATGCTCAGAGGTTGTCTGTGCAGCATCCTGGTTCCCTGCGGTGGGCACAAGGACATCAGGGGAGGATTGCAGATTTGTTGGGCTATAGGAGGGAGCAGAGTCCAGATGCAGACTGTGGCCAGTGCCTGCCCATCTCTCCAGTCCCCCCGCTCCCTGCCCAGTGGTGCCCAGTTTTGAGTGATGGGTGCAGTTCCTCATCTGTTTCATACCAGTGCTTTGTGGTGTGGAGTGCTTCAGAAAGGGTTTTGTTGTTGTTGTTGTTAAAACTCCTCAGGGATACAGTTGTTTTTGTGTATAGACACAACAGCATCCCATGCTGGGACTGGGAGCAGGGCTGGAGCTTGTCCCTGTGCCCCAAGAGCAAGGTTTAAAAGCCCCAAAGTCAGCTGGGTGTGGATGCAGGGAGAAATGTGTAGCACAGTTCCTGGTGGATCAGAAAGCTTTGTGCTTGGGGTGCTGTCCCCTGTCTGTGTTTGGCTGAGCTGTGTGGTCCCTCTGGAGCTCGTTTTCACTCAGGCTGGTTGGCAGCAGGCACCTGAATCCAGCACCCACGTTGGGTGATGCTGAAGCCGTACCGGGTGCGATCCACACTGGGTCCTGCTCAGCAGTCCCTGGGCTGGCTGCTGGTTTAGGAGCTAATTAAAACCAGCGCTAGACGAGTGTTTCTTCTCATTTTGATTTAAAGCCCAAAACAGATACAGCTTTCTGGCTCTCACCCAGGAGCTGGTTTCCTACAAGTGGAAAGTCGTTACCGCGGGGTCTGAATTCAGTGTTTTCGCATCAGTATTTGGAGCTGAGGGGATAACTGTCAGGCTCAGACCCATGGAGCAGCGAGTTGAGAAGCCAAGCCCTTGGCAGAGCACGTAAAGTGGGAGCTGAATGGCAGTGAGATTGCTGGGCCACTCTGTTAGAGAGGTTCATGAGTGAGTCAGAGAACCTGGGAATCAATACAAGGATTGTGCAGAAAGGTGGTGGAGAGGCTCAGAAAGGGGCTGGTCAGCCATGGAGGAGAGATGGAGGAGGAGGAGCAGGGGGAGACTGCAAAGTCACAGAATCACAGAGTTGTAGGGGTTGGAAGGGACCTCGAAAGCTCATCAGGTCCAACCCCCCTGCCAAAGCAGCTCCCCAGCTCACACTGCACAGGTCGGTGTCCAGATGGGTCTTGAATCCCTCCAGAGAAGGAGACTCCACACCCTTGGGCAGCCTGTCCCAGGGCTCCCTCACCATCACTGGGGAAAAGTTCCTCCCCATGTTGGTGTGGAACTTCCTGTGCTCCAATTTGCAGCCATTGCCCCTTGTCCTGTCCCCACAGACACTGAAAAGGGGCTGGCCAATTCCCCCTGCATCCCATACTTAAGATATTTATAAACATTGATTAGGTCCCCCCTCAGTCTTCTTTTCTCCAGGCTGAACAGCCTCAGCTCTCTCAGCCTTTCCTCATAGGATAGATACTCCAGGCCCTTCATCATCTTTGTAGCCCTTCTCTGGACTCTCTCCAGGAGATCCCTGGCTTTTTTATTCCAGGGAGCCCAGCACTGGACACAACACTCCAGGTGGGGCCTGAGCAGGGCAGAGCAGAGGGGGAGGATCCCCTCCTGTGACCTGCTGGCCACACTCCTCCTGATGCCCCCAGGATCCCATTGTCTCTCTCAGCCCCCAGGGCACACTGCTGGCTCACGGCCAACCTGTCACCCACCAGGACCCCCAGGCCCTTCTCCACAGAGCTCTTCTCCAGCAGGTCACCCCCAGCCTGTACTGATACATGCAGTTGTTCCTCCCCAGGTGCAAGACTTTACACTTGCTTTTGTTGAATTTCATCTGGTTTCTCCAGATGAAATCCTTGCTAACCACAGCATCTCCAAGCGCCAGGTGTCTCTGAGGTTGTCCGAATGTTGGATAAATTGATGCTGGGAGAGCTCCTGGAGATGCCCAGCACCTGTCTCAGGGGTGTGAGGAACCTGGGTCTGGTGGGTAAAGCAGCAGATCATCTGCAAGTGGACGTCGCCAATGCACAAGGTACCCAAATCCACCTCCTGCCTTGTGGGTCTCTGCCACAACCACAGGAGCATCCTTCCCCATGCCAGGCTGGAGTGGAGCGAAGGGTTAGGATGGAAAGCCAGGAAGATGGGTTACATTTTGTTAGCTTGGGGATATTATTATTTTTTTTTTCTGAGAGAGAGAAAATCAATGCAGCTTTTGCTTTACTACAGCAAATTACAGAAATAGAAAAAAATATTGATGTATCATTGGGGAATGTGATGCCTTTGGTGTCCCAGTGACTTTCGGTGTTCCTGGTCCACCAAGACTATCTGTCCTGGGGAAGACAGTCTGTCCAGTCAATTCAAACTGGTGGATTAAAAGGATGGGGAAGTAGCAGACACTGGTAATACAGGGTTAGCTGGCTGGTGAGATGTAACTGGCCATGGGTAAGTTAAAAGCTTTGCAGACTTTGGAAGTGGAGCTGTTCCAGGGGGGTTGGATCCACAGGACCAGGCTGTGGCTGGCAGTGGTGCTGCTGGGACAGGAGGGGCAAGCTCGACTCTGTGACTGGCCAGTAGTTCTTCAGTCCAGGAAGCAATAATTGCCTGGAAGTTGTTTCCTACACAAAAAGATCTGGACGGGACTGTGTGTGATCAGACAGGTTGTCCACGTGGCTGGTGGGACAGCAGGAGCAGCAGGACCTCTGTGGTGGTAACCTGAGCTGCTGGGGGCAACTCAGTGTCCTCCTTGGGCTGTTCTGGTGGTAGAGCCTGGTCCATGATGTGAGGTTGATGTGGTCACCCTGGGGATGAACCTCGTGTGTTGTTGTGAGCTGGGAAAGCCAACTGGGTAGCCACGGCATGGGGCTGGTGGGTAGAGGAAGCTGCTGCATCACTCGCTGCTTTCATGCTGTACCTGATGGGTTTATCCATGGCATAATATCCCTGGACTCCAGCGTTTGGCATGCAGTAATCCCCTGCTCTGTGGGCATTGCAGGAGGGCTGTGCTGGGTGTGGCAGGACCCGTGGTGGGGTGCCGGCATGGTCCTACCGTGGGTGCCAGGCCTGGTGATAGGGAGCAGGAGGTGGATTCGCCTCCCTGCTGCTTCTCCCAGGGGGATGTGGGGTGCCTTCCTCTTTTCCTTCTCACTGTGAAACCTTCCTTCACTCGCCTGAGCAGCTGTCAGGTTATCCAGGACTGAGAGAGGGAGTGTGTCTCCACGTTCCTTTCTTCTGCCTGGGGTCTGAGACTGCATGAGCACACTGACCCCAGCAATCCTGACTTTTGCTTGGACATGCAAAGGCAAAAACATCTCAGGATTTTGCAAGTTCATCTTCTTTTTCCCCATCTTTAAAGCTGATGCTAGCAGGGAGCTAGCAAGGCTGCACCCTGGCCATCGGTGGGGTGATGCATCTCCAAGCATCGCTGAAACCCACTGGAGGTTTCCAAGGAAGCAGAGGTAATAAAGTCCACATCTTGGTTTTGCCTTCCCTGTCACCAGCAGATCGATCAGCAATAATCCAGGTCCTGCTGCTGAGCTGGGAAGGGGATGACAGAGCCTGGCCAGGGCTGTGGCAGTGGTGGGGGGAGCAGGGAGCGGGGCAGCCTGGCCTCGGAGACAATTTATCAGCTCCTGAGGACGGGGAGAAACAGTAAACACTCCTATTGAGGGAAAATTGCTTGTTTTCTAGTACCCAACTTTCTGTTCACCACCAGGTCCTTGGTTCATCAGTGCCCAATTTATCCTTTATTTGGTTTTCATAAATAATTCAGAGGAGTTTGAGTAGAATAATTGAGTCTTTTCCCAACCCTAATCCCAGACAATTCAAAACAAAAAGACATTTAGATTACAATTTGAGCGTATTAGCTGTTGGGAGATTTCCAGACAACTGATCTGCTTTCCTTTACAATTTCTGTGCTGTTCTATCGTTTCTAAAGTGCTCAGCTTTGATAGTTAATAATTTGAGCATTTCCAGTTCTTCATGAAAAGACAGAGGCATCTCTGCGATAAAGCGCGGGCGGGCGTGGGGTGCTGTTGGATGGGTGAGCTTATCTGTTTTCCAAGAAGGGCTAAACAAATGAAGTACTGAGATTGCAAATCCAGCCTGCCATGTGCCTTTATCATCTTCAGGGAAATAGATCCAATCGTGCTTATTTGGCTTAAAATTAAAATCTTAAGCTTCTATGCGGGTGTGAGGGTGAAAAGCCAGGAAAAGGGATGAATTTTGGGGAGACTTTAATGCAGGGAAAACACGAGCCTGGGATCCATGCAGTGCAGAGAGGGGAGGAATTCTACTCCAGGCTGGCCCTGTTGCTGCGTTTTCCAACGCAGAGGCTGCAGGATGCACACAACTGTTTGCTGGAGATGTGCTGAAGATGTTGGGAAGCACTGGTGGGGCTGGTCCTGACGGTTTGCAGCGGTGGTGAGCAGCATGGGATGCACAGCCAGCTCTGCCCATGGGATGCATCAACCCCAGCAAACAGCCCTGCAGAAATGACCCATGTAATAGCTGTCAGGAAAGTGAAATCTGTTCAGTTTCTGACACAAGGATGAGATGGAGCTGGTTTATTTCCTGCTTGTAGATGGCAGCTCTTGGGGAGTGTTTCCAAAACAGCATTTGCTGTGTCAGTTGTGCAGGCAGGGCAGAGTAGAGGTGCTGCCCTGCTCCTGCCCTGCTGCAGGTGGCTGCAGCAGGGAGGTGGCACCAGCCTCTGCTGCTGCCCTCAGCCACATGTGGTCCAGACACAGGGGAGTATCTTGTTCCCCAAAGCAGAGTGGTTGGAAGTGGGAGGGCTCACTTGGGCTTGTGTTGTCCTCATTGGAGGTGGGCACCAGAACCAGGGAACAGAGATGCCATTTGACATCTCCCATACATCTTTGACATCTCTTGTTTAATATCAGCTGTATTTTTTCTCTTTTTTTCCTTATTTTTTACATTTCTCATGCTGGCAGTGAATTTAAAGGTTCCTGTGGCACCTGTAACCATTCCTTTGTAGCACACAGAGACTTAGAGGAATCTGATCTTTCTCAAACTGAGCCTAATTCTGACTGTAATATGTAGGTTGTTAAATTATCTTTATTGAAGGATGCGCTGAGCCTGCATCTGGCCAACTGAAATCAGGTTTATATAGATGTAATGAAAAATATCTCCAAGCAGATGCACTGGGAGGAAAGTACCAGTCAAATTCAGAGAGGTCCCAACATAAGAAAAGTTGTTTTGTATTGTATTGTATTCAGCTGTAATTGGGTTAGCAGCTGAGACTCTTGAGGATTAAGCAAACTGACCTAAATACTGGTCTCAGTGGTCTTAGTTAATGCCTGGTTTCCTGCATCTCAGCTGCTTGGGTTTCCCAAATACCCTGCAAAGTGTGTTATCTTCCTATCAGAAGTGTAAAACCATATTGTAACGTTTAACGTGGGTCTGGTGAAGCAATACTTGGAGAATAAATAGACTCTGCACACAGATAAGTGGTGTCTGACAAACACACCTGATCCACCCCAGCCCCATGGACGGTACCGTCACGGGGATGGAGCTGGGCAGCACGTGGTGGTGTCGAGGCGTGATTGCTGGCACTGTGTGTGATTGCTCTGGCTAATAGCAGATGGTGGAGGGGAGAAATCATCCATTCTCATTTAGCATTTATTGTTGTGCTGCGAGAGGCAGGATTGCTCGAGTCGTGGCTGTCAGGGAACCCTCTGGATGGAGAACTGTATTTACCATGAGGGGTTTGGGGTTTTTCCCCCAATGAGTTTTTTCACTGTAGTATATTGGGGGAAGGATCTGCGGGGCCAGAAGTGAGGTGGAGAATGTGCCCACCCACAGTCCAAGGGGCTTGGAGGATTTTCAGAGAGGAGGGGTCCAGTGTCGATCTCACAGGAGCTTTATCGCATCAGGGTAAATCTGACTGTGGATGTGCAAGCAGACACCTAGGTCACCAGTTCACTGGGTGTTTTCCAGCTCTAATGTTGACCCATCCTGGCTTTGTTTCATTGAATCATAGAATCATAGAATTGTAGGGGTTGGAAGGGACCTCGAGAGATCATCGGGTCCAACCCCCCTGCCAAAGCAGCTCCCTAGGACATATCACTCAGATAGGTGTCCAGACAGGTCTTGAATCTCTCCAGAGAAGGAGACTCCACACCCCCCTGGGCAGCCTGTTCCAGGGCTCCCTCACCCTCACTGGGGAAAAGTTCCTCCCCATGTTGGTGTGGAACTCCCTGTGCTCCAACTTGCAGCCATTGCCCCTTGTCCTGTCCCCACAGACACTGAGAAGGGGTTGGCTGATTCCCCCTGCATCCCCTGCTTCAGATAATTATAGACATTAATTAGGTCCCCCCTTAGTCTTCTCAAGGCTGAAGAGTCCCAACTTACTCAGCCTCTCCTCACAGGGGAGATGCTCCAGGCCCCTAATTAATCATCTTCGTAGCCTTTCACTCCTTGGCGTGCAGTCGCCAGTGGAGCAGTCAAGCCCTGATGGGATACCTGCTGCTTTTGGCTGTCCCTGCTCAGGGCGATGATGTGACATGATGGGGACATGGTGGTGCTGGGGGCAGGGAGGTGGATCTGTGTTTCCCACAGCATCACTCATGTCAAGAGCAACACAAGCATCACTTCCCCCGGTGAGGCTGCACGTGAGGAAGCCCTGGTGCTGCACATCCCATGTGTGTTAACACACCGATTCGCTAAGAGAAAGCAGCTTGTCATTTGTTTAGTTTAATGCTAATTTTTGGACCCTGTCTTGGCCAGACTGGTACCCTGTGGCTGGATTTCATACCTGGCTACCAGACCGCGGAGGGGGTAGCAGCTGTGGGGATCTCGAGCTCTCAGTGCTGCCTGGCCAAGCGTGGGTCATCCCTGCCTGCACACCTTGTTATCCCCAAGTCACCCCAGAGGTGACATAAAGTGACACCCCATAGTGCTGTTTGGGACGCAGGCACCTGTCGTGCTGTCCCTTGGGGACCCTTTCCCCAGGGCACCCTCCCCGGGCACGTGCGCACCCGGCACCTGCCTGTCCCCTTCACCCTGCCTGTCCCCTTCACCCTGCCTGTCCCCTTCACCCTGCCTGTCCCCTTCACCCTGCCTGTTGGATGTTTGGTTGTCCCCAATGCAGGTTTTCCGGACGGATCTGATAACAGCCATGAAGATCCCAGACTCCTTCCAGCTCAGCCCCGATGAGTACTATGTCCTGGCCGATCCCTGGAGGCAGGAGTGGGAGAAAGGTGTCCAGGTGCCAGCAAGCGCTGAGGCCATCCCCGAGCCCGTGGTCAGGTAAGTTGAGCGGGGTCCCTTCCATGGGCAACCTCCCCTCCATGGGGTCCCCTCTGCCTGGCAGGGTGCACACCGCCTCGGATGCACAGCACCCTGGGCTTGCACAGGGATGCTCAGGGACCTCCCTGCCGTACTCTGCCATGGCAGTTGCTTTCTCAAAGTCCCTCTTTACCTGCCTGGCTTTTCTTGGGTGCCAGTGAGGGGGCTATGCCAGGTGGGCCAGCTCCTCCTTGTCTCTTGGTCGGGGAGTTTTAAAAAGATACAAGGAGCAAAAACACCCCAAACCCAGAATGTCTGGTTGCTGCATCTCCCTCCAGAAACGTGTGGCTGTGCTGCTGGTATTTCACAGCAGGGGTGCAGGTGTCAGCCCATACATTAAAAACTTCCCTCTTCACCACGTGACCTGTTTGTATGTGTTGGAAACGTGATGGGTGTGCTGAGATTTGGGGCTTGGGAGCCCAGCATGTAGACAGGCACCTCCGAGACCACGTGGAGATAGTGTCTGTTGGCCTAGATCAGCGTCTCATTAGCTGGTTTAAAATAGGGAACTGAGTTTTAAAATAGACAGTTAAACAGCTGCTCTGGCAAAAAAAGAAACTTGGGGGAGCTGCTGCTTGTTTGTCATACTGGGGGGATTATCCCAGGGCAATGGCCTTGCGGGGGGGGTGGGAAGTGGTGCTGTGAGTGGGGAGCTGGCTGGGACCCCAAAACTTGCAGAAGCAGACCCAAAAACTCACAGGGTTTGAGGGAGCTTTGTGGGATGCACACCACAAAGCGAGCATCCCTGGGCACGCGTCCCGTGAAAGCATCATGATGCTGGGGCTGTGCGTGGGAGTGGGGTGGCTGCTGGGGGTGGGGGGGTGTTGTGAAGGGTTTTGGGCAGGGTGTGAAACCCAGTGGAGGTTCCCCCTTGTCCAACAAAAGTTTACTTCAGCAGCAGGGTCGGCAGCTGCGACCGCAGCTGCCGACCCTGCTGCTGAAGTAAACTTTTGTGTACGCTCCCCATCCTCCCCCCTGGGGAAAACAGAGAAAGAAATGAAACTTTAATGAGTCTGAACACATCAAAAGGGAAGTTGTAAAGGGGGATGTTGAGTTGATTTAATCCTTGGGAAGAAAAAAAAAAGAAGGGGGGGGGAAAAAAAGGGGAGGGGGGGAAACACCTCCCCCACCCCCCACCCCCCCCAGTTTTGTGTGGAATATCTTTTTATAGTTGTCTCTGAGAGCTAACTGCAGTCTGGACTTGCTAAATGCTCTGCTTCCCAGCTAAAGATTCACACCGATGCTGTTTCCAGCCAAAAAGTGTTAGCTTGGGGTTAGTGGTACCCATGTGAAGCCAGCCTGAAGAGTAGGGTGTCTGTGGGTGCTGCTCCCTGGTGTTCTGTGCGATGGGGCATTGAACCCTGGATCTCTGAGCTGGGAGGGCTGCCAGGGCAGCTGCAGACATGCCCCTCTGCTGTTCTCCAAGCCCTTGGTTTTGAGGGGGGGGTCTTACCTCTTGCCATGCACTGGTGCATGTTATCCCTCCCAGGGGCCCATCCCACCCTGTCCCATCCCGGCACCAGCCCTTTCCCAGTATCTTCTGTATTTTTTTTGACCATTGCTGTGTCTCCTCTACACTGGCTGGCTCCAGTCATTTTAAGCTTCCATCAAAGGTTGTGTTTTCTGCAGTTGTGAACGTTTTCATCACCACTATCTAGGCTTCCCCTGGTTTTGGCCCTGTCACCTCAGGGACATGCCCATGGGCTTCGGAGGGGACATTAGACACCACACCGCAGCCTGGCGCTGCCCACTCCCCTTGAGCTTGGGTTTCACTTCCACCATCAGATTCCTCTCTGAAGAGCTGCCTAATTCCTGGGGTTATTTTGCTCATTGGATTATTTTCAAGCCTAGTGCCCTTCCATGACCCTTGATGAATTGCCCTTCGCAGCATTTCCAGCTCTTTCTTCAACTCCTTGTCACCACTTTGAGTCCAAACCTTGCTCTCCAAAGAGCTTGTGACTTCCCCTTCATTGGAGTTCCAGTCAGCGTGCTAAGCAAGCATACCCCCATTGTCTGTGTGAAGCAACCCAGCCCCACAGAGCTCTCAGCACACCCAGGGACACTGGGGAGCATCTCATGATAGGGAGTTGAAGCCTTACTAAGTCAGGGTGGGTCCCCCCTGCCCTCTCCTGTCCACTCATCACAGAGATCCCAGCCCATGTCAGATGGTCCTTATCCCATGTTATTTCCTGCCTGTGTTCATACAGGTTGCTTACTTCGGCATTACAGTGGTTTTCCTCCAGTTCTGTTTTGAAAGGTGGATATCATGCGCCGTCATCTTCTGGTCTTTGGAAATCTGACCCACTCTTTGTGACCTCTCAGAGACCCTCCTTAGTGGCTCCATCGCTCTCAGCTAACCCCTGATTCCTGCAGCCCTTCTGGGGTTGCAATGTGCTGCACACACCTCAGGCTGCTCCTCCCAGACCGCTCTGGCATTCCTGCTGCTTACCCACAGCTTTAGCATCCTCCGAGGTCTTTCTTCTCTTGTTGCTCCATCTGTCCATCCTGCACTGTGTCTCATCTGCCTGAACCATCCCTCTTTGCTGGCACAGTATGCCCTGGAGGATTTTGTCCTCAAACTGAAGCCTCTTCAGGATGTTCTGCCTTCGCTGGTGTGATGTGAGTAGAAGGAAGAGCTCCTTTTACCGCAGCTTCAATGGTTCCACCTGGCTTGTGGCCGTCATGCGCGTCCCAAGGGGACAAGCGGTGACACTGCCAGATCTTTTAAAATCAGGACAGCATCTCTCCACACGCACACCAGAAGGCACAGCAGAGGAGGGCAGGCTTCTCCCAAGCAGTTCTCCCTCCCATAGCACCCCTGCCCTCAGTGTTTTCCCACTTGGGTCATGGAGGGGAGAGTCAGGGTGGATGGGAGCCGGTTCGGACTGCCAAGGACAGATGAAGACTGCGGTCCCTTTTGTACCTCTGGTGTCAGACACCTCCCCTTGCCCTCCTTTGGAGACAAGTCAAGTATTTCTTCACAAGAGATGACTTTATTTCATCTGCCTAATGAGAGCAGCCTCAAAAAGCCCTTACATCTCCATTTACCTCTCAAATTCAATCACTTTAATTTACCCCATCACCATCCTGGCTGTACCTCACCAGCCCCATCCGTGCTGCTCCTGTCCCTGCTGCCCTGTGCCTCTCGCTCCCAAACTTTCCTTCTTCCCTACACAACCAAAACCATCATGTGAACCCAATGGGTCCTCCCTGGGTCAGATATGGGCAATCCAAATTCCTTCCTCTGCTGAAAGAAGTAAAGCCCAGTGCTGATATTTTCCATAGATTGGGAAATTCGGAGCCCCAGGAGCTGTCCCTTGCTGTCATGGGGTATTGCATTTCCCAAAGGTGTCACACGTGTGTGTGATGGACAGTCCTGCCCTGGTGTTTGCAGCGGCAGGGGATGGATGCCCATGGTAATCCTGTCCTAATGGTGGCACTCCTGACAGGCATTTCCATCTGAAATTCCTAGAGGGATGCAGGGAGAGGGGAAGAGAAGCCTCTAAAGCCTGGAGAGCTAGAGAGCAGGCAGGCATTGCCTGCAAAATAATCCTCATCCCTTCATCCCATGACCCCCCCCACGGGTCTGATTCCTGGGCTGAGCAATTGGGTTTTTGCCATGGAGGGTGTGAGAGAGTCACTTCCCACTCCCGAGCCCGGAGCTCACCCTCCGAAAGGTGCTTTCTACGCAGCCGCTGCTGCTCTTTTCATCTCCCTCCTGGGCGCTTGGAAACCAGCTCTCCCTCTTCTCAGCCTGCCTCTGGGTTTTGTGCCTCCAAAGCTGAAAATTAGATGTTTTTTTTCGAATATTTTATTTTTTTTTTAGGGTTTTTGTGTTGTTTTTTTTTTTTTTTTCCTGGAGCTCCAAAATGTCAAAAGCTGGGGGTGAGGCAGGAGGAAGGAGCTGGGTTTTAAGGAATGCTCTTCCCAGAAAGCTGCCATCTCAAAATGCCTCCACAAAGAGCCACCTTAAACTCGAGGGTCCTTTCTAGGTTAGCAGAAATCGCAGTGCAGTTGTGAGGAAGGTGGTGGGGGAAGAAGAGGTGCAGCATCTCCAGGCTCGGTGTTGTCCCAGGAGGCAGGGATGCAGCCGATGGCCACACCAGGCAGTGCAGGAGATGGGCTGTTTCTTCTCCACAATAATTTCTGGCTCATTGCTGCTGAAAAGGGTTTTAGTTTGTACAGTAATGTGCCTGAGAATCGCCCAAAGCTTTAGGGGCTCCAGTGTGGTGAGAGAAGCTGCTGACAGCCGGGTGAGAGCAGGGGAATGAGGAGTTGAGGCACATTCCCCTTCTGACAAGCAAGGAGGGAGTGGCTGGCTGCCATCCTCAGCCTGTGTGTCTCCAGGTCAGTCACCCTGGGATGTGGGGGGTGATGACACTGCGTCCCGGTGATGACACCACATCCAGGTGATGGCAGTACTTCCCACCTCTGCTACAGCCTGTAGCCAAAGGATCTCCTCAGGCAATCCGGAACCAGAGATCGCAGCCTTACAGCTCTGTGTGATCTCTGCAGTTATTTTACAAATGGGTAAACTGAGGCACGGAGATTTCTACCATAAGTGAGTGGTAGAGCCAGGTATGGGATCACAGGCTGGTGCAGGGGCATGGTTGGGTGCTGGATGCGGTATTGGAGCATCTTGGCACAGCTTGAGTGTAAGGATTACACCAGGTGAAGTAGCAGAAAGAGTTATCACAAGGGTCTCAGAGCACTGGGGCTGTGGGTGCCACTCCTGTTGTGAAAGGGAAAGAGCAGCTTTAGATGAGTTTTGTATTCCTGGTCACACTGTGATACATCCAGGAGGAAAGTGAGCCTTGCTGGTTTTCTGCTGGTGCTGGTAGGAGGCTCTGGAGTCCGTTTCACAGAGCGGGTGTGAAAGGACCCAGCCAGGCTCATCCCTACCCACAGGCGGCAACACCAGTACCGTGCATGGTGCCGCGTTGAGCTCACTCAGCAGAGAGCATCACTCATAAAGCCATGGCACCTGCACATGATTTTATGCACCTGTAGAGGCTTTAATTCCTCCTTTATTGAATGATTTCACATTTTTGGCACGCGGCTCCTTCCCGGGGCTGACAGGGATGCAGGCAGGATCTCGAGGTGCCTCTTGGATCTCGCGTCGGAGCCACATTAGTATGTGCTGTAGATTCTGTTCCCTGCGAATTTGCACACAGCGGGAGGACGAGCAGGAAGGCTGCTTCTTGCTGGCAGGCTTCCCAGATATTCTTGGCGGCGCAGATCTCTACTTGCAGCGTTGCTGCGGCCCTGTTCTAAGGGAAAACACAAAGTGCTGCGGCAACACCAAGGCACAACCTCTGTGAGCACCAGCTCGGCGATGGCGGAGGCACCGGCGCCGTCTGCCACGTTGGCATGGTGTTTGTGGCACGGTTGTGTCCTCCTCCCTCAGGTGCCGTGTGTCCCCCCCACAGCCCCTCTCCTCCAGCGCAGGTAAGGCAGCTTCTGGCTGTGCCTGGGTTGTGATGTGAAGCTGCCCCATGTCCACCTCCTTAAAGCTGTCTTGTGTTTCAGTCAACTTCAGTCCCACCAGGAGTTGCCCCAACATCTCAAGTGGTTCTTTGGGAGGGGTGTGGGGTTGTTGTTTGTGTCGTGGTGTTGTGATACCAGCTTTGTTGCGACAGGGAGTGAGAGGAGGCACATGGAGAGGGTCTGCACATGCAGAGCAGCATTGGAGAAGAGCATGCTGGAGTGAACGAGGGAGAAGAATTAACTGGAGCACCAGTAATGGGTGTAGGAGCAGGACACGTTCTGCCCGTTTTGCCTTCTGCTCCCAGTGAGTGGACAGCTTGGCTCGTCCCAATGGGGCTGGATGCTGTGTGCAGAACACCCAGCACAGGGAGAGAGCGGTTCCAGCAAGGGGCAGGGGGGAATGGTGTGGAGGTGGTACTGCCAAGGAGCCACAGCCAGGCTGGCCCAGCAGCAGGGTGGCACGATGCAAATGTCCCAGCAATGCCTGGACGTCACCTCTCCCTCTTCCTCTGCGTGTGGCAGGAGCCCTGGATGGTGTCCAGGCTGTATCCTTGCAGCAGCACGGCTCCCAGCCTGGGCAGGGCTTTCTGAGGCTCCGTTCTCAGCGTGTACCGTATGAACCAGCACACTTTGTTCTCCAGTGTTGAGATTGGACTTCCTTTCCTTGGTCGGCGATGCAGGCTGGCTGTTGACTCATCAGCAGCTTCCCTTGGGCTTTGCTGCAGAAGGGGCAGGCAGGATTCTGCAGCAGTTTGTGTATCTTTTGGAGCAGAGCTTATTTTTTTTTAACATGATCTGTCTCTTCCTTTTTTTTTTTCTTTCTCTTTTTTTTTTCCCTCTTTCTTTTTGTTTTAGGGGTTGGTTTTTTTTCTCCCCTTTCCCTCCAGTTAGTCATGAAAAAACATAGGAGGGTTTGGGGCTTGCAGATGGCAATGCTGGCAGTTTTACAGAGGGCTGTTTCTTGGGTCAGTTATCCCCATTCTGTGGCTGCCTGCCCTTAAATAAGCCTGGAGTTGCGGTACGCTTCAGAAATAGAGATCTGAGACTCTGCTCTGATCAAAAGCAGTACAGATCCTGGCTGCCCTAGGCCTAAACGTTTAGATCACAAGCCCTGGGATGTGGGGCATGGGGAGAAGAACGCTTGCTGCCTGCATGCTCTGCCTGCTCCTGGGGACCCCCGGGGTGATGCCTGCCTGCGGGTAGGATGGGCTGGTTGTTGGCACTGATGGGGGACAGCAAAAAAACCCCCACGTGATATAATACCAGTGAGTTCCCTTTACAGCTTGGCTGCTGGGAAAGGGAGGCTTCCAGTCAGATCTGCACAGGCAGCCCTTGTCCCTGCAAGCATGGTGAAGAGATAGGTTGTTTGCAGGGTGGTCTGTCCTGCTGGTCTTTTGGAGGTCCAATGGGGTGAATCAGCTCTGTGGCAGTGGCAGGTCACCGTCTTGGAGGGTCCAGGCAGTGTGAAAGGTGGTATCAGTGCTGCAGAGGGTGGCTGGTTCGTGCCCTATGCCTGTGAGCACCTTGCAGAGGTGGTTTACTCGGTTACTTCAATCATTTCTGGTTTACAGTCTGCTCGACAAGGTCTGGTGTGGGCTTCCAGCGAGCCCTCACCTCTATTAGTTTGCTCTGGGAAGCGTGTTAATCCAGGCTGGGCTTACCTAGTACTGAGCCACTTGGACTTGGGTTTTAAATGTTTGCTAATCCTCCCAGTGGGTGCCTGTGGTTTATACTGGACCAAGCACACAGAGAGCCAAGTCTTTCAGCAGTAAATGTACAGAATGAGCACACTTGATTCCCACTGCTCCATAACGAGGTTTGTGGCTCAGGAGCCTCCACATCTTGCTCCATCATCCCCCGCTCTCCATCACCCCCCGCTCTCCATCATCCCCCACTCTCCATCACCCCCTGCTCTCCGTCACCCCCCGCTCTCTATCACCTCCACTCTCCATCTCAAACTGGGAATGTAGCTTGGCAAACAGCAGCGGGTCTGCTGGCTGCTAATTAAATCACCTCTTGGGAATTAAGTGCACCTTGTGTCCCCCATTGAACAAGACAAGAAACTATTACTCTTAAGTGCTCTTCAGAGTGATGGGAAAACCAGGACAGTCTGGCAGCAGTGGGAGCTGCTTGGTCCTTGGTGCGGCTGTGGATAATGCTGTTGAATTTAGGTGAAGCCTGCCTTGCTGGCAGGTGAGTTTTACCATGTTTCTGGGACCTTGGTGTGATGGGTTTTTCTCAGTCTCCTTGAAGAAGAACTGGAAAACACACCAAGACCAGTGTAGCTGCACAGCAGGACAGTGCAGGGGGCAGCCAGATCCTCCTGGTTTTGTGGGATGGGCTTCAAGTTAACAGCATCAACACTGTTCTCACGTGTCTCAGCGTTAGTGCACTGATCCAGAGCACGTTAAAGAAGGCTGGGTGCTGCCTTTCCAGATTCCTCAAAGCTTTGCTTCCATGGGGCTGGGTTTTGTGCAAGGAGACCTGTGTGATGGCACTGTGCTAGTCTCGGGAGTAATGGTCTTTGTGCCCTTGCCTGTGTTTGGAGCTTTGGGATGCTCAGCTCTGCTGGCAGCAGGGTTGGGAGGATTTGAACAATTCCTGAACCGTTGTGGCTCGTGCCTGCAGCTCTCACTCGGAGCATGGCAGGTGCAGAGCTGCTGCTGCCTCTGTCTCTGGTCCCCTTTAGTAGGTTGATAGAAACACAAGTGGAGCAGTTTGCATCACTGAAGTAATAGTGGAAACATTATCTGGCTGAGATAATTAATTCCAGATGCTTTAACATTAGTAGCTTGGCTTAAGTTACATGAAGAAGCAACGTTTTTCGCATTTTTATATCCAGAAAACATACGCTCAAGTGTCCCTGGCTTCCCTAGGAGCAATTCCAAGATACATGTTGTGTAAATGGAAATGAGCAGAGTGCTAGCAGCACGCTGGCTGCCTTTGCAGGGGGTTGGCATGCAGCGTGGGTCCCTGAAGGGCCACCAAGCAGGTCAGCAGTGTTCTGGGAGGAGAACAGCACCCATGGGTGGTGGTGCTGGCTCTGCCCTGCTCGCTGGTGGGGAGCAGATGCTGCTTGAGCATCCTCTGCAGTTGCCCTGGGATCAGGGGCCACTGTGTTTTGCTGGATTTCGGAGTCAGGAGAGCAGCACAGGCTGTGTGACTCCTCCCAAGCACTGGTCAGAGTCTCCTCTGGCTGCCTCCCATGCTGCTGTCAAAGCTGAATGGCACAGAGGGGAGAGGAATATGAAGAAGCTCCTTGCACAGCATCGGAAGCGTGCCATTTGCTCACAGCCCAGACACTCCTTTTGTCTACTCAGCCAGGAGAACATCTGCGTGTTGTTGTTCCAGCCAGCCCACCAGCAAACCACTGCCTGGCCCGTGCTGCTGGGCCCTGCAGCCGAGGGGTTTGTGCTGCACAAAAGTTGTGCAGATGAACCCCACCGTGAAACGGTGCCCGTCATCTCCTCCCCAGACACTGCTCTGCAGCTTCCCAGCTCCACACCCTGGGCATTCCTTTACCAGGTCCCTTCTCTGAACTGCATCAGGGTGATTTTCTGGGCAGTGAATCAGGGTTGAGAGAAATAATTCATTTGTTGAGCTGAATCTCGGTGAGATTTCAGCTGGAATATAAATGGGAGAAAGAGAAGGGACATCAGTGCTCCCAGTCTTTATCTACTCTGCTGAGTATCAGGCTTTTTATATGGTGATAAACAGCTCAGAGACAAAATTGGAAAAGCTGTCTGGGTTTAACAAGATGGCTGTTTAGTGCCTCCTGCTCACTTGTTTTCCTCTTTTTATCACATCAAAGAAGAGTGAATCACTTTCTCCTTAGAGGATTATATTATTCCAGAGGCCTGGAAGGACCCATTCTGGTTACAAGCTGTTAGTGGAGGAGGTACTACGTGGAGAGGGGAGAATGGAGCCTTTTTCTTACTCCACCTGTTAATTGCAATTTGGAGCCTCAGCTACATGTCTGTAAAACTTCCAGAGCCTGCCTTGATAAACCTTCAAGTGCCAGCACACACCAGGGGCCACCCCACCCTTTTCTTGACATTTTGCACAGGAATGGAATCATCACAGGGAGGGGGGGATTTCCACATGCAAACAACGAGACCCTGGATGGTCCCTGAACCAGAAGGAATTTCCCAGCTGAGACGTGGGCACGGTGTTGGCAACCGTGGGTGGTGAGGCTGTGTCAGGGCTGTGCCCTGTGGAGCTGCCCGGCGCTGGTCGCTGTAGGCTCCAGGTAGCTGAGGGTGTTTGTAAAGCTGGTAATGATAATTTCTAATATTCACTGCTTGGAAAGCACCGAGGGTCTGGGGTTTGGCTGGAAAAAACCAGCAGCTAAAGGGAAGGAAAGGGAAGGCAGTAGGAGCTGAGCTGCGTTGTCCTGAGCCAGCCCCTGCCTGGCAGAGGATGCTGTGGTCCCTGACACATCGCGGGGTCCCTCACGCATCCTGAGGTCCCCGATACATTTTGGGATCTGCAGCACATCTCAGGGTCCCTGATGCATCCCAGGATCCCGGACAGACACATCTGCAGCACAGGAGGGATGGGGTGCAGCAGCCTGCGCAGCCACCCAGGCATTACGTCACCTGGAGGCACACTCACTGGCTGCTGGTACCCGGAGGGCAGGACAGTGCTGCAAGCAGCCTTAACCCCTTCCTGAGCATCCTGAGTGCCTCTTGGGTAACACAAAGGGACCTTCACGGGGCTGAGTGTCTGCTGCTGCTGTTTGGGCAGGTGGGGGGTTGCCTTCTGGGCACACTGGTGCTCCTGTCCCAGGGGCTTGGTGGATCCTCCTGAGGCTGCTTTGTTCTCTGCAGGAAGCTGAACTGGGAGCTTCAGAGCTGAACCGGGTGTTTACCACCTGCTAAGGGAGCAGTTACTGAAGGTTTAGGTGATAGCAGGGGTGGTGCCACCCCCCCCACCGGTCCGTCACAGCCATTAGCAGTGGCGCTGAGCCCTGCAGGGATGCTGGGATGCTGGCTTGAGCGTGGATGTACACGGGAAGGGTTGGTGTTATGTTAACTCCATCAGCTATTTTTCATAGAAACGTGCTTGTTCCAGCCCCTGGCATGAGGGTAGCCTGTGGATGGCATGAGGATAGCCTATGGATGTCACGAAGTGGGTTGGCAGACCATGCCACCAAACTGGACAGCCACTGCAGGTCCCCCTGCCCCCCCTTTGACTCCCAGGCTCAGCCCTGCACCTGCAGCCGCTGTTAACGTGCGTTTGGATTCCTGGGGATTCGCACAGGCTGTTGCCAAGTCTTGAGGGCTTTTGGCTCCAGCAACCAGTAAGGAAATACTGCAAATTCTTGCTTTCCAGAACAAAGCAGGCCCAGCAGTGCCTGCTAAAACCAGGGCTTTAATTCTGTTGAGGTTCTTGTTTGGTTTTGAAAGGAGATCTTAGTGCCGGGGGCCTGCCCAGACGCACCCCTGTGTCACCGCTCTCCTCCTCGGACCAGCCACCTCCATCCTTGTCTCTGCTCCATCAGGAGGATGATCTGACAGGCGCTGGGTGCCAGTGATACCCTCCCATGGTGTCCCAGGTCTCCTGCCAGCGGCTTGTGCCAAGGTTGAGGGCAGGGTCTGTGAGATCTTGAGGTGGCAACTGGGATGTCCCCAGTGCTGCCTGGAGCATCTTCAGTCCAGGAAGGGAGTGGCAAAGCACACAGGCACCCACTAGCACCAGGATGCCTTTAGGCTCATCCAGCTGCTCTATCCAGCTTTCATACTGGTCTAAACATCTGGCCAGTTAATTTAAAACCTAACCCATTTAATATCTTCTTGGCATTCCCTTTCTTCTTCAAACCCAGCTTTGGGAGTATGGTTTTTGGCTGATGGTTTTACTGACTGTCATAGGAGCCGTAAAAGTGAAATAAGTAGGTGTGATGTGGTCGGTAAGCGTGGACCTGCACTGAGGGTCACAAAAATCTTGTTTGAGGGTTGCAGCTCATTACTGTGACCATCCACCACGCCTGTGACCCCATCCTTCACCCTTATGCCACCAGGCTCTCTTTTCCTATCATCTTAAATTCCACTCTGCGGATGAGAAGCAATAGGGCCTATAAAAATCTATTAGCTTAAGTTCATAAGAAGATTGGGCATCTGGTCCGAATGGCCTGCTAGATACTATTGTAATAAACAGAAAATGAAAATCATCCCTTTAAATTGCCTTTTTAAAGTCGTCGCGGGCCGCAGGAGAATTCCCCTGCGAGCGGAGCTGGCGGTAAGAGCAGTATCAGCATCCATGGAAGGTTGCTGCCAGAGTTATCTTGCCACTGACTTTCCTAAGCTGATTTATTTATGGACACTGGACAGGACTAATTTAGCCTGGGATGCAGGTAAAGAAGGGATGGCTGTCTACAGCCTTCCTTGTAATAAAATTAGGTATTTTCAGGAGAAGCTACGCAGGATTAATTCTTTCTATCAAGTATATTAAAAGGGAGCTTGTAGAAAGAAATGCCTTCTCCCTTCAGCCAAGCGAAGCGTTCAGTTTACAGAGATGATTAACCATGGGAATTTGCTGAGTATATTTTACTACTGCGTAATCTTCTCCAGGGAGAGATGTGATCCTCAAGAGTGTTGGGGTCCACTTACTCCTTCTCCTCGAGTGCCCTTGAGACCCACTCTCAGGCTAATGGCCTCAGGTTTGTTGTGCTTTTCAGGCTGATCCCAATTTTCAGCCCTTCGTTGAAATAAGCCCTCGATTGATACAAATACGTATTTTTAAATGCCATGTCTCCAGCTGGCTGGGTAAATAAAGGAGTAAACACTCCTCTGGTGTAATTGAGCTGCTGCGAATGGTTCAGTGCTTGGTGGAGGCTTTACCTCTTTGCCATGATGGAGAGCTGCAGCATCTCGGTGGTGGCACGTCTCCAGCAAATGCTGGTGCTGGTCACTGTGATGGGAAGGTATCTGGTCCCACCATCAGAGCCCTGCTTGGAAAATGAGGTGTCTCAGGAGTGCGCTGTGCAGTGAGGGCACATGTTGGCCTGGTCCCTGGGCGCTGGGGTTGCAGTGAGGTGCTAATGGGAAGCCACCTTGCTGGAGTGCTTTAGCTAAGGACAACCAAACCCAGTGATGAGGAGTGACTTAGCTCATGGCCAGGACCATGCTGAGATGCAGGTAAAGCCATTGTGCCACCACAAATCCAGGCAGGTCCTTCCTTCCCTCCCAGTGCTGCATCCTCCATCGTAAGGGGCTGGAGGGGCAAGCAAGGCTTTGGGGGTCACTTGGGGGTGGAGGGATGGTGTTGAAGGCAGAGGTTCAGGGCATCTCATTGCTCTGAGCTGTTTGGTGGCATAGCTGAGGAGCAGTTGCTTAGGGCTGTGCTTTCGACCCACAAATGGCATCATTTGAGGAGCGCAGTGCATGCTGTGCTCTTCAGCAGCACAGTTTCTTTACTTTAGTACAAGGGGCTTTTTACCCGGGTCAAACAGCAAAGGTGTTTCTGTGTGATGCTCTAACTGCATCCCAACCCTCTGTAATACACCTATGTTGTACTAATGAACTTCCAGGCTGTGCTGTTAGCTTCTGTAGTGCTCTCATTTCCCACCTGGCCATGATTCATCCTCTGCCGCCTGCCTGTGTCAGTGTGTTTGAGACATTCCCCATTGGGGTAAGAGCCACCCCAGCCTCGTGACACGTGCCATCCCTGACCCAGGGTTACGCTCAAGACTTTCTCTTCTCTCAACAGCCCCTGCACATCACAGAGCCTCAGAACATCCTGCCCTGTCTGTGTGCCTCATCACACATTCCATGCTACCCAAGACTCTTTTTGCTCTAGTTTATGTTTGAGAGAGCTGGTTTGGGGCTTTTTGGAGCTTGTTCTTGCTTTTTATGCAGACCCACTCTGGGTGGGGGTGTTGCTTGGACATGCTGGGGTCTGCTGACATAGGAAGTTGCCAAGGATGCTTGTGTGTCACCTTCATCATTTATTTGGAACGTGCCAGGGCTGATAGAGCCTGGGGCTGAGCCTGTCTCACCCTCTTTGATCCAAGTCTCTGCCTCGTGAGGGTCTTGCTGATGAATTCCCTCTCACTGCTTTGCTCTTCATCTGGCTGCTTCTGCCTCGAAAAAAGGAGGAGATTTTCTACTGAAGCCAAGGGAAGCCCTTTGTTACAGATAAAGGGAAAGAGGAAAACTGGTAATTGAGGTAACTAAGAGCTTGACTCTTGATTTCTCTCCGAGAAGGGGAAAAATCAATGGAGTGCCTGGGTGGCCACTTAGATGCCTTCAGCAGGAGGGGGTGTGGGTGCTCTCCCAAGCAGAGGTAGATGCCAGGACACAGCACGGCCACACCACTGGCTCTCACTGAGACCCAGGAATGGGTGTTTTTGCCAGTCTTTGGAAAATAATCTCCTTGAGCATGTACCTGAATATTGCCAGACCCTTCTGGGCACCTGCTGCCCAGGACAGCCCCACGAGAACTCTGGGCATCCCTTACCTCCCATGTCCTGCACCATGGCTGATGTCTTGGCATCCTGAAGCAGGTAGGAAGTCCTGCATCTTCCCCACTACACTGGAGGATGAAATGGGAGAGGAGAACTGGAAAGCAAGACCAGAAATGAGAAGGAACACTTGGTTCCTACGGGATCATCCTATGGGATGCTGGAACCCAGGCCATGGAGAATATTAGCACATCATGCAAAATTCACCATAAAAATAGTTTAGATATCTTCACACCCAGCCAGGGCTTTTCTTCTTCCATCAAGAAGCTATTTGGAAGCTCAGATGTTCCAGAAGGGATTAAGCCCTACTCCTGCATGCAGGGGAAGCCCTGATGATGTCCCTGCCAGCCCCAGTGCTCGGAGCCTGGTGGGAGATGGGCAGGAGATGCTGGTGAGGGGCAGCCTCCACTGTTTGTTCCCTTTTCCAGCTGTCCCTGCATTGTGGAGCACAAAGAAGCACAAAGCTTACGGCTTTCCAGGCCCTGGATTCCTTGATGTTATTGTATGTGAGAAGGGTTGCACAGCATGGTCTGTCCTCTGTTCCTGCTGTAAAGCAGGGCATGGGTTTTTCCAGAGGATTCCTCTCTCATATTAGGCTCTCTTCCTTCCCCTATTCTTGCTCTCCCCAAGGCAACTGTCTCTGCAGTCATTGATCTTCATGTCTGAACGGTGAGAAGCAGTTTGCAGGTGTGTTAGTGTATGGCTAGAAACATCATTTTACCCACTAAAGCAAATCCTGGAGTCGTTGGGAGGCTGTGCACCTCCACACATCACATCCTGCTCAGGTTTCCCAGAAGTATATAGTGCCTATAAATATGTAAAGGGTGAGTCAGGAGGATGGAGCCAGGCTCTGCTCAGGAATGGCAGTGACAGGATACGGGGCAGTGGGTGCAAGCAGGAGCAGAGGAGGTTCCGTGGGAATGTAAGGAGGAACTTTATCCCTGTGAGGGTGGCAGAGCCCTGGGACAGGCTGCCCAGAGAGGTTGTGGAGTCTCCTTCTCTGGAAACATTCAAACCCGCCTGGATGTGTTCCTGTGGGATTCAGTCTGGGTGATCCTGCTCTGGCAGGGGGTTGCACTAGCTGAGCTTTCAAGGGCCCTTCCAACTCAACGCTCGGTGATTCCGTGAAGCTCAGGGTGTTCTGGGTGAGCCCCCAGCACCTGACAGCCTCCTGCACCCCTCAGGGTGGGAAGGACAGTGGTATGGACAGGCAGAGCTGCTCCGTATGGGTCTGGATCATTTGCAGGTCATGACAGCCTCATGTTTGAGTGCTGCAGGTGAGGCTGGGGTTTGATCTGGACCAGGCTTCCAGCAGGTCTCTGTAGGGTTATACAAGCTGTTGACTGTATCAAAAATAATGCAGTTATCTCCAAGGCAGCAGGTGTGGGAGTCACAGCTCGGGGCCACCCATGCGGGCAGTGTCCCCACGAAAGGAACTGCTGTCCCCATGGGGGTGCAGACCCGGCGCTGGAGGCACTGGTGCAGTTCAGGTGTAGGTACACTGAAGTCCTAAAGCTCGTGTCACTAGAAAGCGAGCCCAAGAGGAGCAGCAGAGCCTCCCCAAACACACTGGGGCTGCCAGGCACGGGGGTCCCACACTCTGGCAGTCTGTTGGCTCAGCTCTTAGAGCAGCTGCTCAAACTGACAGCAGAGACTTCTGTCATGAACAAACCGGTTTGGGGGGGTGGCTGTCCATCACCTTGGCCATAGGATCCTGTGTACGGTGCTACAGATAACCCACAGAGATTTCTGCACTCACCAGCAGCGCCCTTATCAGACTTAAGTGTGTTTCTGTGGCTGCCAATGCAGCAGGTGACCTGCTCAGGCTGCTCCTTTGATGTATACACAGAGCATTAATCTTTCCACTTCTACATCAGGCTGAAAATAGCATCTCCTTTCTCCTGCTGTCCTGAGCATCCCTGGCTGGCCCCGTGTCAGACTGTCACCTGTTGCAGTGGACTCTTCGGCGAGCAGCTTGTGTAACTCGGCTTAACAGAGGCTTATGCACCATCCCCAGCTCTTTCCAATGGGAATGTTCATCGTGGTTGGAGGAATTTACTTGGTTTTCCTCAAGAGCTTTGAGCTTTCTCCTGTTAGGCTGCTGTGCCAAGGCCGCTGCTGATCCACCAAGGGCCTGAGGCTTTGCAAAGCTGAGCTGGACCTGGGCTGGTTGAGAAGGGGAGGTTCAGCCCTTGGACCAGCGCATGTTGCACCAGGGACTCTGCGTGTTTTAAGGGGCTGGTAGCTCCTGAAGCCTGACCAGAGCATGCCTCTAGCTTCAGTGTTATTACTGCTGTCTGCATTAAGTACAGACTTTCCTGAATCCCCGAGCTCTGTCCTAGATTACAGTGAGCTTGTTTCAAAATCCAGGGACTCTCTGAGAGCTCTCTTTTCATGAGGTTATTTTCAGATCCTGAACTCAAATTTGGAGATGTCCTCAGTGCACTGGGGCACATCTTTATTTTTGATTTACTAGTGGGGAAAGTAAAGCAAAGAAGGCAAAAAGATCCCATTCCCTTTCTTGGTGTTTCCTTCTCTGAGCAAATTACCACTTCTCCCACTGGTGGCTCTGAAGTGCCTCCAATGGTTGTGACTGCAGAGGACAGCAATTCAACCACGTGTTTGGGTCTGGAGAAACTCCAGATTCATTTTCTGACCCTTCCACGGGTTTCCTTTCTGACCTTGGGCAAGGCAGGCTCCAGACCTTGGAGCACCTGGTACCACAATCCAGTTGGTTATGTGGTGGATATGATGGTCTTGTCCTGGACATATTGTAGAGCACCAGGCACTCAATGCTCTGACATTCCCTTGCCTGTTGGGACACAGGGCAAGCAGAAGCCTTGCAGGGACCTGTGGGCTTCCCAGCTGGTGCAGGAGCAGGGTTGGATGCTCAGGCTTTGCATGGCAGCAGAGCTGCTGGAAGGGGGTGATGTGCTGCAGCCAGTTGTTGTTGGCTTGGTTGTTTCTTTGCGGTATCTTTCGGTGTTGACAGGCATGCTGGGAGGTGGTATTCCAGGGAGGAAATGTGAGCTGCACAGATCTGCAGCAGGCTCCAGCTCCCAGCTTTGCAGAGATCTGTCAGCTGGCACCACAGCCCTCTCTTGCTTGCATGTCATCACGTGTGACACTGTTGACGTGCGCATGGCGAGTGTCACGCATATTGCTGCAGAGCTGCCAAGGGGAGGCCGAATAGCTGACGGCGAGCGCCTGTTTCTGTGCTGAGGGGAGTTGCAGCAGATGAGGCAGCTCCTCTCTCTCCCCATCCCTGTGGTTGTGATCAGAGAGCACGCAGAGCGAACCTCATGGACCACTGTGGGACATTCTCCGTCGCTCAGCCTGCCCAAGCGCTGCCCAGCACGGCGTGAATGCGGCACTGAAGTCTGCAGCCCGCTGAAGGTGTCCCATGGCAGCCTGCCTCAACGTGGGGGTCCGTCCCAGGGGCTTGGCTGGAGGATGTTTGAAGTCAGGGGTCACTCTGCCTCCACGGGGTGCCCTGAGGAGTGGATACCTGCCACAGAATGGGTCAGGCATCTCCTCTGAGCAGCCCAGGACCAGGATCCAATCTCTGTTGTGCCTCAGTAAATTAGCAGTAAGTGCTTTTGAAGAGTTCCTGGCTGGAGGAGTCACTGTTGCTCTCAGTATTTGGACTAGTGTATCTACTGGAACTCATTTTCCTCATGTAAGGAGTTGGTTTCTGTAGCTCTGTTGCTGTAGGTCCAGACAAGGTGCCATGGACCCGTGCTGGGTCCAGTTCTCATCATGAGCCCACTGGCCAACTTTGGTGCAGTGGGGCTGGAAGCGGCAAGCCCAGCCAAGACAGCCCTCATCGTTGAGGAGAGGTCAGCAAGCAAAGCTGGGCATCTTCTGGTCTCTGAACTCATTATTCCTGCCATCAGGTCCCAAAGCAGTGGCAGCCTGGTGGGGTTAGAGCTGCCCTGTGGCAGGATGTGGGCTGGTTCTCAGCATCAGTTGTGATGCTGAAGCCATGCTGCCTACCCATGACGCTTTTCACTAGGGCACTGGGAGAACCACAAGCTCTCAAGACTGGATGCTGGCAGCAGGGGTGTGCTCGGCATCTTCTGAAAATCAGCTTGCTTTGAGCTGCCCCAGTCAAACCATCATATAATGTACCTAAACCAGCAGTCTCTGGGAGGGTGCTTGTGTCCAAGTTGGGGTCCTCTGAGCATCTGAGGCACAAGAGATGACACCAAGCCCACTCCACAGCAAGAAATTAGATGCTTTTGTGAGTGGTAGCTCTTTCTCAGCCTCTCCTTCTTTTCTTTCAGGATCATACCCCAGCTGGAGACCTCACCTTCACAGGTTTCACCAAGCAGCCTGCCTGGCTCCGAGATTTCGGAAGCTACAAGAACTTACTTGCAAGGAGTGAGCCGCTATGACCTGGATGAGCTTGATGCTTGCTGGTTGGAACTTGTTAATATGGAGCTCAAGGAGATGGGTGAGTACTGCTGTTGGTTTTCTCCTTGCCTGGGCATCCCAGAGTGGGCATTCAGGCTTTTTCAGTAATCGTATGAATCAAAAGTCCCCAAGGAAGAAATCTTTATTAAGGCTCTCCAAAAGAGATCATGTGGATTGCCACATGCAGGGTCTCGAGTGTATCTCAATGCTTCTTGCTCATGTAGGGGTTTTGGGACATGGCACAAGAAGAACGGGGCCAACTGGGTGATGGTAGGACCAGAGCAGTGTGCCCTGTGCAGCAGGGGTCTGACCTGCAGAAGAACCCACAGATCCAGATGACACAGGACCTTGCTCTGATCGTGTGGCCATCGTCATCTCCCTGATCCCTGCAGCAGCATCTGTACTGCAGGAGGAGGTGCTGGTGGGGACGGGTGTGTTGAGCCTGACTCCTTTTCCTTTGGCCACATCTGAAAGCATTTCCCCAAACTTTCTCCAGCTGTAGCTAACCAGGCAGATGGAGTCAGAGGGAGGAGGATTTCCTAGTCATGTAATTCTCAGGAACACTGGTCCTGAGTTGTTTCTCCCAGGTGTCTCTAAATATCCCAGCATCATGGTGCCTCCATCCCTGTGGTTATGTCACTGCGTGTTTCTTAGGGGTCATCGGTGCATTTCAAGTGCAAGTTCCCCACACACAGAATGTGACTGCTGGCATTAGTGCTTCTCATGGTCTGCTGGGCACATTTGTTGGCACCAGTATGTGGGTGTGTAGCCCTGCCAGGCCGTGGAGGGATTTTCCAGTCCTTGTTAGGTAAGGGCTGTCGCAGTGTGGGTGCTGCTACACAGGTAAGGAGTAACACCACAATAAACACTCACCTTGTGAGGTCAGTGGCAGCTGAAGCGTGCCTATGTGAAGCATTACTCCCTGTTGCAAAGGTCTTTCAAGGGTGGGACAAAGTATGTTGTTGAGTGCCTGAGCAGACAGGACGCACGGGAGGGTTGGGCAGAGTCGGGCTGGCTCAGCACCGCAGCCAGTGTTGGGGAGATCGTGGTAGGATTCACTTCACAGAGCATCCATGGGTGCAGAACTCAGCCACCATGTTGGCTGGTCTTCGTTGCAGAAGTCACACAGGGAATTGCAGGGGTTGGAAGGGACTTCAAAGCATCCAACCCCCAAAATCCTCTGTTCCTCTGATGTACTCATGATTTACTACCAGGGCCTTGAGAACGTTGTAGAGGCTGCTTTCGGAGTTTGACTAATGGTCTGTTACACACATCCTGTATACTGGGCTCCCACAGTCCTGGTAGTGTGGTCTCTGTAGTGTCACTAGTGAATCGCTGTCAGCTTTGCCCTCGTTAACGGGCCCTGCGTTAGCACCCTGAGCTCTGTCATTAGCACACCCTGGTTTTGAAGTGCTGGCAGCTACAGCCAAGTCCTTGGGCAGATCTGAGTGGCTTGGTCCCACTTGAGTGCCTTGCAGAGGGTCCATCCTTCCTCACACAGCTAAGCACAGCTGCCCTTACTGCATCAGGAGAGCAGCTTGCACGGCACTGGGCATCCTTCCGACTGCACTGTGCTCCTGCTGTGTCTTCCCTTGCTGTCTCCACAGCTGGATGGCCATCAAAGGTGTCTGTGGGCTCCAGAGAATGGGTGTCTGTATTTCCACTTCCCCCTTGTATGTGTTTCATAAGACTTTAGGAAAGGCAGCGGGCAGAGGGTTGGCTTGTCCAGCTCAGTTGGGTTAAATTTGTCTCAGTTTATTTCTTCTTACAAATGTGATGTCTGCAATGGCTTTCAGATGTGGAGCTCTCATACTGCTGGATAACTGGAATGTTGAGGTGATGGTCAGGGTGTGGGTGGAGGCATGCTGGGGCAGAGAGGTGCCTTCACCAGCCGCCCTCTGACCCTTCCAGCAGCATGGGGGCTAGTGCATTTTTTCCAGTGACTTGAAAGGGAAAAACGTGGCATCAATGAATAGTCCATCCCCAGCACCACAGGGAGCTGGGGTTCTGGCAGGCAGGGAGCAGGGTGGGTACCATGGGCTGAGGGACCACGGTCGCATCACCCGCCCTGGCTGTGATGGGAGCAGAGGCTGCGGGGCACTGGGGCTGCTTGGGCTGCAGCTTCCTTGGTAGGGGGCTGGCAGTGGGGGGGGATGCATTTTCCTGTCTGTTGGGGTTTGGGTGCTGTTGGATCAGGTCTGTCTGCTCACCTCCTGGGCTCTGCTCCCGCTGATTACCATGTGGGAGAAGCCAGCAGCTGGGAGAAGCCAGCAGCTGGGAGCAGCAGGGGGGTGGGATTTGGGTGCCCTTCAGGGCTAAGCTCAGAGGATTGCTGCCTGCCTGGGTTGATCTGAAGGCAGTCAGTCCCTAAAAAGCCCATTTCTCACTGAAGCCCTCCTCATCTTGAGATACCCAAACCTGCTGTGCTAATCTCTGAGATCATTAACATGACTTGACTGGAGAGTTGCAGCCTCTCCTCCTGGGCGTTATCTCCCAGCCTCAAGAGATAGGAAGAGGTTTAAATTCCTTCCTGGGTGTTGAGCTGAGCTGTTGTCACTGGGCAGTCCAGGGGCACCATGTGTCATTCCCAAAATATTTAATGACAAAGAAGGAGCCTGATCTCTGACTGGCTCTTTGAGGAGCCATGGGGAGGGGAGCTGGAAAACACCTATGAGATCATCCATCTCGCTTCACCCTGTTGATCCACGTAGCACATGGCTTTTCCAGTCCTTTTTAGGTCACCCCAGGGATGGAATTTTATCACCGAGATCAGATAAACCTCCAGATAGCTCCAGCTCCTCTCTCTGCCACCTCCTCTCCCAGTTAGGTGAATCTGCTCTGAAAACCACAAGTTTTTCTTTGTGTAAAACCAGGTTTAAAGAGTTAAATAGTTTTAACTCCCCCGCACCCAGTAAGGTCACTTGGTAGCTGTTGCTTGCTACCCTCTGTAGAAATGTGCTGTTCAAGGAACTTCTGCGTGCTGGGGATGAAATCAATATTTAAGCATGCCTAAATGTTTTATTTGTTGATGCTGCTGCAATATGAGACAGTGAAAAAAAAAAAAACCCAACCCCGGGTCTGAATGAAACCCTGAAGCAGATTTCTGCGTAGGCCGCGCCGGGCAGCACAGGCCTCTCCTTTTAGAGGAAAATCTGTGGGTTTATATTAACATTTTATGTCGTGTTTTGTGATCTCTGCTAAATCCAAAGCTATTGTAAGAGCTGGGCTTGAGAGACTTCAAAGACCAAGGCTGAAAGATCCCTTTGTGGTGATCAGCACTTCATAAACACACGGAAAATCCTCCAGAAATTGCTAAAAACAGTGCCGGAATCAATTCTGCTGAAGGCAGAGGCGAAGTTTCTAAGCATTCCCTTGACTTAATCCATATGGTGTATGCTGCTCACATATGCCCACCACAGCTTCTATCTTGGGAGCTGGAGGTGTTCCTGGTATTTTATGGCAGGAACATGCAAAGGTCACATTTATTGCTTTTGAAGCTCCAGGGGGAATTCATCACTGCATACTTGAGATATGTCTGTGTACTAATGAGATGATACCTCCCCCGGCGGAGGTGAGAGTGGTCAAGTAGACGTGGGATAAACTGAAGGCGGTGGAGTAACCCCGGGGATGATGTGCTCAACGGAGCAGAGGCTGCCGTTAAACGTACGCCTTGGAGAGTGGCTGCCTGCCACCCAGCAGCACTGAGAGTCCTTGTCCGAGGCTACCCCCATCCCACCACATCCTTTTGGGATTTGGGGAGCCCCAGTTTTACCCAGAGGTGGCATGTTGGTGTTCCCCAGGCAGAGCTTGTCCCCATATGTCTTAGCACCCAACCCACGGGCGCCCATCACCCCACGTGGGCAGGGACATCCCAATAGCCCTCATTGGAAGATCTCCTGTTATTTTTGTATCTCTGAATGGCATTCCCTGTTGTGCTGTGGTGGCAGAGGCACAACCCCATTCCTTGATGGTGCAGCTGGCCGGAGGGAGCCCTGCCATGGGGACTGCTGCCCCCTGTCGTGGGCGATTCAGGGGCTGCCAGCCCCTCGTAGGGATGTTCACCAGCCCTGGAGCATCTGTCATTTGTGTAGTGGGATCTGTTTTCTTTAACCACCAGCCTGGCTTCCCCTTTTCAAGCATCTTTCCCCCGCTCCCAGCCATACAGGACTGCTCCCTTCCACCCACTTCCCCACCGTGACCCCACACCTGGGCTCACCCTTCTTGCCACTCATCACTTGGGAAAGCTAAACTCATTAATACTTATGGGTCTGTTTGGTTGGAATTCAGGTTTTTTTACTTGTTTTTGAGAAATTTTGCTGGTCTGGAGCTGGTTCATAACATGGGTGTGCTGCAGCCTGCAACAAACACCCGCATGTAGCCTGAAATCCTGGTTCTCCAACTAGATCCTCAGCAGGTTTGGTGCCTGAATAGATGAACCAAGAAATCTTCCACTGCCTGGTGGCACATTACAAGGAAGGGATGTGTTTAATAGAGGGGTCGATGTACAGCGCAGAAGTATCTTGGGATCTGATTTAGGGCTGGAAGCTGTACATCGCTGTTGATCTGGATTGATGCCAGTGGTATCGATGGGAGGAGGATTCACCTGAGCTTGCACATCCCAGCAGCTCGTTGCTCTTAATGTAGGGATCAGCAACACTGATTTAATGCCAGGGCAGAACTCACCATGTAAACAGGCAAGTTGGGGTGAAGGGGCACAGAAGTGGTGAAGGTGAGAGCCCGCTCTGGCTGGCCCATGGAGAGTTGCCAAGCAGCACGAGGAGGGTCTTAGAGAGCTGGAGGTGGACACACAGGGCGTCTGCTCTTCTCCTGGGTAAAGAGCATCCTCCCTGCGACCACTGTAAGGATGCTCCTGCCCAAGTGAGGACGAGGTGAGAGGCAGTGGTTTTCCAGGGTGCCACAACATGGGGTGGCTGAAGGAAAGGGAGGAAGAAGAATCACAGAATTGTTGGAGCTGGAAGGGACCTCAAGAGATCATCGAGTGCAACCCCCCCTGCCAAAGCAGGTTCCCAGCAAAGAAAGAAGAAGAGCCCAGCAAATAATCCAGGCTCATTTTGTGTGAAAATAGCCCCAGCTTTTAAGCTTATCTTTAAGCAAGGAAATCCAGAAATATTGGGGGAGAAAGAGGGTGTGCAGCTCCTTAAGTTGTTGGAGAAAACACCACAAGCATCTGGAAGGGGGAACCAGGCTTAATTTAACTCCTTATGGAAACAGATACTGCAGGAAAGTCACGTCTAGATTCATGTATTAATTGTGTATAGGTTGTGTGTTAATGTATACATGAGCATGGCTGGGGATCAGCATGGGGAAACTGAGACATCTTGCCTCTGTGTTGCTCAGCGTGACCGGTTTGTATGTCAAGTTGTCTTTTTGCTGTTTCCATAAATTCCTCACTGTAATTACAGTAGTTTCCAGCAATATTCAGAGGTTTTGTTGCTGGATGGAGCTAGAGGAGGCTTTTATCAGAAAGTGCTCCAGGACAGCTCTGTCAGCGCTGGGGAGAGCAGCTTATAAAGTGGCTTCTAAAACATTTTGTCATCATCTTGAATTTGAGCAGTAATTGATGTCGGTGGGTGGCAGAAAGGGGTGATAATTGGTTCCTGTAAATCCTTTAAGTGCATTAGCGGGTGGTGTTTGTAGCAAACTATCTGGAAGTTTCACTGTGGATGCTCAGCTCCTGCAGGTTGGGTGTCACTGTGGGTCTTGGTGGTCATGCCTCACCCTCAGGGTTTGTTTCTGGCCTGATAGAAGAGGAAGGTACATGGCAGCTTCTCCCAAGCACTGTGTGTCTGCAGGAGATGAGGGAGAGGTGCTGGGGCAGTCCTGCCTGGTCTGTGTGGTGTTGGGGTGGTTGCCTGCCATCCTCTGACCTTGGGAAGGATGCTTGGGATGGGACCTAGGATGCGCAGGGCAGCACCCAACCCTGGGGTGGAGATGGCTGGTGTCCCCATGGATGCCTTGAGTGTGTGGGTGCTCAGCTCTTGGCATTACTCAGGGGCAAATCTTACTTCTCCTGAAGTATCCTGCACGGGGCTGCCTAAGTTCAGTTTTAACATCTAGCCAGTGGGGTTATTTTTTCTTGGGTTGCTTCCATTCTCCTGGACTCTGAGGGGTGAAGGGTCCTCAGCTATTTCAGAGGCAGCACCTGAAGCTGGCAGGTTGGAAGTGGCTCATCCAGGTGAGCTGGAGGGACAGGAAACCTCAGGAGCCAATGGTCCCACTGCTATATGTGAACCCCCCTCTAACTCATCTGGGAGCTGGCATCCTCTCACTCACTTTTCCAAAGATACCAAGAGACAAGCCTACATCATCTCAGGAGTGCTTTCATTCTTCCTTTTTTTTATTATTATTATTTAAAAAAAAACACCTCAAAACAGTAATTTTGCTTGTATATATGTGGTTTTACTGAAAAGTAGACTTCGAGGTTTCCAGCCTGTGAATCAGCTAATGGCACAGCCTGCAGTCCTGATGACTGTTTGTTCCTGAGCTGGTTTATCTCCAGGTATCCTCCACAGGGTAAAAGGATTTATTGTTTCAGTAAATTGATTTTAGTGGAGCACAGTTTAGTCAGAAATAGGTCTTGGCTTTGTGAAAGGCAGCCTTCCAGCTATTTTCTGGGGGGGGGGGGTGGTGGTTCTCTCCCATTGCAATGAGTCGGCTCACACCATGATAAGGAGTAGCCAGGAATTCATTTAGCAGGAGAATATTGCTCCTTCACGCCACATAAATTATGATATTACAGAAATAATTGTAATGGAGAGTGGCATTGTGTAAAGGAATGTGCCTGGTGATTGTCCCAGACCTGGTGCTGTGGGTTTGGTGCCAGCCCAGCGATCCCAGCTCCTTGGGGATAAAAATACTTCAATCCCATGGTTCAGCTGTGCCATGGGCTGGGCGGCTGCAGAGCCGTAGGGATCGTGGCAGAGATAGAGGGAAGAGATTTCTGCCCTGAGCAGAGTTCAAATGAAAGGCTGGGTTCCTACACGTTTTCCCTTCCTGAATCAGATCTGGAGACCTCCTGTTTAGTGCATCATCGTCTGGCACCGCTGCTCCTCCTCCACTTCTGAAGCAAAGTCCCCTTACTCCTCCCTGGGGGTGGAGAGGGGGGATGCTTTGTTTGGCTGGGTGCCTGCTGCCTGCCCGCATCCTGCTCCGGGATGGGAGAGGGTAGCATTTCCCTGACAGTGGGAGGTGATGTTGGGGAGGGGGTTGCATCCCAGAGTGGCCACATCAAAACCCATCCTCATTAATGCTCTTGGTGTTAACAGGGAGAGGAAATGGGTGGGCTTCTGGAAGGGGGTGATGGGACGTGGAGCCTTTTACCCCCATGTCAGTGTTTTGAACCCCATGTCAGTGTTTTGAACCCTGTGTCAATGTTTTGAACCTTGTGTCAGTGTTCTGAGCCTGGCTCCAAATCGCTGGGGATTGTATCAGTGTGAGGGTGGACTCTCCCTTCTGGCTGCATCCCTCCAGACAGAAGCAATGGAGAAGTTTGCAGCTACACCACCCTTCCCTGCGGATGCTCAGCAGGCTTCATTTTCTCCCCACCTTTCAATCCTGGCCCTGTCATACCTTAAACAGGTAAAACCGTCTTTCTCCTGGTCAGCAGGTGATGGTCTCAAGTGTGACTTACTCCCTGGATGACGGTGGGTTTATTTCTTGTAGCCAAGATCTGGGTCTTTGCTTTTCCTTCCCCGGGGATGGTGTTGCTGGTGGATGCACGTGGGGAGCGGTTTTGGTGGAGTAATTTTGGGGGTGGAGGGTGGGTTTGCTACTGAGCTGTCCGCGATCGATACAGATAGCGGTTTTTTGCAGCCAAAAAAGATGACAGTTTTTATGAATGGAGTTCTAATGGCACCAACTTTAAACGATGCAGAAGGAGATAAATGGAGCACGAATGGAAAAAGCACTTCGCCCCCCAGGCCCCATTGTTTAGCGTTTCATAAGCGATTAATCGCTTCATCCCCATCAAGTGCAGTTGTCAATGCAATAAGCTCCAAGGTATTTTGAATGGTGCTTGGCAAACGAATTCCTAATGTAATTACACCGAAATGGAGGGTGAGAGCACACGCTTGTGAGTCTGTGTGTATAGAGAGATCTATATGTGTATAGAGAGATCTGTATTTTTCAGTGTAACGCTGTAACGATCTCACTGCTGGTAAGGGAACCTCGCTGGGGTGCTGCTTGTGCCCTGGCGTGGGAGTTTTGGGAGCAGTGGAGACGTTGTGCCTGGGGTTAAGCTGGTGATGTGATGCTGGTGCCATCGCTGGGGGTGGAAGATGCAGGGGGTGGGATGCGAGCTGGGTCTTTCCACTCACGGTGAAATGAGAACGGTGGTGATGCTGGCACCATCCTGGCGATGCCAGCATGATCCCAGCCCTGCGGGCAGGGCAGGGTCATGATTCCTGTGGAAAACTCACTCCCTTTCCTTCCTCCTGCTGCCTGCAGCTGTCGGCACTCTGCCTGCCCTCTGCCTAGAACACGTGGTGGCTCTAGAAAGCATGTTGGGAAAAGCGCTGGGAACACTTCAGTAATATTTTTTCTTTCCAGAAGAACAAAGAGAGCAGAGCTTGAAATGTTTGGAGGAAGGGGGCAACTCCAGGGTGACACTCTGGTGACTGGGACAGATGCAGACCTGAAGCACTGACCAGGAGTATGTTCTTTCTGGGCTGCCTTGATGCTTGCGTAGCACCCCGGCTTGTGGCTCCTTATAAAGCAAATGCAGCTCAGATGGTGTGTTTGTAAAGGGATGCTGCTGAAGCAGAACTAAGGCTCTGGCTTTGTAACCCCTTGTCCTGTTGCCTTCAACTGACACGATGCTGAGAGCGGGCTAGCAGCTCTGTCCCAGCCCCAGAGCACTGTGCTCGCTGTGCCACTGTGCCAGCACAGGATGCTTCACGTCGTTGAGCCCCAGCAGCTCATCTCCTGGGCTGCTCAGTAATCAAACAGGTATTGTCAGGTTCCTTGGCATGTTGTGGCACAGCAGCCCCAGCACATGGAAGGGCCCCGATACGGAACAGCCTTGTCTGGCTTAGATGGTATCTCAGATGTGTAAAAAGCCAGGCTAGGGTGTTTGCAGAGACTTGTCAAGCTAAGGGGAACGGTGCCAGTGTGAAACGTTGGGGAAGAGCTTAAAAAAGCAGACAATGGTGTGTTTGCTTGCTGGGCTCACCTACGGGCTGCGTTCCCCCTTGGCAGAGTTTTTTCAGCTGGTCCGTGGCTGTTGGGGGAAGGTGCAGCCTGTGCCGGCATCATCAAGCCGGAGGGGATGGGAATGCTGCCCAGGACCCCCACAGCCATGTCCTTCCCCAGCTTCTCAGGGTCTCAGAGCTCATTTGGGACAGGGACATCACACTGCAGCTTGAGAGCTGCTCACGATGGCAGATTTCTCACTGCACATCTACTTAATACTGGTTGATCTCAGTAATTCCTCAAGCCACTTTTTCCCCCCTTCTCTGCTCATACATGAGATCTTACCCTTGCAGCAAAGCAGACAGCAGTATGGGTCAGACTCCTCTGCTGTCTGGTGTTTTCTGGAGCATCCTGGCCATCATCAATGCATAACACACACAAATGAAATGGAAAGGTTAAATGGTTTTTATTGCATCCTGCTGGTATCTCCATCCGCATCTCTGTGCCTTTACCACGATGAAATAGCATGTGTAGGGTGCAGGGGGGGCTTCATTCTGCCTCTGACCCCTCACAGAGACCCTCCCTCCTGCTGCTGCCAGACTTTTCCCTTCTGTTTTTTTCTTTCATTGGAATGACCTCACGTTGCATTTGTGGCACTGGGATCTTTGGTTGGGGGGTGGGAGGCACAACTTTGGGGTTTCAGTAACAGCGGGTGGGTATCCTCCTGCTCTGAAAAAGCCTCTCCTGGTTATTGGCCTCATACTCCTGGTTGTCACTCAGGAAACCTCTGGTAAAGCACCTCTGCTACTTCTTTCCACTGAAGATCCTGCTAACAGGGGGAATAAAACACAGCCCAGCAATGCCTGACCTTCTGATTCCACTAGACCCAAGCAGGAAAAAACCCACTTACTTGTCCTCAACTTCAGCCTTTGGCTTCAGTTTTACAGTTCCATTTAATTGGCCTTAAAAGGGTCAATTTTCAGCCCTACCAATTAAAGCATCGACTTTGTGTTGCCAAAGCTTGTCTGAGCCTTTGCTGCAGAAAGCATCCTTGCAAAACTTGTCTCCTCGAACATTTAAACTGTCAGCCCTAATTATCCGCATTGCTTCAGCTCAATGGGTTTCTTTCCTCTCAGCCAGCAGCGATATTTTGTTACTGTCTGTGAAACAGAAACTGCATCCTGGGTTAGAAGCAGACGGCTTTCTGAATCGCCGCTCTTCCTATCACCCTGGATTTGCCTCTTGAGTTGTGATCTGAAATGCTCAGCTCCTTGCAAAATGCTCCCTGAAGGCGGGTGGGCTCCTGCACTGGATTTGCATCTGTGTCCTGCTCTGCATCCATGTCCTCTTCAGCATCAGTGTCCTGCATCTGTGTTCTCTTCTGCATCCGTGTCCTCCTTTGCATCCATGTCCTCTCCTTCATCAGTGTCCTCCCCTGCATCCGTGTCTTCTTCCGCATCCATGTCCTGCGCTGCATCTGTGTCCTGCTCTGCATCCATGTCCTCTCCTGCATCAGTGTCCTGCATCCATGTTCTCTTCTGCATCCGTGTTCTCTTCTGTATCCGTGTCCTCCCCTGCATCCGTGTCTTTTTCCGCATCTGTGTCCTCCTCTGCATCAGTGTCCTCTTCTGCATCCATATCCTCTTCTGCATCAGTGTCTTCTTCTGCATCCGTGTCTTCCTCTGCATCCATGTCCTCTCCTGCATCAGTGTCCTTCCCTGCATCCGTGTCTTCTTCCGCATCCGTGTCCTCCTGTGCATCAGTGTCCTCTTCTGCCTTGCAGAAAAGCCCGAGCTGGATGAGATCACCCTGGAACGAGTGCTGGAGGAGCTGGAGACCATGTGCTATGAGAACATGAACATCGCCATCGAAACAGAGGAAGGCTTGGGCATCGAGTACGACGAGGATGTGGTGTGCGACGTCTGCCGCTCGCCGGAGGGAGAGGACGGCAACGAGATGGTGTTCTGTGACAAGTGCAACGTCTGTGTGCACCAGGTGAGCCCCTGCCGGAGTGGGAGGGCAGGTTTTGGCTGCCTGCACCTCACACTCCTCTACCCTCCGCTAGCTTCACCCCATCCCCACCATCACCCTTTCCCCAAGCCACTTTAAAGCCCTGCTAAGGTCTGTAAACCTCCTGTGAGGTTGCTGTGCCCCCTCCTCACTCCCTGGTCTCAGTGATGTTTATTTTATGCCACTTCTTCTATTAATGTACTTATTTTTCTTCCTTACTGCATCTTTCTCTATTAACCTGTAGCCGTGGGACCTTCAGCACCCAGGAGTGACCAGCACTGCTGGGCTGGGAGGGATGCTGGTCCACATCCCGACACTCAGTGGAGGGATGTGCTTGCATGGACCTCCAGCCTCCCAGGGCTAGTGGGACCTTCCAGCTCTGGTCCCAGCTTCCCTGCTTATACAAGTGCAGGATTTCTTTTTATTTTGCTGCCTGAAGGAAAATAATTGTATTTTTAGAATTGGATGTAAACGCTTCAAATTCTCCTGGGGAGGGGGAGGTCTGTGGGCTCCTGTGCTTGGTGCTCAAAGCAGGGATGAGGAGAAGGCAGCCATACAAGGGTCTCATGAGCTCCCTGCGTGGTCCAGGGAGGTTTTGCTGGTTGTGCTTGGAGGGGAGGTGCTGTGTGGTGCTGCGATGGCAGTGACAGCTCCCAGGCTTTGCCCTCCATGTGAAGGGGTTTCAATTTGGGTTGGGATTTTTTGCCTTTCAAAGAGAGCCATTTGCTCATCCTTTGGGCAGCTTTTCCATCAACGCTTCCTGGAGGTGGGAGTGCGCTGGAGATATCTATAGTCATGGGAGGTGGGTGTTTTGAATGGTTTCCATCAGTGAATCAGCTTCCACAAAATACCAGGATGGTTCAGGGCTGGGGTTGGCAGGGTCTTTTGTGTGCTGGGTTTTCTTTCTCAACAAGCCCAAGGGGAAACGTTGGGCAGGGTCCTGACACATGCTGGCGGGCAGGGGTTGGGGGGAAGCAGGTCAGTGTGTCCTGGACTGCCACAGGGATGTACAGACCCTGGCTGTGCCCATCACAGGTTGTGGCACTCCATGGGCTCTGTATTTGGCTGCAGCCACGGTGCTGGGAGTTGGGCTGCATTTCCAGGGTGCTGAAAGAAAAAAGGGATTCTCTGTTGTTTGCCAGGAGCAGAGTCCAGCCCTAAGCCCCACACCAGCCTGTAAACTGCCTATGATTTAATCTCTGCCCCCGATTTATACCCAAAACCACAAAGTCCAGAGCCACAGCGTGGGGTGTTACATGGCATTGTGTTTCTTATCTAACCTCCCCCCTGCCTTTGCCAGCCCCATGTGCCAGGGACGATGCTTTTCTGCAGGGAACTGGGTGCCAATGCCATAGGCTTTGAGCATTTGGGCAGTGGTGGAGGGGAGCTGGGGTCCCACGGGACACAGGCAGAGATGCCTCATCCTCCTGCATCCCAGCGGGAAGGGGCAGAGGCAGAGTCATGCTCAGACACGTTGGTGGGTTGTGGTGCTGGAAAGAATCATTGCAGTCATCTCATCTGCATAACACAAGCCATGGGGCTTGCTATTAATTAATTCCTATGAAGCGTAGCTTTTAGAAAACACATGCAGTCTTCATTTGAAAATTTCCAGTGAAGAGGAATCCTCTTCCCCCCACCCCTGCTGCTAAATCGTTGTGGTTCATCGCTCCCGTGGTGGCAATGTCGCGCTTCTGTTCAGCGCGGGAATGAGCCGTCTCCAGCTTCCAGCTGTGGTCCCATCATTACCCAGTTCCCCTTTGCCTGGCATGGGAACATGGCTGAGCCCTCCCTCTGTTACGTGGACCACACCAAGCTGCTATATGGACCACACCAAGCTTCTCCATGGCTCAGCATCCTCCCTGCTTTTTTGGCATCCCCTTCTCGGTGATGATGTGCAGCGATAAAAATAGCTGCCTTGCTCCTACTCAGCATTGCTCTGGTTCTGTGTTCCCAGAGCATCTTCTGTCTGGTCCAGACTGGGAGAGTGCATTTAGCTGATAGACCAACTCATTTCTAGAGCTGCTCCTTGTCTGGGACAAACACCCTGTAGTATGTACACCAAAGAGCAGAATTGCACCTTCAGCTGCTCTAAAACCTCCAGGAATAAAAACCTGGGAGACGGGACACTGCTAGAGGTTTACAACTGGTTGTAATTCCTGTTTCCCCTTGGATTTTGAGATCAGGCTGGCAGTTCATTCTCCTGGTAGCATGTATCAGGCTGGGTTTTTGTCTGGTGATAAATCAGATGTTTTGTAAAACTCCCTTACGGAACTGATGTATCTGTCAGGCTTGGAGACACTGCGAAACGGGCTGTTAAGTCCCTCTGAACTACGTAGACTTACAGCAGTAACATTACCTCCCTGAATTCCTTGTTATCCCAATGATCGTGGGTTTTTTCCTCTTGCCAGAGTCAGCCTGTACTTTGGGGCACCCTAAAGCCGTGTTGTAAAGTCTGTTCTTGGTGAATAAAGGCTGAGGATGCTCTTTTCCCATGTGTGAGCATCCCCATGTGCCCCCTTTGCCCATATCTCCACCTGTGGCATTCACTGTGGGTGGAGATAAGGGCAGAGGGGGCACATGGGACTGTGACCTGCAGCACTGGGGAAAAAAAAAAAGGTTTTTTTTGGGGGGATTAAACTTCAAAAAGTGGAGCTGACAAATGCCTGGGCTCAGCTTCGAGCCAACAGCACCAGTACGGAGCCGGTATGGAGCCCCAGCGCTGCCTGCCTGCCTTCTGGAGGGATGTCAGAGCAGCCAGACCCAGGATTACATCACCTGGCTATTTTAAAGCAGTGACACAGCCCCACGTTCACACCCCCAACAGTTGTTTGCTTGTCTCTGAAAACCCTTTTAAGCACCAGTTGTCCAGACCCGGCAGTTAAAAGCTGGCTGGGTTTAGTAGTAGCTGTTGAATATGGTCATAAGTTATAGCCAAAGTGGAAAGTATTTTATCATCATCATGGTGTGATAGAGCTTATCTCTTGGCTCTTCCCCAAGTGCGGAAGAGGAATATTTATGGAAGGCTTTGGCTTCTCTGCGTCCTGCACTCTTGCAGCAGGGCAGGGAGCTCCATGGGCAATCCGAGTCACAGAGTCACAGGGGTTGGAAGGCACCTCCAGAGCTCATCAAGTCCAACCCCCTGCCAAAGCAGGGTCCCTGGGACAGGTTGCACAGGTCGGCATGCAGACGGGGCTGGAATCTCTCCAGAGAAGGAGACTCCACACCCCCTGGGCAGCCTGTCCCAGGGCTCCCTCACCCTCACTGGGAAGTTTTTCCACATACTGGTGTGGAACTCCCTGTGCTCCAACTTGAGCCCATCGCCCCTTGTCCTGTCCCCACAGACACTGAGAAGAGGCTGCCCATGTCCCCCTGTGTCCCACTCTTCAGATATTGATAACCACTGATCAGGTCCCCTCTAAGTCTTCTCTTCCCGAGGCTGAACAGCCCCAGCTCACTCAGCCTTTCCTCATAGGTGAGATGCTTCTGGCCTTTAATCATGTTTGTAGCCCTCCTGGACTCTCTCCAAGAGATCCCTGTCTTTTTTATACCAGGAGTCCTTTAGCTCTCTTTGCCGAGACTTGTCCTTGCCTCCTTTAGATTGATCATCCTTTCGATTCATCATCCTTTCGATTGATCATCCTTTTGATTCATCATCCTTTAGATGTATCATCCTTTACGTTTCCTCCCTTCTGATTTATATTCATGACTTAATGGGTTTCCCCTTTTTACCTTTCTGTAGTTATTTTCACTTCCCCTTCGGGTGTGTAACCAGTGTGGTCATCTTTCTCAATCGTGGGGTTGTGGCTTTTCAGCCCTCAACTACCTCAGGAGGGTTTTCTCAGCATTTCTTCCTTTGAGCTGCTCTGGGCTTGGTTGCTGGTCGGAGACGGGCAGGAGATAGGTGGGCAGATGGCACCGTGGAGCTGCCAGTGGCAGGGGCTCTGATGGAGCACCCGGATCACATCCTCCCCTCTGGGCTCAGCCAGCGGATGCTTGGTGTGATAGACCGAGCACATTTGTAATTAAAACCCGGGACGTACTGATCTGGTGTGAAAATAGGAGAGGTAGAAAGGAAGGAAGAGCTTCACCCTGCTCTCTGCAGGGCTGTTCTACACCTGCTATTTACTCCTGCCATGCCCAGCTGCGGTGGCCGTAAGCCAGCAGTAATGGGAAAGGTGGGAGGGGAGGAGGATGTGCTGGAGGATGCTCTTCCTGGGCTGTTTGGGCTAACCCATCTCTGTCGTGTCTGTGCAGGCGTGTTATGGCATCCTGAAGGTCCCCATCGGGAGCTGGCTGTGCCGGACCTGCGCCCTTGGGGTTCAGCCAAAGTGTCTTCTGTGCCCGAAGAGAGGGGGAGCGCTGAAGCCCACCAGGAGCGGGACAAAATGGGTCCACGTTAGCTGTGCCTTATGGATACCTGAAGTAAGATGTTTTCCAACCTCCTCTTGATGGGCATAGACCTGCTTTCCAGGTTCTGGCACTGGGTGTTCATTAAAGGTCTAAATATCAAGTCCAGTTTGGCTCATCAAGCTGTGCTGAGGCAATGCCAGTTGGTCATGGGGCTGGGACACCCCATTAAGGGAGGACAGAGAGGGTGGGGTCTAAGGGCACAGAGGTGGGGGGCATTTTCAGGACCTGCCTGGGCAGGGTAGAGCTAATTTCATGTGCTCATCTGAGATACACAGCGACATCCAGATGAGGAATTAGTTCAGAGGAAACGCTGATGTAAGCTTTTCCTTCCACTTCATCCAGGCTTTTTTCCTGAGTTTTGGGTTTTTCTTTCCAAATCACAAAAATAACAAAGACAAAAAGTCTGCCCCCCCCTATTCAGACCTGGAGGAGATGTGGGATGGTAGCCAGTATTTACAGCTTGTCTCTATTTCATGACCAGGTTAGCATTGGATGTCCTGAAAAAATGGAACCCATTACGAAGATCTCACATATCCCAGCAAGCAGATGGGCTTTGTCCTGCAGCCTCTGCAAGGAGTGCACTGGGACGTGTATCCAGGTACGTAACTTGGTGCCAAAGAAACACAGACCTCTGGGGTTGTGCCTGTAATAGCTACTGGAGAGTCTCCAGACATTGGCAGACACAGTCTGGCTGAGGTTTATTCCTGCTCTGAGTAAACCTAATGACAAGGGAGCACGAGCGTGCCCATCAGACATCATCAGATGTTGTTTGCCATCATTTGATGTATTGAGTGCTAGGAATCTAGATTAACTTTCTTTGCATAACACGGTGGTGTTGCTGTAGTGACACTAATTACCAGGGCTACAAATGACCTTGGTTGGAGGGCAGGAACTTCCAGCAGAAAGGCTTGGCATAGCTGCCCGAGAAGTGAGATACTCATGAGATACACAGCCCAGGTATGTCACAGACCAGGGAGGGAATTGGCTGGGAAGTCTTCCCCCAGTTGGGGGATATCAGGAAATCCTGGGTCTAGGTACTCTTTGCTAGCCTGCTGAGCCACACATGGCATTCCCACATTTTCTCCACACTGAAGTGAAGCCCCACAGACATTGGTCACCTGCTGCCCCCACAGCAGCAGCCTGCTGAAGAAGAGGAGAGACAGAGGTGGGCGATGGTCTCTTCAGCCAGGGGACAGGAGATGGGACAAGGGGCAATGGGCTCAAGCTGCCCCAGGGCAGGGTCAGATCAGATGGGAGGGAAAAGTTCTTCCCTGAAACAGTTGTGGGGCTGTGGCACAGGCTGCCCAGGGAGGGGGTTGAGTCCCCACCCTGGATGTGTTTAACAGATGGGTAGATGAGGTGCTCAGGGATCTGGTTTAGCACAGGACAGGAGCGGTTGGACTCGATGATCTTAAAGGTCTTTTCCAACCTGGTGATGCTGTGATTCTTTCAGACCAAAAGCAAGATGCTCTTGGCTTTCCCATTACAGAACTGGGACAGAGCATGGGGGATCTTCCTGGGGAGCAAAGAGCAGAAGCCCCTATCCAAAATGCAGCACACTGGGTGTCAGAGTGTTTGGGGAATCCTTGCTGCATCCAGCGATTCCCTCTGCTTCTCACCCCTGCTCCATCAGTGTCACATCCCAGCGGTCCCTGGGGATGGGTGGGGGGATCTGCTGCTCTGTGGCACTGGTTGCTGTCATTAGCTTGGAGGTAGTCTTGACTTTTGGGGAGGGCTGGAATAGACATTAACCTTGGAAAAACTGGGGGGAAGTTTGGGCTGTGCACCAATCCTGACAGGTGAGCTCCTGGGCAGCCACAGGAGCTGCTCCTCAGAGGTTGGTGTGGGAAGCAGCAGTGACGTGGGGACCAGGAGTAGCTGGCTGGTTGCAGAACAGTGATAGGAACAGGAGGTATGCAGGCTCCACTGCATTCATGCTGCTGCCTTGGGCTTAATACTTTAAAGGGAGCTATTTAAAAGCAATCCCCTTAGCTTGAAATGAAATCTCACAATACTTCTTTAAACCTCTAACGTCGACTCACTTCTCTTTTGATGGCTCTGGGTGGATCTGCTTATTCACCCTGCCAGATGGAGATACCGTGTCATAACGGCAACTGCTTTCAAAGAACGGAAGGGCAGGGAAGGAGGCAAACAGGCTTGGCAGCATCAAAAAGAATTCAGCTTCTCTGAGGCTTCATCCTCTTAGTGCCGACATGGCACGGGAGCTGTGAGATCACCGGGACTCAGTGGATTTGCATTAAAGGTCACCTGAGATGGAACAGGAGCTTTATTGTCCCCCGTGTTGGCAGCTCAGGGTTTATAACTCACAAGATTGTCACTGGTGCGTTTGCCAAGGCCACCTCAGCGCACTCTGGATGGGTTTTGCTTCAAGGAAAAGGGCAAGAAGGATAAAAAAAAAAAGGGGGGAAAAACCCAAGCAAGCAGGCAGAGCTTTTATTTCAGAATTTGTGGGGGAAATCAGCAAGTTCATCCATGGAAAAGCAAACAGGCTCCGTGCTCATCGGCGGCACGGAGCTCTGTTTTGAAAGCTTGTGTTTACACAGCGTATTTCTGATCGCAGCCTGTGTCTGCAGGTGTAATCCAGCTGCCTTTGTTGGTGTTTCAGGTTTATGGCCCAGCTCTGAAGGAGAAGGTTGTTTGCTGTTAAAGCACTGAGCTTTTCTTCTTGGCAGGGGGAATCAGGTGCTTCAGGGAGCAGGGATGGTGAAGGAAGGGTCTTGCTTCCAGGAAGCACTCTTCCATGGCCCATGTAACTACTGAAACTGGGCTTTGCTGATGCATAATCCTTATGGCAGGCTGGAGGAGCAGAGGGCTGTCATGCCAGAGGGGCATGGGGATGCTCAGAGGCAGTGCTTGAGGAGACACCCACCTCAGCCGTGTTTACAGGGACTGATGTGAGATACCTTTGCTTAGGCACCTCTGTGCATCGGGGTATTTTTCCCCCATCCAGATTTGATTGTCAAAAGGGACACAAACCCAGGGGAAGGGCTCCCCACTGCTCTCCATGCCTCTGACCTTGCTCCTTGCATGTAGTGACTTCCCTTGCTTTGCTGGTGCAGAGCTGTGATCCCGGTGGAACTCGGTGTGGCTGGATGCTGGGCAGGGATGCAGCCCTGGAGGCATACATCCCCCGCCTTCTCTTAAGTGGAAATCATGACTTCATGGTGGTTCTTGTGGTCAGATGTCAGGAGATGCCAAAGAGAGCTCAGTATCCAGCAGCGATTTTCTCATTTGGATTGCTGAGATGGAAAAGAGAGCACTAGGAGCCAGGCTCCAGCGCTGCCGGAGTCCTGTCATGCTCACTTGGGACCCAGCTCTCTCCTCACCAATCTCTTCATCACTCTCAGAGCAACTGGAAGAGCTCACTAAGGCCTTTCACTGCTCTACAGAATGTCAGGTCTCTGGCCATTGTTGGCAGGCTTCCCCAAAGGGCACGATCTTCTGCTGTCATCATCTTTCAGCTTGCTTTTGGTGGTGGTTTTTAGGAGAAAATGCCCTGGGAAGTGTCCTCCACCACTCACTCGTTATTATTGCTTTGTACTCAGCATTGGTGAGGCTGCACCTCGAGTGCTGGGTCCAGTTCTGGGCTCCTCACCATAAGAAGGACATTGAGGTCCTGGAGTGAGTCCAGAGAAGGGCAACCAGGCTGGGGAAGGGGCTGGAGGGCAAATCCTCTGAGGAGCAGCTGAGGGAGCTGTGGGTGTTGAGCCTGGAGAAGAGGAGGCTGAGGGGAGACCTTCTCCCCACCTCCCCTGCCCTGCTAGGAGGGTGCAGAGAGGTGGGGGATGGTCTCTCCAGCCAGGTAAGTGATAGGATGAAGGGGAATGGCTGTTGAGTCACTGGTCCCCATCCAGTGAGATAACTGGTGTGGTGGTTCGCAGAGCTGTAGTCTGGTGTGTCTGTATCCCTGAAAACACATAGCTTGACCTCAGGGGAAGAGCAGTGAGTGCACCCTGTGCAGCTCCCACACCATCCTCCACCTCAACCTCCCCCATCCCCTGAGGATGCGCTGCTGAAATCCATTCCGGCTGAGGAGCGCTACCAGGATCCAAACCATCTGTGGTCACTGAAAATCCCACGGTGGGGTTTTTGGGAGGATGCAGAAGTGTCTCTGCTGATGCCTTGGCTGGAGTTCAGCACCGGTAATTAATTTTTCCTTCCTGAGCTCCCCTCACAGCTCTGTTGGAGGAGCTGCTTCCTTCCCCTCCAGCCCCAAACCCCCACCTCCCTGAGCTGGGAAACTTCTGCTTGCACTTCCAAATAAACCCATCCCTCTGGTTTCCTCCCAGTACGAGTGCTGGGAGCACTGGTGGAACAGCCCCTGTTCGTGTGGGTTTCACCCCCCTCTCAGAATGCTCTTTGGGGATGGATTCCCCTCAGCAAAGCACACCGAAATCCTGGGGTGAAAGGTGCTGTAAGCTAACGAAGCATGGCCAGTAATGAAGCACACTTGGTAACTGCAACAGTCTTCTGAGGCTGGTTTGTTCTGCGTGGCACATCCTTCCTTCCCACAGCCATCAGCTTCGTTCCATGGATGGATCCATATGTTTTATTGTCAGTTTATGCAAGGTCCCTGAGCAGCTGTGGCCGACCAGGTATGTGTCTTTCTTGCCCTGTCAGCCAAGCTGCCTAATTATTTTCTGTTTGCCTTTTGGGCACAATTTCTGCCCACTGCTGCTTGCCATCTGCCTGGGGAGAGATCCAGGCTGGGCGACAATGGTGGCTTTTTTCTTCCTAGGGAGGAGTGATGGTCATTCCCATTAGTGGGACGTTGTCCTGGCAGAAGCCACAGTAGTTTCACTAATACCATTGTTAGCAGTGGTGACAGAACAGGCTGCCCAGAGAGGGGGTGGATGCCCCATCCCTGGGGGTGTTCAAGGCCAGGTTGGATGGGGCCCTGGGCAGCCTTGTGTAGATCCAGGCCTGGAGTTGGTGTCCCTGCCTGTGGCAGGGGGTTGGAGCTCTGTGATCCTTGGGGTCCCTTCCAACCCAGACCAGTCTGGGATTCTATGATTCTATGTTGGAAGGAAGGGGACATGAGGAGGAACGGGACGTCGGGAGGAGGGCTACATCAGGAGGAAGGGGACATTGGGAGGAAGGGGACATTGCTGTGCACCTTCCTTTATCTCATGTGGTCCAGCAGCAGCAGCAGGTTCATGGTGTCTGCTTTCTCTGCATGCGTATGAGCACTAAAGGGTGCTGCAGGTTGAAGCACCCCAGGTGTTACAGCGGGGATGGGAGGGTATGTACATCAGGAGTATACCAGGAGTACGTCAGGAGCTCTGTAGCTCCATGTGGTACCAGCATCATCTTGGCTCCCAGAAAAGCAAGCTCAGTCACTGGAACTTTGCAGCAGGGCTGCATCCAGCCCTTCCCACTGGTTTCAGCAGCTTTGGAGCAGGACCTGGTAGAGCCCTGGAAGTGGAGGCAGAGTACTGGGACACCACTTACCTATGCTTTTCTTAGCCCTGGCAGCTGTGTGAGTCTCTTGCTTTCATAAGTACCAGCAGATTCGTAAACAAAGTCAAGGGAAAATATCTAAAATCAGCAAGGTCAGAGGCTCACATGCTGGGTGACCGAGCAGGAATTCAGGGCTGATGGGATGAAGATAAAAAGAGCCATAAAACTTCTGTTCCTCGACTGCTACCAGAATATTAGATTGGTTTTCTTCTTTTTGAGAATTAAAATGCAGCAAAGCCCCAGCAAATCTATCCAGCATCCCCATCAGTCAGTCATCAACACCTAGGAAATTCCATGTGCCTCCACCTGGTCCTTCAAGGCCACAACAGCATCTTCATCCCCCACAAGAACGATTCTGCCACACTGACACAGAATCATAGGGGTTGGAAGGGACCTCAAGAGATCATTGAGTTCAACCCCCCTGCCAAAGCTGGGTCCCAAAATACGGTGCCTACAGTAACAGCCCACTTAAAGTGTCCCCTGATTGCAGTTTAATTGGTCATTAGCAGCTGGAATAGACTGCTTTCTTATGGGTTATGGTTGAAATAATTACCTGACATTCTGAGCCATTAAAAACCAGTTAATGAGTAGAGGGGGAGAAGGTGCTGAGCTGGACACAGGCATTGTGCTGGCTGGGGGGATGGTTCCTGTCTCTGAACCAGGCTGAGGTTTGTTGCCTGTGGGATCTGAAGTAATTTCAGCCTGAGGTAAGCTAGGGAAATCATGAAAAAATTAATCTGGTAGAAGTTTGACAACAAGACTGGCTACTGTGTCAGTTCCCAAAAGTTCATTTCATGATGTTTTACTCTCTGTATGCTGAGTTGTCTTTTTTTTTAATTATTTCTTAATGGAGCTAATTAGAGGCTCTGTGATTTCCAGAACAGCATCATGCTCCAGGAGCGCTGGCTGAGATGCCATGCTCACTCATAAATCTTGACATATTCTGTATGCTTCCCATAACAACGATGTGTGAGCTTTAGATGTGGTAAGAGGCTGGAGTGGTTCAAGGGTGAAACGCAGATGAACATTTCTCTATCAGGAGAAATGCACTGATGGTCTTGGAGCATCCCTGTTGGCCCATGCCTTTGGCTTTGGGTGTTGATGTGTTGTGTTGGAAGAACTTATTTATGGTAGGTCAAGGATGGGCAGGGTCCATGACAGAGAAGGATTAAAACAGGTAAGGTGGGAAGGTGCCTGCTGGTATCTAGTGAACCCTGGGTTTCCTCTGCTTGGGTGTGTGGTGTCCAGCTCAGAGATGTGAAGAGAGGCTAGGAAAGCTGGGCTTGTTCAGCCTGGAGAAGAGAAGGCTGTGGGGGGACCTCATTGCAGCCTGCCAGTCCCTGAAGGGAGCAGAGGAACAGGAGGGGAATCAGCTTGTTAAAAGGGCAGACAATGGCAGGACAAGGGGGATGGAGTGAAGCTGAAGGAGGGAAGGGTTAGATTAGATATTAGGGGGAAGTTTTTTACAGAAAGAGTGGTGAGGGGCTGGAACAGGCTGCCCAGAGAGGGGGTGGGTGCCCGGTGTCTGGGGGTGTTCAAGGCCAGGTTGGATGGGGCCCTGGGCAACCTTGTGTAGCTCCAGACCTGAGGTTGGTGTCCCTGCCTGTGGCAGGGGGTTGGAGCTCTGTGATCCTTGGGGTCCCTCCCAACCCATGCCATTCCATGATTCTGTGTGTAAGACTTGGGCAAGGCAGGCGTCCTTGCGTAGGGAGTACCTGTTGTGGAGCATCCCTCACTTGATGGTGAGTTTTGTCACTCAGATGGCTGCCACTGGGTTTGGATTAAGCACCTGTGGTCCCATTGCACTGGTAAGCGTTCCCCATCACTGTGGTGCTTTGCCCTGCCCCTGAGTTCTGTCCTCCTCCCCGCAGTGCTCCATGCCCGCCTGCGTCACCGCGTTCCACGTCACCTGCGCCTTCGACCACAACCTCGACATGCGGACTATTCTAGCAGACAACGACGAAGTGAAGTTCAAGTCCTTCTGCCTGGAGCACAGCACCGGTGCCACCAAGCTGCCCGAGGAGGCACGGACAGAGCCCGACCAAGCCCAGCTGGACTTGGAGAAGGTCACGCTGCGGAAGCAGAAGCTCCAGCAGCTGGAGGAGGACTTCTATGAACTCGTGAAGCCTTCAGAGGTGGCGGAGAACCTCGACCTAAGCGAATCGCTGGTGGATTTTGTCTACCAGTACTGGAAGCTGAAGAGGAAAGCAAATTCCAACAAGCCGCTGCTGACACCAAAAACTGATGAGGTGGACAACTTGGCCCAGCAAGAACAGGATGTTCTCTACCGACGCTTAAAGCTCTTCATGCACCTCAGGCAAGACCTGGAGAGGGTGAGTACAGCTTTTCCTTAGCTTTTACTCCACCAGCACTGTCTCAGTGTGTGCTGGCGCCTACAGACAGCACGAGCCCCATCCCCCCCTTGGCTCAGTTTGACTCCCCACCCAGTTGTGTCCCTTCATCTCCAGCACGATTCAGTGCTCAGCGTGTGTCATTCACCAGTGAAGTAAGTTAACAGCGGTCTCAGCTGGGGGCTGGGAGGAGAGAATGTCTGCAGGGAGAGGTGCCTTGGTGGGGCCAGGTGCCTGGGAGGCAGATGATGCTGCAGCTTAATATCCACGAGATCTTAATAGTCTTCAGGCCACAGAACTGTCCGGTGCTGCCCCTCAGATGCTCTCCAGCAGCAAGGCTCAGGAGCGACTCATTATTTACTCACATTAAACATCAAAGGCAGGAGGATGGCAGGAGTGAGCAGCAGGGCCGGGGGGACCCAGCGTTCCCTGCCCTGCTGCAGCTGAAAGTGGGTCTGGTCCTCAGGGAGCCACTGAGGCAGAGCCGTGCCTGGAGGATGCAGCCAGAGGATGCAGGCACCAGGCACCCACAATACAGGGCATCCTTGCATGGGAGGGGAAGCAGCTGCCTCCAGAGCAGGGTTTTTTTGGGGAGAACAAATGTTGGTGGAGCAGCAGTACCAAAGTGATGCTGGAGTCCCCCAGGGCTGTGCCTGCAGCTGCACTGTGCTGCCTGCCTGTGGGTTCGACTGTCATGGTTGCATGGGGGGAGGGAGCAGGGATGGGGCAAGCTGGAGATGAGGAGGAGTGTTGAAGGTGGGGGAAGAGGCTAGGGAGAAGTGCCAGGTGGACATGGGCACAGCGTGGGGGACAGGCAGGGCTGCCAGTCTGGCAGGCAGGGGCCAAGCTCCCATTCCTCCTGTGCTTAAAACCTAAGTCCTGCCTGGTCCCCTCTCTCCTGCTCCTGCCAGGTGGGTAAATCCATGGCCCCTCCTGACAGCCCACCCAGGGTGCAGAAGGCACGGAAGGGCTCAGGATGTCACTGGGAACAGGCAGGGAAGGAGGAAAGCAGAGAAATAACATTGCTTTGACCTGGTGCCCTGAGCTGGGGAGCAGGCAGAGGATGCTGCTGGGGACATGCTGTTCCCTGAGAGGTGAAGGTGATGCTGCCCCTGCTTATCCCTGAACCCCCTCTCCAGGTTTCTGTGGGTCCGTGGCACCGTTTAGCCCCTGGGGAGAAAGGCAGTGTGGGTGAGCAGGGTGTTTGTGTACAGATGGGTTTTGGCTCTGGACCAGCCTGTCCTGGGCCCTCACTGCACTTCCCTGGGCGGGTCTTGGACCCTGAGCCCCTACTCCTGTGTAAAAGCAATGAGATTTCAAGGTACTGGTCTCTTGTCTGTGGCTGAATTGTCCCCTATGTCTGTAGCTCTGCCTTTACTGCACTGTGTTTCCATCCCTTTCTTGGGCTGGTGCCACCACTGATGGGTCTCCAGCACCAAGCAGTAGGCAACAGGCTGCAGCTGGTAGATCTGAGGGCCACAAGTTCAGTTCACTTTACCCCCACCTCCCACTTCATCTGCTTCTCTATATTGTAAATCTAAACCAGGCTGCTCCACCTCCCTCTGCTTCCACTTGCTCCCAGCTTGACTCTTCTGGCTGCAGTGACCCACCGTGCATCCCTGTGCATCCCAAGGTACAGCACTTTGCCCCAGGAGCTGCCCAAATTCAAAGATGCCACAAGGCAGCTCCTGCTTTGGTTTCTTCATGTCAAAACTACAGGGTTTTTACCAGATTTCTCATTTTCCAGGGTTGTTTCCAGGCTTCACGGGGTCACTTCCCCTTGGCATTCAGCCTCTGCTTAGCAACTCCCTGCCAGGTTTGGCTGCCTGGCCCTGGAAGAGCTGTTTGTTTGCTCTTCTTCTAAGAGGGGGAACAATAAACACTGTCTGGATCAAAGTCCAGTGCTCAGGCAGGTGACACAGGTTTAAATCCCATTGCTGCATCCTGGGGATCTGATCCCCCCTGTCACAGCTGCCCCGTTTCACTTGCAGATAGTGAAGGTTGGGAGAAGAGCAGCTGGCTGGGGTGGCTTGCAGAAGGTGTCCCTGGGGCATCATGTTGCTGTTAAGTGTTTTCAGCAATTAACCTGTCGGGAATGGTTGGGATTTGGGGGCTGATAACGGCATCTGGATCCAAGAGGTGGGGAGGCAGAAGCAGCAGGGCAGATCTGGGGACCCAGTACAAGAGAGATGTGGGACTATTGGAGAGGGGTCTTAGGAGCCATGGAGATGATCCAAGGGCTGGAGCACTTTCCCTACAGAAAGAGGCTGAGGGAGCTGGGCTGGTTCAGCCTGGAGAAGAGAAGGCTGTGGGGGGACCTCATTGCAGCCTGCCAGTCCCTGAAGGGAGCAGAGAAACAGGAGGGGAATCAGCTTGTTAATGGGCAGAGACTGGCAGGAAAAGGGGGATGGAGTGAAGCTGAAGGAAGGAAGGTTTAGATTGGCTATTAGGGGGAAGTTTTTTACAGAGAGAGTGGTGAGGGGCTGGAACAGGCTGCCCAGAGAGGTGGTGGGTGCCCCATCCCTAGAGGATGTTCAGGGCCAGGTTGGCTGGGGCCCTGGGCAACCTTGTGTAGCTCCAGACCTGAGGTTGGTGTCCCTGCCTGTGGCAGGGGGTTGGAGCTCTGTGATCCTTGGGGGGTCCCTTCTAACCCATGCCATTCTATGATTCTATGATGTGATGACAGCCAGGATGACAGTGACAGCCAGGATGACAGCATTTCCCTCTCTCATCTCTCAACCACTGCTGTCTCTGCGCTTTGCAGTGTCAGCAAATTAAAGCTCTTGCTTCAGAATCCTAACACAATGCCCCCCCCCCCTTTTCTTTTTGGCCTCTTTTAACCCTCTTCACCTTGTAGGGTTTCTTTCCCAAGGGCTGGTTGTTTAAGTTCAGCTTTAACAGCAAGCACCTTTCCAGGCTTCCATACCAGCACCTAAGCTTGGCTTAGAGAAGCAGTGCTGTGCAGTGTTCAGCTGTGTAAGTGTGTGTAAATACCAGCAGTCTCTAAGCAGCACACAAGTAGTGATTTCTTCCAGGAATATCGAATCATAGAGGAGAGATGCCACTAAACACTCTGGGATGCAGGTTGCCAGAGGCAGTTGTTTTCTTTATAAAGAAATTCCAGTCTGATAGTTTCTCCAATCCAGAACAAACCAAACCAGTAGATAATGTAGTAAAATACCCAGCAAATAACTCACTGCATTTATTTTTATTTATTTGGTTTGGGTTTTAATTCATTTTCAGCTGAGGGATTCATCAGGAAAAAAGGGGAGCCTTTTCTCCTGTATTCCCAAGTGTTTCCAAACTGTCCTTAGGTAAGGACAGAGGATGGCCACAGTCACCTACTGCCTTCACAGCCTTTGGTGGCAGGCATTCAGTGAGCGTGGGATGAGGCCCTGGCTTGCTGTGTCTCTCTGAGAGGCAGAACGACCATGTAGGGACAGTCCCCAGAGGCTGGAAATACCCCAACCTTCCTCTGCAGAGATGGTTTTGAGGATGAGGAGGGGGAGAAGCTGGAGACATCAGGGTCACACGTGAGTGTGGACCTACCCACCGATGTTACTGCTTGTGTCTGGCGTTGGGGCCAGCCCCTCCTTACCTTGCTACAGGCAGTTTTGCCTCTCTCAGAGCATCAGGAAGCTGAGCAAACGCTGTCAAAGCCTGGTAGCTGCCAGGAGCAGCCGAAAGCCTCTGTTGCCTCCGAAAGCCGCGCTGCCTGCTGCAGCCATGGTGACAGAGCCGGGCTCTCCAGCCTCCCTCACAGCACAGCACTGAAACCCATCCCCAGGCAGATGCCAGTGGGTATCACACAGCAGCTTTGTCATTTTATCAGCCCCCCCCGAGGTGCTGAGCAGTGTATAACCCCTGCTGCAGCACCTTGCACGAGCCAGGGGGGTGTTTTATTGGCATTTAGGGGCTTGTTTAATAAAATTTCTTGTACTAGGACGGAATGCACCAGAGATTTGCAGGTAGGAAGCATGAGTAACCCTGCAGAGGGGAGGATGCTGCCCAGATCTGGGGTGGGGGACCCACACGGTGCGTGGCCAGCACCACCCATGTGTTTTTGCTGTATTTTTCTCTCCTCTGTCCTGGCGTTTGCTTTAGGGTGACACGCAGTTTTGTAAGGCTCTGGCATTGAACACCCAGCATGATCTGTGTGGGTAAGATCACAGAACGATTTCCCTGTCTCTCCTGGCTCTGTTCCTGTGCTGTGGGTCTCGGTTGCTGCCTATGAACAGCAGAGTTAAAGGATGTGCTGCAACAAGTGCTGGAAGTTAATCCTGACTAATCAGAGCAGATTAGTGTTGAGCTCTGCCCCGTTTGACTCCCTGCTGTGTCACTCAGGTTGAATTTGTGCCCTCAAAAGCTCTGATGCCGAAGTGCAGAAGAAGTTAAAGGTGAACTTGCTTACTGTTTAAGTTTGGAAGAGGACAGAAGAGGGACAGACTCCCCTACGTGCATCACCCTACACGGACCCCTGCGTGGGGAGGGCTTTGGACCCTGGGCTGCCCCAGCCCCTTAGGTAGGACAGGACATTCCTACCCAGGAGCTGCCCTGAGCACTGGGAGAGGTGGTGGCTGAGCTGCCCCTTGTGCCGCAGCAGAGGCTGGTGGAGCTGTGGTTGGGCTTTCCAAGGCACCTGCTCAGGTTTGGGGTGGATGCTCCAGGCACCTTGGCAGGTATCCATGGGGCTTTGTGGGAAGACTCAGTGCTGCAAGAGACTGTTGGGACCCACAGAGCCATGTCCCTGGAGATACTGTGCTGCTGTATGGCTTCTGTGTGGCTGGTGCATGTGCCAAAGAAGGCAGCCAGCCCTCCTTGCTGACCACCCCCCCCCACCATGGGATCCTGGCTGTCAGAACCACAACAGAGATGTGGAGCTCTGTATCATTCCCTGCCTGGTTTTTCCTGTACATATTGTGCAGTTTGGATCAAGGGCCCTTGCCTCTAGTCCTGGCACAGCTAAAGTGCCCTCCTAGGAGTTTTGGTGATGGTGAGATGAAGAGGGCTGAATCCCAGAGAGTGGGGATTTCCCTGTGCAGCAAAAGCACCCACACAGGTTGAAGGGACCTGCTTTGACCCTGCCTAAACCAGACACTGTTTCCTGTGTTTCTGTAGGTTAGAAATCTCTGTTACATGGTGACGAGACGGGAGAAGATGAAACACACCATTTGCAAACTCCAGGAGCAGATCTTCCATCTCCAGATGAAGCTTATTGAGAAGGATCTTTACCCAGGTCAGTACCGCAGACCAGAACTCGTTCTCACAGATGCTGTCCCTGCCATCCTCTGAAGCCAAAGACCAGTGCCCAAGCCTCAGCCCCCACCCCAGGGAAGCCAGAGCTGCTCCCTCTGTGCAGTGTTCTTTAAGCACAGCTCCTCTGGTTTTGCTCAGAAACACACAGTAAAGCCATACCCTCCATGACTGGAGTGTCAGAGCTCCTTGTTTTCACATATCCCTCTCCATCCTCCCTCCTCTCTGCAGGAATCAGTCAGGAAGATCAAAACATGTGGTTAGGTGGGGATGCTGAGGCAGCCTTTCGGTGGCTTTGGTGAAGATGGAGCTGTTTGGGAGGAGATGGCAAATTCCAGGCACGGGGCTGCTGATGCTGGGGATGGTCCAGGGCAGCTAGCTCCCTAGCAGCTGGCTCACGTTTGGGAGTCTTTGCAGATGCCTCTGGCTCTGCCAGGAATCAGTGGTTGAGCTACAAAGGGAATGTCTGCTACCCCTAAAGCCCAGTTTCTCCAGCTCTGCCTGGTGCAGTTCTCTGCTCCACATCCCCATTAGTGGGGAGCATCACGCTCACCGCATGCAAACCCTCTGGCTCCTTTTATTAAGAACTGAAATAAAGTTGGTTTCCTTCTGTCCTATTTTTTTTTGCAAGTGGGGCTGGAGCCCAGAGCTCCTGCTCCCTCCTCCTTCCCCTTTGGTGGCAGAGCAGACCAGACCCCGTGGCTGCAGAACAGTTTTTCCAGCAGCAGCATCTGGTGCTTTGGCAGGCTGTTGGGACGGTTGTTGTGTTTGTGGCTTTGGAGTTGTGTTTGAAGCCATCACGTGGTGGGGTTCCTTCAGGAACTGCCTGGGCTGAGCTTTCCTTGACAAAAGTTTCCTTTGACTGAAGTTTTGGAGGCTGAGACATGTGGAGGTTGGGGTGGTTGTGACTCAGAGGCTGTGCAGATCGCTCTCGATTGCTGGAGGCGGATGTCTGCGTGGGGCTGGGGTGCCTGGGTCCCCAAGGTGTGCTCTGGGGAGATGTAGGTCCTGTAAATCTCTGTCCCCCTGACCCAGGTTGGTGACACTGTGTGCTGCATCATACATCCTTGCTGTGGGTCCCCAGCCTGGGCACACACAGAAAAGTGTTCCTGATTGTTCCCTATGTTGGGAGACCCTGCGCTGCACATCCCAGGAGCCAATCCCTGTCCCCCAGGGGTTCGGTTCTGGGCTGTGCTCCCAGCAGTGGTGCTGCTGGCTGGGAGGTGAGCTGGGAGGTCCAGCTCAGGAATAATGGGTGGATAAATGACCAGAGCAACCAACTGGGACCCAGATGGCAGTTGCCATGCGGTGTCACTGCCAGGCTCTGTGGGAACAGAGCAGGAATCATCCAGGGAGTGCTGTTTTGTGGTGGGGTCGCAGGGGACTTGTGATGCTCTTCAGTTTGGCTGGTTGAGCCTGGTTTAGGATTTGCAGCTCTCGGAAGGAGACGGGAGCAGGGTGGTTTGCCAGAAAGGCTTTTGGAGCTCAGCTCCCTTGCAAATGGGGTGTTAGAGGTCTGGAAATGCCCCTGGGAACCTGCGTTCCCCAAAATGCCTTGGGGACTCTGACCTCCAGTGCATGCCTGACCCTCTCTAAGGCAGCGGTCGGGCAGGAGCCAGCAGCAAATCCTGTGAGGAAAAGGGGGGGTGCTGGCGGGTGCAGATAAGCCAGGACCCCCCCCCCGGCAGGGTGGGGATGCTGGCCAGTGAGGGGGAGCCATGGCAGGGCTCTGCTGTTGGCATTTTGGAGCTGTCTGCCCCATGGAGTGCTGGTGCTGTGCAGCTGCCCTTCCTGGTGTTGTCACACTCGTACTCAGAGAACAGCACGACTGCTGTTGCTGTGATGTTTGTTCTGCCCAAGGGAGAGTGAGTGCTGAGGGACAGACCCGTGGTGAGAGGCTGGGGGTCGCTTCCTACACTGTGGTCCCGATGTTCTTCTCTCCTGCCCCAAATGGTTGGTGTTTGCCAATCCAGTTTCTGCTCTGAACCGGTGGAGCAGAGCTGGGTGTCTCTCATGGGATGAGCCTGAGCAGAGGCTGCTGCCCCCTGGGATGCAGCTCCCAGGAATGGACCCAGGATTTGGTCCTGGGATCTCTGGGTGGTTTGGGTACCTGGGTCCTTCCCAAGCCAGGGGGATATTAGGGACCCAGGTGCCTTTCAGCATCGGCACATAGGGTCTCCCCAGGTCAGGAGGAGTTGCCTTGCTGGGAGGCAGCATCAGGCCATAAGTTGTGATCCCAAGTGTGGGAGGAGAGGACAGCTGGGTTAACTGTGACGGTTGAGGTCCAGGTAGGAGCACAGCATCAGTACACAGCCCTCGTGCTGATCTCCAGGGCTGTCTGTGTGGAGGATGTCAGGGAAGGGCTCAGCCCCTGGCCACGCTTCCCATGGGAGCTGCACAGCCCTGCCTCATGTGTGGCTTTGCATAGCAGAGCCACAGAAAGCGGTTTCGTGCCTACCTGCTGCTTCAGCTCCTAATGTCCCATCCCAGTCCCACCTTGAACACACACCATTACAGACCCTGGTCCTTACCACATGCTCCCAGTCCCTGTGCGCTCGCTCAGTGTCCTTAGTGCCTGTTAGAGCTGAAGATGCTCACACCCAGTGGGACCAAAGCTATGGATAACTCTCTGCTGCATTTTGCATCATTGCAAAGCAGTAACTGGTTTGAAAGCAGGGGGACCGATCCTGCAGCATCATCCCCTTAGCACAGCTCCTGAGCAGCCTGCCCTGCATGCCTGGGGTTTCTTGGTGAAAGGAAAAAAACTAAAATCAGCATTATTTTGCCTGGATGAGGATGGTTTTTAACTACTGCTACAGTAGTTATCAACCAAAATCTGTTGGGTTTATTCCAAAGATGGTTTTGGCACCAAGGTGGGTTTTTTTTTGGAATGGCTCCCACATAAAGCTGAGAAGTGGAGGGGTTTCTTTTCCCCACTGACAAGTGATGGGTTAAGGAGGAGGTTTTGAATAAAATCAAGTGAGAGCTGCGTGTGTAAAGTGAAGCCACCTCTCTCCCCTGTGTTTTTTCTTGCATGGAGTGGAAAGGAAAACCTGTCTGGCTTTGGGTTGTTTTGACAGGTTCCTCTTCATAAAGCAACACTCAGGTTTCTCCTCAGCCCCATCCTGCTGTTCAGACAAAGGCTGATTCTTGTTTTGTAAGCAAAGTGCAAACCGTGTCTGTGTCTCTGCTGTCTTGGGGGTTGGACTCAATGCTTTCTGGAGGTCCCTTCCAACCCCTCCAATTCTGGGATTTGTTGGGAACATTGCAAATTCCACTTTTGCTTTTGCTTTTCTTTCTTTCAGCAGGTCCTTTGGGCAGGAGGGGTTCCTGGTTTGGCAGGCTCAGGGCTGTAAATCCTCTGTCACTCCAGACTCAGGCTGGGGTGATGCCCCTACTCACCCAGGACATTTCCCTGGGTGCAGCAGAGGTTACTCCCCTGACCCATCCTGCCTGCAGCCTCTCTGCTGTCTTGTCTTTTAAAATCACTGCTCCCACAGCTGCAGGCTGAACCTATGGGCCAGGCTCTGAAGAACTGCCTGCCTCACGTCTGCATCCATCAGCCTCTCAGCATTTCAGGGCAATATCCTTCCCCCCCTGCAAAAATAAAGAGGAGTTTTAGCATTCAAGACGGTTTTGCCACGGGGAAGTCATGTTTGACTAATCTAACAGCCTTTTCTAAGGTGGATGGATGATGCAGTAGATGTGGTCTGCCCTGACCTCAGAAAAGCATTTGACACCGTCTCCCACAGCATCCTCGTGGCTACACTGAGGAAGTGTGGTCTGGAAGGTTTGAGTGGTGAGGTGGATTAAGAGCTGGTTGAGTGAGTTTTGATCAGTGGGACAGAGTCTAACTGGAGGCCTGTATCTGGTGGGGTCCCTCCAGAGTCACTGGGACCTGTGCTATCCAGTATATTCATTGATGAGCTGGATGGGGGAATTGAGTGTTCAGTTGGCAAGTTGGCTGATGACACAACCCTGGGAGGGGTGGCTGCCACCCCAGAAGGCTGTGCTGCCATTCAGCAAGGCTTAGACAGGCTGGAGAGTTGGGCAGGGAGAAGCTCCATGAGATCTAAAAGGCAAGGGTAGGGTCTAGCATCTAGGGAAGAACAACCCCAGGTACCCGTATAGGTTGGGGACTGACCTGTTGGAGAGCAGTGTAGGGGAGAGGGACCTGGGGGTTCTGGGGGATGACTGTGACCAGCAATGTGCCCTCATGCCTAAGAAGGCTGATGGCATCCTGGGGTGTATGAGAAGGGGGGTAGTTAGTAGGTCAAGAGAGGTCCTGCTCCCCCTCTGCTCTGCCCTGGTGAGACCACACCTGGAATGTTGTGTCCAGCTCTGGGCTCCTCAGTTCAAGAAGGACACAGAACTCCTTTGAAAGAGCCCAGTGCAGGGACACCAAGGTGATGGAGTGGAACACCTTCCTGATGAGGACAGGCTGAGGGAGCTGTGACTCTTCAGCCTGGGGAAGAGGAGACTGAGGGGTGACCTTCTTAATGTTTATACACATGTAAAGGGTGAGAGTCAGGAGGCTGGAGCCAGGCTCTGCTCAGGGATGGCAGCGACAGGACAAGGGGCAGTGGGTACCAGCTGGAGCAGAGGAAGCTCCATGGGAATGTAAGGAGGAACTTTCTCCCTGTGAGGGTGGCAGAGCCCTGGGACAGGCTGCCCAGAGAGGTTGGGGAGTCTCCTTCTCTGGAGACATTCAAACCTGCCTGGATGTGTTCCTGTGGGATTTAGTCTGGGTGATCCTGCTCTGGCAGGGGGTGGGACTAGATGGGATTTCAAGGTCCCTTCCAGCTCCCTAACACTCTGTGAATCTGTGACTTCTTTGGGAGAATGACCTAACAGAGTAAGTTAAAGCTGTTGGGAGTATTTCACTTGGCAATGTGAGTTGTAATTTTATAGGGTATTTGTCCTGTTTGCCCAAGAGGAATAAATCCAGTATAAGTTCAAAGTCGTTTAGGAAATATTGATTTTTAGCTGAATGTCTGCATAGCCCAGAGTTATACCCCTGGCTTTCCATAGGCAGTGCTGGTCAGCTTTCCTACTCCATTTACTTATGTTCAATACTCTGCTTAAGTTTATAGCTTTGAGAGGGGGGCAGTTCACCCCTGCAGTGTGTGAGTGCAAGCAGTTACTGTCACCAGAAGGTCAAATCAAAGCAAGGGCTGCTTTCAACCACTGCTGCTCCCATTGCTGTCAAACTGGCTTTGCAGCTGAATCCCTCCCAGAGATGCTCTTGTTGGTGATGGGTGACATGCCAGTGGGTTTGGAGGTCCCTGTGTCTCCCAGAACGTGTCTGGGCAGGGTTTGTGGTTAATCCCTTCTGCTGCTCTCACAGGTCCTCCCCCCAAAGTGCTGGTCCAGAAGAACACTACCTGAAGGGAGCATTCAAACAGGGAGGAATCAGCCTGTTAAAAGGGTAGACAATGGCAGGACAAGGGGGATGGATTAAAGCTGAAGGAGTGAAGGGTTAGATTGGGTATTAGGGGGAAGTTTTTTACAGAGAGAGTGGTGAGAGGCTGGAACAGGCTGCCCAGAGAGGGGGTGGGTGCCCCGTCCCTGGGGGTGTTCAAGGTTGGATGGGGCCCTGGGCAACCTTGTGTAGCTCCAGGCCTGAGGTTGGTGTCCCTGCCTGTGGCAGGGGATTGGAGCTCTGTGATCCTTGGGGTCCCTTCCAACCCATGCCAGTCTGTGATTCTATGAAAAAAAGGCATGGCTATGATTCTATGACATGTTGGTTGTTGTAGGGTCTCCAGTGAGCTCCCTGCTTTCGGTGGGACTGTTGCTGCAGCCCTGTTATGTTCACAGCCAAGGTCTAAACCTCTTTTTTATATAACCTTCAGGATTCAGATTTCCTGAAGGTACAGAGACTTCAGCCCTGCAGCTGGCCAATAAGTGGCCAGTGTTTTCCCTTTGGTGTGGAGGTGTTTGCAGCTCTGGTCCAGGTCACCACTGCAGGGTTGTGCCCCAGGGAATCTGGCTCAATGCAGGATCCCCAGTGCCTCCTCTCACATGGAGTTTTCCTTTTTTTCTAAAAAATGCCAGAACAAACTGGGAAGAAGACAAAGGGTAAGAAAAGTGACCCAAGAAGGAAAGGAAGAGATGGTAGAAAAAATAGTCCTGAGAAGAAAGAGAAAAGGAAATCAGTCAACGAAACTGTGTTGGGACAACTGGGTAAGTCTGATTTTATGGGTGCAGAGTTGACCCATGGTGCTGGAGGCTCCTTGTTTCGAGGAGCAGGGTTGAGAGTCCCAGCTCCTGATCCCTCCTGCACGTGGAGTTACACCAGAGAGCCTCTTCCATCTCTCCCATGTGAGAATCACTGAGGTCCTATGGGAGGGACCACACCAGAGACATGATCCCCAGCAGGGCAGGGTTTGTGTCTGGATTGGGAGAACATGTTACAAAGCCTGAAGAGTGATTTCACTTTCCAGTGATAAAATCAGACTTACTCACCCCACAACAGGGCTAATCCCCACGTACCAATGGCAAGTGCAGCCCACAGGCTGTCTGTTTTCATGGCATGTACTGTCCAGGACCGTGTGGTCGTGCCAGTGGTCCAGGAGCATCCAGGAGGCAGGCACAAAGCATGGCTGGTCTCTTGAATTTGCTTGTGGGGCAAGGGGATGCAGGCTGGCACTGCTGATGCTTCACCTACCTCTGGCTCTTCTCCATCAGCTGCAACCTGCAGCAGATGAAGCTTGAGGGAACAGGGAGGGTGTAAGCCAGAGCAACAAGGTCTTTTTTGGCAATATCCTTGACAGCTGCACATGGGTTTTGCATGGAACTTGGGTTTTGGTCTTCCTGTGATGCTCTCTCCTCTGCCAGCATGCAGGGCAGGAGGTGATGAGTTCACACGTGCTCAGCTGCGCCATGTGTGCACAGGGAGTGCACCGGTCTTGTGGGGGTTTTGGATGGGCTGAGGGTGCTATAAAACCCTCCTGGGGGTACAGAGAATTTCTGTGGGATGTCTGGGGACGTGGTCCCCCCTGCCTTGCTTTTCTTTGCCCACTGCTGGCCCTGACTCTGCTGCTTTCTGTTCATCTCAAAGCCGTTGGGCTTTGGGCAGAGGCCCCTTCAGAAATGGGGCTTTTACTGTCACCCCATCTCTGCACTGTTTGCTACAGAAACTTTGTGTTTTCTGGGACAAATTCATCAAATGCTGGAGGACTGGGACATCTCCAAGGAAGACTGCACTGCTGTGAGCCTGGGAAACCAGGCAGCTGACACAGAGCTTCCCCAGGGCTGTGTAACCCCCAGGATGTTGTTAAGGGCTTGGTGCATCGCTTGGAGCTGCCATCATCAGAGAGGGGCTGGGGAAAGGTGGCCTTGGCAGTGCCCTTGTGGGCAAGTCCTCGGGCTGTTTGGTGCCTGGGTACCACATGATGCTCTAAGCTCATCCCTGCTCCTGCTTCCCTTCCCCTGCACTGGGGAGGTGACTTGCTGGGAGGTGTGGGATGGCCACCTCAATGGTGTCACTTCCAACTGGATGGGCCTCCCTGGTGCTGCCCTCGAGCAGCTCTGGCATTGCTCAGGGTGTTTTGGTTGTCCCTCTGTGGTGGCTGCTCATCCACGCAGCATGGCGGGGTGACAGCCTGTGTCACTGTTCGCAGGGCAGGGTGATGTGAAGCCATAAATCGAGACAAGCAAACACCACGGACCTGAGCTTCAGTTTCCATCTTCTGTGGCTAGACTGACTGGTTTCCTGTGGCTAGACTGACTGCTTTCAAAGGAAAGCTTTCACCTGAAATCAAAGATATCATTCCTCCATCCAGAAGACCAGCTCCAAAGTGGAACCCGTGGGGTTTCTGCTGGTAGGGGCAGTTAAGAGTGGGTGTTCTCAGGCTGGTATGCGCCTTTCCAGTTGCTCATTGGAGCCAGCCCAGCCCATAATGCTCACCCTTGCTCTCAGACATAATTACCAGGAAGTTTTTCAGCTTCTTCCATTCCATCTCTGCTCCTCCTCTTCATTTTCACAGCTCTTGGGTATTTGCAGATGTTCTCAGACCTGCCCCCCTCCCTCCTTTGCCCACAGATCTCACACCAGTTAATTTGGCAGTGCTGCCAAAGGGCAGCGTGGCTGTTGCTGGCTCCTGAGGCAATCATCCACTTGTTTTTTTTCTTTCCAGGCTTATCAACCTCCTTCCCCATCGACGGGACCTTCTTCAACAGCTGGTTGGCACAGTCGGTCCAGATCACCGCCGAGAACATGGCGATGAGCGAGTGGTCCCTCAACAACGCCCACCACGAGGACAGCACCCCCGGCCTCTCCGAGGAGCTCCTCCAAGACGAGGAGACCTTGCTGAGCTTCATGATGGACCATTCCCTCAGGTCCCCGTTCAAGCCGAGCGAGGCCACAAAGAAAGTGAAAAGCAAAACGAGAACGAACACTAAGAAAAAGCTGCCCAGGAGCAGCCCCCCTGCCATGGGTGGGAGCCACCCAGAGAGCTCAGAGCCCTGGACTAACAACGCCAGCGACTTGTCGGATGATGCCACCAAGCCCTTCGCTCCCGATTCCAAACCGAGCAAGTCAGAGAAAGGGACAACAGCAAAGCTTCCCGCTGAGCGCAAAGGGACAGGCGAGGCGAGAAAGGCAGCCAGGAAGGGCTCCATCCCAAAAGCCGTTGAGCCTCACCCCCCGGCTGGGGTGAGAGGCTGCGGCGGCAAAGAGGAGAAGGAGGAGGAAGAAGAGGAGGAGGAGACGCCGCGCTGCGCTCAGCCAGAGCCCAGCCCCGCGGCCAAAGTGCCTGACTCCGTAGGTAGCCCCAAAACCGTCGTGCGGTTCAAATTACCAAAGGAGAGCCGAGGGACTCGGAGGTCGCAGCCCCCCAAGCCTGACGGCGCCGGCGGAGCTCCCTTGCGTCGTTTCGACGCCGAGACGGACGGCTACTTCTCCGACGCAGAGATGAGCGACTCGGACGGGGAGTCCCGCGGCGGCAGGGCGCAGCGGGGCCAGCTGGATGCAGCCGGCGAGGACATCGTCAGGATGAGCATCCTGGCATCCTAACTCCTCCCGACCGCGCCGGCTCGATGGGAGCCTCAACCCAGTTACAACTGCCATGTCCAATTTCTGCCTGGTCTAGCAAGGGGGGATTTTTAATATGTGTATATAGTTGGAAATTTGGCACTGTTGTCTTTCTCTTCTCTATACGCCTGAGATACAGCTTCAGCTTCACCGACATCGATGACCGTGACAGTAGTGGTCCCTTCCCCATCTCTCCGCCGGACCCCACTTCCCAGGAACGTGAGCCGGCGGCACCCGGCAGGATGGATGGTGCCAAGAAGGCAGAGGGTGCTGATACCTGTGCTTTCTGCGGTTTAATTAATGGGCATTATTTAACGAGGGGCAGGTTTCTGCCTTTGGGACGGTTGCCCCCAGACCAGGGAGCGAGCAGAGGGTACGGTAGCAGCTGGCTGTGGGAGGGGCAATACCTGCCTGCGCGGGTGGGAGGAAGCAAAATAAGTGATACTAAAATAAATAATGACTAAAGCACAAAAGGCTCGTTGGAGGAAAGCGCTTGGGGTGGAAGAGAGCAACGTTACGTTTCTATTTTAGGGAAAAAAAACCCCAAAACCAACAACCCTTGGTTATGATTTCCCCCTCCCCCCCCCTCACCTTTCCATCTGGTCAGGATCCGTCCAGGGACCAGGATGCAAAATTTCTACCCCATCCCTGCCCTGTGCGGCCGAGGTCGTTAGGAAAACTGATTTACTCAGGTGAATTGATGGGCTGGTAACAAGCTGGACGATGGAAATGTGGGGCAGGATGGAGGAGAAATAAAAACCACCACCCCATCCTTTCAAAACACGGTGGGGAGTCGGAGCTGGTTGAGCAAAGTTCTTCTGCCTGTGCTTCTCTCCAATGGCTGCTGGGGTCTCACCCTGCTGGGGCGACACATTTGAAATCCCCTTTGCACAAGGAAAACGCTTGGCCCAGAGGCCAAATGTACCCTCACCAGAGGGAGGGGGGGTGGGAATGGAAACGCTTGCCTTCACCATTTTGTTTTCCTACTAAACGCTACAGTGGAAATGGTGAATTTATTCCTCCCCATCCTTTTCTTTTTATTATTATTATTCCTTAAATCCTGGTTACAAGCTGTTGACTCGTGGTGGGAGGGTGATTCACAGAAGCTGACATTATAAATATTACAATAATTTAATGCATAAAATGTCCCCAATAAGCCTTAAATGTTGTTTAAAAGCCCATGTTACCTACAAGTCAGGCGAATTTCCATGTTTGCACTTAATTGCACCATTACTTCGGTTTTGGCTTCAAAGGTCACAGTTAAGTCGTGCTTACGTGTTTTATTGGAGTGACCCCAGTGTGAGCTCAGGGAACAAAAAAAAAACAAAAAAAACAAAAAAACAAAAACAAAAAACTCAAAAAAAAAAAAAAGGAATTCACTGAAACTTTTGTTGTTGTTGTTTTTTAAAAATAAAAAATGTTTAAGAAAAAAAAAACTTTAAAAAAAAAAAACCAAACAAAAAAAAAACAAAACAAAACAAAACACCACAAACCAAACCACAAACCAAACCACAAAACACCAAACCTGGGACACTTCTGCAACCGGTCTAACACCCATCACTAAACAAAAATAAAACCCAAACCTTGCAATTGTCAAACCAATCGGTCCAATAATTTTTTTTTGTGGATGCCAAAGAATATTTTGACAGTCAAGCAGCACAGCCAGAAACCAGAAACTTGTCGTTATGGATTTAAAAGGATATAATGAATTGGAAGTTATTTAGCAACAAAGGACTTAGAGACACACTCATACCACACCGCTGCGGCGTTAGGTTCCAAGCTTGCTCCGAGGGATGCTGCTGCTCCCAGACTGCATCCTGCCGTTTTGATTTCCAGTGCTTTTTGCTCATTTCACTGTGAGCTTTCTTTTTCAGACTCTGAGACTCCCTCAATCGATGTTTTAGAGTAGATCATCTTTTATCAGCCTTCCAAAGTCCTTAGTATTGATTAAAAAAAGAAAAATCACAGCAGAGATAAGCGATGACACAGCCTAACTCATCCCAGGCATGGCGAGCGGTGCGGGCTTCAGGTTGGATGCTGAGTGCCCAGACACAACCCTACCTAAGCCCAGCACTAACCCAGCTGAGACTGACAATGCCTGGGGAGGAATCTTTCCTCTGATGGGAAAAAATGTTACACAAGTTATTAGTGGGGCAAAAAAAAAAACCCAACAACCAACCCCAACAACCCCCCACCAATCAAAAAAATCAAATCAACACAATGGGAACCACCTTTGTTATAAATTAGCATAATCCATCGAGGTTGGAAATGAAAATCTGCTCATTAATTAAGGCTCAGTACGTTCAGATAATGTTAAATACAGTAAATAGGACTTAGTTTATCTTATCAGGCTTGCTAGCTTTAGCTACAGTATCCTAGTATAAGAGTCATAACAATAATCAATATGCTGCCTTTTAATGAATCTTGCTTCCGTGTGCTTCACTTCAATTATGGTTAAACAAGAAAAGCAATCCACAAATTTCACTGTACACAGCTCCATTCATCAGCTTCTGCACTACTTTGTCTTCTCAGTACAGGAAAGCAAAAATTGAGGGAGGGGGGGGTGAAGACTTTAAAGAACAACCAACCCAGCCACCAGCACCAGGCAATAAACCAGTTTGAGATGCTCCCAGAACATTGGGCACCGTGTTTTGCCATCAGGACATGGCATTACAAGGGGGGGAGGGGGCTAAGTGGGGGTTGTGGGGCATGTCAGACCCAGGGAAAGGAACAGGGTGGGGTATAGAGAGGAGAAAAGAGGCTGTTGTGGGCTGAGCAAGGGCTGGACCGCAGGAGGATGGCTGCAGCCACCCTGGTGCATCCCCTGCCTGATGTCCTTGCCATCACCTCACCTCAGGGCAGGGGAGCCTGGTGTTCAGGAGAGAGAGAGAGAGAAAAATGCACAAATATTTTTGATGTTACTGTAAATGTATTTTGAGATGAATAGAAAGAGAAAAAAACAAATATAAGGGTTTATTTTAGTAGAGAAATGTTGTCTTTTAAGCTGTATAAACTGCAGGAATTGACATTTGCACTGTCAGAGCGCCCGTTTCCTTGGAGAAGCAGAGATGAGGATGCAAATAGCATCATGCCCTGCTCACCAACAGCCCCAACACCAACCCCCAACACCAACCCCCCCCAACCTCAACCCCAGCCCAATGGCTGTATGGCTGTAGGAGTTTCTTGAGGACAGCTCCAGCTCCACACACCCATCCTCCCCACACCCATTTGTTAAAGCTTTTGGGTTCTTTTTTTCTTTTTTTTTTTTTTTTCCCCCTTTTGTTTCTTTTCAATGGGGTTTGGATGCCTGCTGTCCCACAGAGCTCACCCCAAAGTGGGGTGCAGGACAGAGCAGGGAGGTGAGAGCGGGATGCAGGATGCAGCCACCAGCAGGAAGATGCTGCTGCTGCTGCAGGACAGGGTGTGAGGTTTGGTTGTTCTTTAAGGAAATCCCTCTCCCCCTGCCTCCCCCCCAGTTTGCACCATTCCACATACAAAACAGACCCACTTCACATCAGTTACAGGAAACGATATGAATGTCACAGGAGGAGAAACCCTTCTGTTTTCTTTGTTTCAAAGAACGTGATGTGCCATTTGTTAATATAAAAGAGAAATATTGAAAATATATTGAAAAGAGCAATTTTAAATTATTTTTGGCTTATGTTGCAATATTTATTTTCTTGTATTAGAAATTCCTTTGTAGAGAAAAAAAAAATGTATTTTTCATTAATGCAAAAACCTATTTCTCCTTTTTGTACATTTTCCATGTTAGTTAATCCTTAAAGCAATATAATGTTATCAAACTCGTTCTGTGTGAGACTGTATTATGCATGCTATTTGTGTTGCCTTGGAATAGCTCTGTCTGCCATTATTTTCATCCTGTTTAGATACAGTGTATGCTTTAATACACATTGGGACCATGGCCCATTGCTTATGGAAAAAAAAAAGAAACCCAACAAACCCCTTTGCATTCCTCAATGTGTTGGCAAATGCAGTCAATAAAGCAGTGTTTTCTGTGTTCCTCTGTGTCGGTGTAGTGAGCGGGGTCCCCCCCAGAGCAGCTTTAGCAGAGGGGGTCCATGGAGCATCCCAAGGGATGCAGCTCTGTGTGTGAGGATGCGGAGCTGGTCCGTCCCAGCTGATGCAGCTGCTGCCTGCCCATGAAGAGCCAATATCCAAGTTCCCAATTCCTGGCTTTCCATTGCATTCCCAACTTCCATTGTGTTTCCATTTGCATTCCCATTGCCAGAGCTCAGTGGGGAGCGCAGCTGGAGACGGGTCGGTGCAGGAGGGGGAAGCCCAAGCTAGAGGATGCTCACCAAGTCCCCAGTTTTGGTTGTCCAAGGTAACAACCTTTCTCTCAGAGATTTTTTTGCCAGCAGGTCGAAGGAGGTGATCCCCTGCCTCTGCTCTGCCCTGTCAGGCCCCACCTGGAGTGTTGTGTCCAGTTCTGGGCTCCCTGGAATAAAAAAGGCAGGGATCTGGAGAGAGTCCAGAGGAGGCTGAGGAGATGATTAAAGGAGTGGAGCATCTCCCTTACGAGGTAAGGCTGAGTGAGGTGGGGCTGTTCAGCCTTGAGAAGCCTGAGAGGGGATCTGATCAATGGTTATCAATATCTGAAGAGTGGGACACAGGGGGACATGGGCAGCCTCTGCTCAGTGTCTGTGGGGACAGGACAAGGGGCAGTGGGCTCAAGTTGGAGCACAGGGAGTTCCACACCAGTATGTGGAAAAACTTCTTCCCAGTGAGGGTGAGGGAGCCCTGGGACAGGCTGCCCAGGGGGTGTGGAGTCTCCTCTGGAGAGATTCCAGCCCTGTCTGGACACTGACCTGTGTGCCCTGTCCTAGGGACCCTGCTTTGGCAGGGGCTTGGACCCAATGGGCTCTGGAGGGCCCTTCCAACCCCTATGAGTCTGACTCTGAATCAGTAGCTGTTGGCTTTTCTGTCTTAGCTTTTTGGTGGTTCCTGGCACGTTTTTTCTCCTTTTTTTTTTTCCCCTACAGAATTGACCCGAGTGCTCAATCTGCTGAAGGAAACCAGATTTAATAGACATACTTTGTTCAGTTTATTACCAAAGCAATTAATCAGGGAAATCACGGTCCACAGCAAGGACAGCACTAAACCCATCAATCTGAGATGGGTCTTCTGGGAGGCAGGGGAAGGAGAGAGGGAATTCCACCTTTAAACTACCACAGGCTTTTATTTTCCTGTTAATGATAAGGCAAAGGATGGGTTTATTGTGAACTGAGGATTTTATTACTGGGCTGAGCTGCTGCTCACAGTGCCCCGGGCACCCCAGTAATGAACTCAAACTCCCGGCTGGTCCACACAGCCCAGGCACGATGCCCTCAGCATCATGCATGAACCCATCTGTCCAGAGCCAGTTCAAGTCTTCTGTATGTAAGTTTTCCACTTGTTCTAGGCAGGGAGATACTGCAGAGTTTGGTTTCATAGAGCAGGGAGCCAGGCCAGATTTGGGAAAACCCCTTTGGTTTGGCTCCTCACCCCCAAGCCCCAGCGATGCCCCTGGCTCAGGGATGCTCCCAAAATGTCCAAGGGGGTGATGACACATGGCACAGCCAAGCCTGGGAGATTCGGTGCCAGACAACATGGGGCAACATCCCTACAAACCAGCAAGGATTTTGTCTGGGAAGTATCTGAGCCTCACAGAAAAGTGAGCTGGGGTTCCTGGGAAGGAGCATCCCAGCCTGTGTGTCAGACCAGAGGTTGCTGGGATGGTCTGGCTAGATGTGTGATGGGAACAGCCTTGGGGAATGAAGCCCAAATGCCTGGACGTAAATGAAGGGAGAAGAAAATTTGAGGACTGTGTTGCCTCTTTACATCCTTCCTTCCCCAGAGAGCCCATGAGAAGGACAATAACCACGACGACAGTGAAACCAACCCACTGACAAGAGCTCAGCTCCCTATCCCTGGCTTCTTTCTGTTCAGGCAAACACCTTCTAAACCATCAGCTAGTTCTTGCAGGAGCAAGGTGCAGGACCTAAACCCCATGTACCTCAACCCAGGCAGCACCCCCACAGCCCATCACCATCACCAGGCAAGAGCCACTGGGATCCCTCCCCAAGCCACCAGCTTGGGGAGTTTTTCCAGGCACCCAAGGGAGCAGAGAGAGCCAAGGCACTGTGTCTCTGCCAGCAGCACTGTGACATCCTTCTCCAACAGCCCAAGCTGAGAAATACTTCCCCAATAAAGCTACAAAAATCCTTTCTTACTCCAAAATACACCTTTATCAGCACGAAGGGTTTCCTTGGGATGCCTGCCTGGAGGTTGCCTCTGGTACCCTCACCACAGATGGTGCTGAATGCCTCGATCAGGAGCGAGCAGGCAAAGGATCAATTTGGTTTAATTGCAAAATAAATGTTAGGCTCTCCCCTATATGCTCTGCATAAGGCTTGCAAGTGCCACCATAAATGCTAATGGGGCAGATACACCCCAGTGTCAGTAAATCACCATCCAAGGATGTGAAAATGAATTCATTTCCCTTCAACTTACCCTGAAAGAATTACAGTAAGATCTTGGTTTATTGTCTTTGATTAAGTGCTGGTGGCATAATATCATTTCCCCTAACCAGTGCAAACCCTGCTGCTGCTGTACTTCTGCCTGAACGCCTCTAATGTGACGAGCTTGTATTTAATATTTACTCTTAAAAAGTTATTACATTTAAGGGAGACATTTCCTGGGCTAAAAATAGTTCCTTGGTCCTGGATTTCCATGTAGGGCTGTGAAATGACTGTGTCTGTTGTGATTACAAAATAATAATAATAATAATAATAATAATAATAATAATAATAATAATAATAATAATAATAATAATAATAATAATAATAACAACAATAATAACGATAATAACGATAATAATAACAATAATAATAGCAGCAATAACAATAATAATGCCACCTTTAAAAAATAACCAAACCCATGAGTAACCCACAAAACAAGGGAAAAGTCCTGGACCAGCCAGGTTTCACATCTTGCCCGTCCCAAACTCCACTTGACAAACTCATTCCATGTTCATTTGATGCACAAGTTAAAAATAATACTCATGTGACATGGAGGGGGGTTAACCAGGCAGCTTTTTCCCCCAAGGATTAGCATGGGGAAGTAGTAGGAATGAGATGGGGATGGATGTGCTCATAGGAGGGTCCTTCTGCTCCCATCACAGAATCACAGGACATTAGGAGTTAAAAGAGACTTGGAAATCTTCTCTCCAGAGAAGGAGACATTCACACCCACCTGGATGTGTTCCTGTGGGATTTAGTCTGGGTGATCCTGCTCTGGCAGAGGGTGGGATTAGATGGGCTTTTGAGGTCCCTCCCAACTCCTAACGTTCTCCCACAGTGGCCCCATACTCTGGAGAGCATCCACAGAGTCGTGGTGGGGAGGTGCTCAGCCCCCAGCTGAGTGTTTGGGGGGGTCACATAGTGAGCCCACAAACTTGCCCATGTCTGTCCATCACCTGCAAGAGGCAGCCAGAGGTGCTGATCCCACACCCTGTCTGCACAGGGGTGTAAATCACACAAACAGCAGCCAATTCACCAGGGAACTACAAGAGGGTAGGAGGAACACATACCTCCCCCCCTTCCAGTGTCAGGAGTCGGATGCTGGGGGTGGTGCTCGTGCTGTGGCTGCCCTGGGAAGTGAGCCTCAGGGGTGTGTGAGCTCTGCTGGCGTGTGCAGGGGTGGGATGGAGATTCCCAAAGTGGTGGGATAGAGATTCCTAAAGAAGTGGTGGGATGGCATTTCCCAGCCAGCCCCACTCTGCTGAGTAGCAGGTGCAGTGGTTTTGCTGGGGACTAGCTGCTCTACATTCAGATGTAATGAAGATTAAAATAATTGACTGCCTGTGCTTATATTGTTGAGTGGTACTTTATAACATCAAACACTGGGAGAGAACGTGGAGGTTAAAATATTGCTGTTATGGCTTGGTCATTAGCAGCCCTGCAATGAGCTTGAAATCATTGGATCGATGAAATGCAGTTTTTCCTGGGAGGAAGGCAGGTCAAACAGCAAAATAACACATCTGCAGCCATAACTCCTGGGAAAATGATTCCCAGGAGGGAGATGCTGTGGGGATTTTTTTTGGGATGCTGCTGCTATCAGAGCAGGACACCAGCCACCTGCAAGGGTCTGGACCTGGCAGATGCTCTGTCTCCATGCAAACATCCCCCTGTGCAGCACTATGAGCAGCTCCAGGCATCCTGCAAGAGAGTTTCCTGTGGAAAACAGGGTGCTGAAACCCCTTCCAAGAACAGGCAGCTAAAAATAGGTGTTTGTTGTACGGGATACCACAAATAACCCTCCTGCTGTGCGCAGGGCCTGGCAAGCGGGGGAGAAATTCCTGCCCTTAATAAGCAGGCAGGATCAATAAAGCCTTTCTAAAAGAGGGAAATCAGCAATTTTCATGGCTCCAGCTTTAAAATTACTAAGTTTGGGGGATAAAACATAGCACAGGAAAGCCCATCTGTGTGCCACACGTTCTCAAAGACAGTGTGAGCTGGGTACCAGGCTGGGGGACACAGGAATACCTGACACCCAGACATAGCAGGTCCCCCTCTTTAGGAGACCTGTAGGGAATAAGCTGATCCTGATCTGATTTTAAACCCAGCATGCAGAGAGAACCTTCTGGAGCAACACAGAGAGCCAAGCAGTATCACTGCACAGCCAGAGGCAGGATGGGGACCACACAATCCCCATGCCCCAAGCATCACCTCCTTGGCACCAGGGAAAAGCACCCATGAGGGCTATTTTAGGCTTTCTGAGGTGCAGGGTTGTCACAGTAAACAGTCAGGCCAGCATTTATCTGCATGGCAATCATAGAATCATAGAATCATAGAATCATAGAATCATAGACTGGTCTGGGTTGGAAGGGACCCCAAGGATCATAAAGCTCCAACTCCCCTGCCACAGGCAGGGCCACCAACCTCAGGCCTGGAGCTACACAAGGTTGCCCAGGGCCCCATCCAACCTGGCCTTGAACACCCCCAGGGATGGGGCACCCACCCCCTCTCTCTGGGCAGCCTGTTCCAGCCCCTCACCACTCTTTCCGTAAAAAACTTCCCCCTAATATCCAATCTAAACCTTCACTCCTTCAGCTTGAATCCATCCCCCTTGTCCTGCCATTATCTGCCCTTTTAAAAAGTTGATTCCCCTCCTGTTTATATGCTCCCTTCAGCAAGAGCCAGATGTGTGCTCAGCTCTGAGGAGTTTGCTCACTCCTCTGACCTGAAGCCTGCAAGCATCTCCCCAGCGTGTGCTAGAACACTGTCTCACTCCATGCAACAGAAAACTGTTTCGTGCAACTGCACCAGGAGGAAGCAGCACTGGGAGAATGGGCTGGGAGCGGTGTGAGCACAGCCCAGCACAACCAGAGGTGAGAGTGTGCCGAGACTGGCCATGCCACCAACAGCAACCACAGCCACCTCTCCACATCCCACCTGCCAGGCATGTGCAATATTTTCCACCCCGAGTGCTGAGGGTGAAGTAACTGCCCCATCTGACACCAAGGGAGGTGTCACAGCCACCCCCAGCCCACAGCTGTCTTCTGCAGCTGGGAAACACGACCTGAGCTCTGAAGCTCAGCGGAGCTGGTCCTCCTGGGCACCACAAGGGCAGCAGCCCTGGTGGGAAATACTTGGCAAAGGTGTTTCCATCCAGCTCCCTAAAGGCAAAGTGACCAGCAACCCTCACGTGTTGCAGTGGGAACTAGATGTAATTATCCCTTGAAGACACCCTCAAGGCTTGGGAAGAGACCTGACTGCAGTGCTGACAGAGATTATTCTCAGCATCACACAGTGGTTGTAGGTAAAATGAAAAACTCTTCAGAGCATGAAGTGTTCCTGTGGTGCCCAGCAAGGAGCTGAGCAGGAGGTGGCTGCTCCAGCCATTGCTTTCTGCAGGGAAGAGGAGGGAGATGCTCCAGGGAGGTGTTGGGGAAAAGCCCAGGAGCAGCAACCAGTGACAGTGCAAACCTGACCCCACCCCCAGTCCCTCATGGGGGTCTGCAAGAACCTGACAAAGACCTTCCCTATGAAGAAGTCACTTGTTCAGCCCATCCTTACAAACCTCCTTTGCTCAGCAGCTCTCTGAACGCTGCAGGGAGCAAAGAGATCTGCTCCAAGGGATGATCTCCTCTCCAAGCCTGGTCACACTGAGCTCTACCTACCTTCCAGCTCTTTAACAATGGTTAAATTAGTTCACCTACCTCAGGCCATTCCAAGCTTCCCAGGTTGAGCGGAGAGGTGAACCCCACTGGTACCATACACCATGTTGTTCTTGCAGATCTTGTTGTCTTCTACCTAATATTTAGACTCTGAGCGATCCCTTATTTAACCCCACTGCCTTACCTGTGTGACACACATCTGCAGCTGTGACATTCCAGGGTTAGCACCTTCACAGCATCAGGATGTAACAGAGGGATGGAAAATATCAGAGAGTCCAGAGAAGGGCTACAAAGATGATGAAGGGCCTGGAGCATCTCCCCTGTGAGGAAAGGCTGAGAGAGCTGGGGCTGTTCAGCCTGGAGAGAAGAAGACTGAGGGGGGACCTAATCAATGTTTATAAATACCTTAAGTATGGGGTGCAGGGGGAATTGGCCAGCCCCTTTCCAGTGTCTGTGGGGACAGGACAAGGGCCAATGGCTGCAAATTGGAGCACAGGGAGTTCCACACCAACATGGGGAAGAAATTTTCCCCAGTGAGGGTGAGGAATCCCTGGGACAGGCTGCCCAGGGGGTGTGGAGTCTCCTTCTCTGGAGAGATTCCAGACCCATCTGGACACCGACCTGTGCAGTATGAGCTGGGGAGCTGCTTTGGCAGGGGGGTTGGACCCCATGAGCTCTCAAGGTCCCTTCCAACCCCTGTGATTCTGTGAGGGACCAAGCAAATACACACTGAGTATTCAGGGTTCTACAGGTGAGAAAAGAGGACGGACTGTTTCTGGTGTGACAAGTGCAGCAGTTGCCAAGGGGGGTGTGTGTGTAAAAAATGGTTTGATGCTCTAGCCCACCCTGCCCACCCTCCCCTTGGTGTCTTGGCAATGTTTCAGCTGGGAAAGAGCCGGTGAAATGCCAGACTCAGGATGACAAACTACCAGGAAACACGGCAAGGTCTGCATGGACACATCCCTTGTGCAGCTCTGCTTCAAGGCACCACTGGGGTTTGGTGGTAAATAACCGGTGAGTAACGGCAAACCGCCTAGCTGTCAGGGTGGTTTTCTCTGCCTGCCTGCACAGAGAAGGCAAATTTTGGCTAAGGCACCTTAAGAACAAACCGAAACGTGCTTCTGAAGGCTGCACACTTCACCAACAGGCTTCTTGCGGCTGGGAACAGGCTGTACAGCAGCAGCAGCAGGAAGCCCCCGGGGTGGGACGGATGCTTTCACACCACCTGATGCCCCCATAGTTAGCAAAACAAAACCAGCGCCCAGACAAGGTGCTGGAACAATCTTTGTTCATTTTAAGGGCCAGAGCCTGGATAAATCAATAGATTTAGTCTTTTTCTCCCCCTGTTCTTTCCCCTCTGGTTTTTTGTTCAGCCTCAATGATTCTGGTCTCTGCCAGCAGCTCTGCTTTCCTTCCTAGGAGCAGAGGGAAGAGGCCAGCGTGCCCAGAAGGACAGCATCTCACCCTTGGGATAGCTCAGCACCAATGATAACCCCATCTGCCCCACAATAACCCCATCTGCCCCATAAGCCAAGCCTGGCTCCTCCAAGACAGAGGGATGCAGCACCAGTGTCCACTGCATTAATGGCAACATGGACTCTTTTATTTTCCTCCCCCAAATCCTGGCGCCTGGGGACTGTTAATCTTCAGGGAGTGCCTTGGGCCTGGCTGCTTTTATGGACTGCACATAGAGCAGATTTATTTCCCAAATGAAATATTAACCTTGGAGTAACTCTCTGCTTTCTAATGGGACACGTAGGATGCCATTTACCAGCTTATGAGGCTGTTTGCTGGCTTCTTTTTATACTTTCATAAAATCTCTGGCATAGCTAAGGATTCCCATCTCTTACAATTAAGCAGACAACACTGCCTGCTCGAGCAATTACCTTACACTAACGAACACACGGCCAAGCAAGCCCAAGGGCAGCGCTTCCTGCTAATCGGATGGAGAAGCACTTGGACCCTCACAAAAATTGGGGTTGGGCTGGTTTCCCAGGCTGGAGGTAGTGTTTGCTGGCTGCTGGAGGGGATGGGATGGGATGGGATGCTGGAGGAGGTGGGGTGGGATGCTGGAGGAGGTGGGGTGGCATGCTGGAGGAGGTGGGGGTGGCATGCTGGAGGAGGTGGGGTGGCATGCTGGAGGAGGTGGGGTGGCATGCTGGAGGGGATGGGGTGGGATGCTGGTGGCAGCAAACTCATCCTGCGTTTACAAACTCGTTTTGGTTCCTGTATGTCCCAGTGAAAGGGAGTAGCTGGAAATGGGGTCAGCCCAAGGATGCCCCCTCGAGCCGGTACGAGCAGGCAGGCAGCAGGTTCATCTCTATTTTGCTCTGAGATTTTGACTCATCCCAACCTGAAAGTCAGAACAAAACTTAGGGCAGGGGGAGGGGGGAGCCTAAACCACCAAAACCTGGAGGAGGCTCACACCAGCACCCGGGAGGCAGCGAGGAGGCCGCAGGGGCTGATGCCAGCTCACCACCTGGGACCTCCAACAGTCCCCTCTGCCCCCGTGGGTGCTGCTGTCCCTCTTAGGATGGTCCCAGCCCCAGCCTGAGAAGGGGTCTAAGAGGCTCCTGCAGATTGATTTGCTCTTCCTTCTGTGACACCATGAAACGTAACCCTGAATGAAAAGCCCAGAGCAAAACACCGCTGGGGCTGACCCAGCCCCAGATCTCCCCTCCACCTCCTGCCCCCAGCTCCCCAGCAGGCACACCGGCTTTACGTGAGCAGCTGAGCCCTGACGCAGCTCAGTGCAGCTCAGCAGGACGGGGGGGCGGTCCAATTCCCGCGGGGAACACCCTCTCCTTCCCAAGGGAGACGAGGAGCCCGCGGCACTGCCCGAGCAGCTGGGGCTCAGCCCCTAGGGCCCTTACATCCCCTCGCTGCAGCTTTGGCACCTTCATCCGGAGAAGGGGGAGGAGGGGGGGAAGGAAGGCATCACTGGGCGACGCCGAGACCTTCAGCTTCCCCACGAAACGGATGAGTCATCTCCGCGCCACGCAGCCGTGTCAGCCCCAGACACGGCATCCCAGCGCTCTGCCCACACGCCGCTGAAGCCAGCCAGCCAAAAGGAGCCTGTTTGGCTTCCCAGCAGCAGCGCCCGGCCCCCTCCTTCCTCCCCTCCTTCCCTCCCCCTCTCCTCCCTCCCCCCCTCCCTCCCTCGTCACGGCTTTCGGCAGCCACCAGCTCAGCTCTAAAGGATGCTGCTGCTTTGCAGAAGGTGGTTTGGGGTTTTTTTTTATTATTATTTTTTTATTTTTCGGGGTTTTTTTTTAATTTTGTGGTTGATCTGAGCCAGCTGGCTTCAGAAAGCAAACGCAGGGCTTGTGTCCCCACCCCCCTCCTTCCCCGAGCTCCAGGCAGCTCTCCAAGCAGGTTGTGTTGGGGCTGATGGTGGTGAGGAAGGGGCTTTGCTCGGAGAGAGCTTCCCCTCGCTGCTGCACGCACGCTGTGCTGGCAGCAAAGCTGCTCTTCCAACCCCAGACAGTGGGGATGGAGGATGATGTGGGACAGGGATGGGGACCCCCAGAGCTACAGCATACCTGAGGACCCTCAGCTTCTGCAGTTCTCTTTGCTTAACGTTGAAAGCGGTGTGAAGATGTTACCACAATTATCCCAGGGCTTCTCAAGTTTCTTTTGATGGTGAAGTGGCTCTCTGGGCCCTCAGGCAGGAATTGGGTTGCAGAGTGTGCCAGAGCTGTCTCTGCTGCTCCAGGTTGTCCCCATACATCCGTCCTGGTAGCTCACTGCCCAGCAGGCCAAAGGGTGGGAGCTAGGCTGGACCTGGCAGAATAAATCCATAAATAAATAAAACCCTCAGAAAAAAACCCCAACGCTGCAGGTAGCATTTGCCCCAGCCCACTCTGGCCACCCCAGGGATGGGGGGAGTGACCCAGAGGGCTGCAGGGCTGAGGAGCAGCTCCAGGGGCAGTGGCAGGGGAGGAATTGCTCTTTTCTGCAGGAATATGAGGCCCTGGATGAGGTCATGGGCAGGGTCCCTCTGCTGCAGTGGGGCTGGTGCTGCTGAGCATCAGTGACAGGATCCCTGACCAACCCCCTGTTGACCGAGCAGCCTCCCTCCCCCTCCAGCACTTCAGATGCTGCATCTCGTTTGCTGATGCCTTGAAGACCAGTGTAACCCAACCTTGGCTCACAGTCACCTCTCCTGCCTTGAGCTGGGGAGGCTGAATGACACCATTATGACCCCAAGTCCAGACATCATGGTCGATGCCTTTGAGCACCATTAAACCAAGGCTTAGGGTCTGTCCTAACGGACATGGTGCTGGTGCATGCCCCAGCCTGGGCACTGCTGCCTCCAGGCAGACACCCCAGCACCAGGCAAAACATCTTTTGGCAGCACAGCATTGCTGCTTCAGGCTGCTGGGGGGTTGCACCAAGCACCCACGGAGCATCTTCATCACCCTGGGATAGCCCAGGAGCAGCTGAAGGAACCATCCCAACCATGGTGCCTGGCACACACGTGGAGGGGCAGCCCCACCACAGCTCCCAGTGATTCATCAGGGTCACTGGTTTGGCACTGTTATCGAGCACCACATTAACCATCACTTCAGTGAGCGATGCAGCAGACCGCAGGGGAAGGGTGGGAAGGCACCAAAACCTGCAGTACAAGCCCTGCTTAGCTGCACAGTGGTTATGTACCCGTGTGGTTTATGCAGAGAAATCATAGAAATGGATATAAAGCAGCTGTAGAGCTAAAGATGGTGCTGAGACCGAGCATAACCCACCTGATGGGAGAAGGAGCAGCCCTTTCCAGCCACCTAGCAGCTGCCCCCCACCCCAAAAAGCACTTTGAGGTCTTTTTCCCAATGAAATTTGTGGACAGCTCGAGGTGGGGGGCAATGGGTGCTTTCATCAAGGGGCTGAACTTCTTCTGGAAGTAATTGCAGGCACTCAGCACGCTGGAGCAGCGGGCACAGATGGAGCCTGGGAATAACCCAGCGCCAGCAGAAGGGGTTTCCATTAAGTGCCATCCTTAAACTGTAAATTTCCCCCAACAACCTGCAGTATCTCACCCTGGCTTTCCCAGCGCAGATGTGAACCACAACGTGAAATGCCTTTAAAGCACAAACATGCCCCAACACCTGCTGTAACGCTCCCTGCACCGCTCTCGCCCAGAGGAAAGAAAACAAGCCAGTGAAACAAGGCTGGGTGGCATCAGCAACCACCAAAAAGCAAAACCACAGCGAAGCCACCAGATGAAAGATCTCCTGGTGCAGCAGCTCTTGGGGCAGTATGGCCAAGCATCCCATCAGTGCCAGCATCTGCATTTACCTGAAAGGGTGTTTTTAGCCTTGTAAGGTTATCTTAGAGGCAGGAGCACATCAAATATCCTATAGGAAAAAGAGTATCTGTAGAATTTAAAGCTGAAAAACCCAATTCTACATGAGGAGAGAGAGGCCTTTACTCACATCCTTTACGGTCCTGACACACGGCATCAGCTGTGGGACAGGGACCATCCTTTGGACTCTGCTCCAAGGATGGTTACCAAGAAACTGGGATATTCATCAGTAGTTTGAGTAGTGTGTATTTGGGGGGGTTGCTGATATTCCTAGGTACTGGGAGCTCTCCTGACCAATGTCCAGGACCAGCAGAGTGATGGAGACAGAGGGTTTCCCCACCTTCCCACCTCGGGCTGGCAGGACCACGGGGAGCCTGGCTCCCAGGACAGCCACCAGCCGCATGGCAAATCCCCTGCATCCTCCTCAAATCAGCATTTTATGCTACAGCAGATGAAGAACCACTCCTCTCACAGCTGTTTGACTTGAAAATCAAGTCCCCAGGCTGGTACCTTGGGACAGGCTGCCCAGGGGGGTGCAATGTTGCCATGATGCTGTGTTATAACATCGTGATGGAGTGCATTGTTCTCCATGTGCTGCTGGAGCAGGAGCAGCCAGCCCTGTCCTGAGCTCTCCCCATGTCCCTGCCTGCCAACACCACCAGCCAGCCATCACCACAGGACAGAGAAGGGAAGGGAGAGCCCCAACCACAGGCAGGCCAGTAGGGAAAACACACAAGTGAATTTGAGCAAAGCAGCTCAAATCTGCATCACAAACAGGACTCTTTGCATGCTTGGCCTGTGCAAGAAGCCACTAACTGCTTTCATTTTCCTGGGCCACTTGGCAGACAAAAATCACTGCTCCTTGCTAGGCTGTATGGGCCCAAAACAAGGGTTCACCCGCCCTTCCTCACTGTCGAGTTTGGCTTTCTGCTGTTTACCTTCACAGAGCAACCCAGCCAAGGAGGTTTTGTTCCTTGGAAATAACTCATTCCTCTTAGCCCATTCGCCAAAAGTTCTGGAGATCATTGCACAGCTCCCCCAGCTCTTCAGAAAGATCAACGCTGGAGAGGTTAAAGATTTTAAAGCCTGCTGCCACCTATGGATGGAAAACAGAGAGAGCAGAGATGGAAAACATCCTTCAGACGTGCGCCCGGCTGCTGTGAAGACTTGGCCCCCCAAATCAAAGCCATCAGTGCTGGGGAGATGCCAACAGCCCTGGGAGAGACCTGAGCAGTCCCCAAAGTTCAGACAAACTCTACAAGGTGCAGGACACCAAGAGCTGAGGGAGGGCATTGGGAATTTCCTCCCCATCACATGAATACCTGTAGTACAGGAAAGGAAATATGCTTTTTTGGGGGGTGGGGTGGGGAAGGGCTTCTTGAATTAATGGGATTATGGTGCTTTTTCCTCATTGTTCTGTAACGTAGATATTTGTGCTCAGCTGGCTAAGGGGATGATTTCTGCAGTAAAACTCTGCAGAATACTTCTGGATGGACTTTTCCATCTTATATCAGTGTGTTTAAAATGGTTTCAATGTCTTCCATTGACAACTCTACCTTACTGATGCCTAGTTCACAGATGTATTTCCACACCTCATGTGACGAGGCAAATGAGCTGTTCCTCTGGATCATGGGGTTCTGTTTGCTGTCTCAAGCTGCTTCTGCCTTACTCTGTAGAAATTTAAAACACTGTTGATTTAACACCTCCACAAATTCAGACTCAAAGTCCTGGTCACTGTACCAAGCCCCACCAGTCACTGAGCGGTCAGGCTGCAGGTTATACAGCATATACACCTTCTTCTTGGATGCTGCCATAGATTTAACAGCTTTAATTAGTTCCTGGCTTTCCAGGTTTTTCAGTATCTTGTTGATTTCTGTTAAAGGCAAATTGCTTTTGTATCTGATGTCCCTGCTCCAAATACCTTTGTTGCCTGCATCTTCTATAAGAAGATGCCATAGAAAATGAGGCCATGGAAATTAGGGAGCAATGTATTCCACCCTCACCAGAGGAATCGGGGTTATCTGTAATGGAGAGGACATGTTATTTGTATCTCATCATACCTAACAGAGCGTGGAGCTCAGGTTCAGGCTGGGGCAGGTTAAGGGGAGCAGTCAGGAGCAGCACGGCCCAAGGGCCATCTCCAACCCTGAGAGCATCCTGCCTGCGAGCTGGACCAAGCCCTCGCTCCACAGGACCAATGGAAGGGGAAGACAGAATGCTGCAGACAAACCACCACGATTTCATGCTGTTATGTACATCATATTTAATGCTCACACACACAGTATTTAGGGTTCCCCCCAGTTATCTGCATGCACACAGGCAGGGGGTAAACCCAAGGGCCTCGCATCCACCAGGACCACTGCATGTATCTTTAGAAAAAAGATGTAATACCAACAGAGGGTTAAAGACACCCTATTGTTTCATTCCTTTCTTTACTCTCATAAGCTTCAAGCTTCTTGAAAAACCTGTTTTTCTTTTATCCCAAGTCATTTTTGCATGAAGCAACTATTGTTCTGTCCTGTGACTCACCAGTTTGCATCATCACTTTCCAAACCCCTCAGGGGCACACCAGCTCGAAGCAGGCAATGGCAGCCAGCCTTTATTTACCAATAAATAGGCACTTCATCGCTGCATTGACTCATCACCATTTAAACCTGGTTTTGTTTCTACTTCCCAACCACCCCTGAACCTGGAGTGATCATTCTGCTGGCTTTTGTAACCACCTTTTACAAAGAGCCAGCTTACCAACTGCCTGTCTGCTGCTCAATCCCCCCCTCTGCTCTGCCCTGTCAGGCCCCACCTGGAGTGTTGTGTCCAGTGCTGGGCTCCCTGGGATCAAACAGACAGGGATCTCCTGGAGAGAGTCCAGAGGAGGCTGAGGAGATGATTAAAGGTCTGGAGCATCTCCCCTATGAGGAGAGGCTGAGAGAGCTGGGGCTGTTCAGCCTGGAGAAAAGAAGACTGAGGGGGAACCTTATGAATGTCTGTAAATATCTTAAGTATGGGGTGCAGGGGGAATTGGCCAGCCCCTTTTCAGTGTCTGTGGGGACAGGACAAGGGACAATGGCTGCAAATTGGAGCACAGGGAGTTCCACACCAACATGGGGAGGAACTTTTCCCCAGTGAGGGTGAGGGAGCCCTGGGACAGGCTGCCCAGGGGGTGTGGAGTCTCCTTCTCTGGAGAGATTCCAGCCCTGTCTGGACACAGACCTGTGTGCCCTGTCCTAGGGACCCTGCTTTGGCAGGGGGGTTGGACCCCATGAGCTCTGGAGGGCCCTTCCAACCCCTACAATTCTGTGGTTCAAGTACAAAATCCTCGTGAGGGGAGATAAGCAGCAAAATGCCCATGCAGAAATACCTGGAAACAGCAAGTTTCTAGATACCAGCCTGCCACAGGGCTGGAAACACAACTTCTCTGTATGTACACAGGGATTCAGGGGGGAAGGAGGCTCCATCCAAATTATCCACTTCCCCAGAGCTCTTACATGGATCCCAATTATGGGGTTTTTTTTTAAAACCCCAGTCAAAAGGAGCTGGTTTGGAGCTAGACTCCCCTCTGCCACCCAGACATGCATCACCCCTGCCCAGGAAACAGCACCAGTGTGCAAGGGACCCATTGATTTTGCATGAGTGAAACCAAGGCTTTAGAGTTGAACAGAGCAAAGGAAAGATGTGATCCTGCTTTTCCTAAGCACCTGGACCACAGTCATTCCTCCTGTCTCCTGCTACTGCTGAATAGGCATCAATAAAACAAAAGCAGCTGAACTGGGCTGTGTTCTGCCTTCTAAATCCCACCATTGGCAAGACTGAGTGATAGCCAGCACCTCACCCTGCACTTTCTCATGGGATTTAGATGCTGCACTTTCTCATGGGGACATAAATCACAGCTCAAACCTCCTGCAGTGCTGACTGGAGGCAGATGGAGCTGTGTTTGTGGACAGCCTGCTGCTCCAGCAAGCTCTTGCCACGGTTGAGTTGGGTCGAGCTTCATCTCAAGGGCAGGAGGATTGCATGAGACACAGAGCAGCCTCAACACCAACAGTCTGAGGCAGAGAGAAGTGCAGGAACATCACTTGAAAGCCAGTGGGGAAAGATAAAGAGAACATCCAAATCTACAGTGATGCTGCTTTCTGTCACGTACCCCCAGAAGCAGGTTGCAGACCATGATGAGCTTAATGTGGGGCACAAATCCCTGGTTTTCTCTAAGAGCAGGGAGGCTGTGGGAGTGGGATTTGCAGGGTTTAGGGTTTTCATACCTTTCTGTTCCTGCCCTTCACTTACCTTTACAAAACTAACAGGAAAACCATTCCAAAGCCATCTCTAGCCAAAACATCCCCAGCACTTCACTGCTGACAGAGCTGCCCAGCCACACAACCGTATTTTCATGGAGGAAGCAAGCTGAATTTGGGGTTTCAGGGGTTTATTTGGCTCTTGAGCAGCAGTAACACACCAGCCTGGGCTCCTGACTGACCCAATTTACTTATTTTTTTCTTTTTGTTGGGGGGGGGGGGACATTGCTCCTTCCACTTCACCAGATTCTTACAATAAAAGGCTGAAGTGCTCAGGCACTTGCTGGAGTTTGATTGCCTCTTCTGTGAAAAGAGAAAAACAGGAATAAGGCAAACCCAGTATCCCAGTGGTCTTTCTCCCCTATTCCATGCATTTGCTCTCCCTCCTTGCATGACTTTCACCCAGTCCCCAGGACAGGGGCTGGTTTCCCTCCCACCCACCAGCACTGTCAGGATGGCACAGGACAGGGCAGGATGGCTGCTGCATGTCCCAACGAGCCTGGTGCAACCCAGCACACAGCCCACTCCCTGCCTGCTCATTCCCTCTCCAGCGATGGGCTCTGGGTCCCAAGAAGCCACCAAAGCCTCTGAGTACAGGTGCCAGATGAGGAGATGCTGTGCTAGGGCAGGGCTTGAGTTTGGAGGGAGGAATTCAGCATCAAGGGTAGGGAACACCACCAACCTTTGCACCTGGGATGTGGGGAGCACTGGAGCTGATGCAGAAGTGCCAGTGATGGTCCCAGCAGAAGGCTCAGGGCAGGGCCAGCTCCTTCCCCTCCACAGCCTTGCACCCTGCCAGTCACTGCCAGCACCACCTGATGGGTGCAGAAGCAAAGCACACACCACCCATCATTGCTCCCACGTCTTTTCTCCATCATCTGCAACCTGGAGACATACTTAGTGGATTTTGCAGAAAGGACCCATCTGTTTGAATGGGTGTTTACTGCATACCTGGAGGGTACAAAGAAAACATAGGGGTTCTGTTGGGTTTTTGTGTGCCCAGCTGCTGTCCCTGTGAAGCATTCCCATGTGCACAGGGCTCATGGGATGGTATTCCAGAAACTCACAGCACCTGCCTCTTACCTGGTGACATACTGGGTGGTTGCTTGACCTACTTCCCTCTCACCAAACACCTTCCAGCAGCACCATGTCCTGCTGACATGTTCAACTTCCCTCTGCACCCCTGGAGAGGTGCAAGTCCAACGCCAGTTGACCAGGTCAGACAAGGTCTCTTCACCAGCACCCTCTCCATGGTGTGGATTTCGTAATTCCATGTTTACAGAGACATAAATAGAGTCCATCCCACAGTCACATGCACCAGGATCTGTTACACATTCCTTGCTGCAGTCAGGCTCACAGCAGCTCTGTGAACATCAGCTAACCACAGTGTCTGTAGCTGTTTTTGGCTTTCCTCAGTCCTCCCAAAATAACAACAGCCAACGACACGTGTACAGCTTTTAGTGATTCTCTCTTGCCTTCTGCCTGACAACACCTCTGAAAATACAAGCAGTTTCTTCTTGGATAGAAGGTCCCCTTAAAAATTTCTTCCCTGGGACTTTGAAATGAACTGCTGAAGAACCACTCCCCCTCCCCTGCCCAAAGCAGCCCAGGGGATAAATGTTATATTGGGTTTTTAAACTTAGGAAGGAATTCAAGGTACAAATTAGGAGGTGAATGGTGATTAGAAAAGTGGTAACAGCAGATGGGAAGGCTAGGAGAGCTAAAAAAACCCCCAACCCAACTATAAACCAAAAAGGAGCTGTTTTTTCAGTTAAGTTTTCAGGTACCAACATCCAATCAACACAACCCCCTTTGGGGGACATTCACCACAGAATCACAGAGAATCACAGAGTTGCAGGGGTTGGAAGGAGATCATCGGGTCCAACCCCCCTGCCAAAGCAGCTTCCTAGCTCATAGGGACCAGACCAGACCCCTTCAGAACCAGCTGCCACAAAGGGAGCAAGCAGAGGGGTCACCTTCTCTATAAAACACATGAGTACCCCTCTCGTTTCCTAGGAGCACCCAAACATCTCACCAATTGCTCCAAGTGTCTCAGACACCAGTAACAAAGCCTGGGCTCTAAAAGGAAGGCAAACTTTATTATTAGCTCTGCTTAAATGCTGTTCTCCAGGCAGCACCCAGAACTCCAGCCACTCTCCTAGCACAGCCACACAGCTGGATTTCTCCCCCCACATCTCCTGTGATTACTTATTTACCAGTAAAGCAGCAGCTTTTCCTTTTCTCAACTGCAAACTCTTGGTTGGTGGTTTTTTTAAGCCTCTACAACCTACTACAAGCAGCATTTCCCTTAATGGCCTTGGCAATTTCATGCTAAACATCTCAGCAACAGCATCTTGAACAGATTTATTTTAAACCTCCTGTGCATGCACATACATATATTTACATATTATAGATACATACATAGCTCTTCTATTTCTCACTGCTAAGTGGCACACACAGGAGCCTGCCCTTTGCAGTGCTGATTTATTTGAACCCAACCCAAAGCCCTGCTTCAAGGAAGCAGAGAGAAAACACGCTCAGCACTGGGGCTGAGCTGAGCCTAGGCTGAGCTTGGAAACCCAGCTCTGGGTGCCAGCAGGCATGAGAAGGCTTAAAATACAGCTTTAAGTTGTGCAGCTCGTGCTTATCAGTGGTCAGAAGTCAAGTGCATTAAAGAAGCGACCTCAGCTTTGTCCTTGGGGACCAGTCGCCCAAGGACCAGCAGTTTTCAGTGACTTAGCAAAACGTGGCTTAACCATAGGATTGCAGAATAACCTGACAGACACCGTGTTACCACAGCACTCACAGACTGACTGAATCCAGCCCCTTCCACTGCCCAATTTCTCTCTCCCCTTTGCTTGCACAAGCACCAGCGTTTCCCAACGCCAGCCCCAGGGTCAGACCAGGAACAAGCTGCTGCAGATCAGCAGGAGAAGCCCTGGTTCAGAATCGTTCTCCCTCTTAAGTTGCTGGCAAGAGGACATTTTTCAACCCATTTAAGTTTTTCTCTGCCTCCTTAGCCCAGCCAGGAACCTGGTTGAGTATTTCCTAGTGATGCTCACACAACCCACGGGCTGACCCCCTCCTCCAGCTTACTCATCACCAGCCACTAGCAAAGGCTTTAAAAAAAAAATCCTTTAACAAAGGTTTTAAACTAATTTAGAGCAAATTCAGACCTTGCTCTTGAGAGCCACATCCTGACAAGCAGGTTCCTTTGCTCAGAAACCTTGTGCCACAAACCCTGAAGCCCTTCAGATCCTCTCACCAGGGTTAGATCAGGTTGCCTCGTTAGCTCAGCTCCTGCACATCCTCTTGCCAAGCACCAGCTCCATCCCAGAGCAGTGGCTTGTCACAGTACACCTCCTTCACAACAAACTAGCTGGATCTACTCCCAGGCTCAGGTGTCACGAGGTTACTAAGATCAGGTCTCAGGCAGCTACTGCTGAGGGTTTGCTTCAGCTAACGCTGCTCCCAGGAGCTGATCAATCCACTCTGACCATCAAGTGCTGCTTTTCTGAGGAGAAACCTCACCAAACAGTGTAAACTCTCAGCTGCCCGTGCCAAAAGCAGGTTTTTGGATGCCCTTTTACAAGGAGGAAATGCTGCATTTATTTATGTGGCACGTTTGGGAAACAATCAGAAGTAACAAGTAGATCCAAGCTTTGCACACTGCAAGTTTGTTCTTTTAACTTACCTACTAAAACCAGACACAGTTCCACACTTGGAGTGAAGTATACAAGAGGAGGAGACCCAAACCACCATGGATTTACACATGGGCTGTGCAGTATCCTCAGGAGCACAGCATGAAGGCTTCTGTCTTCTCTGCAGGACACCAATGAGCAGTGCCCAGGTCAGGGGACATCGCTCCAGTCCACGTTCCTGGTGGTTACCATGCTGCTCTTCTCCCTCAGGCAGCAAGTAGGACCTAATCCCTGCAGACCTTGCTTTCTTCACAGGTTAGATGATGAGAACAGGAACCCCTCTGCCTCCCAGGACATCATAGCAGCATTAGAAGGTGGAAAATCTCAAGATGCTGGAGTGAAAGGCATCAAAGGCTCTAAAATATTACCAAGTTCTTACTGAGATGGGACATGTGCCAGAAGAAAAACAAAGGGGTTTTACTCATTTTACCATTGCTGCTCACAACCAAATAAATTTCTAACTCCAGTTCAAAAGCAGACAAGGAGGGAATAATCTGAAAGAGGTAAACTAAAGGAGAACAGCTACTTAAGACTGGGGAGAAAAAAATGAGTGTCCTCTGTGGCAGTAGGTTAAACACCCTTTCCCCATGGGCTCTGTCAAACAGGGCTTCATAAGCACCTAAGCCAGTGGCAACCCCCTCCTACCCCAGTCCCTCTGACACCATGGATCCCTGAGGGCAGCCACCTTCTGAGACACTATCATCATCTGCCTGTAAGATGAGATGCTTCTATCTCATTTTAAACTGACTGTATTTTTTCCCATGCTCAGAGAGTTTTCTGAACACAGGATTTGCTCCCTGCACACTGGGACAGAAACTCCAGCAAAGGGACTGAATTATTACTATACCCAGCTAAAAAAAAACCCCAACCAACCCAAACCCAAACCAAACTCACTACCAGACCATGTACTGCTCACACTTTTTTTTCCTGGGTTTGATAATTTGACAAGAACTACCAGTTTAAAACTCCTTTTCTTCAAATTCCAAGCCAGCATTTTATTGTCAGTTCCCAATGTTTAAGTGGGAAGGGGTAACAAACACAGGAATATGCTTAAGAACACTTCCATCTTCAGGGGTGGGTTTTTTGGTGCAGTTTATTATATAAATTATGCCTTTAGACATTCAGAGCTCTCACATTTCTCAACAAGAGATGGTTAGATCCCTGCTGAGATACCAGTGCAAAAAGTGGTATATGGAAGTGCAGGTCACACACTCCCACCAGCAGATCAGGCTGTTTCCACAGAACTCCTCAATCCATAACTTACAATAACAGTATCCACACTGAATCCAAGCAAGTTGTTGCCCAGAGAAACACTGGACTCAGTAACAACTAAATACTCCCACAGTACAAACAGAAGCAGAACAATTTGACTTCAAGCAGACCTGTGAGCTCCCTGGGGTTGGACACCACCACTGCCAGGGCTCTGAGCTGACCACAGTTACCAGTAATGTTTTATTTGATGCCAAATGTTTTATTTGAGGCTCAATTCCAATTATTAAAACACAAGGAAGCTCATGTGCAGGCAGGTGGTGCATTCCAGTGAGTGCCACAGGTCACCTTTGGCACAGACAGGACCTGACCACAGAAATATTAATGAAGCCATCTTCATCTGTCAAGGGGATAAATGAGAGAGCCCAAAGCCCCTTTCCCATCTCCAATGCCAGTAATTGTTGCTGAAGAATTTATTAAGCCAAGACTGAAGTAGCGCAACACCTCTCAGTCACACAATACATATTAAACCCCAAGTTTAATTAAATCCAAGCAAAATAAATCTTAAATTTGACTGATAGATGCTAACATATGGGCTCACCACACCAGAATACAGACCACTGTGTCAGAAGCAGTTACTGGTACCTTAGAATTCTGCATTCATTTGTCTTAAAGAACTGTCACAATGTAAAGAAAAAAAAAAAAGAGCAAGATGCTTCACAAATAACATCTTTATTAATGAGTTTTCTTTTTCACATTCTTTCAAGTGATGTTTAATTGAAATCTGCATAGTCCAGAGTGCAAAAAATAATTATATTAAATTCATAGAAGTTGGACCCAAATGTTAGTGTTGGGTTTTTTTTAAAGTTAAGTCAGAGTGGTCATGATCACAGGAATAAGCAACCTCCAGAAAGAAATGACTGGGGAGACATGGAGGGGCTGAAAACCACCAAACACACAACTGTGCTCAGCCTGTCACAGTTCATGAAGCCTTCACACAAAGACACACAACACCCATTCACATCCATGTGCACAACAGAATGTAAACTACAGGAGACACTTCCTCTGGTGAGTGAAACGAAACAGAGTGAGACTATTTGTGTACTTAACTGAGCATCCATCAGCTATTCCCACAACAAGGAACCATGACAACACGTGGGGGGATAAACACAAGGTTCAGATTTCTTCATGCCCTTCTCAGAACCACACCAAAACTAGCACCCTACAGTAGGAAACACAAAATTGGGAGTGTTTCCAGAACACTAAGAATTACTCTAACACACACTTTTAAAAGCAGCATCACCTCCCTTCTTTTTGAATTCTTAATACTATCATCCCTTTCCTTACTGCTAATGTTATCTGGGGTTGGAAGAGCAGGTGAAGAGGACTTCTCAGCACCCATGCAATGGCTCAGCCTGTGGAAGTGGTCTGCAGCACAACACCTCCACCTCCAGCTTCATTTCCATAAGCACAGGCAAGGCAGTCCCAAGTCTCCCACATCAACACCACAGTGTGACTGCAAGGAGAAGGTTTCATATTTACACCATCTACTGATGTAGCTGTTGCTCTCTTATAACCATCATCAGAAAAATCTAGAGGAAAGGAAAAAAAAGAAAGAGGCATGTCCCCTACATCAGGGCACTTGGCAGTGAGGTCTCACATGTTGTCCACACACTGGTGAAAGACCATTTCTTACCTCTGGTTTTGATTTTATGCACCAGAGACACTAGTCTAGAGCTGAGCACTAGTTTAAATGCAGAGTCCTCTCACGTTGGTCATTTGGAAAAGCCAGCCACTGCTGTCACTCTGAACTTCAGCACACAGAAACTGGGCTTGACACTCTGCATATGATCGTGCAGTAACACATGTCAGGTACAATTCACACTGGTTAGGTTCATGAATTATTCATCTTACTCAGATGCACCATCTAGGGCTGCAGAGATGTGATCAGCAATATTCAATCATACAGGTTTGGATCTGGGCAAAGAGTACATCTCATTTATTCACTATGAACCTACAGGCTTTAAGCTTGAGATTCAAGTCCAGCAGGTCAAGAGAGAAAATTATTTATGAAATCAAACTGGTCAGAAACATATTTGCTGCCAGGGATATTGGAAATAAAAGGCCTGAAGTATTTTGGAGAAGACTTACAGCAGCAGCAAGTAGCAGGGATTCAGTAAAAACATGTGCAGCAGTTGGTTCTCTTACAAGGGGAAAACAAACTACACAGTGCAACTCAAACCCACCACAGTGAAATAGCAGCTCTGGAGCTGAAACCCTACCTGCATTGGTCAGAGGAGAGTAAGACCTCCCCAGCACACAGGAACACCAACCACAGCTCCAAAGAGCATCTGCCAGCATCAACGAGATGCTGGCAGACATCTGCTTCAAAACATCCCATCCCTCTTTCAGGAATAACCTGCTTTCTCCTTGGGGAACTGATGCACTCAAAGATGGGGAAAACCAGGCAGAAGACTGGAAAGGAGGACTGCAGAGAGCCAAGTTTTACCCCAGAAGAAAGCCACCTGGGCAGCCAGCAGCTGGCACACTGGCCAGGTTTCAGGGCAAAACCACAGAAAACAATCTTGTCTTTGGTGGTTCAAACCATCAAATGTAAGACTGGCTGATTGGATGTGGGCTGATAAATTTTCACAAGCAGGAATGACAACCTATCCCCTCCCTGCCCTGGCAATTTAACAGGCAAATCTTCTGGCAGACCCCAAATCTAATAGGAAATAAGAAACAGAATATTTAGTGCAATGGTATTCCTTGTCTCTTCAGAAAGCAACCTCTATTTCTTATGTCACATCAGGGGTTTAATTCAAGAGACCAACAGAGTAAGACCACTTTTGACATTAGCTGAAGATTTACATTGGCACAACTGATCTACATTATTTGGACTTTTTAAAGGTGGTGATGATGATGATGATGAGGGCATCAGCTTAGATTTTTCTTTCACTGATGCAAAAGCCTAAAACAGACACGAGTTGGTAGTCTGAAAAAAAACCAAACACTTTAACACACAATGAAACTACTTTGTGGCCTTCTGTGTTTCAGGAAAATATCCCACATATTCAGATCAGGCAGCCTCACTAAGTTAAGACACACTGAAACAAAACATTTCCCATTAAAGTTGCCAAAAACTGGATTGAAATTTATTGCATGACGTTGCATAAGAAAGTATATTATTGAAAACCGTAAGGCATCATGCAATTATCCATCAGCTAATTATTTATTATTCCTTGAAAGATGGTTATATACTCTAAAGTTATAAAACCAGTTTCAAAAAAGTACATAAAAAATTTAACATAAGCATTAAATATTTTTCACATGTTCGTTGTTTTTAGCTGTTAAAAAGTGCATTCAAAACATACTGTACTGGAAAGTTGCTCTGACCAAAAATGGTGCTGGAGACTTGTTAAATTAAAAGCTGCAAAAGAATATTGTATGGGATTAGAAAGCTCACAGGTTGTGGTATTTAAACTTACTTGAAATTATTTTTTTTTTCAATCCTCACACTTACAATTTAGCATATGTGATAGAATTAGCTAAAAATGTCTATTTTTTTTGTTTGTTTTTATAACTAAACAGTCAAATGAATTCAAGTTACGTACACTAGGTGATCAGGTAAGAGGCAGACTTAATATTCAGAGAGGGGACAGAATGTGCTGATGGGGATTTGGCATTAATCGATGTACTGTGCCATCCAGCGGAACCCTTCCCCGTAGCCCTGTCTCTTCAGCACGCTGCACATGAACACCTCCAGAGGCCTGGCATTCAGCTCCTTGAGTGGGACACTGCCCTGCAGGGAGAGAGGAGGAGGCTGAGTTACAGCATCATTACTCTACACTGACACGTACTTCTGTGGAGTCTTTACTATTTTGTTCATGTTGGGTATTGGAATTTTAGAAAGAGGTTAATAATTGAATTATGGAATGGGCTGGGTTGGAAGGGAGCCCAAGGATCATAAAGCTCCAACCCCCCTGCCACAGGCAGGGACACCAACCTCAGGCCTGGAGCTACACAAGGTTGCCCAGGGCCCCATCCAACCTGGCCTTGAACACCCCCAGGGACAAGGCATCCACCCCCTCTCTGGGCAGCCTGTTCCAGCCCCTCACCACTCTTTCCATAAAAAACTTCCCCCTAATATTCAATCTAAACCTTCCCTCCTTCAGCTTTAAACCATTCCCCCTTGTCCTGCCATTATCTGCCCTTTTAACAAGCCGATTCTCCTCCTGTTCCTCTGCTCTGACAGACTGCAGTGAGGGCCCCCCACAGCCTTCTCTTCTCCAGGCTGAACCAGCCCAGCTCCCTCAGCCTCTCTTTGTAGGGCAGCTGCTCCAGCCCTCTGAGCATCTTTGTGGCTCCTCTGACCCCTCTCCAACAGTTCTACATCTGAAAAATGTGCATGTTACTAAGACTAGGGTTGCTTGAGAAACACACACAGCGTATTTCCATCCACATTTGGAGAGGGTAAAGTGTGTGAACACAGAATGCAACAGCAGGCACTTGCCTAGAGAATTTGAGAGCTTCTATGGGGCTTTCAGACATAGTTCCCTGCTCTAACAGCTTTCCAAGCAGATAAAAAGTGCATTTGCTACCCGTTGTAGGACTAACCATAGCAAGAGCACAAACTGCTTGCTTGCCAAGATCAGCAGAGCACAATAAAGCAGTTACTCAACTGGAGATTCACATTGGTATTCAAACTTCATGGCTACATGCAGTGTAAAAATCAGAGCAAGATACAAACCCCCCAATAAAAGTCAGCACTAAGTGCCTACAGCCTACCACACCTCTTCTAAAACCAACCCATGCAACTCTTTCACGTGGAAAAGAAGGTGGTAAAGATTTGTTCCCACCCTACCTCAACTCTGACTGGCACTGAACTTCAAGGGAAGCACCCAAGAAGAAATACTCTTAGAGGAAAAGAGGAATTACAAGGCCAGGTGCCCTTACTCAGCAGAGCCATGCTGCTGGGACACTGGAGCAGTTTGCTCAGCTGCAGAGATGTGTTGCATCTCTCCAAGGGCAGAGGCCAATGGAGCAATGTGTTTCTAGTGGCCTGGGTCCAAATGTCTCCTAGAAGTAGCATGCTGGATTTACTTTACATTAAGAAGAGTTGAAGTATGAAAGATCCAGAACACAAATCTGCCCTGTCACTACCAATAGAAACAGTTTTTTCCCCACCTCTCAACCTATGAACTAAAACTTCTTTCATTGTGTAAACCTATTTCTAAGCCTTGGGTAAACACAATGAGAAACAAGTCCTAAGCAAGCACTTTAAATGAGAAAAGCCACTTACTGAAAGACTTCATCCAGTTTTTTCTTAGGTCTCACTAGAGCTATAGCCTCTGAAAACTTGCTCCTCCTCTTAGAGTACTACACAGGAAAGCTGAAGTACTAACAATTGTCCCAAGTCCAATGAAGTTTTCTCTGAAAACTCAGGGCACTGGATATCATGCAAAGCGTTGTACTTGAGATGCATCCAACACACATACACTTAACACTTCATAAATTAAACTCCATTTTCCCTGTGTGGCTGGAGTAAACTGGAATCAACACACAAATAAGGCAAACTCCCTGACAAATAAAAAAAAGCCCCAAACCACCCAAAAACCCCCCAACATTACCTTCCCTGTTGTCTGGCCATACAGACCAAACATCTCTCGTAACCTCTCTTCACTAATAGCTTCAGGTCTGTCAATCTTGTTACCAAGAATTAGGATAGGCACATTAGCAATAGTTTCATCTGTCATTAGTGACTGCAAAAGAAAGGAGAAAGGAGAGATTAATTTACAATACAGACAGTCAAATTGCTACTACTCATGTCCAGGTGGCAGCAGAGCTCTGCTGGACACTGGGAATTTGAGCGTATTTCTTAGAAGTTAAAACTTACAAAACCTAATTTAAACTTACATCAAGTTCTTCTTTTGATTCAAGCAATCTTTCATGATCTGCACAGTCCACCAAGAAGACAATGCCATTAATTGCAGGCAGGTAGTTTTTCCACACTCTGCGAGCTACAGGGAAGAGGGGAATGAAAACCCTGAGATTCAGAGCGATGCACATCAGTAACTAAGCAGCAAGTGGGTTATTTGGAAGTCCTAGCTTACAATGCCAAAACTCAGGATGCAATTTGATGTTGTACAAAGCTTGAAATAATGAGGCAAAAATTCCCTGTACTGGTATCATCACATTAACCATCCCACCTGCACACCAACATCCTGAAACATTTTGTGTTTCCTTGAGAATCATTATCAGCAAAGGTAAGTCTGAAGCATCAAGCTTACAAGTAGATATAAGTGATTCAAAGGACAGAATCCTCTGCAAAATCTAGATATCCCTCAAAAATTCTACTCTACTTCAGCTCTTGCCAAACCCTATTTGGGATCTGTGGTAAGTGGTTGAGCCAGACAAAGGAGCAGTGAATAGGTTTTGTGCTGTCAAAGAGAGTCTGGGAAGTTGATCTCTGCAGCATGGTCATATTTCTGATCCAGAACAAATGGGCTGTAGACAACTAACACAATCTGGTGAAGTGAGTCAATGTATTCTCTTACCTTGAGCATGTCCACCCAGATCGAAGGTAGTGAAAGTCATGCCAGCAATTGTCAGCTCTTCTGAAGCTAGAAACACACAGAATGATGTTTGCTGAGATCAGGCAGTGCTTTACAACAGCCTGGCCTTCTGGCATGTAGATTTTTACTTTGTCTTGGGTCTTTTCATTATTTTGATGTTCAAGAAACAAATCAGTACATTTTCTCTCAAAATCAGTAACACATTTGATGGTCTAACAGCATTTCGTTGTTAACACACCTGTGAAAAGTCTACAGCACTCAGAATAGCAGAGAATATCCATGTTATTTATCCCTACAGATTACATAAACAGTTGACTCTAGCTTCTGGTTTGCCACAGAGATGGCACTTTACATACTAAGCTGCTCAAGGTTTCTCCTCTTTACATCCTTTCCCAGTTTTTTACCTGCTTACTGGCCTTCACCAATCCATATTTCTAACCTGTGTTGATCTTTTTCTCCTGTGAGGCTACTGAGATAATTACACAGCAACCTCTGGGCCAAAAAAATCAGCAGAGAGTACAGAAATACTAGTTTTCTAGTTGCACAGAGGAGCTGCTCCCAAACACTGCAAGCTCTAATTTCCCCCAGCTTCTGTAATCTCAACTCCCAGCTCCAGTATTCTGCTTGTTACCTCTAAATTTTATCTCAGCCACACTGAACTACCCCACAACTTTTTCTGAATATTATTTGAACTACCTACAGATTGGAAAACCCTTGGTTTCTCCCCAGTTACACTGTTGGTCTTACAACATATAATCAGGTCCTGCTTTTCTTGCCACACTTTAAGTAACTTTCTAGCTATGGAACCAGCAAAATCAACTTACTGGGGTGTAACGTGGGGACATGTTGCCCCAGTCTGTCATCTTTGAGCATGTGCAACAGTGTAGTTTTTCCAGCATTGTCCAGTCCAAGGAACACTAGTTTGCCTGATTTCTTGTACAGCCCTAGAAGAAAGATGTAGAGATTTATCAGTTAAATTGGTCAGAGTTCACTTCTAGCAATGGAGATTATTTTGCTCCTGGGAGCAAAGTGTTACAGTCATGGTACAAAATCCAGACACACCAAGCTCCTATCAATGCCCTTTATCCATGTTCTACTTGTACAAACTACCTTCACACTTACTCACATGACTGCTACACTATGTGTACTGTGTGCAGCTTATGGGATGCTTGGTAGGGGAGAGGCACTGATAGAACTGATGGAAACGTGTCACATTTGCACTACCTTTGGAAAAGCAGAACAAAAGAGGACTAAGTTTGGCCAGCACAGCTTAACTCTGCCCCAGAGGTGGTGGAGTCAGGGGCAGGGTGTAGGTGGGCTTAAAACAGGGACCATCCTGAAGCTCAACAGAAGGTGTTTTGTTCACCTACCTCTGATTACAACAAAACACTTGTGTGATGCAAAAAGGAAGCTCAGACTTCAATGGGCATATTACAGAGAAATTCATTTCAACCTCAATATGTATAATTAGCATAGGTATGAATTCCTTCTGTTGGGTCATATATTTTTTGGACAAAAAGTAACATTCAGCCCCACCCCCAGCTAAATCATATGCCCCCAGTGGCCTCAGCAGGGCAGCTCTGACCCTTGCTGCCATGTAAAAATGCTGTCATACAGTGGTAAGACATTTAATTTTCACCAATTGTCATCTTTACAAAAAGACTTTTTCCCCTTTAACTCTACTTCTAACCCCAGCAAACACAACAGCTGCCATGAAGGAGAAGGATGTGTAAAACACAAACACTCTATTTTCTTATGTCTCAGATTATCAAGGAGTGATTCTCTCAAACTTGCCAACACCACATCCTGTGCCAGGATTATTTTTCACTACTTTGAATTGATCGACAAAGTAAAACATTTTAAAGACAAATTATTTTTACAAAGCCCTAACATGCTCTGTACTGAAAAACTATGGAAGGAAGAGTTGCATAGCTTTGGCTTTGAGTCAGTCTTCCCTTACTCCCTCTTCAAAGAGCTGTGGCCAGGTACTACACACTGCACATCTCTTGAGGAAACACCACCAACCCCAACGCCTTCATGAGTGCTGGGGACAGCAGAACACTCACAGGGGATGTGGAAAAAACCTGTATATGGGTGTGCTGAAAGTACATTTCTTTAAAAGCAAAGCTGGGCTGTGCTCTGAACAGAATTCACTCTTCTTTCTGCAAAAGAACTGCAAAATACAGCCAAGTAACATAATGCAGGTGGTTTTAAGCCAGCAGGATGTTTTATTACACAGCAGTAATATTTTACTACATGGTCCATATTTTTACATGTCATAGTATGGTGGTGCTGTGATATACTGAAGAAGAGCTTATTTTACCATCACTGTGATGATACAGAAATATTCTGTGAAGTTCACAATGGGGTTTTACTGTTAAAAGTCAACCACCCCATCCTGCAGTCACTGTGCTTAACCACACCTTCTCCTGCAAGCACAACCAACCCTCCACACCAACACCCTGCACTGGGCCCGGGGTGGGAGCCCTTGGATGGGTGCATCAGCTGCCCTGGGTCCCTCTGCATGAGGCAGACAGCAGAGCAAGCCAGTAACAGCTCTCTGCAGCTCTCTCTTATTACTTATCTAATGTGTTATCCTCATACATGCTTTATTTGGTGGGATTTCAAGTGATGCTGCTGCACAGGAGGCTACTCAGACACCCCCATGGATGCTGCAGCACTACAGGGGATACATACCTCTGCCCAGCTGACCTTTACACTGCTGGTATTTGCTCACCTCTTCCCCTGCCTTTAAGCTAATCTCTGGGACCACATTCCAGTGGGACATGTTTTGTAACTCAGAGCAATGAATATTCTTTCATACTCCTCAGCTTGTTTCATCAATGATCTTTATTAGAGTTAAGTGTGTCTTCTTTCAAATACAACTCTTAACTTCCCAAGTTCACCCTCTCACATGCTAAAATGTGCATTAGCTATTAAACTACAGAGAAGAGAATGGGCAAACATCATCATATATTAACTTACATCACAGGGTGAAACTCCAGTTCACACTTACCTTAATAGTTAAACAAAATTCTACTAAGCCATAGTAACCCAATAATATTTTTGCCCCCCTCAGCCCAGGAGCCTTTGCTCCCAAATCAGATGCTGCTGCATTCCCTGAAACATTTCATACTTCCTCAAGTCCTTCATGGAAACCCAAGGCTAGTAGAGAAACTAAGACTACAGGTCATGTATAGAAAAAGAATCTTTATGAGTTACAGAGTTTTATGTGGGCAAAGAAGTAAAAAAGCCATCAGCCTGATGCCAGGACAGCACAGGGAACTGTGGGGTGCTTTTCCAAATGTTATAAACAACCTTCTTCAACAGTTAAGTGTAAATGAGACAGAAAAGAGAAAGTGTTTCTTCTCAAATAAGAGGGACACATTAAAAGTAATCCTCCTTCCTACTCCAACACCCAGTATCTTTCACCAGAATTAGACTTTGCATGCACAGGCCTGGGAAAGCAGGCTAGTGTGCAGCAATCACTGCTTGGCTAAGGAAGAGCAGATAAGAAAGATTAGTCAACTTAGTTAAAATTTCACTGGCTAATATTTCAATAGTAGGCCAAGGGTCTACCATTCAGCGAAAAAGTTTAAACTTTCAACTGATAAAAGGGGTAGGTGGAAGGCTTGTTCTGATTCCTTAATCACAAATGCTTTTGATCCACTTCAATAAAATCCTTCCAACTTGCAAACTGAGACTTTTACCTGTAAGATCTGCAACTGCTGCTCCTTTCCTTAGTGTAACAACATTCCTCTTTCTCCTGGTGTGTGGGGTGGTTGGGTTTGGTTTGCACAAGCTAAATATTCACCTCTGATCGATCACTACTGGTGCAGGCTCTTTCGGCCAGGGAATACTGTCCTGTGGCTCTTCAGCAGCTGCCAGCTAAGTCTCACACCAATCTCAGTGACACCAGCCACAGAACATGAGCAAGGGCTCCAATATCTGACACTTCACTTTGTAGGCAGCCCCCCATATTTGGATTCTCACCTGATAGCCACATATGCAAAAGAACCAAACTAAAATAACCAAGCTCAGCTCTTTACAGCAGAGAAAAGTCAGGGGAAGCTACACAAAAGTCAAGTTGAATTACACCAGCTTAAGCCTAGGATGATTAGAAAAATCAAACCTATTATGTTCACAAAAGAAAACATGGGGGTTTTTTTTCAAGAGGTTAAAGGATTAATGTGAGATTGAACAGAGAGCACGCTCTGGAAATACTCAGTATTGATAAGTGACATTTCTGTTTGAGTGTTACTGAACACACACCAAACCAAATATTATTATTTAACAAGCGGCTTTGTTGGAAGATAAGAGGTGAGCAGACATTTTATACAAGAAAAGCAGAAAGGAAAAAACCCAAACAACAAAAACTTACCTAAAAACTGCAATACGCTACTGAAACCACTGTAAATCCAATCAAATATGAAGGACATATCTGAATCTTATGGTCTGAAATAAACAGAAAATAGAACATATTTAGGATCTGTCAGAACAGCACATTAAACACTCCAGGGACTATTTACTATTTAAACACTATTTACAGGGAACAGAAGTAATTCAAAGCCCTGGGTAAAAAAGCCAACATTATTTAGCTCTGGTAAAGTGCCACAGACAAATTAAGTGACCCCCTCCCCCCCCCCCCGCACATTTAAAAATTACTGTGGACATGGAAGACAGAAACCAGACCTTGTGATTCAACAGAAAAGACCTTCTCCTCCCCTTGGAAAATGCCACGTGGACAGAAGCCTTTGCAAGAAGTAAAAATAATTCTATCTTAAGTATGGTTTGGTGGAGGTGTGTGCTGTTCCTCTGAAGATTTCAAATGGCATCTTCACATACACTTTCCAAGCAGGAAAAAGCAGCATTTTAGAGAGGCAAATAGAGGGATGTCAGTGCAGCCAGCGCCTCAGCCACTGGCATTTGAAACAGAGGTGAGAAGGGGTGAAGTTTTATATAGATGAATCCAGAGAAGTTTGGTACCAAAGAAGCCCCTATTGTTGGCACATAACCTGTTTGGCTTGTAACTGGAACAGCTACCTAGTACAAAGCACTGGGATTGCCATCCAAAGACCATAGCCTCCTGTACTGGCCTGAAGCACAAAACCTTTTGACAAGGACGGATTCTAGAACATCACCCTTCCCACGGAATTCCTTCAGCTAGGATGTCTAACCAACCCTCTAGTCGTATGGTACAACCATCAACCAACTTCAGCTGCCCATGACAGGCAGGACACCCCTTGGTACCAGAGTGAAGCTCTGCTGCTCCACAGGCACGCTTTCTCTGTGGTGTGGTTAAAAAAAATCTAAGAGAAAGAAGGAAATGGCCAAGCTGGACTGCAGGGTCTGATGAGTTCGGTTAGTTGTTCCTGCCCCAGAAAGGCACAGCCGCAGCAGAGGTGTCAGGGGAGTTCAGCACACCTCAAGTGGCAGAGAGGATGGGCAGCACAGAGGAAGAACCGCTGCTACTGCTGAAGTGATGCTTTGGGGTACAAGAATGAAGGCATCACTAGGTTTGCTACACGGCCCCAAGTGCTTAATTTCTTAGCTTTCATCTTAATTTCCTCATTAGCTGAAGTGAGGATAATCGCACTGAAAGAACCAGTTTGACAGAGTGAATTAGTATCTGGTATTTAGAAAGACTAAAGGGCAACATCCTTCGAAACATCTAGCCAGCTAATTGCTACTAGAGTGTGTAACCCCTGCTAACATCAGGAACGGGAGTCTGACTGTTCTCAAGAAGCTGTACTGCTCTAAGCATACTCAGCTGGCAGAGGCTTCCACAGCTGGACAGCCTCCAGCAGCACTCATTTTGACACTGCAGGGCTGCCTTGGGGCATCACAAGATGTTTTTAGGGTAACCCTGACCCTGGAGTGCAGGACACTGTAGTCAAAACAGGTCAACAGCAGATCAACACCCAGGTATCTGTAAACAGCAACTACACTCGTGGCAATGAGCAGCTTCTCCGCTATGCAACAACTGTGTCATAGAAAGAACACAGGGAAAGAACAGGGAAAATATTTGAATTCTCTGTGCTTACACTGGAACAAAACCTGTTCAGATGATGAGGCACTGTCTTGGTTTCTCCACGACCAACCCAAAAGCCTCACCCAACATCCCACGTTACTCCGAACAACTGCTCAGCTGCAACAGGCTTTAAGACTCCACATCAAATATGCTTGTCAACGCACAAACACCCAGTTACACAACGTCACCACTGAAACTGTCCCTTTGCATGGCTAAAAAGCAAAGGTCAAGAATAAGCAAACAGGGCAGAACATACACGTCAGCAGATTTATTTATTGCTTGAGCAAAATACCGATGGAGAGAAGCCTCTGTGGAGCTCAGGGAAACCATCGACTCAAATAACCTGCAAATCAGGGCAAACAGCCTGATGTAAGAGAAGTGCTCAGATTACTGAGGTGAGAATAGCTTCACAGCGTTCGGCTCTATTAACCTTTTCCATCTATTAAACTTACGGATGAAGCAAAACCCAGTCATTATGCCTTACAGAAAAGGCTTTAAGGGGCAAGATTCAGATGATTAAAGCGACAGCAGGATTACTCTGCAAACACAAATGAGGTGGCATGAATATAGGTTAAGTTACAACCACTATAAATTAAGCGGTTTTAGAAGCAGAGCTACCTAAAGCCACCCAGGACAGCCTCTGGGCTGGCTGGCAGCACTCAAAGGGAAACACTTTTCAAATGGGGAAAAAATAGACAGCTAATTGTAAAGGTACACTGGTAATATTTGAAGAGAGATATTCAATCTATTCTTATCACACAGGAAAAGTAGCTGTATAATTCATAGGGGTGTCAAATCAGGGAGTTAAAAAGTGGCTCAGGATTGGTATCAAGAGTCATTACACCGCTGAGATGTCCAAGTCACGGAGCTCCAAGTGAACTACAGGAAGAGCCACTCAACACCCAGGGACTCAAACTCTCAGGCAATAACTTCACAAGCCACAGGGAAAACAACAACCCTATTTTGAGGTTATTTTAAGTGTTCCCTTGGAAATAATCAGTTGCAAGTTGACAAACATTTAAGGAAAAATCATATCGGACACACTCTTTTGACACCACCTATTTTTACAGGCACCACCAACTTACTTGTGCCTCCTCAACAAAAATACAGAAGCTCACTTGCCACCATCACACCAACAAGAGATGGCTATCACCTCAAGATGCCTCCAACAACCCCGGAGGGCTTGCTTTCATCAGCAAAGCATCATTTGATAACTCCCGGAGAGCCCTGGAACCCACTCTATAGACCAAGGAGATGGGTTTGCTCACTGGAAAGCACTTCTGACTGTAGGATGCTCACCCAGTGGCTCTGGTAACATCTTGAGCAAGGTTCCTGAGGGGAACCTTGCTAACAGTGAGCAAACTCACATTTGTTTCTTTTATATTCCAAAAAACAGGGAGAATTTTTTTTCCAGGTGTGTGGTTTTTTAAGCTAAAAATTCATCATTTCCCCTCTGAACTGGTTAGAGCAGCACTTAATTCCAAAGGCTGCAAAAAATTAGCTAGGGGAAGGCATCAGGCTTTTCAACAGTTTTAAATCCCTTCATGGAATAATTAGGAAACAGAAACCAGCAACACCCAAGGAGAAGAGCTCTTGCAGTAACTGGCAACACAACGTACTGTGCCTGGGTGGGTATGTCAGAGAGAGCTGGCTCAGACAGAGGTTTCTTCCCTAACTGCATCCCAGCCACAGCAACAAAACCTACCAGAAAATGCTTAAAGTCCACTGCTGAGGGGGTATTTGTGGCTTTTCAAGTAAGATCGAATCACTGCCACTTAAAGTTGTCATTTTATATATACTTTATATTTACTATACCATCCCAAAATGTTACCACAGACAACAAACACCAAAATCCCCAAGAAGTTCAGTGAATAAATTGGTATCTGCCTTCCCCAGCCCAGTGTATTCCATAAGAAACTCCCCTTGGAAGTAGGGTTTTAAAATCTGAGAGTGGAAAGAGAGGAGAGAGCGTGAAAAATGAGGCGGTGACAGCTTTTATTTGGACTTGAATCAGGGTTTTTTGATAGCAAGTCCCCTCTGCTATTTCAGAGGGAGTAATCATCACGCTGGTCTGTTACCAGCTGGGTTGAAAACCAAAAGGGTTACTACTCTACAGCAGATAAACTCAGTTGTGTTGCACCTTTTACTCCAAGACAGCATACAAACAGGAGGGGAATCAACTCTTTAAAAGGACAGACAATGGCAGGACAAGGGGGATGGATTAAAGCTGAAGGAGGGAAGGGTTAGATTGGATATTAGGGGGAAGTTTTTTACAGAAAGAGTGGTGAGGTCCTGGAACAGGCTGCCCAGAGAGGGGGTGGATGCCCCATCCCTGGGGGTGTTCAAGGCCAGGTTGGATGGGGCAACCTTGTGTAGCTCCAGGCCTGAGGTTGGTGTCCCTGCCTGTGGCAGGGGGTTGGAGCTTTATGATCCTCGGGGTCCCTTCCAACCCATGCCGTCCTATGATTCTATGATTCTATGACAGGCTATTTGAGTTTACCGAGCATCTTAAGCACACCCGAAGCAAGGGGTGAAGCCGCAACACGCAAGTTCCCAAGGGCAGCTGGAGCTCACCCGCAGCCTGGCCCACCTAACCCCTCCTGAGCTCACCTTCCCAAAGCCGGCCCTACCGCAGCACTGCCCTCGCCCACTCAACGTGAAACAGAGTCACGATTTCTGGAGGAACACCCAAGGCAGGCGGGCACAGGCTCCCGGACAGCCGGGGGGTTACAGGGTGACACACCGCGGCCCCTGAGCGAGGTACGAGCCAGGGATACAAAAGCACGGGCGGACAGGCGCGACAGGCCCGCGTACCGGCCCGGAGGCCTGGCGGGAGCTCTCCCCGCTGTGAGGGGGAAGAGGGAAGGAAGGGAGGACCCGCCGCGGGCAAAGCAGCACCCGCACCCCCCTCAGCCCGCACACACCCCCCCTCAGCCCGCCCCACGGCCCAGCGCAGGCCGCAGCCTCCCCGAGAGCGCGGCGACCCCCGGCAGGCCCAGTCACGGGCCGGAGGCCGCTCCCAGCAGGCTACGAAGGCGGCCCAGCGCCCCGTGGGGCTCGCCCGGCTGCCCACCCGCCGACCACCGAAGGCAAGGCCGGCGGCGGCGATGGACAGAGCCCCTCACCTCCCCCCCCCCCCCGCACCCCTCACTCACCCGCCGCTGCCGAGCCTGAGGCGCGGGCGCTGCGCTCCGCCGGCACCGACACGCAACCCCGCGGCTGCCTCCCGCTCCGCCCCCCGCGCGGCTCCTTCCGGGCCCGGCCGGCCGCGTCGCACGCACCAGGGCTGGGCTGGGCCCAGCGCTCCGCCCGGCCCGCAGCCTCACAGCTCGCCCGGCATCGGGGCCGAGCCGGGCTAGCCCCGCCCCTGCCCTTTTAAGGCGCCAGGCTCCTCCCGCTGCCGCAGAGCGCCGCTCCCGGAAGTGCCACGTGTACGCAGTGCGCATGCGCGCGCGCCCCGGTAGTTCCGGTGTGGGGGCTGTCCCTTTCCTCCTTCGCCGAGCTGGGCCGGGCGCCGCCAGACGGGCGGCAGTGCTGAACCCAGCCCAGCCGAGCTCGCCGCCATGGCCCAGCCCGCCAGGCCTCCCGCCGGCTATCCCAACCAGAACGGTGCTGGCCAGCAACCCTACAGCAACGGTGAGCGTAGCGCTGGGCCGCCCCGGTGGCGGTGGAGAGCCGGGGGGGGCCTGATTGCCGGGAGGAGGCCTAGCGGCGGCGGCGGCTCCCGCCCTATGGCGCTTCTCCTGTCCACAGGGCTCCCCGGTGCCAGCCACCCCTGTGCCGCGGGGTAGCCGGGTAGGCCTTGGGGGGGGGGGGGGAGGGGGAGCCGGTGCTTGCGGGCGGAGCGGCTGGGAGGACGGGAGAGGACGTGTTCCGGACGGCGGGAGTGGGGGATCCGGCGGGCGCTCCCGGTGCCTTTAGCTGTTGAGCTGGCTGAGTTATACAGCCCGTGGGCGCAGGTAGGGTCCCCGGGGGCGGGGCTGCGTCCGGCTCCAGCCTCAGCGGGCGTCCCGAGGGGACACTCACCTGAGGCAGGGGAAAGTGGGTTGGGAGAGGGATGAGTAAAAAGCGGGTAAGCGGTGACGGGTTCCTTTTCTCGCCCCCGTGCGAGGGCACGGGTGCGGCTGGGAGCGATGGCTGCGAGCAGCCCCGCCGCTGGCAGCTGCTCCCTGCGTTGGGAAATACAAGGTGCCGGGGGTCACCGTGGCGGGCAGCGTGCTGAGCTGCTGGCGTGGCCCGGCCTGCCCAAAGGCCTGCCGAGGAAAACACAGAGCTGCTTTCCCGAGCAAAATAAGGCTTTTTAAAAACTCCAGTCTCATTTTTTCGTGACCAAAGTGACCCCGAGTGTATTCTTTTTGCTTATTAACGGCTAAAAGGGCCTGTGGGAACCCCGCGTTCATGGGGAGTGGGGACAGCGTCTTGGGTGTTACTTCAGGCCGGTGACACAGCCGGGCAGCGGTCCGAGCTCTGACCCTTTGGAACGGAGCTGTACATGTGGCACTGCCGTAGCACTGGGGACCCGGCTGAGCTCAGGCTGCAGCAACGGGGCTGTTTGTCGTTATTCACATGAAACTGCTACTGCTTTGTTCCATGTGCTAGGTGACCTTCCCCAACCCCCCAGTATAGTTGTTTTCTTTAAAAAGCCACGGTGAAACTGATCTTACTAGCCAGCCTTTTAAGCGAGGAGGTAAGAAATACCAGGCAAGTCTTGCCTCTGTGCCTGTTTCCTTTGCATGTGTAGAAATCTGTGCTGCTGGAAGTGTTTCCTGATTTCACATAGACAGGCAGCATCCTCTGTGCTTGCTTCCTTAATTACACACTTCTGGGTTTCAGTAGTTGCACTGTGTGATAAGCAATTCAGTTATAATGAGATCTTCTGATTTTTTTTTTTCTGCTTTATGCATGAGTAAGTCAGTGGTTTGACTTGCCTTTTCCCCCTCCTCCTTCACAGCGTGCTTACTGCTTTTCCTCAGAATCATCAGCAAAATGGCAATTTGCAAACAGCTGTATAGCTGCTTATAGGGTCAAGGAAGTGGGAAGGGTATGAATACAGTGAAGAGGGAGCCTGTGTTTCTGGAGAGGTCTAGGCAGAGGGTGTACAAAGGGAGAGTTAGTTAATGGAGGAATTGAGTGGGATGATTTACAGACTGGCATCACTTTATGTTTGCTGGTTTCCCTGTAGTTGGATTAAGCACGTAATGGAAGTTCTGGGGAGGCAGTTGGAGGAGGGGGGAGCGTCAGGCTACCCGGCTGTCAGGTGGATAAAAAAATCAAGAACTGAAATTGAGAGTTACGCAAATACAAGGTAATAAAGTGAGCTGTTTGTTGTGGTATGTGTGAGATAAAGGCTGGCTTGCTGGCCTTCTGAATAAATATGACTATTCAAGCATGGACTGCTCTGAGCAGTGCTTGAAATGTGTGTTGGGAAGGTGCTGCTTTACAGTAACCCCAGGACTTTTTAAAGCAGCCTAGAGAGCGCTGCTGTGATACTGCTAGTGATAAGAAAGCAAGCTGTCAACAGAATGATGGATCGTTATATAGCTGTCAGCTCTTCCCCTCCACTTGTTGCTTCCTTTACTGTTCACAGGTAACTCCCCAAGCTCTCATGTCCATGCCAGCAGTAAATTGTCACAGCAGCACCATGCTGTCTGGGAAATTGTTAACACAGAGCATCAGGTTGCTTAGTAACAACCTTCCTCTCATTTGTTTGTTTTTTAATAGCACTAATATCCTGTATTCATTTAACTGCAGGTTATTAATTTGCTTTCCAGTTAATGCTGCCAACGAGAAGGAGAAATAATGCTTTTGGAACTGGTTTGCTCTCCTTGTGTGATCTTAGTGTGGCGCTTTGAGGTCGTGAGATGCTTTAGGAGCCGTTAGGTTTGGTCAGCTCTGACAACCAGTGGGTCAGAGGCAGCTGAAGTGGGTGCTGGTGCTGCCTGATCCCACAGCAGTTGGGTTGGGAGGCAGCTCTTCACTGTGTTATCCTTGCATCTCCTGCAGGTTGGAGAGGTGGCACCTGGTGAAAGGGATCTACCAAATCCTGCACAGCAGAGAACAGAACCACCCTCCTGAGCTAATGTTTTGGGCCCCTCATTTTAGAAGACCGTCAGGCAGCCTTCATATATATTCCACTGTGTTCCTGATGGCTTACAAATGTTAGGTGACCTTGTGCTTCTGCAGAGGTGTCTTTCACTGTTAAGTGGGTGGCCTTTCTTGTATTACAGACTTCCTTCTGCTCCCAGGGGTGGTTGGTCTGCAGCCATGCAGGTGGTCTAGCTCATCAGGCCACGCTGAATTCCTTCTTAGTTCCTGGCTTTGTGGGACAGTGCAGAAAACTAGCAGGACACAGAGGGAGAGCTGGAGAACCTGCACTCTCTCTGACAGGCCTCAGTACATGTCAGGTCACGATGGGTACATGGCAGCAGCGAAACAGCAAGTTCTGAGGAGTTTTTGTGAAGCCCTTTGGGAAGGGTCTGCACCCCTTGGTGCTGCTGCTTTTGTTTTGTTGGCAGCTTTGTGCAGGCTTGTGGTGAAAGCATGAACTGTCTGTATGTGATGGAGAGTTTTCATCATGCTTCTGACTTGAAGAATCAAAATTAAAAATTGAGAAAGTTGTTGAGCTGTGGTGAAGCGATTTTATTATTTTTAAAAAATGTTAATTAAAGCAAGTCTCACAGAAAGCACCAGCTCAGTCAAATTTGGATTTCATTTCACTTTCATTGCTTTATCAAACTTATCCCTCAAACAGGGAAAACTGCCTAAGGGAGCAATCCAAGTACTGTGACTTCCTGCTGTGGCTACAGAGTCGTGCTCTAAGATGTGATAGTCAAGTTATAAAATGAATTTGTATTTATTCTGGGGTTTTTTGGTACAACTTATGGCACTGTTGTTGTATCAGTGTACGTGCTGATGAGGTGAGGAGGTCTGGCATCACATAAGAATTCTTCATCATTCTTAGAGTTAGGAAGTTTAGTTTACAATGGATTTTGTAAATCGATTGTTGAAATCCCATCTGAGCCACTGCAGCATAATTTTCAAAGGTGAGTCGTAATTGTTACCATTCTTGTGTTTGCAAGCTTTTTGCTTAGACACTATTGATTTTAGAGAATTATTAATTACTGAGATTTATGAGCAGCATTTTAAGGACAGTAGGGTTTCACTGGATTTCCAAACTGAACAGTAAGTAGCATATTGAGATGAATGGGTGGATAATAATATGGTCTGTACATTTTATGCACAAATAACAGAGGCAGGGAGGATGAGGTCACTGGCAGTGTGGTGGATATGCACAATATTCAGTGAAATAAGAGCTGTCTGTGAACTGTAGCCTAAGGCTTTCTAGGGAACGATGAGCTGAATGAGCAGTGCAGGTTTTGTCCTGACTATTTCAATGTGTTCTGTGTTTAGCTTAATTTATTGTGAGAAATGCCCAAGTTCAAAGGTATTAGAACTTAGAAATGTGAACTTCTTCACCCTTTGAAATCTAGCTAGAAGTTTTCAATGGGAAACCAACTGTCTTTGTTTTAAAGTTAAGTGAAATTCCATGGTTTCATTCTAGTGACAGCTGTTCCCATATATGTGTGTGTCTATATGTATCTCCACTCTACAAGGTTAATATCTCTGGCATGTTATTGAAAAATGTTGAACCTCTCAGGGGGTTCTGGTCTGGAAAATTCAGTGCTTTTGTTTAGGTTCAAAAAAATCATCCAGATCTTAAGTAGTTCTGGAAATCTGGAAAACAGTAGTATTATAAAGAAAAGCATCTTAACTCTAAGAATTAACTCTAAGATCCATGAAGAGGATGTCTCCTGCTTTTAGATGAATGTGTATGTGGAATGTCTCCAGTATTCAAACTGTGTTTAGGGGTGTGGGAGAGTCACAGTGCAACTGGATGAAATAAATGATACAACACTGAGAAGAGTTTCAGTAGTCGTTAAAGACTTGTGGACAGCTGTGGTGTGTGTTATCCAGTGTATTCTGCTCAGAAGGATTTCATTTGGAAGTTTATAGTGTCCATTTTGTGGCAAAGGTATGAACAACTGGTAGGAGTAGCATTCTTGATGGAGCTTTTATTGCACTGATGCTGTTGTGGTGTTCTGATTCTGCAGTCCTGTGTAAAGCAGGAGTCCCATGATGTTCTTGTCAGCAGTTTGGAGAGTCACTAACCTTTTTTCTTGTTTCTTTTTTCTTCTTCAAATGAGTCAAATTTAGTTCAGCTATACCAACCCACAAATGTTTAAAGAGCACCATTAGCCTGTCAGGTTTCATTTTCCTGATTGGTGGATCTCCTTCTCTCCAGAGAAGGAGACTCCACACCCCCTGGGCAGCCTGTCCCAGGGCTCCCTCACCCTCACTGGGGAAAAGTTCTTCCCCATGTTGGCGTGGAACTTCCTGTGCCCCAACTTGAGGCCATTGCCCCTTGTCCTGTCCCCAGAGACCACTGAAAAGAGGCTGGCCAATTCCCCCTGTGTTCCACACCTGAGGTATTTACAACTATTGATCAGATCCCCTCTCAGGCTTCTTTTCTCCAGGCTGAACAGCCCCAGCTCTCTCAGCCTTTCCTCACAGGGGAGATGCTCCAGGCCCTTCATCATCTTCATAGCTCTTTTCTGGACTCTCTCCAGGAGATCCCTGTCCTTTTTACACCAGGGAGCCCAGCACTGGACACAACACTCCAGGTGGGGCCTGACCAGGGCAGAGTAGAGGGGGAGGATCACCTCCTTCGACCTGCTGGCCACACTCCTCCTGATGCCCCCAGGATCCCATTGTCTCTCTCAGCCCCAGGACACACTGCTGGTTCATGGCCAACCTGTCACCCACCAGGACCTCCAGGTCCTTCTCCACAGAGCTCGTCTCCAGCAGGTCAACCCCCAGCCTGTCCTGATACATGTGGATTTTATGACAATATTGCCCTTCATTCCTTGTTTGTGACCATTTGGCAGCTCACATGAGTGGTATGTGCTGTATGACTAGTTCTCTGACTAAAATTAACTGCAGGAACTTTCGTAGGTTAAGTCTGTCACTTCAGAAATAGCATGGTGACCTAGGCTGAGCCTGGTGCTTGGTCTCTTTGCCATAAGCTAAAGTTTAAGTCGGTGTCAATCGTCAAGTGAAACCAAGTTATTACGTAAGGGACGCTTCCGCTTTCGGTCTGCCTGCTTGTATGACTGCCAGCTGTGTGGGAGAGCAGCCCTCTTTGGTCGGCTTGCTTTGGGTGTTTGGGAGGATGGAAATAGTGTGGAGTGTGGATTTCAGTCAGGGAGGATAGATTGGCACTGGAATGCTTAGTGGTTGCGAGGCTACTGTAAAACAAAACAAAGATCTAAGTGTTGATAGCAAAATACTACTAAATTCACATCCCCTGCAGCAGTAATTCTGTCACTCACACCTGATTGTTTGGAAAAAACCCAACAAAGTAATACAAACCAAAAACAAAAGGGCTTGGAGACTCATAAAGTCCTAAGCAAAGAGATTTCCAGGGCTGTACCTTGTCTGTGTAGGTGACACACAACGCTGATGTTCTAAAGAGTTTATTGGTGGTTGTTTTATTCTTTCAGGTCCTGTTCAAAATCAGCTGATGCCTCCATCAGATGGCCAGGGATATAGCCCTTCAGTTCCAGGATCGTATTCACATCAGACACCGGTGAAGGCTCCTCCCCATCAGTCTTCTGGACAGTATAACTATAGTGGCTCTCAGAATGTTTCTCAGTTAAACAATTACCAAGGACCTGGGCAGACTCTCAATAGACCACCAGTGGCTCCTTTCTCTGGGTCACCAGTACAACAGACAGGTCCTGTTCCACAAGTGCTGCCGCCTGCATTGCAGAACTCAGCTGCACCATCATCCACTAGTAGCTTTCCACCTGGAGCAAGCCCACGAGTGCTTTCAAACTGGCAATACAGCCAGACTCCTGCAAGTCAGCCCCTCGGGTCTCAAACAAGCCATCTGGCTCACGTGACGGGCACAGGCTCTACTCAGCCCCCCTCATCGTTATCAGGAAATACAAATCCTCCAGGGAGTTATCAATATGCTGCTTCTCCAGGAGGTCCTCCGCTTCAGAACAGCTACATGAAGCCAGGTAACCAGAATGTTGTGATGATTTAACACTGTTTCTCAGTGTCCTTTTTTTTTTTTTTCTTTCTTCAAAAAATAAAGTGGTGGAATTGACTCTGTGGTGGCATTTTGCTTGTGGAGTGAGGTTGTCAAAGCAGGTGTTATGGGAGAATGCACACCACAAAGACTGGGGTGGCTTCTTTGCATTAGAAATGGAAGCTCTGTGCACCAGTCAGAGGTTGGAGCAGCTAACTCCTGAGTAGTGGCTTGTTTTTGGGAAGCTGTGGGTGGGTTATGTTGTTTCTGTGACCTTCACTGTTCCTTGGGCTGGCTGTTTCAGTCTAGTGAGACGTTGGGATGTCATGGTTGAAAGCTGTAGTCCTGTTCAGTGAGTGTGGTCTTTTGCAGTTGAAATCCTGTTAGCCTTTCTGTTCTTCACTTGATTTCAGGTAAGTTCTCTCAACAGCCTCAGACAGGTTGATGCAACCAACTAGAACACAGTCTGAAAAGAAAACTGAAGTGTATTCTGTGCCATTGAGGTAGAGACCAGCTCAGTGGATAGCTGCCTTCCTCCTAACCTGTAGTTTTTGCTATCTAATCATAGCTGTCAGTCTTTAGAAAGTATTCTGATAGCATGAGACATCTGTTCCTGCTGGTTCTGTGCTGGTATATGCAGTGGGGGAAAGCTTTTCTAACATTGAATGGCTCTGTTGTGCAGCTTGTGATTATTAAGGATACAAAGTGAATACTCCAGCTTCTCTTTGCCAAACTGCTGTTTGTTGTTACAGTGGGGTTTCTAACTGAGCATGCAAATAGGAGTTACATACAGACATATCTTAAAGCAAATATTGAGTGAAATAGTGAAATCCCCTTAGTTAGCTTCATTAGAGATTTTACTTGATGCTGTTTCTTTGTCACATGCCTGACTAATTCTGTTGGGATGTTTGAACATCTGTATCTTAAGCTCATGGAATGTATAAAGCTATTTCTGGCAGCTTAGAGCAATAAACAATTTGTGCTTTGAAGTCAGTGAGGAGAATGCTGAGAAAATTTGGAAAGTGGCATAAGACATGAGAGCAAGTGTCTGGAGTAAGGGAGTTATTACATCCCCTCAGTGGGGAATCCTCCTGAGCAGTTTCCCTGGTAGTTTTTTTGTAGAACAGTGATTGCTATTAAAATAATACACCTCATTTGGTGATCATGCTTAGAACAAAAGTCTGCCAGCTCCCTGCCTGCATGGCCAGCTTTGGATGCAGGATCTCTTCCAAGGTCTGTGGTAGTGTTGCCTGCGTAAAGCAGTTATTAATTAGCTTTGCAGTATTAAATGCTAAGTGAACAAACAGGTAACTTCACTGGATGTGATGTATTTGTTTCTTTTTTCCCTTAAACATGACTGTGCTGTGCAGGCTCATGAAGCTGTGTATTTTGTGTGGTGGGGAATTCATCAGTCTATCTTTGTGTGTGGCTTATGGGCTTCTCTGCAGCAGTGATAACAGGCAATTGGCATAGTATTAAAATGCACTGGTGTCTTCCTAGAGTTAAAGGACAATTAAGCTGGTCACTGGAATAATTGGCAGCAAAGGGGTGGAAGTGCTTTTAGGGTTTGGCATTACTGGGTTTCTAAATGTTTTAGCTTGAGAAAACTCTGGAATTTTAAAAGAGAAGCAATTAAAAACCTTCCTGTGACTTGGAGGATGGAGGGTTAAACGTTTCAGAGCAAAACACCTCACACTTGCACAGCAAGATTATTCAAACTGCACATGGCTAATGGGTAATTCTGAATCTGTATGTTGCTGGCTTGCATCAGATTATTGAAGCAGAAGATCAGCATCCTGTCTATAATTTTATCAAGTCCAGGCTTAGCAATTGAAGTTGGGATGGTTTCTGTACCTCTTGAAGCTCTTTATTTCAAGACAACAAATAGCTGGAAGAGATCATGGATCATAGCTCCAGGAACCTGGTATGAGAAGATCATGACAGAAACAATCTGAAGCTGTGAAACCTGTGCACATGTTGGGATTTATGGATCTCATGCTGTTTATAATTTGGACAAGAGGAATATTTAGAGTTCAGCCTGTGGGGTTTTATAACAAAACCTTAGCGACTCTTTCAGGTGGGTTAAACTCCTCCTAAATAAAAATTAATCTCTTTATAGGATCTGCACCTCCACCAGTCACTCAGCCTTTAACTCCACTCCACCCCCCTCCACGACCACCTTTAGGACCTCCACCAGTTGGTGGTCCACCTTTAGTTAGACCATCAACACTGACAGCAGGACCACCTAATGCACAGTCGCTGCTAAATTCAGCTGTGAACCGGGAAGGTAAGAAGTAATTTGTGCTTATTGTTGAATTTGAACAGTGCAGCTTGATCAGCCTCTAAAGTAGAGTGCACTGTTCTCTTAGGGACTCAGATCCTAAAACTGATACTAATACAATGTAATTTTATCTGGAAGGAGCAGGTAAGAACCTGGAAGGAAATAAAAGTCCTTCTTAATAACATTTGTTAACAAAAAATAATTAACACTTCAACATTGATTTCTAAGTGCTGATTAACATGTCCATGTCTCCCATGGTGCCATGTTTTTAAAGCTCAAAAATCATACTGAAATTCTGATTTTTCTGTATCCCTCACTGCCATGGAGGAGTAATCTGTGTGTAACTTCCTGTATCATTTTATGTGGACCCTGCAGCTCCTTGCCTGTTTCTGTAGCTGGACCTTATTCTTCCCTTCTATGTGAAATCACTGAAATGCTTATCTGGATTTGTTCCTTTTCTGAAGGCTGTTAAGTGTCAGCTCTTTAAGACAGGTCAGGTGTCTCTGGCATTCTCAGCCTCCTGTGGGCCCTGCACAAATATGCCATCATTCCCAAGCTCCTCAGGGCTCTGGATCAAACAGACCTGTGGTTGTATTGCATTTACTGCCTGTACTAGGTAGGGCCCTGTGGTAGTTGGCAGTTTTATTTTTACATGGTTTGTTCTGTCACAGCTGTTGCCTCCTCACATGTTCAGTTTGACAGTTTCTTGTACATGGTAGCTGTGTGAGTACAAGAATAGTATATTCAGATTTAGCTTAGTTTTGAACGTGTGGAGTGCATTAGAAACCAATTTGGCTAAGAAAGCTTGTTCATAATGAAGAAAAAACACTTCCAGAGCCCTGGAGAGAGGGAAGTGTTTAGCCTGTGAAGTACATTGACTGCTACATACCAGCAAGACTTAGTGTATAATGCCAGTTCCTTTCCCTGGGTCATCTTTGGAGATTTTAATGATGATTAAAAGTAAATTGAGTACCTGCTTCTCCTTAGCCATGGATAATTGGGTTTGTATATTTAGGCATAGTTAGCTTACAAAAAGCTGTCCTTCAGGAGCATGCTCTCAATTTGAGAGCTGTTATCACAGCTGGAATTTGTGTCTTGACTGGTATGTGACTGGATTGGAACGGGTGGTATTTGGTGAGCAGTACCAGACTAAAGAAGTAAGTGAAGGGAATTTGGTGTTTCTCTGAATTATCAGTGGAAAAAGTTCTTCAGGGAACACAGTACCTAAAATTCCACGGTACTTTGAAAGCTGCAGCCAGCCTGCAAACTGATGAGGGGAGCCCCTGATGCTTTACTGCATAGTAGCTTGGAAGTTAAGACCAATGCCTAATCTAAAGTAATCTTACAAGGTGATTCAGCCCAAAGTGTAGGGACTTCTTTTTTCCCTTGAAAAAAAGACTCCTTTGAAGTCTTGTCAGCAGAGGAACTGTGTGTGAGAGAGGCTAAGATGTGTATTTAATTTGATTTCATTGTGGGATAGAAACTAGATCCAATATACCCAGGAAGTAGAATTTCTCTGCAGTTACCTCATTACAACTTCTTAGTAACTTGTGAAAATTTTTACTGGGACTGTGTGTGTTTACAGGTGATGCCACATCTGCTGCCAGTGATGGGTCTGTGGTCCAAAACAGCTATGATGCAATAGAAGGTGGTGGCCTCATGGGTAAGGCTTTGGAATTAAAAACATTTACCATTATGTAACTTTTTTAAGAGTCTGGGAAAGAGAGAAGTTTAGGCTTTTATGTACAAACATACATACTCAGTTTGATGTCTGTCTCCAAACTAAGTAAGTTGGAAGCTTTGATTCTTACATCTCTGCCTGTACGTGTGGTGAAGCAGTTAAGAGCACTTTGCAAAACTGAGAGCAGATCTCAACTGTTTGCACTTTGAAACTAAACAACAACAAAAAGGCTTCCTGCTGTATTAATTTATTGAGCAAGCTGCAGTTCTTCAGCAATTAATTTTAAGTATTTGTCTACTCTGCCTCTAGCAACTCCCCATCCTGCTCCTGCAGCCCCCAATCTGAAGGTGAATAGAAGTGTTGGGTATTCTTACCCTTCCTTACCTCCAGGCTACCAAAACACTTCTCCACCTGGAGCACCAGGAATGCAAGCATCTGCTTTGCAGTATCCAGATGGATCAAAACATTTCCACCAGGTAAAGAATGTCTGGGTTTTATCTTGTTACTACCCATGGCACATGTGGGTGAAGAAAAAGGGGGTTCTGTCTCTGGGGTGCTGCTTCTGTGGCTCACTGTTGGGCACACTGTTCAAGGCAGATGTAGTCCAAAATGCTTTTGCCTTGGTACCAGCTTGGAAAAGCTGTGTGCCAGCTCTTTCTGAAGCATTCAATCCTCAAGCCTGTTCAGAACATTCCTCTTAAAACTTTCATCTGCTTTTAGTGTCTTGTTCTTCCTTCACTGGAGTATTTGGGGTTTTCCCTGAACTGTCACAGCAAACTGCACAACTCTTTTGCCTCTGTAGTTCAAGAGCTTTGTAGCAAATCTATGCTATTTTTTACCTCTTATGTTACATGCCAAAGCCCAAGTTTATGTAACAAGTATTATTTCTAAATATATCATTGCAATGCAATGGCAGTGAGCAAACAAACAAAATTCAAAAGGAAAATATGTGTGCCTTTTCAATAAACTGTGAGTTTCATCCAAATAATTAGTGTTAATTTCTGAAATTTTATTTGACTCCAGCCTACCCTGGGCACTAATCACTTAGCTGCATCTATGGGCAGCCTGAATCTGCAGCAAGAAGGATTAAGACCTGTGAACCTTCTTCAAGAAAGAAATATTCTTCCTACAACCCTCTTGAAGGCTCCTGTCCCAAACTTGCATGAGGACATCCAGAAGCTCAACTGTAATCCTGAGTAAGATTATCTATTTGCTATAATTCATCCAAATAAACAGCAGTGTACATTCCTATTTGTAAACATAACTCTTCACAAAATATTTCCTCAGTTTTGTGAGAAGCAAAGACTGAGAACAGGCTTCTCTGTATTACAATTATGGTGCTAAGTGGTTTAAACTTTGAAGCTAGGAAGATTATCTGTGTATAAAGTATAAGCAATGCTATCAATAGCTGCCTTGAAAGCAACATAGGCACAATACAAACATTTTATGATATAGCTGGTAATGAGGGGGATTGAGAAAAGACATAAAATAGGATTTGACTCACTTGAGTGAGGTAGACCAAGAGGATTGGGAGTGCAGAAGCATTTGTGACCAGTGTATTGAAAGTAACCATTTAAAACAGTGGAGTAAATGGAACATCAAACAAGGGGCTGGCAGCTGGTGATGCACGTCACCCCTGTGAGGACACCAACCACACTTTGTATAACCAGGTACTCCTGCTTTGCAAGTCTTTAATGACAGATAAAGGAAACAGAGCAGCTTTGTGAAGCTGGTCATGCAAACAAGCTGGACTGGATTTGCAAAAGTACTGTGCACATCTGCACTCTGTGTGGAAACCACTAAGTTCTGAAGTCCTGGAGATCATTGTGAGGTTGCTTATAGTTACTTTTGTGTAGTTTTAAGGCAACTTTTTAAAGTTTGCTGGTTCAGATTTCTATATAAGGCTACCTCAAAATAATATTTCAAACCAACAGTTAGTATCTAAAGGTTTGGCGTGACTTGGAGCAGTGTTAGGCTAAACTTTCACTTCAGTGGCTAAAATGAAGCTCAGTCTATGTAAAGAGCATGTGTGTAAAATAAGAACTCAAGTGTGTTCTGTGAGTCAGGCTCAGACTGATGTGACAGCTGAGGAAGATTCTTTATCTGGAGATGGAAATTCACCATCAGCAGCTCTAGAGAAATACACAGGATGCTCTGTACTACTGAAATCATCGTTTCATTATTTGAAAACCTCTGAAAATAACCCTTTGTCCTCCATTAGGTTGTTCCGCTGTACCCTGACTAACATTCCTCAAACTCAGGCCTTATTGAATAAAGCCAAACTTCCTCTGGGGCTCCTGCTTCATCCTTTCAAAGACTTATCGGTATGACAAAGATTGAAAACTTTAAATGCTGAAGTACCACCTGTCCTTTTACTAGAGTCCAGAGCTGGACAAGGAATTGTAATAGATGGGCAAGTATGTTGGCTAGCCTTGGCTTGGAAAAATTTCCCTGGTCCATACAAATCACTGTAGTTTTTCTGAAATTTTTCTCCCTGACATTATAAAACCTTGAACCCTCACTTCTTAAGAAACCAAAAGGCTCCTAAACCTCCAAAACCAGAAGCTTATAGGTAGCGTGGCACTTGGACTGTAAGGGAAGGCAATGCATCTAAATTCCAATATCCCTTAGATGGCTTTGTCTTGTCACACATTACTATAGCTGGTAGTTACTGATGTCCTTACACCAAACCTAATGCTTAAGAATTAACACAAAGGGGTTTGGATGTCCTCAGCCCGGAGACTTGGTGAATTTAGTGTGTGTCTCTTAAATGCCGATATTTTTCACTGTTTAAGTAATTTTTCCACATGTGTGGGGTTTTTTTTCTGATTTTAGATTTGTATTGGGTGTAGGACTTGGTCTTAAACCATAAATGTAAAATTCAAGGCTTTAGAGGTGAAGTTTGGCTCTGAAGTTCATTAGAGCTCATTTCCACCCAGCCTTAGTACGGAATCGTAGGTGTACTGTGAGGCTGGAGAAACACTTCTTCATTCAACAAGTGTGGTTTGACTACCTTACAGGAGACACAGCATAGATAATGTTATCATAGATCAGTAGCTGTAGTGTGGTGATGCTTTAAAACAGGAAGCTTTTCTTTTCCAGCAATTGCCAGTGGTCACTTCAAGCACTATCGTGCGATGCCGTTCCTGCCGGACGTACATTAACCCTTTTGTCAGCTTTCTAGACCAAAGGAGGTGGAAATGCAATCTGTGCTATCGAGTCAATGATGGTAAGTTTTAAATGTGGTTCTTGCTTTGAACTGGCCTTTGAGACTGTAACACTTGTTGGCCATATCAGTACCAGGGAGCATCATTGGTCATGCTGGGGCTGGGAGACATGAGGAATGTTTCTCATGGGCAAAGAGTTGTATCACTAATGAAGTCTGTGGTCTCCTAAGGTACCCTAGCATGTGACAAAGTAGCTGCCCTATTTAGTGTAGTTCTCCAACAGGCAAGAAAAAGTTGATGTATTTGCTTTAAAATGCACCACAGCTAATACTAGTGTGAAGTAATAATACATTAATTTATCTGTGTAGTTCCTGAAGAGTTCATGTATAATCCTGTGACGAGAGTGTACGGAGAGCCTCATAAAAGACCTGAAGTCCAGAATGCTACTATTGAGTTTATGGCTCCATCTGAATACATGGTAAGGCTTTACAGAATCACAGAATCATAGGGGTTGGAAGGGTCCTCCAGAGATCATCAGGTCCAACCCCCTGCCAAAGCAGGGTCCCTAGGACAGGTCGCACAGGTCAGCTCCAGGGAAGGAGACTCCACACCCCCTGGGCAGCCTGTCCCAGGGCTCCCTCACCCTCACTGGGAAGAAGTTCTTCCCCATGTTGGTGTGGAACTTCCTGTGCCCCAACTTGAGGCCATTGCCCCTTGTCCTGTCCCCACAGACCACTGAAAAGAGGCTGGCCATTTCCCCCTGTGTTCCACACCTGAGATATTTACAACCATTGATCAGATCCCCTCTCGGGCTTCTTTTCTCAAAGCTGAACCTCCTCAGTTCATTCAGCCTTTCCTCACAGAGGAGATGCTCCAGACCTTTTCAGAGAAATGATCCCCCAGGTTTTTTCTCCCATTGTTTTAGTTCCAGAGGGAAGCTAGAAAAAGCCTTGTTACAAAGGAGGCTTTCCAGTGTAGTAGAACAGTTGCTGCCTCAAGGAGTATATCTGAGAACTCCTGGGAACAGCTACAGATAGTTCTTAATTTCTAAGCCTTTATGATGTGTGAGTTCTGTATTTAAACTACATGGTGTTTGTAGGTCTTTTGGAAGAAAAGTATAGTCCTAGACTTGCCCAGTAAGAGACAAATGGATTTAAAAGGTTTAGTTACCATCTGGGTGCTGTTTTAATAGAATTTAAACTTGCAGTGGACTGAAACCCAGTCTAATAAATGTCATTTTGAAAACAAAAGGTAATCTTTTCTTTGCTCAGCTACGTCCACCTCAACCACCTGTGTACCTCTTTGTGTTTGATGTCTCTCACAACGCGATAGAGACAGGATACTTGAATACAGTCTGCCAGACCTTGTTAGACAATCTTGACTTGTAAGTGCCTTCATTAGAATCTTCTTTTTTTGTTACTCTTATGAAACGTGGGATAGAATTTGAAATGCCACCACTTCCTGTCAAAAAATTCTCCAGCATGGCTAGCAGTGGCCAATGTTGTATTAACATGGAACATCAAGCTCTAGTGCCAGTCAAAAAAGAGTGACTCTGAGGCTTGCTTCTCAGTCTGGCTCTTTTCTGTCTGCCTCACCAGTCCCCAGAAAGAATAAACATCAGGTTTAGGATGTCTTTTGAAATGTATGTTTTTAAAAGCTGCAATTTAGGTGTTTGTTTGGAAGAAATCTAATGAACTTCACGTAAAATACAGACTAATTTAACTTAGAGAAATACTGCTTGTTTCTTCCTTTTCTACAATTTCTTACTACACTCTTAATTCTGGAATGTCTACTATAAGATCCCTGTTGGGTTTGCTTGGGGTTTTTTTGGGTGGGTGGGGTTTTTTTGGAGGTGGGGGGAAGGTTGCTGATTTCCTTTATTCTCCAAAATCCTTTAAGCTGTTGCAGTGTAGATGTTCTGCAAACTAATGGGTAACAACCTTGGCCAGGTGCAGTGGGAGGGGAAAAAAAAAAGCCCTGCAGAAATGAAATTTCATCTTACTGAACACCATATGTCTCATTCTAGGCTTCCTGGGAACACTAGAACAAAAATAGGCTTCATAACATTTGACAGCACAATCCATTTCTACAGTCTTCAAGAAGGTCTCTCTCAGCCTCAGATGCTCATAGTTTCAGATATCGAAGGTATGCAGAAATAATCTCTGTGATTTGCATCTGCTGATGTCTGCTGGCTCTGGCAGCCTTTTAAACAGATCTAATGGGACCTCTAGGTCAGGTCTTTAGTCTCTCTGCACTAATGGCTTTAGAAGTAACGTATGTCTGCATTCATGTATGAAGCCCTTGGTGTCTGTGCAATGCCGTGGCTGTTCATGACTTAAAACATGAAGGCAGCCTTCCTGGCTTCTACTTTAATTTGTACAATTAGCTGGATTTCTCTTATGATCCTAAATATTGATGCTTGGGAAACTGCTGGAGGTTCTGTGGTGGCTGATGCTTAGTGCTTGTTCTTCTGCCTTTGGTTTCAAATCTCCTTGGGGTAGGGTAGAATGAACACTAGAAAATCTTTGCTATGTATTTTTGCTTAAAAGCCTTGATTACCCTTCACCCAACTCTGTGGATGGCTACTCCAACATGGCATTCTTGCCACAAGTATGCTGATGAGAAAAAAAGAAACCCAGATATTTAGGTGTGAATGGTTTTACACAACAATATGGTATTCTTTTTTAATAGGTAGATACAGTTGGGAGGAGCTTGTGGTTTTAAAAATTAAATAGCTGCTTTTTTTTTTTCCCCTTTCCAGATGTATTTATACCAATGCCAGAAAACTTGCTAGTAAATTTAAATGAAAACAAAGAGGTAAGAACTACCTTCAAGAACTACCTTAAATAACTAGTGATGCTCAGATAGGTTGAGATATGCTTGGTAATCTCTGGATTACTTCATGTTTTTTAACACCCACAGTTTAAATACCAAGTTTAAGGTGGGAAAAAGAGGGGTTTAATTTGTCTGCCTGTAAACACTTGCCAATGTGAAACAAGAAAATAGTTGATTTTCCCTGGGGCTTTTTCTTTACTACCTTAATAGTAGAAGTGCTACAACATGTTTATATGTTCAGCCATCAGCTCTCTAGAGAAGAAAGCTCAGCCTCCTAGTACTAATATTTTTCTTTTCTCAATTGTAGCTAATTCAAGATCTGTTGAAGTCCTTGCCACAGATGTTTACCAAGTCCCTGGAAACTCAGAGTGCTCTGGGGCCTGCGTTACAGGCTGCCTTTAAACTCATGTCCCCCACGGGAGGTAGAATCTCTGTCTTCCAGACGCAGCTCCCGTCTGTAGGAACGGGAGCGCTGAAAGCACGAGAGGAGCCAAACCAAAGAGCAACTGCCAAGGTCTGGAAAGCAAAAAGGCTGACTGCCCTGTTCTGTATGTGTAGGTGGTTCTGGAATTGCCTGTTCTGGGTTAATTGTTGGTTCTCCTGTTACCTCACCTTCCTTTGCTAAAGTAATGGAAAGAACAAACCCCCAAAAAACCTTAGCACTATAAACACAGATTTAATTAGCTGATTTTTTTAATGATACCGCTGTGAACAGTGATGGAGAATCAATTATTAGTGTCCCTAAATAAAGCAATAGATGTGTAAATCTGTTTGAATTTCCTTTGTATTTTGTAATACTCCATTGTATTACCAGGACATCCATCTGACACCATCGACTGATTTTTACAAGAAGTTAGCCTTGGACTGCTCAGGGCAACAAGTTGCCGTGGATTTATTTCTTCTTAGTGGACAATATTCTGACTTGGCTTCTCTAGGTAAGTCATATTAAGCTGTTTTGGGACGTGTAGCTCTTGTACTTTTGGCAAACATGGAGAATCTATATTAACATCTAGTATATGAACCTGATTTGAATGAATCTAGTGTGTCAGGATGCAAATTCATCCTTGATGAGCAGCAACAGTGAACAGAATGTAATCTTTCAGTCTTTCCAGATTCAACCTAGCTGTTTTCATGTTCTCCCCTAGTGAGTCAGGGTTCTTGTGATGCTGGTGTAAGTGCCTGAAATACTTATCTCTTTTAACTATCAGTGTAAACATCATTAGCATCTTAATTATTTTTTTTCTCCATGTAACTAAACTTCCAAGTCACAAAGTATCTGTCATTTCTGGCTAATGGAAAAGTATTCCACACCTGAAACTACATCCATACTTGAACATACAGTTGTGTTATAGCTGCATCTCCATGTGCAGGTCTATAACTGTGTAACAGCTGTTTCCAGGTGTGAGCAGGTTAATACTCAAAGGGAACATCATGTACAACTGGTATATTTAAAGACTGTTTGTGCTCTAACGATGTACATTGCTTTTCTTTCAGGTTGTATATCAAGGTATTCTGCAGGCAGTGTCTATTACTACCAGTCTTACCATCATAAACACAACCCTGTCCAGGTGGAGAAATTGCAAAAGGAGCTGAAACGTTATTTAACTAGGAAGATTGGGTTTGAGGCTGTCATGAGGATAAGATGCACCAAAGGTTTGAATGCAATTTTTTTTCTAATTGGTTTTTTTGTTGTTGTTGGTTTATTTTGTGGGGTTTTGGGGGGATGTGGGTAAACTGGGGGTTTGTTGTCACTTGGGAATGCTTTGATTGATGTTTTGGCTGTTACATAGGCTGAATTGGCTAAAAGACAATTAAGTAAAAGTAAATTAAGTAAAAGTAAAATTCTGTCCCAGGAATCAGTCCATTTATTGAAGACAGTGTTAGTGGTATCTTTGCTGGTATCCAGGTTCCATTTTATAATAGTGAAAACTGGAAGTTTTGTTGGACTGCTATTTCAACACAGGATGGTTTTCATAGTCTACAGACTTGCTACTGTTCTGCACTGATTCCACATCCAAATTCCTGGTTTCTGATAGGCTTTGTGGATTCTATGGATTAGTTATCTGTTTGGAATATTTACCTTTCCTGAAGATACTTTATTTCATTGAGAAGGGTCTTAACATTCTTCTAACAGTGATGACAGGTGTGTAAATGGTGGCTGTACTTCACAACTATTCAAATTGATTTATCTTGTAGGTCTTTCCATCCATACTTTCCATGGGAACTTCTTCGTGCGATCTACAGACTTGTTGTCACTACCCAACGTAAACCCAGATGCAGGATATGCTGTGCAGATGTCAGTAGAAGAGAGTCTTACTGATATGCAAGTTGTTTCATTTCAGTCTGCTCTCCTGTACACATCCAGCAAAGGTGAGATCTCCAGGCCCAGGAGCCAGTCTTCTTGTGTCCATTTATAAGCTGCAATTCAGCTGCAGTAACTTAAAGGATTTTATCTAATATCAAGATGGCAGTTGTGATTTGTTGCTTCCTCCAGGCCAAGGAGTTTCTTGGGAAACTTAGTACTGGTGTGAAAATAGGTAGACTTGACCTAGAAGCTTGAGAACTAACAGTTCATATAGCTGCTGGAAATGGCCTGACTCACCATTTGTATGATAAATTGGATTAAATATTAATTTATTTTTTTTCTGCTGACTAAACAGAGGCATTTCTTGTATTGTTTCCTCAAACAGATTTCTTTTCTTACAGGTGAAAGACGAATTCGTGTCCACACCATGTGCTTACCTGTTGTAACAACACTGAACGATGTCTACCTGGGGGCAGATGTTCAAGCCATCACGGGGCTGTTGGCCAATATGGGTGAGCACGATGAGAGCTGGTTTGGATATGTATGACATCCCAAAAGTTTGAGCAGTAATTGTCTGGGAAGTAACGTTGGAAGAAAAGCTTCTCTCTCTCTAAGCATGCTTTCTAAGTTGCAAGCCTAAAATATTTGGGAGTTTGACTTTTTTTTCCCCCTGAATCACTTGTCTTGACTTCTACAGCGTAGTAAAAACTTGTTAAGGTGGATGGAAGGGTGTGTTAAAATGAGAACAGTTAACATAGGTGATTGTATTGCTACCAAGGGTGGAAAAGCCTTTTATGTGAGCTTTGTACTCTTGTTTTAGCTGTGGACCGATCAGTTTCTGCTACCTTGAGTGATGCTCGGGATGCCTTGGTCAATGCAGTGATAGATTCTCTATCTGCGTACCGCTCCTCAGTCCTAACTGTTCAGCAGCCTGGGCTCATGGCCCCACACTCACTACGGCTCTTTCCACTCTATGTACTGGCACTCTTAAAACAGGTAAGAGTTAAAATGAAACTGTGCAAGATGATTGACTGCTTGGCATGTCAACCTGAAGTAAAAGGACTTTTCTTTGAATACAAAGTAGCATCTGTCTTTTGGTATTTCTGTAGGATTCAAAATAGAGAACTTGCTTGAGATGGTATGATAAAACCAGTCTCTGCAATTTGCCATTAGAGTGCTGAGGTGTTTTACAGATCCTAGAACAGTCCTTCTTGGCACAGATAAAGATCTCTCAAGATAACAATTCCATTTCTCTGCACCCCTGAATTTGATAACCTGAAAAGTCAACGTAGAACAAAACCTATTTAATTGTTTCTCAGGGGTTGGTAGACAACATTCAGTTTTAGAGGTGGTGAACATGTGTTTTTATCTTGGAGTCTGTTACATTATGGAAAATTGATAGGAGCAGAGAATTTTATGGAGTAGTTGTGTTAGGGTAATAGATGGACCTTCTGCTCCTGCCTGCAGAGGAGAGCAGTAGAGGATGGAGATGTCTGAAGAATATCACTGTGGAGAGTGATCTAGTTGAGAAGCAGGAGTTTAGGGGTGTGTGTAAAAGCAAAAGTATAAATGTTTTAAGCAAGGGAACAGAAAAATAGCAAAAACACTGGCTAGTCTGGAGAATGCAGCAGGGTACTGGTAGTGAGGTTTGGCTTTTTTCAGGAATCTAATTTTTGTGCATTTCTAGAAATGTAAATCCACACAGCAGTTCTGTGGGGATTAGAAGAGAAGAGCTGGTTGGCAGAGAGGTAGTTGGCTGGCTGTTCCTGTGAAAAGTTAAAGCATTTCACAATATTTGCCAAATTGTAAGCATGTTTTGATGGGTTTTCCCTGTACTGATGCTAGAATTCACTGTAAGTGTTGGCCAAGCTGGCTTCCTGTTCTAGAGAGAATTTCTGATTCATACCTCTTTATAAGCAATTAACTAGTTACACTGAGCTTTTTCATGTTGAAGATTTTATCAGTGTTTGACCCAGTCACGTGTGAGGAGTGAGCCTTTGTTTCCATTACAGCTGTTTTGTGTGTCCCAACAAGCCAGGATGTCTCTTTATTGTAAATGCAGAATTACCTAATTGGCTGAAGCCAATTGTAAACTGTTCCACTACTTATTCTTTTAAATTTCAAGTCCTGTTTTAGAGGTATGTTAGAAGCTGTAGTGAAGAAGGATTGAGGGTGCAAACTTACAGGTAATTGCAGAACCCAGAAATTGGAGTAAGGAGACTTGTATATGAAACACTGGAGAGAACAATGGAGAAGCCAAATAGCAATGGGAAAGCACCATACCATGAGAAAAATGCTTATGGCTGATCTCTTAGATTCAAGTTAGAAATTGTCTGTTGAATTTTGTCTTCTGTCACTTTGCTTTAATGGTGAATTGCACTGTCTGGTGGTTTGCAGAAAGCCTTTCAAGCTGGGATGAGCGCGCGTTTAGATGAGCGCATCTTCACCATGTGTCAAGTGAAGAACCAGCCCCTTGTTTACCTCATGCTTATGACACATCCCAGTCTGTACAGAGTTGATAACCTCACAGATGAGGTGAGTTATTTGCATTTATTCATTTGATGTTTGGGCCTGGAGTGAGGAATGCTGCAGAGAAGCTGTGCTCTGGCCATGGATGGGTGGGGAAGGGTTTTTCAAACATCCTTCACTTTTTTTGCCTTGTGTCATTATCAGGAATAACTTTAGAAATCACTTATTTTGTACATAACAAATCTAATATACCAGTTGTATAACTAATTAAGACTAAGTTGATGACATAATGCCTTCTCTAAGTAAAACATGAAGATATTTATTAGTAAATCACACACTTGAAGGATGACTTGAACTGAATAAAAGGGTCTGGTTTCAGTATTCAGTGTCATATGTCCTGTTATCATTGAACCTTCTGTTCTCATGCCTGTTCCAGTGCACCAAGAGGTGAACCACTGATTTCCTTTTTGCTTTGTCCTTTAGGGAGCTCTTAACATCAATGATAGAACTATACCTCAGCCACCCATTCTCCAGCTGTCAGTGGAGAAGTTGAGCAGGGATGGTGCTTATCTTATGGATGCGGGCTCTGTAAGTTTTGCAGTGGTGGTGCTTTTAAAAAGAGTCTAAACTGACTGGGTGTCTTCTTTCTGAGAATTCAAAATGTGTAGGAGGCTGCTGACATGTGGGTTTGTGTTAGGTTAATCTTGGTTTTGCTGGGTATCTTTCAGGTAATGTTTCTGTGGATTGGGAAGAACTGTGGTCAGAGTTTTATCAGCCAAGTCCTTGGAGTACCAAACTATGGCTCGGTACCACAGAACATGGTAAGCACTTGCTTTGCTCTACACCACTTGTACAGTGCTGCCAGAAGAACACTTTAACCAGAACTAAACCAGCACTGTTCAAACATTATCCATTTAGTTATTCACTATCAATCCAGAGTCAGGGAAAGAAGTTATTTCAGTTGCCTCCCTTGAAGTTTCTCCAGGCTCAAACTCTGTAGAACATCCCATGAAAGCAGAGTAAGAAGAGGCTGGCAATGATTTCAGTTTCTCAGAACTGGGGGAGCAGACTGAGGATATTTGGAAGTAGTAAGGACAGCATGTTAGAGGGACATCCTTTGGTTTCTGCAATAAAGCAGGTATCGATCACAGCTCGATCATCTCAGTTCTGACAACCAATTGCTGATACCAGCTTAGTGCATTCAGGCCCTTTCCAAGGAGACTAAAATTATACATCACAAAATGTGTCTCCCTTGGGTTTACTTTATACCTGATTAGGATGGAGTTGGGCTGTTTTCAGGGATCCTTTTCCTGGTGGGTTTTTCTTTGGTTGTTTTTTTGTTGTTTGGGGTGGTTGTTGTACTTGTAGTGTTTTGTTGAGGGGTCTGAAAAATACCATGTGTGTAATTAATGATGCCCTTTGCTTCTTAGACACATCTCCCAGAACTTGAAACTGCAGAATCCATCAGAACAATAGCTTTCATTTCCTGGCTGAGAGAACAGAGACCTTTCTTTCCTATACTATATATAGTAAAGTAAGTGGGTTTTTAAGTGTCTGTGCTTCTTTAGGGACACCTTAACAATACATTTTTGGGTATCATGTACTGAACTTTCCTAATGGAAGCTTTAACAGTGGTGCATCCTGTGCTGGACAGGACTGACAAGAGACACGACCTGTTATGAGTTGTCTCCAGTTAGAATTTTGATAGACTAAAAAAAGACTAAATGTCATAGAACAACCTGTAATTAATGGCAGATAAATGAAGTGAGCACTGATGAGTGTACTTGTTGGGGTTAATGACAAGGGCTATTTGAGATCCTCTCTTCATATGTCCTTAAGCTCTTGAAATACCTTGCCACTTGACCTGTAACTCCATTAATGCATTGCACTGTAGAACTTGACAAATACTTAGTGTTTGTATTTTCATTTTTAAGGGATGACAGTCCATTGAAACCCAGTTTCCTGCAGAACATGATTGAAGACAGAACAGAATCAGCCTTATCGTACTACGAATTCCTGCTTCATATACAGCAGCAAGTAAATAAATGAAACACTAGCCTTTGGCTCACTTCTTTAAGGAAAGATTTTGCAGTAAAGAACAATTGTGCTTGTAATATCTTCATTAAATCTGTGGCCTGAGGCAGTTGATGAGAAGTTCTCACTGTGATTTCAACAAACTAAAGCAAATAAAGGACCACATCAGAGAATTGAATGTGCAACTACGTAATATTGTACCTTAAAAAAATCAAGTTAATGGGAACTGGTTGAGCACCTTTAATTTGCTGCAAATCATGTTTTTACTGTAAGTAGTTGCAGCATGAAGTACATTTACAAAGGCAATACTGAAAAGGTGAAATACATTTTGTAAAATAAAGAGTTCTTTGTTGTTCAAAATGTATATTTCTGTAACTCTTTGCATTTTATCTTTTTTTTTTTTTGCTGCTAGATATAAAACCTCACAATACTGATCATGATTTGCAGGGAAACTCTTTCTAAGTGCATCCAGTGATTACAGAGCATCTCAGTGTTCAACTTAAAGCTTAAAGTAGCAATGAGACAACTGTTCATTGTGAAACGAACAAATACTTTATGTAGAATGCAGTGCTTGGATTGGATTATGGCTAATAGGACTAAAGGTAAGCTTAACGAGGGCAAGATGGCTGAGTTTGTTAAAGCTTTTAATAAGTCAGTATTCTAATGAAAAAATAGTGTGGGGAGGAGCTGGCCCTGTGAGAGACACAGTTTAAAATGTCAGTGGCTGAGTCAGCAGTGAAATTAGACTCAGGTAGATGGCAAGCTTTGCTTTTCTTCAGTAAAAGGTATAGTTTTCATTTCAGTTTGTGAATGCTGTGGGAGGGGAAAGGCAAGGAAAGGTTATCTTAGGGTTTTTTGTTTACGTTTAGTAGACTTTTGGCTCTTGTTTACATTAACTGAATGTTAGACCCCTAAAGTCTAGTGTGTTTCTGGAGTGAGTTTGTATGGTGGCACTTCAAACCTAATGTTTCGAGAAAACATTGAATATTCTGACATTAAAATTGGAAAAGAAATTATTTTTCCTAAGACAGAAATACTATTTTATGTTTGAGACAAGCCTGAAGTCTTGGTTTCTTTAGTGTAGCTGTGTAACAAGCCTAGGTCCAAAGCAAGAGTACACCAAATGTAAGCTTTAAATATACTCACATCCCTGCCAGAGCTACAGGTGGAAGTTGATGTTGAACTTGAAGTTAAAATTTACATACAAAGATCATGTTGTAAAAGTGTATTGATAGTTTTTCCTGATTTGGAGAATAAGCTGTCTTGGATAGCTAGTGATGTCAAGAGTATTTAAGTTCCCATATCCCTATGCCTGAGGAAGTGTTTCATATGGTAAAACCTTGGTTTACTTCTAATAGTGGTAAATGTAAAGGAAAGCAACACCTGCTTCCTGGGGCAAGTAACTTGGACAGGTAGAACACTTCTAAATGGTCCAACAAGTACTGTGATTAGGCAAGTTAACTTGCATTTTGTGGTAGAAATGTGAAGGATGTTGTAGGGTAATCCCTTGCTCCCATTTCAGGCTGTAGCTGCACATGATTGTCAGGAGTTGCCTTACTTCAGGGGAGGAGTTTCTTTGTGGAAATTGTTCTTGTTGCTTGAGCACAAGAAGCTAAAGTTCAGAATAATGTCTGAAAGAGCATGAAAAGACTATTATGGAACCAATTTAAGCTTCCCTGTGTGCTGTCTTTGTAGCAAACAGGAGTATATTTACTTGAACAGCTTTTCAGAGTATTGCACAGTTTCTTGTCAGTGAAGAGGGTGTTTTTTTGACAGTCTGATTTATTTTTTTTTCTGGGCTGAAGGTGTCTTTTCATTTAAATCACAAATGGAAGCTATGCATTTGCATAGGTTATGACTTAAAACTTGTGCTTTGGGTATATTATCACTCGGATGTTGAAAATCATCCTTGCATCTAACAGCCCACCCAAAGTCTGTTTCTTACTATGACTGTATTTTGCTACTATATCCCTTATTTTTTTAAAAAAACATAAATGTTGGAGATGGCTTCATTGCTTTATGTACATCAGGCTAATGGTCATTGTGGCAATTAACAACTTTTGAATTAGAGTCCTTAAGTTTTACAGAGCAAATCCTGATAAACAGGAATCAGATGAACCCTCTCAGAGTTCTTTTTGACTTGGGATAAATTCTGTATTGAACTTTGTTAGTTAATAACCTCGCAAGGGGAAAAGCCTGCTGGTTCACCTTGTCTTGCCATAAGGGCCATTCAGGACAGATGAACATACAAACTACCTGTGATGTGTCATTTTGACCTACAACTGAAAACTGAGGACACTGAAGATGAACTGCAGAACTAGGCAAGAGTGGCTCTGGTACTTAGATCTCAGCACGACAACTCTATCACTGCAAATGTGCTCTATTTTTCTAGTTGAAGACTTTTTTTGTTTTTAAACTATTTCTGTATTTGACACATTAGTCTTCAGCCAACATTGTTACCATCCATTTTACTTTGCTTTCATTACCGTTTTTAATTTAATATATTTGAGCCCACATAGACTGTGTTGCAATAACTAGAATGATTCACTTTTATTTAGAATTAATTTCTTAACAGAATTTAATCAAGGATACAGAATGGCTGTTAAATTAGGGACCATTAAATGTGATTTTAAGGTTCTGTTTACTATTATGGATGTAATCCTTATAGTAAATTTAATTTTGTAAAGTAGTGTATAATATTGTAATATTAAAGCTTCATTTTCTGAACTCAAAACACTTGATCTTGGGTATGAAGTTATAAATCTTCCCCCTTCTGAATCTGAGACAGGATTTACTTGTCCTCCTTTTTACAGTTTGTAATTTTCACTGTTTTATTCCTGTAAAAAGTCATTTGTAACACATGCAAATGCTTATTTTATCTGTGCTAATTTATCAGATTTGGCTACTCAATAAAATTAATTGAAAGAACTCATGCAAGTCCATCAGTCCTTTCTTAAAAATAAAAATAATGTATTTGATCAATCAAGAGAAATACCATATACCAACAAGGGATAAATTCTGGTTTAACTAGAATGTCATATTTAGGCAGTACAAACTGAGTTCCAGCTGACTCAAGCCTTTCTTCTGTCACTGGCAGGTTTTTTGTCCCTCCAGAGCATCTCTGTCAGTCAGCATTGTCATTCAGTCCTATCTTGGGGTTTGTTCTTCCAGTAAGAGGTGCTGTACCCTGCCATCTGCCTGGAAGTTGGTCTCCAGAGCCAGCTCACACTGATGGTTGGAATTTAGCCCTCAGCAGCGTTCCCAAGATGGTGATCAATTTTACTGTAGGTAGTCCTGTATCTTCATTTAACATCCTGTTCTTTCAACACCTTTTTGTAAAAGTCATTCCATCTTATGCTTGCCAATTTTTTTATGAGCTGTCACCACTGCTGCTTCTGGTTTCATCATACATAAGGCACAAGTGTGGTACTTGAACCTCTGTATTTAACAGTTCTTGAATATGGAATTTGATCAGTCTCTAGATCATTTAGTATTGCAGATACAGCTTGTCAGCACAAAGTTTGTCCCCAGTATATGTAACATCCTGTCCTGCCGCTGCTGAATTTCACCACTCCAGCTGTGGCTGGGTGTTGAACAAGCAGTCATCCCAGTGCTGGTCTTTGGAACTCCAACTACAGGACCCTGAAGATGAGTCCTGCTTCTAATTGAAGTGTCAAGTCCCTCAGTGCCAAGGGTGTTGAATGTAATTTGTTTGAAGTTCTGATGGAAAGTATCCGCGTTACTGTCTTCATTTGGTTGGGCGCTCAGGTACTTTTGCTACATGTGTTACCTGGGTGAATGTTTGACTAAGGGAGGAGTACTGTGGCCCAGTTTTGTTGCTTTTACTCACACAAGTAGAGGTGTGATAGACTTTATTGTATGTAACTATTCAATACTATGTGACTGTATCTTGCTAGAAGGAGCTTGGCATTGGTAAGGCTGCACCTCGAGTGCTGGGTCCAGTTCTGGGCTCCTCACCATCAGAAGGACATTGAGATCCTGGAGTGAGTCCAGAGAAGGGCAGCCAGGCTGGGGAAGGGGCTGGAGGGCAAATCCTCTGAGGAGCAGCTGAGGGAGCTGGGGGTGTTGAGCCTGGAGAAGAGGAGGCTGAGGGGAGACCTTCTCCCCACCTCCCCTGCCCTGCCAGGAGGGTGCAGAGAGGTGGGTGATGGTCTCTCCAGCCAGGGGACAGGAGATGGGACAAGGGGCAATGGGCTCAAGCTGCCCCAGGGCAGGGGCAGCTCAGATGGGAGGGACAAGTTCTTCCCTGGCAGAGCTGTGGGGCTGTGGCACAGGCTGCCCAGGGAGGGGCTGAGTCCCCACCCCTGGGGGTGTTTAATTGACGTGTAGTTGAGGTCTATGCGGCCGTGTCCGCCGGGTACTCTGGCGAAGCTGACGTGCGCTGGGAGGCATTCCCACGGTGTGTGCCCTTCTGATCTGCCGGCGCTCCAATAAACAGCGCCTCCTCCTCCTCCTCCTCCCTCAGGCGCCGCGCGGGGCAGGCCGATGACGACCTAACCGCCTGAATTCACCCACCCCAGGCTGCTCCGGCCGCCAGCCCCAGAGGCTGGGCACGGGCCCGCTCAACATCGCGTGCGGGGAGGCAAAGAGCTCCGTGAGCACGGCCACAGCCCGCCGCTGCCGCAGCGCTGGGGGAGGCGGCAGGGGAGGCGCGCGCCCCTTGCCGTCGTTAGGCTGCGCTGCCAGGCAGGGTTACCTCACGGAGCGCCGGGTGCGTGCCCCGGGTGTTCTGAGTCTGGAAGGGGCTGGGGGCCATTGCTCCCGGGGAAGTCACCTCGCCGCTGCTTCGCTTCTCCCGCAGACACGCAGCCAGCCCTGCCCGAGCCCGCCCGCCGGGTTCTACCTCAGCACAGGGCCGCCCCTCGGCCGTCAGCCCCTTCCCGCCCCTTTCTCTGAGCCGGAATGAGATGTCACTTCCGAATCCGGAGCGGCCATCTTCAGTGCGGGCGCCATGGAGTTGAGCGCGGCGTGTGGCGGGGCTCTCCTTGCGCGCTGCCCTGTCCTCCCGCCCTTACGCGAGATGGCGGCGCTGGCTTCGGCGGCCGCGGGTGGCGGCCTTGGCGCCTGCGCGCTGAGGGCGGGGCGGCCCCATTGTGCGGCGCTGAGGTAGTGGCGCGGCCTTTCCTACCGGGGATGGAGGACGGTGGCGGGGCGGGAGCGGTGCCCGCGCCCCCGGGGGCCACCGCCGGCCTCTCGGCCTCCCAGCGCCGAGCCGAACTGCGGCGGAGGAAGCTGCTGATGAACTCGGAGGAGCGGATCAACCGCATCATGGGCTTCCACCGGCCTGCGTCGGGCAAGGGTGAGAGCCCCGTGACGGGCGGCGGGGGCTACCGCGGCGGCCTGAGGGCTCCCGGCCGCGGGAACGGCCGGCTGCGGCCTCCCCGTGAGGCAGGCGCGGCCTGCTCCGCGCGGCCGGGCCCCGCGGCGCGGTCCGTCGTGTCGGCGATGCGACCTCAGGCCCCGCGCTGCCCGGCCAAGCGGTCGCTTTGCTTCAAGGGCTGGTTCTTACTCGCAGCAGCGATGAGCATCCCCTCATAAGGCCAGGTTGGATGGGGCCCTGGGCAACCTTGTGTAGCTCCAGGCCTGAGGTTGGTGTCCCTGCCTGTGGCAGGGGGTTGGAGCTCTGTGATCCTCGGGGTCCCTTCCAACCCTTGCCATTCGATGAGTCTATGAACGCGTGTTTGTCCGGTAACGGCGTTACCACCTCACGCTGGTTTTATATCAGCGTTTGGGTACTACATCGCGTGTGGGTGGTAACCAGCTGTGGGATGTAGGTGTTTGACGAGGAGGATTTTCTCTTAAATTCATAGGTAGCTCGTTTATTTCTGTACACGCTTCAGGCAGGTTGGCTGCCCTGGACAGGTGTCACGTTACAAGGATGCTCAGAAGCCAGCTTTAATACTGTCAGCTTTAATACTGAAAAATACTCTTTAATTGTTAGTCCTTCCACTCTGGTAGAACCCGACCTGTTCTGTGTGCCTCTTGGTTTGGTTTTCATTCTCTGACATTGCCTCTTTGCTGTAGGATGAGGTCTTCAGGTTTAATGCAGAGCGCGTTGATGCTGCTTTGCCTCTGTCAACAGAGGCAAACAAACCAAAGTATGCTTTTATAGCCTGCTCGTTTGTCAGTCTTTAATGCCCTTTCTATGTGATTTGCTCTCTGTAAATATTTTTTTATTTTGCTCCATGTATTTGGAACAGTGTCTTCCCTGTTGTGCATGCAGTGCTGCTTTGTTGCTTATAGAAATCCAGCGTTTAAATTTCTCCATTGCTGACTGAGAGCTTCAACTTCTCACCTGCATTGCACAGCTTTCTGTCTCGTGTCCACGCCGTTTCCAAAGAGTGCCCTGCAAGGCAAAGTGTGTGGTTCAGGCAGGGCTGCTGGTGGAGGGGAGCCTGGAGTATGCTGCGTCCAGTTGTGTAAAAATATAATTTGGGGGAAACTGATGAGTGTTTCAATCTGTCTGTTCCCTTTTCATTGTCATCGTCTGTGGTGTAACCCAAGTCTGAGGGTAAGCCTTTCCTCTGATACACAAGCAGGTTGGATGCCGACCTGTGCGACCTGTCCTAGGGACCCTCCTTTGGCAGGGGGTTGGACATGATGAGTTCTCAAGGTCCTTTCCAACCCCTACGATTCTGTGATCTGCCAAACCCATTTCTTTTTAAAATGGGATTGCTTTGCATGTCTAATGGCTTTGTGATAAATCATTTGCACATTAATCATAACTCTGTCTTTTCGCTTTGGAAGCTGACACTGACCCAGGACCCCTCCATCCAGTATGGCTGAAGTGCTGTTCCACATAACCAGTGTGCATAACTGTATTATTATTTCTCTTCTTTAGATGATGAAAGTCACACTGAATCAAAGCTTCAGCACGAACAAGATAAATCCAACTCCCTCCCTTCAGTTTCCAAGCGAATTGTGCTTGGGGATTCTGTCTGTAACATAGCAGGCACGACTGAGCACGCAGGTAGCATGGTAGACCTCAAAGGGGATAAGGACTTCTTCAGTAAAACCCCAGAGCTTGTCAGTGAGGGTACAAGTGAGCTTCGTCACCGTAACAGAGGGGAACTGCCACCCGAAGCTGCACCACGGCCACCTAGACATGGAATAGAGCAGTACTTATCCCGATTCGATGAAGCTCTGAAGCTGAGGAACCAGCTGATGAATGAGAAGCCAAGCCAAGAGAACGGGAATGCAGTGGAGGAGTTTGACTCTTTCCGCATTTTCAGACTGGTGGGATGTGCTCTGCTTGCCATCGCAGTCAGGGCTTTCGTGTGCAAGTACTTGGTGAGTTCAGGGAAACAAACTCATCTGATCTCTTTTGCTACTTTACTGCAAGTTTCCTGTGAAGTCAATCACTAGTGACCAGTTGGGGACTTCAGGTTCTCTTTATGTTTCCAACAGCTGTATAAAAGCTTAAAAAAATAAATCTCTTAACATTCTTTGAGATGATAACCTAGTTGGAATCTGTGTTACCAATTACAGCTACTATATAACAAGCAGGAATGGCACACGTCTGGTCCCTAGTGTTTGAGGAGCAGCTGGGCTGGAATCGTTGTTGCAGCTTAAGTCCCTTACGACTTTATTCCCGTCTTTGTGAGCATGAGGCAACTGCTCCTCTTTGGAGCCTATAAAATCGAGGAACATAAGTAATCTGCTGTTTAGAAGTGATACAATTCAATCTACCACAAAATACAAAGAGCTGCAAAAACATATACCATTCCAACAACAACGTATATGTTATTAAATAATGATCTGATTTAAAAGAATATAAATGAAGCCTTTAAGTAGGTCTTTTCTACATGCATATTATTCCTCATTAAAGAAGAGTATGTAAAAAGGCCATTGGTAATTGCTTTGTTAACCACTGTAGAAAATGCCAATTCTCTGGTCATAGATGCCACTAGTTTAGCACTTAAGGTCTCTGCAGTGTTACATGTGATTATTTTTAAATACTGTTAATTCTATTACTCCATTGGTAAAGCATGTGTGACTTGGAATATGGCAGTCTTCGTATCAAGAGGGCAGTGATGGCAAAAGTTGTCCCAGATAAGCAGGTCCTACTCCTTTATCTGTCTCCTGAGAAAAGCAGTTCTGTGGTATTCCAGGTGTGTGTCAGTACCTCGGAGACAGCCTGCCACCTCCTGGTGTACACCAGCTGTGCTGCTGCAGTTTCAGGCTCAGACAATTAAGGCAGAACCTTATTTATTGCATGTAACATGTCTACTTAGGTTTGTAGTATTCAAGAATACTGTTACCATTGCCCAGAAATTATGTTTTTACCTACCTGAGGTATGGCTTGGGAAGCATTACATTTCTGTCTTTCCTTAGCTGTTACTTCTGACCACATTAACTTTTGTGTATTCTTTTCTGTTCCCTTAGTCAATATTTGCACCATTTCTTACTCTACAACTTGCTTACATGGGACTCTCCAAGTACTTTCCAAAGGTAAAGTATTTTTTTCAGAATGAGATTAATTTGAAATGTTTCAGATTTAAACTTGTGTTTAGGTCGTATTAAGCCTAATGCACAGGAAGTCTTTTCCCTTTGTTTTAAACTGTAGAATTAAAAGTTTCCAAATGCTGATAGTTTATACTAGTTTTTAAACTTCCCAGATTCAGTCCAGATTTTTTTTAAAGTTGCTGTGAAAATGTGAACTATCAGTTTGTTCTGCTGTAGCCTAATTAAAGGCATCTGACCAGGAAAGCCAGGTAGTTCTTCTCATGTATTTAGGAAACACTTGATTTTTTTGCTAGACCATGTTCTTCTGTGATTACTGTTTGCTGTCAACAGCCATTTAACATGTGATACCTGGACAAAATGACATGGTCCTTGGGATTTGAAGGGCTCTGCATTCCATTGCCAGTATCGTTTTAAGTAGCAGCTTGAAAGGAGATGTCTATTCCTGTGGGAAACTTGCTGCTCAGCAAGATTTGCTATATCACTTGCTTCTTATATTTACACCAGTTAATTGTGCTGAATTATTTGTGTGGGTGATGACATTGCCAGGTCTGCAATGCAAAGTGGGATTGAATGATGCTCAATCCATAGTTGAAAGGGAATTCTCTGCATTTGAAAAGGAATAGTAGATTAGCTGTAGAAAATCAGAATAAATCAGCAGTTCTTTTGTAGTTAAGTATATCATTGAAACCTAAACTTCAGAGTAGTCATTCTAAGATGACGTGTCAAAACAAAACAGAGTAGCATTAGCCTTAGACTTTCAGTAGCTCACCTGCTACATCTTGTCTTGCTCATGCTGGTTTTAAAACCAGCTCTTCATTTAAAGAGCCAGTTCTGTTCTACAACTTCCTTTTACTACACTTATATCCAGAAGACCTCAATTGACTTGTTACTCTTCATTTTTTTCTCTCATGAAACCTATATTCTTGGAAGCTTAATTCACATTGGATTAATTTAAAGTTATCAGTAAAAGTAGCATCAAATTATCAACATTTTCAGCCACTATCACCTTTTCCTGCCTGTCAGGCTTTGCATCCTCAGGATTTGTCATTTTAAGGACAGAAAACAGCTTTCAAAATGGTTTGGAGGCATTTTTGAATTCCAAGGCTAAAACTGCCAAAGCAGAAAGAAACAATGGGTTTTCAATTCTAAATACTCCTTCCATGTTAGAAAAGTAGCAGTATTTTTTTGCCAAGTAGCATGAAGAGATTAATCTGTCTTGCCAGTGGGGATGCCTGGCTTGTCCTCTTACACCCAGGTTGCCCGTGTCTGGACTCTTCCTGCTCAGGCAGAGGCTGCTGCACAGCCCCACTTTGCAACCTGCTTGGAGCCCCAGCGTGAAGGAGGCATCATATCTGTGATGGATTTTATCTGCTAAGTCTTGTGAATGCTGGAGTGTGTCTGGAGAGAATCAATCCAAACCTGTTACTCCTACTGATGAGTTTGGAATGTGCCTGGCTGTGTGTGAAATTGGCACAGCGCTTGTGACATGTAAACCAGAATTGGATTACAACACAAGAACCAGCATAATACTGTTGGGTTTTCTTTTTTCTTTCAGTGTGAGAAGAAGATGAAAACAACAGTATTAACTGCTGCTCTTCTACTGTCTGGAATCCCCGCGGAAGTGATTAGTCGCTCTATGGACACCTACAGCAAAATGGGAGATGTTTTCACAGACCTTTGTGTCTATTTCTTTACTTTCATCTTTTGCCATGAACTTACTCTGTTTTTTGGTTCTGAAGCACCATGATGGCTGTAGAATCCCATGCAGTAGTTACACTAAAGCTTTCTGGACTGTGTTCCTTTAACGTCTGACTGTACAGACAGGTTTAAACCTCCATTAAAATTCTTACCCGTTCGAATGCTTGAAAGGAGCCTTAAATCCAGTCAGTTTGGGAAAGGAAGAACAGGGTCCCAGACTGCCAGTTGTATTGGTTTAGTTTATTTAAATACTGTGTCTGCCTATTACAGATGTGAAGAGTAGGATGCAAGTGTCAGTGGATGATGTATTTGGTTTAGATTCTGCCCTTCTCAGCCTCCTTCATACATGTTTACAAAGCTGCCTTTGTTCTCTGCAGTGTGAACCAAGACAAGAGAATTCCTTTCAGCAGAACCATATAGATAGATAGATAGGTAAATATATCCAGTGTGACTATAGCTAACAAGAACTGCTCGTTTTGTGGTGGTCCCAATTTTTTAAGAAGGCTCTTAAATAAATCCCTGTATTCTGTTGTTCAAGTGCAGAATGTTGAGCCAAGTAGCTGCTTCTGGAGAACGTTGGTGAAACATGCCACTTCGTTGTCCTCACCCTTGCCTTGCTATACATTATTTGTTGTGATTGTGATTCATTTCATTTGAGGATTAGAGTGCAAAACAGCCCAGCAAAACCAACAACAAACCAGTCCTGTTGCTTACAAATGGCATCAGTCAAAAAGTAGGAAGAAACACAGTTGCTAATCCCAGCTGTTTGTGAGTTTCCAGCAGCCTGATCCCAGTGCAGCTCAGACATGTGCTTTCATTCTCATGCCTTTTTTGTTTAAATATTAACAGTTCACCTCATGAGGGGAAAGCTGTCTATATTGGCAGCCAACCTGCAGTGTCCAATGTTTGCTCTCTTACATGTAAAACCTACGAGGCAACTTGCAAGATTGCACAGGACAAACTTTAATATGACTTAATTTCTGCAGTTTGCCTCTTTATTACGAGACATTTGCATGTAAACAGGATCATAATTGTGGAGGAGTTCTGCTCCTCCTGCTGTGTAAAGCTACGATCTAAGAGTCTACAGACTTTGATTCAGCAGAGCTGTTTGTTAGTTTGTTTGTGTGCTCTTGAAATTGCCCCAGTGAAGCCACAGTTTAAATCCTGTGTGCTACCAGTGACGGTGATAAAAAGTAGCGCTTTGAGTTGACTCCCAACTGAAGATCTACCCACAAAGGGAGAAGCTCATTTTGTATTTTTTTCTGAGGAAGTCCAGCCAGATAGGTGAAAGACAACAAATACAGATGAACCCTGTCACTGGGTGAAGTACCAAGCCAGCAAGTTATCTTCAGTCTCATACGCATTTTGCACAGTGTGAGGGAGGAAGTGTCATTCAAAGTAGCTTAAACACTGATAATCTGTGGGAAACTTGTATTGAAGCTTTGATGTTCTTTTCAACTTGTAGGTTTGGGGTTTTTTCAGTGTAGAGAAACACTTATTTATCTTGGAATTTGTAGATACTGTTTTTGTCAGGAAGCCAAGTGTTTGAATATGTCTCCTTAAAGTCCATGTCCCTGTTTTCTGCCTAATCTTTTCCATTAAAGCTTTCTGCTGTAATTTTGGCACTGCATTCCTGACCCTGAGTTAGATATCTGTTTGTCTGTGGCATGAAAACAAGAAGCTTATGTTTTGATTTGACCAGTTTTGGTTTGGGTTATTTTACTGATTATTTTCCAGTGAGTATCATGTTACAGGTGTCCAGGACTGAGCTGCAAATGATCCAGACTTAGGTCTAGTAGCACAAATATTTATTCAGAAGCTTTACATTTGTTTATAACCACTGGGATTTTCAGCAAACTGAAATAGCTGTCATTTAAATTAACGTTGAGATATGTAAATAATGTTTGCTCAAAAGTTACGCTGGTTCTGACTTATTTATATGCCCAAACATCATACCAAAATAATACTGTACACTAACATCTGCAAAAGCAATGAATTTTTAAATCCTCAGCATAGAAAATGTGATCCTGGTGAGCTAAATAGTAAGAAAAGAGCCGACCCACCTGCTGTATGCTCATGCAAGGAAAGGTGAAGCAGGTTTTCTTCTCAAGTGGTGGAAGAAATCCTCTGGTGAGACCTAACCTGGACCTTCTTATTCCTCTGATGATTTCAAGTTGGGCTGGAGGAAGCCCCCTGCCCACAGGTGAATGGGCACAGCTGGAGGCTTGTGCTACGTGATGCTGCTTCATCTCTGGTCAAGAAATGAAACCCTTTTAGCCGGTTTTATCTCTGCTCCTGTATATAATTCTATTTATTGCCAAACTGATTGTTTTCTATTAAAAGTATCTTGGTTACCCCCTCCCTTGGTGGCTTGTCCTGGCTTGGGAGCAGGGGGGTGGGGTGGGGTGGGCTCCTTGCAGCAGGCATCCCGCCTGTTTGGGGGGCTCTGCCCTTTCTGGCATGTTCCAGGGGCCCGGCGCGTTGTGGGGCCTGTCCCGTTCAGGCCTGTTCCAGCCCATTCCAGGCCCAGGCCCCTTCCCGCCCGCTTTTGGGTCGCTGCCCGTTTTGCTGCGCCCTCCAGCCGCCAGAGGGCGCGGCAGCCGGGCTGTGGGCAGGAAGTGTGTGTGGGGGAAGGCCCAGCCGCTTCCCGCCGCGCCTCTCGTCGTCCCGGGGGCTGGGGCGCGGAATGGCCGCCGCCGTTTAGAGCAGGGCCCGCGTCGCTGTCGCCGCCGCCATGGGACGGGAATCCAGGTGAGAACAGCGGGGGCGCCGTCGCTGTGCTTGGCCTCGTCCGTGCTGCGGTCGGTTCGCGTGGCGGCGCCGTACGGGTGGCTGGGTGGGGAGGGGGAACAAAGGCTGGCGGCGGCGGGCCCTCCTGGCCGGCGGGAACGCCGGCGGGAACGCCGACGGCCGCGGCGAACCGCTGTGCCAGGCCCCGGGGCCGGCGGGAAGCTGGCTGCGGAGGCACGGCCGGGCGGCTCGGGACGCGGGGCCGGGCTTTAGGGCCGCGGCCGTGCCGAGGGGCTAGCAGCCAGCTCCCCTGCCGCTCTGAGGAGCCGCCGTGGGTCGCGGCCGCGTGTCCGGGCCCGGCGGCGCCTCGGGGCTCTGAGCCGGGTTGGGGGGGGTGGTTCGTAGGGCACAAGCGGTTGGCTGCGGTGCGTGGCCTTGGCTAGCGAACACCCCGAGCCCCTCGGGCCCACCCGGCCTGTGCTGGCGTGTGGGGAGGGGGGCGGCCAGGTTCGCGCTCTCACGGAGGGGGGGGGGGGTGTTGCGGTTCTGCGCCTTGTTTTCCAGTGCGCGGCGGGTCGTGTGGCTTTTGCTCTCTCGCAGCTTGTGTAACAAACACCCGATGGGTGGTGTAGCCACCTGGGCAGCAGCCTGAGCGCGTACTTGGGGACAGACCTGAGCTGCCGGGCGTTTGGAGCTGCTCGCACCTCTCGGGCTTCAAACCAGACCATTCGCCCGCGCTGCGTGGCCTGTGCCTGCTCCTGGTGTAACTTAACCGTCGGATTTTAGCACTGCCGATGGTCCCCTGTGCAGCTGTTCCTGCGCTGGACCAGCTTCCTGGGTCCATAACTGAGGTTTAGGCTGGGAGAGGCATACGAGTGTAAATTTAAGCTGCTGGCTTGGGTTCAAATCTGTGATTCATTGAAGAGCTGGGTACTCTTGTGGATATGTCTGAATTAGTTTTAAACCAGCTCGGGCAGCAGTTGTTGCCAGTGGGACACTGTCAGAGACTCAGGCTACAAAATCCCCTGGGAACTGATTGCCAAACCTCTGACAAGCTAGCAGGACTCCCTTGCTTATCATGCTATGGTTTCTCTTAGAATTGCCAGGTTTTTTCCTTTTGGGGCTAAAAATAATCTAAAAAGTGGGTCTCAACTTGTATTACTCTTCTGTTTTAAAACCTACGAAATGTTCTGGAAGTGAAGAAATGGTAAGAGGGTGAGAGTGGATGGTGGGTGGAAATGGGTGGGCTGGGCCCCGAGTGCCAGAGCTGATGTAAAGAAGTGTTCCTCAGATTGGGGCTGCTGAAACCTGAGCTTATGCTCAGCTTTATTGCACACTTTAGGAGAAAAAAAGAAGTGGTTTTCTAAAACTAAAAGATTAGAAAGGGGCAAAGCATGGAGCAGATCCTGTGGCGTTTTGTGACCAAGATGGAAAAGAAACTAAAAATATCTGTTGCTGAGAGATGTTCTTTGCATTCAGTTATACTGCTGGTAGGCAGTATATGGATATCATGCTGCTGGTGTTCTGATTCCCAATGCTCATGGTACCTAAATATACCAAAGTGCTGAAATAAACTACATTATTCTTAGTGCTGACACTGTAATGCAGCCCTGTGTGGCAGTGCTGGAAGGGAAAGAAGGAGGTGTGGGGTCTTGAGGTCCCACCTTCTCTGCTTCCTGCTTGCCAAATCGACAAAGGGTCTGTGGGTCCTGGGCTACAGGAATGGGAACAGGGGAAGTATGCCAGCATGGTGACGGAAAATTGGGAGTTGGAGGAAGAAGAGGTGGTCGCAGTCCAGTCCCTGTGTGACCTGCATGCTCAGCTGAAGAGTTTGTTAAAAGAATTCCTAGCCCTGCTTGCTTCCACACTGTGGTTGGGACAAGAGAGCATTAATGAGGGGAGAAAAAAACCCTCCCATTTTCACCACCCATCCCTCAAGCCTTTCTAACTTCTTAAAACCTTCTGTTGTGATTGATGATGTTACAGAATTTCTTCAGGTGTCAGCATCCTAAAGGTACTGACCCTTGATGAGCATCACATTTCCTTAATTGCAGTCTGAAAGCAGAGATATCATTTACTTAGCTTACCCAGATAAAAATCACATACTTTACAAAAACCAACAGAGGACAGTTTTACATGTTTGACAAACTCTGAGAGAGCTTCAATGAAGTCTTCATCTTTTCCTGTGTATAATGGGAAGTAGTGGATTTCTGAAAAGGAAATCATTCTTCATGTGTATTACTCTGAAAACAAAGTCAAAAGATAAGTAATGCCTCTAATCTCAGCATTGTTAGGAGCATATTGACCAGTTTGGCACAATTATTACAAAGACTAAGATATTAACATATTAATGATTATGACTAATACGATTCTGATATTAATATAATTATTAATGTCAAATGATAGTATTGTATATTATGATCATAGAATGGCATGGGTTGGAAGGGACCCCAAGGATCATAGAGCTCCAACCCCCTGCCACAGGCAGGGACACCAACCTCAGGCCTGGAGCTACACAAGGTTGCCCAGGGCCCCATCCAACCTGGCCTTGAACACCCCCAGGGATGGGGCACCCACCCCCTCTCTGGGCAGCCTGTTCCAGCACGTCACCACTCTTTCTGTAAAAAAAACCTTCCCCCTAATATCCAATCTAACCCTTCCTTTCTTTAGCTTTAATCCATCCCCCTTGTCCTGCCATTATCTACCCTTTTAAAAAGTTGAATCCCCTCCTGCTTATAATCTCCCTTCAGGGACTGTCAGGCTGCAATGAGGTCCCCCCACAGCCTTCTCTTCTCCAGGCTGAACCAGCCCAGCTCCCTCAGCCTCTCTCTGTAGGGCAGCTGCTCCAGCCCTCTGAGCATCTTTGTGGCTCCTCTGACCCCTCTCCAACAGTTCCACATCTTTCTTGTATTGGGGCCCCAGCTCTGGACACAGGATCCAGCTGGGGCCTCAGGAGGGCAGAGCAGAGAGGGACAATCCCCTCCCTGTCCCTGCTGCCACCCCTCTGCTGATGGAGCCCAGGATCCCATTGGCCTTGTGAGCTGCAAGAGCCACTGCTGCTCACGTTCAGTTTCTCATCCACGGTGACACCCAGGTCCTTCTCTCAGGGCTGCTCTCCAGGAGCTCTTCTCCCAGGCTGTATCTATGGCTGGGATTCTTCCGGCCCAAGTGCAACACCTGACCCTTGGCAGTGTTGATGATGGTATCATTATTATTATTGGTATTGGTTTTATTATTATCATCCCATCCAGCTGAACATGATCAGTATCTTTTGACTGCCGACTGTTCTCCCGCTGATGTGTTGTTTGTGACTTGACCCCACGCAGGCATTACCGGAAGCGCTCTGCATCTCGTGGCCGCTCCGGGAGCCGCTCTAGAAGCCGTTCTCCCTCTGACAAGAGAGGGAAACGTGAAGACAGACGCTCCAGAAGCAGAGACCGCGAGCGCAGGCGCGAGAGGTCACGCAGCAGGGACAAGAGGAGGTCTCGATCGCGGGACAGAAAGCGGCAAAGGTATGGACACCCTGTCCTGTCAAAGGAGACTGGTCATCTGAGTATTGCTGTTCTCCCTCTAGACTCACTTACTTTGCTGTCGTGCTGTTCTCCCTCTAGACTCAGTTACTTTGCTGCCGTGCTGTTCTCCCTCTAGACTCAGTTACTTTGCTGTCATGCTGTTCTCCCTCTAGACTCACTTACTTTGCTGTCATGCTGTTCTCCCTCTAGACTCACTTACTTTGCTGTCGTGCTGTTCTCCCTCTAGACTCACTTACTTTGCTGCCGTGCTGTTCTCCCTCTAGACTCACTTACTTTGCTGTCATGCTGTTCTCCCTCTGGACTCAGTTACTTTGCTGCCGTGCTGTTCTCCCTCTGGACTCAGCTACTTTGCTGTCATTCGTGCTAGATTTTGCTTAAACTTTTTAGCTCATTTAAGTGGTTTCTAGCTGCTGCTGTTGGACTTTGTAAGCCCTTAGTGGTCTTGATAATTGTTGGATTCCTTTTACAAGCTGTTCTAAAGTTACGCTGTGATCGTGTGCTGAATAAATAGGATTTTCTTCCCTTGGCAGACGTTCAAGAAGCAGGGAAAGGGAACGGAGCCGGGAGAGAAGACGATCCCGGAGCAGAGAGAGGAGGCGCTCTAGAAGCAGGAGTAGAGGTAGACGGTCTCGGTCCTCCAGTCCAAGCAAGAGCAGGAAAACAGAAAACAGGTACTTGTGTTCTCTATTTACAACCAATGTCATAGTCACAAAATACCATTAAAACTGTTGGTAGCACAGAGGGAATCAGGCCAAACCATGGAAAGCTTTGGTCTGTAGAATGAGAACGTTACGTGATCGTTCTGTTGTGATCTTTCCCTATTGCTTAACATGTCTGATGCCATTTGTTGTTAAGCTGCTTCTGTAAGAGAAAAAAGATCCAACTTGTGGCAGCTAAAATCAGCATGTGACTTTAAAGTTAAGACTGAATTTCATTCTGAAGGTCTTATCATGCTTTACTGTTATCTCAGGTTCCAGTAGCAGTAGGTTATGTTTTGTGCCTCAGCATGTATGTCCCAATGAATAAATTCCAGGTGCTCTCTAGCACAGGTAGCTTTTCCCAGGGAAGAGGTGGTTTTAGGTCTTCCAGCCAGCACTGGATACACAGAGGTATGCTTGGACTCCCATGGCAAGATGCTAGATCACTTTACCTTTCAACAAACAGGAAATCTGTAGTATCTCTTTTCGAACTGCTGTCTTAAAGAGAAGAAAATAAGCTGCAGAACCACTGGAGTATCAATTTTAAGTGTTCTGGAAATGAGGTCTGCAGCTTCCCCCTATAAAGAAATGAGAAGAACAGAACCAAAGCATGTGAATTGGTGGATTGCAATAGAGCCTACATTTCTGGTAGTTAAAGGGTGTATTTCCATGAAGTAGAAAGATTCTCTGAGAGGCAGTGTGCTTTGTGAGGTCTTTGAAAACAAACCTCTACAGGGTGTTGGCACGTGTGTATCCTTCCCCTGTGAAAAGCTGTAATGTCCTAAGAAATCTTGGATCTTACCTTTCAGATCAAGATCTAAAGAAAAGACAGATGGTGTAGAAGTTTCCAAAGAAAAGAAAAAAGACAAAGAAGATAAAGAAGAGGAGAAGGAGAAGGATGCTACTACAAATACTGTGGCCACTGAGGTAGATGCTTTTTAACACAAATTTAAAAGGTAGAATTTAAACCAAGGATTAAGTTAGCAATGGATTACTGCATTAAGAAAACCTGTTCTAAGAGTTGGACAGAATCTCCACTGAATGGGACACTATTCTCTTTGGTAACACAGACTCCTGTCACAGGGTGTGCTTCCAGTTCTTGGCATAAGAAACATTCTCCAGGAGTCAGAGAACAAAGGGAGAGGGAAGCTCACTTTGCCTTGTTCCATGACATAACTGTGCCTAAATGATGAATTCCCAAACTAGCAGTTTCCAGCAGCTCTTCTAAACCAGCCCATTGTTACTAACCCTCCCTCACTAACAGCAGCTACTCTGTCAGTGAGAGCTCCCCAGGCAGAAACTCCAGATTTGCACTAGAAGGACTTTAAGAAATAGCAGGTAACATGATAATTCCTGAGTCTTTTAGGGATTAACCCCTAAAATGAGTTGAAACTCACTAGTGTGAGTTACAGTACTAGTAAACAAAGGGAAGTTTAATTCATTAAGGAATATTGCTTCATGTGCTGCTCTTTAAAATTATATACCAGCTGCTATAATGAAAAATAAACCAGCTAACTGCATCTCTTTGCTTGGAAATGTTATAGGTGATCTTAGTATCTTTCACTTCTGTTGTGATAAGTGTGGATATCTGGTCTTTTACTGCATGTTCACACAAAAGTTACAGCTGTTTGAAGAGAGCTTTTGTCTGAAGAAGCATAGGCTAAAGTCAGTGGCCGTTAATTTTCACTATTTGGTTGGTTTTTTTGTCGTAGAATTTTGATCAGAACAAACTAGAAGAAGAAATGAGAAAAAGAAAAGAAAGGGTTGAGAAATGGAGGGAAGAACAACGCAAGAAAGCTATGGAAAACATAGGAGAGCTGAAAAAAGAAATTGAAGAGATGAAGCAGGGGAAAAAATGGAGTTTAGAAGATGATGATGGTATTTATCTTATTATTTCTAACAGTTAAAATCCTTTTGTTTCTAATAATATTAAATTATCTTTAAAACATTTGCTTAGTTTTCAGAATGTGAACTAGAAAATAACCAAGCCTAAATCTTGTCATGGTTATTACATTAATTTTATTACATTAATAAAATTTAACTAATTATTTGGATAGATTAATAATGTAACACATGTGAACACTTTTTCTGTTTCCTTTATTCCCACCTTTCTTGCTTGTATTAGATGATGAAGAGGAAACTGCAGAAGGAGAAAAAGAAGGCAATGAGGTTGAAGATGAAGAGTTGGATCCTTTGGATGCTTATATGGAAGAAGTAAAAGAAGAAGTCAAGAAATTTAATATGAGAAGTGTGAAAGGTGGAGGTGGAAGTGAAAAGGTACAGGCTGTCATGAACATTTCTTATCTTTGCCTTTTAAAACTAGTTTTGTGTTTAAATATCAAAATGGCTTTGAAAAAGGGGGAGGGGGGCAAAATGCAAAAAAGCAAGAAGCACAGTGTTTGCCTTAATCTCTCAGCGATTTATCAATTATTATTGTGATTAAATTTCACTGAAGGAAGTGGAAAAAACCCACCCCAGACCAGCATAATGCACTCAGAAGTACAAATACCCAGTAGATTTCAGACAGTGTAGGTTTTGTTTTATATGGTAGTGCAGTTATTTTTCTTAACCTCTTCATTTTTTTTTAGAAGTCTGGACCAACTGTTACCAAAGTAGTAACTGTAGTGACAACCAAAAAGGCAGCTGCAGAATCAGAAAAGAAAAAGGGGGAGCTCATGGAGAACGACCAGGATGCAATGGAGGTAATGGAAGTGTCTTGTATTTCTACTCTAAAAATGCAGTGCACCTTTTCTAAGAGGCATGAGACCCAGGATCATAGAATCATAGAATGGCCTGGGTTGGAAGGGACCCCAAGGATCACAGAGCTCCAACCCCCCTGCCACAGGCAGGGACACCAACCTCAGGCCTGGAGCTACACAAGGTTGCCCAGGGCCCCATCCAACCTGGCCTTGAGCACTTCCAGGGATGGGGCATCCACCACCTCTCTGGGCAGCCTGTTCCAGGACCTCACCACTCTTTCCGTAAAAAACTTCCCCCTAATACCCAATCTAACCCTTCCCTCCTTCAGCTTTAAACCATTGCCCCTTGTCCTTCCATTATCTGCCCTTTTAAAAAGTTGATAGTCCTGGGATCTTTCCATCTCTTAAGAGATTTGCAGAACTGTGGTTGTGAGATTTTTATCTTGCTCAGTTTCTTGTTACTTGTACTGGTTTTTCCCAGAAATTGCCATTGCAGCTTTATTGGAGGCAGTGTTACACAGATGAGACCTCAGTGAGTGCATCAGGGTGTCTGGCTTTGTCATTGTTCTCAGTAGGACTGGGCTGGTGGATCTCCTGTGTAGTGTGCATTGGGTTCACGTTCCTGAAATTGGGCAGGGGGTCCTGGTGATCCTGTGTGCAAATGACCCATGAGTTAGCATAGAGTGTTTAAGCACGTGGCTGCTCAGTCTGCACACTGAATCATGTGTATCTCATCTGAAAAAATAGGGTCTGTGTGTTACATTTCTGCTGAATCTCTCTGTAAGTATAAATAATAGCAGTTTCCAGAACACCTGTAAGTTATGGGGCATCAAAATGCTTCATAAATCATAGTGAGACAACATCTCTTCGAGCACAAATGAGAAGTAAATATTCTCATTTTACAGTTTGGGAAACAGAAGAAAGGAGTTTGGTTCTGCCTAGGGCTACAAAATGCTGTGCCAAGTGATGTGTTCTAGTAGATAGGAACTTAAACCAAATTTATGAGCTGTTTCTGTTACACTGGCTGTGAATAACAAATGTGTTTTAGTAGGAAGAGGTGCTACAAGTGGATAAATGTCTGCTGCCCTCTCTGGATGTGAGTTCAGTGAGCTGATAGATCTTTATTTTCCTAGTAATATTTCTGCTGTATGGCAGTGATTATTTCTGAATGACCAGGATCATTTATTTAGTATTCCTGAAGTCATGGAAGCAATATGGAACTCCTTGAAACTTGAGGTTTGGGAGCAACATGAAAGAAATGGATGAAAGAACAATCTGGACCCTTATTAACCTGAGAGTGGCTTTTCAGTGCCTGATCTAATAGGCTAAAGGAGTAACTGTTGCTTCTGAGTAAAGTTCCTCTATAAATGAAAAATCAGAGCCTCTCAGAATACCATTCATACTAATTTGCATGCAAATTATAATCTCTACAGTATTCCTCAGAGGAGGAGGAAGTTGATCTTCAGACTGCCCTGACTGGCTATCAGACCAAGCAGAGAAAGCTGCTAGAACCAGTGGATCATGGAAAGATAGAATATGAACCTTTCAGGAAAAACTTCTATGTTGAAGTACCAGAGCTAGCCAAAATGACACAAGAAGGTAAGGACAAACAGAAGCAGAGTGTCTTGCGTACTGTTAAAGAAAAGAATGACTGATCTTGATGTACAAAGCAGCAGTAAATTCTTTTGGAATATAAAGAGCATGTGGAGCAACCAGAAAACCACTTAATCAGTTTGTAATTATCAGTAACTGCATATAAATGTATGTAATGTTTGTTTGAAAAACTTACCCAGGTCCTTTCCACCAACCTGTATTGGTGTGTAACAAGCTAAAAACTGGTTTTGTGGTGGTGATAAAATTAGTATGTCACGTTCAAGGACAGACCAAGAATATTATGATCAAGTTAGTACAGAAACATCAAGTTTGACTCTGCTGTAATGTAATCTCTGTTACAGAGGTGAATGTGTACAGGTTGGAGTTGGAAGGAATTACTGTCAAGGGAAAAGGCTGCCCCAAACCAATAAAAACCTGGGTACAGTGTGGTATTTCCATGAAGATTCTCACTGCCCTCAAAAAGTAAGTCAGTGCGTTATGAACTATGTCATGCTTGATTTTGCTCACTGTGCTCTGTCACACACTTGTGAGAAAAACCTTTTCCTTTGTTGCATAATGCAACATGTCTGTGCTTGTAGGTGTTACATACAGAGTCATCAGAGTGTTTATCTCCCAGTATTAAATTGCTGTTATAAATGATTCCTCCTGCCATTTGTATCATGCTTTTGCTGCTCGTTTTTAAGCCGTATTTTTGGAATGGCATGGATACATACTCACAGATTTTTAGCAGCACTTCGTGATTCAAATCCTGTTTCATTCTTAAAATATGTTGGTTTTTTTCCCCTTTCTCTAAGACATGGCTATGAAAAGCCCACTCCCATTCAAACCCAGGCTATCCCAGCGATCATGAACGGACGGGACTTGATTGGCATCGCTAAAACAGGAAGCGGAAAGACGATCGCCTTTCTGTTGCCCATGTTCAGACACATCATGGATCAGAGAGCCTTAGAAGAAGGAGAAGGTCCCATAGGTACAAAGCTGTTCTTTTCAAAGTTGCTATTTAAATAAGTAAGAAACTTTGGCATATGCTTTAGAAGGGTCTTCAGTTCTCTTGGTCATAGGGAGGAATGCTTTCTTACTAATGTCCGTTAACAAGTGGCTTTTTTAGTTAATGAGCACTGTGCTGTTTATTGTTGTGATCACTGTGCTATTTAATGTTGTTTCAAGAGCACTTGCATGTCATCTGTCTGGAATGGAGGCTTTACTACTCTGATTTTGAAACTTTGACTGCATTTCCACCCCATCCATCCTCACAATGTCTTAATTTTTTTTTTTAATTACACTTTTAAAAACCTGTATAAGTAAATTTCTGTAAACATAATTACAAAAGCTTAGTTCTTGCTGTATAAATAACAACATCCCTTGTGTGACGATGTCTGATGACAATGCTTTGCCTTTCAGCTGTCATTATGACACCTACTCGTGAGTTGGCTTTGCAGATTACCAAGGAGTGTAAGAAATTCTCAAAGACACTTGGGCTTAGAGTTGTCTGTGTTTATGGAGGAACAGGAATCAGTGAACAGGTATGCCAAAGACACACCTTACTTGTCAAGTAACTCTGGAGCTTCATTACTTAACATTACTTTTGCAGAGAACTTACTTCCTTTCTCTTTCCCATAAATCCAGTATGCTTACAGCCTTCCCTATGGATTTTGTGTGTATGAATAGTAGCAATGCGGAAGGTATAATGGACATAACTTAGCCTTAAACATACCAATCTCCTCACGTTCCCTTCCCAAGCAGAACATGTTAGTTTCTTGCATCATCAAATACTGCACGTTAGAATAATCTAGAGATTCATTTCAGGGGTTCCTCTGCCCCCCCTTATGGAAACAACAGCAGCAATGATCTGTGATGGAACACTGTTTTAGCCTGCTGTCCCTGACATGACTCATGATGATTCTTACAGGCCCTTAACTGCATAGAAGTCATATCCCTGTTATAACTACTTCAAGTGGTAGTAACTTATGTTGTCAGAGAGTTGTCTTTTGGAAAGCAATGTTTTCAAAAGTCTTGGTGATTTATTTCAGTAAAACCCTCACAGAGTTAAGTCACATTAGTAGAACAGCTGTATCACAGTATGTATTGTTTTCTTTTTTGCAAAGTGATAACACTTTAAAAGTGCAGAGAACCCCACACTAACAGTTTGTTTACTGTGTTTTAAAATCAGATAGCTGAACTCAAAAGAGGTGCTGAAATTATTGTTTGCACACCTGGCCGTATGATTGACATGTTAGCAGCTAACAATGGTGAGTAGAAAACCTTTTCCTATGGAGAATTTGTTATATTTGTTGTGTAATTCTAACAAATTCAAAAGATCATGTATTTTGATAAATGGTCTTATGGAATTTTCTTATATCTCTTCAGGCTGCATTATCTAGCTATTGAGAATACTTATACATGTGTAGCACTAGTAATAGCTTTAATCCTCTATTGGTTTGACTTTTTTGGGGAGGACAGGAAGTAATATGTTCTTGAAGAGTTTCTGAGAATGTCATTGTTCAACTTAAAGTATGCTGGTCCAAATTTTTTAACCTCAAGTCATTTAGATAAAGGTTATATGATAGTTGCTTATTTTGTCTGCCCGTTGAGCCTTTGTTATTGGTAGTGTAGCTCAGCAGTTACCTGCTTTTACCTAAGAGCGTCTGACTGCCTCTATCTGTTGGTTTTAAAAACCAAAGAAGCCCTCCCTAAATAACAGTTCAAAAGTAAGAGAACTGACCTTACATCAAATATTCAGATTGATTAAACTGAGCCACTGCAGCTTTAAGAGGTTTTGTCCTAGTGTAACCATTGCATGCTTATTAGATAAAGTTTTATTATTAAATTATTCCACATCAAAACCTCTACTAAACTGTTGACATTATTTAACTTCTGTGGAAAAAGTACCTTCAAGACATATAGAACTGGGCTTCCAAGACTTAAATCGTCAAAGGTAGGTACATTAATGCTGTTCCCAAGTAATTTTACAAAGTTACTATTTGGGGATGAAAGTGTTAAGATGTTAAATAGATATGTAGATTTTAGGAAATATTAATTTTTCCTCCTTAAGTATGAATTCCATACCTTATTAAAGTCACGCAGCGCTAAATCTCTGAAAAATAGTTTGAGGATTCAGCTACAATTTGCTGAAGCCAAAAGGACCAAATTCTACTGTCATTTGATAGGCACAAGCCTGAGTGATAGTTGTAGAAAATGTGAAAGATCTGTTCCATTCTGAGAGCATTTGACAATGTCACTCCACAGTTGATTGGAACTGAATGTGTTCACATGTTAAATCGTTTGAGAATATGATTCGTAAATCCTTGAGTTAAATCCTTCTCATGGAAGGGAATCTCTTAGCTTTTTGTTTGGGAAGGGTGCTAATTATCCTCCTGTCCATCATAATCCCAAAATACTCACAGATGTACATCTTTGCTTATTTTGTTTCCAGCTGTCCCAGAGTTTGGGGTGGTTCTTAATTTTAAATTTAGGAGTGTGACTGGGTAGGTTTTACTCTTTATATATTCATTTTGAAAAGACTGCTTACTCTGTTTTATGCATATTATTAGCAGTTAACTAGAACTAGTATGATTATCCTCAAATAGTTATTTATAGCTCCAAAGAAGCGTTACAGATTATATGTGTAAAGGAGTTTTTCTGAGGCTGCAACAGTTAGCACTGGACTTTGCCTTCCACACATGCGCTGTAATCTCTAATATGTTTTTTTCTAGGTGGCGCTGTCAGATAATGGCTGATGTGGCTCCTTGCTTCATCTCAGTCTTAGTTTTATGATGTGTTTTGGCGAGGGCAGTTTTCTGAATTTTACAGGTTCTTCTGGCCCTATGATGGTATGCAAGAGAAGAGTTTGACAAAATAAAGGGCCTTGTGCATACTTACACGTTTCCCAGAATGTATATGTGATTAAAATGAGAACATTAAAATTCACATTTAGTGAATTTTTTTAACGTTAATTAATGCCTTTGTTAGAAGATAGTGAGACTATGTAACATTATTTTAAAATATATATTCCTGAGGGAAACTACATTTCCATTTGATTTTGTTTCCCATGTGTTTTTTCCTCTCCTTTCACAGGTCGGGTGACAAATCTCCGCAGAGTCACATACGTTGTACTTGATGAAGCAGACAGAATGTTTGACATGGGCTTTGAGCCTCAGGTAATGAATGACAGGAGTGATGTTACCACAAGATGTTATTTTCCTCTCAAAGGATTTTTTAGTGCTACTTTATTGTTACACTGCAAATGAGTGTTCAGAAAGCGTGCTACCTACAGACAACAGTTTAATCTGACTCTTATTATTCTATGCTTTGTTTTCAGTAAATTCATATGTAGCTTAAGACATGATTTTTCTCTAACACTTCTTTCTCTACACGCTTGTTTTGGATACTTGTGGCCGTGTTGTAGCCCTATGTGATGCCTTGATGCAGGTGTCATATCAGTATTGTAGGCTACTTATAAAGCCTTTGATGTCTCCTCATAATGTTCTACAGGAGACAGGAACAAACTGTTGGAGACAAATGACTGGCTAGCAGCATTAGACATCCCAGACTTTCATGTGTCATCAGGCTGTATTGCCCTCTGGAACTAGAAAACACCTTTGTTTCATCTCTTGAGCTGTCAGATTTCTGCTGCTTGTCTTAAGCTTCCTTGCCAGGTTGCACATTGCCACTCTGCTTCTTCTGTGTCCAACAAGTTTTGTCTGTCTTCCAGTGCCAGCACCTAGCCACCAAGAGGAAATCCATAAAGAAACATGTTGTCTGCACAGTGCAGATACCACTGAACTTCAAAGACAATGTTCTGTATGCATGTGATGTTCAGTGTCAGCACTGGGGTATTAACAGGGACTGTTCTCTTAAACCAGGTTATGCGCATTGTAGACAACGTCAGGCCTGACCGTCAGACTGTCATGTTCTCTGCTACTTTTCCCAGAGCTATGGAGGCCTTAGCTCGGAGGATCCTCAGTAAACCCATCGAAGTGCAGGTTGGGGGCAGAAGTGTTGTCTGTTCTGATGTGGAGCAGCATGTTGTGAGTATCACGCTTCTGCCTTACCTTCTCATTGCCTTGCAAAAGATGATTTCCAGCAGTATTGATCTCAAACCAGTATATCCACAGAGCTTTTCTTATTTAGATGTTTAGTGACCTTATTAAAGGTGAACTGAGAATACACTCACACCCAGAATCTGCAAATGCAGTGTGATCACTTTTTTTGCAAAAACCCTTGGGTTTGTACCCCTGAGCTGAACAGCAGTTTTGCTGTGGAAACAGCCTGGAAAAGTAATCCTGACTTTTATTTTTATGCATCCCTAATGTGTTTAATGACTTAAGGTATAATTTATATCCTTTTTTCTTTGCTTTTGTATGTCTTTTTCCAGATTGTCATAGAAGAGGAGAACAAATTTTTGAAATTACTGGAGCTACTGGGACACTATCAGGAGAAAGGATCAGTTATCATCTTTGTAGATAAACAAGAACACGCTGATGGGTTGTTGAAAGATTTAATGAGAGCCTCTTACCCCTGCTTGTCTCTTCATGGAGGTAATCTGCAATCTTAAGGATTTATAGTAACATCTCCAAACTAGACCATTGGTATTCAGAGACGTTTATACTGGTATAAAGAGAAGTTATTTAGTTCTTACTGCTTCTTCCTAAGCAGGCTTTGCTTTATAATTCGGGAAGATACATGTCTTAATTTTAGAGATAGTTCTCCATAATTACTCATTCTTGTGCCCTGTGAGATTTCATCAGATGCTAAATCTTGTCACTGCAACAGGATTCTGACTGAGAGTTAGCACCTCAAGGAATATTAACTCCTTGCTGTTGTGGAGTAGCGAATGCCATTGGGGCAGTATTACATTTTTATTTGAGATTCCACAGTAATAGCAGCTGGTTTACTTTTCTGCCATCAAGTAGTAATACAATGGCTGTAGTAGCAAGAGAAAGCAAGCTATTTAGAATATTGTCCATCCCAGAATATTTTAATGCTTTCTATGTATCATGCTCTTGAAAAGACAATAACCACTAAGTACAAAACCACCATGCATTTAGTGCAACAATGGAAGAAGGAAAAATATTCTTATTCTTCTGAGATTCCCCTGGGTGAGGTCTTGATTGAATATAAGAGGTCAAATAGAAAATAAACTTTTGATGATCTTGGTATGGGAAAACATTTTTTGGTAGAGGAAAACTGAAAACCTCTGTTATATTGGATAAGGGATTTATTATCCTGGCTGATGTATGTTGTCTGTAAGTATTGACATTTTATTTCCTTAAGCTTTTGGTTGGATTTGGAGGATGCTTAGACCTGTGTACAAGTTCTCTTGACTCAAAGCAGAGCTTTGTAACTGTTTTATCTGGTTTCTTGCAGGTATTGATCAGTATGACAGGGACAGCATAATTAATGATTTCAAGAATGGGATTTGCAAACTTCTGGTGGCCACATCTGTAGCAGCAAGGGGCTTGGATGTAAAACAACTGATGCTGGTGGTCAATTACAGCTGTCCCAACCATTATGAAGATTATGTGCACCGAGCAGGCCGAACTGGACGAGCTGGCAATAAAGTATGTATATCAGTTGCCTGGCTTGGTTATTGCTGAAAACATGTCTGTAGGTATTGCTTGATCAAGGTGTTCCCAAAGGGGAGGTATAGCTGATGTCAGTGGTGAGAAGAGGGTTTTCCTTTAGAGTGCTTCCAAAGTTTTTGAGTGATCATGTGTAAAATACATTCTGTATTTTAGCTCTATGGAAATTTGAACTAACATGTTCTGCTGCATGAATGTTCTTTTTAATCCCACTTGTGGCTGAAAGTTTGGGTGTTCCTCACTCCTAGCAATGTACCCTACCAAATTTATACGATTTGATTTTCCAAACTTTTAACCACAACCAGATTGAAACAACAGATCTCAGATTCTACCATCTGTGGTTCGTTACGCCTGTATCAGCTTCCTGGAAAATCCCATTATTCATTCTACATTCCTGATAACAAATAAACTTTTTTTTTAAATATCATGGTTACTTTTATTGACCAGAACAACAGCGTCTGTGTGGGAGTGCTTCAGTACATTTAGAGATAACATGTCTTTAGAGATTGTTCTTTATTATCTTTTTAATTACTTTTGACCAGGGGTATGCATATACATTTATTACTGAGGATCAGGCACGGTATGCTGGTGATATCATTAAGGCTTTGGAATTGTCTGGGAATCCAATTCCTACTGATTTGGAGAAGCTCTGGGCTGACTTCAAAGACCAACAGAAGGCTGTAAGTAATTCTTCCTTCTGGAGTGGGCTCTGCTCTTGGTTTAATGCGTATACACGGGGGTCCAGTTGCACAGCATATGTACGTGAGTCATCTCTGACTTCACTGAGGACACACAGGTGTGCTTAGGTAAGTGTGGAAGTGTTTTCAAGACTGGGATCTTGAATAAAATGTATAGGACTGATCTTAAGAATTTAAATAGAGTCATTTGGTGTGAGAGAGAGAAACGCCTCCTGTACAAGGGGCACTTTGGCTTCTATCAAAATCCACATCAAAGAGGATGAAGTTCTTTCACAGAACTTATATTATTATTTCTAAGAGCTCTCACCATCAGAGGATCTTGCTCATGCTGAGAAGACTGACTTGGGAGTTTTTCCAATATAAAAACTGGAGGGTGTTTTGGTTTCTTTACTGCATTTGAAAAGCATTTAATATGTATACTTACAGAAACTCCTAATAGTGTGTTGTTTCGATGATCTGATTTAACATAGCTTTTTTTATTACACTTCATTGTAAAATACAGATTTTAAGTTTGAATGAAGAGCTTTCTAAGCATGCAAGGATTTGCTTTTAAAATGAAATACATTCGTAATTATTTGTAAAGTTATTTTGTTACTATTGGAATTGGTGTTTTAAACTTCTAAGTATGACAATATGTATTTCTGTTTTCAGGAGGGAAAGCTGATTAAAAAAAGCAGTGGGTTCTCTGGCAAAGGTTTTAAATTTGATGAGACAGAACAGGCTTTGGCTAACGAAAGAAAGAAGCTACAAAAAGCAGCTCTTGGCTTGCAAGATTCCGATGATGAAGATACAGCGGTTGACGTAAGCACTGCCACTAAGATTGAAGTTGCTTAAGAATTTCCAATCGATTTGGTTTTTCCTCAGTGGGTTACCTAACACCTTGCAGGAATAACAAAAATCCATTTCCTATGCTACTGACTTAATTAAATTCCATGAGTAGCTCTGTATTTGTTCTTGGATACAAAAGAGATGTAGTTATGAAGATCAAGATCCATGAAGATCTTGAAAGTCTCTTTCTGACTTTCTGCTGGTTTATACTTAATATATCTAGTTATGTAAATGCCACAGAAATTCTTTTTCTTTGAAACAATCTCATGTAAATTGAGTAGAAGAATTATCCTCAATTACAAACATCTTTTTATTTGCAGTGTTTTAAAGAAATTCATAGTCGCCTTTTCTATTTCTAAATCCTTATTAGATTCTGTTCTTAATGTTTGCTAGACTCCTTTTAGTGACCTTGAAAGTAAACACAGTGTTCAGACTTTATCCTGATTATTATGTTCCTTTTGTTGAGTTGTAGTTCTGGGCAGGCTTCTACCATTCATGTGAGATGTATTTCTTTAAAAGCATGTAAACTAAATACACTGTAAGGGTTTTCTTTCTTTAGGATGATAAGATTGTCTAATGGTAACTGCAGTAATGATCTAATAATTGTTATTTTCTTTAGATTGATGAACAAATCGAAAGCATGTTCAATTCAAAGAAAAGAGTAAAGGACATGGCAGCACCAGGGACATCGAATGCTCCCACACCATCAGCTGGGAATGCAGAAAAATTGGAAATTGCTAAGAGGTTGGCCTTGAGAATCAATGCCCAGAAGAATCTTGGAGCAGAGGCACAAGTATTGGTCCCCTTCCACTTCAAGGTCAGGATCTTTGCAGATCAATTTCTTTCTTTTTTTTCTTTATTAATAAAGATTAATCAATTCTTTGTTCTGTGGCTGCCAGTTTATTTAGTGTTTCTGCACGTTGAGCTCATTTGTGCTGGGATGGCTCAGTTGTAGGATTTGTGATTGAGCCAATATAATATTAAAATATAATACAGAACTGGTAATGCTTTGTCAGCCCTGGCAAAGAGTGAATTCTCTACTGATAAAATTCCCCAATGAGGTTTTGTCAGCTTTAGCAGAGTTGCAGAGCATCTTTCTCTGTTGAAACTCGTGATACACAATCCGTTTAGATTTAGGTTAACGTGGTCTGAAATGGCCAAAGGTGTTTTGAGTTCCAGATAGAAAAGTCGAGGCAGATCTTTCCCATGCAGGTGTGAGGGGAGTTCCTGAGAGGAAGAAAAGGAAAGAAAGGGAAGCTCAGACAATGTTACGTGGACAATTACGTTACATGAAGCCCTTGTTGGCCTATGTAGGGCTTCTTTTGACTCCCTTCCTCTCAACACGGACCTGTTTTTTTTACAGGATGTGATGCAACAGGCTACAAATGCTATCCTGAGGGGAGGCACAATTCAAGCTCCTACTGTATCTGCCAAGACCATTGCAGAGCAACTGGCTGAAAAGATCAATGCTAAGCTCAATTACGTACCCATAGAGAAGCAGGAGGAAGAGAAACAGGATGGAGGACAAAACGAATCCTTCAAGAGATACGAAGAGGAATTGGAGATCAATGACTTCCCACAGGCAAGTCCCCATTTTGCTATAAGCATCCATGATGACTGTTTAACAAAGGCTCTATCTTCATAGCCTAGACTGTGAGCATACCAGTTATTTCCTATCAGAAAAACCTTTGCCTTCATGCCAGGACAGTGTGAGATTCTCCAGAGACCCCCAGGACAATAAAGTTGTCTCAATCTACAAGTAATCTAAAACAACCAACTTTCTAGTAATTTCATTGTCAAAATTATTGGAATAATGGAGTCTTTTGGGGGATATTGTAGAGATTTAGGACAATTTTTACAAGGTTCTGGAAAACAACTGGCAGACATCTATTCCTTAGGCTTTATTTGTGGAGATTGTAAGGCTTGCTTATTTTTGTCTTTTAACCAATGAATATATAGAAATAAATTGCATTTATTTTGTTAAAGGGGGGGGGGCTTGCAGCCATCAACAGTGTATGTTTGGCCTTGAAGTCTATTCCTGTACAGACTTCTAAATAAAATACTCAGGTGCTGCTTCAGAAAATCACAAATACAAATCACAAGTTTTAAACTTGGTGTGGCAAAATGGAAGATCTTTAGAGTTCATGTTGCTATAGTACTGTGCATCCACTCCCTGTTCACCTTCCATACCTTTTATCTTGCTAACACCAGAGGCAGACCTTTATTTAAATAAACTTACAGAAAAATAACAGGCTAAAATCACAACCTACATTTTAAAGCAGAATGCACTGTGAAAATCAGCCACAGCAGTGTTCTTGTTTGTCTGAAATGCCAACTAACCTTTGGATTGCCATTTTGTGTGATGCCTTTTCTCTGTGCTGATCCTCCCATATCCTCCACCTTGCAGACTGCCAGATGGAAAGTCACTTCCAAAGAAGCGCTGCAGAGAATCAGTGAATATTCTGAAGCTGCCATTACAATCAGAGGAACTTACTTCCCTCCAGGCAAAGAACCCAAGGAGGGAGAGCGAAAGATTTATTTGGCTATAGAAAGTAAGGATTCTTAGAAATGTTTCAATTAAAGATACAAATCTGGTTTTGTAATGAAACATGGAATCTCTCTAGTTGGTCTAGATGCTCAGTTAAAGACCCACTCTAGTTACTTTGCAAAATAAGAGTATTAAGAAACACTTGTTTATCTTAATACATTTTGTCAAGTGATCCATGGGGATCACAGAGATGCTTCTCCTGAGAATACTGACCTGCCACAGAATGACAGCAAATGGGTATGGAATCAGTTTGGAGGAGAGGAAAAGAAAAGGGGTGGGGTGGAAATCAGACTAAACACAGAGATGTCTGTGCCAGGGTGAAATAAGGAAGAAAATGGAATTGTGTGGACTTTGTCTATTAAAGGTATAAAAAATTACATCCACTACTACAACAAGACCTTTGCAAATTTCACTATGGTTGAGTTTTCCTCAGAAACACTTAGGGTTGGAAGTTTCTTTGAATAATTTAATTAATGATTGTTTGTTTTAAGTATTGTCCTGTAAAACAGAGCAGGGTCTAGCTGTGGCAGTCTGCACAATACTAGAGTGTTCCTCACCAAATAGTCGAGGATGTTCAGCAAGTTTTACAATAGCCAGCAGTGCTCGTTCTGTAGGCTTCACAGACAGAAATGTTTAAGAAGGTAATTTTTTGGTTATTGTTTTCAGGTGCCAATGAACTGGCTGTACAGAAAGCAAAGGCAGAAATCACACGACTTATAAAAGAGGAGCTCATCAGATTGGTGAGTGAAATACCCAGAATGCAAAGGGAAAGTGCCTTAATTTATGCCTTATGAGACTGATTTCTATGAACAGTGACACTCTGGCACACGTTTTTATTAATATCAGGGACTGGAGCCTATAGATCCCCCAAACACTGTTTCATTGAACAGCCTAGAAAAGAGTTCTGTGTTGGGTCGGCCAGACATACAGCTATCACCAGCCAGCAGATGGAGATAACACATTGATAGAGCTTTTTGACTGAAGACCCCTTAAAGAGTTAGGTCCCACTAAATTTCCTAATCTCAGCGGCATCAGGCTGAACAAAGAGAATTATTCCCCTCGTTTAATACTTGATACACACCAAGAGATTTGTTTTGCCATAGCTTTGCAGCATACCCAGCTCATAATCGCCCATATCCAACACAGTGTGTGGTTTCAGATAAGATACTATCTTGAGAAATCCCATTTTTCAGTTCTCTGGTTGAAGAAAACTTGTCTTTCTATAGAATAACCTTCAGCGATGCTACATTAGACTTACAGGGAACTTCTTAATCGTGTGTAATGTCGATGTATTGTTAGTGGGGTTTTATTGCAATTCATCCATTCCTGCTCTTAACCATTATTATTCTTTCCTTTATTTGCAGCAAAATTCATACCAACCAACCAACAAAGGAAGATACAAAGTTCTATGAGTATTTGGAGTTCTCTGTCTGCCAGTGGCTGGTGCGTGAAACTTTGTGGCTTCTGTTGTTTTTGCTGTTTACACTGCTTATTGTAAATTAAGAATTTTTTTATTTTGTCTTGCGGACATTCTTTTAACAGAAAATTGATACTTGCTGAAACATCTTCATTCTCTCCACTGAAGTTAACCAGTCTTAAAGCAGACCAGTTTTGGCGGAGCATGGTTTAATTTAAAAGTGCAGTTTAGATACGTTTCATCTTCAAGAATATAAAATAAAACAGATTTTAATTTTCCTGACAGACTTAAACTGTTCAGTAAATGAAACAGCGTTGGGATTTGTGTTGGAGATTGTTAGAATGTACCTGCTTCATATTGTGGGCATGGTTCACGCCGTATCAGTTTATACTGGAAAAATGATAAACCACCAAAATAAAGGCAGGATTTTCTCCTGATCCATACAGCATCTCTCTGGCTGGTTCCACACACGTCCGGTCCCTGTACAAATGCCTCCTGATGTCAGAGAGTCTTGCAGTGATCAGAGTAGAGAATTTTACCCAGGAATGCTTGAAGTCTAGTTTTAAGATCATCTTATTCTTTTCATGTCCCATTTTGTCTTTATCATCCAGGTAATAGAAAAACTCTGGGGGTTTTGTAAAGTGAAATGTTTTGTAGAATGAAAATAGATTTCCTGGGTTGGTTTTTTGTTTGTTTTGTTTTTTTCTAAACATCAGAATTTTAGGATTTTCTTTTTTTCCCCTCATTCTCTGACAATAAGAATGAAAGCCTGTTTAGTTTAAAAAGAAATTCTCTGAAAATCTCTGAAAAAGAAACCTCTTTTGTAATGAAACAAGACTGTGTCACTTTTTTATAGTGTTCGTATATATACATTTAATGTGATTTTCCCCTCGGGGTTGTTGTCTTTATTACTATTAGGACATGGCTTTCCATAAAAATGAGTAATGACATTTATGAGTTAATTCCACAACTAGTGACTATCGTTGCAGTCAAGCTACTGGGACAGGCAAGACCTTTCTTTTTGAGGTCTCATCCCCAAAACCCATGACTATTCATGATGGACACTTAGTGCTCTTAAGGGCTTAACATCTTGGAGCCTGCGCGGTAGCGATTTGAGTCATCTCGTTCTAGCAGCTGCACGACTTTGGAGATGGTGACTTTCAAAAGGACATTTGTAGGAAAGCTTTTGTTACCTGGCACATTGAGAAGAAATGTGTCATTTTAAACCAGCTGTGTATATAATGCTTTAACCCCGGTGATGACCAATCATCCGACCTGCATCATGGCTGTATAAATTCACAACTTCTGTTCCCCAGTTTCAGGTAATTTACATTACTATTTCTGTTTGCATAAAACTGTTACTCCATACTTTACTTGCAATACTGGAAAGGAATGATGATGCCAACTTTGCAGCATACATTTAAGATAAGAACGCCCAATACTTGGCAACATTAATACACCAAGTAGAACTGAGAGAAGCCACACACACAGTAACACTTCTCAAACTGAAAATCTCCAACTAAAGCTCTCTGGTTCCCTTTAAATACATCTGTCTCCTTCTGGTTTGGGTTTTGATTCATTTCCTGCAATCTGTTTGTTGAATTGTCTAACTTTTGACAGTGTCCCCTGCAGAAGAGTGACAGTTTTTGACATATTTAATGAAGACCAGTTTTGAGTTTAGGCAGTCTGACACTTCTTTAAAATTCTTCTTTTAAAATGTTGATATATATGATCAGTATCTCCTTAAAAAAAGGCATGATGGAGCCATTTTTATGACTTCCAGCTTTGCACTGTTGGATTTCAGAGATGCAATGATGTATAATCTTTAACTTCCTGGGGTTTTTAAATGCAATGTCAATATTCCTATGTTTTTTAAATTCCAGCAAAAATAAAAATAATTTCAATGTATATTTTTCAGAAACTGTCTTTCTGAATAGCTCATCTGTTTTCTGCACTTATATTCTGCTTTTTTTTTTTTTCTATGACTGTTAACCTTGTCCTTTTTGGAGCACAGCAACGAGCACTTTGTGTTTTTCCTGCTAGAAATGCAATGAGATGCAGGTCAGACTCAGTTAAGAAAGTTGCAATGCAGGTGTTTGGATACATGCAGAGAGGACTGAAATGCATAGAAGCCAGAGCAGAAACTCTCAACAAATACACAAGGGGGAAAAAAGTGAAAACAAGGTGAGAATGAAAGTTGGATGACGACAGAACTCAGTAATGAAAAATGTTATATTTAGTGTGTCTGTGGATAGAGACAAGTTCTTAATAAACATCTCAGTTTGGCTGCTTTTTGGGAAGTCAGACCTGACCAGATTGCTCTCCCCAGTTGTTGGAAGAGCACACAGATACTCAACTTCCTTTTGGTTTTTTGTACACATAAGCAGAACTTGTTTTGTTATCTGCCCAAGGCTACACGCTGCCAGCTTTCTGGGGTGTCTCACACTACTCAAGCACTGAAAGAGAGTGGAATTGTGGGTGGATAAGTGGTACAAGCACTTGCTACTGGATTGTGAAGTTTCTGCAGTGTTGTCATCATGGAATGGCTGGAGGGAGAGCAGGGGAGGCCTGTGCTGCTGTCTGCCTGTAGCAGCCTCCACCACAGCCCGAGGTCCCAGCCTCACCAGGGTTCCTCCCAGTTGCAAATTGGCAGGGGTTCTGTCTTAGCCCAGGAAACAGGAGAGGGGGCCTAAATCTAGTGTTCCGCCTGGGGAGGGGGAATTCACAGGAAGATGAAAAATGCATGTGATCGTGGTTCAGAATTCCGTACTGCCCTAACTGAATGGTGTATTGTTGCTGCCCCTTGTTTCATTAAATAGGCAGCTTAAGGCCTGTTTTTCAGCATAAAGGCTAACATGTAAAGCTGTAACCCAAGTGTAATGGGTGTAGATCACAGCCTGGTGTGTTCCCTAACTCCTCCCTGTCCTGGTTGCTTGAGATTTCGTTTGTACAATTAGAGCAGTGCAGTCTATTGCTAATCAAACAGCTTCTGAGGCTCAAAGTGCCATGTGCAGGAGCTCTTCTCACTTGGGGCTGCTAGGGCCCAAAAAAATCAAGATCTTTAAGCAAAGCTTAAAACTTTAAAACTGCTGCTGTAAAACAAACACCAAAGGCTGGATTGGGGATCTTCCTAAAATAATAAGTAAAAGAATGCCAGAGTCTCTGAGAGAGTGTGCTCTGGTATTTCAGTCCTACAGACATGTTTACATTCATAAGAGACAGCAGTTACTTCAGCACAACTAGTGACAGGGTTAGACACAGGTGTGTGTGTATCTGCAGGAAGGGAGCCTTTGGAGCTTGCCAGGGTTAGTTCTGCCACAGATGCACGCCATTGATGGTGTGTCACTGAACACCTCTACTAAGAAAGCCTTCTGTCTGAACACCCTTAAATTGGCTCACAAGTCTCTTCCCAGAGCGAATGTTGGTGTAAAAGCAGGCCTCGCCACAAGCCTCCTCACGGCGAGTTACGCATGAAGGCCGTGCACGGCTGCATCCCAGTGGGAGTGCTGGGCCCTGCGTGCGCGTTCTGGCCTCCTCACGTGATGCTCAAGGAATGCACTTTCCTTTGATTATTTTTCTTGACCCAGATCTCTTCCAAATATGGTCTCAGCTTAAACAAGTTTGTGTTCTTAGAGCTCAGTCGTTTGCAAAAGAAACTCTGGCTTCCAGCTAACTGCGGCTGTATGGGGGGTGGGGAGTGGAGGCGGAGAGCGACCTAAAAATGTAAAGATAAAAGGCCTCACAGCTGGACTCAAATTTGTCCCAAAATGTACATTTTGTAAAATGTTTGTTATACAGTGCTAGGCAGGAAGATTTGTTTTCATAATTTTAGCTACAGTAGAAACAATTGTTTTTAAATAGATGGCCATTAGTCTGAGGGATTGCCACCCAAACATTGCTTCTCTGAGACTTCTCATCTGAAACAGATTTAGACATTTTTCTGTAGTCAAACTGAGGGAAACAAAATTGTCAAGCTGGCCAGCTTAAGCAGAGGTAAATTAATTACTATCTCAGAACTCTGTAGTTATGGTGAGCTAAGAAATTATTAATGACCTACTGCATGAGTGAGCATATGATTCTTAACTTGTACTTTGGCCATTCTGAGCGTGACATTTATCATCACAAACTTACTTTTCAGGACAATAAATACTACTGAAACTAACAGCCAATCAAGGGAAATGTTACACTTAACAAAAATCCTTAATCTTAGTTAAACCCTACATTTCCTCTGCCTGTGCGTGTTAGCAAGTGAGTTTGTACAAATTATCAGCTCAAATAATTCATAGCTAAACAGCCAAGAGGAGGTCATGGCTGTTACGATACTGAATTCTCCTGGCTTGCTCAGCATGCTGCATAGCTGAGGACTGAGAGAAGCTCTTGTATTAGCTGGAGGAAGAACTTGCGCTTTTAGGCCTTTCCTCTCCTTGAAAGTTTGGATTCACTGGTGATATCTCCAGAAAGGGAGGAGGAGAACGGGACTCTGCAGTCTGGATGCAGGGGCAGGATTTCACTGCACCTTTTTTTTTATCTTACAGATAATTAACTGTAATATTTTGTTACTGCTAGTGAAAGCAGTCCTTTCGAGAAAGAAAATGAGGAAGCAGATTCACAACCTGAGTAACGGCCGCTCTTCAGGCCCTGGGGAGCTCTCACAAAACAGCTGTGGATAAATTTATCTTTTCTTTGGTTCCTGTTTTTATTAGCACAGTGTGCAGATGAGGAAACCAGACCCTGCTGCTACCAGATTGATATCTGAGCACTATGGGCACTGGAGCCCATAGTGTGGGTTTGCTGAAGCACAGTAAAGAGTGGCTGCATGGACCCAGTGCCCTCATAGAGACATGTCCACCTCTAAGGTGAGACTTTTAGATCTCACTCTGCCAGTCAGATGATGATCACCTCAGCAACTGCCCGACTGAAGTTTTGCAGCTTCCTGAGATGGAATCTCTCACTGCTTCATATTACAAGTCCTCTTTACTACCTGACTATTTCTGCATTCTGTTCAGGTCACGATTTCTTCCAGATAAATCCAGAACCTAAACCCGCCCCAACTCCCATCATCTTCCAGACTAAGAATCCAGAAGGAAAATACCTGGATACCAAAGAGGTATCAAACTCTACCACTTTTGACTGGCAGTGGCATCTCCAACAGGGGTTAAAAAACCAGAAAGATGAAGTTCATAAGCAAAATGAATCATTTGCTAAATTAAGCTAAATAAATACTGCTTTTCCCTGCTGCTTTCTTACACTGCAAGTGAGGATTCCTGCATGCAGTAGGAAGCACTGGCAAAAAAATGAACCATCGTCTTGGCAGGATGTTTCACAGCAATTTTCGGCCTGAAGAGCTCCAAGTGTTGTAGAAATGGAGTATCACGGGGTTGGAGTACAGCAGTCAGCTCCCCAAACAACAGCAGGAGAGGAAAATATTTAGAAAACCAGAATTAGCCATTTATAAAAGCTGAAGGTTCTTTTTTTGCCTGATCTTTCTTGCTTTTATTTTCAAAGACCTCATCTGAGTCACAGGGGAACATCTTGCAGACTCGTTCGTAGGGACTTAGGTACGTTTAGAACCTGTAATTTGAAGGTGTATGTGCTACTATCTACCAATGGCCCAAGCAAAATCTTTAACCATTGAAGCTGCCAGGGGAAGACACAAGTGGCTCATGGTACCTAGACTCAACCCTGTGCCTGACATTGGAAATGGCAATGTCAGAAGTGAGAGAAAACTAACCTGATATATCTTTCATAGAGTTCTAAAGCTTTAACTAGTCTATAAGGGATTGAGGTGCATGTACTTTTGGGACAAAAAGGGTCGTACTATTCCATCCAAATAGCAACACCAGGAATCTTGAGTCTTCACTAACGTGCTTAACCCTTTATGGTATTTCAAATACAGACGATGTGTTCTAGGATTTATTTTACCATACAAAAAATCAATGATTTATCCTTTAGAGCCGAAGCTATTCATGAGGTGCAGACCAGGAGTGAGAGACCAGTGCTGGCCTTGGGCTCAAGACTGCTGCATGCCACACTGGCCAACCTCCGTGGCTGTCTGTCAAACCTGCTGCATCCTATGTGGGGAAGCAAGGTGCTGGGTGGGAGGCCACCCCTACCTCGGCCCCCTTATCTCCGCAGGCGCCTCGCACCTCAGCCACTCGCCCACCCACCACCTTCCCGCCCGCAGGACAAAATGGCGGCGGGTCCCCACCACTGAACGCCTCAGCGGCGGGAGGAGCCCCCCGCCGGCCCCGCCCCGCGCACGCCCGCCGCGCGCCCCCGCGGCGCGGCCCCGCTCGGGAGCGCGCCCCGCCCTCCCTCCCGCGCCCGCCGCAGCGCCGCTCCCTGCAGCCGCACGGCGGGGTGTGGGGGAGGCGGCCGCTCGCTCCCGCCCTCCCGGCCCGTCCGCTCGCCGCCCCGCAGGCCGCTCCGATCCCTTCAGGTAGGTGCGGGCCGCACCGGTGTCCCCCGGCCCCTTCTCCGCGCGGTGGGAGGCGGCGGGCAAGATGGAGACGCGGCCGGCGGGGGAGGGGAGCAGAGGCCGCTTCGCTCCCCTCCCATCCCCCGCCGGCCGCGTCCAGCCCCGCGGCGAAGGGGGATCCCCTGGTCACCTCACGGGGAACCCCGCCTGCGTGCCCTTTCGGGGTGTGGGAGCCCGGCCCCGCAGGGCCGCGGGAGGGGACCTGCGCCATCGCCGCCCCGTCCCGCTGTGTGTGTGTCCCCCCACCCCGTCCGGGTGGGAGCCAGGCCGTGCCCTGAGACAGGAGGCCGCGCCCTGTGCCGAGGGGTTTCTATCGGGGCCCCGTTCCTTCCCACCCCCACGAGACAGGTGACACACGAAGCGGGCACCCCCCGTGATCCCAAGCGCGGTGCCCACCGGCTGGGGCAGCAGCTGAGGCGGCGGGCTGGGGCAGGAGGGAGCTGCGCCGCCCCTTTGTCCCCTCCGCTGGCCCTTGGCGTCCTCAGGTGGAGCCAGGCCTCCTGCTGCTCCCCAGCCTGGCCTCCCCGCTGCGCTCAGGAATTACTAATGCCCTTCCGCGCCCACGGCTCCCCTGTGTGGGGACAGCTTATATATATTCAGTGTTTTTTACCTAGAACGCATTTCCATCGGTGTGTGGAACCCTCATGCATGCACACAGTCCACAGATGTCTTTGCTTGACATACCTAAGTAGCGCGTGCCCTCATTCACCTGCGTGCCAAGGTATCCTGATAACCTCTGATACGTTCCTTGTGCCTTCTAGTGTAACGCGTGCAAGCTGTATATTCTTCTGGATAGTTACAGATAGTTTATTATGCCCTTATTAGTGTGTAGCCCTCTGGGTAGTTGACTAGTGGCTGGTTGTACCTTTAATTTGCAGGCATCTCTCTCTGAAGAAGGTAACAGTTGCGTGGGTTTTATTTTTGTAAAATGGAAGATTAAGAGGAACACTTGGTTAGTACATTCTTTTTTTTTACACTGTGGTTTATTTCTATTTCAGTCTTCAGATGCCACAGTTTCTCTTGCAACTGTTTTGGGGGTTTTTTGGTCTGTATCTGTGTCCTTCAGCTTTTAGATGATGCAGCCTTAAACAAAAGTCTCACGTGTTTGTCCATTGATTATTGTTGAACAGATTCAACAAGTGGACTTTGTCTTTCTGCAGTCTAGCATGAGTACATGGCAGAGGCTGTGTTTGGGTGTGTTGACATGTGTCCGGAGCCTTTCACGCTAATCCTGTCACAGAGAAACACCGCGGAAATGCACATCAGGAAGGACATGTTTGATCCATCTCTAAAGCTTCAAAATCCTTTTGTGGGTGGAGGCTAGGGAAAGAGAGGGTAGGTGAGAACACCCACTGAGATGAATGAGCACCTCTTACCTCTCCAAGCTATTGTTCTAGACTACAGAGGTCTGTTCCCTGGGGAGAAAGAGCGGGTGGGCGAGAACACCCACAGAGATGAATAAGCATCTCCACCTCCTCAAAGCCGTTGTTCTAGGCTATGGTGAGGTCTGCTCCTGTTTACCTGGGAATAGCTCCTTGAGGTGAATGGACAATTTCATGAACGCTAATAATCCTTTCTTTATAAAGATCTACCTCTACCTGCTCCATCATTCATATGCATATTTGGATTGCCTTGAAGTTTGGTAATTAAAGAACCACAGAATAATCAGGGTGCAGTTTTGCAACCCTTACTCCTCTAAGCCAGTAGATCTGGCCTGATAGCTGCCTTGATTCTGCATTGCCCCATCCCCAGGCTTGTCATGCCCTTCATTCACGTCTTCTTAAATACATTAAGTTGCCAAAAATAATTTTTTTTCGAGGTCTGGTTAATTTGTTTTAATAACTGGGATCAGGAGGGAGTGGGCCTGTGACAGCTAGTGGGCAATGCAGGTTTGGCTGATCTGGGACTTCTTCCATATTTCCAATGGAAATGTGCATTTCTGTTCCTCTCACCTCAGTGCCAGCCCACTGTTGCTTTTGCTTTCTTGTTCAACTAGTTTTCAACTGGGTCAGATCCCCGGTGTTGGTTTGTCCTGCTCTTGCACAATAGTTAGTGTTGGCACTAGGAGTGGGAACATGGAGGAAGAGGAAAGGACAAGGTTGTCCCATTCAGAAAAAATGTGGCTTCAGAGTAGTTTCTATTGATTGTGAAGCCAAACTGTCAGTCATGCCAGTGTCACTGGAGGTACACAGTTAATTAAATCTTGACATGGTCCTCCTTCATTTTTGTGAAGCTGTCTTAACCCTTTCAAGTGATCTGTTTCTCATCATCACATGGTTATATGATCTCAATTTTGGGGTGGAAAGAAGTCAGCTCATGTTCTTGCTGATGTCAGTATCTAGTGGAACTCTAGATACTGACAAACTCCCCAAAATTTCAGTTTACTTGATGCTTAGCCCAGCTAGTGCCTGACAGATACTCAGTCTTGGTGAGAGCAGCATCCGTCTCTGTCAATACAAAGCTGGTGCTTAAGCTTCGGAGAGCGCTGATTCTCCAAGGGTGTCTCTGTCAAAAGACTTGAACTCCCAGAGGCACAGAGATGCACACAGGTTGCAGCTCTCTGTGAAGGAGTAGGAGTCAAAGCCCCTTTGCAAGGGAAGGCCCCCCCCCATCCTCTTCCTGGCACATTTTAGGAGGAGGAATTTGAAGAGGTAGATATATCTGCTCCAAATAACTCTTCCTTTAACTTCTGACACCTAAGAAAGTGACCCTGGGACACTGGGGGAAGGACCATACTTGTAAGTTTTTCTACTGCTTGGAGAACTCTTCATTTCAGTCTTTTTGCACTAAGGCTAACTGAGAGAAAAACTGGTTTCAAAATTATGTTATCTCTTCAGTTCAGAGTCTTGTGTTGTCACATAGCAGCTCTAGCAAGTCACTGCTGTAAAGAAAAAGGGTTCCTTGCGTTTTGGCTGATTTTAATATAGTTTACCTAGTGTCAAATGATGAGAAAAATGGTGTTACGCAATCAAGTGCGGGAAAGTGCTTGCTAAGCACAGTTTGGAGAAACCAGCTGTCTAGCTTCAGAACTGGATTAGATTTCAAATGTAGTTTCAGGTGTTACGGTGTATGTCCTGCCACTGATAGGATTTCATACCTGGTGTTTTTAAGATACTTAGATACGTTTTTAAGGTACTTATATTTATGGGAATATTCAAGGAAAGGTGTGATACTGTGGAAACAAGCAGTTACGTGTGGGGGTTTTTTTAAGTTGGCTAAGGCCCTACTTTACCAAGAACTGATCTGTAGAAAAGGAGCTGGTGATAAAAGGGACACTTGAAAAACATTTATATAATTCATTCTTCTAACTGAGCGATCAAAGTGTTTCTCTTGCACCCACTATCCTAAGAGGGAAGAGCAGAACCAATACCGTATCTCTGTTGCAATCTTGAAAGGGAAAGTATCACTGTTGCTTAAACTCCCCCCTGCAAAGAAAATGAGCCCTTTGGTATTCCCCAGGGCCTGCAGCCTCTGTGCTGTCGTACATGGCATAGAGCGTTCTTTATGCAGAGATCTTGAACAGAGCTGGTCCTGTGCTCCACTCCAGCAGGTTTAATTGGTAGAAGTGACGTTCAGAGTCCTAGCGCAGAAATAATGCTTGTAGCTGCTTGTGGGTTTATGTCTGTGTCTTTTATTCTGGACGTGTTGGCTGTAAGCAAGGTGGGAGGAGGAGGAGGATGAAAATGTACTGCTGTGGTCTCCTATGGCTCCATCGGTGCTGTTACAAGCTTGGTGATGGAAAACTTGAGAAAAATTAGTGGGCTTTGTATACTAACCCTCATTAAAAATAAAATTGTCCTTGTTGGTGATAGGAGTTTACCTTTCCTGTTGTTTGTAAAGCTGTAATCTAGTTGTTACTTGCAGTTTTGCTCTGATTCAGGTGTTTTACCAGAAGTCAGAAGCGCTTGCTGAGTCAGGTCTGTGCTGGAGCTAACCAGGCTGTAGTTACAGAAAGCAGGCTGGGGTGGACGAGACCAGTTGCCTGCTTCTTGTGTTGGAATTCATTATCCTGCCTCATGCAGGTAATGGGGCAAAGCCTCCAGTACTTGGTATAAAAATATTTAATGAGTGGCTGCCTGTTCTGGGGGGCTTGGTGTACTTACCTGCTTGTGAATGTTTTTGTCTGTACTGGCAGCTGAATTCTGCCTGCGAAGGGTGTGCCCCAACCCAAAAGGGTGTTTTTATGTTACATGATTTGAGTAACTTTGGTCTTAAAGTCTTGTGTAGTGAAAAAGACGTGAATGGTGGGTTTTTGCATAGTTTCAGGCCTAGAGAGAGATGGACCATACCAGTAACAGAAGCCTTACCAGTTGTAAGCTAGAACCGTGTGCTCTGTTAACCCGTAGTTAGGGATACAAGGATGCATGGCCTCTGTCTGTCCAAAACCTGCAGTAGCACTAGAATTAGGTGTAATTTCTTAGGTCTCTTGCTGCATCTGTGTGGCCTGTAATAAACTTTCTGCTTCACCTCCCAGCAGAAGAGAGCAAACAGCATCCATCAGGCTTGACTGTGAACTACCAAAAACACCTTAACGGCAGCCTCATTCATTGTGTATCGACCGTGGGGTAGCCTGGCTGTCATCTGAGGAAAACAAAACTTCAGGCTCGCCTCGGTAGTGCTGAGGCGGGTTGACTTTGCAAGCACTTGGGAGACTGACAGTGCAGCTGTGATTTAACAGAGGGGTCCTTACCACCTCCAGAAATTTCCCCACAGCAAAGCTTTATGTGTCCAGGATGGATGGTCCTGGTTCTTTGTTCCTTGCAGTGGTGGAGCTTCTTTGCTTTGTTGCAGAAAAGCTCTAATGCTGCCTCTTTTCTCAAAGCTAGCTTTACTGGTGGTCTCCCCCCCTTCCCTAGTATTTGTACAGAAATAATTACCAGACAGAAAAGGATACATACAGAAAATCCTCTACAAACACTTTACAGTAAAAATCTTCTTGAAATAGTCACTAAATTTTGTTACTACAATGCCTCATCCTGACTATTTGTTTACATAGACATTCAGCCAGTCTGTTGAATCAGTTTAAAAACTGATTTGAGTAAACAGTTGCAAATATCTCTTACACGTCTGTTTACAGGTTTAAAACAAGTGAGTTCTATGTCTCTGGAAACTTTTCTGGCTGGTTTTATTTAAGAATGCTTGCACACAACGTTGTATGTGTTTGGCTATACAATTTAGCCAGAGTGTGATTTTTAAATTGGCGTAGCTTTGCATTTTATACCAATTCTCATGTATGCTCAATATCTCCTTGCCAAGAAACCTGCTTTCACTCTACAGATAGACTCACTACATTCTTTTATTCCCCACTGTAATGTGAACGCAGTAAAATTATGCTGGAGATATCCATTTTAGGGTAATTAAGCTTGATTACAGACTTCCTTTTAAAAACTTTTCCAAGAAAGTCTTAAATAAAAAGGAGAATACAGAATAGGAACTTTGGCTACTACTTGTAAATTTCACGGTTTGATAAAAAACAATGAGGGGGGGAAAGCATTAAAAAACCCAACCTAATGGAAATCCTCCACCAGGATTGTGAGGATTTTTTAAGCTTCTGCTTGTAAGACATTTTAAATGGTTACTGAACTGTATGTCTCTCTTCTGCCAGTGATACTGGCTGGCAAACTAGCATGGGACAGGTTTAGTATGTAAAGGTGGATGTTTGTGGAGAGCTCTCAGGGATATTCCAGTTACACAAAACACGCATATGGTGATGAAGTTCCAACATGTGCCAGTTACAGCAGAATACATTGCATTCCCTGTCTAGGAGTACCTGCAACGGTTCTCCCCAGGGAGGATGGATGGTGTCTGTAGGAAATACGGCCCTGCCTGAGAGGAGGAGAAAAAGCAGAGATAAAGAATGTAACGTAGACAGGAACAAGCCTGAGCAGCGGTTGGTCTCCTGAGAAATACCAGGGGCCCCCTCTTTATTCGGTGCCTTTCCCCCTGCTCTGGTGTGTTCCTCGGATACTGGGCAGCTGAACTGATCCTTCTTTGTGGCAGTGGAGCTCGGAGAGGCTTTTTGGGGCTGAAGCCAGTATTCCTGCGTTTTAAGTGAGTACCGAGACAAGAATGCTGCTAACGGCTCCAAGTGTCCTCTAGTGTATCAACAACCAGATGAATAGCCTTTCAGAGCTGCTGGGCTTACTCTCTCGGCAGCAATAGGACATTATTAGACCTAATGTTTGCAATTACATATCACGAAAAATCTCAGGTATTTGGGGGGATATTGTGGGCCCTATTCTAGCAGAGTTAAAGCAAGATAACGTCTTTTTTTGGTCTGCTGATCGTAGAAAACGTTAAACTTCCCTTTTTATTGCTGCACAGAAGACTGACTGGTGGTCTCTTGACCTGTAGCTTACTTCCTTTGTTCTTTGCTAACTGCAGGCTTGCTAATTTTTCTTAGTTTCTTCATTTGCTACTAAATACTAGAAGTAACAGTGGCTTCACATTTCTTCTACAGTACCCCATTCAGCACACTAGAATGGTAGCACTCAGATAATCTCTGCTAGAACCATCTAATATTCCAACTATATTACTATCATAATTTCACTGTTTGACATAAAACCATATTCCTATATTTGCACAAGAGTAATGCATACAGTGTAATGCACATTTGACAAGCCAAGTTAAATTGGGTGTTATGCAGGGAAGCAGAAGAAAAGAGCATGGGGATTTATTCCTGGGTAAACAGACTGTCTCTGCTGTATCCTTTCTCTCTGCCTGGGAGGAGACATTCATAACTGCCAAATAAATTCAGTAATCAATGGTAGGTTTTAAATTGGGTTGCTGTAGGTGATGTTCCAGAGCTACTGCAGGGAAAATACAATAAATCTTCCAGACCTTATCTACTGGAGAAATTTACCATAGGAAGAAATAGTTGGTGTCCAAAGCATGGCTGTAGGGTGCAGAAACACTCTGCTGTGCCAGACAGTGATTGGCCTAATCTTATCTGCAGCATGGCTAAATATTACTATCTTAAACTAAGTATTTGCAGTTTATTTTGTAGAACCAATGTAGTTGAATGGGTGAAAATGTAATCGTGTTGGTCATTGGGTGGGTTGCTGGCTTCTAACAGTATCACCACTATTAAGAAATATGAGACAGTATCTGTGCAGTTGGTATTTAGAGGTGTTAATATTTTAAAAGTGTTTGAATACCAGTAATATTATTAGTTATTGTGATTCTGCAGAGTTTGATATGATGGATATAAACCTAACCAATTTACTTAGAAATAGTTGCTTGTAATTAGGGTGGTGGCCATATGTGGTTTCTAGCAGCTGGGTGTCAGTTTGTCCACTAGAACTGGGGTCAGCTTGCAGTAACGTGCAGGTGAGAGTCACTCTTCTGGCCATAAGATAGGGCTTTGATTCTTACTTAAACAAGTACACCTCTGTAAACAGCACAGCTCAAGCCGTTTTCCTCTAACAAAAAGAGCAGGCTATATGAAACAGTTGTTGGTCATGTTTGTTCTCCAGAATATTTGGAGATGTGTGCATGAGGAGTCATGCTAGTTTTCCCAAAGTGGTTACCTTGGAGTTGGTTTTACTGGCAATTTGTATTTGTGCTTCTAACTAGGGCAGCAGTGGCATATCTGCAAGCTAGCATCTTGTACTTAGAAACAGATTAATTTCACACTTCTGCTTTCCCAACTATGGCACCATTGTCTTTACTGAATGCCCTACCTGTTTCTTTAATATTGTGGCAAAAAATTACAAAAGTGATTAGTGTTTTATTAATTTGCTGCAGTTAAAGTATTCCTAGGAGCTGGTATCTACTGAATGAGGAGAGTGGTACTGTGTTTTCCCTTGGCTCCCAGGTGATAGGTTAAGCTTGCAAGTAGAATGGCTAGAATTTAGATGAGATTCGGTTAGAAAGGGTTTGAAATTGCAGTGGGTGAGCAGTGTCATGTGGTTGCTAAAATGCTCTTGTTCAGTTCTTTAACATACGTCTTCCCTAATTATACCTATCTGAGTAATATTTGGTCTATATTGTAATTATTAACTCTCTGTAAAGGTTACTGTGCAAAACCTCCAGTGACTCATTAAAAAAAGGAATTTACCGGCATCGGTGCAGTTTACTAAAAATAGCTTGAATTAATTTTAAGAAATTGAGTTGTTTTTTGCAAGATTCTGGCTTTTGGAATGCTGCTGTGTTATTCTATGTTGATATATATTTGTCTCTCTTATTTTTAGTAGAAAATGATGCACCCTGTTGCCAGCGGTAATCCAGCTTTCTGTGGGACCGGCAAGAGTTCTTGCCTTAACGAAGACAATGTGAGAGCTGCCGATCAGTTTGACTTGTACGCCACCCAGCAGAGTAAATACAGCCACGCGGTCAGCCACAAACCCATTGCCTGCCAGAGACAAGATGCGCTGAACGAGTCGCACTTGCAGACCACGAGTGGCAGGAATATAGAGACAAAAGATGAACTAAAGAAAAAGAAAAACCTCAACCGATCTGGGAAACGTGGAAGGCCATCAGGGACCACAAAATCAGCAGGGTACCGAACCAGCACAGGTCGACCCCTGGGGACCACCAAAGCAGCTGGATTTAAGACAAGTCCAGGCAGACCCTTGGGTACAACTAAAGCAGCAGGATACAAAGTCAGCCCAGGCAGACCTCCAGGTAGCATTAAAGCTCTATCACGGCTTGCAAATCTAAGTTATACTTGTGGCAGTGCAGCTTTTCCCTATCCTATGGTGCATAACAGAGGAGTACATGCTGCTGGTGAAACTAGTAGCAAAATCAAACAGCCTAATGAATGAAGGGAATTGGTAACTTCTTACTAATCCGCTTTCCTCTTGAATTTTGGCATGTTTCTTGCATTTTGTTGTAGTGTTTGCCTGAGTTTCTAGATTTTATTTTTATTCCAATGCCATAGCCTACGGGTGCAGTTCAGTATCTTCTGAAACAATGTTGAGAAGGTGCTGGTTTAAAGGGCGTTTTGTTGGGTTGAAATCGTAATTTAGAAGAAAGTCTGAAGTGATGCATATGCCTTGGTGTGGATACTTAAGTAATGTCCATGTCCCTAGTTTTACATTCAATTTCTGGTAAATCTAGTTGTGTGGTTATGCATTAAATAATTGAAATACAGAGGACAGAATTAGCTGGCTGTTGGTTCATGATGTGGTCTATCCCACAATAAAGAACTTAGCCAGATGAGTTATTACTTGATTAAAAAAAACTGATAAAGAAAGCAACAAGCTACATTTTCCACTTCTGCAGGAGCTTCTACAGACCTCAAATAGATACTTAAACAACACAAAAAACTCAACTTTTTTTTTTTTTTTTAAAGTGCTGATTTCAGGTGGCTTTTGTTCCTGGAGTTGTCACAGTAAGACAATTCCAACTAATGCTCCAAAAATGTTTTTAAAAATATTGAAACCAAGCATTTGTACAGCTTGTTACAGCTTCATGGCGCCTTACTAACACAAGCTAATTTGCTTTTAGGTGATAGCTGTTTATTTTATTTATGCTGTTACAGGATTTTGCTGTGTAATTTTGTAATGCCTAAATAGTACGTATACCAAACCACAAATAATTCCTTGAAATTTGAAATATTTTATAAGAAATTAAGTACTGTTCATTCTAGTTACGCACTTGGTTAATATAAAACAGTATGTTCTTAAATCTGTAAATAGCTATTTACACTGTTTTTTGCCTTGAAAACCTGTGCTTAGGTGGCGACAGTTTAATAGCTTTTAAAGTATTAATCTATAATGTTTACAAATTAAACTTTTTAAATAGACACTGTTGCCAAGTTTTCAGACTTAGTTTTGCCAGATATTCCTGGAAATACAGTTATTTCGTTGTTTGACACTTATACTATATTTAAGTTATGGAAGCTTATATATCTACCAAAGGACACCATTTTCATGATTTATAAAAGCAAACTGTATAGCTGATGCAAACAGGATGCAGTTTACTGCACTGCTAGGCCCCAGATATAAAGTAATTCATCTATGCATGCAAGCTGAAAAAAAAAGTTGTTGGTTAACTATAAATACCTTTCTTGACTCAAACTAAAGCCTTCACTCCTTCCAAAAGAAATGTTCCATTTTTCAACTGGGTGTGTTTACATTTTTTTTTTAAGTGTGAGAGAGTGTGTGAGTGTGTGTGTAAAATACTTTAATCTAGAGTTCAAAAAAATCAGTCCTCAATGTTGCATATTGTTTGTTCTAAATTTATTTTACTGGAATCAAAGCTTTTTCTTTCTTTTTTTTTTTTTTAAATCTGTAAGAAAGTTTACCTTTACATGGTTTCACATATAATAAGACATTATGATAAAATTTGTAGCTTCAAATATCTGGGGGGGGAGGGGAGATATACAGAGTTTTCAGATTTGGGGGAGCAAAATAATTTGGGTTAATTGAGTTTGTGCTGAATGAGTAGTGATGCTGATAATTTTTGTGGTCATAAATGCTATTCTGGCCTGCTGTCATTTTGATGAGAACTCTTGATTTCAGTGATGCAAACTTAAGAAACAGATGTCATGTTTCATACCTTTTTTATCAGGAAAAAAGCAGCAAGCCTTCAGGTGTTCCAGTGATGCCTAACACATATTGCGCTGGACTTTATGCTGTACTTTACAATAGGTGTGTTGAATTGTTTTGGGGGAACTGTGTATGCACTGGCAACTAAGACAATGAACCTCAACTATACTGGATGGCTCCTTAGTGGATAGATGAACTAATGGCAGCTAAACTGCTACTAAACCATAGTTTCTTCACGCTGAAGCTCTGAAATCCAGTTACACGTTCTGTTCCTCAACAAACTCTCAAGCCCGATGCTTAGCAATCTCTCAGAACGATGTCACTTCTGACACATGCAAAATGCTAACGTGAGTTAATTCACCCTCAGGATCTGTGTTGTATTGGCTGTTTTTAATCAGATGATTTTTCAACAAAAGACTGCTTTAAGTTCTTTTCCTGAACTCAGCTGGGAAAGCAGTCCTCTTCAGCTGAATGTACTAACTGCAGGAGTGTCACACCTCGCTGGCAAGGAACGTGTTGCATGTCACCACTGTACCTTGGAGAAACTCCACTTCTTACCTCCTCCTCTTTACCCTGTTTGCTCCTGGTCCGTTTCTCACTTGTGCATCTCCTCAGTGGTGCTGTGCTGTGTGTCAGGAGATAATGCAGATGTATCGCTGTTCTGCTAGTTAATGAATTTTGTACTCAAGTATGCTGATGAAATAATGAAATCATCTAAGCAATTTCTGTTCATTACAGTGTTTATTAATGATATCAGATGGAATATAACCCCAGTAAAAAAACACAATTAACAATGTCAGTTGTGAAATGACGAGCATAAAGTAGAGAAGTGTTCAGAGAGTCTCTAACGGGCTGCTTGGCACTCTAGATTTAGCAAGGAGACCAGAAGTGCTGCTGGGCATTTTCTAACTCTGGTTTGGTTTATAGCTGACTGTAGTTTACTGGTGCCGTGCAGTGAAGGGAAGAAAAAAAGAACTTAAGAGATTCAAAGTGAACTAGAAATGGAATTTTCAAATACTTCTGCTTTTCCTATGTATAATCTGCAAATACATTGTGCTTTTTTCAACACTTTCCTTTCCATGAAAAACACTGAAACAGCATGTTAATGCCTAAACTTTACTAGTACCAGTGGGAAAACTGGCCTTTCCCCCCCCGCCCCCATAGTATGGAAACATTACTTGTAAGGTAAATTGCTTATTTTATATTATATATCATAACTCAGCTATTCATAAGCTCGGATCACTGTTGTGTGTTAACACTGTTCAGAAGATATACATGTCAAGTTTGTTTTTTAATAATTTCTTTTAATTACCAAGTTTCTAACATCTTATTTATGCATAAATGAAATGTATTAGCTTGCTATTATTCCTTAATGATGCTATACAAGTTCACTGTTTAATATACATATAGTAACAACTATTCAGTTTCTAATTAAATTTACTTAAAACTGTAAAACCAAATAATTTTGCTACTATAAAGTCTTGCACTGGACATATTAAAGATGCTAGCACCCTATTTTGGCAGAAAAAATCAGACACCATCAGAAGTGGCTGACTTTGGTATCAAATACAGTATTTTTAAGATCACCAATTAGCTGTGACATTAAAGCAACGTTCTTTATATCTTGGATTTAGATTAAACTAATCAAAATAACTATGTCTCGAGCCATTGAAAAATCGCTGTTCTGAATGAATATCTATTTCATTTTGTCTGAAAGATCTGAGAGTTCAGGCAGGACAAAACCAAGCCTTGTCAGTGAAAAGTGATGTGTCTGTGATAAGAATTACTTGGAACTACAATACACAGAGTAATTCAGATGAGAATTTCACTCCCTCCCCCTCTTTTGAAGAGCTTTAAAAGGCAGAGCGATGTGAAGTCATTTGTCCAATGGTTTCATTAGCTGTGACTCTGCTGTTCTTTGTTATATGTATAATGTTTCACGCTATCCTTAGAGTTGACAATTAAAACAGTTGATAACAATCATAAATACTTTGAACTGCAGACTTCATTTCTGACCATGAAAGTTTATTATTCTCTATTTTAATGCATATATTTTAACACTGCTTAAATATATTTATGACTTTAGTAGAGACTAGACCTTTCTCCTTGTGATTTTTTTTTTAATAGAAAAATATGTATTCCAAAATTTAAACCACTTTCTGATAATTTAATCTTTCATAATTTGCTTTTCCACAGGATTACTTTGGGGAAAACAGTAATCTGTTAAATAACTAGTATCAGCACCCCGTCCTCTGCTGTAAAAAGCCTGATTAGATACTGTGTATGTTTTTATGTCCATGAACTTGAGCTACTCGTGTGCAATTATGTGTATGGGAATGGAGTAGTGTTCATGATCTGTATTTACATCATCATATGGATGTATATTTATTAATAAAGTTAATACTTTAAAAACTAACTTATTTTTTTCCTCTGAGCTTTTTAAAATATATTTTTAATTGTGGCTGAAGATGCCTGTTGAGTGCATTACCAGGCTGTAGCCTTTGCCCTTCTCTTTTGGAAACGCTGTTTGCTCTCCTGATGTCTCAGAGTGAAGTGGCTTGAGCTGACACTGAAACGTTTGGCACACCTTAACCAGATTTCAAAAAAGCCTGTGTGAATTGCAAGGTAGCAGAAAATAGAAGAGCGTTGCTTATTGTTTAAGGAATTGAAAGTGCTGTTACAGTAGCTTAATAATTCTTGTCCTTTCACTCAAATAGAAGAGGGAAGTTACTGCTGTGTGCCTATAAATAGCCGCTAACTTTTTTCCCCTCTGTTGCACATGGAAATCAGTTTGAGCATACTGACAAACTGAACTTTCATGGGGTGGTGGTCATTCATTCTTCTGTGATGAGATGCATTTGTCCCTACCTACCAGAACCTTCAGTCTAGACCGTTAGGTCTGCACCCTCCCCTTGCTCTCCAGCACCCTCTGTTTTCTCTTCCAGGTACTTTCAGTGACCCTGAACACCGTTAAGGTTGAAACGTTTTACGTGCCAGTTGAAGTTATTTTACAGACTTTTAAGTTGCTTTAACCTGAAAAACACACTGGATGCTCTTTTTGCTTCTCCTGGCCATTCTGTTAATTCCAATCATTTGGCTTACAAAGCGACTGGTTATGTCCAGAACAGCACTTCACTACAGTCGGCTACATCCTGGTCTAAACATCAGTTCCTGGGTGTGATTCCTTAAGCAAAATGAATTGTTTTCTTGATCGTAATGAAACCATGAGTATTAGATATTAAATCAGTCATAAATTACCTTATAAAAACCAAGCAACTTTCCAGCTATGTTGGAACTTTCCTGGCTGCTTCCTTGGCTGCTGTGTTCTCTGCCCTGCAATGAGCTGAGTGATAAGAGCTGCGGCGCAGCCTGTTCCCTCCACACGCAGCTGGTGTGTGAGGCCCAGTGCCCTCTGTGATGACAAGACCACTTTACCATTCCTTCCTGCTGACAGACTGGCAGCGTTGGGGTGTCAGCTACACAAGCTGGTTAGGATGGTTTTATCTTTTTTTAATAATTTCATTTATGGGTATGATGAGACACCAAGGGTCACTTTGGGGCTGGACTGGCATTCTAGATGCTTTTGTGCCTCCTCAGTGTGAGCTAAGTAATTCAGTAATTCGCAGCGTGAATTAGTGATACTGTACCTACTAAATACACCAGCTCAACACAGTGTGGTTTTGGAGAAGACAAATGCAGATTGTTCTTGACAGTTAATCATTTAAAGCCTGAAAGGAAAGGACTGACTCGCTGCCTTGCATTGCATGCTGTTTTTATCAGGGTTCTGCCTGTGGCTCTGTGTTTATTGTTTAAAATTTAAGAGAGGTGTGGCCTGACCAGGCAGAATTGGCAGCCCAAAAGCTACTATGTTCTGGAACTGGTTCCCTGCATGGCCTAGGGATGGCAATGTCTCCTTTTTCCCCATCAGTAAAAACACAGCAAAAATACCTCCTTATCTTGCAGGGTTGCTGGAAGGAATCATTAGTTAACAACTTTTAATTACTTTGAAGCTGTAAAACATTACATGTTGTTTAAATGATAAAGGCAGATAAATCTTGTCTGTAGTGTTGCTTTCATACCACAAAGGCTTGTTCTAATTAGTGAAAAAGTATCATGGTAACAATTAACTCAAGTTTGATTACTTAGAGTAGGCCTTTGAGATATGCATGATACTGAAATGTGTATTTACTGCTTCAAGTGCTCATGTTTTTAAATAAAAACAGCCAACTGTGGCTGCACTTAGAAAATAAAGATTACAAAGTCACAGACCCCAAATTTAGGTGTAGGTTGAAGTTGCCCATGTGAGCTCAGCCTGTGCTCCTGGCTTGAATGCTTGTCCTGTTTGACTCATCTTTGTGCTGTTGAGTACACAGGATGTTGTAGCTGGGAGGATGTCAGGGGTACACATGAGGGGAAACCTTGGTTTTGGTGAAAGTGCAGGTGTTGCCTCACTGTCCCAGTCCGTGTCCTCTTTCACTCCTCTTGCTGCACTGCCTGTGAAGGAGCTTACCCACTGTGGGGAAGAGAATTCCAGCTGCAGAAATGCACAAATGACCCCAAGTTCTGGTGTTTACTCATGGGTACAAGATGACTCCTCTCTTGCAAATCCTCCTCTTTGCTGTTTCAGATCGTTCCCTGGCAAACAGAGCTTTTCTAATGTGTCAGAAGATTTTTGAAGAGACGCAAAACAATGTATTTTTTACTAGACTTTTTCCTGAAAACAGCCATTTGGCATTGAAAATAAAGCCACTGGAAACAGTTTTCACAACAAAACTGGCAGGCATTGTAAGAAACATGCCTGGAGTATGTAAGCACGGGGATGATACGTTTGCTGTGAGTTATGTATGATAAAGCTTGATAATTTTTCATCCTTGGGGGTTAATTTGTCTTCCATTAGTAGATTAATTATTAGAGTCACTGTAAAAAATTTTGCACAAATCTTTCGTGTTATGATAAGGAGAATATTATGGTAGGATTAAGTCCACAGGAGGGTCTCAGGGGAAGGTATGCTGCCAGAGAGCTGTTACTTTAAAGGTTTGGACTATCATTGCTTGTGTGATGCCATCCAGGGCTGGGGTGGGAGAGACACTAGATCCTGATGGCCCAGAGCCGAGCTGGCAGCCACGTGCAGGCCTTGGCCAGGAGAAGGAAAATCGTTTTCAAGTTGAAAACAGTACTTTTTCCAAAGTGAAAGATAAGGACAACCAGGAATGGGGCTGCTTTTTCTGAGCAGTCTGCACTAGTGCTTTTGCTTTGAAGCCTCGTGCTTGGTCTGCATCAGGTGTACAGTATTTTCCCTCTATGTGCAAACCTCGTGGTTTATATCATCAGTACCAATGCAAATTGCACTTGGAAAGATAAACATTTCCAAGCAAGAAAAATGTGACCGTAAGATGTATCTTCTAGTAAAAGCAAAGCCAAAAATCCCATGTCTGTAATAAAGCTGCTAGCCATCTTTGTGTGCATGTACTGCCCTTCCCTTGCTTTTTGCTGTGTGTGAGTGTGGCTCCCTCTCGCTTTGGCCATGATCCTCATTGACTTTTGGACAGATGTAAAGCTTTGGCAGTGTCTCATTGTTCAGTGCCAGCAGTTTTACAGAGTATTGTTAAGTTGGAAGGGCCCTCCAGAGCTCATGGAGTCCAGCCCCCTGCCAAAGCAGGTTCCCTGGGACAGGTCACACAGGTCGGTGTCCAGACGGGGCTGGAATCTCTCCAGAGAAGGAGACTCCACACCCCCTGGGCAGCCTGTCCCAGGGCTCCCTCACCCTCACTGGGAAGAAGTTCTTCCCCATGTTGGTGTGGAACTTCCTGTGCTCCAACTTGAGGCCATGGCCCCTTGTCCTGTCCCCACAGACACTGAGAAGGAGAATAAATATCTGAAGCGTGGGACCTCCTGTGTTGTTACCCTCCAGCTGCAGCATCCTATGTGGCATCACTAGTCACCCCGCAGCGTGACTAGCGATTCCAACCTGTGATGACATGTCCCTCCTTGGAGGAGTACACTGACCTGATGTAACCCAGCGGTGACGCCGCCCGACCCCAGCAGCGCCAGCTGGCGGGGCCCAGCCCGAGCCCCTGGGTTACCCCGCGCCGCGCTGTCAGGGTCTCGGCCCTGAGCTGCCAAGGCGTGCGGGTTACAGCACAGAGGCTTCTCCCGGGCTGGCGTGAGAAAACCGCCTCAGAAAAGCCACCTTTTGGGCTCACCAGCCGGATTCCCCGCGCTGCCCTGCAGCAGGCCCGTCCCCTCCCGTGAGCAGCACGGGCGCAGCGCGGTGCTGCCGGAGCTCCCCCCGCCCCCGATCGCGTCCCCATCGCTGCGACCTGCGCTAACCCCTTCCCCCTGCCCCGCAGAGGTACGGCGGGGGGGGGGGGGGGAGGCAGAGGGAGCGGCGGGACCGGGCCCCGGCCGCCCGCCCTCACAGAACCGGGCCCCGGCCGAGCCGCCGCCCCCACCCCAAACAAGATGGCGGCACGCCGCCCCGGAGGTGCTAACCGCGCGCGCCCGGCGGCGGCGCACCGGAAGCGGAATCAGCGGTCCGGGGCTCCGGCGGAAGTGGCCGTTGTCTGGGGAGACGCAGCGCTGCTGAGGCGGCCGGGGCCGGGGCAGGGGCCGGGGATGTGGCGGCTGCTGCTGGCGCTGGCCTGCCTCGGGAGGGCTCTTCCCGCAGGTGAGGCCGGCGGGCTTCGGCGCTGGCAGCTGGGGTTGGTCTCCCGGGACGCGGCGGCGTGTGTGGGGCCTCCTCGGGGTGGGCGGGCGATGCGCGGGGAGGCCGGGGCCCGGCCGCGGCGCTGACACTTCCCTCCCGGTGCAGAGGCGGTGACGGAGCCGAACGCCGGCGGGCAGCCCCGCTCCCCCGCGGGCGGCTCACCGCAGGGCGCCGGCGAGCCGGTGGTGCGGTACCGGACCGCGGAGATGGCGGACGCGATGCTGGGCAGCGGGCTCCCCGCGCAGCAGGCCGTGGTGCTCTCGGTGGTGCCGGGGGAGGCGAGGGAAGGCCAAGCGTCCGCCGTAGACAAGGGAGTTTGCGACGCGGCGGCCGGAGGCGATGCTTGCAGCCCGGAGGCGGGCAGCCAGGCCCGGGAGCAGGCCGCGCTGGAGACCGTGCTGCCCGCGCCCACCGAGGAACCGAATAGCACCGACAGCACCAAAGCCCCCAAAGTGAACTGTGAGGAGAGAAATGTCACCGGCATGGACCGCTTCACACTGCAGATCCTGAACGTGTCTCAGGTAGGCGCGCTGCCCCGTCTGCTGCCTGGGATTACATTGAACACACGAGGATGGTGGCAGATGCCCCATCTGCACCGTGTTTGTGCTTCTTTCAGCGCCTGACTTTGTGACTTCCCTTGTGTAACACCCGCTCTGCTCTCAAAAATACGAAATCGCCGAGCAGGGCCTTTTTGTGTCATTGAGCAGAAAGAAATGGAGATGCAGCTCGGCCCTTGTGCCTGTGTCCCATCTGTGTGCCTGCAGCAAGCACTCAGCTTTTGTGCTGCATGGACTAACGCCTCTCTGAACTTGTTAATGGTGCCTGCTGCCAGTCCCAGTGCCAACTTCTAGCTTGTTTCTTATAGTCATTATTTTTGGGGATTATTTTTAAGTAATAAAGTTTTAAAACGACTTTTAAAAAGGTAAATCCTCCTCTCTCTGTTTTAAATTAAAAGATTAAGATGAAATGTGCAGCCACGTGATAAATATTGTCAGGTATCTAATCGATTGCTGAGTGCTGCGTTCCTGTGTAGAACTGAGCTCTGTTCATTGTGTAATTGTGTTTGCTTTTCTTCTGCTTTCTCAAAGGACCTGATGGAGTTCCTAAACCCAAACAGCAGTGACTGCACGTTGGTCTTGTTCTACACACCGTGGTGCCGCTTTTCAGCCAGCCTGGCACCTCACTTTAACTCTCTACCTCGAGCGTTTCCCACTCTTCGCTTCCTGGCACTGGATGCCTCTCAGCACAGCAGGTAACTCACACTTCTGTGCTCTACCAGCACTTTATTTCCATTAACAAGTTGTGTGGTTTAGAAACAGGAGTGATTAATTTTGATTTCTTTTATTTTTTTAATACAATGACAGTTTAATTTAGCAAAACTGACTCTTCCTCTATTGGGACTGTCTTTGTTTCTTCTTCCAGTGGATTTCTTTTCCTTTATGCTTTGTATTTTCTTTATGTTCTCCAGTTTATCAACTAGATTTGGAACTGTAGCTGTGCCAAATATCCTCCTTTTCCAAGGTGCTAAACCTATGGCTAGATTTAATCATACAGACAGAACACTGGGAACACTGAAAGACTTCATTTTTAACCAAACAGGTATGTAAATCAGCCCTGTGTCAGTAGCAAGAACAGGTGGGGTTTTATCTCCAGACTGGGCTTTCCTCTCTCTGTTTGTTCATTAAAATTAATTTGATGAAGGTCCTGAGAGGACCCACAGAGGTTTATATCACCAGCTGCTGTAACAAGGAGGATTTCAGGGCGTGCTGAAAGTAGAGGCTCAACTTACTGGGCTGCTGTCACGGAGTAGGGGGAAACAGTGGGGTTTAGTGAGAGAGGATGCCAGAAGGATTGAGCATGACTTTCTGCCCAAATATTTGATTTGGGATTAAAAGAGATGAACCCTGGGATTGTTCCCTGAGCTGTGTCTGGCTGACAGCAGCTCAGGGATAAGATGCTTTCAGTTCTTGTGCTGGATGACACTAAAGGATTCCAGTTTCTGTGATCTGGCTGTCCATGTTGTGAGCTCTATGGTCCTTCTGTGCTTCTGTAAAGGAAAACAAAACAAACAAACAAACATGTGAAGCCTACAAGAGCCTTCAGTACAGGCCAGAAATTGTTAGATTTGGTAATATGGCAGAAATACTAAAAAAAAAAAAACCCCACAACTCTACAAACAAAAAAAACTCCACAAACTTACACAAGGCTGCGCTGTGGAATGTGCCTTCTCCTATTTCAAAAAAACACATGAAAATCATTACATTTTCATGTAAGGAAACTGTGCTAGATCTACCTTAACATACAAGGAACATCTCACCAAAATGTTATGTTTAGCCAGAACAGGAACAGGAACAAAGCTTCAAATAAAACCAAACTTCTCTGTATCAAATGATCATTACTGGCATTGATCAGGGGCTTTCTTTTTTAGGAATTGAAGGTAAAAGCAACGTGGCTGTGACCAAGGAAGACTGGGAAGGCCCCTTGCCCAGCGTTCTGACAAAAGGCATAGACTGGTTGCTTCTCTTCTCGTTGCTCTTCCTGGCTAGCTTTGTCATGTACGCCACCGTTCGAACGGAGAGCATTCGGTGGCTCATCCCAGGGCAGGAGCATGAACATCAGGAATAATCTGAGATCCTGAAACAGGGACAGAATTTCCCACTTAGTGGTAAAGTGGGAATTTGTATGGACTAAAATTACATAAGGACAAAGTGTTGAATTTGGTTGTAATTTATAATCTTGACTGAAAGTCAGCTTTATTTATCTACTGAATCTGTATAAAGCAAATTCGTGTTGATTAATGTGGTAAGTAAACAAATACAGAAACCCCATGAACTAAAAAAGTATCTAAGTGGCTCTGACTGGCTTATTTTTCATGGATTACTGTGAAGGGGTGATACGGTTCTGTGCCACTCTGGAGAGGTCCCTGAGCGTTGTGCCTGGAGTAGGATTTTTACAACATGTAGACATGTGTGTGTGGCACTGCTTGGCACAGGAGCAGTGTTGCTTCCACTCAGGTGGAATCTGGGGATCTTCTACAGATCCTGCAGATGTATGAACAAGAGCTGCCACACAGGTGATGTGGTGAGCACTATGGAAATAGGATGTGTTAGCCCACTTGCATCCTGTTTGAAATTATGGGGGCGTTTTAAAGGGGTACCCTGGTGAACAGGCATGCTACTCCATTAGTTGAATTGTCAGTAAAATGAAGGAAAATATGTTTTTTAAAATAGTGTGCTTCAAAGGAACTGTGTCAGGAAGATGTTTGTGCTAACAGCCTGTGCACCAGCAATAGTACAGTGGGTGACAGGGTGACTCCTTCCCAGCCTTGGCGCTGGTTTTTGATGCTGGTTTCCTTGTTTGCTGTGTTTGAGGAGTTGAGACTTAGTGACAGCTCTTGGTGAGATTCAGAATAACTCCCAGAGCTCACCTCATGGTTTTCCTGTGTGTGCACACTACGTACACACCGCATTCCTATAGAATTAAATCACATTCATCATCCTTACTCTTTTTTTTTTAAATAAATCAGGTTTTTAGTGTAACCTTTTAAGTCGCTTTCTTAGAGGACTCAAAGCTTGTGGCTTCTGAAGTACAACCCACCTGCCTAAATTAGTGAGACTGATTCTGAGGTGTATTTAAATTTCTCTTAATGTATGTGCTGGTTGCACAGCCTGCAGCTGAGGCTGCATAAAGAATTGATATGAAGTGACAGTTAGGGGTTAGGTGCAAATTGTATGGAAGACTGTGTATGTGGACTGTTTTGTTGTGTGTTTATTAGGATTATTTGATTGCACAGCATTTATATGTGGTAGAGGCTTGTGCTAATACCCTCATAAGAAGTTTAGAGTGCAAATTAAGCCAAGAAGAAACAAAGCCATAAAGATTTCCTATCCCTGCAACATCACTCAGGTATTTTTCTGGTGGTCACGGCTTTCCAGCTTGGAGAGCTGAGATCCTGTGTTTCTGTGTGTTAAAAGGAAACTGCACAGATAAAACTTGGGTATTGCTGACAATACCAAAAACTAGGAAGTGTTTTTATTAATAGCCATGATTTTTTTGAACGAGGAAGTGGAGTGTTCTTGCTTCTACTGCCCAGTTGGTCTGCGAGGCTGAGGGCTGGATTCTCCCTAGAAGAATCATAGAACCATCAAGGTTAGAAAAGACCCTCAAGATCATCAAGTCCAACTATCAGCTCTCCACCATAACCACTAAACCATCTCCTGAAGCGCCTCGTCTGCCTGTTCTTTTAAAACATCCCCAGGGACAGCGACTCTAACCTGTCCCTGGACAGCCTGTCCCAATGCTTCACCACTCTTTTGGTAAAGAATTTTTTCCTAATATCCAAGTGAAGTAACAGTTCCTTTTACTAGAACAGCTTTCACTTCTCCCTGAAGGACGGCAATGCCTCGGGACTTGACAAGGTAGGACCACAACCAATTTCTTCCTCCGAGGAAACCGCGCTGGCTTAGGGAACCGGGGCCGAGCCCCCCTCGCCCGTGGCGCACAGAAGCCCCGCAAGAAGGGGCCCCGGGCCTTCGACCGGGGGCCCCGGGCCTTCAACCGGGCGGGCGGGTGTCGCTCCCGACCGCTCAGGGTCGCTCCCGCCGGCGTCCCGCTGCAGCAGGCGGCTGCTGCGGAGGGGAACGCGCGGCCCCCCGCCGCTTCTCCTCTCCTCTCCTTTCCCGTCGCAGCCGCGGCCCCCGCCGGCAGAAGAACCGGGCGGCTCCTCCCGCTGCCCGAGCGGCGGGAGGCGGGGCCGGGGCCGGGGCAGGCCGGCGCGGAGCCATGCCAGGCGGCGGGGCAGGCTTGGGGCTGGCGTTGCTGGGAGCGCGGCGGGCGGTGGCAGCGGCGCTCCGGGGAGCCGCCGGCGGGAGCCGCGCTGCCATGGTGAGGGGCGCGCCGGGGAGCGGGGGCGGGCGTAAGGGCGGCGGGGGCCTGGGGCCGGGCGGCCTGCGGGGCCAGGGGCTGGGGGAGGCCGCTCAGGGAGCCGGCCACGCTCCCGCGCGTTCGGGCGCGGCCACCCGCCCCTTCCCGCCGCCATCCCTTCCCGTGGTGCGTCCGGGCGTTTGCACGACGCTGATAACCCATCGCATGCGGGTTTGGAGCTGCTCCCCTCCAGCACGAATGGGCTCGGTGCCCATTCTGCCATGTCACTGGTGCCCCTTCCCCTGAGCGGTACCAGGTAACCCGCCGTCCCGCTTCAGGCCCTGTTACCTCCCCTGCTCAGACTGAGCTCGGTGCCCACACTGTGGGTTTCCCCCTGTCCAGAGCTCAGGCTGAGCTCTGTGCCCACACTGTGGGTTTCCCCCTGTCCAGAGCTCAGACCGAGCTCTGTGCCCACACTGTGGGTTTCCCCCTGTCCAGAGCTGAGGTCAAGCTCTGTTCCCACACTGTGGGGTTCCCCCTGTCCAGAGCTCAGGCCGAGCTCTGTTCCCACACTGTGGGGTTCCCCCTGTCCAGAGCTCAGGCCGAGCTCTGTTCCCACACTGTGGGGTTCCCCCTGTCCAGAGCTCAGGCCGAGCTCTGTGCCCACACTGTGGGGTTCCCCCTGTCCAGAGCTCAGGCCGAGCTCTGTGCCCACACTGTGGGGTTCCCCCTGTCCAGAGCTGAGGTCCAGCTCGGTGCCCACACTGCAGGTTTCCCCCTGTCCAGAGCTCAGGCCGAGCTCGGTGCCCACACTGTGGGTTTCCCCCTGTCCAGGCAGATCCCACACTGTTCCCCGTGGCGTGGGGCTGTGGGTGCCTGGGTGTGGAAACACAAGCAGCATCTCCCACCTTCTCTCTTCTTTCACAAGTGAATTCCTGCTGCTTTCAGCTGCATTTCAGATTCCAGTCGCCATGTGCTGTGGGGGTTGGCTTGGGACGAGGCCTTTGCAACCTGCCGCAGCCGGCGTGCTGCAAACTGGGTCTCTGTATTTTTATTTAAAACTGCTCAGGTCTCAGCGTTGTTTCATCACTGCCCGTGTGTCTGGGTGAGGCCAGGAGGTAACTGCTGTGTCTCTAAAGCTAACAGAGAGCATCTCTGCTGCCAGCTGGGCAGTGGACTTTGTGCTGCCTCCTGGTTCAGTCCTGGACTTTGCCATCTTAAAAAAAAGCACCCAACTTTTTTTTTTTTTAAATTTTTATAAATAAGCCTCCTAATTTCATCTCAAAACAGAGAAACTAATCGTTTTGAGGCATCCATTCGCTCCAGCAATTTCTGTATATTATTGGGAAAAAGAAGAACGTAAGAAATTCATGCCTGCAGCTGCAGTTACAGCAACAGCAAATCTGATACTAGTATTCTTACAAATCCAGAGCTGTGTTTGAAGCCAAAAGACCCTAAATCAGTTTTGGGACCTGTAAACCCCTACCTCTTCAACTGGCTCTATCCTACTGAACACAAGCAGTGGCGGTGCCCCTGTTAGATTGATTTATGCTGTTTGAGGGGGCAGTTGTCCTGTGTTATTGCTGAAAATGTCTCTCCTTGGCCGCCTTGCTCGGGTCCATTAATTGCTTTAATTCCTGCTCTGCTCAGGCTCGCAGCCCCATCTGGTGGCACTGGGGCTCCAGACTGGCAAAGGCAAAAAACGCTGGGAGCTGCTGAGTTGGTGCTGGGTATCCACACACCTCTGTGGAGCAAAATTACTCAGCCCCTCTCAGGAAGCTCTTGCAAAGCTGTGCTAGCTGCTAAGCTAAAGACTGAAGCAATCTGAATTTTGCTCTGCTGGGAAAGATGGTTCTTTCCAGCAATGCACTGAGTTTACAATATGAGTTTGAGACCCAGTAGTTATATTGTCTAAGTAATCACTCATCCCCATAGTCTCTGCTTTTAGGAAAAATCTCAAAGCTCTTCCAAACATCCCATCGAACTTTCCTGCAGGTCTGGCTCTGGCCTCAGGTGCAGTTCAGGCTCCTGTTCAGGTATCTAAGGAGACAGTGTAATCTGTCTGTGCTGCTGATAGCTTCAGAACTCCTTTTGCTTCAAATAAGACACTGGTGCTTTGTAGAATCAGTTGCTTCTACCAGTAACTTGGAGCTTCCTGTGACTGCATCTGTATAGTTAATTCTTTTTTCTTTTCATTGTTAGTTAAAAAGCTCTTTGTTGCTTGCAAAACTCCACAGCCTGTCTTTAAATCCATTCCTGCTTCCTTAAAATACAAGCTAGGTAGGACACAGTCCCTACGATCCCCCCTTCTAGCTTCTGCCTTTCTAAATAGGTATTCCCTGATACACCTTTCAGCCTGGTAATCAGATACATAGCTTATTGTATAAATAACCCTTTATTTATGTGATGGGGGAATAATTGTAAATTAATTAGTCAGATTTACAGGGGGTGGGTACAGGTCTGCTGCTGTCCATGCTCACTCCAGTGAAAGAGCCTGCTGCTTTTCACTAGTTCTGTACAAAAGCCAAACTTAGTTGACCAAACAGAAATGATGTTTCTGGGCCAGGTCAAGTTAAATTGGTTTGTGAAATTGTAAACAGTAAGGAACTGTACAGGAAATTTTCACAGAATCGGGGTTGGAAGGGACCCCCAGAGCTCATCAGGTCCAACCCCCTGCCAAAGCAGGGTCCCTAGGACAGGGCACACAGGTCAGTGTCCAGATGGGGCTGGAATCTCTCCAGAGAAGGAGACTCCACACCCCCTGGGCAGCCTGTCCCAGGGCTCCCTCACCCTCACTGGAAAGAAGTTCTTCCACATATTGGTGTGGAACTCCCTGTGCTCCAACTTGAGGCCATCACCCCTTGTCCTGTCCCCACAGACACTGAGAAGAGGCTGCCCATGTCCCCCTGTGTCCCACCCTTCAGCTATTGATAACCATTGATCAGATCCCCTCTTAGGCTTCTTTTCTCCAGGCTAAACAGCCCTAGTTCTTTCAGCCTTTCCTTGTAGGTGAGATGCTCCAGTCCTTTAATCAAGGCCTTTAAATTTTCCACCTCCTTACCTTTCTGCACTACATAACCATGATTTCACTGTGGGGTTTTGTTACTGTCAGACAGAAGTGAACCTCAGCCTCACTCATGTCACCTTTTTTTTCCCCTCCACAGTCTTCACAGTCTCACTGGTTGACGACAGAGGAGAGGAGCCAAGTTCTACTTGATCTCAAAGCTTCAGGCTGGTCTGAGTTAGGTGAAAGAGATGCCATCTACAAGGAGTTCAATTTCAAAAATTTTAATCAGGTAATTATTGTTACACACTGCTTTTAATGAAGAGGAAATGCAACTGCTTTCATTTCTGTACGATCCCGATGGGAAAATAACTTGTATTCAGAAATTTGGGAGTATCCTTGTGGGGCCAAACCCTCTCTGGATTGTGCTGTGATTTTAATCTCATTAGCTGGAGTAAATTAATTCTGGTTTGTAGTTGTTAAGTAGATTTGTTCTAACGTTACCATTTCTTGATTATAATACTAGGTTGAAGGTCAGGGTCGGTACTGTGGATGAGACAGGTCATATTTGAGCCTGATTCAATTATTTTCATAGCACACAGAAGTGAATGCTGGAGATGGCTAACTGATGGACAGTGGGGTTCATTTGTATCAGGGAAAAGCTTGAGAAAAATGGGTCAGTATAAGAACAGAAACTTTTGGCAGATAAGGTGGGGAAAGCACAATGTGTTTCACCTTCTGAGCAGGAAGGCAGAGCTCTAGTATGTTCCCAAATGAGTCGTAGTAGCTGATCTTGCAGTGTCTTCAGCAGGGCAGACTGCTGCCTGGACCTCACTGGGTGAGTACCCAGAGGCAGGATTGCATAGGAGCTGGCCTCAGTGTCCCCCATCTGCAGTTGCAGAGGGCAGGAGCTGTTCCTGTTAGCGTGGTCCAGGGAAGGGCTCAGTGTGCCAACCCTGAGCTGGTGTTTTACCTTTGGATAAGTTGAAGCTTCCAGTGACTTAAACTGAATGGATACACATTTGCTCATTGATGTGTATGTTTATAACAACTGTGAGTAAATATTGTGCTTGTTATGATCAAGGGAATGGAGGAAAGGGGGAAATTGATTAAAGCTGAAGGAGGGAAGGTTTAAATTAGATAGTAGGGGGAAGTTTTTTGCAGAGAGAGTGGTGAGGGGCTGGAACAGGCTGCCCAGAGAGGGGGTGGGTGCCCCATCCCTGGGGGTGTTCAAGGCCAGGTTGGATGGGGCCCTGGGCAACCTTGTGTAGCTCCAGGCCTGAGGTTGGTGTCCCTGCCTGTGGCAGGGGGATTGGAGCTCTGTGACCCTTGGGGTCCCTTCCAACCCAGACCAGTCTGTGATTCTAAGGAAGTGAGTGACAGGAACAGAGCTATGCCTGCATTGTACTTTGGGAGAATTTAGTACTACAGTGGAAAAAAAAAAATCAAACTTGTAGGTACAACTTCTTTCATTTCATGTAATAAATATTCTGTTTATATTATTGTAAAATGTGAGTATTTAGTAAAAGGAAAAGGACTGAGAAACATCATTTCCTCAGTGATCTTCCTGCCAGCCTTTTACAGATGGGATAAAGTCAGGTGTGTAAAGGGAAAAAAAAAAAAAGAAAAAGAGTAGTTGAGCTGACATGAAAGGTATTTCAGATTTATGCTTTGCAGATGATATCACTGTGATTAATGTATTCATTGCTGTTTTTTTTTTTTTTTTTATTGCTGCTTGCAGATAATGTTCCCAATGCATGGAAAATTCTGTGGCTTTAAAAATCTATGCCAGGTTTACAAAGTCTGTGTATGTCAACAGATGTTAAGAATATAAACACAACTTTTATTATAAAGTCGTGCAAATGTGTAGACATGAGCTTGGTTTATGTATATTATTTTCAGCATGAGAGTGAAATGAAACTTCTGTGAAACAAGAGTTATTTAGATTCCTGAAGCTTTCAGGCTGAGATTAGCTCTGTTAAGAGCGATCAGCAGCGGGCTGCCTTTGTATGGCTGACAAGCTAATGACACTTCTGGCTTAGGGAATTAGTTTGTAACCCAGGACTTGAAAGCACTGGTGCTGTTTGTTAGTCTGAAGATACATTTTCATGAAAATGGGCTTTGGTGGTACAGTTCTCTGAAACAAGCTGGAAACCAGCCAGAGGTCCCAGCTGGAAGCCTGTTGTTGTGTTGCTCTGGGTGCCCACCACCCACTGTTGGGCAGCGTTGGTGCTGGGTGGTGGGTGCTGCTCCGTGTTCCCTTTGCTTATGGCATGAAGCAGCTTCTGATGGGTGGGTGTTGGAGCTGTGCTTAAAATACAAAATACACCAAGACTGGGGGGGAAATGCAAATGTCACTTGACTGGAGAGGAGAGCACGTTGCCCAGAAGAGCTGTGCTGGTTGCACCCATGCGTCTGTTCCTCCTTACGCCTTGTAACTGCCACATGTTGCCACCACCATTGAACAGCAGGTAGGCAGCAGTGAGTTACAATCAGAGCCTTTTTTGGGTGTGCTCCCCCTGGTTGAATCACTTGTCCTGGGGAGTGTCTCCTGGGTGGAAACCTCTGGCTCTGAGCAAAGTATTGGGGAGAGCAGGTGGGCTTGGACCACTCCATGGCAACTCCAGGTTCTGCCATGTGTCTGAGTACCAATGAGCTCTGTAAACCTCACAGTCAAGTTGGGGGGCTTATTTTGGGCCTCCTTCGCTGTCTGCAGGGATGGAAAAAGCAGCTAGTGAGGCTCTCATGTCATTGTGTAGCCCAAGGCATGCTCTCATCCATTCGTATCTCTATACTGCTGAACCAAAACGTTTCTCTTCCAGCTGTGGAACAAGCCTTCAGCTGCCAGTCTGCTCCATCATAGAATCATAGAATGGCAAGGGTTGGAAGGGACCCCAAGGATCATAAGGTCAACAACATTTGAAATAGATAGAAAGTTAATTTACACTTCCAGGCCATGCCAGTAACTTCTCCAGATTATCATTCTGCAAACTCAGAAAAAAAAGCTGCAGAAACTTTGGGACTCATGTTAAAAGTTGGTCATCGAAGGAGGGAAGGATTGCTGAGGATCTCAATGTCCTGACCTGTATCTTAGGAATTTCCTGGGATTTTCTTGGTGTTTCAGGTCCTGGTGATCCTGCAAAGGGGACAGACCTGGCTTAGAAATCATTATTTCCCCTGGTTCATCTTCCCACTGGGCAGGCAGCTGCGAAGGGCGATGGGTGCTGAGCACTCCCTTTGGGGTCCTTTACCCAGCTGCTGATTTTTTTGCCAAATTTACAGGAACATCTTAACTTTGGAGACTTCCATGTCTTTTGTCAAAGTTGGTTGGATTTGACCAGAGGGTTTAAGGGGCAACTGCCTGTGTGATTGCATTTCCGTAGGTAATCACGCAAAGGCAGAAAATGCAGTTAGGAAATTACAAAGGTGGGCATGTTTGCTGACAGTCAGGTTCAGCATTTACAGCTGCTTTCTTTTATAGGGTAAGTTTTTAATTAAGGTGAGGGGGGTTTTTTTTGGGGGGGAGGAGGGGGGGAGGAAAGAAAAAACCCCATCACGTAGAAAGTCTCTGTAAGAATTGTAACGTCATTTTATAAAATGACAGGAAATCAAATCTCTGAGAGTTTTAAAAGCTCTGAGAGTTTTAAAAGCTCTTTTAAATGTGTTTTGGGGGCTGCAGGACACTGGCAAAAGATGAGCCTGAGAGGAGTGGGACAGTAAGGAAACCCTTTGGGGGCTGGGGGGCAGTGAGAGTAGAAGCACGTGTGTTTCATTGCAATTGTGGAAAAATCTGGGCTTTTCAGAACTTATTTAAAGAGGTGCAGAAAAATCTAGAACTATTAAATAAGTGATTATTCTTACTTTGTGTTTCCTTTCTAAACTTGCTAGCTCTCTTGCTTGAAATCCAAAGGGGGGGAAGCCCCGAGTGGGTTACAATAGATGCATTTTCTCTCCCCCCTTATTGAAATGCCAATTATTTCCCTTTAGCTGGAGGGAGACGTGCTCAGATTGATCATCCTTTTTGCATTACCCCAATTGCACATCCCGACGAATTTGGTAGGATATGCAATGAGTAATCTTTATTTGTTTCAACAGTGGTACTTGGTGCCAGTCCCTGTAACATAATCCATGTGGATACTTCCTTTTCCTACTCCCAGCACGTTGCTGCTTCTTCTGCCTTGATCAAAAGGTGGGGAAATTCGGGTTTATATACATAGGCAGCGCATTTCATTGCCCCTTTATGTACTTAATCTTTTGGCTGCTTGGCTGAAATACATCCACGCCTTTTACACATGGCAGACATAATATCCTTGAACCTCCAATCTGTGGAGTTAAAATGAATTTTATGTTAAATATTCAGTTGTGGACCACATCTCCAGCTTTTTATATGCCACAGCGGTCTTGTGGGGGTTTTTTTTTTTCTTCTCCATTGTCTGATAGTGAGGTCATTTTCAGTCCTCTGAGAAATTTTATTCCCAGCCAGATGCGGGCCATATATTAAAAGTAGCACCTGTGGCTAATATCACAGCAGCTTACCATAAATTTACATGGTAACTAGGATTATATCTGTCAAGACTGTTAAAAAATGTCTCGATTTAATTTGATTTCCAGTATTGAAGGAGCTCTCCAACATTTTGCTTCATAACTATATTTTAAAAGTTAAAAATCACTCCATTGTTAAGTTTTATAGCACTCCCAGTGCCCATTAAGTTGATTTGTTAAATGGAGGTCAGAATAAAGCAAGTTGGCTACGGGAGGATCGGAAACCGACCCATTTGTGACAAATTTAGTCCTCGCGTGTGAATCTTCTCGGAGCCGGGTCTGATTGCATTCAGGTGCAGCTTATGTCACTTGTGTTTAACCTCAAAGCCCGAGCAGCCTCAGCCCCTGACTGTCACTCGTGCTGAGCAAAACATGAACCTGTTTGCATTCAGTTTTGAGGAGGGGGTGTGTGTGTGGAAAAGGGGATAGAATCACTATTTCTTTACCCTAGCATCAATCCGCTCGCTCCCTCTGCCAGAGCTTTGGGTTAGATTGCCCCTGTTGAATGAAAGTAAATTGTATTTATTTCTTTCTCTGCCTTGCTAGGTGCTGGTTTTCATATAGTCTTTCCTAAACTGCTTCGTTTTCCATTATCCTTTGAGTCCTCTCCCATATGCTGTGATTTGTGCACCTGCAAAGTTATGAAAGTATTTCTTGGGGTAGTTAGGTTTGTTCACTAACTTCCCTGCCTTTATGAATACAATAACTGATTTATAATAAATCAGAATTATTTATGAGGGGATTTACAGAGTCGAGGAAATCTTTGTATCTGAAAATAATGAATTTCTGGCCTATCTCCTTGTTGACATTTTCCTTTATTAGAAACTGATAGTGAAGTTTTTGGGACTGGCAAAGGTTAAGCTGGAACGGAGTGAATGAACCGGCTCAAGTGTCTCGGAGCGGAGCTCAGTAAAAATATATGAGTCCTGGATGGTCCCCCCTTCCTTGAGGTTATTCCTGGGGTTGAGTGAGTAGGTAACACTCTCACCTCTGAGTTGGAGGGTTGGGGTGCAGCCGTGGGATCTGGACGTGGTCTCTCTGCCTGCCCTGCTGCCTGGCTCTGCCTGTGGAAGGCAGGGAGCTCCAGGTTGGGGAAATGAAAGGAGGAGTTCTGGGGAGGTGGGTGCTTTGACAGCTTATGAGTGTCCTTCTTTGGCCAAGGAGGAGGACGTGGTGCTAGTGCCCTGCTCATCGTGTCCTGTTTCCATTGATGCTGCCAGTTAGCAAACCTCTGACTGCTAGCTACAGGTGGGAAATTTTGCCAAGCTGGAAAGTCCATGCTGGTGGAAATACGCAACTGGGTTGTCTCTAGGCAGAAATGAAATCTTGGTGCTGGGAGTTGGGTAGGACAGGGTTTATTCTCAGCATGGCTGGTGGCATATGAACCATAGGTAAAACCATCCAGTGCTCTGGAGTATTTTCAGATGCTCTGGGGTATTTTCAGGTCAGTGTTTTGCACTTGGCAACATTTTTTGGTCTTAAATAGAGCTGCCTTAGGGCATCAGCAGCTTCTTAGGTCTTCTGAAGTGTTCTTCACAATTCACCTTTCCTTACATGTCTGGGAACCATCGTCTTGTCCTTCTGTCCCTTCGTTACAGCTTCATGGCTGTGATGCATATGAGAAATACATTCCTGCTACAAGTCAGGGAGGTGATGAGCAGTGGTTGCTCCTCTTCATACTGCAGGGTATCTCCTCTCCTCTTTGGCCAGGGTCTACACAGACCCTGGTGCCCTCATGCCCCATCTGCTTGGGACAAACTATGGTACCGGGCTCACCATTACAACATCATCCTGGCAGGATTATTTCAAATGTCATGGCATTAATCATATTTAAATGAAATTAATCCTCTTTACATTGAAGTCTTGGAGCAGGCACGTGTCCTTCATCTCCATCATCATGCAACATGTCCCATCCCAGGTGTTGTAGAAGTTGCATCAGTTTGATTTTTCTTGTGACTTAACCATAATTAGGGATGCTCATTTTCTTGAAGAGCTAAGTCAGGTTTCTCTGTAGAATAGGCCATTCTTTTATAGTTTATAAATACTGAGGTGATGGTGTTCCTAATTGCTGAGTTTGCCCCACCAAGTCGACCCATCATATCCCAATTTAAACAGGCCACTGCTGAAATCTGCCCAGCTGAACTTCGGGCAGCTCTCCAGTTGGCTCTAGTGCGAATGCTTTCCTTAAAAGATGGATTTATTATCACTCCAGTAAAAATTATTATACCATTTGCCTTGTGCTTGTTGCAGGCATTGATCTGAAAGCGCAGAAGAAATTACTTGTCAGAATGCCTTTTGGATTTCACCAGCTGCCTTGTAGATTTGGAGAAGAAGAAAGGTTTCCCCTCCCTTTTCAGCTGCACAGCTCGATTGTTCGCTCAGTTTGAATTAAACAGAACCACAGCGGTGTCAGCCACGCAGCAAACAACCTGGTCAGCTTGATCTTAAGTACAGTGTGGGCTCTTTCCTAGACTAAACCAGCTTTGGAAAACGAATGAAAAATGTAATGGGTTTTAATTCATTTGGATACCTTCATTTGGGAGAAACGTGGGTTTTGCAAGTGAGAAACACGAGTTGCCACGAGAGTGGCTCCAAAGAATGTTTATCAATACAGTGATAGGGGCTTTATTAATATAGATATAGATAGAGCTATATATAAAATATAAATATATTTTCTATTTATATTTAATATACTATTATTATATTTATATAAAATATTTGTAAAGATAAGCCTATTAATATATTACTATATTTTTATATATACATATATATTTATACACACACACACACACACACACACACACACACATATATATATATACACACTTATAAAAAGAAGATGGTCACTCAGGGTATTTTTCTTTCCCCTTTCCAGTTCAGGAGACCTGGTGTCTGGCAGCTCTTCACGCATTACAATTTATCCTTACAGGGAGGGGGGGTGCTGGGAAGACGCTGATTAAACGCAAGCAGCACATCTCCGTGTCTTGGTTGCTTAACCTTTTGCATCCCCTTTGCTTTTGGAACAACACCACACCCAGCTACATTTTTAAACCATAAATTGCCTTTTCCACCAGCCCCTCTCGCTTTCCTGTACACCCATGAAGGGAGACACACGCGCTTTGGGACATCACCCTCTGCGATTGTAATTACAAAAACCCAGGCTCTGGCTGGCCGAATAAACCCAAAAAAAAAACCCCAACCCCTAAAACTACAACTCCCCCTATTTAAAAATGACCCATTACTCAGCGAGAGCACATCAAACCCACTTAGCGGACATCCGTTAATCCCGCCGTGAGCCGTCTCAGGCTTTAATGCACACTGTTTTACACGTTCAGGGGTTTGAAGTGGCGGGGCCGGCGCTGACCTTTCGCATCTGCTCCTCTCGCAGTAGGAATCTCCGCTCACCGCTCCCCGTCAGGCTGGATTAACGTGACGAAGTGCAGCTCTTCTGCTGGCTGCAATTTCGGGGGTTTTGATCAGAATTATTTCTTTCACAAACAATCACGTTTGGGATAAAATGTTACATCTGCTCTGTAGGAGCCACTGGCCAAGGCGGGGGGGATGTGGTTTATCGGGGTGAGGAGAGGGTAGGGGGTGGGGTTTTTTTTCCTACCCCTCTTGTAAAGCTGCAAACATGCCTCACGTCAGGTTTGGGGGTGCTTTTTGAGGAGAACTTCCGTCTTTCTCTTCCCCTTGCACTTTTTTTTCCTTTCTGGAACAGGCTGCCCAGGGAGAGGGTTGAGTCACCAACCCTGGATGTCTTTAAAAAAAGGGTAGATGAGGTACTTAGGGATATGGTTTAGCATAGGGCAGGAGTGGTTGGACTCAATGATCTTAAAGGTCTTTTCCAGCCTTGTGATTCTGTGATTCCTTTCAGTTTTGTTGGGATGAGATGAGAAGTTGCTGTGGACAAATGTGAAGCTGGCTGCGATGGTTCAGAGGGGTTTGGTGGGGAACATGCTGATGAGTGGGGAGCCCCGTGCTGAGTCAGCACCACACCATTGGGTTCGGGTAGTGCTAAGGTGCTCCATAGGAAAATGGGTTTTATTCCTAAGATTGGAGGGGAATGTCCCAATTCCATGATATACTGTGGTTTATTTTGCTTCCTTGAGAATAACGGTAAGTGGTTAAATCTGTGTCTGTGTGTGAAGAAGGTGTCCCTGATTGGGAGCATCTTTATTCCATGATACAGTGTGTGGGTGCTTGTGGCAAGGAAAAATCCTGTTAGCTGTACAAACCCACAGTGTTGTGTAATGCCCAATCAGAGGTTACAGGGCACAGAGGTGTTCAGAGGGTATCCCTCTGTGGCATGTTCGTCTGACTTTCTAAAAGAAATTTGACATTCCCTCCGTTTCCAGATGTACCAATGGTGTGGGTTGCCCAGAGGAACCCTTGTGTAAAGCACCAACCAACAAACATGGAACCCCTCAGAATATTGCACATCAGAGGTACTCTGCCACTTCCAGGCACATGCTTGGAGCGCACGGAGGGGTCAGAAGACCATTAAGAATGTCAAGTGGAGGTTGTCTGTCTGAATTGCTGGCAGTTAAGTGAGCCTCATTCTTCATAACATCCTTTGCAGCAGCTGCCTTTCTCCATGACGTGCTCCAGCCGTTCCTCCAGGCCCCAGAGGCACGAGATGAAGCATAGGTCTCACTAACCTACAGGTCACATAGGGAGCAGCAGACAGGGCAAACCAAGCCAGGTACCCAACTGCTCGGAGGCTGAAGGATGCCCCAAAGAGAAATACATTGTCTGGGAAGGTGTGTGCTCTCCTACTCTTTTCTTTCAAGGGTTCTGTCACTTTTGGACTTGAAATGTCTTGTCTACAAAATAATATTTACATTTTGTAGTGCAATATAAGTTAAAAGCTGGCCAGTGCTGGCCTAGGTAAGTCTTCTGCTGAGTTCATTGCCCCCATGTACCATCTGCTCTCTTCTACAAGAGGCATCCAAACATGAAGACCTATTCTTGACACTACACTAGGATGCTTTCAGCAGGTTGGTTGAGTGAAATGATTCCCTGCCTGGAACTACAGTTTCCTTTATTTCACAGCTTCGGGTCTTTTTAGCTTCTGGCTTGGCCAAGGAGTTGATGAGACCTCTCCAAACCCTTCACATCATCCGTTGTGATTTCTGTGCCATGTGTTTGCATTGTAGATCTTGTCTTTAAGAAACCAAAACAAAAAAGCTGATGGTGTAGCAGGTAGGAGGATAACAGAAGATGAGACCAGCCTCTTCTTCTCTTAATCCATCACAAAGCAATGCCTTTCTTATCAGTCTTTGATGTTTTCTTAGGATCATAAATGACAGAGGTTTACAGGATTATCAGAGGCAGGATGATTGCCCTTGGACACTCAGCAGAGATGAGCTTGGATATTAAACTGGTAGTATGTGTAATGTTGGCCAGAAGACCAAGGAGAATTTTGTCTGAGTGCTCCCTGTGTTATCAACAGCACAGATGGCATGTGAACTTCTCTTTCATGTCTGCAATATGAACTCATTCCTTCATATATGAGTAAAAAGAAACACTGGGGACAACAGTAGTGTTTTGTTTTTCTGCTCCATCCAAAACGTGGTGCGGTGGGTAATGAACCTCTCTGTTCTTCTACACTGTACCCAAGCTCTGTACCAAAGCTGGAGGACCAGAAAAGTTGGGCACCTTTTTTGAAGTGGAGTGTTGACCTGAATTAACTCTTTATTTAGTCACTTCATGTCATGGGTGATGCAGGATGGTTCATTGCCTGAGCAGCAGCGTCCTTGTGCGACACGAAGCACGTCAGTGAGCCGAGTGCCTCAGCAGAGGGTTCAGGTGCTTGGAACCAGGGAGTAACTGCACCTTGTTACTAGTTTATTTTTATAGTGGTTCCTGTGATGGCTTTATTACAGTACAGCCTGGGGTTTGATTTGCTGGGCCAAACATTTGCTTTAACAAGTAAAATTATCATTGTTCCTTCAGTTGCTCAGCCAAGAGCGTTTATTATTCTAAGTGACTGATTGCTTTAGCAGGTGCTCAGTTAATGGGGGCTTGGCTGTATTATTTCATGTTAGTGCGTAGGGTGCAAAAAGCTCATTTTAAAAAGTCATGTTTCTTGAAATAGCTGTTTTATTTGGTGTAAACCTCCTAAGCACAACCTTTATATTCCATTTTTGAGCGCACAAAAATGGCTTGGGAGGCGGAGAGCTTTGAGCTGGCTGCATGGCTGGAGGATTTCTTTTCCATGTTCTAGTTCAGCCCTGAAACCTGGGATTATTTTCCTTCTTTTCCTCAAAAGTAATTTAGACATCTATGGGTTTTTTTAAATAAATAAAGTAATATTTACGAGTCTGTGCTTACCTGGAGTGCTGAGGAATTGGAACTATGAGTGGGGGGAGGAAGCATTTTGTTTTAACTATTTCTGTATGAAGTGATATATCACAAACACCACGGTACCTTGTTCTGGGTTTGGTTGGGATTTAGGATGTCTGTTTGTATCTCAGTAATCTTCATGGGCAGCTGTAATTATTTTTATCTTTAAGCAAATGAATGTGTCTTGTAATACGATCGTGCTGAGCTGGTGGAGTCTAGGTTTGAAACTTTCATCCCTCCCAGAAAGAGGTTTTTATGCTGCCTGAAGACATCCCCATGTTCTCTCACTTCTACTCCATCGAGTCTATAAATCTTCTTGGTGGAATAGGTGATTAATTTTGGCATGAAGTCTGTTCATTGAATCACCCAGAATATTATCTGCTTTCTGTTGGGGAAATCCAGGTGCAATCACTTACTGTAATAAAAAGGAGAGTAGGAAAACTGATCCTCAGCACCAGGACTGCTGGAAAAGTCGAGATGTGCTGAGGAAGAAGGTGGAATAGATGTAACGTTTCGTGTCGCATTAGCACCAATAAGAGAAAAGTAAGGTGAAATTCAGCAGCTGTGAAAATCCTGGTGTAAACAGGCTTAGAAAAGATGAGGTTGAGGGTTGTTGTGCTGATTTCATGTGCTTAGCGAGCGCGAGGGGGAGAGGAGAGCAAAGCAAGGAGAAGGCTTTGAGAGAGGGTTGGTGCCCTCCACCTCCATCTGAGTCCCTTTCCTTGTGCTGATCCGTGTCCCTTGGCCTTAGCAAGTTTGCTTTTCAGACTGGTTGAATCTCAGGTGGGGCAAATTACTCATGCACCTGCCTTGTGACAAAGGGATGTTGTAGCTTACATCACCGTCAAGCTTGGAAGATGCAGCCTTTGACACAGACCTCTTTTGGAGAGCCACACTTTGAGCATCCTCAGGACCGTGCCACGTCCAGTGCTGTACCAGGTCTAGATTGTGCTGAGCGAGCACAAACTTGGGAGCAACTTGGGGTTTTCCCTGGGACAGCATTCCTGAAATGGCCTTCTGTCATCTCCTGTGGGTCTTGACATTGTACTGGTACCCATGTGAGTAACGTCCCCGTTGAGGAAAGGCCGTGGCTCCGAGCTCCACTTCTCTTTGCCTCCATTTATTCTTCATGTTCTCCAAATTGGTAAATCATATGACAATAAACAGAAATACCCTCGATGAAGAGGGAAGGGGAAACTGTTGTTTATCTGGTCAGGTGGTTTAGATTAGCAGTGATGCTGGTCTGTATTATGTTACTTTAAATCATAGTGTCCCAACAGGACATAAATTATGAAGATTGTTACAGTATGTTTCATCCAATGTAAGATCAACAAATTGGAATAATTTTTTTTTATAGGAAAATCAGTGCTTTGGCAAGGTTATTGTTGAAGAATTTAATTTAACTTGAGCTTTGCTTGCATTATTTCTTAATATATAAAAACTATTTGCATAATGTATGAAGTATAAACATTTTTAGAATCAAAGGCAAGAATGCCTTTTCCAAGATTACATGGAGTGGCAAACTACTTAGAATAGATCAGTGTTTGTGCTTTTGCTGTCAAAAATGTTTGATATAGAGCTGGCGAGCTGGTTTCTTCACGGACATAATTGTAAACAAGTGTTGGGAGAGAGAAACAGCGTTCTTTGGAGAACATGGTGTAAAGGTTTTCACACACACTGCTGCAGATCTGACATGGAGAAGAAGAGTGTTTACAGTTCAAACGGGAATATAAATGGGTAACTTAGGTTTTTTTAGAGAGCAAAGCAGCGTTTCACTTCTGTGTGAGTGATGTGGGCAGATAAGTATAGGGGGGGTGAGCAGTCGGCTCAGGATTTTAAAAAGGATGGAAAATCAAGTGGGGAATTGCAGTTGTAGGGCTTTTTTTTTAGTTCTGTGTCTTGTTATGAAGATAGAAATCACACCTCAGTAGACACCAGTGTATCTACAATATTCTTCTTCCACCCTTTCCCTTTATTAGTGTCTTTTAGATCCCCCACCCAACCCTGAGAGGTGCTTGGGGAAGGGGAAGGTTGGCTGAATTCACACTGCTTTGCTGCTCATGCTGTTAAAGAGGAGGGGTAGAAATTACCTACCGGTGGTTTGTTGGGTGGTGGTCACCTTCAGACCCTGCTTGGCTGCCTGTACATGGATGGGGTGGGATGGAGGGAGTAGGGAAACACTTGTCCAGCTCTCTCTTGGGCCGTGGTTTAGTTGTGTTCTCAACAACTGTCCTGTTGTTCTCGAAGTGATATTAACAAAGGGGAAGAGCAATGGGACGGTGTTCCCTTGTTTTGTGTTGTGAGTGTATCCAGACAAGGCCAAGGAAAAAGAAGAAGAGAGGAAAATGTCTAATGTCACATGGATCCAGTGTCCCCAGAGATGGGTCAAGCAGGATGATGGTCCCAACAGGGGAGGATCCCAGAGTGAGCACATGGTTTGGGAATGAGGACTTGTCTTCCTCAGGATGAGTTGGAGCCCTCTTTTTGTGTCTTTTAACCACGTGGTCACTTACAGGTGAAGAGTGTAGCCTTGTGAGATGGTTTTTTTTCAGATTTGTAAGGTAAAAGTCTTACTTAGTGGAGCAAATAGAATCAAAATAAAACAAACCTTGGGCTTGTCTTGAGAGCCCAACAGAAAACACTGAGATTCTAAGTCAAACCCTCATGACTAGCTAAATATAACCTCAGATGTACTCTGTGATCCTTGGGGTCCCTTCCAACCCAGACCATTCTATGATTCTAGGATATCTGGACATTAAAGAGCTTTATCCTTTTATTTGCTGGCCTGTGGCTCTCTCTTAGGTAGTAGCATCAGATGGGTGTGTGGAAACTCCACAGTTTGGAAGCAAGCCCTAATGATGTGAGGTTATTGCTGTTGTGTCATACATTGTTGTGACTGCCAAGGGGAGGACATGTGGCGTGCCGGGTGTTTTTCACTCAGGTGGATGGAGAGCAAATGTGTGAGGCACAGGCATCTCTTGCCTTGTGTGACATGTCACTATAACTTGTTTTATTTATTCATTTCCTACTGATAAAGGATACCAGTGCAGCCCTGGTGGGTGGGGAAGGGAAGACAGGTAGCCCTCACTCTGCAGAAGGTCAAGGTTAATGCTACCTCCAGCGTTATAATGACAGATGGGAGGCAGAAACCTCAATGTACTCATGATTAGCATATGGTTTCCTTGGCTGAGTGTCCAAGGGAGTTAAAAAAAAGCCAACCCTGGGTACACTCTTGTAGCATACACATTTTAAAAACAAATAAATAAAAAGCTTGTCTGGTTATATGGTGGAGCCTTTCAGCTAGTTTTGCTTGAATATCCCTGCTTTTGAGTGAAGTACTGTCAGCTGCTTTGTTCTGGAGATGCACTGGGGTAATCCATCACTGGGGACTCGCGGGTGGGTGATGTATTAGCACGACATAGCGACCCGTGTTCCTTTGATGTAGAACTCATCAAGATAATGTTGGCAAGCATTGTGCGAAAGCAGCCTGTTTAAAAAGTATTAAGATGAATTGATTCCTCAACTTAAGAAGTGTGAAAGGAAGAATAATAGCCCATTAGCTCCGGGATGCCGAGGTGGCTCCCCGAGCTGTGCAGCCTTGTGCAGTGCAGAGGGGCGGATGGAATTTCATCTTTCCTCCCACTCCTGACAGCTTGGCCCTGCTTTTCCCGTTCTCAGGCAACAAAAGTCACATTTAAGTCTTATTTGTGTCTCATTTGAGGGTATTTTGTCGCTTTCAAAAGTGGTTTGGCCAGTCCTGAAACTTAATGTGCCAGCTGACTTTTTGGAAGTGGGGTTTTTGTTTGGGTTTGGGTTTATTTTCACACTTTATTAGGCTAATTTGTTTTTCTGCCCTGATTTTTATCTCCTGGAGACACCTTGAACCCTTTTAGAAGGGATGTCATGGTTGAAACACTGTTAATTTTTTAGTTCCTTCTTTCACCCTCTTAACAAACGTGAAGGGAAGAAACGTCCTGGCACACCCAAGGCATCTCCTTGTGCTTCACTCATTTCTTCTTCTAGTGCTGTTTGTGGTTCGTTACTGGGACTCCATGCTCTGCCCTGACACGGGTGGTGTGATGTTCTTACTTAGAGTCACCTGCACTTCTGGATGTTACTTCAGGCCAAATGTCCTGAAAGAATGAGGTTGGAAACGTCTGTCAGATGGGCCTGATACTGAAATATCAGAATACTTTGAAATATTTTATACATCAAAGCCTTATGGCTTCTAGAAAATGCACAAATCATAGAATCATAGACTGGTCTGGGTTGGAAGGGACCCCAAGGGTCACAGAGCTCCAACCCCCCTGCCACAGGCAGGGCCACCAACCTCAGGCCTGGAGCTACACAAGGTTGCCCAGGGCCCCATCCAACCTGGCCTTGAACACCCCCAGGGATGGGGCATCCACCCCCTCTCTGGGCAGCCTGTTCCAGCCCCTCCTTTCTGTAAAAAACTTCTCCCCTAATATCTAATCTAACCCTTCCTTCCTTTAGTTTTAATCCATCCCCCTTGTCCTGCCATTGTCTATTCTTTAAAAAGTTGAATCCCCTCCTGTTTATAATCTCCCTTCAGGGACTGGCAGGCTGCGATGAGGTCCCCCCTCAGCCTTCTCTTCTCCAGGCTGAACAAGCCCAGCTTGTTCATATCCTTTCTTTCTCCTCTTTCCCTTTTTGTTTCCATGGAAGAATCTGAAGATGGGGCCAGGGGGCTGCAGAACTCTGTTGAAAGTCCAGATGCTGTTGGGTCTTACTGTCATGAGTAAAGAACTTGTCCCACTTTCATCAAGAAAAGTGTGATGGTCTGATAAATTCTGCCCACCAATGCGGTCTTGACAATGATCTTGCTCCGCAGACTGCTTAATAATTTTCATTATTTTTAATTAAAGTTGAAGAAGTGCAGGCTCCTGCTCAAATTAAGGTTGGTTGTGTTGCCGGAATGTGGTAATTACTTTAATTGATCACAAGATAGTTTCCTTGATCACCAATTAGACCAAATTACCGATCAAGTTTCAAGACGTGAAGAAATGTCCAAACTGATTTTCTGTAATAGTGTTTTCATATCTAATCAAACCTAAATATCTTTTCCTTCCAGAGCCAATTGTATTTTCCTGAAGAAAGGTTATGGCTCTACAAATATAAAGGTGATTCATAAACAATAGCATTCCAATTCATTTAATTAACAAAGGAAGTATTTAGGACCTTAATGGAGATTGCGCTGGTGAAATTGCTCAGTAGAACTGTAGCTCTTTTTCTTGGTGGGAGATACTTTTTTTTGTGTATAATTAAAATAAACCAGGAGATACTTTTTGCATGTAATTAAAATAAACTACAGTGCAAGAAGTGAGTTGCTTTGGGTAATGTGCAATGAGGGAACGTGTCTGTGAGCAGAGAGGGGCATGTGGGAAGGTGGGTATGTCTGGTGGGTGAACATGCTGTGTCATCCTTTGCTGCAACACCAGATTGCCCTGGCTGGGATAGTCGTGATCAGCTGGAGCAGTTGAGGAGCAGGACCTGTCCTCTGGAGGGTCTTCTGCACCAGGCTGCCCAGAGAGGTGGTGGAGTCCTCATCCCTGGAGGGGTTCAAACAACATGTTGATGCAGCACTCCGGGACATGGGTTAGTGGGCATGGGGATGTTGGACAGACGGTTGGACTTGATGATCTTAGTGGCCCTTTCCAACCTTAAAGATTCTGTGATTTCATTCCTTTTCCTCCTTCAGACAGCCCCAAGTTGAGCACTCTTTGGGATGATACACAGTGTTAAGATCAATTTCTGTCTTACCCAGCTGGAAAGCTTTTCAGTATGATGGGGGAAGAGACACTGGGTTGGTGTGGTGACCCACTGGTGAGAGAAGGCTTGGTGTGACCCACTGGTGGGAGAGGATTTGGTGTCCCAAAGCGTGAAGCTCTGCAGAGCAGATTAATTTAGTAAACTGGTTTACCTCTGTAGTTAGCTCCATCACTGCTGGAGCAATGATTATTGTCACACAGTCAGTGACTCCTGCCTGCACAGTGTAACCTGCACACGTGGGTGAGTTCCTCTGATGGACAGACAGACACAGGTAGGGTCTGCAGAAGCATAAGGTACTTTTTCCCCTTGCTGTTGGTTGGTACAGCAGCAGCCTGGCTGCAGATGCATCACTGGTTTAACCTTGGGACATTCTGTGCATGGATCACTGTGTTGGGAACAGCATTCCTATAAAGTCCATGGACATTCCTAAAACATTTCCACCAAATACCTTTCAGAACTGTTAGTTCTGTGGGACTTTCCCAAGTCTCCTGGATGCAGAACTTGCAGCTTTCTGACCGTGCTCCTGAGACATATGCAGAGTTTCCAACATAATTGCACACTCTTGAGTAAAACTAAACCGAGCAAGAGCTTCAAGGGAAGTCAGATTTTTCCCCAAATTTTGGAATGCTCTTGGGTCAAAGAAAAAAAAGCTTTTTAATTGCTGACAGTTTGGTGATTTCCAAATGACAAACCTCATTGGGATGATTGTCTCTGATTATAACGTTTGCATTCATTTGACTGGCAAAGCGACTAACAAAGTCATACTTCATCCAGGCACCAATCCTTTCTCTTTTTTTTTTTTTTCCCTTTCCCCCTTAAAGGTTTTTGTAATTTGTGAGAGGAAAAAAGACTTGAAACTATTATCAACCATTATATGTTATTCATTGACCACATGTTTGGTTGAAACGGCCGTCGCTCGGTGGTATGCGGGCTATATACATTCTCTTCCATAAATTAGCACTAAAAATCTACCTAAATCAGGTAGGGTTTTGTTGAGCTTTTTGTATTATAATACAAACCAGACTATAATGTGGATGTTACTTTAGCTATGCATGTTAATTCGGGTCCTGAACCCCAGTGGATGGGGCTCGGTATGAACAAAGCTCGCTGACTTAGAGGCGTCCTGCTCACGCACCGAAGCCCTTTGGGCCTCACTGTGTAATTGCATTCTTGATTTACATGGACATTCTAATTTTCTTTATAATGCAGTGATTTGCTCCTAAGTATTTTGGCAAGGACCTGCTATTATTTTCTTCTTGAGCCTGTGATAAAACCTGCATCCTGGGGGAGCGTGCCGTGCAGAACGTAGGGGCAGGGGATTGGGAAGCCTATTTTGACTTGTTCTAAGGGAAAATATTTTCTCATAAAGCAGAGGGGCAAACCTACCTGCTGCCTTTTCCCCCCAGTAAAATAAACAGCAGAACAGTTCTGAGAAGGGGGGTATTTCCAGGGGCGGTGTCTATCCAGTACAGGAATACTGTGGCGTGATGCTTAATTAGGAACGGCACATTTCTGAGGTGCAGTAAGGGGTGAGGGGCTTGGGATGGATGTTTAAGATCCTTATTGGATGCCTAAGGTAAAAATCATTGCTCTTGTGCCATGGCTTTGAGTCCTGGAGTGAGTAACATGGAACAGAGTGATGAAGGGGATGATTTCAGCACTCTCAGAAGACATGTCGTTGGCATGTGAAGGTGAATTGCTCTTTTAACACACACAACCCTGAGGTGCAGGGATCTGGAGCATCTCTAGGAGGTTTTAGGAGGTTTTTTTGAGACTGTGGAGTGAACCTCACAGATCATCCCCCAATCCTCATTGCTCTTTCTCTCCTCAGGCTTTCGGCTTCATGACGCGCGTTGCTCTGCAAGCAGAGAAGATGAATCACCACCCGGAATGGTTTAATGTGTACAGCAAGGTAACGTCTCCACCAGCCCTGGGTACAGGCACAGCAGGTTAGGGAGACCAAACCACAGGCCCATCTTCTCAGCCACCTTTTGTAGCTTGTATGGGAGGGAGAGGTGGGGGAATGGGAACAGGTTGTGCCTCTATAAAGAGGTTTGGGAGATTTTAAAGACACATCAATGGCAGGACAAGGGGAAATGGATTGAAGCTAATGGAGGGAAGGTTTAAATTAGATATTAGGGGGAAGTTTTTTCCAGAGAGAGTGGTGAGGGGCTGGAACAGGCTGCCCAGAGAGGGAGTGGGTGCCCCATCCCTGGGGGTGTTCCAGGCCAGGTTGGATGGGGCCCTGGGCAACCTTGTGTAGCTCCAGGCCTGAGGTTGGTGTCTCTGCCTGTGGCAGGGGGGTTGGAGCTCTATGATCCTTGGGGTCCCTTCCAACCCATGCCATTCTATGATTCTATGATCAAGGTCTTTGCAGTGGGGTATGGCCCCAGGAATCAAGCTCTTTGCAATTGTCTGCTACCAGCTGCATGGTTTGCAGCTTTGGAGCTGTCGCTTCACCTCTCTAAAAATAAAACAGAAGCCTTTAAACTCTTTATTTGGCCAACCTGAATAAATGGCTGTTTTCAAACTACTCAGCACTCACCAGCTTTCATTCCTCTGTGTGCAACAAGCCGGGAGCCCAGTGGTGTAGGGTAGCAGACCGTGGATGTGTAGGTACCTAAATGGGAACCTGGAGTCTTGGTTTAGGTTTGATTTTTTAAAAATTGTAGGCTCCTGTGTCTCAACTTGGCAGCTTATAAAATTTGTTTAAAATATTGCCTAGCTGATGGTGGCCTCATATTTACAAGGGTTACAAGGTATACTGCCTCCCTTGAATGAAAGGTGCTGTGTGAAGGGGGAAATTGCTGCTCTGCCTTTATTTTTATGTTCTAACGCTTCTCCTTACATTGTATCAGCTTGTTTGTGAATGTATAGCAATCCTGCTAAAAGTACACTGAAAGGACATGTGGATAAGCAGCCTGGGACTGGGAAGCACCACCCCCAGAGCAGGACATCCCCACCTTACCCCCAAGAGAAGCACCCACCCGAGCACAGGTTCCTCCTCCTCAGCCCTTGAGGTCACTCTATTTAAGAGATCATACGATGATCACCTCCTGAAGTCCTGATCACCTACTCCTCCTGATTTTCTTGGCTTTCCAGAATATTCAGAAATTACCTGGGTTGGTTTTTTTTTTTCCTCCTCTTCGATCTTCCCCAAATCTCAGTCAAACAGGAGACCAAGTAACGCCCAACTTGTCATCTGGCTTAGTCTAAACAAACCCGTGCAGGCAGCTGCGTCATAGCCAAACGCACCACTCCGTTTGTTTTTCTTTTTCAAATTAATCTGCAACAAGCTTAACAATTTTTTCACCTTCAGGGTGCTGGTTTTTACCAAACCTCCTGAGCCCCCAGCTCTGCTGTTGGCAGCTTGGTCACTGGCCCAGGTTCTTGGGGAAACCGATCCGGGGAGTTTAAATGTAAAGAATGAGTTATTTAATCAGACACCTCCTCTTGGATGAATTCCAAGACTGCAGAGCCTGTTTGATTCTGCAGAGGGGCTCGCTTGGGTTAGACTTCAGGCTCTGTTAAGCCTCCTCACCTTCCATGTCTCCTGCTTTATGTGAGCGTTGAGCATCCAGCTCGAGCATCACATAAGACCAGTTCACTACCGACACACAGGGTTCCTGATGAATTGCTGCTCAGCCTACTTGGCAGAAAGCAAACTGGCTTTGTAACCCTCTCTCTTCTCCTTCCTGACAGGTTCAGATAACTCTGATATCCCACGACTGCGGTGGACTGACCAAGAGAGATGTGAAGCTGGCTCAGTTTATTGACAAAGCTGCTGCCTCAGTGTAACCAAGATGTACACTTAAATAGAGTGTCCACTGATGTATTTAAAAGGTGTCCTTCGTTTCCTGTAACCCTGATCTCACAAACCCCCTCAGAGAAGATATTTTATAAAAAGAGTGGCTTTGTTCTGTTGGCCTTTAGGACCTTGGGGCAGGACACCCCTTCGGATGCTGTTCTTGTCCTCACCATCGCTGGCTCTGCATCAGGGTGTAGTGGATAAACCAGCAATAAATCAAGTTTCAAACAGTCCTTTTCCAGAAGCTCAAGCTGGAGTGAAGCAGGAGCCCACCATGTCAGTGTCCCCCATCTCACACGCAGGGCTGGATGCTGCAGATGCTGAAAACATCACCCCTGGTCCAACAAATACAATAAAGCCTCAGCGAGCTCCCAGCACTCACAGCATTGAACAAAACCTGAGCTTAAGTGCTTGGCTGGGTCAGTGCTCAGCACCTCGCTGGATGGAGCCATTATTTGTGCTGTAACACTCCCATACCTGCTGGTTTTGGGGGGGTGTAGCTTGGCTGGACGCCCCGAGCACCATCCAGAGCTGCTGGTGGTGAAGGAAGCAGCATTAGCAGGATTCTCGCTAAGCTGGGCTCGGCTGCAGCTATGCTCACCCTTTCCCCCCCCCCCCACCCTTGTAACTATAATTACTCATTGCCAACATCGTTCCAAGAGCTGCAGATCCCACTGATGAGCTTGAAAATAATTTCTTCCCCTGGTTTTAAAGTCTTTGTGTTGTTTTTTTTTTATCCTCTGATCCTCACCGAGACAGATTTCCACTGCCGGCAGGGAGATTTCAGCCTGCTTTAGGCTTGCAAGGAGGGCCCCTCACTCTGCAATCCCTCTGCTGCAGTGTCCCCAGCGTGCACCATCATGCCCTGCGAAGCAGCTCTGGGTGCAGAGCTCCTGGGAGATTGACACCTCCGAAATGCCTGGGCGCATTGCTCGAATGACACCGGCGGCGCAGCTCCCGGCTACCCAAAAAGGGAGAGAGCCTGAATCTGTATGGGGTGTATCAGAGGTGTGTGTGGTCTCTCAGATATTTGGGATGGAAAATGCCACCGGCTGCCTCGCAAGTATTTGTGTCAGGGAAAATAAGAAAGGTATTTTCTGTTAATCCTCAGCGAGCGCGCTGTCGGGTGCTAATTGGTCACAGGAAGCGTGATGTTGGGGTTTATTGTCAGTAACCTACTTGGGAAATCGAGTTAATCCCTAAAAAGACCCAAACTCAGACTACGTGCTCAGATGTTCTTTGCTTCCAAGTGCCTTTCCCCAGGGAAGCGGTGGATTTCCCCAATGTGGTTTAAAAACTGTTGTGGGGAGTGAGTAGAACTACAACAGCCAACCAGGCTGTGGTGTCCCCTGTCAGTGGTGGGGAGGTGAAGTTTTGACAGCATCTCTAATGAACTGTGGAAACTCTGCTGTTAGAAGCTGATAAATAATGCCTGGACTTTGAATAAAACCAATAAAATCAAATTCCTCCTTTGTAATTTGTTTCTTTATTATGGTACATATGTGACAAAGCTGTTTAGTTTTAAGACAGATTTAAGATAAATAACATTTTGTTACTGGGAGGTCTTTGGTTTAGAATATTGATATTTATTTACATACTCCAAGGGGAAAAAAAAAAAACCCCCACCAACTAATGTAGCTCAGTGTCCAGCTATGGAATGGAGCCATGCAGCGCCGTGGCTGGAGGATCCCTGACCAGCAAAGAGGCAAAACCCCTCAGAGAAGAGGGGGGCAGCTTTTGGATGCTTGTACTTTCTGGGTCAGTGCTTTCTAGCTGCAATTTCTTGTTAAGTTCTGGGGCATCCCACAGACCTGCAAGTGCCTTTCAGGAGTGCTGCTCTGCAGTGCTAATAGTAATAAGATAAAAAGAGTGAATGTACAGTTTCTGCTTTCTTTTGCAGCCTTCAGAGGTGGTCTCATGAGTGAAATCCTGGCTCTGCTGATGCCATGAAGAGGTCTGGCCCTGTGCTGCTGATGCTGCCCTTGGTTTTGTTTGGCTGTGGCTGGCTGCTCCCTGCCTGGGTCAGGATGTGACAACACTCTAGGGCTTTGCTTTGCCCAGCAAGCTCCAGGGGTTTTTTTCTTTATAACCCCCCCCTTTTATTTTGTTGGGTTTTTTGTTTTGGGTTGTGTTTTTTTTTTAGAGGATTCCCATAATTTCTCAAATGCATCCTGAACCTGTGGGGAACCCCCATTAAATTCCACCTCCCATCCTGTCTCAGCAGCATCTCCAACTCATGCAGAGCCGGGCAGGGGAGCTCCACAATGCTGAGAAGCCCCAACATGCAGTTCCCCAAACCCACGCCAGCCAGCTTGCAGCCACCCAGCCCCACTTCTGTGCTCCTGCATCTCCCCAGCTCTTCTCTACCTGCACTGCTGCAGCGAGGGTGGGATGCTGAGGGGCACGGGGAGGGGGTGCACAGTCTCTCTGACGGAGCTGGAACTTCACAGGAAATTCATCCAGCAAGGATTTAATGACAGGTGCTGGATCAGGGCCAGGAAACTCAGCCTAAGGGGCCTTGCCTTGTGAAGAGCATCCCCAGCTCCACGCTGAACAGAAGTATCTGGAGAACAGGGTTTGGGTCTTTTCCAGGTGATGGCATTGCTGGAGCTTTGCTGCTCTGTGATGGTATGGAGTTGCCCAGGGACTGGATGCCCAGGGAGATGGTGGAGTCCCCGTCCCTTGGGGTGTTCAAGGAATGCTTGGACGAGGTACTCAGGGACCTGGGTTAGTAAGTAATACAAGTGGTAGGGGGGACAGTTGGACTGGATGATCTTGGAGGTCTTTTCCAGCCTTAATGATTCTGTGGTGACACATGGAGCAGCCTCCTGACACAGGGCTTCCCCCCTCTGTGCCAGCTTCTCCAACCTTAATGATTCTGTAGTGACACATGGAGCAGCATCCTGACACAGGGCTTCCCCTCCCCTGCACCAGCTTCTCCATGGGGAAGGTTTGCTGCCTGATCCCTGTGCCTGCAAGGTCGCACGGTGCCGTGCTGGGAAATGAATCACGTTCCCCTGCTCCCTGTGAGGCTCAGCTCCTGGCTAGCAGCCTCCAGGTTAAATATTCCCCTGGAGTGTTGGGTTGTTGGGGTTCTTTCGCTTTAAGGCTGACTGTGGCTTGAAGTTTTCAGATAATCCTTCGCAGACCAGCCTTCTCCTTGCAGCAACTTCCCTGTGTCGAGATTGATTTAACTCAGTACATCCCCCTCCAGCACCGACCTGGTCCACGGCGTGTGGGAAAACCCCATCCCTGGGAGAGCTTCTGATAGCACTGCATGGCCACAGGAAATTAAAAAGCAAAAGCTCCAGGCTGAGAGAGCCGAGTAGGAAAGACACCCGCAGCGTGCTGCACGGCTGGGGTCGCTGCTGGGGTCCTGCGAGGCTGGAGATCACACCTTCGTGGGACCCTCTCTGAACCAGAGCCAGCCAGTAATCCTTTCCTGTCCCCAGAACAGGAGCTTGGGTCCAGTAAACAGCCTGAGTCACATTGGAAGGGGTGGTGTTGGCATGGGGTGTGCTGTGGGGCTTTGGGGAGGGGGTCCCACAGGCAGCTCTGTGGGAGTGTGTTAGAAAACAAACTCCTCTGTCTTGGTTTGTGAGTTATGGCTCTGTCTGACCACACTGGGATTCCTCCTGCCCTTCCTCCTCCTCCTGGCTGCCCAGGCTGGCAGCCTGTGCATGGTGGTGGAGTGGCTGAAGGGGAGGTGAGGTTTCTGTTAATTAGCTGCCCTCATCAGGGGCAGTTCGGGCACTGGAAGGCTAATGAGGGTGCATCCTCGCTCAGCTGCTCCACAAGGCTGGAAGGACTGACAGTTATTTCTTTCAGATGCTTCCCTGTTGTCTGTGAAATGCCCCAGGACGGGGCTGGAGGAGTCTCAGCATCCCTTGGGACACATTTGGGCTGCTGGGCCATGGCCACTGGCTCTGCATCTGGCCCTCCAGGAGCTCTGCGGGGCTCAGCAGAGCGAAACCAGAGCGGATCCATTGGACTGGAGGTTTCTGGGGATTTATGCCCCGACGATGGCTTGGCCTTGGGTCAGGGATGCCTGCAGCATCCCTGGTTTTTGAGGATGAGCACGATTTTGGAGTTTGCCCAGACCCCTGCCCCAGCACTGCCCGTTCAGCCCTGCAGCCTGCCAGGTCCCCAGTCCCTTTCCCTCACTGTGAGTGCTTTTCAACCCTGCAAAACACCATTTGGAAACCCTGGAGCTTTCTACAGCTACCAATAGGTGTGTGCATCTCCTCAGGCTTTTTCCCCCTCAGGTTAACGAAGGGATTGACAATTAACTCTTTCTCCAGAGAACAGAAACAAGAGGCAAACACAGACATGAGCTGTCCTGCTGGCATCATTTGTCATGAAGCAGATCATTGTGGTGAAGCCTGAGACTGGCACTGTGTTTGGGTGTTGCAGAATGAAACCCCACTGCTTCATTTTTAAACTAGAAAAGGGGAGATTTTGGTTGGATATTAGGGAAAATTCCTCACTCTGAGGGTGGTGAGACACTGGCACAGGGTGCCCAGAGAGGTGGTGGAGGCCCCATCCCTGGAGATGACTTGATGGGGCTCTGAGTAACCTGATTTAGTGAGGATTTCCCTGCTCAGTGCAGGTGGTGGGACTAGATGATCAAAGCAGGGCTGGTGGTCTCTGGTGAGAGGCTCACACAGCCTGCTGGGATGCTGCAGCCCTGAGCAGGGTCCCTAGGGAGAGCAGGGGTCTGTGCGTGGGATCCTGCACCATTCCCAGGCCAGTGGTGGGTGCACAAAGGAGGATTACCCCCCTACACACACACACACACACATAAAGCTCAAATGCACACCTCACTGTGAGAATGCTTGGCTTTATTTTATGCTGTTAGGCACTAGTGCCAGGGTGATGTGATGGTGTGGTGCTCCAGCAGCGTTACACCATCAGCTGCTCCTGCAGCAGCACAGAGGCAGGATGCTGGGAGGGATGGGACCTGGTGCCTGCACAGCATCCTGCCAGCTTCTCTCCTCCCCCAGGGAGGAGCAGGGATAATATATCTATATTCATATCTATGTTAATATGTGTGCTTGTATTCATATTTTTATAAAGATATCTTTATAACATTTCATTTCTATTTTTGTAATTTTATATTATTGTGTGTTTATATTATATTTCTAAATTATATATACATGTATATGTTTATATAGTGCCTATCACCATTTTGATAACCATCCTGTGGGACCACTCTGATGGCAGAGGTAAGAACAGGAGTCAGCCCAGCAGCACCTCAGTGCTGCTAAGCTGCTCAGCACCGAACCCCCAGCAAGTTAGGAATAATCAGTGTCTGCTTGTGATATGCTCACACAGGAGTTCTGCTTACCCAGGACTCAGCCCTGGAGCTTCCCTGTGTGGCTTCTTCTCCTGGAAGTGTCCCTGTGAGCTGGTGACATTCAAACAGCAAGTTCCACACAGCTGCCTGCACCGAGGGTCGCTCTGGGAGGCAAAGGAGCACCCAGCTTGTGCCTGGAGCCATCAGGGAAGTGGCACATGGAGCATCCAGACCCTTCCCAGAATGGACAAAACATCTCCAGTTTTTGGCCTAGATCCTCCCAGTGTCTGCTGGAGGCTGTTGCAGATGCTCCCTGCTGCACGTGGAGCAGGGAGCACACCTTTGGGTGTGTACCTACTCCCTCCCCTGGGGGATGCCTTTGCTGCGGGACCTGCAGGTTTGGGTTCATCCTGGGTGAAGGGAGGACTTGGGCAGGAGCAGGATCTGCAGCTGAGCCTGGCTGGGGTGGGTCACAGGAAAAAAAACCCAACAAAAATAACAGGCAGCAAATGGAAAGAGCTCCCACTCCCTCCCACTCCTGCCTGCCTGCTTGGGGCGGCCGCCAGCTCACTGTCCTCCCTGGGGCCATCACCTGCACTACCCCAGGGCTGAATAATATGCCCTTCAGCCTCAGATCCCTCCGCTTATTTGATAATTTATCATTCTCTAAATGCAATTGTTCGGTCCTTTCCCCCCTCATGGTTTTAGCAGGGGTAGTTTTAAGCACCCTTTTAATACTCAATTTTCACATTGAAAAAAAATCCCTCTTGGTCGCGCTCCCCGATTTCCTTGTCTCACACAAGCCAGCTACTGTACACAAACCTCTGAGCCTTAATTATATATCACAGTAATATATAGCCAGGCCTGGCTAATGTCAAGAAACCCAGTCACGAGCGTTGGGGGTTTCCTGGAGCTCTGGCTGCAGGACCAGGCTCCGTGCGGGGCAGGGAGCGGTGTGTGCGGGGCTTTGGCAGGCTGATGGAGCAGATGGTGCATCAGGGTGTGGGCAGGACATTCCCGTGCTGGGCAGTGAGGTGGGATGATGACTGCTGCATGGTGAGCATGGCCCGGGTTGGCAATGGCCCCCACGGGCAGAGGGATGTTGTTTGGGGATGTTAAACAGGACAGCGGGGGATGCGCCAGCTCAGTGCTTGAGGTCTGGCAGCTGCAGGCAGCTGCCCATGCTTGCTTGCTCCTCTCTCCAGGTCTCAGATGGCTTCTTCCTCACTGTTTACACCTCTGAGCTTTGGCTGAAGCCGTAGGCAGATCCCATCACTTACTGGAAGAGCAGCTACACCACCTTGGATGCTGCCATCCTCCTCATTGCCTTCCACCACCACGTGCACCCAGCTGGAGGGGATGCCCAAAGGTCTCCAGACCCTCTGTGTACTCAAGCTCAACAATTCCATCGGTGAACAAGGGTAAAGCATGGATCTCTAGTTTAGTCACAGCAGAGCAGGGGGGATCCCCAGCTCAGGACTGGGGGGAGGCTTTGCTTTACCCATGACTTAGGGGGCTGATGCTTGGGGTAGCTGATGAGCGAAGGCAAAAACTAATCATTCCTTATTTTATTAAGAAGCCCACAGCTTGGCTGTTGGCTTTTTTCCCCCCCCATTTCTCCTTTTCCCCAAGGAAAGGAAAGATTTTCTTTTTTACTATAGCAGACTCCCCCCCCAAAAAAAAAGGGGGGGTGTGAAAAAAATCCCCATAAAACATAGGTCACGTCCTATTCTTGCTCTGTATATATTTTTCTCTCCACCACACCATCCCCTACTCAGTTTTCTCCTGACAACTCTGGAGGTTTGTTTTCCAGCACAGAGCTTATGTGGGCAATGAATGCTCAGCCAGCATTTCTGCGTGTAATTAATTGGCTGGGTAGCCCACCAGAAGTGGGATGTTTATGGGCACAGGGCTCTTATAATGTTCACTTCTGAGCCTTCATTCCTCTAGTTTGGATCGTAAAGTTCACTTATCACCAGACTTTTATATGTTAATTATTCTGTGCCGCTCCGGAGAAGGGAGGACACGTAGGAGAGCGTGAAATAATGAAGGGCTTAGGGGTGGGGGGATCAGATGCTCTGGTTTGGTTTGGCTAAGAGAAGGAATTGCTGCCTGGTGAAATGAGGAGATGTTTAAAATCGTGGAGGGAGCCTGTGTGTGTTGGTTTGAGCCTCGTGCTATGCGCGGGTGGGACCCGCTGCCAGGAGATGCCTCACCTGGGGAACACAAGGGAGAAAACCCGTAGGATCAGATTTGGCACCAGATCCCCCTGAGACATTTAAAGTGTTGAGGTGCTTTGAAAGCAAAAAACTCAAAAAAAAATCCCACTCAGCACAAATCTGGAAGTTTAAGAGCCCAAGAGCCTTTGAAAGTCTGGGCCACGCAGCACCGGGGTTTGATGGATGTCGGTGAGACTTAACACCTAAAGGACTGGGGCCACCGGGAAATCACATCCCAGCTTTGGGTGAGAATGCCTAGAACGGCATTACTGGGGGGAAAAAAATACCAAAGAGGAAAATTTTTTAGGCTCTCACAGTCCTTTCCTGTTCCAGGGATGCTATAAATATCCTCCAAAGCCCTGCCACGCCTCAGCTTTCCAGCTCCAGGGGTGTTTGGTACTTGCTTTTGCATCCTGACCTGAAGGGACAAGTGCCCCGAGCTGCTCAGCATCCCAAGAGACAACATCCCTTTGCTGAAAATTGGTTTTAAAATGTGATAGTGCTGCCTACATGCATTTTGCTGAAGGTGCAGGAGGCTGTTTCTACCTCTGTGTGTATTGTAATTTATTAATTGAAGCCTAAATTAGCCCTCAACAGGTTCGCAGTATTTAATGCGGAGAGCTCAAACATGCAACACATTCTTGGCATGTTTCCCTTTATTAATTAAAAACCTCTTTAAAACACTCTGCCTTCCACCTTGGAGCAATAAATTTCCACCTTGAGGAAATAATTTCCTTGTTGTATTCCATACAGAGACGTTCTGTTAGCTGCAATCCCTGCTTTAGTGTAGGCCCCATTCATCCTTCTTTCAATTTCAAAATAAACTTTCAAAAACATGCCAGGCTGTTCTGTTAAAAAAAAAAAAGAAATTAAATTATTTTTTTTTTCAAAATTGACTTTTCTGCTTTTTAAAAAATATTTTTAAGGATTAATCCTGATGTAGTTCACTACCTGTGCTGACTGTGAGCCACAAAGCTCCTTCTTAATAAAAAAAAAAAAGCCATGTAGGACTCCACAGCAGTGCCTGAAGCAGCCAGAGAAGTCTTGGCCATGGAGAATGAGGTGACAGTCCTGCGTGGGAGGCACTGGGCAGCCTGCAGTTACTGGGAGTGTTTTACAGCCCCCCTGTCACCCCCAGCACTGGGTGGCTGGTTTTCTTTACAACCACGTGCCGCAGCCCGAGCCCGCCCAGCACCATGACATAACTTGGCAAAAATGTCACCTGATTTTGGGGGTTGAATGGCTTTTGTTCCCCTCTAAGCCTGAGCTGCGCCCACAGGAGGGACCAGAGTGTGCTGGGAGGCTGGAAAACCCTCTGCCAGCCTCTCCATGACGGGAGATCCAGGTGACAGGAGATGGGATAAGATAGATAGGTCAAGGGGAAATCAGGTGACAGGTGATGGGACAAGGGGAATGTCCCACCAGGGCAGGGTCAGCTCAGATGGGAGGGAAAAGTTCTTCCCTGGCAGAGTTGTGGGGCTGTGGCACAGGCTGCCCAGGGAGGGGCTGAGTCCCCACCCCTGGGTGTGTTTAACAGGGGAGATGAGGTGCTCAGGGATCTGGTTTAGCACAGGACAGGGATGGTTGGACTCGATGAGCTTAAAGGCCTTTTCCAACCTGGTGATTCTGGGATTCTGTGCTTCCTGCTGATGTGTTTGCTGTTTCAGGACATGGGCGATATGGAGATCCCAAAATTGGAGACACTGAAAGCTGGGGCAACTTGAAGGCTGCCCTCTTCATGCTCTTCATTTTAGTAACCCAAAGTACAGCAGCGTTTTCCAGTCTCAGCCAAATGACCAGCTGCAGATTTTGGGGGGCTGCTGTAGCAACCCTTTGATTAACCTGTGACTTTATTAGGGAGACCACAAACTGCTCAGCAGCGAACTCACATTCCAGATCCCTGGGGAAATCTGCTTTGACAGGCAAACTTCCCAACCCAGCATTGCAAATTCCAAGGGGAAGATCTCTGAAGCTGACAGCAAGGACATCTGCACGAGCCAGTTTAAACCTGGACCTCCGAGGAGCAGAGAGGCTCTGCTTGGTGTTAAAAGAAAGAAAGAAAGAGAGAGGAAGGTTTCATCCAGCTTTGTGAGCTGTGCTGTGGTTTGGAACTGACTCTCTGCTGTGCTTAAATACAATTGCAGGTTGATGGTTGGCCAGATGCAGGGTATGAAATGGACCATGATGAGTTTACAGGCGGCTGCGTGTTCGCGGTCGTGTTCGTCTCGTTGGGCAGCTTCATCTCCTACAATACATAGGTTGTGCTTGTGGTTACAACATGCAGGTTGTGTGAGCTCTGTGCACGGAGTGTGCCCGTGTGTGTGTGTGAGCGTGTGTGAGCGTGTAGGGGGGTGTGAGTGCACGTGCTGCCAGCTAACGGGCTCCGGTGGGAAGGATGGTGCTTGGCACCTTGCAGGAGTTGGCTTCTGGTGCAGCTAGAAACCTTCTGGATCCACAAGTCCACAGTCCCTGAGCAGAGCAAGTACATCTCTCCACACTTTTTGTGTCATCTCCCCACTCCTGCCTTGATGACTTCTCCACAGCTGCTGAAAGCTCCCGTTCCTGGGGCACAGCCAGCCCCCACGTCCCCTGGGCACACCCAGGTCTTTTCAAGCCATGACCCATTCCTGCCTCCGTTTAACCCAAGGCTGCTCCCATGGGCTTGTAGCTGCCTCTGGCCCTTCTGCAACGAATCCCTGTGTGGAGCCAGGGCCAGGATTGGCAGCGTGTACTGGAGGAATATGGCAGATGCCAAGCGAGAGGCATCTGCTCCCCAGCAGCCATCAGCTGCCAGCCCAGAGGTTGTCCCTCCTAACACCCCTCACTGCTGCACAGTGCTGGGGCTGGACCGGTGCTTTTCTGAAGCCCAGATCTTCTTGACCAGTCTCCTGACCCACCAGCTGTGAGCAGTGCTCAGGGACTCTCTCAGAGTCCTGCGGTTTGGCATCAGCAGGACCTGACTCAGAAGGATGAGCAGGACTGCAGAGCAGCAAAGGCGGCTGCTGCTTGGGCCAGGAAACAGAAGGTCCTAAAAAAAGCAGGGGAAGAATGTGTGACCATGTCATGCTCGAGCAGGTGGGCGGATAGCACTATCTGCAGACGTCAGATGTTGTTTAACATGAACTGCTTCCAGCAGAGGAAAAATTCCTTATTCCTTTCCCCTTTTTCCTTTCCCCTTTCCCCCTTTTTCCTTTCCTTTCCTTTCCTTTCCTTTCCTTTCCTTTCCTTTCCTTTCCTTTCCTTTCCTTTCCTTTTCCTTTCCTTTCCTTTCCTTTTCCTTTCCTTTCCTTTCCTTTCCTTCTTCCTGTCCTTTCTTCCTTTCCTTTCCCCTTTCCTTTCCTTTCCTTTCCTTTCCTTTCCTTTCCTTTCCTTTCCTTTCCTTTCCTTCTTCCTTTTCCTTTCCTTTCCTTTCCTTTCCTTTCCTTTCCTTCCCTTCCCTTCCCTTCCCTTCCCTTCCCTTCCCTTCCCTTCCCTTCCCTTCCCTGGTCAGTAATGGTGGAGCAGGTGACCATGAAAGAGACTCCAAGTTACAAAAGCAAGTGCCCTTTTGATGGACTGAATCATTTTCTTGGGATCAAATGGACATTTTGAAGGCCACTCTCCCTAGCATGTATCCTGCTGGTCTTGGCACAAGCAGGGCTGAGGGTCTAGGAAGGTACCAACGTACAGCACGTTCTGGAAACGGGACTGGTTTTGTCCCTGTCAGGAGAGCCAACGTCATTTCCATGCAGTGTCGGTGTGGGATCAGTGCCCATCACCAACATGCTAGATTTCCTCCTGGGTAATAAACCACTCTTCACTGTTCCTCCTTGCACCCCAACCCTGGCACATCCCGAGGTTTGCAGAGCTCCAGGTATCTATCCCCTGGGTGCACAGCCCCAGGGGATGCTCCATCCTCCTGGTCCAGCTCCCATGTTGCACCCATCCCCCGCCCGTCAGCATGCTGGGGAGAGAGGCACGGGTTCATCCCCAATGTATAGGGCAGTGGGGCTGCAGGGTACATTGGCACCCAAATTTGGGAGGGGGGGAGGACTTGCTGCCTTCTTGCAGCAGTAGCCCAGCCTCACCCATCTTTCCCTCTGCAGTGGACTCCTCTGGATCTTGTTTAGGGAACGACTAACCCCAGGCAGTGAGTCTAAACCATGTAACCAGAAAAACCTCCCACAAATCCCCCCAATGGAGACTGCTGAGTTTTACATGTCTTAGGTTAACCTTAATGTGATAAAAGCCTATGATCACAGCTTGGTACCTATTGTTTAAAAAACCTGCGGTCTGGCCTGGAGTGCAGAAACATTTCCCTGGATATCAAAAAATCCTCCCTTTTGCCCAGTTCCCCAGGTGACTGTGGTTACTACCAGGAGCCTCTGTGTTGTTATTCCCCCTCTGCCCCCCGCCCCCTCCATCCTTTGAATGCACTGATCAGGACTGGTGCTTCCAAAAACGCTTTGCTGTGCTCCTGGCACACACTGCAGAGCCCGTCCTGGGATGCACTTCTGCCATGCTCCTCTGATCCTTTGGGAGGAAAATATTTACAGGGATGTTAAAGGAAATCTGCAGAGCCAGGGGGCTCAACGTCATGCAAAACACTTGGGATCTTTCCATTGCTCCCTGCCCTGCCCAGTGAGTGGAGGGGTGCTTATGGAGGGTGCAGTTCTCTGTACGCCTTAGTCATGGCATTTCCCGTTTTTCCATGGTATTTTGGGATCTTTCTTTCTGCAGGGTGTGACATCACCATCACAAATATTACAAACACATCAGTTTACTGAGAGACCACGGGAAGTCATGGAAGAAAAAAGACTTTCCCAGCTCATGACAAGAGGAAAAGTTAAAAGTTCTTTAGGTGGAACCTGATCCTTGTTGGCTGTCGGAGCTCTGCCTACAACCTCCTCCTCAAACCTTTGTGAAAATAAGCCAGAAACGCTTGTGATTAAAAATAATTCAGCAAATATCTGCTCTCCTTTCTTCTTGCTGACTGGGTGGAAGTGCAGCCGCCAGCCCTGGCCTGGCGCTGCAGGAGGAGGCAGTGGAGGGAGGCACGTCACCGCTGAGAGCTGGAGAAACCTTGAGCTTGGGAAAGCATCACAGCCCCGGTCCTTTTCCTGGAAACCTTGTGGCAAGGCTGGGACCAGAGCCCAGGCCACTGGTGCTCTCCCTGCCAGCTCCCTCTTTCTAAGATCAAGCAGCCTCAGCGCAGCAAAGGGGCTGCTCTGAGTTGGAGCAAACCAGGTCGTGCTATGGGAGTGCATCCGGATGGCTCTGCACGAAGCAGCTTGTTTCTGTGCTCTGATGCTGATTGGCACCTTGGAATAACCCACTTGGCTTTGTCTGGCAGGTCTGATGCAAACACACCCACACAGCTTTGGGTGATGGGAGAAGGAAAGAGGAGACCTGTGGTGCAGCAGATGTTCCTCCACACAGCACAGGGTGTGCCAGCAAGGAGGTACAGCCCCAGAGCCCGGGCACAATGGCTGTGATGGTCGATCTGCCTGAGATGATGAGGAACAAGCCATCCTGACCTGTTCCTGGTTGTGCAGGCAACGAGGATTAGCAGAGCAGGGCTGCGTGGTGAGGCTCGGCTTTACCCCCCTCATGGCCCTCTGTTAGCACCCTGGGGACTGAGAAGTGAGTGTTGGGGATGTGGAAAGGGAGAAGAGAGGCCCGAGAGGTGCCAGGTTTGGGGACGGGGGCTGCCTCTGGGTTACGCTGCTGACATGGGGAGAGAGGTGGGTGCCTTGCTTTGGGGATGCTAGGGGCTCATGGCTTGAGCCTCTCATCACCCAAACAGGTTTTGCCTTTGATGGCACCAGGGGTGTGACGTTGAGGGCTGAGTCTTTCTCAGCCTCAGTAGTTTTTACAGGATGGTTCCTTGTGGTTCTGCATAACCAACAGGAGCTCAGTGTTACTGGAGGAACATCCAGAAAATATCCTCTTCACTGCTCAATAGCTGAGAGCCAGACACGAGCAGCATCTAGGGCACGATTCTCAGCACATCCCTATGGAGAGGGCTGGGCTGACTTCACAGAGCTCCTCATCTCTTACCAAACCCACAGAGCTCATCTCTGCCATTCTTTAAAATGCAGTTTTGATACCAGCCCCGGGGAGGCTGTTGGCAGTGGATTTGTGTCCTGAAGCCTTTGCCCAAGCTGGCCCAAGGGGGCTGAGAGCTGCCGACGACGGGAGCTCCTTGTAAAAGGGCTGCAGAGGAGCCAGTGACACGAGCTCCTGCTCAATTTGTTTCTCGTGTTCTCGTTTGCAATAATTCTGGATTTTATGAGGGATACTTCCTAAAACTTCCCCAACATGATGGGAACACATGTGGTGCTGTAATATACGATGTGACCCTTTTGGTGGAGAGAAGAGATGAAAACCTGGCTTTTCTCTGAGGGCTATACGAGCCGGGCAATCAGCAGAGCCCGGAGCATCCCACCTTCATCCCTCCAGAAACACTGCCTGCACACCTCTGCGTGCACAATTTGCAGGTGGATTGTCTTAATAATACATTATTTAAACCTTTTCTCCTCTTCTCTTCTCCCTGTTTTCTTGTTTTCCAGGGGTAACCCAGCCCTGTGCCTCTGTGTGTGTCCCTGTATCGCCCCTGGGTGACACGGAAAGCATCGCTTGGGGTTTTACTTGAAGTGTGGGTTTGCTCCTGTGCTCACTTCAAGGACAGAGCCGAACTGGGGGAAGGAAACACTACCCCTGGAAAGGATTTCTGCAGGGATTGAAGCATAATGCCAAGGTTAAAGGACCTTTCCTTATCTGAATTAGCAAATCCCCCCACAGCAGCTGTGACAGAGTTATCAGCTTCGCTGCATTTGGGCCACACCGCAGCAGGTGTCACTGAACTGGGGTAATTCCTGCTGTATTTGTGCTCAGATGAGTGATGAGGGTCACCTTGCCCATCAGTCAGGACCACTGGCATCCCTTTCCCCGCAGTGGTGGGTGCAGAGGGTCCCCAAAAATGCAGGGCTGCCTTTCACCAGCAGCACCCTAGCTCGGGATGTGGGCTGTCAGGAACCCTGGGTCTTGTTATTTTAATGGTAAGATAAAGCTGTTGTGGAGTGTGAAAAACAATCATAAACCTCCCTGTGTTCATAGGAAGGGCTCAGGCTGAAACAATGGCATGCGAGAGAGTCTGAGATCTCAGGACAGCAACTAGTGTGAGAGGACACCAGGTCATAAACTGTCTGGGGATATTTTTCAACTGAGAATTAAATTCTAATGCCAGGAAAATGCAGCAGAGATTTTGGTGAGTAATTCAGGATGAATGCAGAGGCCAGCCATCACAGGCAGCAACCGAAGAGACGGGTAAAATACTCCAACCCCACTGTGGGGTGCAAAGAGCCTCACCACTGGGTCTGGGAGAGGACTGGCTGTGGTAATGGGACCTGGGACACAGTGTGTGGGCAGAGCAGCCTGTGAAAGGACATGCAGGGAGGAGGAAGGCTGGATGGGAGACAGGCAGAGGCTGGGGGTGCTGGAGAAGTTGTCCGGGAGCAGTTTCCCACCTCTGCTTCCTCACCGTGGGGCAAGGCTCTGCCCCGGGACAGCCCCTGACAGGGAGCATTTGGGGGCTGCTTCTTCCCCTGAAAGCCTTGGCTTTCCATGGGGGACCCATCCTTGGACGCTTCTGTTTATTCCCACCATCAGCTGCACCTTACATCCCAATAAAGGGGGGCTTTTCCTTGCTATTTAATGCTCCCTGCACCTCTGCTCACCTTCCAGTGGGCTGAGCTGGACTGAGAACTGCAGAAACACTTTGAGGAACACTCAGAATGTGTCAGAACATCACTTGATCCTTTTCCCCTGGCTGGGCAGCGTGAAGCATCCCTCTGGCCAGCTCCTTTGGTTCTGGGAGGTGCCAGCAGCTTTTTTGGTGCACCCTGGGGAGACTCAGAGAACAACCAAATGCAAAGCAGGGGGTTCTCAGCATAATGACCCTCCATGTATCAATGAGGGAAGCGGAATTACATTGTGAGTTGGCTTCTTCTGCACTTTGGGCTGGTGTAAACTAGGACAGGGCCAAAGAAGTCAGGAGGGCTGCACCAGTGTAAACCAGACTTCATAAAATAAGGAGGAGAGGCCCCTTTTGTCAGGCGATGGCTTTTCCTCAGAAGCTAAATGATACATAATGTTTATATAGTGTTTTGCCTCTCCTAAATGCAGGCTAGACATTAATTGATTCCAGGTTTGCTCTGCGAAGTGGGTCAGCTCTTTCCATTTCTCAGATAAAGGAGGGGCAGGGGATTGCTGAGGGGTGCACAGGGGGTCAGCACCGATGCTGGGGCACCTACACAGATCGCCGCCCTCACCGTGGGACCACGCTGCCTTCCCTAAATATACACCACTTCTGATGTATGTCGAAATCAGCTGTGAAGCTGTAAACCCAGTTGCATTAAGCCTGGTTCAAATGAGATCTGTTTATGTCTCCAACGCTCGCTGCTGGTCAAAGCAGGACTTAACTAACCTAACGCTGTTTGTGTTCAAAGCCTCTCAAACCTCCGCTCTGACTGTCTTCAAGTGAAGTATAAAGAGCTCGCTGGGACCTGGCTGGAGTCCAGGGAGCTGTTTCAGACACCCACCCCCTGTCTCCCTTCTGCTCGTGGGGCCGTTTGGAAAAAGCATCGGGCATGTTAAACAGCGATGGACCAAAATAATTTTAATTCATTTCTGTTTACACAGAGTTGGAGGCTTGGGAGGGTTTGGAGAGGGGATTATTAATGGTTTAAACTGGCGTGATAAAAATGTTGCCTTGGTCTGGGAATGTGAGCTGGCTCTCCACCCCCCCCAGAGTCGGTTTAGCCAAGCGCTGCGCCAGGGGAGCTGGGCATGAGGATGTAATCATAGAATGGCATGGGTTGGAAGGGACCCCAAGGGTCTCAGAGCTCCAACCCCCTGCCACAGGCAGGGACACCAACCTCAGGCCTGGAGCTACACAAGGTTGCCCAGGGCCCCATCCAACCTGGCCTTGAACACCCCCAGGGATGGGGCATCCACCCCCTCTCTGGGCAGCCTGTTCCAGCCCCTCACCACTCTTTCTGGAAAAAACTTCCCCCTAATATCCAATCTAACCCTTCCTTCTTTTAGCTTTAAACCATTCCCCCTTGTAATGGCTTGGTGGGTCCCACCTTTGTGGTTCATTTTGACATCTTGGAAATCCTGCCCGTTCTGCTGATGTTGAGCTACTAAAACCCAAAGCCAGGATTGGGGCAAGCATTTTCTGGTTGCCTGCAGTCCTGGGAGCCCAGCTTGGAGGTGTTGGGTGGCCAGATGAGGAGGAAGCAGGACATACCCAGGTTCAGAGCACCGCTCCACCACTTCTGTCCCAAAGCTGACCTGCAAAGCTTCCACTTAGTTTAATTTCATAGAGTTGGTCCATCTCTTTGGGCCCATGGCCCTTTGCTTTTGGATTGGATGTTGTTTTAACCAGACTGTCCTCCGAAGCAGGTGGAGTCGTGCCCACATGTGCACCGGGCAGATGCAGGAGGGGAGCTAAGTCCCATGGGAAGTGTCCTGATCCCTTCCTGATGGGCAGAGGGGGTGAGGATGAGCAGGCACAGGCACACCTGTGGCTTGAGCCGGGCTGCGTGTTTCACGCATCCTTGCACACCTCCATCAGGAGACTCAGACATGGTTTTACTGGTCTATCGCACGGCAGGATCTTGCACCTATAAAACTGCTCTTAATTACTTCCTAAGTTACTAACCAGGGTGATGTTGACTTTGTCTTATAACCCAATGGGACTTTCCTTAGCATAAACCCCTGCCCACCATAACTTCCCTGTCTATGAGCACTGCTGTATGGGCACACACGTACTGGTGTATGGTCATACACTGAGTGCATGTGTCTTGCAGCTGGTTGTTGGACACCCATTGACCTGCTCTGCAAGGCTGCCCGTGCCATTGCTGCTTGCCAGCCTGTGCCCACCATGCTGGAGCACTTCACAAAATCACTGAATCATCAGGGTTGGAAGGGCCCTCCAGAGATCATCAAGTCCAACCCCCTGACAAAGCAGGGTCCCTAGGACAGGGCACACAGGTCGGTGTCCAGACGGGGCTGGAATCTCTCCAGAGAAGGAGACTCCACACCCCCCAGGCAGCCTGTCCCAGGGCTCCCTCACCCTCACCATGAAGAAGTTCTGCATATTGGTGCAGAACTTCCCGTGCTCCAACTTGAGACCATCGCCCCTTGTTCTGTCTCCAGAGACCACAGAAAAGAGGCTGGCCATTTCCCCCTGTGTCCCACACTTCAGATATTGATAAACATTAATAAGATCTCCTCTTAGCCTTCTTTTCTCAAGGCTGGACAGGCCCAGTTCTTCCAGCCTTTCCTCACAGGGGAGATGCTCCAGGCCTTTAATCATCTTCCTCACTCAGAGCTGTGATGCTGCCAGGGTGGCTCCAGCAGGTCATCAGTCTCCTGCGTGAGAGGTGGCACAGTCTGGGAGTGCCTAGGAGCCTGGTTTTGGAGGGTGATAAGCTCCTGATCTTCCCGCTCAGTGTGGCCAGCTCCCAAGAGCACAGGGAGGAGGGATTGTCCCCTACAGCTGCGGCACTGCCTGCCTCTGATCTTCTTCCACCCTGCTTTGCCAACCAAGTTTGAAGCAATGGCTGTAGCAGCAAAGAAAATAGTAAAGAAAATGATAGTTGGGAACTAAGCCTGTGCCAGCATCAGTTCCTGCAGCATCTAGGCTCCGCTTTGAAGCTCTTCACTCAAAATACTACCTCCGTGATCCCTGGGGATTACCATGCACCATGGTACTCACCCCAGTGCCAGTATTACAAAAGGCATAGGCACGCAATTTATCTGCCTACTTTGCAAGTCAGCCTTGCACAACAGCTTGTGGAGGCACTTAGAGGCATGTCGGTGTTAGAGCCTGGATCGCTGTTATTACTGCCACTCTGGCTCTAGCTGAAACAAGGGAAGGACTAATCTGACCTCATTAACCAACTGATGTATTCTAAAAAACATTAAAAACCCCAACCACCAGCCCTGCAATGCGTGAAACACTGTATTTAAAAGAGAAAAAATCATTTAGGAGGATAAAGATGCTTGGAGGCTTTGCATACAGGAAAGAGACCAGTCTTTTCTAGAAGCCTCCCTTGAGGTGTCATGACACGTATTTCTCCAGGGCTGCAGACTCTGGACAACATAGTTCTGTAACAGTGAGACCTGGGTAGAGAGGGGGCTTCGCTTGGCAGTCGTTGGGTTACAGTGAAGCCTTTGCCTGTGCTGGGAGAAGGGGTTGAGTGAAAGATCCATGTGTAACATGCAGAGCAAGGAGTGTTGTGTGCTTAGTCATCGCCTGTGTGCATTGGGCAGGGAGAACAGCTTTAATTCTGCGAGATGACCCCATCCCAGAGGGGTTTTCCTTGAAAAAGGCTTGGAATTTGATCCAAAAATATGCTACTGGGTGGAGTCCGGCCTTACCCTGCACAAGAGTTACTCTTCAGAGGGATGCAGTGTTTGGTATGAGGCTCACAGGTAGATGCTTCGATACATAAAAGTTATGAGACCTGGAGCTATCATCTCCACTACCTGTCCCATCTGCAGGATGAGGAGGGTTTGAACTCAGTGGGAGCTTCCCTGAATGCCCAGGGTGGGAATTCCAGTTAGAAGGAGATTAAAAAAAAGGCTAAAACCGTTTTTTTTTCTGTCATAATCAGGATAATTACCTGGCTAAAAGATGAATTCTCCATCTCATGCTTCTCTTGCACGCAGTGCACCAGGGCTAGTTCCAGTTGATGACTTTATTCTGGACTGATGCTGGCACAGGAAGAGTATCAGTCACAGAGTTTGGAAACCTGGCAATGAGACAGGTGTGAGACAGCATGAGGGAGAAACACAGGAGGACCACCATGATAGGAAGCACCACAAAGTCCTAAACCAGATGAGAACCTGACTGTCGAAATGCTCAAGCAACTGCAATGGATGTTTCCTTGTTTACCATCGTTGGCATGGGGTGCAAGCCTATGGTTCCCTATCCATCCACTTTTCCATTCTGCATCAAAATCAGACACTTCTGAGCAGATGCCTGTGCAGTTTGGTTGTTCTGATTAGCTGCCATCCACATGGCACACTCACTGAGATGTTCTCCTGGCAGGATGTGGCCATCCCTGGTGCCTGCCCCTCCGTGGGTTTACTAGCGGTGGGTGTGGATCGGTGGTCTGGATGGACTCAGGACTCAGGTCCTTGGCCTCTGGGCTTAGATGCTACAAAGAAGAAAATGGTAAAAGAAAACAGTTGGAAATATGTTTCTTATTTACTGTCCTGCCAAGTTGCCTTGAGACTTGCTGGAATCACAGTCCCAGAAAAACAGAGTGGAAAGGATTTTCCTGCCTATATTGTTGGTGGGAGAGATCTTGCTGTCTGCTGCAGACTGGGACAGGTGGGGATGGGGGTGGGCTTTCTGCTTGCTCATGAGGGTGAGGAACACATTTACACATGCTCCTTGTATCTCCTCAACCGTTTCCAAGAGGGAAGTTTGTTAAATATTGGGAAGAACAGAATGCAAACTGCAACGCTTGGGGAACAGACTCTGGGAGAGATGCTTGGCAGGTTACATCTTGGTGATGAAGGGCAAACATGATGTCAAGTCATGGCAGCAGGAGGAAAAGAATCTGACCAAAGAGGGGTTTTGCAGGATGTTTCCATGCTCATGGTGTGCCCTGAAAAGATCTCCCAACACTACCTAACTGAGGCACTGAGGGAGATGCCAAGGCCTTCTGTGGGATGAGCAGAAGATGTTTTGTAGCACCAGGGAGCTCTTCCCAACTCAGCAAGGTCTTGATTTGACCATTTCCCCCCTACAAGCTCCCACCTCCCTCCTGGGAACGCCACACATCACCCCTGGCTGCTCGTGCATGCTTGCAACCAGGGGTAAGCTGAGCAGGGAAAGTTTCCCAGAGACTTTTGGGCCTGTGACGCCAGGAGTCATAATTACCTTGGCAGAGGCAGCCTCAGTTGTTCGAACCTGCCCTCTCGCCCGTGAGTCAGAGTGGAAGTGCTGGAGTCATGGGATGGCTCAGAGCAAAGATGCAAAGCTGGGAGTTGCTTTTAGAGCTTTTTTATTTCCTTGAGGGCAAGTCTGAAAAACATGAGTGGGGGAGAGAGGGAGAGAGAGAGGCTCTGGCAGCCACAGATTCCTGCCTGCAGCCTGCAAAGGCAGCGCCAGTCTCTATGGGCAGAGGTGGCAGGCAGCACACCAGGAGCCCCTGCTGCCTGTGAGGGACGGGGCTGTCCCTGGGGAGATAGTGATGCTGTGGTAGGGAAAGCAGCCACACAATTTTTGGGTGCCCATGGGTGAACCCTGGCACCACTGATGGGTCCCGTGAGCCCTTCTGCATGTCTTGCAGAGGTTCCATTCACCTGGTAGCCACCATCCTGCTCGGAAGGCAGGGAGACAGAGCCCCGGGTCCTGCAGGAAGGTCTGAATGTGTGGGGCTACATCCATGAGTGTGTCCTATTTAGGTCAGAAAGCATCAGGAAATGGCTCAGCAGGGTTTCCTGGAGACAAGTGGCTTTGGGGATCTCTGATGATCTTCTGTGGTGAAAGCACTTTTGCTTTCAGGGATTTGCTGGTCCTCCTCCGGTCTGTGCAGCAGAGCAAGGAGCAGAGCCAAGGGGGATAAAAACTCAGCACCACCAGCCTGGGGAGCAGGGATGGGAGCTGCTCACTACCCCAGCATCACATCCTTGCCTGCAACACCCAGCTCCATCTGGGTACAGGGAGAAAGGCAGCATGAAGGGCAGGGGGCTGGTGGGATGGATGCTGGTGGAGCTGGTGCTTCACAAAGCCTCTGCAGAGAGGACTTGGAATATGAAGTGCTTCCAGCACATGAAAACCATGATGGATTATGGTCCACCTAGGTCCACGGGATGGATGAAGTGATCAGAAACTGGTGTCAACAGAGATGTCCTGGGGCAGGTATTGGATCTGTCCAGAGACAGGTGGGAATGGAAACCCCAGTACCAAGCTCTGCCCAAACTTGGGGAGGTCCTGTTGCCTCCAGACTCCAAGTTCATGGCTCGGAGCCATCTCTCGTTTAGTCCCAGCGAATTACTGAGCCCCAGGAAGCCTACCTTACTGAGGCTTTTGTAGAAGTCAAGGGCTCAAATTGAGCAGGAGCTTGGGGAAACCGTTTCCCTTGTTAAAATAAATGTATTAGTTTAATACGTACCAGGAGAGGATAGGGAGTTCTCCTTGTTAAATATTTACCAGTCAAACCCTGCTGAGGACTTACTTGGAGCAATTCAGCTTTAGTGATTTCCTTCTATTGTGGTCTAAGTCTCCAGCATCGCTGGGAAACCGCCTGGCAGGGCCAGAGGGGCTGGTGGCAGACCCAAACCCTGGGCAGCAAAACCACAGCCCGGATGGCTGCCCATCATACCCAGGACACCGCAGAGCATTGGTGGGTGCCCAAATCCTCCCTGGGACCTCCATGAGGATGCTGGCACCTGCCCAAAGTGGAGTGAGCAGCCTTGTTTCCAAAGGGGAGCAAGATGCAGGAGAGATGCCCAACAGCTAGGCAAAAATAAACTGGAGGGGGGGAGAGGAAGAGAGATTATTATAGGCACAAAATGTTTCTCTGTGTCTTACCTGTGCAGCCCCTGAGAGCATCTGTACAGCACTTCTCCAGACACACCACTGTGAGCTTTAACAAGGAGCACAGTTTCTGTAGGAGCTGACCCTCTTGGGACCGTACATCTTTGAAAGAAGCCAAACTGTCCCTTATCTTCATGCCCCTAAAATGTCCCTTCCACTACTTGATGGAGTTAAATCGTATCCCAGTCATCTTCCACAGCTCAGGATTTCCTGACATGGCTTTTCTATTTACAGGAACAATTGTATATCTATATTATTTACATGTATATATACTAATTTGACACACATTTACATTAATAATTTAATTGTCATTCACAAGTTTATATTCCGGTGGTTCAAGGCTTCTTAACCCTTGTAACACTTTATTTTCCCCCTAATCAACCTAAATTCAGATTATTCATAATTTTGGTGACTCCCTGCTGTTTTGTAACCCTGTTGCTTCCCCTTAAACTCTCTACAATGAGATGGAAAGTACTGGATGTGGGAAAATAGCAGAGGGAACCTCTATGGAACTGCTCAGAACTCTTTGGTCACCCTCCTGAATGTGGCTTTTTGAGGTTCATGACACGGTGTGTTTTTTTTAAAGAATGGCTCTATTAATAAACATTAAGAGAAAACAGATGCTTCAGGTTTGCAACCAGAAATGTGGATATTCCAGGAGACATCAATTGTTAGAAGTAAACAAGAGCCCTGATTCAACAAAGCTCTTAAGCAGACACTTAACTTTAAGCATGCACTTAACACAGGCTTCAGCAGGGCGTTAACATATGTTCTGCTATATAAGGAGGGACTTAAGTACGTACTTACAGTTAAGCTTGTGCTTAAGTGCTTTGTTGAATTGGGGCCAATCCTTCAGCTCTGCCTCTGTCTCCCTAACATTAACTGTGCCTGACATCCAGGAAATTCTAACAGGGGTGGCTGTGGTCACCTACAGCATCGCTTTCCCCTTCAGACAGGGGCTGCAGCTGCTTTGCAGCAGGGCTGAAGGTCTCTGGGTGGCAGGGTCTGGCTGTCCCTTGCACCTTCGTGCTGCCGTTGTGCTCCCCACTCCTCGGAGGCCCCACACCACAATGCCCACGGGGTCACCTGTGGAGAGACCAAGAAACTTGCCAGCTAATGAAAACCCTACCTAAAAGCCTGGTGTACCTCTGTTTTTATTGGGTTTTTACATCAAGATATTTTTCTACAGTGTTTTGCATGTTCTCAGAAGGTGCCTTTCCTTGTGCTTTATTTGCAGCAGGTTTATTTCTCACTCATGAGCACTATGAAGCACACTGGGCAATGCTTTAGCCTCTCTGGTCAATCTTTGTGCACAAAAACTTAATGTCACAAGCCTTTGCTTCTGTAGCTTGTCCTCCCAGCACATCCTCCATCCACTGAGATGTGCACATCTGTGGGTGAACACACACATCAGCAGGGAAAGGCCTTAGTGCCTTCACAGGTCACTCATGACCTCCTGAGCCACTCTGGATGCTCTGAGATGCCCTTCCCATTAGCCTGAGACTCCTCTTCACAACAGGTCACCTTCATTTCTCACTGAAGTTACTGGGGATGAAGCTCTTCTTGTTTTGGTTGCTGCAATGGCACTTTGAGTCCACATCTCTGGAGACTCCACTCAGTCTGGTGAGTCTGGAAACCCCACTGAGCCCAGCTCTCAGTCTTGGCTTATGATCACATCCTCATTGGTTGGGTTTTATTCACAGGGAACCAGATTTTCCTGAAAACTGAACAGATCTTGTTTCATGAGCCAGGGAGAGCCCAGTGAAAGTGGAGACAAGAGTTAGTCCCTCCAGACTCAAATCACATGAGGCAAATCTTGAACCAAGCATCTCCAAAGTTTCCCTGGTTTGTAGGGGAAGTTCTGCCCCATTGCAACCAAAGGAAACGTTGATGTTTGTTTCCATGGGGCCAGAGATGTTTTCTCACCAGTATTTCACTTTGGGACAGTTTTTAAACTGTGGGTAAGTCAGAAGCTCTCTGGAGCAGAGGAACCCCCTGGTCAGCAAACCTGCTGCCTCTATCTGTGCAGTATGAGCTGGGGAGCTGCTTTGGCAGGGGGGTTGGACCTGATGAGCTCTTGATCTCAGATCCCCTACAACTCTGTGATTCTGTGATTCCCAGACTCAACCTTTGGTTGACTCTACCTCTCTACCCAAAAGGTCACACCTAGAGGGGCATGCTCACTGCAAAAGAGAGGCTTTTATTTCACCAGTCAAAGCCAATCCAGTGAACCTATGGCCTGCAGTTAGACATGACTCAGGGAGCATCACCTACACACTCTGCCAGCTATTGTTGAATAAAAAAATAATCAACCAAGACCTCGAGGACCAGCTCCTCACTGCTTATTTTCTTTGCAGATGGCAGCATCCAAGTTCTAGTTATTTCTGTCTCAGAGAATAAAAAAAAAAAACCCACTACCAGAAGAAAAGGAATGTGAGCTTGCAGCAGAGTTCAGTACCTGGAAGACTCCAGGCTGGTGTGCACACCCCTGATTTATGGTGTACTTGTTAAAACCACTTGTTCTTGTCATAACAAAACAGATCGAAGCGAAGCTGGGTAGAAGGTCTCCTTCTAGTTGGCACTTCATCATGGCTTCTTACTCTGTCTTAGGTTCTGGGGGTTTACAGTTATATAAAACTTAATGAATCAGTATACTTTAGATTTCCTTCCTAATGCATATGGGTTCAATTAACTGCCCTGTTTGCTTATTTAAGCGTTTTCATTAAATTGCTTTACTATATTTTCCCGCAATTGAAGGGGAACATGGTGGGGCTGATGCCATCTGCCACCATCAGTTTAGCAGAACCTTTTTCTTTGTTCAGACCCATTCTTTTTTATTAGAAGAGACCCTCCTACCCCCCCCCCCCCCCGCCCCACTCCACTCTCCCCCCTGTTCCCTGTGTGCCACGCACTTATTGCATTCTCCTCTGACTGCAGACTGATAAGTAAAAACCCTTGTGCAAGGACCTTGGTGCATGGCATTTTTTAAGGGTTTGGGTTTTTTTACAAGATCAGGTTGTGTTTTGCTCCCCCCTTCTCTCCCCCTGTTTGCAGATTCCTTTTTATTTAATTTTTTTTTTTGCTCCAGCTTGTGAATAAATAATTGTTGCTGTTACAATAGCTAGGAGCTCTTGCTGCCTGGCTCTGTGGCATGGGGGATTGCCCTGGCTAAAACACACATCCAAGCTACAGGCTCAGCCCAGGACAGCAAGAACAAGGCAGGGGAGGATTTTTTCCCTGATTTTAAAGTGTAGCTGATCCCAGCCATCTCAAGAAACCTTCCTAAAAGTCTTTCTCATAGCAGGGGTTGGTTTCCCTGCAGCTGTCCCTGCTTCACCCATGGCTTCATTTTTGGATCCAGTGCCTTTAAGATGTCCCACACTGTCCTCTCCCCCCAGCACTGAGGTAGCATCTTATTGCATTCCTCTGTGTTGCTTTAATCCCTCCTTTCGAGCTGCATCTCACCGCTGTAAGTGCTGACCATGAGTGGTCCTGTGCTTCTCAAGTGGCTGTCAGTCCCAAGGGGGCTGCTGCCAGCATCCTTCCAAAACATGCCCATCAGGGACTGACGGTGCCCAATCCCCGTTTTACAGACTAACTAAACCGAATAACCTCACCCCCTCGCTTTGGGGTGCAATCTGCACCCCGTCACACAAAGCAAGTGCTTTACAGACATCACTAATAGGAAAGAACACCTCCTGAAGAGTATAATAGAAGTAGGGAAAAACATTCATCCTCCAGGAGTCCTGCCTGGAGGTCAGCTTTTTGATTTGGAAATGGGCTCTTTGATAGTGCTGGGTTATCTGCCATCTCTCAGGGAGCAGAGAAAGGCATTAGTGCTCCTGGAGCACAGGGGCATTTTACAATGCAGTGGGTGGAGGAAAACACCCTGGCACTTACCATTTTCTTTTCCCCTGCTACAGGCATTTTATGTGAGGGAAGATGGAAAGAGAATAAATAACTTGCCCTCAAGGTACCCGAGGCCAGCAAGGGAAATGTTTTTAACCATTAATTGCAAAAACCTTGCTCAAGCACTAATTTTTGGGGGGGGGGGGGAAATCGCAGCCCCCTTGTCCTCCCCAAAGTCTAAGGAAACTGCTTTGGCCATAGAGGACCAGAGGATGATGCTGTGGGACCCTCCCCCAGCCTGTGCTCCCTTTTGCAGAGGGGTTTCAGTTGGTGGAGCAATATACCACATCAGGCAGCTCCAAGAAGGAAAAATACCCCCATCACCACCTCCCACCACCACAACTGTGTGTGTATATTTCTTTTTTTCCCTTCCTTTTCTTACTTTCAAAAAGGTTTTCTGATTTCTGAGGGGTTTTTGGGGTTTTTTTCAAGGAAAAACGCAGCAAAAATTTGCAAAAAAAAAAAATTTTAAAAAAAATCACACGTTTCCCAGATTAACCTTTGAGGAAGGAAAACTAAAAACAAAAATAAAAGCATCAGCTGGAAAAACATCAGCAAAGACTGATGGCTGCATCCCACAGTCCCTCTCCCTGCCTTCCTGCCGATGCCTGCTGGGCATAGGGACCCTAACCTCTGCTAACAACCCCACAGGCTGCAGGAACCACATTGCAACGGGCTAAATTTGCCAAAATCATAAGGAATCACCTGAAAAAAACCCAAAGCGGTGCAGAACCCGGGCTCTAGGAGTTTTTCTGTGAGAGGAGCTCCACAGCCCTGCCAGCTCCAAGCTCTCCCTGGTGCCTTTTCTTCTTGAAGTGAGGCATAAAATAAATGGAAGCTGCTGGTAAACATTCCCTCCAAACATGCCTGTTCTTGATACCCCAAATGCAGATATTCAGTTGTGGAAGAAAATGGAGAAAGAAGGGAAAAAATAAACAACAAACTAAGAAAGAAAGAAAGAAAAGGAAAAGAAAAGGAGAGAGAGAAAAAACCCGACGCTTCCAAGACACTAAAAATAGACTCTGATCACTTACCAAATGGTAAAATGAAAATGATTTGCTTTGAATAGTCTCCAGAAAGGCTCAGATACAATGTCTTGTGGAGCAAAATTGAATCAGTTGAAAGTGCAGACGCCAGCTCAGCCTAATCCCTCCCAGCTGCTTTGCTTTGCTTTTTTTCCAACAAGCAGCCCCTAAAAGTCGTCTCCCTAATCCTGCAAACTGAAATTCAATCTTGGGGTTGGTGTGGGTTGGGTTTTTTTTTTGGTGGCTTTTTTTTTTGGTTTTTTTTTTTTTTAAATCAAGTTTCAAGCCTGGGGCTTGCAGGGTGGGGGTAGAGGAGGAGGAGAAGGAGGAGGGAGGGAGGGCTTTGGGGTTGCCTCCTTCCCCTTGCCCTGACTGCAGTAAACACAGCCTTGAATTCAAGGAAAAGCTTTAGACTACAATTCGCTTGGTTTGAGCCAAACACACAAACCTGATGCCTTTAAAGCCCCTCCAGCAGACGGTAGATAACTTTGAGATGCTCACTAAATGGCTGTCTGGTTGCTGCCTTTTTTGTTGTTGATTGGGGGCCCAAGGAGACCTTGTCTCTGGGTTGTTTTTTCTTTCTTTCTTTCTTTTTTTCCCCCTCCTTTTTCCCCCCCCTCAGTGTCTGCTTTTATCAGTGAATTTGGGTTGGGCATTTACCTAATGCAAAGACCAAGACAAACAATTTCTCACAGGGGCTGGTGATTGTGGCCAGCGGTGCATGCACAGGCTCTGCTATCTCAGGGAATATCGAGAGGTATTTATGACACTTTCCCAAGAGTTTCCCAACTCCTGCCCTCCTCTCCCCCAGCTCCTGCTGCCTGTGTGACTTGCAAGGGCTCTGCAAAGGCTCCCAGGACATCCCAGTCCTCAACTCCTCCTGTGGTGCCTGGGAGTGTAACTCCATACACCTCCAGATTTGCCATGTCACTCTTTGCCACCTGATGGCTAAGTGATCCCAAAGTTTTTTTGGCATCAAGTGAGACTCGTTGGGTTTTGGGGAGTAATTGCAAATTAAAAAATAAAGTAGCAAAGCATTTGAAACCAAATCTGATGGCTCAGCACCCTGATAATTCAAATTCCTGGGTCTGCACACTTCCAAACTCAGGAGTTCAAAGATTTTCTCCATTTCAGCTCTGTGAGGCTCTTGTCTGAACCCAGGTCAGGGTCCAGAATTTCAGCAGAAGAACACACACACACACACACACACACATATATAGAAAGAGATGGCTAAGAGTGAGGAGAGGGAAGGTATCTGTCTCACAGCATAGAAACTCCCCTGGGAACAGCTGCAGGAAAGATTCAAAGCTGCAGGAAAGATTCAAAGCACCTCAGAAAATTAGGAAATCAAACTTATAAGGAGAGAGTGGAAAGCTTTGAGATCAGTTCTCTTACCCTGATGACCACAGACATAACTGCACAATGCCGCTGCAGCCACCACACACATAGAGAGAGATTGAAAGCTGGAGAAATTGGCCCCATAGCACAAAAGTGATACATGGCACTGATGCAGAGGATGGTTTTGTCTGTTCCTAGTGCCTGCTCTTCTTCAGCTTGTTGGCATAACAGTCTTGAGCAAACTTCTACTTGTTTGCTACCTACTGTAATTTCTGCATGGAGACACCTGAGATTACATGAGATTTACTCAGACAATACCCATCCTTGCTCTCCACATCCCTGTGCCCATCACCCTGAGACAAGGCTGGGTGACCCAGAGTGATAAAAGGATTATTACTGAATGTTACTTGGAACTAAATTACCTCTTGTGTAACGAGGGGCAACACATTGGGCACCTGGACCAAGCACCACGTGTGGGATGCTGGGTTTTATGGTATAAACTGATGGGAATAAATGGGTAGAGATGCACAGGGGAGGAGTAGGCAGGGGATAGATGGGTTAGAGCAGAGGGTATCATTGTACAGGGGTACACAGGGTCTGTCCAGAGGAAAGACAATATATTACCACAGAAGAAAGGGTGATGGAGTGAAAGCATGTGTATTTGACATTGACTAGACAGACAAGCCAGGGATTTGGCCAGGGTGGTCTTGATGCACATCAGGATAACTAGAAAGGAACTGGGATGTGCTGTGTTAGAGCAAGTGCCACCTGCGTGGGGGGAAGTTTAGGTAGGAGCTGGCAGCATAGCCGGGGAGTGGAGCTAAGGAGGGGGTGGCTGATGGGCTGTATAGAGAAATGCATGGGATAAACACATGGGGAGAAGAAGCAGTGGGTGCATTGGCATAAAAGAGAAGTATTCCAAAATCTAGAGCTAGGTATGGGAAAGATATAGGGGGGGGGGAATAAGAGTAGGGGAGGGGAAAGGGAAGGAGGGAAGGAGGGAAGGAGGGAAGGAGGGAAGGAGGGAAGGAGGGAAGGAGGGAAGGAGGGAAGGAGGGAAGGAGGGAAGGAGGGAAGGAGGGAAGGAGGGAAGGAGGGAAGGAGGGAAGGAGGGAAGGAGGGAAGGAGGGAAGGAGGGAAGGAGGGAAGGAGGGAAGGAGGGAAGGAGGGAAGGAAGGAAGGAAGGAAGGAAGGAAGGAAGGAAGGAAGGAAGGAAGGAAGGAAGGAAGGAAGGAAGGAAGGAAGGAAGGAAGGAAGGAAGGAAGGAAGGAAGGAAGGAAGGAAGGAAGGAAGGAAGGAAGGAAGGAAGGAAGGAAGGAAGGAAGGAAGGAAGGAAGGAAGGAAGGAAGGAAGGAAGGACACATTAAAAAGAGCAAAGAAGGCTCTGTATGTCACACACTGATCTCTTGAATGCATGTGGAACCCATAAACATGGAAGAGAGAAAGCTGGATTGGGCAGATAAAGTAAGTGCTGGGTGGCTGGGAAGTTAAGGAGAGTAAATGTGTTGTGGATAGATTAAAACCCAGAAATGTGGGCTATCACAGGTAGGTAGTATAAGGATGTAGGTGTAATAGGTAGCAAGCAGGTAAGGACAGATGTAACAGAAACCTTAGTGGGATGTGTGGAATAAATGGAGACACTGACTGTGTATCAACATGTTGAGGTACAGAGATAGGTAGAGATGCTCTGGGCTACAGCAATGAAATAAAAGTGACATGAGCAGCAGTGGCACTGGCAGATCCAAAATGGGAAAACAGAGGTAAAGAGGAAGGAGTGACCCACTAGAAATGCTGAGGCTATCCTGGGGTTAGGTCAGCTGACCTGAGATTGGGTGGATGGGTGGATGAAGAGGTGGGTATATATACTGACTGAGAGATTATTAACCCATCTTGTACTAGTTAGAAAGGTTGACAAGATAAACCTGTAGAGAGCAGGTTAATAAATTAAAGGCCAAAAGAGAGATCAGATTGAGATGGATGGGTTTACAGCAGACAGAACATGTGTTGTCTGGGTAGAGCAATGGAAAGATTGCTGGAAAGATGGAATAAATATATGACTGATACAGCCAGAAAATACAGGCTGATAGGGTGAACAGGTCATTGATTGCAGGGAATGTGGTTAGAGAGGGGAACAGATAAAAGAAGAACAATAACAGAGTTAATAGTTGAGTAGTTAATAGAGTAATAGGTGAGTAACACCTAAAGAGAGGGTATCTAGTCATGAGACTCCCTGCAAATACAGAGAAGTGTGAAAAAGGTGACCTACAAGACATAGAGGAGTGAAGGAAGCATTGGGTAGGTGGCTACACACTACAAAAGTGCAGGGACATGAGAGAAGATATGGGAAAAAGCAAAAGAGCACTGAAGGAAGACTCAGATGAAATAGGCACGGAGTAAATAGTAAATTACATATAAAATTCATAGAGAATAAAGAGATTATGCTGGAAAAAAACAAGCTTGCAACAATTAGCTAGCTAACAGGTTGGACTAGGTGTTGGGTAGATAAAGAGAGAGAGAGGATTATTCATGAGCTGGGAGTGTTGAGAAATTAGCCTGATGATCAAGTGTGAATTAGAGGGATGTTAAATGGGGGAGTAAATCCTGGACAGGATGATTGATGAAGAAGGATGTGGGTGCACATGCAGATGAGTGGGTACCAGGAAGCTCGACAGAGTGGGTACCAGTGAGCAGAGAGATGAATATGGATGGACCAAGGAGGAAGATGAAAATACATAGTTTACTATGTGCTATGAAAATCCAGAGAGATTAATTAAAATTTGCATCAGGCTGATCAGATAGTTAAGTAGTCACAGGCATTAGCTTAATGAGTATGTGTAAAAGAGACTGGCAAAAAAAGGATGGGTTAATCGTGGCATTAGTTGCATTGATGTCTCAGGCATGACAGGCAGAAGCAGAAGTGGGGAATACATTAGTGCTGCAAGAAAGGGCAGGAGAGATTAGTAAATGTGTGAGACGTGAACGTATGCAAAATAAGCAGAGAGGTCAGGTAAATGAGAATACAGGGGGAAAATGGATTGCCAAGTGTTATGAAACTGAACTGTGATGTGTGGGAGAGGAAAGGAGGTGATGTGCAGTCCTTAAGAGAGACAGAAAGAGAGCAGAGCTCTTTGCACAAGAAATAACTGCAGGAAAAATTGCATGACCAAGGCTGAGATGTGATTCCCAAACCAAAAGCTAAGCCTAATCCTAAACCCTGACCCTAACCCTAAACAAACCCAAGTTTAAGATTAAAGCTTATCTCAACACCAAGCCAAATCTAACCCCTAACAGTGTCTGGACACAGCACTAACCCTTAGCCCTAACGACCTACTGTTCTGCACCCAGCACCTAGACTAACACAAGCTAAGACTTACCACTGACCCTGATACTAACCATAAGCCTATCCCAAACCAAACCCAGCCATAACCCAGACTTAATCCTTAGTGCTGAAGCCACCCTGTCCCTAACTTAAACCCAATCTCAACCCAACCCTAAGGAAACCCTGACCCTAACTCTAAGCACCAACTCCTAACCTACCCCTAACTAAATCTTAACTTTGCACCTTAGAGGGACAGGCAGAAATACATGATGCATTTGTATGTAGTTAATACTAAACTGTTTGTTAAAGCAAAAGAAAGAAGATTATATGTCAGAGGAGGAGTTGTGAGTTTTATGTGTTATAAAGTTATATGGCATTGTCTACCAGGGAGGTAGGAGGGCTGGCTAAATGAGCAGGTATAAGGTAGAGATGAACAAACTAAATGTGTCTGTGTAGGACAGTTATACCAGAGAGCTCAGGGTGTGCAGGTAAATAAGGAATTCATGGTTAGGATCTCAGATCAGAGGTCAGATAGATGAAGGCATATAAACAGAATGATGCATACAGCCTGATAGTTAAATCACACATCCAGGTAGGCTTGAGGAAGCCAGTGTGAGACTGGTTAGGAGTGAGGGAGGTGGAAATGTGAGGCAGGTGGATGCACACGGAGCAGGGGAGCCGCAGAGTGGGTAAGTGTGGGTGCTGTCAGAGCGTGTGGAGGTGTACGGAGGGGACAGGTAACGGGGTGGGTTCAGGTCAGGAAAGCAGACAGGACCCCGTAGATCGGAATTTTCTGCCTTTTTCACGTTGTGACCACTGCAAATGTGACCATCGGAGGTGCCAGCCCGGTGAGCTCCAGCCTGTGAGCCGCAGGCAGGCGCTGCTTGGGGCCCTGGGCGTGAGGTGGGGCCGGCCAGAGGAGCGGTCCTGTGCCCATCACACGGGGCAGCGCGGCTGGGGGGGGTATGAGGCTGGTGGGGGGTACAGGCAGGCAGGAAGGGGCCGTAGGCTGATGTGCTCAGAGGTAAAACTGAGTAGAAAAGCACTGAAGGGGAGAGGATGAGCGTTCAGAGGGCAGGACCCAGCCCCGTGTGCCGCCACACCAGGCAGAAGGGTTGCGCTGCGCTGACCCCAGCTCAGCGCCACCGAGTCAGCCGCTGGGATCACAAGGGGGGGTCAGCAGAGAGGACGCGATCCTTCTCGGCAGGCACTGCAGGCAGGGCATGTGGTGCAAGGGTTCTTCCCCTCCGCGAGCGGTGAGGCGCCTTCCTCCAGCTCCAAGTACCTGCACAGGGTATTTTATCGCAGGGGACAGGCTGGCGATGTGTGCAGGGACCCGTGTGGGACACCCCAGCCCCAGCCTCCGCTGCTGAGCCCACCTTGGAAGGGATGATCCCAAAAGCTTTGCAGACCAGGGAGGGGAGGCTGCTGCCTGTGTTAAAGGTTGGCGGGGAGAGGAGAGGAGAGGAGAGGAGAGGAGAGGAGAGGAGAGGAGAGGAGAGGAGAGGAGAGGAGAGGAGAGGAGAGGAGAGGAGAGGAGAGGAGAGGAGAGGAGAGGAGAGGAGAGGAGAGGAGAGGAGAGGAGAGGAGAGGAGAGGAGAGGAGAGGAGAGGAGAGGAGAGGAGAGGAGAGGAGAGGAGAGGAGAGGAGAGGAGAGGAGAGGAGAGGAGAGGAGAGGAGAGGAGAGGAGAGGAGAGGAGAGGAGAGGAGAGGAGAGGAGAGGAGAGGCTGGCCCCCAGCCTCCTCAGCCTTTCCAGGCTTGCTTTCAAAGGTTCAAAACCTGCCCCTGTAAATGTTTAAAGAGTGGGGTCTTGCTCCCTGAGAGCATAAGAGTAAATTTAGGACCTGGCTTCAAACACAGGCTCGTGAGAGCACGGCTCTCCAGAATGCTTCCCTTCACCTCGCTTAACTTTATGTTTAACTTTGAGCAACTTTAGTTTGCTGACTTCGGCGGAGTGCGAGCAGCAGGGTGCGAGCAGCAGGGTGCGAGCAGCGCTGCGGTTATCCGTGGGGCACAGCCCCGCTCCCCCGCAGCCAGCGGCAAAGCTCCAGCTGGCCTCCGTGGGACCAGGGCTTCACCTCATGCCTAGAAGCATTTTGCTGGGTAGTTTCCTTGTGAGCTTAAGCACTTTCCTGAATTAGTTTTTTAAATGAGTGAACCCTCCTTCTAGACTTTCTGGGAAAGAAGGAAAAAAAAAAAGAGAGAGAAAGGAGGGAGTGGAGGGAGAATGGGAATTTTTGAGGGTGCCCAAATGCCGAGAGCCAGCCTTTGGAAGGGATTTGGGTTCTCACAGTTTCACCCAGGCAGTTAAGAGGAGCCTAGGAAGGAGCCAGAGTAGATACCTCTGACAGACAGAGGCACTGGGTGCTTTTCAAGATCCCACTATGTACTTAGCTGTATCTTCAGACATCTAAATCCCTCTAAAAGTCTCACTCTTAGTGCCTAAATCCCAGGTGCCTAACTCACTTCTAGGAAAATCTCACACCAGGACTGATTCACTGAATCATTTTTTTTTTTTTAAATCTGGTCCTCACTCACATAGGGCTTTTGAAAATCCCACTGCTAATCTCCTATACCCAGGCATGTATCACTTTGAAGCCTGTAAAATAAATTGCTTTGCGCTCCTGGGGGACAGCAGCTACTTTGTCCCAGCTCCATCCTAAGTCAGATTTTTGTTTCTTGCATATTAACACGTGGAATTTTTATTTTATTTTATTTTTTTTTTAAGGGGTGGGGGCAAAGCTCTGAAGCTGCTATGTGGGACTCGAATTAGCAGCGCGGATCTAGGGGGAAGGGGGGCTGTTTTACATGTTGTTCTGGGGAGGCATCGCACGCTGCCGTGGGTGGGTGGCAGGGCTGCAGCAGAGGAGGTGTCGGGAGGAGCTGGTTCTGGGCTGCTCATTTACATCGGTGGGGTTTGCCCGTGGGCACAAGCCTTCCCTCAGCTCCACTGATCTCCTGGGAAGATTTGTGAGCAATTTTGCTCATCTCTAGTAGAGACTGAACATGGTTACCTGGGGTTTTTTTGCAAGAAATTACTTGGGTGAAGAAAGGGGGGGATGGGGGGGTGGGGGAGGGAATCAAATGCATGTGCTCTTTCACTTATTAATTTAATTTTTTTTTACTTCCTATGGGAATTTTTATTTGTTGGGAAATGTTTTGGGTAAATAAAAGCGTTGTGTGTATCTTTTCTTCAGACGTATTCTTCATTAGAGAAGTTGGAGCTGGGGATAAACAAATGATTTTTTTTTTCCTGTTAAAAAAAAAGAAAAAAAACCCGAAAAAAACCCCATTAAAAATAAAAATAATAAAAACGTGCCACAGAAGAAAAGGCTGGCTGCCACGGAAACATATTTTTGATAGAAAATTCTGCCTGCAGCCCTACTGCTTAATCAGTTCGGAGCAGAGCGTAGCCTGTAGCTTGTTAATAAGAGCAGCTTGCCCGAGCGGTTCGCACAATGGTGAGCTGCAGAGGAGGCTTGTTGCATAGCTGTGGATTTTATTTTGCAGCTCTGTTAATTAAAACATATTTTACTTTGAAGGAGGTTTTTACTGTTTTCTACGAGGGTGAGACAAAAAGCTGTTCTCCTGGATAGATTAAAGGGGGAAGGGGTATGAAGTAATTTTTTTAAAATCTTTTTTCTTTTTTTTTTTTTTAAGAAGTAACAATTTAACTTTGTTTGATGGGCAAACTCTCAGCAAAAAAAAAAAACCAACAAACAAACCCGTGCGTGGTTCCTTATTTTCATTTATCCTCAGTCCTTGCACATAGGCTGCTTTATGAGCCCGATTATCTTGGTTGTTTCAATAATATCAGACTAAGTTTTCCCAATACAGCCTACCAAACCGGGACAGAAAAGTTGTCAGGGATTCTTGTGGAACTGATGAGGTAATTTTTACTTACACAAGAGTAAACTAAAGTAACAAGGCCTGAAATGGTGGCACTGAAGTTAATGACAAACCCTTCACAGGTTTCATAGAAAGCCTGAATTTTTATTATCCCAGTCCCAGCGACTTTTTTTTGCTGCAAGTTTGCAGCAAAACGTTAGGGCATTTCTAAGTGTTATTTTTATGATACAAAACCCCATTAAAATCAGTACCGAAGCATCCCATTAATTTAAATGGGACTTTGCATAGTTTGCTGAGTTCCAGGCCACAGATAAAGAAAAGTATGCAATTTGGAGTTAAACTGACCACAGCTTTTTATTAGAAGACATTTAATCTCGAACAAACAGCGCAGTCTGAGGCATAAAGTCGTTGAGAACTTCATCTGGACTGGTGCAACTGGAGCCTTCACGCTGCAGCAACTTCTGGGTCGGTCGCCTGGGACCGCTCAGGACTGTGTAGCGTTCCCAAGCAAGCCCTTAGCCCAGGTAGGTATGTGAAGTGTTCCCCAGGCAGCTCTGCCTTCGAAATGCTTAGAGGTAAGCCAGCAATCCCCCAGAACAAATGGAAAACTTGATTCAGCTCTTTCTTTGGCTCCGAGTATCCGCCTGCCTTGACAAAGGCAAGGGCTGCAAGTCGGTGGGCAGGAGTCTGGGGGCTCTCTGGAAGGTAGAGTCCCACCAGGCTGGGGCCACGCTATAGGTGGAAGGGATGCAGCTTTGGGAAATCGCTGCTTGAGCTTCGCGCACTGGGGCTGGATTCCTCCAAAATCCTTTGGAGGAATGCGATGGGGGCGAGGGATGGAAAACCATCGCCTCCGGTGTGAGGAAACACCCACCAGCCAGGCACTGGCAAGGGGAGTTCAGAAACCAAAGGGCGGCGAGGAGAGACGTTTTATACGCGGGACACCCCCGCACCCCCTTTGGGGACTCTGGGGGCTCAGTGACCGTTAAATGACAGCCCTTCTCTGCTGCCCTCAGCGTGGGCACACACCTGGGCTCCTCCAAGGGTGTATCCCTAAGGAAGCTGTGCTCGGGCGCGGTCCCAAACCAGGCTTCAAACACACCGTAACCCCAAACAATTCAAGCTCTAACCATTGTGGGGGAGACCTAAAGGCTGCTGGAAGCAGGGCATCCGGAAAAGCGCACGGGGAAGGTGTAGGAGCTGCTTTCTGCTCAGTGTCTCCTTGGAATTTTCCTTTCCCTGCGCCATAAATGTGTCAAGATGCCCAGATTTCACCCAGCGGCAGCGGATCAGCTTTCCCTGATACATCCACAGGGCAGGGGCGCACCATCGACGGCCAGCAGCACAGAAACCCAAGCAGACTGTGTCCCTCCCTCATCTCCAGCTGAGTTTCGGGGGGGTGGGGTGGGGGGTGTGGAGGGGGGTGTTGTTGAGGGCTCCAACGCCAACTGAAACGGGCGGCGGGGTTTGCCTAAACGTGAAGCACTGCGGTCGCGACTCTGATTTAGGACTAACAGTGCTACCTCCAGGAACAGGAGAAAACGAACACCAAAATTCCAGGCTAAAATAACCGCTGAGGGCTTGCGGATACCCTCCTGCCTGGAACCTGGAGGGGAAAACCAGGCATTTTCCCCGCTCCGGTGCATGCTCCCGTAGCTAGGATAAGTGATGAAGAAGCCGAAGAGGCTCGGCTCCTCTCTGCTGAACCCCCAGGCTAGTTGCAGAGCCACTGAACAACCCCCCAAGCCCCTAGACAGGGGGTCAGCGAGCACGATCCCACCATTCCCCCCCCCTACTTCCCCATTCCCCCCACCCCCGCTGCCAAGGGAACGGTTCCCGGAGCTCCGCGGGGGCCGTGCGCGGCCGCGGAAGCCGTCCCGGGGCTCCAACTTGCAAACCCGCCCCCGGGGAAGAAGAGGGACATCCGCGGCCGCGTAAATAGCGCGTTGGGTGCGCGGGGAAGCGGCTTTTCCGCGCCGCGGAGGAAAGCGGCTGCCGCCGGATCCGGCCTCGCCGCAGCTAATTTATTGTTAACTTTGGCTGAATTATGGCATTGTTCGCAGAATATTAGCAGTAATCGTAATAGCAATGAGAAAGTAATGACATGGGAGTCTTCTGTGCTTGCGACAGCTTAGGAAGGGGGAAGGAATAAATCGAACAACCCTTAAAATTCCGGGGATGGGGGAAATTTTGGAGGAGCGAGAGGGAAAACGCACCTTAACGCAACGGGCAGAGAGGTTCGGGAGGAAGGACCAGTCCCAGGGCTACCGCACGCCGCGGAGGGGAAGGGAAGGGGTGTCTTCAGGGTGCGAGGATGAAGTATTTGGGGTGGGGAAGAAAAGAAAAACCCCAAACAAACCCCAACCCACGTCCCGAGGCGTTATTATTCCGTGGGAGCAGGGATGCGATGCGGGCGGGCAGGGAGGGCTGCTTCCCAGACCCCGCCAGCACAGCAGCGGTAAAACTCGGCCATAAAATTAGAGATGGGGAGGATTTCCACTGCCGGGGCTGCCCCTCGGGGTGGCAGAGACTTGGGCTCCCCTCTGCCCGGAGAAAAACTCCTTCACCCCCCCTTTAGCCGGAGAGCGGGATGGGGAGGATTGGAGTTGGGATGGGGGGAAAGCGGGGAGACGGCGCAATTACCGGAGGGAGGGGAGAAAAGCGGAGGGACCCTCCCTAAAACGCACCGCCGGGTGCGGGGAGGGGGAAGGAAGGGAGAAAGCTGTTTTTCTTCTAAGTCGAGTTCTTAAACACAGCCAGAAAAGAACATTAAAGGCATTTCTTAGATTTCGTTTCGGTTTTGGTATTATTTTTTTTTGTTGTTGTTGTTTGTTCCTTTTTTTTTTTATTATTATTCCCATGCTCTTATTTTGGAAAAAAGAAAAATTAAAATAAAATCACAAAACATAACTTATAAAACAATATATATACTGCATCCTTATCCACAACAGCATAATTGAAACATCCAGCGTAACGTTTACCACAGGTGTGAAATACACTGGGAAAGAAGTACCGTGTGCATTTTATATTATGGTTCTTTGTCATCTACAGGTAATAAGTATCGACAAAAAATAAGCAACAAATATACCTGCAATTAAACTTCATATGCGTTTTGTATGCGTATTAATAAAGATCATATTTATCATTTCCATGTTTTTGTCTTTTTTTGTCTTTTTTTTTTATTTATTTTTTTTTTTGCCAACAAGCACTTGTTAAAATATCTACATTTACATAATAACACCTTAAGATAATAACACCTTAAGATCGGGGTTTGGTTTTGGGGGGTTTGGGGTTGGGTTTTGTTGGGTTTCTTTTTTTTTGGTTCCTTGTTTTTCCTTGGCATTTAGAAAAGCAAGGAACCCTTTCAGCTTTGCTAAGCAACCTTTCCGGACGCCGAGGCTCACTGTTTCTCTAGCAGAGATGCAGTATCTGGATTCACTTCAGAACAGAACATTAATTTGTCTTTCTTTATTTTTAGCCTCTGAAAGGGGGGTTGGGTTTTTGTTTGTTGGTTGGTTGGTGGGTTTTGGGGGTTGTTTTGTTTGGTTGGGTTGTTTTTTGGGTTTTTTTTAAGAGAAAAATCACCCCCCTGCGTTTAAATAAAGATGAATGATAATTTAATTATCAGGATAAGACTTTGGATGGGGAGAATGCTCAACAGTTTTCGCATCGCTGGAGGGTTTCTGTGCTCTCGCACAACCGGGGATACTGCAGTCTTTTGGAAAGGATGGAGAGAGGTAGGAACCTTGAGCTGCTTAGTATCAGGAATGACTGGATTATAGCTTCCAACTAAAGAAAAAACATCAAGAATCATGCATTTTAAAAACAGTTTATTCAACGGCCAAGGACAATGATCCGGCACAATGCAACGGTAGATATAAATATAACCTTATATAAGTGGTTGACCCTTGTCATTATTATTTTTAATAGTTTCATACCTAATATTTTAACCATTTTTCCCGCAGAAACGACTCTGCGAATTATATTTTTTTTTTCTTCCTCCCCCCCTTCCCCCTCCCCTCCCCCCCCCCCATCCCCCTTTGTGTTTTTTTTTTTTCTCGAGTGTGATTCTGTTTCTCAGTGGTAAACATCAACCAAACTCTTCCCGTGCGACAAGCGGCCAAGAACCGTCCCACCAGCTCTTACCACCGAGGCGTCTCCGTCTCCCTCCCGGCCGCCCTCCCCGCGGGGCAGCGGCCGCTTTACCGACTCCTGTGCAAGTTCAAGTAAACACATACAACCCGCATAATCCAGAGAAAAAAAAATTGCAACTCATCCATGTACCAGATTTCGGTGTCTCTTGCAAAAGTTTTCCGGTCCGTTTACGGTTTTTTTGACGGTTTATTTTTAAAAATTTTATTTATTTTTTTTTTAACGCGCTGTTTTGTCGGTTGCGTCGTTGGTTTGTATTATTTTTTATTTCTTTTTTTTTTTCCTTTCTTTCTTTTCCTAGACAGTCGAAGTCCGCGGAGTTTTTGGGGCTTTTTAATTTATTTTATATTTTTTTTTTTGGCGGTGTTTTTTTTTTGGGGGGTTTGTTGGATTATTTTTTTTTTCTTTTGTTAGTTGGTTTGTTGTTGGGGTTTTGTTTTGTTTTGATTTTTTTTTTTTTCCTCTCTCGCTTGCTCGGGTTTTGCATTTAAACATCATCGGGTTTTAATATTTTTTTTTTAATCTATTTTTTTTTTTGCCTTTTCCGTTACAAACGTCGCTTCGCTTCTGCTTCGCGTTGTCGGCGGTGCTTTGTCGGAGGTGGTTTGTGTCGAGTCCGTCAACTGTTATACTGACAGGCGTTTAGACTAGAGCCGGGGCTTTGCAAACTGCTGTAGCCGAAACTGGAGTGCTGCTTTGATTTCAGTCTAAGGCTGGCTAAGCTGGAGTTGCAAGTGTCCCGGTAGACGCTGTAGGGAGAGCCCGGTGGCCCGTAGGGACAGGCCGGTGAGGACATGGCCGAGTTCAGCGAGGAGCCGCTGATGTTGTTGATGTTGTTGAGGCCGGAGTTGGCCATGCCCGGCACGGCCGAGTGGCCCATACTAGAGGGCATGTTCATGGAGGAGATGCTGCTGGGCGCCGAGAACATGGACTGCGAGGAGAGGGGGCTCATGGAGTTGAAGAAGGTGAAGCTCTTGGTGGAAAGCGGCGCCGGGGTGAGGCTTTTGGTGGCCCAGTTGTTGTAGGGGTACCCGGCGTACATGTCGTCGTAGGGCTGCATCAGCCCGCTGAACTGCGGCACGTAGCCGTTCTTGCACAGGTCCATCTGCTGGTTCCGCTCCCGCTTTCTCCACTTGGCTCGGCGGTTCTTGAACCAGACCTGCGGGAGGTGGGGACCGACACGGCACGGTGAGTGCAGGACCGCCGCCGCCCTCCCCTTCCCCGCCGCCGGGCCGCACGGAGCGAAGATGCGCGCAGGGCAGCGCAGCCAACCTGCAGCCGGGCATCCCTCCCCGCCCCCCCCTTCCCCCCTCCGCCCTGGCTAACGGCCCCGACGTGCGAGGGGAATTTTGGGGGGGACCTCCGCAGGCTGCAGGTACAGCTCCGCGGCCCCTCACCGCATCACCCCGCGGCCCCTCCCGTCCCTGCTCCGCGAGGCGTACAATGGGCTCTGCGCGCATCCCTCTCTATTCAGCGGGATGCGCCAGCCGGAATGCGCGCAGCCGCCTCTCCGCGAAGGTGGTTGCGCGGATATCCGCGCCACGGCCCTGGCAGCGTCTCCCCCACTCTACCCCCGCCACCCCTCACCCCGGAGCAAGGCAAGGGGCGAAGGCCCGGCCCGTCCTGATTAGGGCTGGCTCGCCCCGGCTCCGCCGCGTTTCCGAACGCTAATGCTGTGTAATAAAAGTCCCCTGTTACAGATCATAAAAAAGGGGATTGGATTAGTATGTTTAAGTTAAAAAAAAAAAAAAAAGAAGGGGAAAAGAGAAAAAAATCAGTCCCCGCATCGCCTTTGGATGGATGCAGCCTCTGCCTTTATATCTAATGAGAATTTACAGCCCTGACTGGGGAACAGAGGAGCGGGGGCCGCTCCTGGTGTTTGATGCAAAAACCTGATCCAGACTCTCCCTTACGGTTTGGGGTTTTTTTTCCCTTTTTTGATTTTTTTTTTTAAAGGGGTTGGGGTTTTTTTTTCCCTTAGCTCTCGGGAAGTAGTTGAGTCCCCCGCGATGGAAGTCGGGCAGCCCTAAATTCTTTCTCCAGGTAAAAAAAAAACCCAGCATCGTTCTGCCTTGCAGGCTGCTCCCGGCCTGGGAGCCTCTCCTACTGCATCCCCCTTCTCCCGGCTTTCTCCGACCGAGCCGACTCTCCCGGGTTCCCTACGGACACCGGGGCCCCGACCGGAGCCGCGCAGTTCCGTGCGCCCGGCCCAGCGGAGGTTGCGCTCCCTCCACACACCTCCCCCCAGCCCCGGAGCAGAGGAGGAGGAGGGGTTGGGGGGGGGGGGGAAACAGCTCTTCGGGCTTCCCCTCCCGGCGCGGGAATGGCACAACTATTATTAAACGCCGGTCTCAAGGATGGAAACTTCGCGGGGGGTGGGTGGAGGGGGGAGGATGGATGGCGGAGTCTATTTTAAAAAATAATAATAATAAAAGGAATCCCATATAAATAGGAAACGAAAGCAAACATGTTCAAAACCTGTAATATACTCCTCGGAAGGTGCTTCCAGACAGGAATTTCCTGAAAATGAGGGTAATAGTTTTAATTATGGCTCCTAGACATTTTAAAGGAAGGCCCTCATAGCAAATTAAGGTTAGATTTGCAATCTGCAATCTCAGAACATCAACCCAAAACATCTCCACACAGAGGGAGAGCGGTATTATGTTAATGGCAACTCGTATATTCGTCTTATTTGCTTCCTGAAATATTCCAGCACTATTAATGCAGTTTAGCCTCCGCTCTGGCTTTGTTTTGTTTTAAACTCAATTAAGACAATGCTTTCAGATGCGTTTCTCCCCTTCCATCGCAGATGGGTGTTTACTCTTGCAAGGTTTAAAGCAGAATCTCTATAATCCGATTTGGTCACTCGCGGTTTAAGTGCCAAGGGAAAAAAATTAAAAAGAAGAAAAAAAAGAAAAGAAAGAAAGAAAAGGGGGGGGGGGGGAAGTCGCTTTTCGGGACTACGGGGCTGCCCTCCGCCGTTCCCGTTTTCTCCCGGTTTTCTCCCCTTCTCAGCATCGGGCTCAGCCCACGAGGGGTCCCGGCGGGCGGAGGGTGCGCGGTCAGGGCCAAAATCGCGGGGGGAAATGTCCCGGGGGGGGGGGGGAAGGAAACGCAACCGGGAGGTGGAGAAACCGTGACAGCCCAGGCACGGCGGGCGGAAAGTCTACGAATGAATACAGCCCGGGCCGCTCCGCTCTGGCCGTTCGCTGCCAGGATATTTCACCCGTAAATCTCTCCAAGGGACCGCCGAAGCTATAGCTGTACATATATGTGTTAATGTATATATGGTGGCAGCGGCTCCGAGGCGCCTTGGCCGCACAGATATGTGTTTCCAGCGCTTATTGGAGTGCAATCGCTCTCCCCGGCCCTCGTCCTTCGCTTTGCCCATCGGCGGCCTCTGCAAACAGCCGCTCCGCCCGCGGCCGCGGGAGATGCGCGGCCGGGAGAAGCTGGCACCGACAGCCGCACGGGGGTTTGAGGGGAGGGGTGGGTATTGCCGCAGCCCCGCCGCCTCAATGGCATCGAGCAGCGGTTTGTTGGGAGACGGATCGCGATTGCTGGGATTAATGGGAATAGCCAGAGCAAGGGACGATGGAGCTGCCCGGTTGCTCGGATTGGGGGGTTGCTTAAACTCCGCGCCGGGTTTAGGCCCAACCTGGGGGGTGACTTTCCTCAACAACAAAGGTCCTTCCAAGCCCCGGCCTCTCCGCTGCCCCCTGCGCTGCTCGCCCCCTGGTTTTCGACCCGTCCCCAAGCGCGGGGCCGGCGGTCGCGGCCCGCTCCGGGCGGCATCTCTCCGCGGCCGGCAGCCGAATCTCCCTCCTTGCCGCCTGGATCCCAATTCTATTAAATTAAAATGAAGCTCTCAGCGGCCGGGTGCCGCTCGCAAACCCCCTCAGCGGTTCTCGAAAGAGGCAGTTTCCCCGAGACCTCCTCCCCGAGGGGCCCGGAGCAGACCCCCTGCATCCCCGCGGGGCTGGATGCCCCTCTTACCCGGACTCGGGGCTCTGTGAGGTTGGTCCACACGGCGATCTCCTCCCGCATGCTCATGTCGGGGTAGCGGTTCCTCTGGAAAGTGGCCTCCAGCTCCTGCAGCTGCTGGCTGGTGAAGTGGGTCCGTTGCCGTCTCTGCTTCTTCTTCTTCGCCGGGTCGTCGGCGGCTCCGTCCTCGTTTTTCTGCTCGCCGCTGCGTTCCTTTTCTGCGGTAGGGTGTCGGGGGGGGGGGGGGGGGGGGTGGTGTTTTTTTTTTTTAATTGTTGTTGTTTTGGGGGATGTTTGTTTTGTTTTGGGTTGGGTTTTATTTACAAACAGAAATGCGGGCACACAAAGGCAGGCAGGCCGGAGCGACACGGGGCTGGGGGATGTAGGGGGGGTACCCACGCGGGGCCTTTCAGCCACCGAGCGCCCCGCAGCCAAACCCGGCCTTTCCCGGGGGATGTTGGAAAAGCACCGCAAAGCCCTGTCCGAGCCCAGGGCACCTGGGCGAGCAGTGGGACCCTCAGGGCGGCCCGGCTCGAAACGGTCCCGAGGGGGGAGAGCGATCGCGGGGGAGCGGGTTCCCCGCAGCATCGGCTGCTCTGCCTTGCCACGGCACCTTTTCACTCCCTTCAACCTAAGGCGCGATCTTTGCTCCATTGTCTTTGTTAGGCTCGGCCGCGGCAGGAAACTTTGGAAGGGCAGGGGTGTAAAACCCAGTAGCAATTAATTACCGAAGGCACCCTCTCTCGTTGCCTCTCCACTCTCCCGCTCATTTCTTCCTTTTTCTTTTAATTTTTCTCCCTTTTTCCGCTTTTAGTAGTTTGGAGTTTATTTTAACCGGAGGCTGAGGGAAGCTCCCTTGCAAAAATCATATCGAAAGAAGCAAGAGGGGGAAAAAAAAATACCAACAAACCCCACAATAAAAAAGACCAGGAGCGTTTTGGCCGTCGGGATTTACGCTGCCTGGAAGCAGGACTCCAGCCCCGACCCCGCCGCAACGCGGGGACAGACCTTCCTCTCCCTTCCCGTTACGGCCTTTCCAGCTCTCCCTGCCCGGATTTCATCCGGATTTGACCCGGTCGAAGCATTCGGAAAGGGATTCAAAAGGCCTGAACGAAATGTGCTCCCAGCCTGGGCCTCGGCGGGAGCGGGGAAAGGTGCGGCCGGGCGGCGGGAGGCTGCAGGGGCCGGGAGCCGCGGCCATCCCCTCGGCCTCTGTCCTGCTGCTGCCTGAAGGAAACTCGGAGGGGAGTTTTCCTTTTTTTGAGGGCTTTATCCCCCCTTCTTTTAGAGGGTTTTATCCCGCCGCCGGCGGGCCCGGGGATATTTCTACAGCCCCGACCTCTGCGAAGGTAAACCGGGAGTCTAAAAATAATCGCGGGCTGCATCCAAAGCCCGGGAGGACTCGTCCTTGCAAAGTCACCCCTGAACCGCTGCTCGTCTGGGCACCCACACCCCCCCCCTCCCATAGCAAAAGGTGGGGAGAGGGGGGTGAGCTCCAGAAGCTCGAAGGAAACCCCAAAAGAGGAAAAGGGGCCGATGGCACCCGGCTGGCCTCTCCCTGCTCTAAGTGGTTTGCAGAGCAAACAAGGCCTCTGCAGCCCAGATCCCATCGCTACCGGCCCCCCCGGCCCCCCCGGGCCCTGCGGCCGCTGGACCGGCCGAGCCGCAGGGCCCGGCGGCGGCAAGGAAACAGAAACCAAAATAATCCCTGCAAAGACAAATCCTCTCGCTTTCGGCTGGGAAGAGCCGAGCAAAACCGGGCCGAGAGAAGGGAGAGGTGGGGGGGGGGGGGGCGAGAGGAAAGCGGCTGCGGCCCCGGTGGGGTCGGTCCCGGCTGCCCCCGTCCCACTCCGGGTTTAATTCCGCCGGGATTTCATTAAAAATCCGGCCTCCTGGCCAGGCTGTGATACAAATTCACATCATTGAGGGACATAAGTTTTCATCGGCTTTTGTACGGGGTTTGGGTTTTATTTTTCCATTAAAAAAAAATAAGCGAAACGTATTTTGCAGCTTCTCGGGGAAGAAAAGCAGGCAGGTCCCCAGCCCGCCTCTGGTACCGAGGGGTCACACACGGGGTTAGGGCAAAACGGAGCAAATCTCCCTCTCTAATCTCAAATAATCCCCTCTAATCTCGGAGTCCCTTCCAGACGCCGGTCCCTAACTTTGTTTGCGAATCAGGCTGGGAGGCACAACCCAAACCTTGTTTATCACCGGGGTGCCACTTCGGGACCGACTCTTGCCGCAGCCACCCTGCGGGTTACAGTACCCGACAGAACTCCGAAGAGCAACAATTTTAAGAAATTAAAATGAAATAAGAGCGAAACTACTACACACACACACACACCCCGAAAAGGTCTCGGTGGAGAATGGGTGTCAGGCTCCTTCCGGCAGCTTTTGTTTCCTTCTAGCTTCCCTTGTCATTCTAGAAATGTTGCTACTTTAATTAAATACAAACTGGGAAACCACAGCTTTCCCTGCAGCCCTCGCACATGGTGGTCAGGGCGTGGGGGACCTTTTCCAGCGGGGAAAACGCGCAGCCCCCCCCGAGTGAAACCTCTCCACGGCCGCGCACATCCCTTCCGCGGCGGCCCGCGCTGCCTGCGCTCGGCCCCACGCCGCCTCTCCTGCTTTGCGTGGCTTTTTCTTTCTTTTAACATTTATTTTCTTCCCTCCCCCCCCTACACACACATACACCCTACCCCGCTTTGACAGAGGGATCTTTTTCCATCTCAGCACCACCCGGGCTGGAAAATAAACCCGAGCAAAAGCTGACATTATTTCAGAAACATCCGGCAAAACCGCACTCCCCGAAGAGCCCCCCCCCCCCCCTTTCCCTTCGACCCCATCAATTAATAGCTGTTTTTATATAAAAAAAAAGAGCAGCTCCTGGGATGGGGCTGGGGACCCGTGTCTGTCCTCCCAGCGGGCTGTCAGCTCCGGGCACGGTGGGGGTGGCAGCTCTGCGCGGGCCCCAACCCCTCGCTCCGGTTCCCGGGGCTCGTTGGGGATGGACCCGCCGGGATCACCGGCAGCTCTTACACCCCCTCGTGCCCATGTCTGCCGCCCCCCCCCCCTCCAAAGCCTCTGGATGTGCGGGGGGTACGGGCAAAACACCACCGACTGCCCCGCGAAGGGAAGGCGCGGTGAGGAGGGGGAGGCGGCGCGGGGGGGAAGCGGGCCGGGGCCGCGGGGAGGGGGGGGTGGGGGTTACCTGGCACCTCCGTGTCGGAGGATTCACTGGCTGAGTTCTCGATCGGGTCTCTGGGTTCCGAGGATCTTTGCAAATGGAAGCTGGAAGCCATGTCATGGGAGGGTTGGGGTCTCAAGCTCTCGGGCAGTCTCTCCAAATTCATTCCACCTTTAAAGGAATCCATGGCAGGGGCGCCGGGCTGCCTGGGGGAGTTTGCAGGTGTTTATTCCACACAGAAAGCAATAAGGAGCTTTTTTTTTTTTTTCTTTTCTTTTCTTTTTTTTTCGCTTTTTTTTTTTTAAGGAAAAAAAAAAGAAACAACAAAAAAACAAAAGCAAATCCACTTATTACTAACAGTATTATTTTAAGGGTGTCGGAAGAAGAGAGCTGGGCAGTGCCTCGAAGCCGGTTGTCTCTGCTCGGGAAGAGGCACGGCAGTCCGGCCGCATAGGCAGGGAAGTGGTAAAGATCCCTTATAGAGAAACGCGAGTTGCGAGTTGGACAGTTTAAAGCTAAAGAGATTAAAGTGACCTGCCCTAGAACAAATGCCTGTAGTTAAACGGGGCTCCTCCCCCTGAAGGTTAAAACCTCCCCGTCTCGCTAATGCATCACTCCATCTAGCGCTCGCCCAGCCTGGCCGCGCAGGCGGACCTGCCTCCGCTCTCCCCGCCGATGTGCGCGCCTTGCGCGGCCGCGGACAGGCCCGCGGGCCCCTACCGGGGGCCCCGCCGCCTGGCTGAGTCTCCTCCGAGGGTGCCCCCCCGGCCTCTTCCTTCCCCTCCCCCTCAAAGTCGGTGAGGTATTAAAAATATTTCAGAAACGAATGGAAAGGTGGAAAATCATTCCCAGTCGTGCGGGGGGGCGGCTCGGGACCCCCTGCCCGCCCCCAGCACCCCGCCAGCCCTCCCTCTTCCGCAGCGTCCCGCCAAGTCCGCAGCGCGCAGGTTGCGCCACCGCGCAGCACAGCATCTCAGCGGGCATCTCCCTCCTCAGCCCGGCCGGGCCTCTCGGCCTGCGGAACCTCCCGTCCCTACGTCTTGCAGCGGGGACGCGCACCCTGCGCACCCCTCAGCATCCTTGCGCGGGGTTGCGCGGCCCGGGCCGGCAACGAAGCGACCCCACCGCCAGTTTCAGTCCCGCGGGGAACCCGTTCCTCCGAGCTGGAGGGGGAATTTCGTTTGGGGACGGCCTCCCGAGGGTAGTGTCTGAAATGTTTTTATCCTTTTAAAACAATTTTTTTTTGGGGGGTTGTTTTTCTGGCTGCAGCGTTTATAATGAAGCGGCCCGGCCCCTGCCCGGCTGCCGGGGGACCGCAGCCTGGGGAACAGCGGCAGCGCCAACGCTCCCATCACATCATCTTTCAGCACATGATTAATAACAAATAATTTTCCTCCCGCAGCCGAACTCGCGGTGACCCTCCGGAGGGGTGTCTGCGGCTCTGCCAGCAGCCGGGACAGCCGGCGGGGAGGGGGCGGAAGACCCCCGCCTCCCTCCCTCCCGCAGCGGGCACCGGTGAGCCCCGTCCCGGGGTGGATTGAACGAAGTCGGTGCCCGGAGCTGCCCGTGTAGGCCGGGACACGGCCTTGAGCCCTCTCGGATAAGAACCTCGGTGTTTAGGGAGGTGGAAAACCCCACGGGAAGCCCTCAGCCTCGGGGGGCAGGTGGGAACCGGGGGTACCGTCGGGGCAGGCGGCCGGGGCTTGCTGCACCGGGGAAGGGGGCGAGGGAAAGAGAGGGGGAAGGACTCTGGCTGTAACTCTGCCCCGGGAAAGGACCTTCACTCCTCTTTATTTTCTCGGCTCACTTTAACTGATCCATCCTGACACTCTATTTTGCTTTCAAATCAAGTAAAGATGTGGGAGAGAACTTTTGAACTGTTTTATGGAAAAGTGGAGGGAAACAATGTTCCAGCCGCTCAGGCTTTTTCCTACACCGCCGGGGTGATGCAGCCGGTCCCGCCCCGCGCCCCCCGGCAGTGCCCCGCAGACGCGTGCCCCCCCGGGCCGTGGGTCTGGGGACACCAGGAAGGGAGAACCCCAAAGCTCCCAGCCCCAACCCTCTGCTCTCCAGCGCCTTTTACAGCTCAGGGGATGTACAGGTGGTTTTGTCGGGGTCAGGTCTCCCTAGGTCTCTCCTTTTTTCTTTTTTAATCCCCCTTTGTTGAGTGGCATATTGATGTCCGTCTGTCTGTCCGCAGCTCCCGGCTGAACTCCGCTCAAGGGTCTGTTAAACGACAGGGAGTTTTTTCGGGCATCCGGAGTGAATCAGGCAATCTCAGGGCTGCTAAAGATGGACGTGGTTTAAAATGCAAATATTTACCAGCGTCAGGGCCTCTGGGCTTCGAGGGGCTCAGCTGATGCAGGAGCCCACGGCACGGGAGGGACGGGGACCACCTCCCGGGAGAGAAGGGAGAGATGGGGACGGCCTTTCTCTCCCGAGGAGGAGGAAAGCGAGCGGACTGCAGACGTGCGACGCAAACGAGACCCTTCACAGTCCCATTTCCTTTATTTATTTCCGAGAAAGAGAGAGGCGGCAGCCCCGGGGCAGGTCTCCGGGGGGCTCCCCGCTCTCAGCGGGAGCGGGATGGAGCCCGGCGGGCCAGGCTGGAGGAAAAGGCAGCTCCAAACCGGCTGTTCTAAACCTGCAGCCTCCAAACCGGAGGCGGGATTTTGATTTTTGTTCATCAAAAGAAATGTTTTTAATGCTCCTGATTTACAGAGTTTGTTCTGCTCTATACAATATATGTTTAAAAATTCGTTTTAGGCTCAATTCCTCCCGTCCGGACTCGGGGGGAAGACTCATCCCCGGGCACCGGCATGATTTCGCCGAGGCCACGGCTGAGATAACGCCGGGTCCGGCTGCTTCCCACGGAGACGCCCCCTTCCCCCCCACTCGCCTCCTCTCGGTTCCTTCTGGGGGTGTCCCTGGGGCAGACACCCCCCTCGCACCGGCGTTAAGTGGAGAATAACGGGCCGGCCGGGGAGCGATTGCGTTCCCTGCTCTATGAGGGGGTTTCGGGAATAGGGGGAGCGCCCGGCTCCCTCCTGTCCTCCCCCACGCGTGTCCGTGTCCGGGCAGTGGCGTAGGTCAGGCGTTTACCGCACCCCTGCGCCAGGTCGGCTGTCTCTGGCGGATGGATAAATATATATATGTATATATAAATACATAGAAATACATAATAAATACATATATGTATATATGTATTTATATATATCGAGACATATATATACACATACATATATATATGTCTTCTGCATGTCTCGTATATGCCTTACGTGGATTTAAGGGCATCCTCTCGCTCCGCGCTTTGAGGGGCAGGAGCACTTCTATCGCACAGAACCAAACCTGCTTCCCGTTTGTGGTCGCGACAACATGTATCGCGACAACAGACCGCACCCGTGGGGCTGTCCCCACAACACGAGTTGTGCTTTGTCCCCTCTCCTCCCCCTCAGGCCCGCTCCTTTTCGGGATGTCGGGGGTCACTTCTCCTCTGCCAACCCCTCCAACAGAAGCTACGTCACGGGTCCGCTCCTGTGACGTCATGGCATCTTTCCCGGACGTCATGCCTGGTCCTTCAGCCAGGTCACGACCCGAGGCAAGCCTTGATGCCCCGCTCGGAGCTGGCTGCTCTTCCCGCGACGTGAGGGTGGGAATGCGGCCCCGCCGGCTGGTGGCCTCGGGCTCGGGCTCTCCCCTTCCCCAGCCACTTCCCCGGGCTCTCTGGGGGCCGGAGAGAGCTGCGGGGATGGAGGAAAGGCTGCAGCCGACGAGGGCAGCCCGGCCTCGGGGCCAGCTGCCATGACACCCCCGGGGAGCCGAGACCGGCGTGGGCGTGGGAAGGGCCGGGGAGAGGAGGACGGAGGGTCGGGCCGGGGACCGAGCGGGGCCCAGAGAGCTCCGGCCGGGACAGGGTGGGTGTGCGCGGGTCGCGGGAGGGTTTTATGTGGGAAACCTCCGCGCAGCGCCGCGTGGGGCTGGCCGGACAGCATCGCCGCTGCGCGCCCGCGTAACCACCGCACCCCGAGGCTGGGGGCTGCACCGGGGATCTGCCAAAAGCTGGAAGCCCGCAAATAAACCGCTCCGCTTCCTCCTGCTATAAATAACCCAAGAACGAGGGACAGCGCTAATAAACAAATCAGCGCTGGCCACGCCGGTGACAGCCCCGTGAAGAAGAGGATGAGACGCGTCTGAACCACAGCAGGGCTCCCGCTGACCCCCCCGAGGGACGGACGGAGCCCTCCGAGGCCGCGGAGGACGGGGCCGCCTCGCACCCGGGTGCCGGGGAGGGGTCCCTGCTTTTGGAGAGCAGCTCCCATCCCCGACGGGGTGCGGCAGTTGTGGCCACCACAAAACCACCTGGGCCGTATATCAGGCGGCGAAGCGCAGGCTCTGCCAGCTTTTCCTCTTCGGATTTATTAGCGTTGCATAGACTCAGATTCAGTCTATAAATTATTGGGAATTGTTACAAAAACGAAGGCATCTCCTCCCAAGCGCACCTCTGCCCGAGAGAAGCCCTCTGCAAAACAGAGAGCTGCAGTGAGTCAAGACAGGAGGGAGAGGCTCCCCAACACAACCAAACGCAACCCAACCCAACCAAACCCAAGCCCAGCCAACCCAACCCAACCCAAGTCAACCAAGACAAACCAAACCCAACCAAGCCAAACGAAACCACAAGCAACGCAACCAAAACAAGCCAAGCCAAGCCAAAACAATCCTGGCCAAAACAAGACCAAGCCGAGTCAGTCAAGCTTCACTTGGTGCTCCCCTCGCAGATGAGGGTTGCTGCGGGAAAACAAGTTTTAATAACAAAACCTCCCTAAAAGTGCCCGTTGGGGCATCGCCGGGTGGGAGAGGGCGTCTGTAAGGGAGCAGGTCGCTTGTCCCCAGGGCTGGCAATGCAGTGACAACGCGCAGGGGCATTTTTAAAGCTTCCCTCTGTGAAAATGTCCCTCGCACGGGTGGATGAGCACTTGTCGGCCTCCAGCCCCTGCTCTCGACCTTTGCTTGTGCGTGGCTCCGACCCACGGGATGCCCACGGGAAGAAGCAGAGGTCGGGGATACGCGCAGACGTGTGCGCAGGACAGCGCGGCTCCCCGCGGAGCACGGACCGCACTGGGGGGGTGAGGGATACGCTTGTTGTAGCAGTGCACTGTGGAGAGGGTGCCCTCCGTCGGGACAGTGTCCCAGGGGTGTCCTACCCTAAGTCAGCATCGCCCCAAACGCCTCATTACGCGCAAGGTGAAGACCCCAGTGTACGCCCCCGCGCAAGGCAAAGCTCAGCACTCCCAGTCGCGACTGTAGCCCCGGCTCGCATCCGGCCCGAGGGGAAAACGGAGCAAACGCCAAGTAACGGTGACCACGAATCGAGCCCTAGTACCCCCCGAACTCCCGTCGGAGCCGGAGCCGGGCAGCGGCAAGCGGAGAGGAGGATGAATCCCAGCCCAGGGAGCATGTTAAATCGCTCAGGAGAGGAAGGTGGAAAATTACACTGGCTCCCAGCCGGCCTGTCCTCCTCTGCGCAGCCAGGACAGCAATTTTCCTAAGAAATTGAGCAAAACGAAATCAGCCCCTTTTGGATCCGCAGCCCTCCTCTCTCCGCGTGCCGGCCAAGCCTCCGGCTTCCGCGGGCGCGCAGGGCCCCTCCGCGCAGCACTGCGGATGCTCGGCGGGGAGGGTTTCCAGCGGCCGTCACCGGCTTCCCCGGCCTCCCGCAGACTCTCAAAACGTCCCGGGCCTTCCCCGACTCCATCCCTCTCCCCTCTGCCCAGCGGACCCTGCCCCAAGCGCCTCTGCTATTCCTGCCACTGAAACCCAATGGGGGAAACAGAATTTTCTCGGGGTGTTTGGTCCGTGACACCACCCGGGGCACCTGGGACACCCGGGGCTGAGGCTTGTCCTGCTCCCCCCTCTCCCCGCCATCCCCATCCCGCCCGGGGGCTGCTGCGGGCGCTGGCGGCCAGCGGCAGCGCTTGCAAAAACTCGGGATGAAAAAGTTGAAGGCTTAATGTTTTCTGACAGATACAAATGATACCCCAAGGCTTTCTTGAAATGCAGCGACTGACGGCTGGAGAAACGGTTTTCCTCTCCGGGTTTCTGCAGCTGGAAGCAGACGGGGTGGGAGGCGGTTCCCCTCGGCCCTCCTTCCTTCCCCTACCCTCACCCCCAAAATAAAAAGCATCCCTTGGGTGTCCGCCGCTGACAACTTGTCCCAGTTGTCCTGAGACAACGTTTTTTCCCCGCAAACGCCTGGCAGCACAGTCCCACCCCGGTCTCAGAGCTGCTTCCCAGCTCTCTCCGCATCCTTCAGAGCACCGAACTCTGCTCTAGGAAACTCTGAGTTCGGTGTTTGCGGTGCCTCGGGTTTATCCCTGGCAGGCTGGTGCGAGCGGCAGAGTGTCAGCGCCCTGCAATGACAACGCCGGAGGGTGGACAGCTCAGGAATAAGGGAGCTTGTTTCCCTAGGTGGGGGGTTGGGGGGCGGAGAGGTGGGGGGAGGATGGAGAGAGAGGGGGGGAAAGTACAATATAGTCCCACAATTCCCTCTCTGAGCAGAGGGAACATGCTTTTCTTATTAATTGATGGAGGAAGGGGCACCGGAGTTTGCTAGGCAGCCTGCTCATGTTACTCTGTGCATCTTTAGATCCCGAAATGTTGTCTCTTTTGTGGACTAAAAAAGATGCTTCTGAAGCAGGATAAGCAAAGGCCCGGGCACTCGGTGGGCATTTGCTGGAGACCCTTCTTAGGCAGAAAAAAAAAGAGGCTGCGTTTGAAACCGCCGATATTATGTTTCCATGTGGGTTTCTCCCCCACTTTGTTTCGGGCGAGCAACCTCTTAATTGCTCCAGCATTTGGATGCGGGAAACACATTTCCCTTAAACAGGACATTTCCTGAAAGGCTGAAATATTCTAATAACTCGCTGGGCTCTTTAATGTTCGCACAACAGCAGCGATTCTCTGCAGAGCCGCACGTTTCCTGCTTTAAAATGCAAAATCAGAGAAACGATTAACCTTTGTGTGCCTTTAGGTCCTTTCTCTCTATTTTATTCCCTTATTTTCCCTTTTAAAAATAAAAATAATTCTCCTATACATCCCCCTGGTCTTTTTTTTTCTTCTTCTTTTTTTCCCCCTTAAAGTTATATTATCCCCCCCCCCATTCGCCTGGCAGCACCGCTGCTGCCTTGCTCGTGTCAGCTGCCCGTGGAGCAAATATCACCGAGATAAAGGCACAGGACACTTTTCTTTCCCGTTTCATCGTGGGAACGACCGTATCTTAACGGGCACATCTCGGGTAGAGATAGGAACATGCTGCCCTCTGTGCTAATCAGCACGCCGGGTTAGATATAAAAGTTCAGGGCAAATAAAACGAATTAGTTTTATTAGCACGTTTAGGAGGCGGTCTAACGAAGGAATTCGGCTTTACTAGAGAATGTTTTCTCCTCCCCTTTTGTTATTTAAAAGCAACATAGATCCGGGCTGCTCATCACGGGAGGGAATTAACGCATCGTTCAATCTGCGGTCATTTTCTCGGAGAAAAAGGCGCTCCCTTCTCCAAACCCGGTAAGAAGGATATATACTCTTGGAAATACACGATTTCATAATAAAACCTGCGTGAACAATAAAACCGACTGTAAAGGACAGGCTGAGGAGCCCGCCAGGTTATTGTTCGGCGGTGGGTTTCGGTAGGAAATCTCTGCCTCCATCCTCCGCGCTTTTAACTCGGCTCAAACTTGCGCGGGGAAATGTTGCCACGGCTCCAGCGCGGGATTTCCAAGGACTTTGTACGTATTTCAGGAGAACTGAAGGGTTTTCGGGAGGTTTTCCCAGCGAAGTAGCTCTCAGAAAATATTTCGAAGTCAGTTTTTACATCACCGGCTGGAGCTGGCGTAGGGAATAACCCGGAGAAGGCGGACCGTGGTTTGTTAAGTGGAAAAAACTATATCATTTACTTGTTGCGAGAAAGCAAACACCGTTTTGCTCCTCGATTCACTCTTGTTTTGTGTTCAATCCCTGCCTCGGACTTGGCGTTCGCCTGCAGGGCGGTTGGCAAAATTTGGGGAAAAGGGACGAAATAAGAGCAAACTCGCCTAGAGACAAATTTTTTTAACTTGAGAGCTAAAAATAATAATAATAATAAAAAACCCCTCCGAAAGCTACCGTCGGTAGGGAACCCTCACGTCCTTTTTAGCTGGGTTAATACGCGCATCCTTAATTCCTAAAGACTGTGTCTATTTTTTAAATTGAAAAAGAAAAGGGGAGGGGGAAGAAAATGAGAGCAGAAGGGCTGAAATAGCGTGTTATTTCTCTAGGAGCATATTATTTTTCTAGTAGCATGTTATTCCTCTGCAAACGGAATTCATCGACGGCCCAGACTCTCCCCGTCCGCCCCGCTCATCCCCGGGAGCTGCCGTCTCTCCTCCGCGGTAGCGCATCCCCCGGGTCGAGCACCGCGTGGGCACCGCGCATCTTTGGCCCGCACCACCTGTACCCCACCGTTCCCGGGGAACCCCCGCCCCGCCGGGGCCGGCTGAGCCACCGGGAATCGCCGCCGAGGGTACTGGGGACACGGGTGCGAGCGGCGGAGCGCTCCGAGGAGAAGCGTTGGAGGCTGAAAACGGCGCGGCGCGTAAGGAAAAAGAATAAAATTAAATATATATATATATTTAAAAAATTTAAAATGAGGTAACCCCTCTGGAATTGCCTTTCCCAGCGCATTTGTCAGAACTGACGAAGCGCAGAGGCCCCGAAAGAATTTATACACGGTATAAAGATGTCAAGGACTGCGCGGAGAGCGGAGCGCGGAGCAGAGCCGCCGCCGGGCTCCGGGGCGGGAGGCGAGGCCGCGGTGAGGGGCGCTCCCCCGCGCCGGCGGCGCGTCCCGTCTCGGCTTTGTTTCCCAAGCCCCGAAACGCTCCGCACCTCCGGCCGCCGGCTGCGTCCCCGCAGCTGCCGGGCGGGCCCGGAGGAGGCGAGAAGGGGGGGACGAGGGGTGGGACGGCCCCGCGGGACACGCGTGGGGAGACGCGGCGGGCGGGCGCGGGGCGGAGACGGAGCGCTGGGCGCACGCGTGGGGGTGGGACGGGGAGCACCGGGACGGCGGCGAGGGACAGGCGGCGACACGCGTGGGGCGGTCCGGGAGAGGGGGGACACGCGTGGGGCCGTCCCCGGGCACTTACCGGGCGATGCGCTCGGCGGCGGCGGGGTGCCGGGCCCGGCGGGCGCTGTGCGCGCCCCGGCCGCCGCTCCAGGGTTTTCTTGGGAGATTTCCCCGTCTCCTCCTGACGTCAGCCCCGTCCCAGGGTGCCGCAGACGGGGGAGGGCCGGGGGCAGGGCCGGCCGTACCGGGAGACCGGCGGCGCCGGCCGCCCAGCGCCCCTCACCTCCGTCCTGCCGCCGAAGGCATCCCCGGGCCCGACCCCCCGCCCCGTTCGGCGGCTCTCGTCTTACCGAGCCGCCCCACCGGTGTGTAGCCCCGGGGCGGTTTTGTGCTCCCGGTTACACGGCCCCTGCCCTCTTGGTTTCCTCCCGGCCGGTGTTCTTGTCCGAGGGGGCAGGGACAAGGAAGGGCCGCTTTATTTTCTCTCCTTTTTTGTTTTTCTCCCTTTCCCCCCCCTGAAATGTGCTCCTGGCTCAGGATTCCAGTGTGGAGGTGGGTGTGCAGCGCCGAGCACCCCGGAGAAGGCAGCAAACAGTGCCCAGGGCTTCCTGGCCTGCAGCTGGGGCTGGAGAACGCAGAGCTCCAGTGGGATGGATGCTTACATGGGTGATACAGCACACCGTGCTGCCCAGCGGGCCAAACACCCATCTCCAGCCCCTCTGACCAGTTTAATTTTCCAGGGATGCTTTTGGAGTTTCAGACACTTCACTTCTCCTACTTTAACCCCCCTGGAAGGTCTCCTCCCAAGAGAAAAACACACAACTCGAGCAGTGATTGAGGGGATGCTGTGGCAGGGACATGCCTTGTGCTTTCCTAAGTGGAGCAGGTCACACACACACACACACACACACACACACACACACACACACAGAGGCTGTAGCTCTCACTGAAAAGCAAGGACAACGAATATGGAATGGATCAGAAAGATAAATAGCATAAAATCAGGAACAGTCCAGTCCCACACTTGCCATTTGTTAGAGAGAGAAGAAGTAAATGGGATTCACATGTCGAGCATTAGCTGGTTGTTAGTCTGTAAGATAATATTAACTTTAGTGCTCGCTGGTTTACTCCAGTTTTCCAAAGGCAGTTCCAGGAGGCGCCCAGCCTGTAATTTAGGATGGCACATACTGTGTGAAAGAGGCTTTGGCACCGGGGCCTACCAGCACATCAAGGTGATATTAACATAATAAAACGTTTGGAGAGGGAGTAGGAGCTCATAAATTAATGCATTCTACTGTTTTAATGCTAGGAGCTAACAATGCGTTTCCTGTTCGGCTGATCGTCCCCGCTGCAGCCTAACAGCTGTTTTAAAGGTGCTGTGAAATTAAAGAGAGGGAAGATGATTGTCTTTAAATCAATGTTTAATGATGTGTTATTAGGAGAAAAGTCTTCCTCCAGCAGATGTTTACATGCTGAGGATGGAGAGGGGAGCTTCCCAGCCTGCCTGCTTGCCTGAGGAGCAGAGGCGACTCCCCCATGTCCCACTAGTCTTGCAGATGGCCCTGATGCCCCCAGCATGGGGATACAGTTTGTTCAGCTCATGGGTGGGCTGAAGGCTGGCACCGGGAAAGGCTTTGCCCAAGTCTTTGGGTGGGTGCTGAGGAAACTCCTGAAGGATGCCCAAGGGCTCCGAGGTTTTCAAGTCGTGACTGTGATCGGGTGAACATGACAAATGTTGAGAACATTCTGACCATGTTCAGCGTGGGTCAGGGCTGCCAGGATTCATCCCCAAAATGATCAGATGCGGATGCAGGAATATTCCCCTCTGCAGGAGTCTCTGGAGAGACCAGCTCTGAGCCATCTCCCTTTTAGCAGGCTCCAGAAGAGCTCTGGGACAGCAAAGAACTGCTCAAAGACCACACAGCAGAGGAGTGGCAGGACTACAAGGGCAGGTTATACACAGACCCCCAGCCCTCCTAGTTAAGAGGTGTGTACACTAGGCTGAAAGCCTGTCCAAGCTCTTCACTCATACAGGTCAGTTGGACACAGATACCTCTGTCCAGGCACTGACAGCCAGCTCCTGGTACTACCAAAAAATTAGAGCTTTGAGGCAAGATGTAGGAGTGAACTTCTGGATGTGGTGCTTCAAATAAGGTGGCAATAAGGAAGCTGTGAGTGTAAACCTTCCTGTAGGTGCCTAAGTAATGTTATTTCCATTGCCCTTGATCCAACGACAGATTAACTCGTGGTGGTGTCTGTGCTTCAGCTTGCAGAACAAAGGGTGGCCATCACAAAGCTTCTCCCCCAGAGAAGACAACAGATGGATTCAGATGCCAACAACCCATGAGAATAGTGCCCAAAAGACACGGATGGAACTCCCAGCCCTGGAGAGGGAAGGACATCTCATCACCAGGTGACCCTCCTGCTGCCAAGCAAGCCAGCTTCAAATCCTCTCCAAACCCACACAGTTTCCAAAAGGATTGTTTCCACAGGCAAATTCACATTCTGCATGACATTAGCACAAATTATTCCTACACAGCCAGAAGAAAATTATTCCTACACAGCCAGAAGAACCCTTTGCAACTGCTATTTTTTTTGCATCATCACAAACATTCCTTAGAAGACAACCTCTGTATTCCCAAATACAGTGAAGAAATCACTCCCTGAGCTCATCCGTTCCTTTATTTGCAGCCTTCCCTGTTAGTGCATCCTTGGAGTAGTGTCTAAGAGGCCACACCGCTTCTCTGGGAGAAACTGGGATGCTTGGAACATGACTGGGCTGTAACATTTCTAAACTTCCCAGAAGAGGCAAACTGTAAAGGAATAAGCCTCTTTCTGTGCACGCACATTTGTTTTGGAGCCAAATGGAAAGGAGACCTCAAAAAAAAAAAAAAAAAAGAAAGGAAAAGACAAATTGTTTGGAAAATATGGTCCTTCCCAAGACAGACCTAACCATATGGGGGGAAGGGAGTCAATACTGAATTTTTCCCTTCATATTCCAGTCCAGCAGCCCTCCCATTCTCTCCGCTGGGACCTTTGTGTGAGTCAGACCTTCAAGATCATCCATTCAGGGTAATATTTCCAGCACTTCAGTCCCCTCCCTGCTTCACTCCTCTTTCTCACTGAAAGAAGTGTGGAATAGGAGTGAAGTGGTGGTGTCACCCACGCCCCCTCACACTTATGATGAGAGGAAGGGGATGGGACCCAAAGCTGTCCCTGACCCTCCTAACCTCATCTGCGTAGCTGAAGATGCTCTACAGCGATGGAAAAAGGCAGAGCAGCTCCATCACATAGAAAATGTACCTCTAAGTTATGCAGATAATTGTGGAAAGTAAAAAGCACACTTGAACAAGGAACAAGGGGCATGAAGATGCTCAGAGGGCTGGAGCAGCTGCCCTACAAAGAGAGCCTGAGGGAGCTGGGCTGGTTCAGCCTGGAGAAGAGAAGGCTGTGGGGGGACCTCACTGCATCCTGCCAGAACCTGAAGGGAGCAGAGAAACAGGCGGGGAATCAGCTTGTTAAATGGATAGACAATGGCAGGACAAGGGGAATGGATTAAAGCTGAAGGAGGGAAGGGTTAGATTGGATATCAGGGGGAAGTTTTTTACAGAGAGAGTGGTGAGGGGCTGGAACAGGCTGCCCAGAGAGGGGGTGGGTGCCCCATCTCTGGGGGTGTTCAAGGCCAGGTTGGATGGGGCCCTGGGCAACCTTGTGTAGCTCCAGGCCTGAGGTTGCTGTCCCTGCCTGTGGCAGGGGGGTTGAGCTCTGTGACCCTTGGGGTCCCTTCCAACCCAGACCATTCTATGATTCTATGAAGGAAAATAAAGCATGAGGACCAGAAGTCTTCTTTCCAGCCCTGTCCAGGCTTCTGGAGTGACTTCAGCACGTCAGGTGAAGTTCATATGCCTGCAACCAACTACCCCGACCTAACCCCAGGGCATGGGCACGTTAAGGCAGGAAGAGGTGTTAGGCAAAAGGAAGAAGCTATACAAGAGCCGAGTTTATTGGCATTTTGATCATGCTTGTAAAAGGCTGTTGTAGCCCCATTGGATCGATAACACCTGATTGCTCTGTGGACGGAACGAAGGGTGCATTGCTGCTGCCTTGGCGGTTAGATGGCAGCACAGAAAGTACTTGTTGTGGCGAGGAAACCTTTTCACTCCTTTCAGATCACAGACTTTATCGTCATTGTCTTCTTTAAGTAATAAACAAATGTGATATTTATACATCCCCCTGCTGCTAATGGTGACATTTATGCAACAACAACGCCGACAAAGGCTGCAGCAGTTGGGTACATGGGCAATTAGCAGCGTGCAGAGCATGCAAGATGCTTTGAAAGGAGATGTTAGGAAAGAGGGTTTGTGTGTGTGGTTGTGTTTATTCCCTGGTGACACGCTGCTAACAAGCTGCAAACCAAGGGTCGCCCACAACAAGCGAAAAACAAACATAATGTTGTTGAGGGTGGTAATGCTCAGTTTAATTCTCTTAAAAATAATTATAGCCCTTTTGTGACAACTGGAAAGGCCACATTTGCTTCAATAAAACGGCTTGTTATTCTTCAGGCATGACATTTGGAGATGGTTCATTATACAATGTGGACGTTAATGGGGGTAGATCTCAATCAATGAAATATTGATGCATTCCCCATCTTTGTACTAGCAGGAGTCTTTGGTTCCGCAGCTTGTGGTCAGCTGTTTACTTGCCAGCTAAATCACAACACTTTTAACGACTTCCAAGAGATCTGTCCTCAGACTTGCTGCCAAAGAACAGGATCTTGGGGATTTGGGCATTAGTGAAAAGTTACTTAAGGTCTAGACATCGATCCAAGTAGCTCTACTGCAGTTTATTCCGTGCAGGATGGATCCTGGGGGAAAGTGATAAATGGCACATACACCTCAAACTGAGACACACCTCCTGTCTTCTCACAGTGTAGTGGTGAGAGTCCAAGCGCTCTGCTTCGTATTATTCATCTCTACTCTGACAGTACGGCAGTGTCTTAGCTCATGCACTGTCTGAGCATCCTACTGAATCTTAACAATCCAGCTATTAAACCTTGGCATCTACTTAAACCAGCTTCTTGGATGAGAAAAGACCCAACAACAATGTATAGATAATACAGATACTCAAGTCTACTTTCAGTTGAGAAGCATTTTGCTTTGGCATTAAACAGGGGCTGAGTGTATATTTAAAGGTGAATTTGTGCTCTCCTGTGAAGAGATGGCTGAGGGCAGAGATGTGCAGGATTCCTTCATTCCTTCCTCTTCCCCAGGGATTGGCTTTGTGCCACGGTGAGAGGCAGGAGAGGGGCCTTTAGCCTGGCCACTGTTCATTCTTGATGTTAAACAGTGCAGTGGAGTAAGGCTCTCTTAGAGCCAGGACTGCCTCCTCTCCAGCCCTGTGGGACCTCCTCCGTCTCGTGCTGTTATTGCTGTATCTATTACAATTAATGACTTCCAAAGCTGTTCTAAAGCTATTTAAGTGTCTGATGATCCATCTGAAACTCATCCCCATTCTGTGTGCAAGTCCCAAGTGTTGATCTTCATAGGTGACCACGCTGGAAATGAGGGAGATATGCATTATTTGGCAGGAGCTGCACACGGGACAGCACTTTCTGGCAGTGCACACAGGGCCTCATGCAAATGAAAGCTGATGGCTTAATATTCCGTTACGTTTTTCCCACCAGAGTTATTACCTCCTAATTGCAGGGATGGATTAAACCAAAGAGACCGTGCTCGTTCAGGGAGAGGCTGCCATGTGTCAGCCTTGAGCTGTCACCCGGGGAGTGGGGGTGATCCCCCCCCGCTCCCACTTTCTACCCTGGCCATGCACCCACCACTGATGGGTGAAGCTGGGCTTAAACACAGGCTGGCATTGCATTTCCAGGGGAATTTGGACTTTCTGTGCAGTTCCAGGGACAGGGGAGGATTCAACCAGCCTTGCACTGATTTCTCAATATGCATCTCATTACTCACGGACCCGCGATAGAAAGCTGTATTTACATCATCTCTTTAACTGCCAAACCTCCCCCTGAAGCCTGATGAATTCTGAGGTACTTAGAGATATGGACAGGAATGGTTGGACTCGATCTTAAAGGTCTTTTCCAACCTTGTGATTCCGTAATTCGGTGAGGCAGAAGGGAGAGGCAGCGGTCGCTGGAGCCCACATGACATAGCATCGTTTCATATGCCTTTGTGTGCTTTATAGCAGAACTGGGCACTGGGCTGAGGATGCTCAGGGTGGATTTGAGAGTTGCATGTGTAAAGAACTGCTGGGTCTTGTTATTCCCAAAAGGTTTGTGCCGTGTGAGCTTCCTGAAAGAGCCCTCTGTACACCTGTGCTGCTCCCCCTGCCATACTGCTCTGGCTCTGCTAATGTCTAGGGGACATCATCCTGCCAAAGATGCCCAGACCACCACACTTCAGCTCTCCTCTGGTTTAGGCCACAGTTTTGAAGCCAGGTTGCTAGCTTTTTAGCTCATGGCAGTCGTTTTGTTGGTGTCTCCATCTCTGACTTGCCGTGGTCAGCAGCACAAGTTCAGGGGCACGTACCTCTGAAGGCAAAGCAGCCCAGAACCAGGATTCCCATCTGTTTCCCCTGCCTGCTTTCACAGTCAGCAGGGAATTTTGGTGAGAGGAAGAGACATTTTTCATGCTTGTTTTATTGGTGCAGCCAAAATGATGGCAGAGCCATTATAGAGACTGGCTGGTCCATGCACAGGCAAGCTTTACACTCTCTTTGCACAAGGTAAAGTGGGTACCAAAGCAGGGCTAGGATGTGGGGAGGCTTCACACCTCCCAGGGTCAGGAGAGGGAAGGCATTTCTGGCCAATATGAAGTAAATTTCCTCCCAAGGCGAGAAAGGGCTGAGCTCTCCTCTGCTGAAACATGACCACACTACAACTAAGATGCTCATAGCAACGGGAGAGCAGCAAAAAGGTTGAGTTTTTGGATGCAAATATTTGGAGTTCAGAAAGCTCATGAATTGTCTCTGTGTGTAGATTAAAAACACCTTTAGCATTTTTGCTCTCCCAAAGGGAACATCTACAGAAGATGACTAAGCTGGAGCTCTCCCAATGGCTGGGTTGACCACAACATAATCACCAAAACTAGGTATGAGGAGGTTAAAATTAAACACCTGTGTGGAAAGCATTTGCAGGAGGGAAATCCTCCTTTGCCTGTGAGCAAGAGAATTAAAGGCATTCAGCCAGCTCGATGAAATACCACGAGATATGTAGTGGGAAGTGCTAAGTATTACAATTACTATTTACTATATATTAGTATTTGTTATTCAGGAGGATTTGTGTGTGGAGGGAACTTGGAGGATCTGGTCTGGCTCTATGTGTGCTGGGACTCTCCAAGGATTTTTTTTTAGTGTCTACCACAATTATAGATGAGGACTGAGTGAAACCTTGTGGTTTTACTCTACAAAACATTAGATTCAGCAACTGCCTATGTTTTTTTTTTTGGGGGGGGAGGGAAAAAAAAAGAAAGAGAAAAAAAAGTCTTTCAGAATGTATTTGAACATTATTTCACCAGTGTGGCTGGAGCAGAGTCTTTTCAAAAGGGATAGTACATGGCTACGAGGGAAAACTGTAGGGTTATGCTCCTGGTCATCAAATCAAGCTCTGTGCACAAGGGTGTTGAGTATTTTAATCCTCCTTTGCCTCCCTCACCCTGCAGAGATAATCCACCTGCATGTCCTGCTCACAGAGGTATTTTCACCTCTGTGCTGTTTGTTGTGGTGGATGTTTTGTGTGAAGATGTACCTGGCTGGGGCTTGTCTTGTTTCACCTTTTGGTCCAGAGCAGAGCACTTCCCCATTGACTTGGGGATGATGGATTTTTGTGTTTTGAAAGATGACACGTCTTTCTGGGTGAACTAAAAAAAAACCTGCCAAAAAAACATCTAAGGTGTGTTTGTGTCCTTGCTTACTCTATGTCTCCAGATCAGTGAGTGCATTTAGATGTTTAGTTTTAAGGACCAGAGTTTATTCTGCTTCATGCTTAAGTAAACACTGGAAGTTTGGATCTCCACACCGGATAAGACCTCTGGTTTGTCAGGTCTGGTATCCTGCCTCTGGCAGTGACTCACATCTGATAGAGGGAGAAGCTGCCGTTCTGGAGTGCAGCGGTGCAACTGGGATGCGTGTGCACTGGGATGCGGGGACCAGCTGGGCACCGTGCGCCCCAATCCTGCCCATCCCGAGCTGCAAGCCCTGACATTTCACACTGTTGCATCTTGATTACTTTTAAACCACCACGAAATGTTAGATGTGCTTCTTTGGAATAGCCTCACTGACTTCACAGATAGCTCCTGGAGAACTGCTCCTGCTTGGGCTTTTCCACCAGCACTCTGCCATGAGAAACATCCCGTGGTTTCTGCTTTCATGTACCAGTATGTCCCTGCCTACCTCCTCCCTGGTGTGCTGAGGACCTTGCTCATGGCTCACACAGAGAGAAATGGCTGGCATTAAAGGCATTCCCCAGGTTTACTTCGGTGCTTATAACCACTCTTCCCATTGCTCCTGTGTGTATGAGCTGAGCTGAGCTGTGGTTTGGTTTTTTTTTAAACTTCAACCCTTGTGTGACATCCAATAACTCTGAGCCAAGACTACAAGGTATAACTTGAGGTGAAACAGTATATGGGAAATAAGGATGAATGAAAGGTTTTGTACAAAGGAAGTAACCCACTGTACGTAAAGTGGGTAGTTGTGCAGGGCAAACCTTTAGGATCTGATGGATTATTACCCCTGGGATCCAGTGTTAAAGAGTGTTTATTTATTAGAGCTTCCTAGTCCTGCTCTTCCCACCATAGAATCACAGAATCATAGTGGTTGGAAGGGACCTCGAGAGGTCATTGGGTCCAACCCTCTGCCAAAGCAGGGTCCCTAACTCATATTGTACAGATAGACATCTAGATAGGTCTTGAATATCTCCAGAGAAGGAGACTCCACACCCCCTGGGCAGCCTGTCCCAGGGCTCCCTCACCCTCACTGGGGAAAAGTTCTTCCTCATGTTGGTGTGGAACTCCCTGTGCTCCAATTTGCAGCCATTGCCCCTTGTCCTGTCCCCACAGACACTGAAAAGGGGTCTCAGCCTTGGTGCTCTGGAAAACTCAGAAATGCCACGTCTCCATGAACTGCCTCTTCACTGATCCTCATCACTCAGGGATCTCCGTTTAAGGCTGGAGCTCAGACCTGTGCTGCTCTCCTCCTGTCTGCTCTAAACAAACAGGAGAAACCTGGTGCAACTGTGGACATTTCCTACTCTTCCCCTCAGGAAATGCGTGTGTGGCGTCACAGGTGTCCCAGCCCTGCCACCCCTCTGCCATCACTGCCACTCAGGGCTTGGACCCAATGATTTTTGCAAGAGCTATGAAAGATGAGATTGTTCCAGTTCTGTTACCACCTAATGCTGCTGCTGAGAAGTTCCAACCCCCTAATTACAAATGCAAATGCAGTGAGTCAGATCCCGATGGATGGATGGTATCCCTTCTCAGATGCCGTCCTCTTTGCTGTGTGACTCTGACTCTTCCTCATCAAGGTTGTAGGGAAATTCACCCATGAAATCTACTGGAAATCCTGTTTTCTGGAGGAGCACAGCTTTTGTGTGGCACTGAAGGAGCACTTTGATGCTGAACTGAGGCCAGTCTAGGTTCCTCTCATTAAGAGAGAGGCAGGAAAAATCCCCAAGAGTCTTAGCTGTGAGCTTGGGATGCTCCCAATTCCCTTTTTCCAGCTCTTGACTGGGATCCATTCCTTTTACATTTCTCCATTTCATGCTATCAAACTGTGAATTTAAAATCAGTGCAAAAAATGTCACCCAGCACAACTCCTACAGCGTTCAGGCTGTATTTGTTTTGGTTGGTATTTGGGAGAAGTGACTGTGCCCTGAGGGCAAAAGGCGTGACCCGCAGAGCAGGGTACATCATCCCTAATCCCCTGGCTGCAGTGACACTCCTGGCAGAGCTGGGAACAGGGAGCCTCTTTTGTCTCTGACAAAAGGAGCATCATGTTGGAAGCATGTATTGCTTGATAAGATATTCCTCCTGGAGAGACAGAAAGGAAATAACCTTGGAGGCCAGAGACAGAAATTACATTATCCATTACGCCTGGCAGCACATAGCCCAGGGTTTAGTCATGGGTAGTCGTAACCCTCTAAACTGCTGTGCTCCCCTGGCTCCCCTGGAAGGATTATTCTGCAGCCTAACACATGTCATAGTTGGGAAATATTTCCTGATATTCAGCCTAAACCCTTCCTTTCTTAATCTCGTCCCATTAGTCTTAGTTATGCCCCATGTATACTGGTAAATAATTCCTCTCCCTCCTTGAAGTTTACAGCCCCCGAATACTTGTAGGCTGTTATCACACCCCCTTCCTTGTCTCCTAGCTGAGCAGTATCTGTTTGGCTCTTTTAACCTCTCCTGAGAACTCAGCCCACACTCCCCCACCCTGGCTGCCTTACTGATGTCCTCTGCTTTCTTCTACCCCCTTCCCAGTCCCTTCCCTGCCACTGTAGAGGGGCTCTGAGAGTGGGATGCAGCCTTCCCTGTGCACCTCCCGGCAGAGCTGGGTGGGCAGGGCTGTCTGTGCAGCGTGTCCTTGGGGGCACACACCGGTCCCGGTGCCCTGGCCACGCTGCCACCTTCCCCACACCTCATGGTGCTCTTCTTTCATCTCCTGCAGCCTCTTGAGATGCAGCCAAATTGTGTTTTCAACCTGCTTTGCCTTTCCTCCAGACCCTTTCTCAGCCCCATCTCCTTCATCCCAGGGAAAAGGGAGCCAGGACCTATCTCTTCTCCCTTCGCTGGGCAGCCAGACTTGTGGAGCTGCTGCAGTGATCCCACTATGCCATGCTTTTTGCTTTCTCAAGTCTTTTTCTCACTCAGAAAAGTCAAACCCCATAGGCTATTTGTAGGATTATTAGTGTCAAAGCTGGTGGCTGGGGGAGAGTCCCAGGATGTCTGCATTTAGAGGAGCACCTGCCCAGCAGTGCTCTCTCAGGAGCCCTCCCACAGATTGCCCAGGGGCTCAGCAGCCCAGGGAAGATGCTGTGAGCTGCTGGGGTCCCTTCTTCTCTTCTCCCATCACCCAAAGGCAGCCGTGAAACTCGAAACGCCTCCTTCCAGCCCAGGGCAGGCTGGCTGCTAATTCCTCACAGTGTAAATTTACACCCCGAGCTGTTTTCTGACAGTGAGTGGAGGGCAGGCTGGGAGACTGGCTGCCTGGCCACTACAAATTAGAGCTCTGAGTGGCAGCTCTCTCACAGGGATGCTGCTCCCTTCTCCTGACATGCTGGGCTGCCTCAGGCTGCAAGCTCTTGGTGCTCATTGCAGTCACCGTGGTATTTTTCCCCTCGGTGCACTGCAGTTCATTTCTGTGTTGGGTTGGAGCTATCATCTTCCCTGGACCCACAGCGCCTGCAGCAAGGAGAGAAAGAGCAAGCAGGTGACTGGGAGCTCCTGCATGGTGGGAGCAGGGCAGCTGGCTCCATGCATGCTCTTTCCCTCCAGGATTGCTGGGCCAGTGGTGGGAATTTTTTTTACCCTCCTCCTTCTTCAGCATGTGAGGAGGATCCAGGCGCACCTTGACGGTAGTAGGAGGGATGTGCTGGGGCAGGTAGAGGCTCAAGGGCAAGGTCACAGCTTGTGTTGCCAAAAAGAGGATGCTCTCTGCCCTCCAGCAAGCGTCTCTGGAGGTGACACCATTATGTCTTGCATCCAGCCAGTGTGGAGCTGAGCTGGGCTGGGAGGGGAGATTGAGCATTGGATCAGAGTGGCAGCAGCCAGCCTGCACTCTGCATCATGCTGGCGATGGCGACAGGGTGCTGACCTTCCTCCTGGAGACATAAATGCAGCAGGATCAGGCCATGCTGGAGTCCTGTCTCCAACCTGGTTAGGGGGGACCTGGGAGGACTCACTGCAAATCACTGCCTTCACACCATTAAAAGATGGCTAAAGTCTGCAGTCAGTGTGCTGCAGAGGAAATCCAGGAGAATCCACCCCTCCTGCCAGCAGCTCCTTTTGAGGCAGGTGGCTACAAATTTATAGCTTCCTTGCCAAGGTGCCACAAAGCAGAGTGGTTGACCTACCAGAACAGCCAGCTCTGCTTTTGGTGGTGGCAACATAGCTCTGTGTGACCCTCAGACAAGGCATGTCCTCAGCAAACCCCATTTCACCACTTCCCATCACCAACCCCTCAAGCAAGGACAGGAGAGCTCTATAAGCCAAACCACACCAAAACTCCCACCAAAGGCTGCGTGGGGCATCATGGACTGTCACCGCTGCTCAGGGGGAGGGCAATGCCGGGGGCATGAGGTGGGCACAGCTTCATGGGCTTGGTCCTGTGTTGGAAGAGGAGCCTCACAGCTGGCTGCAGAGCATCACTCCTCACCCTTCCACAGCCAGCCCTTGGCATCGCATGCACAGCTCTGCACAGACCAGCCCGTATTGCAGGCAGGTCGGCTGTCAGGACAGAAGGCATTTTACCATTTGAAATATGCTTTGAGTAGCATGAAACCGGCACCTCCTTATAATTATGCAGCTGGGGAATTATATTGACAAAGTGAGTCACGCTGCCCTGCGCTGTGCGAAGTCGGTTGCCCATGTTACGTCCACACACACTCCAACACGTGCTCAGGGTGAAGGGCTCACACTTCCCTCTGCCTGACCTTAGCAAATCCATACTCTTGGAAATTCTGGGTGATCCAGAGCTATAACTTTGTACACTTCTCCCTAAATTTGCTGTAACCCCCACATATTTGTACCACAAATCAGTCTGGGACCTTTTTGCTTGCTTGTTTCAAGATTTTCCAGCCAAAGAAATCAACAGCTATCAATTCTCTTGGCTTTATCCATCTGGGCCTGATTAAATTGGGGGCTTCATTTGCATTTTGCTCTTTTGCAAGTAAAGTTTTCAATTTATTTGGGACAGTTTTATTGGCATCAGGCAGTTCTCTACAGAAAAATGGTTTGATGTCACACACACTCCCTTTTCCCAAAGGTTTTGCTCAGCTGCATGTTGGCACAGAGTATTTTCTGCTGTTCTTCCTTGTACCTATTCTTTCAATAAATACTGTTTCGCTGCGATCTGACAAGCTCATACTGCTCCAGTGCAACGACTTGCCCATACATATTGTGGTGTTGTATTAAAGAGCTCCCTCATTATTTCAGTGCAGTGTGTATCTCCAGCATTTGTCAAGGCTTGTTCGATTCAAACGTGTTTGTCTTATCAGAGGAGGAAAAAAAAAACCACCCAACCAGCCCTTTAGAACTGTCACTGAGGACAATTAATAACATTAAAAAAACCCCAAAACACAAAGAAGAATAGCACACTGTAAGGAATGTCTTGCTGTTATGGCATCAATAAGAAAATAAGGTGTTGGAGCCAATTTGGAAAGGAGCTCTGTGTCCCAGGCTGAACGTGTGCCCAAAATGGGGAGTGTCATGTAAGGAGATGGGTAGTGGCTGGAAGCATCAGGGATGTGAAAGCTCCCTGAGCAGGTGCTCTCCCTCAGGGACTGACCCTGGTCCAGGCAGGGCTGAGGTCAGACCTGTCCCTTGTCCAGGAGTGGATGGTGAAGAAATCATAGAATCATAGGTTGGAAGGGACCTCCAGAGATCATCGGGTCCAACCCCCTGCCAAAGCAGCTCCCCAGCTCATACTGCACAGATAGGTGTCCAGACAGGGCTGGAATCTCTCCAGAGAAGGAGACTCCACACCCCCTGGGCAGCCTGTCCCAGGGCTCCCTCACCCTCACTGGGGAAAAGTTCCTCCCCATGTTGGTGTGGAACTCCCTGTGCTCCAACTTGCAGCCATTGCCCCTTGTCCTGTCCCCACAGACACTGAAAAGGGGCTGGCCATTTCCCCTGCACCCCATACTTCAGATATTTATAGACATTAATAAGGTCCCCCCTCAGTCTTCTTTTCTCCAGGCTGAACAGCCCCAGCTCTCTCAGCCTTTCCTCACAGGGGAGATGCTCCACTCCTTTAATCATCTCCGTAGCCCTTCTCTGGACTCTCTCCAGGAGATCCCTGGCTTTTTTTATACCAGGGAGAAATGGGCACTGCTTAATGCTGTTACAGTGTTATGGAAGCATTTAATGAAAGTTTAGGTTGTCTGCCAGGAAAACTGAAAATCCTAGTGAAAAATCTCCAGTGGTATTAAAAAAATTCCCCAAGTGCCACCAGCTCCATGACTCTTGGGAAGAACTACGTTAAACATTGAAGAGAGACAGTTTTCCTTGTTCAAAATTCACACTTTTAACCAAAAGTAGCTAAAAAGTTGATTTCCATGCTTTATTTGACCATCTTGCTTTTCATGCTGGCAGGTGGAACAGAGACAAGAGTTTCAAAGCCTTTACCTACAGGGCTCTTTTTAAAGCTTGTATCACCAATGCTGACGTTATCCTGACGGTCTCATTCACATCACTCATGCCATAGAAATTACACAGGTGTCAGCGCTGCTCCAGGAAAGTTCCATGGAGGGCTGGGAGTGCTAGGAGGATGTGTCAATATTCTGCACCTGTAAAGCCCCTGGATTTGGCTGTTCTCTGGGGTGAGTGTGGACTGTCAGTTGCCTTTTTTTGCCTCAGGAACCCATCAGTAAAATGAATGTCAGAGTATCCCATCTCAAAATACTCTGCAGTAGCTGCTGGTGGTGCTAGAAGAGGATTCCTAGGCATGTCTTGTACTGGGTTAATTTCATTTTCATATGATGAAATGATGCAGTATTTTATTTCTCAGGATATACTTTAATTTCTTGTTTCTTTACCCAAAACCCTGCCATGACCCAGACCCGATGAACAATATCAGCTCTAACATCTGAGGATACAAACAGGTGGGGTGCAATCTGAACATCAGAAGGTAAGTGGGATGACTTTACTGTTATAAAAAAGCAACTCAACAGCTTTTATTTAGCACTTGCTTTGCTCTTGCCATTGTGCGGTGCAAACTGGGAGCTCCCCTTCCTCTCCATGTGAATTTGAAGCTACTCGGTGTAACCCTCCAGGTTTTGGAGCTGCTCTGAGGAGCAGAAAGCCAAATTTCACCTTTCCTTAAACCAGGAGAATTATGAAGGTTGTCTAGTGTGATCTGCTGACTTCTGTGGAATTGCTGACTCGCACTGCCCTGTGCTGTGCAGGAGCTTGCAGGGTCCTTCTGAAGACAAGGGGTCCCTTTGTATCCAAGACTGAGCCAACAAGACCCCAGGGGGAGAAAGAACACCAGCCTGTAAGTACTATCCCTTCTAATTAATGAAGGACAGATTAAAATGGCTTGAACCAGGTGGTATCATAGCACAGGGCGCAAGTATGTGCACGGCTTCTTTTGAGCCTCTCCTTCTTCTCCTTCCCTAGCCTGCAGAGATTCCTGGCAGCAGGATGCAGGGCTGTTTGTACTACTGATGTGCTGCTCTTTTACTAAATGGAGCAGAGCAATTCCCATCGCTCTCAACCTGGGATGTGTTGCCAGGGCTCAGCTCACTTGGAAAGCTTGGGTCTGATCACACACATTCAGTGCATGCTCTTTTAAGTGGTTTCCAGCACTCTCCGTAGAAAGAATGGGAAAGGATAATGATCCTGTGGAGATTTTGGAAAGAACTGAGCATAACCTTGGTGTCCAGGCTGACATTCAAGATCTTTGAGGCTATGTCCTTTTGCTGCTTGTTTGTACTGCTCCAAGGCAATGGACCAAGGCAAAGATAATCTAAGGTAGTTAAAGTCTTCATTTCCAAGTCCATCTCCACATACAGGCCCATCTCGCATCAGTATTTGCTTATTGCCCTCAATGTGTGCAGAGATCTGGGTAGAAGCAACACCTGCCTTTCTCCTTCTCTACCATTAAGCCATTAGATGCATTCTTTCCTGAAATACTCCGTGCTTGCATGATTCCAAACCTTGACACACTTGGATTTTATTGGGTTCTTTGCACATGTCCCTGGCAATGGTCTGCAATCCTTAGTCCTGACTGTTAGCAGAGGTTCAGTACAGCTGAACTTAAAACTCGAGCCCCAGAGCTGGTCATCCTGCCTGAAACCATGATTTCATGACTCTTTCAAGCAGGCTTGGCTGCCAAGGAGGCAGGGCTGTGCTTCTTCAAGGTGAGGCTGCTCCCCACTTCCCCGTGATCACCTTCTTGGTACCCTGGTGAGCTCCCAAGGCCACAAGACCCAGACTAGGTGAAACTAAATGAGGCATGAGAAAAAAAAAACAATCAACCCCAGGAAGTTCCCTGATATTTTTCCCTTGGGGGTCTTGGACATGACCTGGGAAAAAGGTGCCCCAGGGAGGTTGAGCATCCCTCATGCAGGGGTGTTCCAGAGCCCAGGGTATGTTTTCTGGGACCAGTTCCTACCCAGAAGCATTAGGGGCCAGTACTGGATTACCCAACCCTCCCTTTTTTTACCGACCAGAAAATTTTCCACTGTGCCCCATACATACTGCAGTCTTGGTAGGGCACACAGTGATGCTGGCTATTGCATCAGAGCTCACTAAATCTTTCAGGAGTTCTGGTTGTTTGGGTTTATGCCCAGAGGAGCATTTCCATCCCTGTTACTGTTGCTGCTCTTTGGTACATGTCCCTATTCCCTGGGAAAATGAGCTGCAATTGTTTCCTCCTGAGAATCTCTCCCTGTATGAGCTTTGAACTTTATAGGAAACATGAGCAGCTGCCATAAAATCTCAATCTCCTTTGTCCCCGAATAGCATCGTGTATGCAGTACCTTGCACATCCTAGACTTTGCCTCTTCGATGCTGGAAGATTACAGAATCACAGAATCACAGGGGTTGGAAGGGACCTCCAGAGCTCATGGGGTCCAACCCCCCTGCCAAAGCAGCTCCCCAGCTCACACTGCACAGGTCGGCGTCCAGACGGGGCTGGAATCTCTCCAGAGAAGGAGACTCCACACCCCCTGGGCAGCCTGTCCCAGGGCTCCCTCACCCTCACTGGGGAAAAGTTCCTCCCCGTGTTGGTGTGGAACTTCCTGTGCTCCAATTTGCAGCCATTGCCCCTTGTCCTGTCCCCACAGACACTGAAAAGGGGCTGGCTGATTCCCCCTGCATCCCATACTTCAGATATTGATAAACATTGATTAGGTCCCCCCTCAGTCATCTTCTCTCCAGGCTGAACAGCCCCAGCTCTCTCAGCCTTTCCTCACAGGGGAGATGCTCCAGGCCCTTCAGCATCTCCTCAGCCTCCTCTGGACTCTCTCCAGGAGATCCCTGTCCTTTTTATCCCAGGGAGCCCAGCACTGGACACAACACTCCAGGTGGGGCCTGAGCAGGGCAGAGCAGAGGGGGAGGATCACCTCCTTCGACCTGCTGGCCACACTCCTCCTGATGCCCCCCAGGATCCCATTGGCTCTCTCAGCCCCCAGGGCACACTGCTGGCTCACGGCCAATCTGTCATCTGATTTGTGCCTTCTCTTCCTTGACATCATGATCAGCTGTATCTTCCTCTGGATGTTTGAGTAGCTGAGGTTGTCAGGCTCTCTTTAAGGAGGGTGGCCATTCTCAAGTTCAACAGAGCCTCAGGCCAGGCTCTGCTTTGGAGACTTAATTCCCACTTTCCCACTAGACCATCTGATTCCGAATAGCCGTGACTGGATGTTGTATGTTGAAATCCATAATCCCCTGCAAATTGTTTAAAGTCTTGTCCATTGAGCTGCAGACCATTATCAGACAACAATTTATGGGATTCCACGTCTGGCAAATGCAAACGTGATGTGTGCTGTGACATGTTTTGGTGTCAGATTCTCTGTATTATCCGATAATATTATATAGTTCCAGGCTCATGTGAATAATAACCTCAATTAAAATGTGGTCTTTGCCAAAAAGTATAGATAAATCTGTTTTAGACAACTCAAAGTATTTCCTTGTCAAGCTATTGTATTTTTAAGTCCCCACTTTCATTTTACAAGTTACTCCTCTCTACATTAATCTGTGAGCATCAAGGGCTCCCCTTTCTTTTTGCTTCAAGAGGCAAATGGGGAATAACACTTCCATGTCCAAAAATCCTCGTTGTCTCTGTGCTGGGTGACTCAGATCAAAACCTGTATGGTTGCACAATGTTCTGAAAGGGATTTTTCAAACCTTTCCTCCTTTTTTTTTTTTTAACTGAGGCCAAGTTTGCTGTGCTGATGTCTAGCCTGGGCAAAAGGTTGTGGGTATCCTCCAGCAAGACCTACACAAACCAAGAGTGAGTCAAAGGCAGCAGAGGTGGACAATGTCTTGTTGCTCCAAAAGAGTTATCCCGTGGCCTGTGCTGCATTAACAAGGACACCACACTTTTGGTACCTGAGCAATGAGCTTTGGGCGACTTACTTTATGTATGCAACAGTTTTCTTGGAGCAAGCTCATGGTTCTCAAACAAAGTGCTTCATTTTTCAGTGGAGATGTGCTAAAATGCTTAAAATGGGCTGTACTCAGAAGCAGTGTGGATCTTGGGGGTGTACTTGGCAGGGGATTGTGCTAAGTGTGAGGATTTATTGCCTGCTTTGCTCTTGGATGCTATGTCTTATTCTACCAGTAAATAATGAGGGCAGCAGAATTGCAATTTAAATTCTTAGAGAAATTTGGTTCTTAACCTCTTACTGGATGACTGGTCATGGAAGAACAACTTATTCCCTTGCTTAGGCAGCTAAAAAGTGTGTAATAAAGGAACATTTCTAGTAATTTCTGCTCGAAGAGGTAGCATACATAAACATTTCCATGAACCTTTTTCTTACCTGGAGAAAAACACAACTAGAAGGTGGAAACAGGAAGACAGAGTCAAACATGCTGTAAATCTGTGCTGTAATATGACTTAGAGCAGCTCTGCTTCAGTGTGAGAGAAGCTGGAGTCAAAATGTGTGGTGTGCTGGTGAGGTTGTGTGTGGGAGGATGATGCAAAGTGCTGTAGGGTTGCAGGTCTTCAGGGAGATCCCACCACTGCAGAGGTGGGATCATTTTCCTTTCCTTCATCCCCAAACCCATTCTGGTCCTTCAGGGCTTGGCTATGTGGACTCGAGTAACACTTAGCTCTCCATTTGGGTTCCTGCTGGCTGGGGAGGGTCTATTTTTAAACAGCATTAGTGGAAATTTTGATTCAGGGCTTTCTGAAATCCCTGGAACCAAAAGCTTGAAGTTCATGTTGTTGCATGCTTTCCCTGGACACATCCTCTTTCTCTGCCTGGAAATTTTATACCAGTGGAATTAGGAGATTTTACATATTTACCCAGGATTTCCAGCATCTGGTGGCTGCCTGGAGCAGGACTCCTGCCTGCCCACCGTGGGCATGGACTAAGGTGCTGGCTCCCACGTGGCTGTGCAGCCCTGGGGCAACCTGGTCCCTCCAGCATTGCTGGATGGGCAGTGTGTCCCTGGCCACCATGACAACTGGTGCAGTTGACCCAAGGTTTTCCAGGAGCATCTGATAGAGTTCACTTCAAGCAGCCCTGCAGCTTAAGCTCAGCTGTCCTGGTGAAAATGAAGAGTGATGCTGCTCCGAGGGATGCAGCTAACCTGTGGGAAAATAAGATGAGCATCACCCATGGGACTACCTCATGCAGTAGAACAACTGAGAACATGGGAATGGCCAGGACTTTCATTCTCATAACTTATCATTTGTTGCAACAGTCCATGAAGTGTTTTATTCTCAGGTAAGTTCTCCAAAAGAGATATTTTCCCCTTTTGCTTGTGGACAGTAGCTCGGTCTGAGGGAGCTAAACTGAATGAATCAATTCAGGATAAGAGGAAAACTGCTTTCAAGATGATAAATTTACACTGGACTTGGCAGAAGCCTGAAGTGCTGGATCCAACCAAAAAATTGGCTCTGTGGGTGCTGAGACATGGAGCTTCTGCAGCTCTTTGGCTCTGTCCTCATGAACTGATTTCAGCCTCAGTCAGTCTGAGAAGACGTGAAGGATTTCTACTGCCTTCCCCTGGTTCCATTACTCCCAGCACCCATCCCTTGGTGCTGCCAGCATTTCATGGCCCATGACAAAGGACATGCCGTGAGCACTGGTGGGCTGGAGAAGTCAAACCTTCTATTTGTGCAAAAACAGAGATCTGAAGTTTTCTATTTCTGAAGTATCGAATTCTTTTTTCTCCCACCGGATGCCAGATTTCTTTCATGAATTTTCTTTGACACGTTTCCAAGTCCTTGCAGAAGCATGAGAAAAATGTTCTTTAAATCCAGGCCTTTTAGTTTATCAAAACTCTGTTCACCCTGTGAATTTGACAACCATTTCAATGAAGTTTTCATAATACGTTGAAAACTGGAAGAGAGAAAAATGAAGCTTTTCATCCAATATAAACACATCCAATACAAGGAGCAATTTCTCCTTGCAGGTTGTTCAATAAGGAGTATTGACTTATGGTTTCTTTCTCCTAGACCTGACTGATTGGCTCTTCTGCAGAGAATGGCATTGGGCTTTACTAATCCATAGACTAATCCAGTGGCTTTAGTAATCCATAGACACGGAGTCAACCAGGATCATCAAGCAAGAGAAACCAGCCAAAGTCCAACCACCAGCTTTATAAACACAATGGATTACTGCCTTCCTTTTTAATATCAAACCAGATCATGCTTTCAGAGATGAATGCCTACAGTTCATCGATACCACTCTTCATTCGGAGTCTTGTTGCACCCTGTAGCCACGTCCTCGCTGAGGAGCTGCCTCAAGCAGGTGGTTCAAAGCAGAAATCTCTGTTGAGCCTTCAGTTTCTGTTCAACTTTCCTTCAGGTCCAACATGGATGAGCTCTTAGATTTTCTATCTTGCATTTTAAAGTTTGAACAGACTGGAACAACTGAGGTTTACCCTTTTTTCTCAATGTAGCGTTGAAAATTGTTTGAAGAGGCAGTGAAAAGTTGTGATTGAAGACGATTTAGGCTCTGGGTTAAGAAAAAAGTAAGAAAAGGGGTAGGTTTTATGTATTTTCACCTTCCAGGAGGGCTTTCTGTGTAACAAATTTATCCCATTCCTGTGGTTCCACAAAGGGCCATTCATTAACCTTTCATGGGTGATGGCCAAAATTCAGAGAGCTTTGGTAAATATGGGAATAAAAACCTAACACAGTTTTTAAGAGACAATAGAAATCTATTTAATGAGCTAAATCTGACCAGACATTAACTTTGTCCAGGATATTTTCTAATAGGAAAGAAGCAGTGGGGTCACCCAGATCCCTTTGAAAATTTATTGCTGTGCTCAGGAATTCCTTGTACATACCAGGACTGGGAATCTGAGTAGCAGGCTGTTGTGGCAAGTAAAAAAATAAATGGTGTTATCTTGATAGCCAGATAACACAGTATCTGCTCACATAAAGTCATTTGGAGAATATTGTTTGTGAAAACCTCTTTGCTTTGCATCCATTCCTTCTCCTTTCCGTTTTCTGATAAAAAAATCCTAAACACCAAGCAGTTAAAGGCTGCCATAAAACTGAGAAGAAACACTGACACTGGTGCTTTATCATGCTCCATCTGGGAGGCGAGCCAGCTCTTCCTACTTCAAGTTTATTTCTCCTACTCTGCTTTACCTCAGATAATGTCTCATAAACAGTTAAGAGGGTCATTTATAAACGTCTCGGAATGGTTATTGCTCTCATCATAGGCTTTGGATCTCTGTGCTTTCAGCTAGTGAACATCAAGGTAAAAACCAAAACAAATTCCCCAGCCCAGAGCACTGACTGTTTGGGAACAGAAAAGTTGCTATTTTTTATATCCTTTTTTTTGGTGTAAATATATATCTTTTTTTTTAATTGTAAACTTAATCTCTCAGCATAGGTGAGTCTCACTTGATTTCCAAGCTTGATGTGCAATCGAACTTCTGCTAAACCAAGGACTGAGATACCTAAACCAAGGTTTTAACTGTAGCATTTTAACAGAATGTGGCCCAAAACAAGTGGTCTGCTTGACAGCAAAGGCTCTGCAGGGCAAACTGGGAATCTCAACCCAGATTAGATGTGTTTTGCCCAAGATTTTCTTCCAGTTTTTCTTTTTTTTTAAAGGAATTAAACCCACTGATCACCAGTGTCAGCAGCATGTGCTGGGCGGGCATGGAGGACTCCTTTCTTCTCCTCATCTGTGCCTTGCTTGTAGGTGCTTCAACCTTTGGGAGAGGAATGATGCCTGTCTGCAGGTATTACCTGTCTGCCTCCAAAACCCAGGTGCTTGTTCCCAGATCAGCAGGCACATGCTATATCTTAACATCCCCATAAAACATTGAGTATTCATCCCTTGCCTCTGTCAGCACACGATGCCCAGAGCTGTGACTGACAGGGGTGCCCCAGGAGCCAGGCTCTGTGATGGGGAGCAGGATGGAGGCACAGGGAAAGGAGCTGGTACAGCACAACCACGTTCAGGCTGATGATGAGCAAAAAATAGCATCCCTGTGCCCTGTTCCAAGCAGAGGCAGCAATAAGGGCTCCTTCCCCACGTTCCTGTGCAAGTCAGGCTATTTTGTGAAAAATCAGCGTTTGGCTAATTTCTTGTGACGGTGTTTGAAGAGGCAGGCTGCATAAAAAGACATTTACAATAATCTTTCATGTTCTCCAAAGGAAAAGAATCCACCTGTGTAATCTTTTAAGTTAAGCTTCCCTCAGGTCTTGTTTAACATTATGAAAATGGCAGCTCATATAATTTTATTACCTGAGCTAAATATGATTCTTTCTCTGTCTTCCAGCTATTTCTCCTAATCCATATCAATAAAACTACTAGGGTATAATGATTTTATAGGCTGCTGCTTCTTCGTCTTATTTCTTTTATTACTTCAAATGGATTCTCTTCAAATAAACTAATTAATCTCACAATTAGAAATCCAAAGTAACATTATGTAATGCACGCAGCTACCTCAGTCAGGAATGCAGAAGCAGAGATGACCAGATATTTGCTCTCCATGTCCCAGCTCTGAAAGGATTCCTCTGCAAACAGCAAAGAGAAGAACCTGCTTAATTGGAAGAAGAAACTGGGGACTCCTGGTATGTTTGATCTGGGTGGTTTGAGGATGGGTTATTTGGAGATGTTCTGCTCTGAGCATCTCCGCTCTTCTTTGGCCATGGGAGAAGGGAAGATGAAATATTCCCTGGATTTGCCGTGTATGGAGAGGGTGGTGGTCAGAAGCTCTGGAGAAGGTTGCATCTGATCAAAGAAATCATACTGCAGGGGAGGCAGCAAATTAGAATTTTTTATTTACTGCAAATACAAAGAGAAACCTAACTGCTTTGGATGAGATGTGAGGCTGGGGCTTGTAGCCTCTAACCTCACCTCTGATGCTGGCTTTGAGCAAACTGAGTTACTTTTGTGTCTTTACCTCCCTCCATAAGAAAGGTGAGCAGGGACACCTACTTCAAGCATCCTTAGAGATTCCAGATGATGCTTTCCACGCACCCTGCAGCAAACACAAAGTCATTATTATGCACTGATTTTTTTTCCAGCCCAAGCCTGTAGTCCCTGCTCACTAAGGGGCAGTTTTGGACTGCTGTAGTCAGTGTGGTATCGCTGCAAAAGTTGGTATGAGCGGATATATCATGGTCTGAGCTTTAGTGAAGCAAAATCCCTTCTCGTGCAACACAATATATGTCATTGTAGGCAGGGTGTATTAGTTATCCTTACATACATGGAAAATAAATGACCGTAAAGCTTGCTAAGTCACACTGTCTGTATTGATTGTCTGTGACTGCAGAGATTCCAATACTGGATCTCAGTGATTTAAAAACAAAATTAAATGCTCCACCTAATTATAGTTCTGTGCACGTATTGTTGCCTTTGAGTATTTGCAGCTGTCAGGTTCAAATATTTCTAATAACTGTGGCTGTGACATTTGTTCAGCAGATGAGGTAAGAATAAAAGATAAAGGGGCAGCAGCCTGGTTTGAGGAATGGAAAGAAGATCGGATACGTAACGGGATGCTGTAGAGCCCTGTAACATAAGTTTGAAGGTGGGCTTGGATGCACTGGGTTTTGCAACTAAAATAAAAGAGCCGGTGGTATGGTAGCAGCACTGAAAAACAATGTGGAAAAAAAACCTTGTGGAGGAAGAAGCTGAGAAATATGTGTTACTCCAAGCCCAGACCTGAGAAGGCTGAAATCACAGAATCACAGAAGTGTAGGGGTTAGAAGGGGCCTCCAGAGATCATCAGGTCCAATCCCCCTGCCAAAGCAGCTCCCCACTTCGTATTGCACAGGTCAGTGTCCAGATGGGTCTTGAATCTCTCCAGAGAAGGAGACTCCACACCCCCTGGGCAGCCTGTCCCAGGGCTCTGGCACCCTCACTGTGAAAAAGTTCTTCTGCATGTTGGTGCAGAACTTCCTATGCTCCAACTTGCAGCCATTGCCCCTTGTCCTGTCCCCACAGACCACAGAAAAGGGGCTGGCCATTTCCCCCTGCACCCCATACTTACGATATCTATAAACATTAATTCAGTCCCCCCTCAGTCTTCTTTTCTCTGGACTGAACAGTCCCAGCTCGCCCAGCCTTTCCTCAAATGTCAAGGTTTCTCTCAGGAAAGGTTTAAGGTCCTGGGGTAGGCTGTGTCCTTTCTGTCCTGTTTTCCCATGGAAGGAGGGCAGTGGTGAGCACGTTTGCCTTGCTCTAAAATACATAAGCACCAAAACCTCTGCGCAGATGCACTCACCTCCAGCCTTCCCCACAGAACAACCTGGTGCTTGTGCCCACTTTACCCTGCACCGTTCATGTGTTTCCCATCCTCTCTCTCTGTGCAGGATTTCACTCTCTCCAAGCTGTGCTGAGGTTTCAGACCTGGAACACCCTGCCTGTGTCTTGCATAGCTGACTTTTTTTTTCCCCTTTGCAAATAATTTCTTACACATTTCTGTCCTCAACTGCTGTGATACACCGTGTGTAAGCTGTGAGGTAATGACAGAAATATAGTTTTGCAAAGACTTCCACTGAGAATTCCCATCATGACATTGCTGACAGGAGATACCTTAAAAAGAAAGCACCGTAAGGAAAAACACATGTTTGGGTTTGGGGATTTTTTTTTTGGTTGGGGGGGCTGGGGTGAGAGGAGGGAGGAAAGATTAGTAGCCTATTCTCAATGTGTGCATGTCTTAGATCTATGATCTTCGCTGCAGAATCCAACTGTGCAGATCTATCAAGTTCAGCCACGCTGGAGTATGCCACACAGGTGGATGGTTTAATCTTGACAGTTGAGCTTCCAATTGAAAGGAGACAGAAAGAATGAGATGAAGAAACATGCTAAAACCTGTTTCGGCTCCCAGTCGGGCTTCGGAGCTGTGCTGCTGGATACCAGCGCTGCTCCTGGAACAAAAGGTAGAGAGATGGGCGGCTCTTTCTCTCCCAGGTACTGGATTGGTTTTCCTAAAGCAATTGCAAAATAGGAAGGACCCTCCCACCTCACAAAATAAAGGAGAGGAGGTGCAGCTCTGCTCTGAGGAGGAAGAAACAGTAACGCGGATATGCCCTTGGGGACATGGAGATGGAAGGCAGCTGAGATCCTTGAGTGGAGAGTGTGTTTCATGAGGGAGGGATAAAATACCCCAAAAGCTGTACATTTAGGGCTGGGTCTTCAAATATCCCATTCTCAGTGGAAAAATGTCAAGAGATGCCTTGTTCACCGGCGAGTTTCACACCCCGCTGCCCCCGAAGTGCAGCGAGCTTGGCTGCACGCTGAGCTGCTGCTGTGAGGGTCTATCTACACGCGTGGAGTTAGCATGGCTTGGGTTAAGATTAAAAAAGGGAAATGTTAATGAAATGCTTAAGCACATACCTATGACACAATCTGAAACAGGTGGATGTGGAGCGACTGAAGGCCTCACGCTTCACTCAAACCATATGTGAAACTCCTATTGCCATCCTCGAGCAATGATCAAGGGCAGGAGATGCCTGTTAGTGAGCATGATTTAAAACTGACTTTGGAAAGTGTAATTTATGCTTTGGAGCCTCCTCAGATGTGTACCCAGTAGGAAATTCTGTAGCTACACCTGTTTACACATCTTTTGGCTCTCTGAGATGCTAATGAGAAACCCAGCCCTCATAGGCACAGTGAGAAACTGTAACAATTACTGAACTCCAGAAAGAAAATGGGTTTCAGTGACTGATTTATCAGCAGGTGTTCCTGTAGGACAGATAATTCACACCAGGAGTTTCAAGGGGCTACCAAGCTTCATTCAGATTTTGAGGTGCAAGGGTTGAGACTGTATCCAGCAACCCCAGCACGCACCCAGTGCTCCAGGGCCAGGGACTGCGTGAGCCAAAGCTCCCTTCCACCTCACTCTCCTTTTACTTGCACCCACATGTTCAAATCTCTTGCTGCCCTTCAGATTTGTGAAGAGTTTCAGACTTGATCGCTTCGCTCTGAGATGTATTCATCAATCATTTGTTCTTGGCACCACGTGCATCTGGGGGCCTCACGCTGCACCACAGTTCATGGGGGGCTCAGTAACTGTTTAACAACTCCCTGCCCTGAGCCCTAACCATTAGTGCTGTTTGTTAATTGAAGTAGAGAGAAAGCAGGGTTCTTAGACTCAGGATGCGTGCAAGAGTGAGCTACCAATGCGTCACACTCACGTCTTGGAGGGTGCTCCTTCAGCTGCAGACTGATGGAGCATCCTGCAACAGTGTGTTGTCTCTCTGGGGAGGTCTCTGTCCACTGTCTGCGGAGAGAGCTTTAAGAAGCGACCCTCCTTTGGTAGAGGCAAACCATGGTGCACCCTCTTAGAAACCACAGAGCAGTGGCAGCTACTCCTCTGAAGGACAGAAGGACCTGTGTCCTCTTCCTCAAATACCCATGAACTTTCTCCTCCCAAAGCTCACCATCTCCCCAACAAGCTTCTCCAGGTGAGTGCTGGGGCTAACAATAGAGACCAACTTTAAACAACTGTTAAACATTGTACAGATGTGCACGGATCCTTCCATAAGAGATGCCCGAGACCGGGGCTGGATCACGGGGCGGCGCCAGCACCCCTCTGCACAGCAATAGGTGCTTGCACCTCTTTATGCATCAGGAGTTTGTGCTGGGAGTGGTGGGAGTGAGGGAAACGCTTGGGGAGATTGCAGGATCAAATGGGTTGTTTAATTACTAGTCATTATAATTTTGTTTGTGAATCATCATTTTCCTTTGTTAAAGATAAATACAAACATGGTAAAAGAAGAATAAGGCTTGGAGAAAATGGCCTTGCATGTTTAAGAAACGACTCCTTCAGTTTTTGGATGTGATTACGTGGTGCAAATGTGCTCCCATCAAAGCTGCTTCGAGAGTCCAACCCCAATCTCATCATTCCCCTTCCGAAAATCAGACTGCAAATGAGCAACAAGACTTCTGCTTAATTATAGCCCGAGGAGTGATGTTTGGGCTGTGAATCATGTTAGATTTCACACTGATAGGCTGCGAGTACATGTACTGATACCATCTGCAGATTGGTTCAAGGGAGGCAGCAGCAGCCTCACAGGGGGGCACATCCATCATGGTGAGGAGGCATCCCAGGATGGCTCATCCCTGGATGGTTCCCTGGCCTCAGTGGCAGCCACACTGTGACCTGAGAGCCTGTTTCTTCTCTGCATGAAGTGCAGCTTTCCTACCGTGCAGCCTCGCTGCTCGCCCTTCCTCTCATCTCTGAAAGCCTTGGGAATTGGAAGGCTCCTCTTTCTCTTTGCATAAGCAGGACGTAAATTCAAAGGGTTCTGCTGAATATTTGTTAAGATGCATATTTATGTGCAAAACCCTCCCTACCCCTCAGAAACCATTTAGTTAAAAGAGGATAAAGATGATTTACTTATGCCCTAGGGCTGTTGCTATTTAAACACTGCACATTTATGTCTATTTACTCTGGTATTTACTAAAAAAGCATAGTTAAATTAGCAGTCCTTGCCTTTCCTAAGCCATTTCTGAAGGCTCTTACAGCACTTCTTTAAAGGAACAAACTCGGGAGGGATGAACAAACTGTGTCATTCTGGCTGCAGGACAGTGAAAGCAAACACCCTTTTCCAGTGGCCATGGGGAGAGAAAATTATGTCCAAGGATTCCTGAGTTTGGCAAACTGCTTATTTTGGTGAAAAACCCAACTTTGCAGGTTGTGTTGTCACCACACGACGCATGCAGCATCGCTGAGCTGGTGCACTCTGTTGCCCAGGCTTGCATGCAAGTTTTGCCATCCCATGAGCACCAGAATTGGTACATAAGGGGCAAAATCATGGGGATTCTCTCCCTTTGAGCTTGACAAGATTGGGGTTTTTTTTCCCTGCCCAGGGATATTAGCAGTAACGACACTGGTGCAGTGGATAACTGGCTGGCTATGCTTAATGACCCGAGGCACGTCAGCTCCCCTCAGCTGGCTCCCAATCCCCAGGAAATGCACCCTGGCTTGATTACTGTCGCCTAAAGAGTCACACATGTACTTTGGGAGCCTTCTTTTCATTAACCTAACCTGAGCACACTGAGCTGCTGCAGAAACATATTTTTTCAATCAGATAATGCATTTTCAATTAAACGACTTGGTTTCTACCCATTTTCTCTTCCTTTCCTGCTGTACAGGAGCTATCTGTGTTTAATGCTGTAATGGGATCTTACCATAAAGTTGGCTGTGTTCTTCTGAAGTGATGGCAACAGTAATTAAGATGTGTTATTGTTTTCCACTGGGTTATATTTGTACCATATGGACATTCAATGTGACTCAGAGCAAAGGCTGTTCCTGGAAATTCAAGGCAAGATGCGTTGGATGAAACCTCATAGAGTCACTGAAGAAACTCTGTGCAAGCAGGAAGCTCTGTATTCCTGTACCTGCCTGCCTGGAGTTCCCCTCCAGATTCTTTTGGCAGTGATTTAAAAAACGAGCACATTTGTTAGAAGAGTTATAACAAACACACAGCAAATGTTTGCAAAGCAACTGGGAAGAAAAGCTGCTGGGGCAGGGCTTTGAGTCTTCAAACTGCATGAGTATGACCTGAAGATAGGATGGCTTTGGGGAGTGCCAGCAGAGTTGAACTAAGCACAGATCAGAACTCTTTGTTGAATAGTGAGGTAAGAAATGGCAGAGTATTTCCAGTCCAGAAATCCTCTTCTCCCTCTAAATGAGCGTTTCCCAGAGCTGTCTGACCATGGCTGTTCCATGTTCCAGGCTTGCCTTTGGCACTGGGTGGGAAATAACATGTGCTCCTTGCCTCAAAATCAAGAACAAGAACAAAAAGGGCTACATTCCAGACAAAACAAAAGCCATCAGCTCACAGAAACAGGCTGGGGGGGCCCTGAGTAATGGGTCTCTTGGGTTGGTGGTGAGGACAGGAATGGCATTTTGCAGTTGGCACTCCTTTTCCAAAAACTTACCCCTCAGTCTTGGTACTCAACTGCATTTGGTGACATGTTGGTTTTCACCTCCCCAGTCCCTTTCACAAACTTTGCAGCTTGTCACCCTTAGCATTGCAATGTGGGAATGGCTCACTGAAACCAAAGACATCTGGAAGTGGCAGTTTCAGGTTGTGCTTAAAAAAACCCCACCCCTCTTTTCTTTTTCTTTCTTTTTATTTTATCCCTTTGTGAGCAGGCACCAGGTCTCCAGCACCACAGAGTCTTTTGTGGTAAAACCCTGGGTTCTGTTTTGCTGTGGTTGGAGGATAGAAAGGAGCTGTGTAAGTGAGATGCTCTCCCAGGAGGGGAGATGCTCCTAGGCAGCACACAGGCTGGGTGCCCTGGATCCTGGGTGCTCCTATATGTATGGCTGCTTTGCCCACACATGGGGAGAGGGAAAGTGTATGGGTCAATTTATTCTGTTTTCTTTTCAGTGTCACCAAAGTGTTAGAGAAGATCCCTCATTCTGAAAGTGTTTTCTGCTTTGCTAATGTGACTTCAAGAGCCTTCTGAAGAAAGTGGTACAAAAGAAATAACATTTGAAGCAATTTCCTGTGTATAACAAGTTAAATAGCTCTGCAATGAAACGTGAAGTAAATAACTTTGAAGCATAGTTATTCTTTGTTCTTGGTTTCAGTGGTGAATTTCTTAGAGCTCGCATGGCATGGAGGAGATCTTTTTTCAGGGGAAAAAACAGTAAAGAAAAAACCCCTTGGCATGTTTAATGGAAATCAATCTGAATTGGAATGGCAACTGTTAGTAAATCAATGCCATCCCCATGCTCCCGTTGAATACTCGCCCATTCCTTAAAGATGATGCTCATATTTATTTAAAATAAAGGCTGGACAGTGTTTGGTACACAGTGAAGTAGACAACAACAGAGCTTTACAGCCATCACAATGGACTGTGAGCTCCTGCATCCCATCTTTGAGACAACAATTACTGTTTATGCCAGCCTGCTCATTGCCTTCATCTTCAAGGTCATGCTGTGTGGTGCACCAGTGTCGTCATGGGTAGTTGCTCTGAGCAGAGGCATAGGTGTTTCCCAGAAAACACTTTTTCCTTTGGCCTGAGACTGCTGAAATCTAACTGCCTGTACATGGTCCATGCTGCACCCTGCAGCCCCACCTCTCCAGCAGCAGAGCTTGGCAAGCAGGGCAGTTTGCCATTAGCTCTGTCCTGGGAGGTTGTCACGCAGCAGCTTCTGCCCGAAATGATCCATCACCATGTCAGCAGCAAGCTCTCTCTTGTTCCTTTCTTGATCCTTTCTAGGGAAAGAAAGACACATCTAGGGAAGGGAGGAACAGGTCTGTGTGACCTCGGTGTCATACTCTCAAATGTGGTGGGTTTTTTTCAGGGCGTATGACCCATGGTGAGCACCCACCCCACCCACACTGTGCACCCACTTCACCAACAGAAGAAACTGCATACAATCAATCTGCCATCTAGAAGTTACCTGCTGGTTTGCATGCTTACATTACTTGACTGTTTCTTGCTGTTATTTATTACTTTTCTATTAATTAGTTTTCCACACCCCGCAGTGACACAGGACTTGTCTTAGGCATGAGCAGGACAGATGCTCAGATCCTAGGAGATGGGCACCAACCCTGGGAATTAGGAATCCAAATGTCCTTGAAGATACCCAGCTTTTGGCCAATCTCATGTGACTTGGAGGATTAGCTGGAGACTTTTTGAAAGCACCATGAGAAAAAGGATGTTGTGGGATCCAGTGCCAATGCTTTTCTTGAGTACTTTTCCTGCTGGAAACGCACAAGGAAATGACATTTCTGGGCCATCTGTGCAGGCATTCACAGGCTCTGAGTGTGCAATGTGCATCCTCATTGGCAGGGGGGTTGGACCCGATGATCTCTCGAGGTCCCTTCCAACCCCTATGATCCTGTGATTGTGTGATCCCTCCATGCCCTCATTGCAAACCCTTACCCAATTAATTGCCACCTGCAATTTTTTCCCCTGTTGCATCCTTCCCATCACTACAGACAGCACAAACTAGGGCAGGCTGCAGGAAAAAATGGTCTTTCCCCCACCTCCACTCCTGGAAGAAGGCCTGCATGCACAGTTAGCACTTGCATTATCTGCCCCATATGCAGCCATCTGGTTCTGCTGATGTTTTTGATCTCTCAGCCGGGTTTGATTTATGTGGCAAGAGCAGCGGCATTCCCATCGTAGAAGTCAAGCGCGATGGTTAACGTTGCCACTGCTTAAGGGTAAAGCTGGATCCCACCAAAGCTGAGTTTTACGTTGCCCCTTATTGGACACATCTGGCAGGGGGAAGGCTCTCTCCTCGCCGCTGGCCCTCTCTGGCTGGGTTTGGGCCAGGCAACGTGAAACCCGTTTGCATTTCGCAATGCCTGGTGTCTTGGTTTGCGGGGACGCCGCTCTCCTCATGATCGAAGGTTTGGGAAAACGATACGGGATGGGGTGGCTGCACTACAGAAATGCAAAGCAGGAGATTTTTAACTTGGTGGAAGGAGGTTTCTGCCCCCTCTTGCAGCACTTGGGTTTGGTGTCTGCGTGATGAAGAGCCTCAGAGCTCCTGGGAGCACAGCAGCATCGCCACTTTGCATGGAGAGATTTTAACAGCACTGCTCATGGCATGTCTCGGGTCATCCTCAAGGACATTGATGGTCTTTCTCATTTTCCTTCACCTCACTGGTGGTATAAAATACCCTATCCAACAGTTGCATAGTTGAAACTCCTCCTTTTGTTTGTTTTTTTCCCCAGAAATATGTCCTTAACGTCATGTAATATGACTTATCACGATGCACTATCAAAGCTTTTTACAGTGTTTCTTTTATTACATTTTATACACTTTTGGTGAAGCTCATGAATGAACAGTCCAGGTAAGAGAACTGATTGTTGAAGGGATCGTTCCTGTCTAGTTGGGTCCCCCCAAAAAAGAACCTGAAATATGAAATTAGTCTGATCCATCCAGAGTTCTTTATCCTCATATCCTAGTAAAATCCAGCTGACTCTGCATGTGGCACATCAGCTTTCATTATAAGAGCACTGTATTGGCACACAGTGTTTTGGGATGGGAATTAAGGGGAGGCAATCTCAGCTGAGACGTCATAGGAAATTCGGGAAGGCAAAATATACTGCCCCAACCTGGAGCAAGCACAGCCTTTCAGGCTGGTAAGCCCTGCAAAAAGTGATTTGTTAAGGTTTGGGTGAGTTTCTGTGATGTAGATACTGGAAGGAATTTTTATGGGATCTGGCCCTGGAATTGAGAGGATTAAATAGCAAAGGAAAAACCAATGTGCTTTTCGTAACTGATAGCACACAGAAATGATAGTTCTTGTAGCAACTGGAATTTGAGTCACAGTTGCCTGCAGCCAGCCATTTCCAACCATCTGTGTGCAGAGGCAGCCCAGGAGTCAGAGCTGAAGGAATAAGCTGTGATAACCCTCAGGTTTCTTCATGGCTTCAGTAGGGTCATCCCATGGGCGACAGTCCCCAGAGTTTGTAGGGAGCCATTAGCCCATATTGCAAAATACAGTCTGCCTGGCAAAAATGAACCCATGTGGAGTGAGTTGGAGGTGCTGAAGGGAAGGTCCATAATGCAGTGTCAAACCCAGCCGGGAAATGCAGAAGACAGGAAACAAATCATAAAATAAAGCTCTCCACAGCGATGCAGCCCACGCTCCTGCCCCGAGCGCAGCAACACGCTGTGTATCATGTGCTGCCATGCGATGCTGATCTGTGTTTCATCAGCAGGGTTTAAGATGCTTCTTGCACTCCTTGCTGTTGGAATGAAACCAAAATGCAGATATGTTGTGGTCAGGCTTTCAGGAGAGAACAGAGAGGATAATATGGTCTGGGGGGGGTGTGTGGGGTGGTTGAGCACAGGGTGCAGTCCTGTGTCCTCGTAATTCAAGTTGTTTTCTGGGCTCAATCCATGATTTGATGCTGCTCTCATTCTCTCCTGTGTCATCATGACCTTGGAGCAGAGTGGTACTCACCTAATTTACAGGTGTTAGGAGGAACATCTGCAGTCTGAGATGGAAAGTGGTGCAGAATAATGGCCTTTTCCATTCCATATCTGCACTAACTCTGAGCTTGAATTTTGCTAACAAAATGGACCCTTGAAGTGGTGAATGGTGCTGTCTCCAGGTCCCCCCTGCATAAAGAAACCAGAGTGTCCAAGGGAGGGTGGGAACTGGGCACCAGTACCACCACATCTCCTACCTGTGCTGTGCTTGGGCACTGGGAGGTTTCACCCAGTGGGGTGAAGTTCCCCTAAGCCAGGAATACTGGGATTTGTAAAGGCAATCGGCTGCTGCCAAGCCCCTGGGAACTGTGAAGGTGCCTCCAAGAGTTTCTGACTTGTCTAAGGACCTTAATTAAATGACTTGGCAAGTGGCAGGCAATTTTCCAGAATGCTGAGATCCCTGCATCCACCACAGCAGGGACCAGTGGTCCGTGTCTCCGGAGCCACCTGGGATGGAGCGATGCTGCAGCAAGGGGATGCTGAAGTGGCAGCCTTGGTCCCCGTTGAGCCTGGGCTGTTCTTCTCCCCCAAACCCACAGCAGCACCAGGGAGTGGAGTAGCAAAACTGGGGGCTGTGTTTCCTGTCAGATACCTTGCATTTTGAGCTGGGCTGTTGCCCTTACTGCAGAAGGCAGTGGGGAGAAGGGAAGGAACGCCAGGCCTGCAAATTAGCATCAAAGGGTTGGTGCGAGGTTTATGGGGACATTTACTAGTGTTGTTTTCATTATTTACACCAGCCTTGATTCTAGGAGTTCTCATTAAAAGTGTAATAAATGTAAAAATATTTTACAGGCCAATAAAAGTTCCAAAGCAAAAATAACTTTATATAGTGTGATTTTTTTTTTCTTTTACCAAATACTGTGTGGTATCATCTTGAACCTGCTGATTGCTTGTGGGATGAGAGAAGCCCCTCCATTCTGTTGCAGTGTAAGGGGATGGGCTGGGGCTCAGGAGTAGCTCAGGACTGCTTTCCAGGCAACTGATCTGTCAGGTGATGGGCAACTCTCACAGTCACTGACTTTGATGAAAGTATATTAGGCCAAACCCAATTTTTTTCCCTTGGGAAAAGAGAAAAAAAACAGATTATACACACACAGAGGCACACACACACACATATATATATAAAATAAAATGTGTGTGTGAATATATATACATGTATGTATAACATCTATGAATATATATATTCACACACACGCTCTTTTTTTCTGGTTTAAAAAGCATGAAATATATCCAGAAAGGCACTGGAAAATATGGGACTGACAAAGGGAAAATACATTAATGTTTTCAAGTTCCTCTATAAAATATGTTTGCATAAACACACTGTGTGTAGTCAGAACTAGCCTATAGTTTCTGGAAGTGTGTTAAACAAGGAGAGTGATATTTGCCAAATCCTCTGTTATGGTTTTGGGATGTGCAGTCCTCTGCAGAAGGACAGAACTAAATCGAGGAAACACTTTGGAATGAACTCAGCTTGGAGATAATCCAAAAATCTTGTGGAATGGGTGGAGTTGAAAAAAAAAAACCAACCCACCCCTGAATTTAACCATTAAATCATCCAACAACTTGGCATCTGCAGCATTTATCTTCTTGTCCCAAAGATAATAATGTTCCAAAGGCATAATGACATCTAAACATCTTTGATCACAGAGCAGACAAATTGGTCCAAAAATGCTAAATTTGGCGCTCACACTGGGGTTATCCTAATAAATACTGAGTCAGCTTCACAAACTGAGTGGTTTTCAGAAGTGTGGGATGAATGTTGATGCTCTTGACTTAGGAGAAGCTGTAGGTGTTAGTTGCAACAGCCAGTGGACCTCCACTTGCTTGAAAGCAACTTTACGGCTCCTGGTTTTTGGGCTCTGGCATCTGTAAATGCCATGAGTATTTTTTTTTTTCAGACTGCCTTCCTAATTTTGCAGGGACAGGGACTTTTGTTGATGCAGGGTTTTAGTCCTGATTTTTAGCTAAGCCTCTGCTTGAGGAGAAGGAATAAGCACGGACCTGCTTTCTGCCAGAAGTAGCCTCTGCCTTGTCCCCTGCCTGCTTACTGAGCCAGCCTTTTGAGAGGATTAAGAGAGCATTAGCTAGGAAGAACCAAAGAGGTGCCATCACCAAAAAACCCCCCCATTAATGGCATGAGCAACCCCATGCCATTCTTGAAATCCAACTGAAGAACTGAGTGAAGCCAGGCAAAAAGGCTAAATATTTGCATCCCATCTAGCAGGTATGAGCTGAAAGCTCAGGAAGATGTTGTGACCACACTACAGATTAATTTGGACTTTTGACCTGAAACCTTCCACTGCTGGATTTGCTGTGTATGTCTGTGACCAGAGCAGAGAGTTTCTCTACGATGCTACTCAAAGGGGAGGTGTGAGCCAGCCAAAAGTCACACAGTGCTTTCTTAGCAGGAAATAAATTTAGATCTTTGCTATTTAAATTATTTTTAAAGGAAAAAGTTGGAAGGAAATGTGAGGCTCAGAGCTGGATGCTGCAAGAAAACATGGCTGGTTTTACTGCCTTGGCCTTTGCGCCCCAAGGCCACAATTAGGTCTGGAATCCCATTGTGCCAGGCATTGTCCAAACACAGAGGAAGGAACAATCCCTGATTTGGAGGTCTGCAGGGCTGTGCAATCTTTATTTGTTTGTGTGAGTCCTGGTTTGTTATTAAACACTGTTAGTCTCTTCAGAAGGGGAAACGTTCTCAAGTCAGGCGTGATGAGTCCAGGTACCACGTGTAGCATACTCCATACACTGCGTATAGGCAAAGTGGAAGGATGTTTTTTGCATTTCCATAGGTTACCCCATTGAAGTTGCAGGTTTTCAGGCAATCCTGGGAAGTTACACTCACAGTGTGTAAAAGCCTGTGTGAGCAGGATGCAGAATTCCTGGCAGACCCTTGGGAACCTGCATCCCAAAACGACATGTCCCTAAACCCATGGGAGGCAGCAGCAGGGCTAGGACTAATAGTATCCCATATCCCAAGCTGGCTTTCTTGAAATAGTATCTCTTATTTCTTCACATTTGGGTATTTTGTGAATATGCCCCTGCAAACCATTTTACTGCAAGTGCCACTGGATTTAACTTTCAAGAGGCTGGAAACCTATACATCCCTACTTCATCTGCTGGCTAAAATGCCCTTTTCCTGTGCACACAGTGACTTTGGCTTTCCCATCACGATGCTGTTATCTCTTTTGCTATCTCATAATTTACGGGAAATTCAAAACTGGATGCATTCACAACTCATAATTTGAAATGCTAATCCTTGGCCTGTCACTCCAGCTGTAACACATACAGCCTGCTCTATTAAACTTTAATGTCTACCCTAATAGCCATGTGAGGCTAGAAATCCAGGGATTAGCTTTGATTCCAGTTTAACTACTGATAGGCGCCTGTAGTATTATAAAGGACTCTCTCTTCTGAGGAGCGCTGAGCATCTTTGCTTTGGTTTGTTTATCAGCTACTGAAAGTTGGTCTCACATAGATTTTCTCCAAAAGAGCTGCTATAAACTGGGCTTAAGCTCACCAAAGTGTGCTCAGAGCAGCAGCAACTCAATTTCCCACTCTGTGTGCTTCGTGGGCTGCCTGCTGTAAATAGGCTGTCTGCTGGGAAGAGAGGTGAATTTTCTTTAGCAGTGACATGCAGGACCATCTGGATTCTCTGAGTGGGTGGAAGATTGGGTATGAAGCAACTGGATTGTGTAAGATATGTAAAAACCTGGCCTTGTTGAAACCAAGGGTAACATTTCCACTGACTTCTGTAGGGTCAAGATTACCCATGATATTTTGGGTTGGGCTAATCGTGTTTGCATTGTCCAAATAGATGCTGGCAAGGGAAGTAATTGCTGGTTTTGGTTGTGCCTCTCAGTCATGTGAATGCTTTCTCCATGTCGTATGAGTAGGAAGGCTAAGGGAGGTGTACGAGCTGAAGTCTGGTGGTGGTCTGTGTCAGAAGAAGATAGAATACACAGGTATATAGTCTTCTGCACAGTACTATTCCTGAGTTACATGCTGGAAATCATGGAATCACTGAGTCCTTTAGTTTGGAAAAGACATATAAGATCTAACTCTGCCCTGTCTATCACCAAACCTTGTTCCTAAACACCACGTCTACAAATAAGATGCTTCTGTAATTGTCAGCTTGTCTGGATACAACAAGACCTATTTGGATTGCAGATTGGGAATGCTCTTGGAGAAAATTTATGTCTTTTGCAGAGGCAGTTCTGGTCACTGCCCCAAAGATCCAGGTTGCAACCTGTTCTTCAGCAAGGAGATCTTGTCACCATAGTGTGTGCCTGTGGTTACTCCAGGGTGCATCATTGCAATGCAGCCATGTGTGTAGCTCCTCCCAAAGACCACCAAGGACAAGTGAGGCAGGAGAAACTGTTCCCACAGATTCAGTCAAGCATGTTGGTGAGCAGGAGAGGGCTGTGGAGGCTCGGCAGATCCCCAGTGTGGCTGGAGGTCCATCTCTGGAAGCAGTTCGCAGAGGTTGTGTTTCTGTATATGGTCTGTAAAACCTCTACAGCTGGTTGGGAATGGGTTTTGATTAGGATGTTTTAAAATTTGGAACACAGCAAAGAGTGGAACCAGGAAGTTTTTTGTTTGTTTTGTTCTGGTTTTTTAGAAATGTATGAATTTTTTTGAGCAGCTTGCATCGGGAAGATCTCTTGGGACCAGAGTTACATCTCTTCCAAAGTATACAAAGCCCAGAAAGTTAAACAGCCTGACAGGGGTGGCACTTTTCTGCCAAGCCTCCTGGTTCATAGACTCATGTGTGGCCTGACTAGGAAACACAAGTATTGCCTGGTATCCGAGCTTTGGGCTGGAGATACTCCGAATGAGGCAGAGTTTCCTGCAGAGCATCATTCTTTCCTCACAGTTGTTCAGGGAAAGATTTTAGTTTTGCCTTGATTTGGAACCTATTACTGAAGCTTGGGACTATTTTTTTTCTTCTCAAAACTGAATTCTTGTTGTTCAGCCAGTCTTCACTCTCTCAAGGCTAAGGCAACCCCCAGCCAGCTTCAGCTCTTCATTTTCACACAGGATCCACCTTTTAGGATCTGGATCCTCCTCTCTGAGTGAACACCTTGCCTGTTGTACTCCAAGGCAGATGATGAGTTCAGGTGGGATTTTTGGGATAACTCACCAATATTTTCCAATCCCTGATAGATTTCGAAGATGGCCTTGAGCTGTGAAAAAAATGCTTGCCCCTCTGAATTCAGGCTTATTGGCTTCCTGAGTGTGTTATAAGGATTCAGCATTACTTTTTCTTGGGATTCCATTGAATGGGTACCTGAGTTGCTAGTATGGATAGGTGGAAATGTTTAATGAGTGCTGTGTGTGGTTTATAGCTATTTTTGTGCATATTTTCAATAGCCACAATGGTTACGCCCATTAGCTGAAAAAAAAAAGAAGAAGGAAGAAATCTCTTTCCCGTCTGCTGGCTTTTCTTGCAGCTCATGTATACTCTTGTTTATTCTGCTGGGCTTCCAAGATGGAAGTTTGTACAAACATTTTAAAGTTTTGAGAAACAACAACCAGAGCAGAAGGAGAAAAAAGAAAAACAAGGAGCAGGGCGATCTGCTCTCAAGTGGGTCTGTGCATCCTTTGCTTTATCATCTGGAGCTTCAAGCTGGCATCGATTTTTATAACTCTTGGGAGATGGGGAAGCTCCCATTTGCTGCTCTGTAAATGAGCATAACATGTTGTTTCTTTCATGTATATTATTTGGAAGCCATCCTCTGGCTACATAGCTCTGTGCTTCCTGCAGATTATGCACGTATGAAGGAAATAATCACGGCAGATGCCACCCAAATACCTGTGGGTGATCAGATAACCCAACCTGCTCTACGGCTTCAGAAAACCCTGAGTCAGGTGTTTGCTCTCCAAAGATGTTTCCTGGAAAAAAAAAAATTAAATAAAATATTTCTGGGCTTTGTATACCCAAACTTGTTTAATCTCCTCTTGTGGCTTTTGCTACAGAGAAGAGCGATCTCCAGAGTCAGGAGGAGAAGAGGTTGCGAGGAAGGAAGGAGGTGAGTGGAAAACGCTCTCCAGCGGCACCAACGATGGGCAGACAAGTCTTATCCATAAAGGAAAAGCAAGTGGGGCTTGTTCAGCTGGTTTGCCACTTCCAGCTGATCTAGCAGTATCTGCAACGTCCATCAGAAGTACAGTTAATACTATTTAGTATAATTCATTGATTTCCATAAGATCTCCATTGGCCATGCAACCTATGCAGGGCGTCAAGTGTGCCAGCAACTTTCTGACATTAACTGTGTGTTGAAAAAGCCAAGAGTGTCTGATTTTCACACCGAATCAGCCCAAGCTGCAGGAAAATGTTGTTTTTAGCCAAGGGTGCATATTTTGGCTATGGCTCCTAGAAGTTCATTCAGGTGACACCTTCTGCCCACCATGAGTTTCATGCAGCTCGGTCCAGCTGCAGCACCACAGAGGTCAGGATCCACCCCAGCCCACCCCACAGAGGATCACCCACCACCAGTGCGCTGGTGGCTGAGGCTGTAGTCAGCGTCGAGGGCACCGACAGACTCGAGCTGCTCCAACGGCCCAAACAAAATAGCTGTGTGGAGGAGAGCCACGTCCGATGGGTTGCAGCTGTCCCTCTGCCTCCCGGCCGCCCCCGCCCCGCTCCAAATGTAAATCATCACCCTTTTCCCTTTTAACATAACAGTTGTGTCATTTAAAAGCTCAAAGAGTTGAGAAAAAAGTCTACTTGTTTAGAGAAACCATTAAAACAAATTATGAGCATTTAATAAATGGGGAAAACTGTCTGTTTGTCATAACACAGAATTTTTCCTTTAAATATCCAAACAACCGCAAAAGGTTACTCGTAGATGGGCGTGTTGGGGGGATATTTCCAGGGTCAGTCTGCACTGGGGTCCTTGCTGAGAGCCTCTGGCCCAAATCCCGGCTGTAGAGAGCGCAGATGGGTGGAGGGCCCAGGGTGGGGTACAAGGATGTGCTGAGTTCCCTTTGGGGTTGGTGATGGAGCACAGCAGCTTTCCCCAGCCTCATGGTACCCAGTGGGGCTGGCACATGTTTCCTCCGCTCTGGCAGAGGAGGGATTGGGAGCACAGGGCCCGTGTACATCCCACACAGCTCCATGGATTGTGCTTGGCTGCTTTTTTGGGGAGGAGGGGCCGCTCTGCACGCAAATGGCATTTTTGTGAAGCGTCAATGCAGCTCTTGAATAAACAGTAGCTTGGCGACGTCCTTTGGAGAGCATTTCAGCATTTTTTCTCACTTCTCATGTGATATTTCTTTTTTCAAAACATTTCCTGATCCTGAGCTCCTTCCTCAGGTTGTGGGAACATTCAGGTTCGGATTTGCAGTGTGTGGGCTGGCCTCTCTCCAGTTGTTTAACAGATGATTGCTTTGAATAGGATTATCTTGGACAGGCAGAGAATCATCTTCAAGCACCGGGACTGCCTTTGCCCTGGGAGGGAGGGAGCAACCAGACCTACGGTGCTTCTGCAAGATGCTCGGCTTGCCGTGCTGGCAAGTGTCTACCCCAGACAGTGTACTCAGGCACTGGAGCTGTGATCTGATCTTTAAGAGCTATTAAGTCCTTGGTACTTAAGAATGATTGATTACTGGCTAAACTCCCTTGTAATGAGCTTCTTTACCTCTAGGACCTACCAAAATTTGGGAGAAAACCTGTTGTGCCTCATGTTGTTTGGTTGTTTGGAGCCTGGAGGTAAATAAGTCCTTAGCTTTTAAGTGCACAGCATTTTACTGTTCCACAGGATTGCATCTTCACTGCTCTGAAACCTGTCTGCTGGCTCCCATTTGACTGCTGCAGGCATGGAGAGCTGTGAGGTGCCTGCAGTCATGTTGTGGAGCAGCTCCTGAGGGCAGCAGACACTGTCTGAGCCAAAACTTCTGCAAATTGGGAGCTTCAGTCTTTCAGGCTGCTATGGAAAGGCAAAACCAGATGGAGATCTCGCACACAACGCTGAAGATCTCACTGTTGACAGGCCGTCCATGCTACTCTGAATCCACTTCTGATGCTGCCAAGGGTGACCTGCTGAGTACTTGGGGCACTTGTGTCATGTCCTACATGGGGGCTGGCCAACTTGCTGGAGGTATTTCAGCTTCTGGCTAGCACCCCTACAGTTTTCCTCAAGTGCTTGGCCATGGCAGTGGCCAGCTCTCTTGTAATAGTGACTAGCAATTGATCTTGTAATAGATAGTGATGGAGCTTTGTGCTTCTGTCTTGCTGGAATGGAGAAAAGCAGAGAGAGAAAGAAAAAGAGAAGGAGAAAGGAAAGGGAAAAGGAAAAGAAAAGGAAAAAGACCCTTTCTAGCTCAGTCTCCACTATGGCTGTGGTTTCCAGAGTGGGAACCTGGTGCAGCTTGTTGAAGAGGTTGCGCAAGGTTTTCCTGAATCTGTGTAGATAGGTGGATTTGGAGATGGTGATTTTTAATGGTCCTTTTAAAGACTTTTCTGTGGCGTTCGCAGGGAACAAGTCCTGTGAAGACCAGGGTGAGAAACCAGCATTCACCCAAGAAGGTGCTACTGGGTGGGCAATGGCAATACCGTCAGTGGGAGCTGGCAGGGGTTAAGCAGTCAAGTGAGGAGGTAGCCTGCTTTGAGAAAAGATGAATGACCTGGGTTTGCCATGAGGAAGATGGCAAAAGATAAAGCTGGAACAGGACTTTGGGCTATGCTAAGAGAGGGAGGAGAAGTGTCACAAGGACAAAACAAAAAATGTTTTGAAACATCCTCAGTGTGTGGGCAAGAGAGATGTTAATCACAGTTAACTGCTCAATTACAGGCTTTGTCAGGGGCAGATGGAGCACATGTCACTCTGCTCTACAGAGGTGACAGCCGAGATGAGGAGTCCTCTCCTCAGACACTGCCAACAGCCCAAAGGTCTGGTCCCAAAGTACAGAGAAAAGCATCTCCCTCCCTTGCGTCACCCTGCTGAGCTGGTCCCAGTCCAGCCTTCGGTGTCCAGCCAGTTGGCATCTGACATTTGGGATAAAGCAAAGTGTGGAGACAGATAAATTTTGAAGGGCCTCACCTAAAAATCAAAGCACAGCTGAGGGCTGGTGATTCAAGGGGACACTGCCCTTTGGGCGCACCCTGTCCCTGGTGCGAATATTAACTCTCTTAATGAGAGGGACGCTGTGTCAGGCTCTCCATTTCAGGTCAATAATGAGTATTTTATTACCTCCCTATCATTAAAAAAAGGAAGAAAATCCTTTTCTTTTAGCTTCCTTGGTTCTTTAATCTCAGAGCCCTCCTTGCTCAGAGGTGTGAAGACTTTTCTTTGTGAATTGGGAGCAAATTCTCCAGCTTCTCTCCCACAGGTTTTAATCCCTTCTTTTGTTTCACCATGTAGTTGTGCAAGCAGTTCCCTTGAGAACAGGGCTTCAGGAATATATAATTAAATCAAAAGTTTGGCACTAATAAGTGATCTTATCACTCTGTTGGGCTTTTTTCAGGTCTTTGTGTGATATTCCTAGGCCGTTCATTTGAAGTTATTTAATTACAAGGCCCCTATAATATATCCAGTGCCCTGGATGGTTTGTTGGTTTGGTTTTGGGTTTGGTTTTTTTTTTTTAAATGACATATTATATCGTGTGTTATGATGCTTTGTGTACCAGGTGACCTAGGAGGGGCTGACAACCCTTCAGGACTGTCACTGACAGAGCTGACTCTGCAAAGATTGTTTTTGCTGTGAGTAATTACCCAGGAGAACCTCCTCTTCAAGCCCTAACAAAGCAAATGGTTGAATCTCAGAATAGCTGTCACTGTCAAGCTGGGTGCTGGAGCCCACTGGGGACCGTGCCCTGCTGGGAGGAAGAATAAAAGGGAAAGAAACGGAATTCCTCTGGAAAACTCCTGTTCCCAGACAGCTTTCCTGTGTCCTGTGCCTTCTCTCCTGACATCCACAGGTGGTGGAGGCGTGTGGCTGCTGTGACCTCCATGGAGTGGGATGGTTGCCCAACGCAGGTTTCTCCATGGGCTGAACCTCTCCATTGTTTGGCTCCGAGGTGTGATGAGGTATCAAGGTGCAGCCCTTGAGAAGCCTCAGGGCCCGAGTTGACTAGGTGTGAAGTTAAGTGCTTGGAGATGAAGATAAGATATGGAGATTTTTAACTACTCTGTTATAAACCTGCCATCTCTTGAAGTGCATTCTAGGTAATGGGGGATGTACCCTTGGGATGGAGGAAAACTTGATAGGCAAAGAAAAATCCTGACATTTATTTTAGTGTTTGTAAAAGTTCCTCCTCTAGACCGTCATCAAATCACCTGAGCTCCTCTCAGCATCTTTCAGTCCCTATATAATTTTGAGAACTAACCTGCAGCTGCTTCCCAAAACCCATGCAATGGGATTGAGAACAATGTGAAAGGTGAGTGCAATAGCACAAAGGAAAGCCTTGGTGTGGCATGCCGTGGCATGGATTGCACAGCAGCATGGCAGCTACAAGGTGCTTTCAAAACCCCAAAGCTTGCTTCAGTTTGGTGGGGTTTTTTTTTCAAGGAAGAATATTTTTCCTGCCCTCATTTCCATCCCAGCTGCTGGTCCATTCACTGGTCTGCTGGGAGGTGAGAGCTGGACTGCTTGTGAGCAGGGTGAGAGGAGGGTGGTTGAGCTTTTACCCTCAGGTACCATCAGGAAGAGCCACCAACCATCTGGAGACAGGAGCACAGGCTTCAGCCAGTTTCCCCTGCTAGCTAATGTTTTCCTAAATGCAGCCAGGCTGTATTTTTCTCCTCTATTTTTACTCTTTTGCCCCATAAAACACCATGAAATTGCCTCTTCATATCTGAAGCATGAGGCTTTCAAACATTACGCAATCCACGATGGAAACAGGCTTTCAAACTGATCTGTTTGCTTGAAAAACCTTCAGCCTCCCAGTGAAAACTGCCCCAGGAAACCCTTCCCCCTCTTCAAACAACAAATCTGTTTCAAGAGAGCTTCAGCAATGCCAACACTATCTCTGGGCACGACAGTCGGTGGAAACCGCTCTGCTTTCCCTTGGTTGTTGGCCATGTGACTTGGGGTAAGACCTCTCTTGTTTTAATCCATCAACTGAGAACCTGCTGATTGATGCCCTGCAACTGCCCTGGCGCGGTTTGCTGAGCACCTGAGCCTGGAGCTGATTTTGGAGCTCCATCCCCTTCGCTCTGCTCAGGCAGAGAGCCCAGGCTCTGAAAGTCAGGTGCTGAAGAAATAATCACTGAACAGAGCTTAGCATACCTTTACAGTGTCCTTACCAGCTCTCATGTTGTTGCTTTTCTGCCCACTGGGAATGCTGCTCCCTTTACTAACTTCTTATTTGCTTTACTTCCAGCTTGCCTACCCATCATCACTGATTACAGAACAAACAGTTGCAGCAATACAGTAATGAATAGCAACTTTTGGTTGGGATTTTTTTTTTTTCTTAGTGTGTAGGTGCACCTGGTTCAAACACTGAAGATAAATGGAAGTCACTCTCCAGGTCTCCTCTCCTTCATTGAGCAGCAGAATTTCTATCCATCCATTCTGGGATGGTATGAGCAGGATGCGGGAGGTTGTGCCAGGTAGGAAGAAGGAAAGGGTTATAGTGTTCTGAGATCCCTAAGCACAGAGTTCAGGGCTTGCTGCTGAGCACCATCCTCTTCCATTATATTGTGAGCAGTTCTTTGTGACCCCAGTGACACCGTGTCTTTGGCTGAGCTGAAACTCCTTGCAGTAAAGCTTAGGTGAGCACCCAAACTCACCATTTCACCATTAATTCAGGAAAAGAAAAGATTCAGAAGAGACTAAAACCTTCCCTGTGGCAGTGCCCCGACACAACACAGCACTTGGGAGAAGTGCAAGCACAGCCTCACTGATTTTGCTGCTGCTCTGTGTAAATTTACACATGCACAGAAGAGTATCCCTTTATTCTGGATGTGGGATTGCAATGGAACAAAAAGCAATGCAAACCCACCATTAAGTACATCAATAAAAATGCCTCACAAATGAAGCTTAATTAAGCCTTAAAATGTACTTGGAAATGGGAAATTGTAAGTGAAATATTGCCTATTGTAAGTGAAATAGATGTTGATATAAAGCATTTAATTAAAATGTCATTAGTGTTTCAATTAATCTTTCTGTATTTCCTTTCATTGTTGCATGCAGTTGGGCAAAGAAGTGTCCCTGCCTGGACTGGGAATGGCTCTGACTGGGCACCAGCTTCCACCCTGGACCTACACAGCCCTTCTGATAGATACTTTGACCAGTGTGACACAGGTCACAACTTTCAATCAATTACTGTAATTTTTTCATTTGTTTAAAATCCTCTTCTACTCTAATGAGCCTCCTGTCCTCTGGAGTTACTAACGCTTCTGAAAAGCAGGTGTACAATTCTGCTACAAATCTGCTTACAGGGAGGTATGATCTGTTTAATGGAAACAACCTCCAAGTCACCTGCTGAACTGCTTTGATGCTGTTTTAGTGTTGTGCTAACTAGTTCTGCACTGGGAGAAATCAAGAGTCACCTTCTGAGGATGCAAACATGTGCCATTTGCAGGGGTAAATGGAATCACCCTCTCTGTTCAGATGAACCTTTCAAATTATTGCCAACTCCAGAAACCATAAAAACATTTGAATCAAGCCTCAGAAAACTGTGGTGGTGAATTTGGCTCAAAGGTCTTGAGCTCCTTCTCCAGCAGTGGCAGGAAAATGCCAGGAAGAGGTGTCACTCCACAGGTGTGTGGCAGCGTCTCGGCGCAGTGAAGAGGACTGGGGAGGGGTGGGTGCAATGGGGCATCTTGCAGATTAACAACTGTCAGGCAAATGGGGTCGTTCATCCTAAAACGGTCGGTGGCTGGGATACAGCACTTCATCATACTTAAGTATGGGGTGCAGGGGGAATTGGCCAGCCCCTTTTCTTTGGTCAGTGGAGACAGGACAAGGGGCAATGGCTGCAAGTTGGAGCATAGGAAGTTCCACAGCAACATGGGGAGGAACTTTTCCCCAGTGAGGGTGAGGGAGCCCTGGGACATGCTGCCCAGGGGGTGTGGAGTCTCCTTCTCTGGAGAGATTCCAGCCCCATCTGGACGTCGACCTGTGCAGTGTGAGCTGGGGAGCTGCTTTGGCAGGGGGGTTGGACCCCAGGAGCTCTCGACGTCCCTTCCAACCCCTACAGCTCTGTGATTCTGTGATCAGTGTCCTCTTGGGCTCCTCAGAGAGTCCATCTGCCTGGGCTCCTTGTCCATCTCCCTCTTCTGTCCCAGGGCTCTCTTCCTGTTCTCTCAGGTCTCACAGAGCTACGATGCAAGAAAACACCAGAGAAGAATCAGCAGGAGAGAGGATTTCTGCTACCTTCAGTATCCCAGGAGAGGGTGAAATGGTCTGTGTGAGCCAGCTCGCAGGGCTGGGGCATCTCTGCAAAGTGGGTGACACTAAATTGGGTCACAAAACCAAATGTGGATGCTGGGAAGATTCATGGGGAGATGTTGTGTGGTGTTCAAAGTGCGATACTGGTGCTTTAGATGATTTCCTTGGTGTGGTGTCCTAGTGGGACATGGGCTGATACAGGACCTTTTTGTTGTATCTGTGCTGATTCCCTGGGTCTGTGGTGTACAACTCATCAGGAGCACACGCCCCCGTTTTCTATCTGTATTCTTAGTGGTGTAAAGCACTATGAAGCTCTGGTCCTGCTGCTGCTAGAGCTGTGGAGCAGTGTAGGTGCTCCCACTCCAGGGGGATCCTGGAGGCTTTTAAAAATCCAACACATACATGTACATCCACAGGGGCCTCTTCTATCCACTGTCCCATGTGTGGGACAGTTCTTCTGTGAACCGTGGTGAAATGTTGGACTGCAGCACGGAAACGCCCGGGATGAGGTGGGATGCTGAGCCTGGCAAAGGCACTCAAAGTCCAGGCAGGGGGAAAGTCAGGGGGTGTGGGGAAGGAAGGAGAAGAAAGGGCATGCTCTCCTCACTCTCCTTGGCAGCTGATCATTTGCAACACTGTGAGCAGGAATCGTGCATCGTTCTCAGGTCACGACTCCACCTCAGGAACAGCTTTCATCACCCATCCCCAACGTTTCCCTAAGAGTTAAAAACATCAACCTGCTGGGACGTGTCTGCAGCCTCCACAAAGTGAAGGAAAGACCAGGGCTGGGGTGGAGGCACCCGCGCCCTTATCACTGTAGTATTTCACAGGGCATGGCACTCACAGGGCTCCTTGGCCCCATGCTGGTTGCATTTGCTGCTGGAGGAGGGTGCACCAGCTGCGTGCTGTGTGGGTGCTCCCCTGCACCCACCCAGGGTCCTGCAAGACCTGCCCCATTGTCCAGCTTTCCCTGGTACCACTGACCTCCAGTGATGAGATGTCACGCCTGGTGATGGTGCACACACATGGCACAGAAGAAGGATGGGGACCTTAGGCATTCAGAGTTGGGGGGTCTCTGTGTGCACTCCTAAACTTCAGTTGGGTTTGGAGCTGGTGCTCATCTCCAGTGTGAGGGTGCCTGCCAGGCTGGGCACTGCAGGGATGTTGGGTGCAGAAGCCTCCTCTGCAGATGCTGACACAGTTTACGTGTGAGATAAGCTCTGAGCTGCGCTGCACAGGGAGGAGCAGGGAACTTCTGGGAACTTCAGACATCTGGAGAACTTTAATGTAGAAAACACAGATGTTTATAGATGCTTGCTGCAAGGTCAGGAAGGTTTGAAGATCATAATTTTGTGGCTGGGCATCTAAGTCCTTTTGCAGATTTCTTGGCTCCACTGTTCACTTCTGCAGTGGCAGAGGAATGATTTCAATGGGAGCAACATCCGTGCTGCTCAGGATAAATGGACTTGCTGCATCCACGTGGAACAAATACCTTTGTGCCTCAGTTTCCACTCAATTAAAACTAACATATTAATAATTATGGATGTGTAGAGAGGAAGTGTGGCCAAAGCCTCAGACTTCTATGTGAAGTCTCACAGCAGTTCTAAGTGTTGTTACTGTCAGTTTATCACTCGTTACATTAATCCAATTAATTCACACTCCTTTTAAATGCTGACTGGCAGGTCTTCTGTGCCTAATATTAAATAAAGCACATTATGCTTATAGCCACAGCGTTTCTTATTTCGTGTGAGAACAGTTCTCCCCATTTACTCACCACCAGTATAAATAACACATAATGGGGATATTTCAACAAGAGGCAGCAAGTGCAACTTCCTTGACCTGGGGAAAAAGAACCCCCCTGACAGCTCCAGGGAGTGCCGTGGGGACAGAGATAAACTGGTTTCAAATGGGAGCTTGGAGCGAACGCTATCCCTTCTCCATTTAGTTACAATACCACCTTCTGCTTTAAAACAAGATTTAGATGGGATGTGTTCAAACTACTACTGATTAATGAGGTAAAAAAAGCGAAGCCCTGCTTTCCTCCCCAGGTCCAGGGTGCTGAGGGCACCCGGCACACAGTGAGAAATGATTTACTGAAGCCTCAGCACAACAGGTATTTTTTGGGCACATAGACATGCCATTGATACTTCTGCCTTTGTTTTGATTGCTTCCAACTGCAAAACGAGCAAGGGACTTAATTGGCAGAAATGAACTCATTCCTGGTTTAAGGTCTCCATGTGTATTTTATAAATAAAGTGTCCCTTTCAACCATTTTATCACGTGGAGGTCTCAGCAGACTAGATGTGATTGATGGTGCTTTGCTTCCTTCCCTGACTGGGGACTACTTCTGACCATCCACCTTTCCTGCAGTGAGGACACAGGCATATCCAGAGCTCGTAGGAACATCTGTGCTCACTGGTGCTGCTGCTGAGGCAATGGATGTGGCTGGAGACCATCCAACGCCTCCCTGGGGTGTTTGAGGACGAGTGAAGGGTTCCCCTGGGGTCTGTGTCCAGCAGTTGGCAGTGTCAGCCCCCACTGTGCAGAGTGAACGAACAGGGCTGCATGCTGCTGTCTGCGACAGGCTCCTTTGCAGCACGTCCAGGGCTTGTCCTGACAGCCCTCATGGGCCATGGTACCATTGGCTGCTGGCTGAATTCCCCCGCTCCCTTTCTTATTGTGTTATAATAAAGGAACAAAGCAAATACACACATTAAATCAGGCTTTCACTTATTATTTGGGCTGTAGCCTCCTGCAGCATCGGGAAAGAGGGGAGCCCACGGGGCACCTCCATCCCAATGAGGTGCTGGATCATCTCCAGAGCTCTGTGTTCAAAGGGCAGGGGTTACACCTGAGCTTCATCACAGGACCTGCCGTCTGCTGAGTCCTCCCAAATCCACCCGTTGTGAAGTCAGAGGTAGAAAGATGAAGGGTGGTGGGGTGATGCTAAGCTGTGGAACCTCGTTAGACCATCAGCAACAGAAAAATAAAGAATAAATAGAAATAAAATGAAGGCCTTGAGTCAAATACACTGCCTGCTCCACTCTGCGTGGCTTCGACCTCTTTGTTTTCATGTAGCTGTGTTGCCTAATCCAAGCTCTGAGAAATCAGGAGCTTGGCTTAAAACTAGACCTGAGAATTGTTTCGTATCAGGTTCGTTTATTCAGTCTCTGAAGCCTGAACATTTTGCACTCATGTGCCTTTCAGAAAGACTGGAAATGGGTTAAATTAACAAATGAAAGCTTAAATTGTTAGTCTAAAAACTGATCCAAGCTCTAAATCACCAGTAAATATGACCAGCTCATGAGGAAAGGGTGAGAACTGGTAACACTGCTAGACATTTACAGAGGTAAAAAGAAGAGGTGTATTTAGTGGGATTCTTGTGCCTTAGCATTTGGTATTCTGAACTGTCTGGAGAGAAGCATGCTGATTTCCTCGGATTACTTGATCATGGTTCACTGAGTTCAGGTTTTCTTTCCTTTCTTAGTTTGCTGCTAATTCAGTGGCAGAGAATATTCTTGTGAATGAATTCATGAGGCTAAGCACATGTTTCAAAAGAATGTCTTCCCCAACAAAGATGATTTCCTATCTGAAGTGCAGGCAAAAAAAAAGAAGAAAAGGAAAAAGGAAAGGAAAAAGGAAAAAGAAAAGGAAAAAGAAAAGGAAGAAGAAAAAGGAAAAAGAAAAATAAAAAGAGAAAGAAAAAGAGAAAGAAAAAGAAAAGAAAAAGAAAAGAAAAAGAAAAAGGAAAAGACAAAGAAAAAGAAAAAGAAAAGAAAAAGAAAAAGAAAAAGAAAAAGAAAAGAAAAAGAAAAAGAAAAAGAAAAAAAAAGAAAAAGAAAAAGAAGAAGAAAAAGAAAAAGAAGAAGAAAAAGAAAAAGAAAAAGAAAAAGAAAAAGAAAAAGAAAAAGAAAAAGAAAAAAAGAAAAAGAAAAAGAAAAAGAAGAAAAAGAAAAAGAAAAAAGAAAAGGAAAAGGAAAAAAGAAAAAAGAAAGGAAAAAGAAAAGGAAAAAGAAAAGTTTGGGTTTATGCAATTGTTTTTAATTTAAAAATAAAACCAAACAAAATCCAAGCAGAATAGAAAAACTGGCCTGAAACTGCTGGATGTGAAATCCCAAGCAACAGAATTTGGGATTTTGTGCCAGACTGGATGCAGTTCGATGGTGAAGCAGCTATCAAGAGCTGGCCTGGAAGCAGCCAGGGGGGCTGAGGGAGGTTCAGATGGGATGCAGGAGTGTGCAGGTACTGTTTCTGCTTCGCACACACAGGCTGGTCCAGATAATACCCCTGAAAAATGAGGTCCCCACCCTGTAGTCGTGTCTATCCTGGAAGGTGCTTCTTCCATCGCAACTTCAACCACATTTCTGTTGGGAACGGGGGGATCCGTAACGAGGACAGATGGTATCGTGTGGGTGTTTTACTCAGTTGTCACACCCCGGCGGGGAGAAACAGTGGTTTTATACCATTCCTCCTCAGGGAAAACCTGTTGGGGCAGGACAGCCCAATAGAACTGAGCTTCTGCTCAGGTTCATCTCGAGGAATGCTAAGGCAACTTGGCCAAAACCGAGACATTGCTGTGCTCTGCAGCCTGTGTTTGCAGTGCAGTGTAAATGTGGTGTTTCCCCCATGGAAGAAAGGCAGAGGCACTACAGTCAGGTTTTCCACGTGCCTCTCGCCACAAGGCATGCAGGAGGGAGCCCGCTGACGGTGAATGAAATCCTTCCTTTGTGGCTGGCAGGGAGAGAAGCCCTGTGTTATTTCTGTGCTGACGGCATATCTCCAGGAAGGTTATTTTGGTTTTGGCTCTCCTTCCCTTAAAGGAATGGCGCTACGTGAAAACCCAAGGTCCATTCATGACCAGAAGGGGTTTTTTTTTTTTGGTCAAAGATGAAATGAAGCACGCTCCTGCCCTGCTGAGGTGGGAAGGGAAAAGTATCCTGAGAAACCTTTGCTTTTGCCCTTTTTGGAAGACACAACAGTAGGTTCCCAGCAAACAGTGAACGTTTCAAGGCAACACTTGAGATCGGCTTGCGCGGAGCAGAATACCAGACACCACCGGAGTCCCAGCTGGATTTTTGTCTCTGCATAGCAGGGGCTGGTGCCAGGGTGAGTAAGGGAGCTCTTCTCCTGAAAACCACCATGGACACAGCTTTTTGCAGATGTTCTTTCACTGAGGACTGAAGCAATCTGCTGTTCTTTCCAACCCTGCTTCTCAGTGCTCTCCAGGATGCCCAGCCCAGCAAAGCACGGGGTCCTTCTGGGTGTTTGCAGCTTGTGTTGTGGGGACAGGTCCTTTGGGTGGGGAATATGGCTGAGTGAAAAGCTTCTGAAAAGTGCTCAGCAGTGCAGGTTGGAGAAGAGGGGGTCTGGCACTGAGGGCATGAGTGCTCAGCTCGGGCTGTCCCGGGAGCAGCCTCTGCCCTTTTCCAGCCTGCAAAAATACTTCTCGTCCTCCTCTGTTTGGCAAAGGTTAACTGCTGGGGAAATGTAAGGCCTATTGATTAAGGTTTGCTGGACAATTCGTGTGCCTGTCCCATGTGGGTAAGGGAAATATTCTTCCTCCCTCCCGCCCTTCGCATCGGAACCGCTCTTTATTCAGCCGATTTCTCGGGAGAGATCTGGGGAGAGAGGGAACGCGCCTGCCAGAGATGTGAGCTGAATAACAATCGTTAAATCCCCCTCCCTGCTCTTGCATCAACTTCTGCTCCTGCTGTTCCATATTCTCTGTGGCAGAAACATTGGAAACAGATTTTCTGGGTGCAGAAAAAAGAAACACTGAACGGCCGTCGAGATGCCAAATGCCAGAGCACATTTTCCTCCTGCAGATAACGTTTCTGATTTCATTAACGAACACCCAGGTTCCCCTGAAACCTCTAACCAGCACAGAGTTTTTATAATAATGTTTGCATTAGGCTTCTGGTGGGCTCAGGCTTTTGGAATTATATTTGAGCTTCCTTAGCTTTCAGCACCATTAAGCATATTTTAAAAACACATTAAAAGGAATATGTCAACTCGGTTTAGCCTGAAACTTACGATGGGAAAGGGAAAGGAAAGTGGTCAAAAGAAAGAATTTGATGAAGTACAAATGAAGGAGGAGTGTTTTCCTTGAAGGAAAACATAAAGAAAAGATGTTCTTCTAAAATATGTTCCTTTCTTCTTTTTTTTTAACCTATATTCTGGGCAACCCGTACACATTAATCTTGTGCTTGTGCTGAGGAAAACTAACTGACTAGAACCCAAACTGCCTCAGGTGATGTGAAACAAATCTTGGTTTTGGGAAACAAAACAGGCAGGAACACAGAACACAAAAATAAGTCCAGTATCACCAGAAGCACCTGCACATTTCAACAGAAACATTTAACTGAAACACAGTTTGTTTCCTTGGCAAAGAATGTAGGAAATTTTCCTTTCATTTGAACATTTCCATCAATTAAAAGACCCAGACTCTTCCCAAGCTCCAGCCCGTAGTCTTCAACCTCCAGGGGCCATTACTGAGAAGCCCAAATTCTCATTTCTTCCTCTGCAGAAAGATTATTTAAGCAGCATTCTGCTTTTTGCTGCCTTTTGTTTCTCTGAAGAATAGTTTGTGCATTGTTTAAAAGCAAAGCAGCAATGCAGCGCTGAATGAAGCAGCCTATAGGTGGGGGGGGGAAGCACAGGAGCAGCATCCTTCGGCACAGCACCGGTCCCCATCCCCATCCCATCCCCATCCCCATCCCCATGTCGTCCCCATCCCCATCCCCATCCCCAACCCCATCCCCATCCCCATCCCCATGTCGTCCCCATCCCCATTCAATTCCCATTCCCATTCTCATCCCCTTCCCATCCCTGTCTCATTCCATCCCATTCCCAAGCCTGGGCTAGGCACCATGTCCTGGTGGGGTGAGCTGATGCATTGCAGCTCCATGAGTGGAAAAGGAGAAAGTACATGAGAGATGGGAGACCTTGGTAATGTCTCAGGTCTTGGTGCTGATTGACATCTGGGTGGTTGTGTTAGGGGCTGTCTTCCCTGATTTCACATTACCAGATGCTGGTGATGTGCTGGGAGCAGACCATTGATTTCTCCCCTCTCAGGACACGCCTATATGAAAGCCCATGTATTTTCCATGGCTTTTAGCCAGGGTGGGCAGGCATGGTCAAAGAAGGGAACATGTTCCTAGAGGAAGAAAGCCTCCACAAAGGCATCTAGAAACCTTACTACGTAATAAGCCCATGGCCTCCAAAATGCCCCTTTCTCTGGCTGCCCTTTACATGAGCTTTCCTGGAAATCTACCAACAACTAGTGCAATAATTGGTAAAAACACATGCAACAGTGCTGCTTCTCTGCAGAATGCTGCTGTTTTTCCTGTTGGCTTCAACACCAGCCAGGTCTTCATCCTGGGCTGTGGTGACAAGAGGAAAGGCAAGATGTAAGCATCTGGTCCCGCCATGGCTTTTCATCCGCCTCCCGTTCTTGTAATGGGCATAAGTCAACAGATGGCTGTTTGCTGTCCTTGTGTATGGCTTAATATGGAAAACACAACAGGGGCTGCCAAGCTCTGAGTACTACCATCTATGGTGAAAAGGAGTGACTTCCCCAAAGCAGAGGCATCAAGCCTGCTTTCTGCATATAAAAAAAGATAATATGAAGCCCCAGCCCTCTCCTTGTTTGGGTCAGCAGTGTAGGAATGCCCAGTTATAAATAGGAGAAAACATGCTTTTGGGTAGATAAGGAGAACAGCATTTTACGCTGATTTAGGGGAATAGCAGCTTTTTCCATGCAGAAAAGCCTGTAGCTGAAGAGCACTGTGAACGCGTTAGGAAGGCAAGACTAAAATAACAGAGATGTTGATATTTTTTAAGTCCCTAAATATGAATTTCTCTAATATATGTTAAGTTTCTTAATTCTATTAATATAATAATAATGGTTGATATGTATATATTCAATAACATATTGTTTTATATAGCATAGAAAAATATTAACCTATTATATTATTAATATATAACCATTATATATATATAACTATCATAAGTTAGCAACATATAACTAGGCAATAATGTTTCTGGGAAAAGACAATGCTGGAAAAAGAGATAAATGTTATTGGAAGATAACTCAGAATTAGTAGAAAATGAAGTAGAAGTAGAAATGAAGTAGAAGTGAAGTAGAAGTGTAGTAGAAATGAAGTAGAAGTGTTACCTTCCCTTAGAAATCTGGCATGATCAGATCTTAAATCACCAGGTTGGGAATCACTGAGAGTGGGAAGGCTGGTGATGGCATTGTCTGTTCAGGTTTCAATGTGCATCCTTCCTGAATCACTTGGCAAGGGGAACCTAAGGTGGGTGGGGATCCCAGATGGATGTGTTGGATGTAGGGGGTCAGTGTGGGTGGGTCAACATGGGGATGTTACACACCGGTTTGCTTTTGAATTGTGAGAAAATGTCCTGTCCACTTTGTTGAACCTGTGCTTGTAGGGAAAAGATGAGAAGGAAGGAGAAGTCTTCCCTTCCTCAGTGATGCTGTGACGCTGGGCAGGCAGAATGATTCCTCCTCAGAGCCAGACATGGGATGAGCATGGAGGGGGCATCCACAGGTGCAGAAACACTGCCTGAGTGGCCAAGAAATGCAGTGTTTAAGAGTAAGACACCCCTGATATTTTCCTAGTGATGAGCAAATAAAGAATGATGCTCCTAATATTTTCTTTTAGTAGTTTAATAGCTTGATCTGAATTTTAATCCAAATTTCAGCCAAAAAATGTTTCTTCTGGTACAAGAATCTACCTGCCAAGCTACACCCAAAGCAAAAGGTTTTGTTTTAAGTCAGAAAAACCTTCATCCTTGGGGTAAAGAAGAAGAACTTAAAAAAAATATCCATTCCCATGTGTTTACACAACAGACCCTAATAGCTCCAAGGGGGCCTTTAGAATTAATTGGGAGAGTGCTCTCTGCTGTAAAAGGTCCCTAAATACGTATTTACCTAATCCAGGCTTTGAGCACGGCTCAGATGTTTGCCTGTGACCAGCTGTAACGGTAACATGCAGGCACCATGGTGTGTCCCGACAGCAGACCCATCCCCTCCGGACAGCACCCTGCAGGGTGGATGTCCCCAAGAGCACTGTGACCGTGCTGGACCTGGCTGTCACAACATCTTTTCTGCACCCAAACTGCTGCACTGCCAGTAACCAGTAGCTTCACTAGCCAAACAGGCTGGGAGGCTTTATGCCTATTTCCACATGTGATGTCAGTAATGATGGCATCATTGCTGAAGGAGCTCCAGGATCAACTCGGGACAAACCTCTCCCCAGCATTCAGGAGTTGCTTGCTTAGTTAAAACCCAGCAACTTTAAGGAGGATGGGGGTGATTTCTTATTCCAGGGCTGGTTTTCATTCAGAAATGTCACAGCCACTTTGCTGTTTGGACGTGGAATTGGCAGCATTGGGTTTTGCTGCTTGCTTGTGCGGGTGCAGAGTGTGCAACGTTGTGGGGGTAGGAGTGAACTCACCTCTGTGTCCACACAGGGACAAAGAGGCTCCTTGTGTGTACTCCTTGTGTGAGTAGAAGAGGATGGGCAGCATCGTGTGGGTTGTTGGGGCAGATGTCCCCTGAACTGAGACAACAAGCATCCTCCTGTACCACACACAAGCCTTACACACGTTCACACGATAATGGAAATTACTTCACAGCTTTGGTCCAGTTCTACATAATTCAAATCCAAACAGAGCTCATGCCATGCTGCAGAGTCTAGAAAGAAATCTTTAGTATGACCTTTACTGAGTACTCTGCTCCCTGGGAAAAAAAATGTATTCAGCAACAAAGTGGTTAAATCAAAATAACAAGGGCGATTTATCTAGTAGCTTTCCCTGGCTATACTCAAGGGGGGCATATCTACCTATTTGTCAAGTCATTGACAACAGCCTATTTCTTTCTTCCTACCCATATGCTTTATTAAAGAAACACTTGACCTACCTGTCATATCAAACTGCTCCCTTTATCCAAAACAGAATAATATAGACATTTCCCTTAAGGGAACCCTGATGCAAATATATAAGGACAGGTTGCCAATTTGTTGAGCGTATTAGGGTACAGAAAACTGTCAAGGGAAACAGCTGTAATACCGACTGTTCTAACAAGCTCATTTTTCTTTTTTTTTTGGTGGTACTTTTGGTCTCTCTTTGGTTTATATTATACCATTTGTACATTACAATTTTTATGGACAGCTGTCAGCTGCAACCCGTCTGTTTCACTCTGGGAACAAAAAAAAGGAGAAACCTTCAGATTTGCAGTCATTGCTCTGATCTATTGTTTGGTCTTGGCTGATAACTGTCACAAGCCCTTCAGCTGCACATCGCTGGGAAGAAAGTTATGGGATAGGGGAAGGGAAAAGCAGCAAAGCTGGTGATGGAGAAGGCTCTGACTGTGATTTAAAAGGCATATGTTTTCACATGGAGCCACTTAAATAAATGGTGACGCTTCCCATTTTCACCTGTCTGCTCCTATGTTGCAGAAAGCACTTGCTGTCTTGCCCTGGAAGGGTGGTTTGGGCAGTAAGTCACTTCTGAAGTGATGCAGAAAGGTCCAAGAGTGGCACTTTGCACAGGCAAGCCGTGCTGTAGCTGAGGGCTATAAATGGGAGCCAAGCTGGAGGAATTCAGTTTTCCCAGCAGCACAGTGGTTAATCCTGAGCTGCTCACTCAGTCCCCAGCACTGATTTTGGTGCACAGGTCCAAAACGTCACCGGCTTTCCAGCAAGGTGTTTTGGTGATGTTGTACAGACCCTCATCAGTTTCCAAGTGAAATCCATAATTTTCAGCAATTGGAATCTCCTGAGACCAGAAAAGATTAAGAGCCAAATCCATATAATTAGAGGTCTACTTTGAGTCGTGGACAAGGCAAAGGCTGTGCTGCAGGAACAAAGGGTAGATTAAAGATGTTAGTCCTGTTTCACTTTGGCTGCTGCTCCACTGAAATCTGTGGGGCTACCCTAGGGATTAATTAGTCAATTTAGGCTTGTTTGCATAAAGGATGACATAGATCATCAGCTGAATAAAAGTGACTCAGCAGGACAGAGCAAAAGTTCAGGCAGTGCAAGTCAGGGCAAGAGGGGAGAGAATTAACCGTGTCTGGACCCAGGTCACGGCGGGGGCTGGTCCGATCGCCACACTGGAGCATCATGCCTACTGCCTGCCTCTAACCAGTGACTTGTGATGAGAAGTGACCACAGGCTTCTGCATCCCTAATAGAAGTCAGGTTGCACAGAAAATATCTTGAAAGGGTCACACAAATATTTGGGTAGAGAAGAAAAGGAGCGCTGGGATCGGTGCAAAAGGGGGCACAGCAGCGGTCTGGTATTTCCCTTTGCTCTGAACTTCTGCCCTGTTCCTGCTTGACATCCCAGCAACGCGTCCTTACACTCAGCCTTGGGCTCCTCTTCTCAGAAGGTGTGAAAAAGGGATTCCTAATCCTGGCTTTTAATGTGGGAGCACCCACATGAAGATAGAGAGCAGTAGGTGGCATCCTGGTCCTGCTGAAATCCTGGGGAGCTTTCTCATGCCCGTTTTCAGGGCGAGGAGCTCGCTGATAATTAAATACCAGCAGGGAAGTCTGATGGGCTGGTGTCCTGAGGGGACTTTTTGCCAGGTATGAAGGAAAGCAGTTGGAGATGGCACTGTGTGATTGCAGTGAGGGGCTCTCAGACACCGCTTTTCCCTTCTGCTGTTGCAAATACACATCCCCAGTACATGTTAGCCATCTGATGGGCGTTTTCTGACAGAAGTGAAAACACTGCCTCAGTTTTGTACACATTTTGAATCTGCAATGTGTTTTCTGGGGCCAAACTGTAGCTCAGACATAGTGAGAAATACATGTACATGGCTGGGACTGGAGCAGAGCCAAAGGCTTCTTCTCTGTTACCCTGCCACTGACACACATGATGACACTTAACGATCTCTTGTCTAAATAGTGATGCGCTGGAAAAAAAGGCTTGAATCCCCCAGGGGAGGTGACATGGAGAGGAACATGTTAATGGTCATAGTGTATTTGGGAAATGCAAGCCCCTTTGGAGCAGCCAGGCTTCTGCAGGGCACTTGGTTGCAGCATGCTCTGGGGGGGCAGTGGGACAGGTCAGAGCAACCCCGATGAAGGATGGGATGGTGGTGGGGGGAACAACTGCAGCAGGGACCAGCAACAGCAGCTGCAATTAAATTTTGATCAAATATTGACCTAAGTGCTGCTTGCTTAAGTCATGTGAGATACCCAGTGGGCCAGATCCCCTGGAACAAACCCAGTATGTTCCAGTGAGCATCTGAGTCACAGGTCCTGGGGAATAACTGCTAATTAGCGTTAGACAACTGCTTCCTGGGGGAAGTTTGAAAAACAAGTATGTCTCAATCTTGCCTTTGAAAAGCCACATCTTGCCAACAGAGGGGATTTTAAAGGCTTTTTCCTCAAAGGGCTTCCAGGTACGAGCCCTGAAACGTTCAGGCAACGTTGGTGTAAATGGTTTGATTTGGGGATTTTGTATTATGGAGAGAAATAATTTGTTCAAATATTGCAGCATCCTCAGCAAAAAATCACACCATATGCTGCTTATATTGAAAAGTAGCTCATTTGGTTTTAATTCATCCTGTACCATGAGGTTACAGCCTGGTTTAGTTCCTGCTTGCTTTTTAGCTGCTTTCTGTTACTTTTTTCTTTTTTTTTTTTTTTCTTTTTTTTTTCTTTTTTTTTTTCCTTTTCTGGAGCTTGTGAATTGCAAGGTCAAGCTAAAGTCAAACTTTACCATTTCGGTGATGAAATGCAAGCAGATGTGGCTGTTTCATGTGACACTACGCCCGCCCCACAGCGCTGGGGTCCGTGGGTGGTGCCTGGCACCCCAGACTGTGTCTGCTGCCTCATGGCTCAGCTGTGGCCAGTTATTGATTGGGATTTTCAAGTGGGTGTTGTTCATCCCAGGAAGGTGACTGGGGAAATTGCTTTAAACTTCAGCTCCTGCAAGGAGCATGGTGCCCACAGCTGCTGTTTGCTTGGGCTTAGGGAGGAGTGTAGGCAGGTGAGTGATGGTTTGTGATGGTGTTTTCCTTCATGGCATTTCACTGCATCAGAGTCTGATTTCCTGGGGGACATCAGGCTCTGTGTGCTGGCAGGGAGCTGTGTTGTACCAATAATGCTGCGTTTCCCCTGGCTCCATCACTTTCTGCAGACCTATTCATTTGCTCCCCCCATCTCTCCTATGGTTTGCAAATGATAATCACTTGGTGCAGAGTAGGATGGACTCTCCCACCTGAAATTAAACTAAATTACCCACCCCCCCCAGCCAATAACACTTCTTCATGGAGATGACAGTGCTGCTCATTGCTGTGACGACTTGTGCCTGTTTGTCTTTCCCCACCCATGAAACAAAACACTGATCCCCATGAGGTGAGGCATTCAGTGTGGAGCAAAGCACCCAGGCATGCTGTCAGGATGGCATCATCCCACCCTCCCAGGAGTCCTGACTTCTCCCCCAGCCATCTCTCACTCAGGGCATTATTTTACATTTGATAGTCATCGATGGGTTTCACCATTGCAGTGCAAAGCATCCAGAACCTACTCCCCAGTTTGCCTCTAGGTATAGAAATGAAAGCACAACCTGCTTACACAGGGCAAGATGCTTTTGGCAGAGAGGATTTCCCTCACTCAGCACATCCTGCACTGCAGGTTTGGGGCACTTGGTGCCTTCATTCATCAGCTTGGAAAACTCCTTAAGCTGTTCTGCACGGGACTGGCAAAGAGTTGAATCTTGCTGGTTTATAATCATGACCCCATGGTGTGCAGCGAAGCCACAGTAATTCCAAGTATTTCTCTTGGTTGTCTTGCTGATGTTATTTATTATCTAGGCAGAAAACATACCGAAGGTTGTTCTCTTTTGTGGTGATGGAGAGAAATAGAAGGTTAGCAAGATCGCTGAGAATGAATGAATTTCTAAAGAAATTTGAGAATGTGCCCTGGAAATATTTCATCTCTTGGGTTGTGTACACGTGGGTCTGGTGCCTGTTTGCAGGATGGGATGTAAAGCTTTGCATCAATGAAAACTTCCCAAGTAATGCAACGCAGCATGTTCCTCCCTCAGAAAAATCCCAACCAGACAATATTTTTCAACCTACTTTCAGCCTTATTGTTTTCTAGGTCCAGGATAATATTTTTTTTTTCCTCTGTTAGCTAACAGAAGACCACCAAACCCTCAAATCCTTCTGAAAATTTGAACTAATCTCTAAATAGAGAAAAAAGAAGATGGGACCTCAAGCCCTCCGCTTTGGTCAGCACGGATGCTGCTAAGCCAGCCCGCTTTCCTCACCGATGTTTCTCTCCAAGGCCTTTGCTTCATGTTGTTTTGTTTCTATTAGGATTAACATGACTCACTTAGTGGTCTTGGAGGAAACGCTGTTTAAATCTGAGGGCTGGATGTGTGTACACAGGGCAGGAACGACGGTGTCCCACGTTTCAGGAACATCACAGTTTTCTCACCGAGATGGAGCCTCTTCCAGGCATGTGTTTGTAATTTTTTGTTTGGTCTGCCTCAGTCCTGAGAATGGCTGGGTTGTTTGATTTGCCTGCTGAAAGGGTTTCACACTTTTGGGTAGCGGCGTTTGATTAGTTTTGATGATAACCACGGTAGTACAATTCTGACTTCCAGATTGCTTTCCAGCGTGACACTAAGCAGCCACCCATCTCCAAGGCTGCAGAAATTCACATGTGCGTTTGATTTTTTTTTTCCTTTCTCTCCTTTTTATGAAGATGCAAAAAAGCATAAAATACTTGACACCAAAAAATTAAATATATATGTATATAAACCCCCTGCATTTCTTGTCCCTCTATTTAGAGTACTGTCTGCATGAGCCTGGTCTAGTCATTAGGCTGGGATGTATTGAGAACAGAGGAGCTCCAATTCCTTCTTTTATCGCCTCTATACACTAGTTATCTGCCTGAGCAATTTTTACAAACTTTGTTCAATGAAGGGCTGTATTTGTCAAGTGTGTGATTTAAAAGAGAGTTACCAGACTTTGGGAGTGAAATTACTGCGAATTCTTGCCCAGAGATAACATAATATGAAGATGACGGAAGAGAGCAGGCTAGCACTTCTATCACCCTTTTTCCCTGCCTACTAATGGTTTTGATTCTCATTATTTCTCAAATGCCAAGAGTAAAAACTCTCTAGAGTACCAATTAGCTGTGCCCAGCCTGGATACGACTGCTCTCATCCAGGACGTACTTTGAGATGCTGAAGCTCTCTTTGGGAAAAGGCAATTTGTGTGCAGCTATGTTTGGTATTTTGCAAGGATTTCAGCTTCTTGGGAAATAGAGATGGACTTGTACTTAATTTAAGCAAAAGCAAAGCTTTTTATTAATTGACATTAAATATAACCAATTACCGTAAATGGGGACCTGGGATCTGTCTTTGCAGATCCTTGTTATCTGCCTCACTTGGATTTTGTTAGGGGTTATGCATCCTTCAAAAAAAGGAATAACTGGCACTTTGGATTTGCTTCTGAGTGAGCTTCTTGCCTTCTCCACAACCTTTTCCATCTGCTTTTGCATTCTTTTCAGTTCAGGCAGTTGAACAGTGACAGCGATGGAATTCATTGGTGTGCAACCATGCTCTTTGCATCTCTGCTGCTTAAGCATAGCGTCTATTTAAAGCCTGTTTTCTTGCTTCAAACAGCAAATGCATATACTTTAGCAGTTAAATAATAGCATTTTGGGCTACAGCTCGTGGCTCATCACTCAGGATGGCTGTGATGCCAGCGCTTGGTTAATAGGAGCTGATGGGGGTACGTTAGTGGTGCTGGGGCTCAGCCTTTCCTCTGCATTAATTACCGCCGGCAGCCCTCTCCTGAGGTAGCGCTCTCCCTGCTTTGGAGATTAGGAAGCAGATTTGCTAAGACTGACGCTTTACTCACATGAATAGCTCCATTGAGTCCAACATGGCTATTAAGTGAGTTAAGTTCAATAATATATTAAATCTTTGCAGGGCCTAAGGCAACTCGGAGGAGGTTATTTAAGAAGTCTGCCCTAGACTTTCGCTACCGCCACAAAACCATCCTTGTCAGAGCCCGCTGCCTTCCCACTCCTAATTTCGTGGCTTGTGCAGCAGTTTGCCCTATTCCTCTTGCAGAGACAGCACCTCTCATGAGCATCCTGCCTCTTCCCATCGCTCCCTCCCTTGCACTAAGCACAACCCCCCCTCCACAGCCCTTTGCATCTCTCCAGCCCACCTGTATTCCCTTGAACTTTGTTTTCCAGTACATTAACAGGAGCACACAAAAAACCCCCTAAACAACAAACCAGAGGAGCAGCTTCCAGTGCCCTTCAGCAGCCAAAATAGCTCCAGCTTTTATAAAATTGTAATACTGGCAAAAGCAATAGAGGGAGCTGCTGCTGATGGCTGGGGTCCAGCAAAGCACTAAGAGCTGGACTCTCCTAATCCCCGGCAGCGATCTCCCCCACATCTCTGTCCTTTGCAGTTCCTTGCAATGGATAAAAAAGGAAAGGAAAATTAATAATAATAATAAAAAAAGCACAGCAGCCTCAATAGGATTTTTGTTGGGTCAATATTTAAAGTCCTGGAAAAATTAAGAGAGAAAGATATTTGCCAAATTCCCAGTTATTGTGTTATCATCTGTTCTGCCTGTTTCGGTTCCTTCAGGGGAATGATTGCTTGTTTGGCCTAGCCCTGAATAGCTAAGTAGAGGTGATTCAAAACCTTCAAGTCCTTCAAATTTATTGTAGTGTAACCATTTTTGAAAGCAGATTTAGTGTCAGTATGGTCTTTATGTTATCTGAGAGCTGGCGTTTCAGAGACTACACTGATGCATCGATGCCTGATGCAAAGCAGATTGCAGGGAAGATGTGCAAATGTACACAAGAAGGAAGTCCCTTACACTCGATAAAGAACCAGGATAGAAACATATTTTACTCCAGTGGCAGAAATGGCTTTAAAATCGCCGAGTTCCTACTAGTTTACTCCATCTACCTCCTTGTTGTCTCTCTTCTGTATCCCACATGCAGTGCAGAGGGGCACCGACCCCAAAGCTCAGTTGCACCAAAGAGGGGTGGCAAATGCAGGACTGATGTTTCCCCAAGAGATGGGACAGGGCAGTGTCTTCTGTGCATACCAGGCTGACTTTTATGCCAAAATGCATTTCTGTTCCCACATTCCTGCTGCCTGTCCCTGGGCTGCTTGCACTGCTCTCTGCTCCTGCCCTTCCCAAAGATCTCACCATGTCCTGGGTGCCTCTCCAAACTTGGGATTTTGGGAAAGGACTGGAATATGGTTTGTCCTTGGGCTCTTCCTACCCATGGATACTTGTTGAAGCATTGGTTGGTTATGAAGGTTTGGCTGCTCTGTGAAGTGCCAGGGGTGGGGCGGGAAGGGGTAGCTGTGGGCTGTGCTGGTCCCAGTGCCCAAAAACTGCTCTGAGGCTTATGGGAAGAGCAAGCAGGTAGCAGAGACGTGTCAGGGAGGCAGAGGAATCCATTCAGACTGCTGTCAGCTGCCTGGCACCAAGAGTTTCCTACCTCCCAACCGGTTTCTGGGCTCTGAAGGCATTGGTTACCTCTATGATGGAGTGCAGAAAATGTTCCCTCTCAAAACAAGTATTTTTGGCTGTAGGGATTTAAGACCACCAGATCCACCCTGGCCATGCTCCTCACGCCTGTAACCAGTGCCCAATTCCATGTCTGTGGCACAGAAAAGGCTGAGACCAGTCTAAAACCTCCCTGCTGTGCTTCTGTCTCCTTTGTATCTCACTGCTGGGCTCTGGCTGCCTCTGCACTGCAGTTTCATACCCTGCCACCTCTCTGTGAGATAACCAAAGACGCTGAAACCTCCTGGATTCCCTGCTAAGGCCTTCCACACTCAGCCCAAGGAAGAGCCAGTGGCCATGGAGCCTAGCCTAGCTGAGCTGAGCTGACCTGAGCCCAGCTGAGCCAGGGTTGGGCAACCCAGCAGCTGGCTGCAGCTGGCTTCCCACTGTGCAGCCCCATGGCCAAGCTTGGGGAACTGCATGTTTTCACCCCTGTCCTCACCCCTCTTTCCAGGGAAGCCTACTCACTCCTCGCCTCCCTCTCTGCTTTGATAGCTCATCTGTATTTTGCTACCGGCAGCAGCGTCCTGCTCTTCCCGGAAACCTTCTCCCCTCTATTAGCTGCCCCCTCCAGCCAAGTTTAACCACAGCAGTGCCCTATGGCCCCAGGAAGATTTCACAATTCCCTCTCCTTTGGCCACGAATCCTCTGTTTGTATCAACTGCTTCCTTCTTTCTCACATTGCTCCATCTCTGCATGGCCAAGCAGTGAATCAGCCGTCACCGCTCCACATCTCTGCACCCCCTCTTCTGTGGATGCCCTGGCATGAGCATCCTGAAGAGCAGTGGAAACCTCCAAAGCCTCCACCACCGTTTGATCCGCAGCAAAACCTTTCCACAAAGCCTTTTGACACACCTGGAGGGAACAGGTACGAATTCCCAAACCCAGCTCTCCCAGGACAGGAGGATTTCATTCAGGGAGTGTTGTGGGCGCTGATGGGACCCTCTGGCCCCCGTCATCTCCTGTAGCAAAGACATTATTAGTGGTATTAATATTCCTGCCGGTTTCCAGTGGGATTTCCTTCGTGCCACCTGGTGGACAAAGGGGAAAATTCCCCCTTTTTCCTTCACAGAAGAAGAAGGAACTCCTGGGAAAATTCATTTTCGGTGGGGAATCCAGCAGAGCATCACCCCATTTAAAAATCATGCGATGAGAAATGCCATCCTGAGGCGTCCCAGACTTCAGGGTAAGCCCAAAACCCACCCCAGCATTAATCAAATCTCTATTTCTTACTCATCACTGACGTTTATGCACAATGAGGCTTTTTAATTGCAACTAAAAGCTGTTCAGTAAAAATTCCCCACAATAAACCGAACAAGCAAATATATTTCCTCCCCTTCCCTGTGGACAATTTCACATTTTTATTTAAGTTGAAGCAACTGCTTCCTGACTTTTTAACAAATGTGCAGTTTGAATCCCTCCTGTGGCCGGTCGCAGACAGGCTGCAAGGGATGGAAACACTGGTTAAAAAGTTCATGGAAATGGTAAAATATAAGTAAATAACAGTGGACATCTCTGGAAATCCCTTTATTTATTTATTTTTAAATTTATGGATGCAACATTATATGAGAACCTCTGTTCCAAGAGGTATTTTTCGTTGGAGGCTTAGAAGTAAACCCCTGAATTGAGGTGCTTAATGAAATGAACCGAAATGGCTTTTGCTCTCAAATCCCTGCAAGAATTGGTGCCCAAACCGAGCTGCAAAATAGCTTCAAATCATGAATAAATAGCCAAAAAACCTGCAGTGTGCTCAGAGCTCGGTTCAGAGCAGCGCAGGACGCTGAGGAAATTCACTGCTTGGAGTTTTTCTCCCACTGTGAACAGTTTCACATCCCTCTGCTTTAATCCTCTAGGAGAAATCCTGCCTGGAGTGAAGTCCATGGAAATTTCAGCAGTGATTTGACTCGGGCCAGGATTATACCTCAAATCGTTTTATAAACTCAACAAAATGAAAATATATGAAAAAATATATAGTATAAAAAAGACAGAGCATAGTCAAAAATCACAGGCAGCAGCTGTTGGCAGCCAAAGCCAGGGAAACACAGGGTAGTGTGAAGCAGCACTACAGCAAATGAAGAATTTCTTTGTGTACGTAGCCTGGAATCTCTGTAGGCAGAATGAAGGTGAAATTTGGCTACTGCAAAGAGAATATCATAAATCCTTCTGCTTACAATTAGCTTGCACCACGATTTTCTATCTCACTTGAAAGGGGGCGACTTCCTAATACCCCGTGTAATCTTTTGGGACAGTAACGCTTCTTCCCTGGGACATTCAGTTCAGCCACCCAAAGCCCTGGATTTGGGTATTATTTTTTTTTTCTAAAAAGAAGGAAAAAAACCAAGCACAAATAAAAATATTTTGGCTTCATAATGAGGAAAACAATCTGTTTGGTTTGGAAAAGAAATGAATTGCTTTTATTTTCTTTAGCGGTGAAACCCATGTAACTGACTGTCCAGAAAGGGAAAGCTTTTAATTTTCCCAGGAAACAATCTCCTACCTTCTCAAAGATTCAATTTTCAGAATAATATGGGTTGCCTGTGATTAAATGAAATATATTCATTCATCTCAGATTTTTTCAAACCATCCACAATATTTCTTTAAAAAAACAATAATCTGACTAATTAAAAACAATAGAAAAATGAAACATGAACAAGTTTCAACTAAAAAAGGCAGAAACAAAGACTGCAGGCTTTCCTCACCCTCATTAATTTATTTCCCCCCCCTCTGGAAATTTTTCTTGAGTAAAACGTTTGCTCTGAAAGCTGCTGGAGGACTTGGCTACAGGAGCTGCTGTGTGGGGAAGCAGTGGGTGCCTGACTACCTCCAGCCTGGTGCTGGTGTTTTCAGAGGGTGCTGGGGACACGAGTCATCTTCATCCTTAGACCTCACCAGTTCGGTGTGCTTGGCTGGGAAAATCACTGCCCGTGAAGCTGGGGATGGAAGGGATACAGGCAGTGAGCTGGGATGGAGCATGGGAGGTGGCAGAGGAAGAGGGTCAGGAGTGATAGGGGACATTTTTGGGGTGGGGGAGCACAAGGGGCTTAAGCTGGCTTTATCAGTGTGTTATAAAACGGCAATCAGCAGGGCTGAAGTTTGGCAATCAGTCAATACCAGCTCAAAAACAACCTGGAGGAATGAACCTGGGACCCACTTAAGGTGACCTTTGGAAGGAAGAAAAACAAGTTTAAAAGAAAACAAATGTTTCGCAGTGGTGTTTTACACAGCTCCCTTCAACTGAGGGTGTGTAAGGACATTTTTCCCTCTGTGCGTGGGAACTCTTTGTGTGCCTGCAGCTTTGTGGTGATGCGACATGCCTGTGTCCCTCAGCAGGCTGCTGGTGCCCCACCTGCCTCTACTGGGGACCCATCGGCTCCCGGAGAGATCCCTGATGCCTCCAACCCCACAGCAAAGTGGGCAAAGCTGTTTCCCCCTTTCCTGGGACAATCCAGGGGCACGTGCTAACAAAGAGGCAGCTGTAAGTCTCCCTGATTTATTCCTTTCCCAAAAGAAAGCAGCAGTTGCAGCTTGCCCATAACACAGGTCGATATGCACGGCTGTTGAAATCCCAGCTGAGTTTAGCCTTGGGTTTGTGCTGCAGTTTGAGGTCAGCTTGTGATCTCATGGGAGCACAGCAACCACATGAGACCATCACACAACGCAGCTCCAGAGCAGTGACTGGTTTTCACCACCTCAATCACCCATTCTGCTGCCCCAGGACTAAATTCCCCATGAAACTCTGACTCCCACAGCTCTCAAACAGAAGATGCTTATTTCTTTACCCCCAAAACTGGCCTGCTAGCAAAAACTCAAGGGTTTGAAACCAACTGACCTTCAAATGCCGGATATGAAGCCCTGCTTCTGCCCAGACTCTCCCTAAAAACCTACTGAGGAATATATGAAACGTTTGAAGGAGCTGAAATCACCCAGCTGCGGATGGCGTGTAGCAGCCCCACCGAGATATCTGGTTTCTGTTACGTGTTTCTTTTCCTTGCATTATCTGTATTAGAACTTATAAAATGGATGATTTGTATCAGCTGTCCTGCTTTGTTGTTATTGCCATGTTCTGCTAAAATGATAACGAATAGCTCGTCCCAAATCTTCCCCTCCCACAAAATATCCCAGCTATGTGAAAGAAAAGATGCCATTTCATTACAGGGCTGCACAAAACACTAGAAGAGGCAAACATGAAGGGGCTGTGAGGGGCATGACTCTGGAGGAGTATGGGAAAAGTTGGTGGAGATGGTGGTCCCAAGGAATGCAAAAAGCAAAAGCAATTAGCGGCTTGGGAGTTGTTGTTTTGCAACCACAATCAGGAGCCAAACACCCTCTCTGTGTAGCGTCATAGCCTGGATTTGGGAGAACAGTTCCCAGCTTTCACATGGGATTTCACACTACAGCATTTTTGAGTGAACTTATAATTTGTTCTTTGAATCTGGGAGCATCAGATTTACCTGAATTTCCAGGTGCTGGGCAAAATGAATCCTCAAATGTCCCTAATTTCATGAGGTGATGGAGATACTTTGGTTGTTCCTGATCTTTCCTTGGTGAGCCCTGACCAAGCCATGTGCATGGCCATCACATATCCCTATAGAGGAATTCCCTTACTCATGAACTGGGAAATTTTATTCTGCACCGTCTGGTGATGAGGCTGTTCAGGAGAAAGACAGCAGAGTCTGCAATCGTGCATCTGCGAGCTGAAAACCCTCCCTGTGCATGATTCATTAGATCAACAGCCGCCTTTCTGGGGCCGCGGGAGCCCCTGTGCAAACACACGCGGCTGTGGATCATGTCCTGATTTCAATGAATATTACACCCCAAATCATAAGGTTATACACAGCTTTGGCCAAGATTTGATGGTGTCCTCTTCAGTTGCTACAGTTTCCCCTCAAAATATTTGTGTTTATATCCTTTTCTCGCTTTATTTCTCCTTTCCACTGCTTGCCTTGTGAGGTTGGTGCAAGCAAATATAATCCCAGTTTTTCCCAGATTATAAAAGGAAAGCAGAGCTGAAGTGTTTTATCATTAAAGGAACTGAGGTCAAGTCCAGACAAGCTGTAAATGCTGCTCCTTTGCGCAAAGCATTGAGCTGGACCCTTCTTAGTGTTGGTCATCCCACCCCTGGACAGCTTTTGGAAAGGACTTATCTGAGGAGCTGCAAATACTGTCACATTTCAGATGAAATCTCATTGAGCAAGCCTACTTTTCAGAGGAAATATTAAGGAACTTAACAACTTAACACTTCAGCAGTGATAAAAACATATTTGTCTTTTATACAGCAAAGGGCTGACAGCCAAATTCTGTAATTGAGGATTCTTCCCCAAATATCTAACACTGGATGAGCAGCAAAAGGGTCAATTCATATTTGTATGAAAACAAGCAAAAGTGACTGTTCTGTTTATGTTCTACATGCTTGGAGCGTGGGCATCCTGTCTCATTCCTGTCTTAGGGGGTGATGTGACTTGTCAGATAATTTAAATAAAAAAACTGGAGTGTCTGGGTGAGGAGAATATGCAGAACTTGATTTCAAGACAATGGAAGTAATAGTTTATCATCAGGAAAAGTGGCAGGGTCAGAACCTTTGTTAGCACTTCAGAGAGGCTGCACCAAATCACATCTGTGGGAGAGGGTGTTTTAGGGAGTATTATTTTAAGGGGACTGGCTAAAGAATAATCTCCATGCACAGCTTTGCAGTGGATTATTAATTATTATTTAAAAACTCACTAAGGGTTTTATTTCTCCATCCTTCTGTTCTCAGCAAAAAATGTACCTCGTTACAGACCTATTGTGGCCTTTCTGCAAATAGAAAAGCACTATTTTTTACCACTTTAATCAGACATTTTCATTTGCATCTGACTTCCTGGTGAATATTATTGACTTCAGAGGATTGCAATTCTTAATTCTGATCCAACAAGATTTTTTTTTGTTCCCCCACAGTTTATAAGAATAAACCCTTTTTGTTCTCCTCTGCCCTTTTCTGTACATTTCTGTATCTTGCTTGGTAGAGAATTTGGAAACATTTGTCACAATATTGTTAGCAGAGTCGAGTGCTAAATACCCTAATACAATAAAGACATAATAAAAGACACTGTTTGCAACTATTAATTTTTGCAGCTGTTTGACACCCTCCCCCCATTCTATTTATAGTGATTCTTGCTTTGCTTATGGCATCCCTTCATCCTCTTTCCCCTAAATACCAGTGTCCCTAAGCAGCTGGAAGTGTACCTTTTTCTAAAGCATTACAGGAGAGTTGAGACCAAATTTTCCATTAGAGAAAAGTGGGAATTGTTCCTCTGTAGCCGTGCTGCTGCCTACCTGGGGAACCGCTGATCCGAAATGTCCCGGTTTTCCTTGCTAGTCAGAGGAACATTGCAAGGGGGTGGTGGAATTTGAAATGAAAACTGCTTGCGGGTGAGCTGGGAATTGCTCTGCAAATTTGTCTTCAGTTGTTGACAGACTCCCTGGATTGCAAAGACAGAGGCAGAGGGGAGAAACTTTGCTTAATCCCAAATGCAAAGCACAAGTGGAAACTGTCCAATAAAATAGGGTTTGGGGAGGGGGTGGGGGGCGATGGTTGGAAAATTCTGTTTCATCAAATTGCAATTGTTTTTGCATGAACATGTTCATTAAAAAAAAAACCCAACAAACCAACACCAAAAAAACTTTGCTAGAAAGGGCCTTTTTTTTTTTTTCAAATCCAGGATGTAGCTTCTTGCCAAGGCTAGAAAAAGCAAGGGCTGTCATTCTTCCTGCATGGCAGCCCATCCAAACCACCCCCCCCCCCCCCAATGTAATTTCCCAGAGATAAGGGGATTTAGGTTGCAGAATTTTCCTCTGCCTCTATTTTTCCCTCAAAAAATGCCAACCGAACTTGGTGTCACTATGGGCTGGAACCAAAGGCCAAGCCCTGATTTCCTTCAAGAAACAAAATTGCTTTGCAGCCAGCCCAGTTTGGAGAGGTGCATCGAACAACAGGGATTAAATTTGCATGCCAGATCGTATGGTTCAAAATAAAGGAGGCTCAGTTATTTCCCTTGGCTCTTCCCAGCAAGAATGCCTCCCAGCAAAGGACCCCATGTTTGAATTTCAGATCAAAACAGTTGCGGGGCATCCAAAGCCTTCCTGCAGCACAGGGGCTCAGCCAACGCTGAGGCGGCCAAAGGAGAAAACTTTAAGGCACAAGTCAGAGCTGGGAGGGAGGGGAATAAAAGCTACTGCTCCAAAATCCATTCCAGAGGATGGGATTTGACATCCTGCAGCTGCCAAGCAGGCTGTATGTGTGGCGATGGGTCCTGCCTCTCTCATGCTGAGCGGGAGGCGGGAGAACATGTGGCTGTGAAGGGGAGCCAAAGGTGGGGGAGAGCTTTCTGTGGGGGTGCTCGTGTGTTGACTTGCTTCTTCAGTAGCTTGGGCGCTTTGAAACATGATGGCATTGCTTTGTGGAGAAGCTGTCCCATGTGCAAAAGATTGGACAGGCTTTCACATCACCCAGGTCCTGTGTTTTGAAGCTTCCATGTGTGGGAGGGGTGCGGGACAGTTTTGGGGAGCAGCAGAAATAAGCTGCATGCTTCGATGCAACGACAGGAAGGGAGGGAAGTGGTGGTGGTACTTAGGGTCCAGCTGGCCATTGGGTTTCATGTGCTTTACAAGGAGTTAGTACCACCAGGTAATGTATTGGGTCATCCAGGTGCCAACAGCAAGAGGAGAGGTGGTGCTGGCCCTGCATGGGCAGAGGTGGTTGCTGCTGAGCTTGCTGGGTTTAGTCATGGTCCGAATCTCCCTGCTGGAACCATCTAAGCTGGACCTGCTCCTCTCTCTCCTCCCACCTCCTCGGAGAGGTTCCCTTCAGGTGCTGCTCACTGTAAGCCTTGCCTTCACAAGGGCGCTGAGGGTTATGTTTCAACTGGATAATGAGCTGGGGAGGAATGTTTTCAGGATGGATATTTCCTCTGGTGCTTAAAGGGAGCCACATTATCAGATAAAATCATGATACTGTATGTGAACATCACTCCATATTCCAAGTCACTGCTGAATCTTTTGCTGCTGCATCTTGAACATCTCTTGTGTCTCTCTGGAGGAGCAGGAGGACTTTCTAGAGCTGCTGCAGAAGGCAAACTTGGTCTTGCGATGAGAAGAGCCTGTCAAGCGGTGTGTCTGTCCACCAGCTATTTGAATAGAGCGAGGTGGACATTTCATTGTGTCCCAAACTCCATTCCAGGTGGTATGTTACAAATGGTTTATATGAAGATTTATTAATTTTCAAGACACTGGATTCATGGCAGCTGCCCATTTGGGGAAAAAGGGAAATAGAAATAAAGAAAAAACCAGAAACTGCAGGTACAGTGTGCCCAGAGGCATCTGGCAAACATTGCCCCCAGTGCCCAAACTTCTCAAAAGGTGCTGACATCCAGTTGTCAGCTCTCAACAATTCCCAACAAGTCTGTTCTCTTTTTTAAAAAAGAGCATTTTCTGCATCATCACTGCAATAAGGTTTTTTTCTTTACTTTTTTTTTTTGTTTTCTTTATTGTGGGCATCAAGCCTGCTGAAAGAAAACTTGCCCTAGATTAGGTGCAACAGGAGATACAGCCCTTCTACCCTCCAAGTGCCACCCTAGCTTAGTATATTAAAAAATTGACAAGGCTCTTTGGGATGCTACCTCAGGAAAGGACAAGTAATAATAATGTTCAGAGACCTGTTGGGAGGAGCATTTTCCTCAACCTTTTTAGGTTTCAAAAATCAGTTGAAACGCCTCGAGCCACTCTTGTGGCTTCTTCTTTTTGCAGGAGAATCATGGCCACATCCAGTTTTCCTGCAGTATTTCCATTTCCCATCACCACCACACATGCACGGTGACAAGTGAGCATTTTAAAAGCAAAAATTCCCCCAGCACTTACCAAAGAAAAGCTGTTTAACAAACGTCTGGGGTCCAACGAAGCGGGGACAGCAACGGCACAGGCATGTCCCAGCCCAACCTGCCTTTCCAGGAATGCAGGTTTCCTGCGAAAATTGCTTTCCCCTGCTTCAGGGCAACACCTCTCCTCCTGCCCTGCTCCCTGGTTATTGTGTGCACAGATGAATGGCACAGACCCATGCGCTGGGATGTTATTGCTGGATAAAGCTAATAAAACATTTGACTCACTGGGAGGAAGCTTTCCCATCCCACTGCACGCCTGATCTTCAGGGTTACCGCGGTTGCCTCCTCACCTTTGCGTTGTATGGTGTTATTCTAACCTCTTTCATCTTTGGCTTTTGGCAGCCTTTTCTGCCTTAAGTATATGGTTATCTTAAGTTGAGCAAGATGTTTCAGGCTACAATAACTGGCTGGTGTTTTAAATTGAAAGCTCCTAATATGCATTCAATTTACATGCACTAAGGCTCTCATTCAATCCGAAATACCGACCAAATATAAAATAATAGTGACACTTGACATTTTCACAGAGATTTGCAACTTCAAAGGGCTCGACAGTATAAATGAACTCCCTCTGTACTTATGAGATGGGTAAGCAAATACTATTAAGACGGAAAATAGACAAGGAGAGATTGCAGAGTTTGCCCAAGGCCAGACACGGGGCTGGTGTCAGGGCTGGGGTCCTGGCTCTCTCTCCTACACCCAAACTGCTAGACAGCTGGTAACTTTAAAAGCTGTGTAACCAACGTGGGTAAGTCATGTAGGTCGACATCTCAAGCAGATGTAGGAGATATTTAGGCACTGGAATTGACTTCTGCAAGCCAACCACACACCTCCAGTCTCTGTGTAGCCCTGGGAGCTCCTGGGCATCGTGGGTGCTGCAGTTCCTTACTTCAGAGGCGCCCCTTCACTGGTGATGTGGCTCCTGGCACCCAGATAGGGGATGGGTGGGGTGACAGCCACGGGGCAGAATCACAGAATCACAGGGGATGGAAGGGACCTCCAGAGCTCATCAGGTCCAACCTCCCTGCCAAAGTAAGGTCCTTAGGACAGGTCACACAGGTCGGTGTCCAGAAAGGACTGGAATATCTCCAGAGAAGGAGACTCCACACCCCCCTGGGCAGCCTGTCCAGTGCTCTGTCACCCTTACTGTGAAAAAGTTCTTCAGATCCTGCTTGCACAGACCTGTCCCCAGCACAGCCACAGACTTACCCTGCAGCCACAGGGTAGGGAGTCCTAGGACTGACATCTCTAGTATCAGCCTGTCCATCTGTCTTTGAGAGCTCTCTCAGTCCATTCTCTCATGTGCAAGCAGGGGCTGGGTGCCTCCCTTGTGACACTCCTTCACTGCAGAAGGAGGAGATGGCTTTCAAGCATCCACGTGCACTTGCAGCTCCCTGCTCCAGTAGCCTGAATTAGAAACCTGCTTGATGGATGCTGCTATTGTTAACGCAAATAAGCGGGTGGATGTTTCATTAATCACAGCCCATAAACCATTTTGACTAACCCAAAAAATATTTCCTCTTTCTTATTCATGCAATAGCTTCTCTGAGCCTTTTAGCCCATTTGTGCAGGCTGGAGAATGAGTTTCTACCCGTTATGCAGCATGTCCTGCCCATCCCTTTCTTTGTAAACATGAGCAGCTCGATTCCATGATGTGTTTTGAAGAACTGCCAAGAGCCAGCTAATGTACTGTTTGCTGACAAGTATTTGTTATTAATCCAAAAACACTGAGCTTGTGGGTTGGGATTCTATTTTTTTTTTTATTTAAGAAATATAAAAACTAAATTAAACAAGGGTGTGGAGATTCCTCAAATGTAGCTACTGTTCCTTCCGTGATGCAGTTGCAAATACACAGCTTCTCCAGGGAGTAATTTAAGTTATTCTAATTCTTTATTGCATTAATCTTTCTGCAGAAATCACAAAAGCTTAGCTGGGTGTCCTCTTCTGATGATCATTTCCACTAATGAGTTAGAATTTTGCAGCCAATGCAGGAGGATAAGCCTGCAGCTGTACTTCCTTGTATACGTCTTGCTGCTTCATGCTGCTCCCTGGGACCAGGTGGGCACAACAGGGTGGCCACTGCTTGTCACCAGCTGAAAACCCCAGAACTCAACGCTCGTGTGACCCACCAGGGATGCCTCGCATCACTTGATGGGATATTTTGGTGTATTGTTGGCAGGACCCCACCTTACAGCTTCCATGGCTTTTTGGGCTGTGCTCAGGACTCCAGCACAGAGCCTGGGACACTCCTACCTGCATGGACCCTTTTGCAGGGAGCAGCCCAGGAACTCCTTGCAGAGGTTCTCACACACCAACCATGGCTAGGACCATCCCCATCCCATCTTTATGGGAGGGAAGTGTGTGGAGGAGGAGGAAGAGGAGGAGGAAGACATGCTTTGAGAGCGTTCCCAACCCAAGCACGTCGGAGGGGAGCGTCTCAGCACCAGCCAGCGTGGCACATCAGGCTGCAGCTCTCACTGCACCAACAGGTTTGTGCGACAGGACCCCCCACAATGTGGAGCAGAAAGTGCCTGAAGGTCAGATCAATTTTAAGCCTGATGGAAAAAGATGACAACTATATATGAGCCGAATAGGCAGAAAACACAGGGGCTTTCATTTTCGCGTGCAGGGCACCATTTGCCTTCCAAATTCAGCTGACAGCTTTTGAGGCAATTCTTTCAGGTGACAAATGGTAATAAAGCTCCTATTTACACTGGCTGTTGACTCATCTTAGGTGGAATTATGTACAGAAATAAGTAAATAGCTTCCCATTCAACGCGATCCATATCCAGCTATGGGCATAGCACAATGCAAAGCTCCTGTATAGACAAGACTCTTGTTTGTTGTGTGCTTTTCTAGGTCACTTAGCACTTTGCTTCATAAACGTGCTTTTTAGGAGTGAGACTCCTGGCTGGAAGGGTCTTTCCGTTGTACAGAGTAATTGACCCTTAAAAGCTAGCAAAACTATGATTGCTTTTTAATTTGCGTTGTAAATACATTAAAGACAAACTGAACCAACCAGGGCAACTTGGGATGCCTTTTTACATACCTGAACATGAGGGCTTGTGAAGTTTATCTTGTTACTATCTCCATTTATCTCAAGGGTTTTGGGGGATTGTTAGGAAAAGCTGTCTTGGAGAAAGGTTCTCAAGGCAACTGTGCTTTGGATGGTGTGATTGCTGGAGCTCACATGTGCACGTAGCGTTTTCACAGCTCTGGGTTGTGTCAGTCAAACTGGTACAGGGGACAGAGTCTATTTTTGTCTTAGGGCAGCATTTCTCTGGGGCCTCAGAAGCCATTTTTTGGCAATTTAACCCAGGTGAAAACATGTGATTAAAAATCCCTTCAAAAACAAACTCAAAGAGCAACAGTCAGCAACAAGGAAAAAGAAGTGTGTGATGTTTTCTCTTTTAAAACCATGCAGAATTTAACATTAGCATTTTTCAACTGGACTCCCTTCCATGCTGCTGCTTGAGAACCTCTGAGCTGCTCCCAAATTTCAAGGTAGAAATCAGAGTAAGCAAAGAAACATGAGATGAGGCAGCTTGACAGCTCTGGTGGGTATCTCAAGGAACACAACATCCTTACGAGCATCTATTCCACTGCTTTTATGGCTCTGAAGGATATTTCAGTCCTATTCCTGCTGGGTTTCCTGTTGGATGAAGCCATCTTTCTCTTTTGACTCTCAAAGAATTGTGGAGAAGCAGTGTTCTAACTTAGGTGGTAAACTATCTGGGGTATTTTGGGCCACCTACCCTGTAAGGTTGCCCATGTAAAATCATGGCTGGTTGGTCACTATCTAGAAACTGGTGGAAATGCAATATTGTGGTTTTCCTTATACATGGATGAGCTTCTGCATTTTATGCCAGCATAATTAACTTTCCAATATTAATACACACCTACCAGTGTAAAGTGATTCCCCACAACCTCAGTCTTCTTATAATAGAGACTGATCCATTGAGACAGTATAAAAATGCTGTTTCCATGACTGAAACAAATCTGAAAGTTTCCCAAAACTGTCATGGACCAAATGATGTTTCTATTCCCAGAATTTTCTAGACCAGACAGCCTTTAACTTGCTTTTCTTTTACTGACTCTAGATGCCTTGAAATAGACCTATGAATCATGGCAAATAGATGCTGCATCAGAGGTGGTTGAAAAATGCAGTTTCTTACTTGTGGGCACTAGAAATTGAAATAGTCTAGGGAACTGTGGCTGTTTCTAAGGATTTAAAAATGTGACATGATCTCCTTCTTCCATTAGATTCTTCCAAAATTCACTGTAATAGCTCATCCACTGTGTACTGAGGAAGTCATTATCCAGTTAGCATCCAGCCAAAAGGGCATGACAGCAAGCTCTCAATTCTGATTCCTTTACAATTTTAGACATGAAAGTTTACAGGACCAACAGGCTGCCCAGAGGACTGGGGAAGAGGAAGGGTTGGCCCAACCGAGTTTGCAAGGGAACTTGAGGAGGCTTGTCCAGGTGAGGTGCAGTGGGACAGGCAGCGTCTCATGCTCCCTGGAGTCCCTAAGCCAATGTGCTGCAAAGGATGTGATTTTCCTCTTACCTCCTCTTATCTTTTATCACTAGTATTCATATTTAACTCCTCAATCTCTTCTTCAAAGCAATCCCTGTGGAAAAGCAAGTTAATAATGAAAGCAAACATGACTTTCACTTCCATCTTCATTGACTTCTTTCTCTAATAATTCTTCAGTTGATGCTGAAATCCCTGTTTTGCAAAAAATCTCCATCCCATGAACAAGCCAGGTGTTAGCATCACTTTGTGAGTCTTTTTGGGAGACTGGAGGTGCCAGCACATACCTGAGGTATATCTGAAGCCAGGTCTTCCAGCACAGTTACAGGATCACCATGGCTGTCATCACTAAGAGGGATCTTTCCTATCTCAAAAATTCCTGTGGTCCATTTAGTTTCTCTAACAGAGAAGAACCTACCTACATGTCTGATGCATACATGAATGTACACACGCCTCTGTTGGAAGACAATAAGCATTGTCTTCTGTTGCTGGATAGTAAAAGAGAAGTAGGGAAAGGTGTTGCAGCTCTCCAGAGTGCAAAGTGACCTACAGCCCCTCAGTGGGAGGCATGAAGTTATGTAGCTCATTAAACCTTAAAAAAGCAAGGAGAGAAGCTGCTTCCAATTATCAGGATGAAAATTAATGAAATAAAAACTACAGACAGGCTGCAGAATTATGCAATAAAAAGGGCTTTGCTGGCATTAACAAGGCGGTGTGTAATATTTGTGTGGTTCTAGCTCAGCCTTGGCTTGAACACATGGTGATTCTGCACATAAAATGTATCCAAATTAATGAATTAAAAATCCTTGATAATCCTGCACAATTTTCTGTTCATAGTTAAGTATTATTAGTTGGGAAATCTCTTCAGAAAGGGAAAATGAGGTTGTGATCTGTTGTCTGAGAAAATAACTTCTTTGTTAGTACCAACGGTCGTGTGCTGGAATGGTTGGCTGGATTCATGGAAAAACCCAACTGCTGTCTCATTGTTTTGGGAACAAAGGTCCAACATAGCAGTCACTGCATATAAGAGGGTCCAGGGAAGACCTACCATGTAGGAGACATGGGACCAAAGCAAGGTTGAGTGTGAAAATGCATGAGAAAAGCAGCCTTTAGTGACATGGACAGCTGTATTGAGAGGTTTTACATCAACCCATAAAGAATATCGTCCACAGTGTTAGCTCTGCCTTGGGATCCAAGCAGTATTGCCACGTTAGTCCACATCTAAAAGCAACCTGGGGCGTTCTGCTATACCCAGAGGTCACAGCTTTCAGCATCAAGAGACCACAAGAGCTCAGTGCAGAAAAACATTGCTTTTTCCTCTAGCCTGGGCCACCCCTTTCCTTTTCACTTCCCTTCTCCCCATTTCTATGAAAGGGCACCATTGCCTCAGGCAGCTGAGCAAAAAGCCTTCCTTGGCTTCCCAAGCTCCGTAAATGTGTCCTTTGTGCCTGTTGCAGTGCTTGTCTGTCTGGCAAGGGATCTACATGTGATCTGGAAAGTGTTCACCAAGGACTGAAGAGCCCATTGGCCTGGCAAGCAAGGTACAGTGAAAGTAGTATAGAGGAAAATGTGCTGGTGAGATTGCTCTTCCCGTGAATGTAGATACAGAATCTCCAGAGAGGAGAGAGTGTTGCAATCTAAACATTTATATTGTAAAAAAATAAATAAATTGGGAAATCATTTGCTTAGACATAAATTAGCCCCTATGAGACAGATTTATTGCAGCATGGAATGTTTTAATGAGAAGAGGAGGTTCCACAAGCCTAAGATACATTTTGCATCAAAATGTTTGACATATAAATAACGTTTGGGGTGAAATTTTCAACCCCGTGATATTTAGCACTTAACTGGGGATTTGGGAGGAATTTAAGGAAGAGGGACATGTAAATTGGTTTTTCAGTGAAATTCTGAGCTCTCTGAAGTCTGACGTCAGGTTCACGCATGGGAGCCGTGCTGGGATGCTCGCTGCTGAGAGGTGAGAGCCGAGGTCTGAATGGCTCACAGAAGAGATGTTTGTGGAGGGCAGCTCTGCCTCTCTCCCTCCTTCATGCAAAACCCTTTCCACACCTGGTTTTGGGGATAACAGAGATGACAGGAGCACAACTTTAGAAATATTGACTCACTTTCACCCACTGCTACTCCACAGCCCCATATTTCACATGCTGCTAAGGGACTGCTTGGTTTAACAGTGGTTATTCTTGGTGCAGGAGTTGACTCCAGGCTCCCTGAATGACTCTGAAAAAGGAGATAATATTCAAAGTTGATAATTCAGTCCCTTGGCTGTGTGGTGGTGTCATGGAGAGTTGGCAGGAAGGGATTCCCAAAAGGTAAACTAGGATTTTTTTCCTATTTCATATGGCTATAAGCAGTGAGCTTTAACATCCACTGTAAGAAAACACCAATGTGTATTTGAGTGATGAGTAGGGTACTCAGATGAGAACCATTTATTTCTAGCCTGTATTTCAGCCAGGAACAAATTTCTTTTTCTCTTCTTCACTTGTGCTTGAGAGATGACAGAGCAAAACTCCTTCTCCTGGTCTGGTTTGGTGAAATGCACCTGGATAGAAAATAATGGGAAGAAAAGAAAGAATTATGATGCTGTTATGTCATTCTGATTGGCTGTTCACCAAGGAATCATAAATAGAATAAAAGAGGATTTGAATTCTGATTTTAACCCCTCAGATTTTAATGCTGGTGACAATGTGTATTTTGTAGACCTTCTTTGAATAAATGAGCTGTGGATTTATGGGCTGGAGCACAACCCCAGAGGGGGATGCTGAGCACTAGCCCTGGGGAGACTTTTTGCCCTAGGACTGAAGGCTGAATATTTCAGACCAGAAAGCACATGTTCAAGTTCTGAGTCTCTTTTTTCCACCTTTGGAAGCCTGGCAGATGTTTGGGGGACAGCAATGGCAGAAGCAGGGTGGGGATTTCCATAGGTATTGCCAATGCTGCTTGAAGATCCCAGAAGAGTTACGACCCTTCAGCTCATGAACTGTATCTTGGTTATCAACAGACTTTGCTGGCATGATGCCTTGAGCACCCACTGAGGACCTGGCCTTTTATTGAAATAAAAATACATCAATAAAAAGACATCAATCCCAGGTGAGTTTGCACTGAAGTCGATGGGATGCTCTTTCTAGCAGAGGCGTTGGGATGAGCAAGAGAGCTCTGCTGCTCTCTCCTCTCTCAGCAGTTTCCCCCCACTTTCCCAGAGGAAAAGATTCCACTCTTCCAGGCATGAGGAAAAGGAGAGAAACTGGCAGAGAGAAAGCTGGAAATTGCAGGTGTTTAATAGCCAAAGTTGAGTGGAGAGATGGAAAAAACCTGGGACATTTCTGGGACAAGTACTCAAACCACATGCCTGAAGAATATGAAGGAATATGATTTAAGTACTGAAGTATTCTCTCTAGGATGCTCAGAAAGATTCTAACAGTCATTTTGGGTTTCCAAACCCATGGTGAAGAGGAAAGCATGTACATAAAGCTCATTTCATCAATGGTGCTTATTAAGAAGCTGTTTTGGGGTTGGGGAAATGGACACTCAGCATCCCTGGAAGGGATGACGAGTTCAACCACAGCAGTCCCTTGAGTTGTCTCACATATAAAACGTGCTTGTTTTTCAATGCTAAGAAAAGAACAATGCATTTCAACTGGTAAGAACAATAATTAAAAGAGAGGAGGGTGTGCAGGTGACTTGGAGGGACAGCTTGGTACAGTCTGGCACTCCTCAGGGGTATAAATCCTGCTTTCTTACCCAGGTTTATTCTTCCTCATTATAGTCCACCATCTTTCACTGCTGCCAGCGTTTCAAAGCCAGATGTTGAGGAATTACTACAGACAAAACTAGGAAAGTTTTATTCAAGAGCACAGGATTTGAGGTAAAATTATGTTCAGTTTTGATGTATGGAAGTTAGGGGAGGGGGAGAAAAGTATCCTCTTTCCTGTGTTGATAGAGTAATTTTTAGCAGTTTGGGGCAGAACAGGGAATATTGAAGTTTGACCTTGAATTTGTTGTGGTTTTCCACAAGAAAAGGTCATGTTTAAACAGCATAAATGCCTCATCTTTCTAGGAAAAGCTGTTTTCACCTAATTCATAACATGTTTGCAGTTCTTAGGCTAGTAATGAACTGCACTGATTTTGCTGTGTAAGTAATAAATTCAGGGACTAAATTTTGCAAAAATAGCTACCCCTGGCCAAATTTGCAAGATCTTGGGAAAGTCATGAAAACCATCAATCTTGCCATTCAAAAGTTTACAAAGCAAAACTTTGTTTTACACGAGTGCTGTTACAATAATTTATACATTTCATTTAACATTTCTTTTACTTAATAAGTACATAATTCATGCAGGACAGAAATTAAACTGTACAACACTTGGTTTCAATTTTGCAGTTCCTATTAGGGGATTTTAATGCTCTCCTATTATTGCTACAGAGGGTTGGGGTTTTTTTTCCCCCTCCACCCACCCTCTGTTATTGGTCCATATCACCCATGTGTTGGTCAGCTTAGATGAAAAACCACATTGCATGTGCTAAACCTTAATACTAATGCCACCAAATTAATCAATTCCTACTTTCTGACTTCTGAACCTACCCTAAGGTGAAGGAAACACGATCCACGGAGGATCATCTTGCAATTAAAACAATTCTCTATGAATCAGCATGACAATGCAGGTGCTAAGCAAGCATCTGTTCAATTAAGTTGGTTTAGCAGTTTTGGGGCAAGTCTATTTTGCTTTTTTTTCACATCATTAAGCTTAGGCTTAATGCTCCCAGCAAACAATAGCTCATTAGTGGATTAGGGGTAATTACCAGCAGTAGTCATTATTCCTAAGGCTTAATGGGCCAATTTGCTGCTGTAATAGTACCCCAGTATTGTGGTGCTCCAGCAGAAAAGCCGGGGGTGCTGGAATGAGCCATTGCCTTGAAGGCCTTGGAAGTGGCTGAGCAATCCCAGCCCTTCGAGGACACCCCACCATGGGGTGGATGTCGCCTTGCTGCCAGCTGGGGGGTCCCATCAGCTCCTAAGCTTGCATTTTGGGAGCTGGCTTCAAGCAGAAGGGTGTCCCCAAAGCTGCCCGGATTGCTGTCCAGAGAAAACCCTGTGAGAAAAGGAGGGATGCCAGAGGCTGTGCCCACAGCTCCAGCTGGCGCTCCCACCCCCCAGACCTCTCCTGGCCTCTCCTCCCAGGGATGTCTTGAACTTTTTTCTGTTCCCATTCAGACCAGAGAGTGAGACACGATATCTGGACACTGCCCAGGTGCTCTGAAAGGTACAGGCTTAGCTGAGCAGCTGATGGGCTGGAGGAATCCTTAAGGATGAGAAGGGATCTTTAAGGAGCAAGTGCCTGAGCTGGCCAGAACGGCACATACCAGCATCGTTATGGGAAGGGATTAGATACACTTGCTGTTCCACCACTTTCCAGTTGCATTCAATGACCATAATGAAGACCAAGTGGCAAGAAATGTTCCTGAACTGGAAATCTGGTATAAAGATAGAAATCAAAATGAAGGACTTCAGCTCCATCTTCAAATTTCCCTGGTGCCTTGGGCTGCCTTCAGGTCTCAGCATCTCCATCCTCTGGGCAGGGCTTGAGCAGAGAAGCCAGGGACCTGAGCACAGAGGACTAGGAAAGCATTAGGAAAGCTGAAGCACACTTAATTGTAGGCCTGTTTGCAAGCAGAGTAAAATAATATTGACAGCTCTGGTTTTATTTTTAGCAGTATATTTTCAGTCACTCCTTTCAACCTGGAGTGCCATATCCATTTTTTGGGGGTTATTATTTGTGTGTGTGTGTGTGCTTTTAGGAAGAGGATTAAGAAAGGAAAAAAGACATAATGCTATAGTGGAGTTAAGTGCCACTTCTCCAGGCTCCTGTCAAGTCTTGTAATTCAGAATAATTACCAGTGTCAGGTTTGGGGAAGGAGGTTGATGTAAATTGCCTCGATCTGTGCTCGACGTGTTGGAAGGCAGAGGGTTGTACAGGCATCACCAGGAAAATCCTTATTTAAGCAGCTTCACTTTAATATACACAACTGTATTTTATCTCCATTTTCCTTTGTGTCATTCAGATCTGGGCAAATCCTGCTCTTGCTGAGACCAATGGTGATTTCTCATTTATTTTAATAGCCCAGCCTATAGACTGCTGCTTAGCAGGAGGTCTCGTGGGTTGCTGAACATTGTGTTCATTACTATATACGATCCTTTAAAAAACCAGGGGGAAAGCTAACCAGGCTTATTCATAGCTCCATGCAGGGGAAAGGCCAACCAACCTCTGTAAGCACCCTCAAAAGAGGTTTAAGGGGAACCCGTCTGGATTAGGTCCAGCCTTGCAGTCCAGCTTTGGCATCCTGACAAGCCTTAGCCATGATATTTGTGGGTTTTGGGTAGTATGGGTGAGGGTAACAGCAGTTTTGTGAGGGAATGTGTCCACTTCAGTCTGAGGCCTCTAGCTGATGGAGAGCAAGAGGAGATGCCCAGGCTGGAGCAGGGAAAGGAGCCATTCTGGCTTTGGCCTCCTATCATATCCCATCCAGTCACATTCTTGCATCTGCAACTCATCTAAATTTTTAATTTAGAATTTTTTGTTTTGATGGGGAAAAAATGTCATTCTGAGAACCATTTGTATACTTTTAGTGAACAGAATCCAAAGCCCAAACCCTATAAAAACTTGAAAATAATCAACCCACTCTTTTGGAACCCAGCTCAGAAAACTGAGCATTTTTTATTTCTTTCCAAATACCTCGTTTTTCCCTCTTTGCAATTTCTTTTGAGTTATGGGAGCAGTTTCTGTCAATGTATTGAAATAAATCACCACCATAAAAATCACAGTGTATTGCCTTCTCCATGTCTTGGAAAATGGCCTTCAGATCCCAGCACCATCATGTGTGCCATGATAGGAGACCAAGTAGGCGTTTTTGAGCTAGGAGGAGTTTGCAAACCTGGTCAAAAGCTGCTGTCCCATTCTCATCCCTAAGTCCTAGGAGACATTGGGTAGCGTTAAGTCATCCCAAGGGTGCCCATCATCAGTGTGCCACATGGGGATGGCAGGCTGGGGTGTCAAGTGGATTTTGAGAGGAGACCTCTTGCAGCAGACAGCTCTGGGGTGTCTGTCTAAAGAAGGTGGGTCTGAGCAACCTGTGAGCCACTGCAGCAGGCTTTCATGTGCAGACAAGAAATGACCTCACTACTTCCAAACTCCCTGAAACCTGTTCCTTTGAGGAGTTCCTAGATTTCAGCATGGTTTTGTGATGAGGTGGAGTTGAGGGCCAGCTGGAGTTATGAACTGGGGTGTGTTTTCAGCAGCAGCTCTCATAATCATCTTCCACACTATTGCCAGTACTAATGTCCCATCTCAATGCTGAATACTGATGACTACTGGAGAGGCTAAGCAAGTAACAAGCCCTTCAAATGACTAGATACTCCATGGGAGTTACAGGCTCCCCAAGAATAACCAGATGCCAAATACTCTTTATTTGACTTTGGGAGGCACAATCCCTTTTTTAGGATGATGGTGGCACTGGAGAGAGCCTGTGGTTGTAGCAGTGCCCACCTCAACATTTCTCAAGCCTGAGCTCTTACTGGCCATCTCTACTCTTGCCAAAACATCTTGCTGGGCCAGGGAAGTGGAGACATGCAGGTGTGCAAAGGGAAGGAAAAACCTGCAGCATTTTAATTGGATTCTTGTGTGTAGGCACGAGGGCCAGGTTTGCCAAGGAACCAAGGACTTTGCATTGAGCCCCCAAAGATCTGTTGCACTCTTGTTGATCCTTGAATGTAGCAGAAACCCCATAGAAAGGATGTCTATCCTATCATGTTTGCTGGCCATAGCAGTGGTGTATGGCAGGAAGAGTTAAGTGTACAGCACTGGGCTGCTCCAACATCTTCTGCTCTAACATCTTGTGGAATTTAACAGACAATTAAATCAGCTTTGACAGAAAATGTCAGATTATTTAATTGCACCTTACTACAATTATGAGTCATATTACAGCTACAGTGAGGGGCCCAAGCGAAGCCCTGGTGTGTGTGCATTGCCTAAATATGTCAGGAGAGGCTGTTTCTGCTCTACAGTTAGCAACCCAAACTGAAAAAGAATTTACAAAGGGAATCTGAGGCTCAGAGAAATCAAGTAATTGACCCATATAAATAGGAAATTAATAGGAAATCTTGGGAATCCAAGCCAGACATATGGGGCTCCAGTTTATAGATGTGCTGCTCACCTAGCCTTCATCTGTGAGGCTCTTCAAAGCTGTGAATAGACAGCTCTGATCTTCCATTTATTGCTATAGAAACATTCAGCCAAAGGGCATGAAAGAAGGAAAATGTCTCAATTACTTCTTCACTTTCTTCTAAAACCTGGGAAATCTGTTTACCCATATTGCTTGAAAACATTGGCTAATAATATTTGCTTTGCCAAATGCTAATAACCCCTAGCCTATGTGAAGGGAGGGAAAATGAATGCAGAAAAGGTAATAACATGGAGCTCAGTTTAGAAGGTCTGCACTGAAGTAACTCAAATCAGGCCCCAAGATCTAGCAGATGATGTTGTATTTCCATCTGTTTATCCTGTGCTAGCTCTTCACTATAAGTATGCCCTACAGTTTACCAAATCACACACCACCCTTGGTGTTATGTGGGCTGCTCGTCTCAATACTCCCGTGTTACAACTCGTCTTAGGCAACAGATAATCTGATGCTATCATAATATATGGTTAAAACATAAAGGCAGTCAAAATAACATTCATCTGTATCAAATGTGGCTGGTGGGAACAGGAACCCTGCCAAGCAACAGCCCAGCAGTCGCCCATCGTCAGGTTGCAAGTGTACGATTAAGGAGCTCTACAGTGGCTAATCCTGTTGTCATCTGAATTAACTTCCAAACAGAGGGGGAAAAAAAAAGCCAGTAGTTGCATAATAAGAGGCTTAAAGTCTTGAGCTGGAGGGTAATGTGTGCACTTTGTGCATGCCTGCTTAGCAGTAGCACTGTGAATGTCATTTCGCTGTGAGAGGGTTCTTTTCCTGGGTAGAATGGGTGATACTCTTCTGAGTGTTTGGAGAATTTACTGTGACAGTTAAGGATCCCATAAACACTGGCCAGCATTAGATCCCTCAGGGAGAGTTTTTGGCAAGACAGTGGTTGGTATTCCTCCTCCTACCAACCATACCTTCCCAAAGGAGGCCTTGGCAGAGGACTTACCCACACACCCTCCTTGCAGGCTGGGGCTGCTGATAGCACTTGGCATGTTTGGCAGGGTAATACAGGTATGTTTTCAAACAAAATAAACTTTCAACTCATTCTGCAATTATTCCCTTGGCTCTTTCAAAGCTCCCATGGTCCTTTTCAGTGGAAGGGATGAGCAGCTGGGTACCAGGTTGCTCAGGTACCTCATTGCTCATGTCAACAAGGGCTCTCCCACATGATGCTGTAATTGCAGCTTTTTGGAGGTTATCTTCCCATCAACATTTAATTTTCTCTAGAGGAAATTATTACCAATATATGCAAATAAAACAGAGAAAAGAAAACCAAGGCTCACAGGGAAGGAAGGTCATTGGCAAGGTTAAACTCACCTTGTACCAAAAACTGTTTAAGAAGCATGAAGGTAAATGCAGCTGGGAACAGTGTTGCTGTTGCTAGATGCTTGTTGCATGGTCTGGGCTTCAATTTTCTTGGAGGCAAAATAGAAAAATGGGTTGGGATTCAGCACTGAAGATGACCATTTTCTGTGACAGGATGGCATCATGTTCAACCCCTGGGCCCTGCTTGGTTGTCCTTGTCAGTGGGAATCTTCTGACTCCCATGGGTGTTGTGCTCAGCCACATGTGAAAGGAGCTCTTGGCCTGTAGTTCATGTGCTTGCAGGAGATAAAGGAGTGACACTGGCATTCAGATGAACCAAGTCACAGAATTCTAAGGGTTGGAAAGGACCTCAAGAGATCATATAGTCCAGCCTCCTCATCATACTCTCCTGGAGGAAAGAGCTTTTCCCCAGGACTTGGGCTTCGGGTGGGGATACTGCTGTCTTTCCAAAGGGCTGAAGTGCAATACTTGGCCGAGTTAAGGGTGCAGAGCAATGTGTTGCCCAACGTCCACCTCCTCATTCAACCTGGTGCCTCCTGCTGCAGGTGGCTCCTGGCCCACTCAGAGTGTCCCCACAGGGATCCCATGCAGGGACCAAGGGAAAACCTGCTCTCAAGCTGTGGGCTTGGCTCTCGCTCCATTGCGGGAGGCCGGGAGCGATGGGGAACCTGCAGCTTGGCTGTTCTGCAAAGGGGCAGAGAGTCTGCTGGAAATACTAACTAGTTTATCACTTCTTTCTATTTTATTATTTCTACAAAGAGAAGACAGAGCTGAGCCCCAGGGGGATGACTGCAGTCCAGCAGCTGATTGCAGAACCGAGCTGCAAGCCGCTGCCCGGCTGATGGCTTTGTGGCTTCGCCAACCATTTACAGTGTTTGCCAAGATTTCAAGCATGCATTGTTGTGGTTTAAAGTTGGGAAGGAGCTTTTAGGAAAGCTTCATCTGAGGATAAATGCCAAAAAAAGCCCCCAGCCTACAGCTGGCCATGCACATATTGCTGCAGATGCTCTCGTGTGGGCTCTTTGCTCAGCAGCAGCACGGGACTGGAAAGCACGTTCAGGAGACAGAGAGGTTTTGAGCAAGCTGCTCCTCTCTCAGCTGGACAGGGAGATGTTTTTTTCTGCTGTGATCTATTTTACAAGTCAGAAATGGAGACATTTCGCTGATAACCATTATTGGTCAGGCTCTTCCACCCCCTCTGCTGGCTGCCGAACACGGTAGGGTCGAAGCCGAAGCCCCTTAGAACCATGGTGGGTCCCAGCCAGGAGATCCATCCGGAGGAGCTGCTTCCATTTGCATCAATCCTCAAATTTTCAAATGAGAGCAAGTCCCAACCCATCTGAAGACTCTTCTCACTGCAGTGAGCTGCTCCTGTACTCGGCATTGGTGAGGCTGCACCTTGAGTGCTGGGTCCAGTTCCTCACCATCAGAAGGACATTGAGTCCTGGAGCTTGTCCAGAGAAGGGCAACCAGGCTGGGGAAGGGGCTGGAGGGCAAATCCTCTGAGGAGCAGCTGAGGGAGCTGTGGGTGTTCAGCCTGGAGAAGAGGAGGCTGAGGGGAGACCTTCTCCCCACCTCCCCTGACCTGCCAGGAGGGTGCAGAGAGGTGGGGGTGGTCTCTTCAGCCAGGGGACAGGAGATGGGACAAGGGGCAATGGGCTCAAGCTGCCCCAGGGCAGGGTCAGCTCAGATGGGAGGGAAAAGTTCTTCTCTGAAAGAGTTGTGGGGCTGTGGCACAGGCTGCCCAGGGAGGGGCTGAGTCATCATCCCTGGGTGTGTTTAACAGACAGAGAGATGAAGTACTTAGAGATATGGTTTAGCACAGGACAGGAATGGTTGGAATTGATGATCTTAAAGGACTTATTCCAACCTGGTGACTCTGTGAGTCTCTGAGGAAAGCTGTGCTGCCCTTTTAGCAGTGCGATGGGGACTGTGCCGCTGGGTTTGGGAAGGCGAGGTGGAGCTATGCACTTCCAGAGCTGATGGTCACTCCATGATAAAGTGATAATGATAATAATCCCCAGCTCCTTTAGGTTTCTTTTTTTTTTTTCCTTTTTTGCCTTTGAACTGAACACTTTGCCTGTCTCAACCGTGGTTGCCTTTTTGAACTGTCAGTTTGGGAGGATTAGATGCATGTTTAGGCTGGGTGAACTCATGAATGAAAATATTTTCCTTGGCAGTTTTCAAAATGCTTCCCCCCTTTAAGAGCTGAACCCTTTGGCAACAATCTGCTTTTTGCCCAGATTACCACTGTCATTTTGGGAGGTCTTTTTCCTGCAGAACAAACAATGGAATTTTAATAACACAGTGAAATAGATTCAGGCCCACTTTATTTATATTTTCTTTATTTATGCTTGAATACTTAGCATACAGCTCCAGCAAAGACAAATTTAAGCTTTGTATTACTTCAAAATGATGAATTAAGCTACGGGAGATTTACTTCCCCAGAAAAGGATATTTTGATTCGCTGCTTTGAACACGTCTCATAAGAACAATAAATAGCAGAGAAATTAAAAATCATAATAAAAAATAATAAAAAGGAGCCTTCAGTAAAGGTTGCAGAGGGGGAGTAGAGCAGACGTAGCACAGTTCTTTCTGCGAGCAGCTCTGCCGGAGTTTGCACCCCAAATCCCTGCTTTGGTGAAAGTCTGACCCAATGTTTCAGTGACCAAATGCAATGATGAGAATGAATTCATTAAATAAAGAAAATAAAAATTAAATAAATAATATACAAAATAAAAAATAATTAAATAAAATATAAATAGAAATAAAAAAAAATTAAATTTATTTTAATTTAATTCCAACTTGGATCTGGGCTCCATCAGCAGAGGGGTGGCAGCAGGGACAGGGAGGGGATTGTCCCTCTCTGCTCTGCCCTCGTGACACCCCAGCTGGATCCTGTGTCCAGAGCTGGGGCCCCAATACAAGAAAGATGTGGGGCTGTTGGAGAGGGGTCAGAGGAGCCATGGAGATGATTAGAGGGCTGGAGCAGCTGCCCTACAAAGAGAGGCTGAGGGAGCTGGGCTGGGTCAGCCTGGAGAAGAGAAGGCTGTGGGGGGACCTCATTGCAGCCTGCCAGTCCCTGAAGGGAGCAGAGAAACAGGAGGGGAATCAGCTTTTTAAAAGGGCAGATAATGGCAGGACAAGGGGGATGGATTAAAGCTAAAGAAAGGAAGGGTTAGATTGGATATTAGGGGGAAGTTTTTTACAGAAAGAGTGGTGAGGGGCTGGAACAGGCTGCCCAGAGAGGGGGGTGGGTGCCCCATCCCTGGAGGTGTTCCAGGCCAGGTTGGATGGGGCCCTGGGCAACCTTGTGTAGCTCCAGGCCTGAGGTTGGTGTCCCTGCCTGTGGCAGGGGGTTGGAGCTCTGTGATGCTTGGGGTCCCTTCCAACCCATGCCATTCTATGATTCTATGATTCTATGATCTGTGTACCGAAGTGCTCAAGCCAACACCAGCCTTTGCTACCTGAGCAAACATGAGCTGGTTTAGCTCCCAGGGCTGTTGCCTGCAGCGCTCAGCTTGCAGAGCATCCTTCAAAATGATCTAGCTTTGTATAGGGGCAAAGAAACCACACAGAAATGCAAAGTGAATTGGGCAGCATCTGAACTGAAGCATAAAATAGCCCCTCTCAAGGCTTTCACCTACTACCAAACTGTAGTAATTTGTATCTTGTACAAACTCCTTTCAGGAACTCTCATAGCTTTGAACATCAACTTTTTCTACAACTAGGGTTGCACTGATTTCAGTGGTAAATATCATTGTGCTTGATGATTAATCCCTTAAAGTTGGTTATATATGTTTTTTTTCCCCACTCCTCAAGAGAATCCTCTGTTATTTTATAGTCCCTGCACATCTTCACCCCGATGGACCATCCTCCCAACTTCCCAAGCCTGAGCAAGGAGCCAAGGGACAAAGCTATTCCCAGATCACGTATAACAAATCCGTTCCAGGGCTTTCAGTTTAAGGAGCTCTCTCTCAGATAAGCCATCGATATGCTGCTGTATTCAATTAAGATAGATAGCATATGGTATAGATGGAAAGTGGCCAAAGGTATCAGTGCTTTGAGTTTGGAGATTGGCTTGGGAGAGCCAGAACTGCTCTGGAAGGAAGGTGCTGTGGAGAAAGGGAAGGAATTAGGGCACTGTGTAGGATGCACTGAGAAATATTTGTGCCTTAGTGCTCTGCTTTTGGCACTGCTGATGATATCCTGCTTCACTGAAGTCACTCCAGTTAACTTCAGTGTGTACAGAGCACGGCACACAGCTCGCTGCTGCAGCCCAAGGGGAGCCTGAAAAAGCTGGTGAGCAGAGTTGGAGCAAAGTAGGTTGCTGAAACGTCTTTTGCTGAACACAACTGTGGGGTTTTTTTCAACTCAGCCCTTTGTCAGCACTTGCTGGCATTGGATGTGATCAGGAGTGATGCAGGCACGGGCTGTCTCGTGGGGTTCAACCTTCTCTGCACTGGCTGAGGGATCCCTGCAAAGCCCTGTGTGTCGTGGCTCCATGCGTGCTCCTGTGGGCCCACATCTGCCTGGGGAGCATCATGCAGGAGGGAACATGGGCTGAACCCTGTGAGAACTTCCTGTGGCTGCTGCCAGAGCAAAACTGAAGGGCTTCAGCCATCTCACCACTGGGATCCTGTAATTACTGAGCTACTGTAAACCAGTGTCTGCCAAGGATATTACAGCTGCTTTTCTATTTCCCTCCCCTTATAAAATCAAGGGTGAAGAAGCTACAGGAACATGGCTTGTGTCCAGGAATGTGATAAAGATGCAAAGAGAAGCAAAATGATCATGGGGGAATCAACCACCTCAGCCACTGGCTGTACCTCTGCCTGTCCGGATCACAGATGTTGCTGCACCTGCACTGCTCAGTTGTAGAAGATGCTCCTCCCCACCACCTGGATCAATGGGATGTGGCTATTGCTTACCCAAGACAGCCTGTTAAAAGCAGAACAGTGGCTTGTAGATAAGAAAAAAATGCTGCTGGTGGCTGGGGACCTTTGGTCAAGATTTTAACACCTTCCCCAGGCTAAAGAATTTCTCCTAATGCCTTGTGGGCCAGAGCAACTAGAACTGGGTGGTGGAGCTTTGCAGGAATGAGAAGAGCTTGTCTGCTCTCCCAAAAAGCTGCTCTGTTTCTGCCTTTACATCAAAGGTTGGTTTGGGTTGGATTGAGGAAATGCAGGTCTCTGCTCTGAGCCTTGGGAGGAGACACAGAAAAGAGAAGAAGGAATTTGAAAGCCACAAGAGCTGTCAGAGCTGCTGCTGCTCTCCCAGGATTCATGCATTGCTCTTCCTGTGCCTGGGAAGCAATGCACTTAGCAAAGGATCTACAAAACAAGTGCTGCAGTTTGGGGAAGCAAGTGGGATCAAGAACAAAATGCAGAAAGAAACAAGAAATCAGTCTTTGGAACTGAGCTCTGTGACACACCGGTGCAACCTCATCTGCTTTCAGACCCAGCCAACCCATCAGAGGGGGAATTTAACCTTCTGGAGTAGTGGCACCAACAACTTGTGTCCTGCTGTGTTGTGGGGCTGTTGGGGCTGGGGCTGGGGTAGACAACAGCCTCAGGGCAGCAAAGACCACCCAAACTTCAGTGACTGAGCACACTGAACTCTTCCTGCAAAGGTGGTGTCTGGCTGTGGTGGCTCTGAGAAGGCCATTAAAATGTATGGGATGGGGATGGGCATGCTGCAGAAGAGCATGGGATTTTGGAACAATGGAGAGATATGTGGAACACAATATTTGTGTTGCCCTAAAGCTATAGTCTGCATCCTCTAAGCTCATGAGAGCATCCCTGGGGCTGAGTGCTGTGGTGTCAGCACTGGGCAGGATTTTCTGAGGACCTCAGCCACATTCTGAGCTCAGCTGCCCAAAATCTAGCCAGAAGACCGGGGCAAAAGAGCATGCAAAAATGTCATGTGTCTTCCACTCTGCCAAAGGCTTTCTTACCATCTCTGTGCTCCACTTTTATTTAGATTGATCTCTTACAATGTACTGATGGTCATTTGAAACAAGAGCAAATCGGGTTCTGTGTCAGCACAGGTTATCCAAGAGCTCTGGGTACAAGCCAGAACTGCTGTATACTGCAAGCAGAGAAAGGATGGTGAATCCTGCCATTGCTGGATGACAAAATGCACAAGGCATTGAGTTGGGAACCTGAATTAAGGACTGTGAGGTCAACAACTCCTGAGCTGGAGGAGCAGCATGCAATGAATCATTCCCAGCAGCCAAGATGGTCAGTTTAAAAGCTCCACCAGTGTTGCAGGTCTTGGTCCTGTAAACCCTTTAATGAGTAACCTCATGGTCATGCAAACAGTTGCTGCTGGAGTCCAAGAGTCTATGCTTGAAAGTGGAGTTAATAAAGAGCCTGATATCTGCAGATCTGTTGGTTTCAACAAAGAAGTGAGTTACTCCACCTAGAAATCTGCTCCCCAGTTGATGAAGATGTGTGTTTCTTGCCTTAACAGTAAAGGTATGAAAAAATAGTTTGGCAAAAATCACTGTGCCTCTGTGCTAGGAGGGAAGAGAAGGGTGTGTTGCCATTACTAAACCCTTCCCTTGGTGACCTGCCATGTTCTTCCATCAACAAAACCACTTGCAGAGCTGAGGAATGGGCAGGGAAAGGAGTGACAAGCATCTCTCTCCTGGAAGCATGGCTGGAGGCATGGGCACAGCTTGACAGGCACATCCATGATTCACCATATCTGTGGCTATACCCAAACCTGCTGGACAATTTAAAGAGAAACCAAGGACACCTAAATCAAGCAGAAAGTGCAGTTCTGAGTTTATTTAACCATAAATCACTTAATTTTATCAGACAATCCAGCAATTTTAATTAGCTGGGACAATAGCTTTAATTTGGATGATAGTTTGATTTATTTTTTTTGATTTCTGGTCAGTGAGGTCAATGAAAACACTTCACTTTTTAACCAATGTGAAATGTGAAGTGGGTGCTTTGTTTTCTTTCCAGCATGCTGTACCTGCCTTCCACCGAGCCTCAGATATCAGAGTTCAATCAGCATTAAATCATCCCCATAGTCTAAGTGTTTGCTTATGTGCTTTGAATCGCTGCTTGCATCAAGAGGAGCGGCGATGCCCCTAATCTGCTTTCTCTGGGCTCCCCCATACCCTAATTATGTCATTTAGAGAAGGACATTTCCTGGCAGCAGCTCCTCGATTCACTGCAGCAGCCGCTATCGGAACAGGGATGAAACAAGGCTGTAATAGCTAGCACATGTGGATGATGGCTACGAGGACAATTAACCCTCATTTAAGAGGGAGCACAAGTCCATCTTGCTTGATATTTCCAAAGGATGGTACCTTAGAACAAACAGAAGCCAGGCTCTGCTGGTTACCCATCTCATGTTGTGCTCAGGTGGCATTGGCTATGGCAAGGGCTAGTAAAGGGATGCTCCATAGTTATCCAGAAATGCTGGATACAGCCAGGATCCCAGGGGGATCCTCCATAGGCATGAAATTGTGCAATGGCAAAGGGCTTCATTGCAGGTACAAGCTTAATGTAAACATCCCTGATAGCAACTAGCAGTGGAATTAATACATTCAAATGCCCTGAATTTCTGTGCCTAAACTCTGTTCTTGCAGGGTGAGAAAGACATACATTTGTGCTAGAAAACTAGATCCTTTTTGTGTATGTTTGTTGTAGTTAATTCTCAAGGAGGTTGATAACACCTGGAAACCTTAAGAGTACTGAAACTGTGGGCACCAGTAAGAGAGAGAGTGGGAATAAGACATCATCTTCTATCCTTTTACTGACCCAAGCGGCTTTCTACTGCTCTGGAAAGTCCAAGGAACCATGTAATAGGGTTAATTTTAAAAATCTTGTGGTTTTTTTCTCCACATTTATGTGCTTCCTCTGTATCTCCTGCCAGTGTATTTCTATGACAGTGTCTTTCTGCTTGGAGCTCACAAATACAATAACAAAATGAAATATCCCCCAAATAATTTATCTTATTCTTCCTCATTTCTGCAGTTAACCTGAAAAGCCAAGATTTATGAGGGGGAAAAAAAAAAAATTATCATCCCTAATAAATAATGGTAATAAAGGCTTCCATGGCTGCCCAGACACTGAACATCTTTTTAAGGTTTCCAGGTACTGCAACAGTCAGTATTTCAGAAGGTGTCAGGTCAATCAGTTCCCTGCTCTGATGCCCACAGTGTCACTGCTGTGAGTTCCTCAAATTTAGCTATTTATCCTATTATACAATATATTATTATAACCACATAGTAAAGAATAATAATAATAATAATAATAATAACAACAATAATAATAAAACCAATCATCATCATCATCAAACAACAATAACAATAACAGTAACAATAACAATAACAATAACGACAACAATAACAATAACAATAACAATAACAATAACAATAATAATAATAATAATAATAATAATAATAATAATAATAATGCCCAGAACTTTTAAAAACCAAAACTTGATCCAGAATTAGAGCTGCTGCTGGTTCTAGTCCCTGTTGTGGAGCTGCAGCTGCTGCTGTGCTGCCTGACTGAGGAGGGAGCTGCTTGTGTCAGCTAACCAGAGTGGATGTAAAACTTCCTGATAACTGGAACAGAATGTGCCGTGAGCAGGGCAACCAAGGGAAAAAAAGAGAGAAGAAAGAAGAAAAAGAAGAAAAGTTTGATAAGGAAGGTTAACATAAAAATGAGGGATAATTTTTGGCTAATTCCCTGAGCCTAACTGACTTTTCCTTTCCTCCTCCGTCGACAGCTCGGCAAAGCAGAGGTGCCGCTCTGTGGGGATGTGGAGTCCCTTTAGGCAGCTTTGTTTGCCTTTGATACCTCCAATGTGGCCATGAATTATTGATAAAATTGTGTAAGGACATAACATCAACCAACAGCTTCCCCAGAGTCAATAGGAAGGTGTTGCTGCTCCTCCCGTTAGTGTTTACTAAATAAATAACCTTATTAGTAAGGGCTGTAAAAACCTGATACGGTGCTTCTAATTAGCAAACACTGGGTGTTAGATGTAACAGAGACAATGAGAAATAAAGTTGATATAGCTTGTGCACTGATAAAAAATCCTCATCTGTTTTGCATTCACATATGGAACATATTCCCAGGGGAGAGGGAGCGACATATTTTTAGGACACTATTTCATCTTTGCAAATCAATGTACAGGCTATTAAAACTCCATTTTTCCATGAATGATAAGTGTAATTACATCTCTCTTGCAATAAAAACCAGTGCTTATTAAATGTAAATATTTAACAATGATTAAAATACATTTGAAGGAAACTTTATAGCTCTATTTTATATGTTCCCATCTGGGTTGCCTTTCCTAAACCACTCTACTTTTTGGGGGAGTTATTAAATTATTATTTTGAGAAGGACTAACACCCTGCACGTCCCTTGCTTCAATTTTAATTTCATACACTTTCAGAATTTATTGAAGCCTGGTGAGGAGTTTAAGATGCAATCAATGCACTATTGTATTTGGAGAGCTGCATTGAGGGGAAAGTGGCTTCGTGAGGAAGTAGGAAATGCCACACTGACATGTCTTTTGTGCATCCAGTTTTGATGGCTGCATAGGGTTTCCTGACTCCACATGCTCCAGATCTCATTTTGCTTCAGTTTTATGTAGGACCCTTTCTGCGGCTGTTTTAAAAGTAAGCTTCAATAAAAGTTCCAACCTTATAAATTGCAGAGGTGTGTAAGGAGCGTTGTGTGTGGAAGTCGCTGACCCTGGGCACGATTCGTGGCTTGTACACGCTGGACTGACCCTTCACAAAGCACCATAACAGGATTACTTGGGAAAGGAATTCACTGGTAACCAAAGGTTCCTCAGATCCAAGAAACAAACCTCATCCCCAGCAAAAAAATCTTCCCCATGGAAAGTCCTTTCAAACACCCAGAGAAGCTTCCCTATAGATTTTAAGAGAGTTAAAAGTCAGTTTTCTATAAAATCCTGCAGTTGATTTAAAAATTGCATTGCAGGGATATAAGCTATTACACAGCTTAAATACTTCCAGAAAGGATACCACTCCCTGTTAAGTTTTTACAAGTTCTTGATATAATTTGTGCTCAGATGTGCTTGTTTCACCCCTGTTCACTTTTACAAGGGCTGCACTCTTCCAGCCATCCCTAAGTCTCTCTTACTGTTCCTTTATTTAAGGAAACTTGTGCAAAGCTCAGCATTGGACTCAAAATCATTCCAAAAGGCTGGAGTTCATTTTTAATTTGACTTGTAATTTCAATCATGTAAGCAATATCACCAAAGTCAGTTACTTACTTGAGAGAGTGTTAACGGGATCAGGCCGCTGAGAGCTCATTAAAACTCCTGGTCCTGCAAAGAAGCAGGAGCTCGAACCACTGCAGACTTTCTTGGAGTCACCCCGTGCCCCTTCTTGCAAAAATCATGCTGGAAAAGTCACTACTTCCATAATTAAAAAGAAAAAGGAAAAAAAAAAAAAGGAGAAGAAAAAAAAAAAAGAGCAAAAAACTCAGCAGCCTTGTCCAACATGCTTAAAAATAACAAATAACCACCCCAAATTTCTCATTTGGGAGGAAACCAGCTATGCAAAACCCCAGTGAGGGTGCACATTTAAAGCATCTGTAGGTTTTACACCATCTTCCTTTCAGATTATTAAACTCCTTCAGCGACTTGAAGACAGACAAAGGCTCAATGTGTGGATGTGGCTTTTCAGTTTTCTCCGAGGAGAAAAAAATTCTCTTGAAATAAATCTCCCTCCTCTATTGAAACTGGTACTGAAAATAAAACCCTCAACCAAGGAAGAGGCTATTTCTTTCTGAAATAACACGTAGGACATCGTTTTGCAACAGTATATTCAGTGGTTTAAGTTACATCAGATGAAAGGAAAATTAATTTAAGGAAGTGATTTTTTTCCACAAGATAAAGCTTTGGAAAATAAAGGGTTCTCTTGGAGAAAAATAAATAGTAACATAAAAAGACCTGGCAGTGTGGGCATCTTTAATTCCTTGTTTAATTAAACCTCCCTCAGCTAAATTTTCATTTATTTATTTTTTACGTGGTTTTGGTGATGATGAATATTGGTTAAAGTTGGAACATATGTTCACTGCTTTTAGCTATAAATGGGATTTTCCTACAGAGCAAACAGCACCTCTCACGCATGATAATGTCAGGAAAAGGCAGGCAACCCTTCCTCATGAGTTTTGGAGTCTGAAAGGCCAGATCACAAAATGTTTGTGCATTTTTGGCTGCTCCTCTTGCCATTGGAGTCAATGGGGCATAAGCCCCAGCGGTGGCAGCGCAAGCGCTTTGAAACAGAGGTGATGAAACAATTTAAGGTTTTCTAGCTTTTCTGAAGGGTTTCTGGACAATTATTAAAAATAACTTGCAGCGAGGCACGCATAGGTGTACTTAAAATCTGCTAAATTGTGCTACGATCCCTCAAATAACACCAGGGACTTGTGGAATAAGTAATAATCAGCCCTACCTGCATACGTTGCCTATGAAAGTAATTTCATTGAAGTCATTGTGCCTGCTTTTTGGGGTGAATCAAGAAGGATTTGCTTAAAAATTGTCCATTATTTTGATCTTGGATTCATGGTTTTATTACATGCAGTCTACCCCAGTTTTAACCTCTCACCCTGTGTTTAAAACACAAATGTCCACTAACAAATCTTGTCTGCCTTTAGAAAAGCAAGGTGGGTTTTTTTTTTCCTGCAAAATAAGGTTTTGTTTTATATTTTTGGATTCATTATTCCTCTCTTCCATCTTATAAACCAGCCTCCTGGAGGTGCCTTAAACCTTAAGTGTGAAATAAAAACATGTATATATTCTGCTCTCACACACTGGAAATAAAAGAGTACGAGGCTGTTTTCACAAGCATTAAAAGGGGGAAATCATTGCCTTCACTTCTGTCCTTTGTTCAGAAACAATAGTTTCTCAAATTTAAAATTACAACGCAGCGTTCCAGCTTATAACCTGTATTCTTTGCTCTGACCAAAGCTGCTTTCATCTCTTTCCTGACAAAAATTAAACATCAGCCTGCCAACGTTACCAGGTACTTTCAGAGTGGCTGGTAATTGCCCTTTCAATGATTCTATAATGGCAGATTTAGTACTGAATAATTATATATTATAGAGGATGGCAGCTGCCTATAGAAAAAACAGGAGCTGATCCAAGCCCTCGGAAACTGTGACTGTTTTTTTTCTGAATGTTTCATTTTCTGAGCAGTAAATATACATTGAGCTGATCCAAGGCACATCAGGGACACTGTTCTTGTGCTTACTTCAATGTCCATCCAGATGTGAGCCTGGGGAGACTGACACTGTGCTTCAGGGTGTAAAGGCTGAGCCTCTCCCTCTGTATTTTCTTCCACTGTGCATGTGTAAGGGTAAATGTGCTGGATTTAAGGGTAAAAATCACTGTAGCAAAGAGCCAACCTGTATTCTCTGCGCTGCTTTCAGTATGCAGGTCAAATTTGTGACTGTGAATACAGGACTCAGTAGAGAATTTGCATTTTGTGTCAAATAAATCATTCGCCACCAAAACATCCCCTTTACCTGCTCTGTAACCAAAACAGCCCCCTTACCCAAGCTGTTCACAGTAAAGCTGAGCCCACTAAAACAGAGCTACCAACAAACTAGGAAATTCCAGCAGGCTAATAAACCCTTTCTAATGAATTATTTCATCGCTTCACTGTCTATCCTTTTCTCTTTGCACTTCGCAGCAACCGAGCCGTTTAATCCATCCTTCCCTCCAGCAGACACTGTGATATTTATACTTGGCTGTGGTGCCTTTACACAAATCAGTTCCCCCCACCGTGGAAGTCCTACCGTGCAGTATCTGCAGCGAGAGTCGGTCTCAGGGCTGGGGAGGGAGCGTGAACCTCAGGCAGGGGAACCCCTGGGATGGAACGCTGGTCCATACGCCTTTTTGCTGAGGGTTTTTAAGCTCTGGCCTGAAGGTTGCCAGTCTGGTGTAGGACTTTAGGGAGGGTGATGGGGGGAAACGCGGCGAGCGTTGCCATCTAATCGGTCTCTTGACTCAATTGGTTATTGCAAAACGGGGAATGCCTGTGAAAGCATTAAGATTTCTCACTTCTTGATGGGAAAACATGAAAAGACAAATGCTTTAATCTTGCTGTCTAGCCCCAAGTTCAGGGTTTAAAGCTGAAAGCTTGCAGTTCCAGTTCCTGCTCTTTTTGCAAAGATTTCTGACAGGACATAATGTAGCTCACAGCGGTATTAATCCCCTCTACAGCCTCTCTAACAGTGACACCTCCCCATACCACCCAGGCTCGGCGGTCCCAAGGCTTGTGGCAGGAGGAGATAAGGCAGTCCTTGCTCCTCCGAGCAAGCAGAGCCCCTAATTCTTCACATTTACTGCCCTCAGGAAATCTGGGAGAAGGTGTAGCCCAGGTCTTTCCAGGGTTTTGCTGTGAGATGAGGCCCACCGATTTCAGCCGCTGCAGCACCAGCCCCGAGTCTCACCATCGAAACTCCAAGAGCCCCACGCTTGGGGAGGGAGATTTAGGAATCCAGCTTTATACTGCTGCAATTAACTGCAAAATTTGGCCCTAAAAATCCCACTGATGTAAACAGCAGGGCTGCAGGTCAGCACCGAGCACACAGCCCCGGATTAACGGCAGCTCACTACTGGAGCAATTATCTTCTGGTGTAGCCAAAAAACTCCCTTATTAAGCAACTGTGGGGCTCTCTGTATTCACTCTTACACCTGTAAAATGCCAGATCAGGCCATCAAACCAGAAGGCTTTTTTTTTTTTTCTAGAGTTTCACTGAGAGACCAACTCAGAGAGCAGCGTGTTCTCAGTGTTATTTGGAAAATAAATCTTAGCAGCCTCTGAAGAAGAGTCGAGGCTGGATGGCGTGGCTGGACCTGATGTTTACCAGGAAAGTTAACAAGCCTGGCAATAAAACCCTGAGTAATGATGGCTCTGAAGAGTTACATTTGCTTTGGAATTTATAAAAGCGTGAAATTTTATGTAGAAACAAGATCTATAACCACGTATATAAAAGTAAAGGGGCTTAGTACCACTGAGGTTGATGGACTACATTCTGTACTGCTACTGCAGGCCAGATTTTGTATGAGGACTGTAGGATCAGAACTCAGTGAGTAATTCAATATTGGTTATTTCATCAGCTTTGTCTTTGCTGAGCATAAAATATGATTTTCTTGAATCAATTTCTCATACATCTTTTTTTTCTTTTTAATGTTAATCGCCCCCTGACAGACTTACTCTTTTTTTTTTTTAACTGTTGGAAATGAAGCAGGTTTGGTTTCTTTGTGCAAACACGATTTCAGAAAAGATTTTCTTTCTCTTTTCCTTTTTTTTTTTTTTGTTTTGTTAGTGTTTTGAGTATAATTCCTCGTTTCCATGAGAGGCAAGTTCACAACTTCTTCTGAGCTTGAAAAAGAGATGTAGTAGGAATCTTTTTGTGGAGTTACACTTCACAGCCACCTTCCAAACTTCTCTTCACAGAGAAATAAAGCGTTTTCCTCCAATACCTCTGCTCACTTCTCACTCTGCTTCGTGTCACAGTGGAACTAAAGCTCCGTTTTACCACCGCAGCCAGGGGAAGAATTCCCTGTAGCAGAGATACAAGATTTAGCTGAGTAAACATGGAAATATTGAGAGTAAGAGTTTTCTTCAAATCCAGAATGGAAAGCACGATTAATGATGCAGGGTAAAACTCCGACCGAGCTTCGATCAGGGCAGGATTGGGTGAGAATATGGGGATTGATTTATCTCCTCCGGCAAAACGAAGCAGCCACGGGAACAACCGGCATCAATTTTTCTAACGCCTCCCATTTCGCTGGGATTTCTAGCTCCGACGGCGGAGCGGAGCGGGCAGACTCCTGATCCCCCTATCCCTCCATCCATCCCTCCCTCCATCCTTCCCACCACCCCGGCAGCGCCCGGCCGGCCCCGGAGCCGCTCCTCGCCGCTCCCCTCCGCTGCTGCGGCGCCTCCCCGCAGCCGCCCGAGCCTGGCAGAGGGGCTGCTCTCCAGCCCGCAGCTTTGCAAAATCTCTCCCCTTTATTTTCTCATTTATTTTCTCATTTATTTTCTCATTTATTCCCCCCATCTCCCCGCCTCCCCTGCCTTGTCTTTCCCCCGAGCATCGGAAGCCGGTGCGATGCCCCCCGCAAGCCGCCCATCCCTCCTCGCGAGCAGGAATGCTGTTTAAATCAGCGGCGTAAGGCTAGAATCTATCTCAGCCTTTATGGGATACATGCTGCCGCAACATTCCTGTTACTATAGGAGCAAAATCCATGTAAATATTTAGGTGGATTCCTTCCAAGTGCAAGGGGCAGCTCTGAAAACAACGCGGTGCCCTAAGCCAGGACATGCTTTAACACACGTGGAAACCTCAGGCAGGTGAGCAGCCCCCCTCTACACCCCCCTCCCCACTCCCTTCCCCCCCCAGATTTCACGCAGGCCATGTAAATGCCAAGATGTGCGATGTTAAATGCATACCACAGCGTCGGTGGGACTGATGTCTGACTGCTTAGGGGAATAATCCCACCAAAGCCCCGTAATAAATGTTTGCAGGATCAGGTCTGGAATGATTTGGGAGAAAGTTTCCCTGGTTTCTTTTGTTTCTTTTCAGTCTCTGAGTGACAGACGACGTGTAAGAGTCAGTCCCTAAAGATCCCATGCATTACAGACAGACAACAGCCATAAAATCGTCCCTTGCCCACAGGTCTCTGAGCTTTGCTGTTTCTGCAAGGCCTGATTCCACGTTTACGACGGTTGGGGAAAAGTTGTAGGAGGGCTGAAAGAGCCTTTCCCTTAACTTTACTGGGTAAAGAAATAAGGTTTTGGAACAACTGCTTAACTGTTAAACTCTTAATAGGCAGAAGAGAACATTTTAGGTCAGGAAAAAAATATACCAAAACAAAAATCCTACGGCTGCATCAGTCATAAAAGAATCCTACAATGCCTATGAAAGGGGGCTGGGTTTACCTCCCTGCTCCAATGGATAATGATGCTAAAATGTACTCTGAGTGGTTTTAAATGGAATTTAAATGGGTCTTTATCGCCTGTCTCTATTTTTTTAACTGGAGATAAATTGGTTTTAGTCATTTAGAGCGCAGGGTTTCTTGTCTGAAATTAGTGTACGGAGCAGCCAGTTGCCTTTGGGCTGTAGTTTATTCATTGTTCTGGGGAAAAGTAACAAATATTGGCTACCAACCAATAATTGTTTGAGAAAACCAGATATGTGCTGCAGATTTTGGCTATGTCGCTAGTCCTTATATAAGCAAAATGGGATGTTTCTAAAACACTGCGCTCATCTGAACCAAGCATACAGATGGTATTTGTTCTAATCAAGCTAATTCTGCCCTCCACGACATCCGTGCAGAGGCCACTGCCAAGTTTGCAGTGAGACACTGCACATTTATCCCGCTTGGGAAGCGTGTGGAGGGGGGAGCTTTGGGCATTGGAGAGGTATGCCAGTATGGGTAGCGATCTTAATTTTTCCCTTTTCAGAGTTTCTCGTTGGGGAACAGCTAGGATACCCTATAAACTCTCCAGTGGCACATGCCATCGCTGAGCCCTCAGCTCCAAAACCCTTTACAAATCCCTCCAACACTCCCAACTGAGCCATGCCATGCAATGCCCCCACCTATGGTCCACCCTGTTCGATGGGAAGGGGATACCCACATGGGATGGGGGTCCCCAGGGTTGTGACTGGTATGCTATCCTGCACCCATAGCAATCATGGCAACTGTGGCTGATACACTGGCATGACACAAAACTCCCCACAGCCAGCTTCAGAGAGAAAACCAACAATGGTGCACTGTGTTTAACACTGTGTGCTGTGGGAAATGAAGAGAAGACAAATGGACTTCATTTTACAACATAAAGAATGTTACACCCTTTGGTAATACGTAACTAATAACTTAAATCCATTAAAAAACTCAGTTCTCTACTGTACCGCTTACGGACGGAGCCAAAGCTGTAAAAATTCATGAAGGAGTCAGTAGCAGGCTGGCTGGGGTTACAAAATCTACAAAAACTGCTAGAAGTCACAGTTTTCTCCATGAAAGTCATGGCCATAACAAATATACCACACAGCTTGCTCATTAATCCATTCCCAGGAAGCTGCATTGTGTGAGGCTGAGCTGGTCTTAACATCCAGCGAGGTCGGGAGGGAGCAAGGGGCAGAGAGGAGGGTGCATGGGGATCAGATGGATGTGGGGTCCCACTGGGTGTGGGCTGCCAGGGCAAGAGAGGACCCTGAAATGTCCCTAGACCTGGGTTTGCCCCGCGGTGGATGACGCAGAGCTGGTAGTTGACTGATGGGGCTGGAAAACAAAAGCTGTGCCTGGAAGAAAAGGGCTCCCTTTCATTTCTGTTCCTCGTGTCAGGCAGAAATTAATGACTAAATGCACCTTTCTCTGATGTTGTCCATCATGCAAATACTGGTGGGCAGGAGTCAATATGAACTTTAAACACACCTGACACAGGTGGCTCTTGCCTTTCAATGCTAAATGGCCACTGGCCAACAATTCACGGCGCGGCATAAAGGAATCCTTGTGGCGAGCAGCCTTCTCTCTGTTTATATTTGTTATTCCAGAATGAAGCTATTCATCGGGGCTGAGATGAAACTGCCCAGGTGAATAACTTCCTGAAACCCAGAGCTCCTGCAGGAGTGTGACCAAAATCAACTGCAAAATGAATGCGGTGTGTGAGTTTGAGCGCTGGGGAGAAAGTGCAAGGAATTAGCGATGGTGGAGGGCAGGATGCAGCTGGAGGGAGATGCCCAGGCAGCCAGGACCCTGCTGTCGCAGCATCCTTATCGTGGTGCCTCTCCCAGGCACTGATCAAGCTGGATCACTGCCTCGAGGATTTTCATCCAGCCAGTGGGTCTTCTCCTTGTCCCGTGGGCTATGTCCTCCTGCCAACTGACCAACACTGACACAGTCAGGGATGGAAAAAAATAAGTCAGTGAGTGATATTATGTTTCCTGATTTTAGCAGCCTGACTGTGGCTTTTTCCAAAAACACCATCCTGAAATAAAGTTCAGGCTGTTCCTAGAAGGGGTTCAATGGCACTGCCTTTTTTTCCTCTAAGGCAGTTGTGTCTTATCTCCAGGAAAACAGACATAACACCCGTTGGTTGTACTTCATTCTTCTGCAATTTCAGCGTGAGGCCATGCATAATTTCTTTTTTCTTTGGGATGAAGCATATCCTATTCTAACAGCACTTAATCAAAATAAGAAATAGATTGTGCCGCATCCAAAAAAGATACACAGACTGAATAGTTTGCTGCCTAGTCACCAAAAAATGTCTGTAAAGGGGTATTTGTAAGGAGGGTGGGAAGTTTTCTTTCAACTTATGCATAGAGAAATCTTTACGTACTATCAGAGTTGGGATTAATTTATCACCAAATCCAGGAACTGTTCCCAATCGGAATTAGCCACACTAATGTCTGGAGCTGACAAGCACAGCTGCAGCAAGCTCGCTCATGTTTATTAGTGTAGTTTTTCTTGTCTTTTAAGGGCTTGTACACTAATGGAAGAGCAGGAGCTAAAACTGCTCATCTTTGCTCTACTATAGCAATGAGCTCATTAAGATAATAAAGCACCTTAATGGTCGTGTTTTTAAGCTCCTGATGGGATCTGGAGTAGGTGTAGAAAGTAGCTGCACACTCCTAAGTCTTTTCCAACCGTTCTTTTAGAAAACCTCTGAAAGTTGTTTACAGAAGGTTGCATTCAGTCTCATCTTTCAGTGTCGCTTGATTCCTGTTGCAAAAGTCTGCTTTGGAAAACACTGATCTGTAGCAAAGGACTGAGGACACAAGTTTTTGCTGAATGGGGGACACTAGAAAAAAAAAGAAAGCAGAAGGAAACTCGAATGTAGCTGATATCTGTATTTCAAATATGATGAGTAGCAGAGCGAGGGTATCAATCGAGGCAGCTGGCAGAGATGGGATATTATGGTACCAAGCAATGTTTTATTTGGCTTGATGCTTGTGCAGGATGTAAATCATTCTGCATCTGAAAAGGAAATGTCCCAGCAGCATGAAAATCTTATTTATTCAATAAGAAATCGTCATAGATCAAGCTGACAGGTTGTCAACTGGCATGTATTAAAACTTCCATGCAATGTGCATGGTATAATCTAGACTTTAGGGGTTATGCAGAGACTCCACCTTAGCTGGGGGCTAGTCTCTCCACATTAGATCCTTAGGGCTTTGCTGTGCCTTTGGGATGATGCCCCCATTTTTGTTCCCCATGGAAACATGGGAGCAGGGCAAGAAAACAGGTCTGACATCTGCCTCACCTGCCGTGGGAGCTGGGAGACAGCCAGGACAGGCATCTGGACCAGGGACTTGGAAGCAATTCCACATCCCGTATTTTAGGCACCGTAATAGGTCAGTAATGTATTTCTATCCTCAAGTTCATTCTGAGCATCACGTGTGCACTAATTCAGCTGGAATACGTCCAGATTATCTATCCATTTATACAAGGAAACAGCCAGAGACAGACCAGCCGAGGAACAGACAGTGCTGGTGACTGCCAGATGTCGTGTATCCAGCGAGATCCTCATTTGGCTGATAGCCCTCCCCTGCCTGGCTGGACCCAGGCACCTCTGCCAGACGCGAGCTGCAGCACCTGCCTGCTCTGCAGCGGGCTGGGAGCCCCTCTGCTCCCCGTCATCCGTCTTCCCAGCCCGGTGCCCTGCAGGGTTTGAGGAGCTGCAGAAAGGCAGAGGCAGTGTGGAGGGATGGGGAAGGAGAGGGGAGCAAGTTGCAGAGGGAAGGAATGAGGACCTATCCCGGCGCTTGCATCCTCCAGCTGCTCATCATAACCCCAAGGGTATTTATTTACTTACCCTGCCCTACCTGCTTCTCCTGGAGGGAGGACCTGTGCTGTCAGCCTGGCTCCGAATCTCTGCTGCTCCCCCAGGTGGGAAAAACCAGAATTAACTCAGGAGCAGCCGGCCAAGAGCTGAGAGAACGCTTCCTCACCTGGTCCTTCTGACAAATCCATTTTACAAGGTTGGGTGTATGTTTGCGCGTGTGAACTGCTGATTCAGATCAATGCTGAACTTGCTCACTGTTTTCCGTCACATATAGCTATGTATTCCCTTCCGTGCCCGAGGTTACCACACACAGGGATTGGGATGCTCTGAAGATACTGCTAATGAGCTTGTGGAGCCCTTTACCCGCAGTCCAGTTCAGCTTAAAGGTGGTTTGTTTGTATTTACAGTTATAGAAGGAGGACTGAGGGAAGGTATTGGTTCAAACAGGGAGTCAGCTGGGAGGGGAGCAGATTTTAAAATTTCTTTTAGCTGATATTTATGCAGGAAAGCTGTTTATGCATGAAGTACTCTGGCAGAGCAAGGGGAAGGAAAATAACCAAATGAGGCTGCTCGTTAGGGAGGTGGGGAAGAAAATGAATTGCCTTATCACCTTTGCTTCTTTTCTCCCACCCTTCACTATTCCACTTCATCTCTGACAGGTCCCTACAAATGTATTGATAAGGTCGTAGGGATATAGACACGCAGGTTCTCTGTCTCCTGGGTGGCTGCAGGATTTGGGAGGCTGTTCTGTGCTTGGATGGGCAAACCTGCTGTGCCTGCAGGGTCCTTGGGCTTTGGCTGCTTTTCTTCCTCATCATTGACAAAAACAAAGAGCAAGCAGATGAGCAAATGAGCTAGGAGTTTGTGTTCCTGCATTTCTGCCCACCAGCATCACTAAGCTTTGGAGTGAACTCACATAGCATCCCCCTGTGTTCTACCAGTAATGAGGGAGCACTTTGGCTGCCTTTTCCTCTGTGTCTGCTGGAGGGCAAGCTGTTGGGATAGACAGCTGTGCTGAGACAGCAGCTGGCATACAAGGGGAACCGGTGCTCCGAGCGTTTCCATGTTATGCTGCCTGTGAAGAGATGGTGGTACTGCACTGAGAGCAGGATCCCAGTGCTGTGTTGCTGTGTGGACAGCAGAGGAAGGCTGCATCCCTTCCCTTTGCCTCCACTGCTGTGCTGCTTTCTTGCAGTTATTTTCATTTTAGCTGTATGCCAAGTTTAAGGCTTCAAGGATTTTTCTGCAGTGACCTCTAAATCCCTTCACTGGTCAATATGATGCATCACCATTCAGTATAATATCCCTCTGTCTGGTTTGCTGGCCCCAGACTTATTATTTTATGTTTCTGTACATTAAACTGCATTTTCCATTCACTGGCCCAGGCAACCAGTGGATTCAAATCCCTTGTTCCTCGTTATTTGTTCCCTCTCCAATTTTGTGCCCTTCACAAACTTTGATAGTTTGTGGAGGTATTTTCATTCAAGTCATTTGCAGGTATTATAAATGAGGGAAGTCCCTTGGTGTTCTCATTTGTAGAGCCTTTACAATACAGGATTACCTTTCCGAAGGAGGATGTAGGGGTTTAGCAGCATGACGAGTGGATATTAATAGGTACCTCTTGGTACAGAGCCTCAGAAAGACACTGCTGCTGTCACAGTGGCTTTCTTACCTTTGCACACACGAAGGCTGTAAATCAGGGCAAGGGCTCGTGTCTTTGTTAAAATTGCTCTGCAGAGTAAGGTTTGTGAGATACAGAGAAAGAAAAAGGGAGAGGAAGGCTTTTGGTGCACCGGCTGATTGGGGAATGGGAGCTGTCATGGGAAAACAGGGATTTGAGGCACCTGAACTAGTGCTCTGAGGTGCAAAGGGGAGCTTGCATGTGAAATATGGACACCACTGTGAAGGAAACCTTTTCCCTGTATTGATGTGTTTATTTGACCCCATTGCAACCATCGCTATCAGCTTTCAGCCCTGCTACCTTTGCTCCTCTGGCATGGGTTTCCTTGGGTTGCAATGGGAAAAACTGAATGGCAAACCCCAAAACTGACTGTAGCCAGCACACAGTGTCCTGACCCCTGGCCAGTGCCCCAGTGGGCACAAGCCACTGCACAGCCACCAGACCCCGAGGACGGGACAAACTAGGTTCCAGCCCAGATTCCTCATGGATATTTGCAGCCACCTCGGCACCACAAAAGGAAACAAAAATGTCTCCCTGTGAACCGTGCAGGTTTTATTAAACATGTGTTTTGGTTCGAAGCCAAACTGCACTGGGTTGTTTTATCACTGTTTATTCCTGTCTTTCACAGCCTTTATCAGTTATCCACATCAGACCTGTGAGCACTGCGAGGGCTGAGTCACACAAACAGTACTTTTATCTGCAGTCAAATCTATAATCAGGCAACAAAACCCCCTCCTCTCGCTTCTATTTAGAGCCCCAACTCAGGCTCTTAAAGAAAAAGGGACTTCACAAAGGAATTTCAGTAATTATCCTCTCCCCTCCACCCCCCAGATGTTGTTTTGTATGATATAGGTACCTGTGGGTACTTGAAAAGAGCACTCAGAGCTGCTGTCTCTTTAACAGAGGACTTTTAGGAAAGTGAACTTTAACTTCTAAACTTCCCTATGAAAAACAGATCCAAGTTAAGTTTGATACCGTTTGCCTCAGGATGATCTCAGCTCTTAAAATATGATGGTTTTAGTCGGATTAAGAGCCTATATTGTTGCTGAAGAGAAAGAAGGGTGCCTCTTTAATTGCAGCTCAAATCTACCTAACAATTGCCACATGTTGAACAAGATTTAAGAGTTATTAAATATGAAAGCCACTATTGCTCCACTGCCATGAGCAGCCTTACTTTTTTAAAACCTGGAAAGCACAAAGTAAAAAGGGGGAGGAAATGTAAAAAACAAACAAACAAAAGCTTAGTGAAACCCTGAAATCTGAAGGGGTCTGTTTGCTTTCCATGAAGGCTGAAGTCACTGTGATGCGTTTCTCTCTGCAGCAGCATCTGCTGTATTAACTGAAGCAAACTCCTGTCAGCTCTGGAAATCTTATTGCTAGGAAAACTCAGCACCAATTCACAACAGTCGTTGGTTTGCTGCCATCTGTTATCTGAGGTTATTTACAAGCAATGGGTTGATAAGTTGAGCAGACCTGTACCAAGCAAAGTCTCCTCCGACTCTGGCATGGGGTGTAGACTCTGAGGCTCTTGCTCTGCTGCGTTCAGGGTGGCTCGTGGCAGAAGGGCTCTCAAGCAGCTTTGCACAGTGAAGCCACCAAGGACCCCCATCCATGAAACATTCCTTAAACCCCTCCTGCCTTTCAGGGGGAAAATAAGTCCCCAGGTTTGTTTTGTCCCTCCTGTATTTCCATGTTGAAGGAGCAGCCTGACAGAGGCAGTTGCTACGATTGCAGCATTTTGACTTGCCATTGTAATTGTGTGGCTGAGTAGATCTGCCACACTTGAAGCCCGGCAGCAACGCTGGCTGCAATCTATTCTGGGGAGGAAGCCCTCAGCCAACAGCTGCTGAACCTGCTTGTCCTTCTTAGGGCCACAAGTCCCCCATGCTCTGGAGCATGGCAGCAGTGAGAATAGGAGTGCTGCTCGCACTAGGATGGTGTTTGCCACATTGCTGTCCTGTTCACTCAGCTCCCTTTATGCTCATAGTGTACGTATTGACTGTCCCCTTGTCACCACCCTGGGCCAAGCCTGCTGGCTTGCCTGCCAGCAAAAACCCTGGCACAGGGATTAGATTAGCTCACCGTTGATGACCTCAGTTTGGGCCACTTTGCAAACCTGAGCCCAGACCTAAGCCCAGGTACCAACCCCAGGGGGAGCAGGAACCAGTAGACAGGGCAGACCCTGCAGCCTCTCAGCTGCTGGGGAGGAGTTTGAAGCAGCGGGATGCCCTGGGGTTCTCACTGTGCCTAAGAGCTCCTGCAGGAATGTGACTGTTTTGGAGAACTCTCTCCTAGCTTTGCATCCCTCCGTGCTGTAAGTCACTCTTCGCTGTTTAGGACACTGATCCCTGCAGTAGCTCAGCTGGCTGGATGCCAGAGCCTTGACACTGGTCTGGAAGGATCTTCAAAGTGGAGCGTGCTCTCCTTCCCCAGCTGCGCTCAGAACAGCCTGGGTCATTCAAGGGACTTCCACAAGTTGCTCATCAGTGTGAATTTTCCACTGAGCCTGCCGCATTCTTCTCTCTTTTCACGTTAGGGATAAACCTCCTATGGACAGAAGCTGGGCTGGGCTGTGGTGCCTCTCTGGGAATGGCCTGCATGACTTGAGCAGTCCCAAATTCACAAGCCAGCACGTCTATTCCATGAACAGAGACCACAGGGTACAGCTGTGCAGGAGGCAAGAGCAGCCATAAAATAGGTCAAGGCAAGGAGGGGTGTTTTTGTAAATCATCTGTTAGAATTTGTAGAAAGTTAATGTTGGGTCAGATGGTGAGTTACAGCTACTGGGGTATGCAAAGAAATAGGAAAAAGCCAAAGATAAACTGATTTTCAGAGGTCAAAACATTAAATTTCTTTTTAGACCTTAGCCCTCTATTTCTGTTGTCCTTGGTAGTATTTCAGAGAGCTCTTCAGCCTCTAGCAGCAGGATTTTAAAGTTATGGTAATACAGTTTTCATACAATACATTATTCATTTTCCTAGGTCTCTGTTTAGCAGTCCTGGCAGCGAAGATGGTATAGTTTAGGGCAAGGACCACTGCAGGTCTTTGCAGTCTGGCAGGAGAACTCAGCGAAGCCTCACAGGCTACAAAGGAAAAACCAATTTTCATTTTCCCTCCTGCTCAGCAAAGTAAAACCCAGCTCCCAGTTTTCAGCACAGAAATCACAAGGGTTGGAGTTTTCTTGTCTAATCTCAGACCCACCCCTGTAAATCTGGAGACACTGACAGAGCTGGGAACCTGGTTCCCTCTTTGGCAAGGTGCAGGGAAGGGGAAAGCAATTGGCTTTCTACCATGTTTTTCAACTTCCCTTTCTATAGGGCTAACAGTAAGCCATTTATTCCTCCCCAGCATCTTGTACTGGCTCAGCATTGCCCCCCTGAGATATCTGCCGGGGAATGCTCCTGAAGCACGTTCTCCAGATGGTTTCCAACCTGTCCTTGCCATGGCTTGATGTCAGCCAGCCTCTTCCCTCTCCCCCAGCTCTCCTGTTGCAGATCTGCCTTCCTATTTAGTGCCAAACATCGGATCAGCTGCTCATGGAGCTAAGCCCTAGGTGAAGGGATGGAAATGTCAAAGGGATGGAAACCTCTTCAGCAGCCTAAAATCTCCTCAGTAAATTACAATTTGTGCTTACAAGGCAAAAATCGAACCCTTGTTTAGAGCATGGGATTGTAGTCAGGAGTCCCAGGTTCTGCCTTTCCCCATTCTGCTGTGGTGCCTTGGATTGCACTTTCCCAGACATGACCATGATGTTTTGGAAGTTTCTTTGACCAACAGGACCAATTTTCAGAACAAAACCAAACCTTTGTCCTCTTATCCATCCCCATGATGGAGGTAGAAAGCTGGAAAAAAGATTTCTTGACTAGTTGCCATGGGAAAAGGGACAATTGGGGCTTTCAGGGAATAAACCAGCTTTCCTGAACTTATGGCTCCACCCTTTCCCCCAACAATAAAACAGATCTTCAGTTGTTGCACTAACAATTGTGTGGGCAGGGAGCTGGCATCACCTCATCTTCATTTTCTTTTTCAACATTTTTACTTTTCTTTATTATGAAATTCCAACTTCCAGCTGACCCTTAAATAATTGGTTTTGTTGCAAGGGTTATTTGAGGTCTAAATGAGCCTGATGACATCTGTTTAATTTTAGATGCCTGGAAAATGTTCTAAAATTAATGAAACCCAAATGTATGACAAACTAATAGAACAATTTTATTTATTAGAGGGACGGTTAAAAATAATTCTAAACATTTCAAGAAAACAAAAGAGGTGAATGGGATTTGTCATTGTTTAAATTGTACTTATTATATTACATTTCAGTGAAATGCCCTCTTGACCTTCCACAGTTTGCTCGATTTCCTCATCAGGCTCCTTCCAGCTAATTTGCTTTGACATAAACAAAAAGAAAAGGACTCAAGAATCAAATGCAGTCGTCCAATATTTGGGGGCTCAGTGCTGATTATAGCCAGATACAAATAAGAATGAATGGAACTTGCTAAAGGCAGGACCATGTTATGAATTCTTCATGAATATTTGGATGGTCATGGGAAATGTATGAAGCCACACAAACCTCAAAATGTGGCACCAAATGTAGGTTGAGCACCCCTTCCTTTTAAAGATGTGTAGTTGAAATGGGTAATTTGCTGTTTGCCTCTTCAGCAAGTTTTAGCCCACCTCTTTGGTGGCTTAAGCAAGTAAGGTTAGGTGGCTTAAGCAAGTAATTGCAAATCATGAGTGAGGAAAGGTGATTTATCCATTTTATGCACTTGATTTGCTGCATGTATACTTCTGAAGGGAATGCTTAGCCAGAGGAATTACACAGACATCACACATCATCCAGGAGACAATTTCCACAAACATTTATAATATTCTCAGTGCAATTGGTGCTGGGATTCACTTTAACTCTTGCCTCTTGTGTGGCTTAAAACCCTCCAAAACAAATATATATATATATACACACACACATACAAGCTATGTCTTTCTGTAGGAAATAAACTAGAATGGACCAACAAGGGGCTTTATGGTACTTTGGTACACTGCAGTATTGTAAAGCACCTGATAAATAGCAAATGGGGCAGCATGAGTGACTCTGTTGATAGGGTCAATGAACTAAGTGATAATTCTCACAGATGTCTTCCTTTAAAAGGGAAATGAACCTTAATAGTGCAGATAGAGTTGCCCTCAGCCTAACAGCATGTCAGGAATATTTTAAATAACTTGTGTAGGGAAGGTTTTACTACATGGAAAGGGAATGTCCTCAGGACAGAGTGTGCTTTTGTGTTTCATCTAGTGCTTCGCCAGAAATTGCAGTGATTGTGACCCAGGTATGATACCTGGGAGGTACTGTGCAGAGAACCTGAATGCAATGAAGTTTGTGAGTTGCCCTGTCTTTCTGGGAGCCCACCTGAGCTCAAAGTTGAATTTCAACTATACTTTTGGAATACAGAGGTTGGGAAAGCTAACATTCGAGCTAGCTGTCTGGAAGTCAGGGGTGCAGAATTGTTCAGGAAGGGGGGATCAGTCTAGACAGCCCCTTTTGTTCCCAACCACCCTTTTTCTGAGCAAGGAAAAATAAAAACTTCATAGATAAAATTATTAATGATCCTGCTGTTTATGATGACAACAAACATTGCATGGAGGTGATTTAGCTTGTGGAAGTAGCTTGCTGTTCTGGTCTACTGATTAGATTTATACCCTTCCTGTTTAGACAAAGCCAGTGAAGAATCAAGACTGTAAAAGTCTTCAGGCACCAGCCAGATCTCCAGTTATCATGTTTGAGGTCTTATATTTTGGGGGGCTTTTTCTGGTTGGGCTTTAGAGTATGTTTTTGCATTGACTTCTCTTGACTCCTTGGTTGAAGTTGCTTTTGTACTCTGGCAATTTACAATCATTGAAGGTTATCTTGCTTTCTAGGTAGATGTTACCTTCAAATGGTAACTAGTTAAGTCAAAAGCTGTCTGACCTGTTCAGATTCTCTGTTGTCAGTTAGTTCAGTACTTTCTTAAGTAGCTGTGGAGATGTGAAAATAATACCTTGCACAGGAACTGTAGGCAATTTTTAATGAAATTCCAAGATTTCTGTAGGGGTAAGTAGCATCCACTCCGGTGCCCATGAAATCCCTCAGGTTCTTGAGAATCAGTGATTGACTGTTATCAGTAAATTAGGATAAAGCTGACAAATACATAAAAGATTGGTGGAATCAGAGCGATCAACATGGTTCTGGAACCTGGTTGTATTTACTATACTTATATCTGATACTAAAGTAAAACTATTTAACCACAGTTTATTGGACATTTCTCTGTAGTACAGGTGCTGAGCTCCAGATAACTGTGTTACGTGGCTCAGTGCTTAACCTTATCATTGAGTCGTTTTTAGCTCAGTTGACAGAAGGATCACTGGTGGAGCTGTAATTGGAGTTTACAATGTTTGCAAGTATTAGGTGACTTGTAGCTTAATGCCATAACTATAGGGACAATAAATTACATGGTCATTAGAGGGTTTTAGCTATTCATATAGTATTAAGCATGAGGAGGACAGTAACATTTCTCTAATAACACATAAAATGTATATTCCAATTAAAACCATAATAGGATAGACTTGGTGTTATATTACAGCCTCTCATGGATTTCACTGCTTGGAAATGATTGCCGTTAAAAATCATGGTTTCAAAGGCTTGCACACAGGGATAATAAATTCTCACAAGCAGGTTTAGACAGAAGCATTGTGCCCTGTGGAGAAGACTGTGTTTTAAAGCTGTGAACGTTCAATCTAGTGAGCAAAGGTTTGAGGGGTTGGGTTTCTTGCTTTCCTTTTTGTTCTCCATGTTTGGCTGTCTCCCCAAACCAAGTGAGGCTTAATTAAAAGCAATTGAGTAAACAGAGAGTAGTCAAAAATGACACTTAGAGGCTTTTATCTACTTCTAGAAGCAATTCTGCTCCTGTATGGTTTTGTGTGTGTTTTGCTGTGCTCTTGGGAGATGTATTTGAAGGGATGTTGAAACCATCTCATTATTAAATCCCAATCTCTTTTCTATCCTTGGTATATGTAGGGTTCCTTTAACCATTAGGCAGGCCCAAAGAGAGTGGTCAGAGATAGACTTTGTCTAAGGAACAGTTTACTGTGGTACATTCTCCTTTGTTCAAAGGTAAAGTTTTTACCTCTCTTTTCACTCACTGTTGGTGTTCCCAAGGACAGCAGACAGCTGCTGTGTGTGTGCATTGAGACATCAGAGCTTGGTATGTTAATTATCCCAAGGGATTTATCTTTGAAGGTGTTGAGTCCCATGAAACTCAAGCATCTGCCTCACTGCAAGGAACCAAGTATGTGCTTATATGACCTTCCAGAAAAAGGCTGCTGGTCAGAATGGGACCCCCTTTCTTTATTTGAGATTAGGCCTCCTTGTTTGTTCACCAGTCACTTCATCCTTGTAAAGCTGTAAGAGATAGGGAGCTGTTTGGAAGACAAACTGAACTGTGCTTCCTTGGTCAGTTCTTCACCCCTCTCTCCCTGCCCATCCTGCAATAACCTCCTTAAGTCTTGGTTGTTAAAATGGCTATAAACTTGCTTTGGGAGATTATGGATTTGCATCACAGTTACACAAAGATTATTTGAAGTGTGGTTAACATGAACTTGGAGTTATCTCCCAAAGCTGTTTCACAACAAGCAGAACTACTAAGGACCTTACTCCAGATTGGTAGGAGATTAGAAAGGAAAGTTAAATGGGTCCCCAAGGGGAAAAGAATGAACACCTTTCAGAAAACAAGAATGTGTCTTGAAGCACAGTTACAAGAATGGTTAAGAAGTAAACTGGCTGTTTTTCTTCAGGAATCTTCAGCACCAGAGAACAACAAATAAGTAAAGCTGAAGCCTTGAACAGAGTATCAGAGCCCTGCATTGGATTGGAAATTGCTCCTTACCCTAGAGCTGTAGCAGACCACAAACCTACATGATGACAAGGACAAAGTTGTCGGTGTCAGCAACAAGAGAGTGACTCCATAGTTCCTTTCCTAGTGCTGCTGTATTCCCAGCCTTTTTCTCCAGGGTGAGTTCTCTTTCTCAAAATAATCTTCTGGGTTTCTTGCACCCTTGCTCAAAACACAATCTCCTGTGGGGACCTCCAACAGCAAACCCACCCACTGGGAGGTAGGGAGACCACCTGCAGCTTCTGGTTTTCTTAGCCTGGACCATGCTCTTGCATGTATGAAGGTAGAGGGCTTTGTTCTGTCTTACTCCTTTAATTTAGAGGCTTCATATCATACCAGCTCTGACTTTGATGCCCAACTTGCTGACAGTGAGATCATATCTCTTATTAAGGGCCTGGAACACCTATCCTATGAGGAAAGGCTGAGAGAGCTGGGGCTGTTCAGCCTGGAGAAAAGAAGACTGAGGGGGGACCTAATCAATGGTTATAAATATCTGAAGTATGGGGTGCAGGGGGAATCAGCCAGCCCCTTTTCTTTGGTCAGTGGGGACAGGACAAGGGGCAATGGCTGCAAATTGGAGCACAGGGAGTTCCACACCAACATGGGGAAGAACTTTTCCCCAGTGAGGGTGAGGGAGCCCTGGGACAGGCTGCCCAGGGGGCGTGGAGTCTCCTTCTCTGGAGAGATTCAAGACCCATCTGGATGCTTATCTGTGCAGTATGAGCTGGGGAGCTGCTTTGGCAGGGGGGTTGGACCCCAGGAGCTCTTGAGGTCCCTTCCAACCCCTACAATTCAGTGTGATTCTGTGTGATATCTCCTTCACTTGAGAATGGAGATACTAGGCAACTGTATCTCAAATCACTGCAAGCACTAGTCTGTGTTGTAAAAATGACCATTCTTGCACTATTGAGGACTGGGAGGATGAACACTGTAGACTGGGTAACACCAATCAGCTCTGAGTCACATCCCTCTGACACTTCCCTCCATAACTGACCCCTCCTTGTACTTTGGGAGTTGAAGTGCAAACTGCCCTGCTCTTCTGTACAAAGGTTTCTGCAATGTAATGAAAATAAACAAAGAATAGTCTCCAGTGCACAGGCCAAAGATCTTATAGTTGCTGGAGGAAACATACACAAGTATCTTCCAATGGAAACAACATGATGTCTTCTTGCATGTCCAGAAATCTTTCATCCTGTCATAACATTGTAGTCTCTCCACTCCTCTTCATAAGCCCTTCATCCCTCTTTGCTAATGGTTTACAATATAGAACAATTTAACTGTATATATTGATGTAAATCATGTCACCTTCTCTGTGAATTATGTAAAATAATTCATACTGAAGAACTCATGGAAGGGTTTTTAAGGCTGCAATTCATCTTCTCTTTTCCATTACCATGGGCAAGAATAAAACCCAGATATAAATTTGGCTCTTTCCTTTGGAAAGGAAAAAGTGGAGTTATTTAATATCTGAAACTGATAGTTCCACTTCTTCAGGCACTGGGCTGCACAAGCTCTGGGGAAGGTGTGTTAGTCCAGACTGTCTGCACCAACATCACTGGAACTACGGACAGCAGGCAGCATAGTTGATATTTGTTTGCAGAGTGCTATCTAGTCAATAATACTGACATAATTACAGGTAAAACCAGCTTCTTGTCAATTTTAAAACTTCCTATGTAATCAGAAAATAATTTTCAAGTGAAGTCCAGTCTGTTGGTGCCTGTGTACCTGGAAATTGCTATTGGATGCTTTGATGGGGAAGTGCCCTTTGTCCCATTCATCTGTGATTTAGATATTGGTGAGGTTGTACCAGGCTTCATTCCATTCCTTGCCCCAGGATAGCTAAGATGTACTACAAACAGGAGAAAATGTTGGATATCTGGGACTCCCAAGTTGTCACTGTGTAGAGCTCTGCTGCCCTTGGGGTAGCTGTACAGAATTGTACCATCTTTCTCTCCACGGATAACAAGCACTCATGAATTCACCCAGCAATGGAAGGGAGGGGGTATGGGTTGTAGAACCTGCATTACCTTGAGAGTAGGGGGGTCCTGTCCTCTGTCACCCTCTACTCACCACATGCACAAGATTTGGATCGCTATCATAGACTGTCAACCACTTCCCTCAACCAGTCACCATAGCTGTAACCAGGAATGACCCTGCAGGTTCCCTAGGCTGAGAAGAAACAATTTTTGTAATCTTTACATCCTTGTACTTACTTGGAAAGCTTCCAGACTCCTTTCAAAGGAGCCATATTTTACTTGACTTGCATTTTCTCAACCTCCAGTTGCCAACACTAGCCCACAGGGCCGGCTGATTTACACGTGAGATCTCCTATTGAAATACAGGCACTTAAGCAAGTATCAGGCATTTAAATTGTCCAATTTAAGTATATGGAAATAAGACTTTCATTCATTTTTTCTCAACCTCACCACCCGAAAGTGAGATTTAGTTATCCATTTTAGGTGGCCACATCTGAGAAACTGGCACTCAAAACATATACAAGCTCATTAAGTATGCAATTATGGTCACCTAATTGTGGTATTCCACACAGGGGCAATTGCTTGGATTTCCTGTGGGGAAAAATGAGCGTACGTCCTCTATGGAACAGGAGAATGTTCAAACTGTGTGCAGCTGTACTTGTATGCACAACACACAGGGAAAATCCTTGATGTGGGGCATCTGTGTTAAAACCTGAAAAGGAGAGCCCCAGAAACTCAGGTATTAGGAGTTAACATTATAACAGCACAACTTTTGAAATCCCTCCTTGTACTGTCACTTTAAATGTTTTATTGATTAAGGCCTAGATTACTTAACCTAAAGCCCTATATTTATATTTAGCCAAGGTAAGTTATGAGTCATGAGTAATCCTTTTGATCCAGAGGTTGCCATGGGTCACCAGAGAAATGAGTTGAGTTATAATATCCTAGCAAACTAGCTGTGTGTACAGAAGAATAAATTAAATAAACTCTCCTTTAGAAAGTCTCAGTGATTCCATACTCTGTTTCTGTTTAACCAGAAAATGTTGTGTTTGTTTTCTTTTCTCCCCCCCCCCCCCAATCTAAAACTGAATTATATTTGTGATGACAGATGCAAATATAGCTGCTGATGTTTGTAGCCAGCTGAATTGTCTTTCCACTAAGGGTGTCAGCACTTCAGTTTTGAGTCTTGGCTGCTCCAGCTGAGAACTGAAGTCTTTAAAACCATCTGTGAACAAATTTGACTCAGGTGACTTATCTGTGTTGAACTCCGAGTTGAAGTGGGGTTACTCAGGTGTGTTTGCATCGGTTGGATCAGGTCTGCTGTTTGCTGCTACTGCTGAACAAAGCTGATCTTCATCATCTGCAGAACCTGCAAATGTGTGAAATACAAGCCTGGGTCTAAGTATTCCCCTGTGTATGCAACTTAAGGCCAGCCCCAATGCACTGAGTTATTTCCATTCTCAGGCAGGCCAAGTCTTCAGAACCTAATGAGAATAGGAATATTTTTTTTTCTTGCTTTTTTATAGTCTTGGACCCTGTTACACCAGGTGATGAGTGCCCATTGCTCCCCTTCAAATCCAGCAGGCCTGTTTTTGCATTAGCATCTCTGCCTCGCAGGGCTTGTTGCCTATGTCAGTCAAGGATGTAGAGAGCACCCTCAAGGACTGTGCTGTGTGTGATACACGTCTGCACACACCCACTCCCTGTTCACACAGCTGGATCATGCACACACAACAGCGTGGGAGAGAGGAGGTCTCTGCAGACTCTGGGGAAGGATGAAGAGTTACTCTGGATGAAGCTGTGCTTGTAACTTCTCTCTTTGGACACAGGAAATTTTATCTAAAGCTGGCCTGCTGGCAGACCTTAGATTTAGTTCAGACATAGCCCAAGTCATAGGTCTGAATTCACTTTGAACTGGAATTGGTATCATAAACGAGCAGAGCCTTTTGCTCTGTTTGCTTTCTTTGGTGTGGTTTATTTTTAAAATGTATGCATATTTCTACGAAGCATCTCGAAAATGTATTTTTATTGTGGAAATGGAATGCTTCCTGGCTTCTTTGAGTCTCTTGGTGTAAGCTTCTGTTCTAGATCAAGTTCGTGTTAGCAGCTGCATACCAAAACCATGTAGGAGAGACTGAAATAGATGTGACTTCCCATCCAAATCAGGTAGACTTTGTCTATACTTAGCTATATAACCAGAGTCTCAGGAGACTGCCCACTGGGTTCTTTTGACACACTCTAGAAACCCGCTGGGTGATACACTAATATTTGCTGGGCTTGCTCAAACTGTGAGATACCTCATAGTTGTCAGAAAACAGCTGATGAGTCCCAGATGTTCAACACTTATGGATTAGTAAGAAAAGCAAACAAGGGGAACAACTTTGAAGGACCTAAACAAAAACTGTCTAGTCTGGTTTAGGTTCCTAACATGCTAAGTGGGTGAGTGTCTGTTCATATCCAAAGAAGTGTGGGAGCTCTGAGGCTGTAAAGTCATTACATTAAAAACTCCTTGTGAGTTGGGACTACAGATCTCATGCAAACGTGGCAGCTGGCTGCGTATTACTTCAGCCTCTGAGTCTTCTCTTAACAAGTGCTCCAATATTATAGCAGAAAAAAAACCCCAGATTCATGAAAGAATCTTCATCTCAATAACTGGGGGAGACTGGGAAGAGTTCTGGTTTCAGGGTTTTGAAGTACATAATTGTCAAACTTCCATTTTTTATTCATTTGCTCCTCCATCTCTACCAATATGTGGTTATGTAATTTACTGGGCTTAGTTGCACTTAATCTTTAAGTATAACTGAATGAAAGACTTGACCTCAAGAGATTTCCTGTTTCACAAGTGGCCTGTTTCTGAAACAAGAGGATAATAAACAAAGGAGCACTTTACTACCCCGGCTCAACAAATGGTTCCCTATTAATAAACTCAAGTATCCAGCAATGGAAGGTCCATTTGCTTCTTCTTACCACATACCACCAGCATTTTCTGGTTGAGTTCACAGCAATCTGGATATCCATTTTAATCAAAAGTAAAGTTAGTCTGGCAAGAGCATAATCTACTTTTTACCTTTGTGAATAGCTGAGTAGCAACCCTTTTTCTCTTCACAGCTTCTACTTTCTGTTGCATGGTCTTTGTCCACGTTTGGTGCTCAGTTATTGAGCCTAAAACAAAAATATAGAAGAAGGAATCAACAGATCTGATCCTCAGCTCCCCACTTACATATTTCAGTGAAGACTCTCTCCCAAAGCTAAATTCCTGTATTGCAATGTTCAAGTTTACAGGTTAATAGTTTATTGTTTGCTTGAACACACAGGAACTCATTGGCAATTCATCATTCTGCCTTAGTTCCTTTCATTGAATAGGCAGGTCCTGGTAAAGCTGACCTTTGCACAGGTTTAACGTTTCCCCTTCACACCTTCAAGGCTGAGGAGTTTGACTGACATCAATAATTAATTTTTGAACAAATAGGGCACACCTTTTCCTATGGTTCCTCTCAAAGATATGAGTCTTTGTGCATCGCAACAACAGGCATGTTATGAAGGGGGGGGGAGTCCAAAGGACACTAGTGGGGATCAAAGTCTAAGATTCAGCCTGGCTCAGAGCAGTTGTTAATTCTATGTCTCATCTCCACTGTGCTGTCATGTCCTTTTGCTCATTTGGCATTTGTTATTACTATTTCTGTTCTTATGAAGGACATTCAGATTAGTACCCCAGGCTAGTTCTAGCCATTATTATTTGTCTTTAACAAGTTTAACTTAAATTCCTCTATTCCTGTATACAAAGCATCTTTAAAATATTTCCTTGAAAATTTGGGTAGGCAACTGTCCCCAGTGCCTTCAGTTTGCAGAGTCCTGTGACCTGAATCCTAAACCATGTTGGCCATGACTCGACCTTGGGGGAGACTGGTCTGAGGATAAGGAAGGAATCTGGACAACAGGTGCTCTTGTCAGCATCCTTTGTCTTTGAGGGCAGCATAACTTACGATGCAATTTGTATTGCAACATAAATCATGGCTGCCCCAAGCTCCACGTAATTCCTCTGGTGCAGAGTCTGCAGTTCTTGTGATACAGTGGGAGGGCTGAAGGCTGGTAAGGCAACAGATGTTGGGGAAGAAACTAGGTGACAACTGACACTGCCACCATGGCCTGTAGACTCCAAAAAGAAGTGATGGACAAGGGCAGTTTTCTGATAGGGGCAGCTCCTCAACAGAACATTTGGGGAATTTGGGGAGAAGATTTGGGGAAGGATTTAAGGGTCTTTGGTTACAGGAGGAGGTACCCATATGTTTTGGAACAGCCAGTCCAGATTTCTACCTGCATTTTGAGAAACTGGTAAAAATCTGAGTCAAAACTGGAGGAAACCTGAGATGAATAAGGTTAGCCCTTTTCTTCTGTGAGCAAAGTGAAGGAGGTTTTGCTTTTGTTTTGGACATATGGCAATGTGACTCTTCTGTTACAGGAACATTAGTGTGCTTAGATGTGCAGGCGCGTTCCTGAGCAGGCAGCACGTAACGTTATAGGTTCTTCTGGGAGATGTTCAGTGAAGCCTGTTGCAGGTGGCTGTTTATTTCAGCCCCCAAGTGCAAGAAGTGAGAGAAGCTTTCAAGGTGAAGGGAGCCTGGGCTGAACAGTCTCTGTGAGGAACCACAGCCAAGTCTGGTGAGGAGATCTGGGTATTACGTTGTTATGAGAGTCTGTGCTCAGAAAGCCAGGTTGTGGCAGAGGGGTCTGTATGACTCTGCAGGGTCTGTGGCCACTTAAGAGCAGGGAAGGAGAGCCACCTGCTTCTAAGTACTGCTTTATATTTCCCTTTTGTCAATGCAGCTGTGCAAGTTTGTAGATGCTCAGCACCTGGGGAAATCCCATCTCTTTCATTGTAAGGATGAGCTGGAGCATGCTATCTGCTTCCCCTCTTGCTCTGAAGAGCCCAGGTTTTCTAGCACAGCAAATTCGGCATGAAGCCAGATTACACTGTTGACTTAGAAACCCCCAGATCCCTCTGTAAGGCATTCAACCATCTCCCTTCTCCTTACTTGAATATGACAATGCAGCTGTGCCACAAGTCCATGCAACCAAAGATTTTGAGTCCTGAGGCAGAAAATCCCCCTGAATCTCACCGTCATGGTGTTTTGACCTCAATCTAAGTTAACTCTTGTATATCCTGCTTGAGCATCATGAGCTGTATTATCCAGACACCAACAGAACAGCAAAGGTTGATATTTCATGGCCTTTGTAGGGCAAACTGGAACATATGGGCTGTGGCTAGTTAACAGTGACTACTGTTATTTTGTTTCTTAAGAATATAATTCCAGAGGGTTGGAGAGGAAGCTAAGAAGTAGCCACTACTCCTCTGGATACAAGTGGATACTTGATCTGAAACAGCTGATAAAATAGTTGAGGGTTCTTATAAAATAAATCCTGGCTTCTGAAGAAGCTGCAGAAAATGGATTTTTCGCAGCTTCCACAGTCTTAGAGCAAGAATCCACAGGATGGAGGTGGGACATGTTTCTCATCTAGTCGTGCTCTTAAGTAATGTTCTTGTCACAAAGCCCTCAAAAAATGTCAGTCACCTGGCACCGGAACAGATGTCATTGTTCTTCAGCCAAACTCCATTTCTAATCCTCTGGGTTTTTTGGTGTGTGTTTGAGACAGGCTGTAATCAAAAAAGTGGAGGAGAAGCTTGGACCTCTACTGCACATACCACAAAGAGGCACCAAGTTGGAAAGAACTGCTGAGCTTTGAGGAGCCGTCAGGCTTGGAAGCTTGTAGGCAGGGTTGCAGGCTGCTTTGCCTTTTACTGGGACTTGGAAAATTCATTAGACCTGAAAATTGCCAGATCTACTCCGAAGGGAAGGGAGAAGGGTCATGTAAAGTTTGGAGAAAATTCAAACTGGTTTTTGGGTAGGTTTTTTTTTTTTTTTTAAATTTGCAGATTGTGAAAAATTGACCTGAGCTTCAAATTGTAAAATTTTGTCTAATAATAAAATTGGGTGGGGCTGACCCAGCCAGGAGATACAGTGATGAAGTGTTGGGTCTGGGCAGTTTCCACTGGCAGAGATCTTCTGGAACCCAGACTGTATTTTAAAGCTCCCCACAGGAGTAAAGCTGGCCACCAGCACTCATTCTGTTCTGCTTCTACATCGGCATTAATCCATACGTGTAGCAGCACCCCAGTTATTTATAGTTGACCTATATTCAGAAGTCGGTTATGATCCTGCACCAGAAAGATGCAGAGGCAACCTGGAGGATACCTAAGCCAGTGCTGATGTGCAGAGTGTGTATCCAAAGGGAGAGGGCAGGGGTAATAATACAGAGCAGGTTGATAATGAGTTTTGAAAGCTGGGATTTGTTGGCCGCTGATTAACAAAATGAGAAACTGAGGTAGAGTGCAATTAGGAGGATTACTGTGAGCTCAGAACTCCTCCCTAGCTCCTGAGAGAGTGGTTTGTTAAACTGACCTTTTGTGGTGCTGGGCTGGAAAGATATAAATTAGCTCATAATGCACGAATATTTTCATTTAATAAAACTGCCCTCAAATTTGTTTGGAGTTCCCAGGCTTCTTGGGAGAAAGAGAAAGAGACCTATTATGTTCTACAAAAACAATGACATTTTGCCCTCTGTATTTACTCTTCCCAATAGAAAATCTGCAGTAGGACAAGGTCTCTATCTCAGCAACACTTGGCACTTCTACTGTGCGTTTCACAAGCCCTTACAAACAACCAAATGTGCTTGGAGAAGCACTTCATTCACCAGTGCTTCACCTTCCCCACAGCAAAACAAAGACCCAGATGTTAAACCCACGAGCTGGAGCCACATCTCGGTCAATCCCACAAGCAATGGAAGCAGGTAGGACCTCTTGGTACCCAACAGCTGCATTGTGCCTGAGCCTGCTTCTTCCAAGCTGAGCATTATGGGAGGACAGAGCCTGGCCAACAACTCTAAAAGCTCAACAATGACTCATAAATGTTCATTTGGAAACTCCAGCAGCATCTCTTGTGCAACCCTACACAGATGAAACAGGCTGTGCTGTCTCTTCCAGCAAATGGCACTGGGAGGGTCAAGGGAAAGCAGGACCAGAGCTGGGGACATGGGGTGGTGTGAAGAGATCCCTCGTCTCTGCCTGCCTCAGCTCCCTCGAGTCAAGGTGGAGGTTTTGGGGCAAATGTTGGCCTTGAGGCACTGGCCTCTCTCAATGTTCCTTGTTTAAATCTTGCACAGTGTTTCAGAGACACAGGTGCTGGTATGGTCAGGTATGTTCATCAGTCCCCACCTCATTTTGCAGAGCCTGAGAAACGGATAGCCACAATCTAAATGGAAAGGATAAGAAAGTGAAGGTGACATTTTATACCCAGATGGGAAAAGGGAGACCTCCATCTTGGAGAGATCAACGCTTGGGCTCTCTTAGCTCAGCGGCCCTTGCTGTGTCAATGGAGGCTATGGGCTGTCTGGATGGCCAGAAGATGAGGAGATGTTTTAGCCTCTGTGTGACTGATGAGGGTGTAGGTGCCACATTTTGTGAGCAGAGTCAGACATGGGTGCTGAGACAGGTTTCAGGGGCCTGTGGGGCAGCACAGGCCCAGGAATGGCGGCCTGGAGTCATCATGGCAACCGTCAGTCTGAGGTGAGCCTGTGACCTGCCCGCCTCTCTCCCCAATCTGCCTCCCCTGCTAAGATTTACCATTCATTATCCCCTTTGGATGGCTTTTTTTGGTTATTCCTGCACTTTTACAGTTGCTCAGTGCCCCGTGAAGGACAGATTTCCACTGTTTCCCTTTTTCCACCCTATATTCTTTCCTGGTGCTCATGTCCTGGGCTGTTAACAGGGAATGGCTGCCTTAACTGCAGGAAACATGGGAAAAATTGAGGAGAAATGGAGCCATTGATAAGTCACTAAAATATCCACTTTCCCTTGAAAACCTCCCCGTGTGGTTTGCTTGAGTACCAAGCAACTTAATTGTTGGACGTATTTAAGTAATATTAAGCTACCTTCTTTTTTTTTTCTCATGTTCAAAGGGAAAGAGCCTATATTGGTACAGTTCATTTTTTTAAAGCCTTTTAAAAGTTCTCTTTGGCAACACCTCTTTGAAGTTTAATCCAATCTGCAATATATGTCTTCCAAGTTAATCCCAATTTTTTTTAGGACAACCAGTAATGTTGCATAAAGGCCTTACAAAGACTAACAAGACTGCAAGGCACAATATAGTCAAATCTCCTGATAAGGGGGACAATTCTGCTGTTATTTACAACAGCATAAATCCACAGTCACTCCACTAGTGGGTTGGCCATGCAGGACTAGTCCCCTGGAAACTGATTTACTCCTCAGCTTTGCTGGGTTTATTCTGTATCTGTCACTTGAACTGAGACTTAGGTTTAAAATGTTAATTTTTAATAAGGCAGCATTTTTTCTTTTAGAAGCCTCCAGGAACTGGTTCTGGTTTGTGTTCGTTGCAGTGCTTTATGGCTTTCTCAACATCTCTCTAGACCTTCCATAGACATTTTTAAAAGTACCTTTTTATGCAGTCTGTGCTGTATAAATCTTGATCCCCGAAGAGTGAAATTAGGGATTCCTTTTTCTCATACAAATGAAAACACTGGATGAAAAAAGGGTATAAAGACCCTTAAGTGAAAGGGAAGAACCATAAGTGGAAATGAAATTCTGGGTTGCACTACCAATCCTTAAAAACCTCAAATAAAAATCTGTTTAAGACAGAGAAAACCCCTATCTGAAGCCAAAGATGGAAAAATAAAAAAACCCACAACACCTAAATAAATAAATGAAGCAAACGTTTAAACCTGATATATGTCATTAATGGAACAGCTTGCCAAGAGACATGATAGTCTCCATTGCTTGAATTCTGGTCCTACTGCCTGTTAATAACATGACCCCTTCTCCAGGTAACCCTCCAGAACTCCAGCTTTCTGTCCCATGGGGTTAGAATCTAATCACCTTCCTCAGCTCCTCAGGTACCAATCACCCTTTTTGCTCAGACTAACAAAATGACAAATATAATTACACCACGTAGGGAAGATTTTTCTAAGCCTGTTTTAGGCTTGAAGTTGACCTGTTCCCCAAGGGCTTTTGTGCCCTAAAATTTCTCCATTGTTTCCCAAGAATATTTAGTCTGATGAAGAAGCATCTCATCTCCTCACTGATTGTGCTGTTCAAATCATGTCTTCTAAAAATATGTCCAGTGGCTTAGGCACATGTTGTTGAGCTTGACGTGGGAATGGTTGAGTTGGGTGAAGAGCAGCCCCCATTACTGCTGTGTTCTGTAGAGCCTTCAGAATGGATGACTCTTCACTCACTGCGTCACTACCCAACTGCCAGAGTTGGGAAGGTCTTTAGAGTAAGGTTTCCCCCAAAACACCTTAACCACTGAAATACATTACTGCTTTTTTGTCATCTGAAAAATCACACGGGCAAAAGCAGTGTCCAGCCTGAGCTGTTTCAGCTTTGGTTGTTGTGCTTTGCATCCCTGGCTGGTGAGAAGGCTGCGGGGGGACCTCACTGCAGCCTGCCAGTCCCTGAAGGGAGCTTATAAGCAGGAGGGGATTCATCTTTTTAAAAGGATAGACAATGGCAGGACAAGGGGGATGGATTAAAACTAAAGGAGGGAAGGGTTAGATTAGATATGAGTGGGACGTTTTTTACAGAGAGAGTGGTGAGGGGCTGGAACAGGCTGCCCAGAGGGGAGGTGGGTGCCCCATCCCTGGGGGTGTTCAAGGCCAGGTTGGATGGGGCCCTGGGCAACCTTGTGTAGCTCCAGGCCTGAGGTTGGTGTTCCTGCCTGTGGCAGGGGGGTTGGAGCTCTATGATCCTCAGGTTCCCTTCCAACCCTTGCCATTCTATGATTCTATGATTCTGGTGGATGCAGTGATACGTTATGCTCGTGAGCCAGCTTTTCTGAGCTCTAACTGCTTTCCAGGACTTTCATTCTGTGGTGCAGGTGTTCTGCATTATAACTAATTTTTCACTCACAGGGCTGTAAGAAGATCAGGCAGTCCTGCCTATTATTGTCTCAATTTTTTTTTTACAAATCATTCGTATTGGTGTTTGCTGTTCGCTGATGGCTCATTTGTACTATGAATGGTATGATATGTCTGGTAATACGACCCAGAAGATTTACTGCACAATTGGCAACATTAGAGCACCCTGTGACAGCGGCCAAAAAACTCTGCAGTCCAGAATAGATTTGGTAGATTGCTATTGCAGATACAATATACCTCTACAACGTCACTCTCAGGGTTCATTTGGATGCTGTTAAGTGCGTTTGGCTATGAAACATAAATCTGTTTCCATCTGCATTTATTTACCTTGCAGAGTATATATGCTGCTTGTGTGTGCACGTACATCTGTGCAAGCACATGTGCCTGTGTGTTCGTATAAAGGACCTTACGTACATATATAGGTATGCATTTACCACCAAAATATTTTGCAGTTCAAGGCCCTTTCACATGTCATTCCATCTGTTCCCTTTTACTGATTTAAAAGACATGTTTACTGAAAACAGTTAATCGTCCCTTACCCTCTTTCCTGAAGATGTGTTGTTGGTCTGCAAGAGTAAGAGAATGTCATAAAAATGACCATTTATATGATGGAGACTTGAATGAAGAAATGTAGTGTAGACTTTTCAAATGGAAATGAGCACTGTGTGGAGCTGATAAAATATTGGGCAAGATTTTTCTGTAGAAAATGTGGTGAAAACAAAGTTTCCATTAAGAGCAATTTGTTGGCAGGAACTAATACATAAAATTTGCACTTTGCAGCAGATATATTCCAGTGCCCAAGTTTTCCTTTTTCCAGTGAAAAGACAAAGTTTTTAGCAGAAGGAAAGCACTGTCCATGAATTCCTTTTAGTTGGAGCAACAATTTTCCACAGAAAAAACAGATTTTTTAAATTTCTTTTTTTTTTTTTTTTAAAAGTCCTAGCTGTGTGGTTTTCTGGCTTCATACAGTAATTCCAGAACTGGTTTAAACTAATATCTGGCAAGATGAACAAACCTCAGTTAGATTTAGGTCATATGTTGAACACTCACGTCCCAAATTATTCCTTGTGGCCTGTATGACTTCATAATGTTCACCAGCACAACCCAATCCCTTTGTCAGAATGATAAACAACTTGTTAGATCAGGTCACCATCTTCCTCATTGGCTGATCTGTATTTTTTTTCTGGTCAAAAAACTTCTCAGTGCTCTTGTGATAAGCAGACCATTCACCTCATTAATTAGTTATGGAAGTAGTGAGTTTGTGTAACCACAGCAGGGCTGAAAATAACCCCCCTATTCCAATGGATGCACAATAACAAGGCACAGTTATATGTCATTATAGGCTAGGGAATCCCATATTTCTATCCTGGGCTTGATTTTGCCAAGTACATACCACAAGGAAATCTGTGCAAACCTAATGGCCATTGGTGCAAGTCTTTTGGGCAGCCAGTGGTTGCTACAGCTTTGAAGAAACTACACAAAAACACTTAAATGGGACAAGTTGAAGTAAAATAAGAGGATTAAAATACACACACACACCCTGTGGCAAGTATCTGTGTCACTGTCACTCCCTTCTCTAAACTGTACCTCACGTGGAGGCTTTCCCAAAAATCAAAATACCTACAGTTATGGGTTTCTTTTTTTTTTTTCCTGGCTGCAAAAGACCTGGCCTTGTGCAAAGAGCAGTGAATGAGTTTCAGCAAAAGTAATTGCTCTGCCTTTACCAGAGTTATATTTCCTAGAACACAGTCCCTGAGGAAAAGGGAAAGCAACGTATTCTTTTAATTTGGAACTGAAAACTGAGATTCTACTTCATATTTCTGTGTCTCCCCTGCCAAGAAAGAAAGTTAGAAAGGCCAATGGCTTTGCAGATCTATAGAATTCACTCCAAACTGTTCTGAATATAAACAGCATCAAAACTAGGTTTTGCTGAAATAAAACCCCATCCCATGGTAATAAAACAAGTGACTAGCACGTTCTATTGGTCTACGTAGTGTAGTACATGAAACATACATGTAAGCAAGTCAAGATGGATGACTCATCTTGACTTAATAAAGCTTACAAATACTTGCTAAATATTTGAGAAGTCACATGCCAGGAGCCTTCAGCACTTGTTTTGTTAGACTCCTGCTTTGCCAAGTCAAAACAGTCAGAAATCATAAAAAATAATCCACACAATCTGTCTGAAAATGCAGTTTTCTAGCATTATTTTTCTTGGTTTACAGCAGCAAGCCCTTCATTCTGCTGTCAGAATTTTGCAATAGAGAGCATGACTTCCTCTTCTCATAAGGTAAGCAAATGTTTTGCATTTATCAAGTTCCCAGAGTCTAAATAGAGATAGAGAGGCAGCAGACCTCACATGTTTATGTTTCTGTACTGGAAATGAGCCACGGGAAGTTGCAGTTAAAAGGTTGCTATGTCTGGGGGTTCAAGGGACACAATAGACTTCAATGGCTTTAGCATAGCTAAACATCTGAAGCTCTTTTTGTCTTAGATATGAATTATAAGTGCTCAGAACCTCTGTGAACAGGGCCAGAAACCAGAAGCCTACATATATTCATGAAGCCCTCTGCTAGTTCATGTTGGTTTCCAAACTTGTTAAAAAAAAAACCTATTATTTGCCCCACCAATCTAAACCCCATCCAGTCTACAGCTACTCCTAGATCTGAGTTTCCATGGATGCATTTTTCCTTTTCTCCTGGAAATTTTGTCTGATTGTAAATTGGAGATTCTGAATTAGATTTTTTTTTAAATTTTAGAGGTGGATATCCAGATTCCAACCAAGTTATTGTGCCAGTTAAGCTGCTGGCCTTCCTGAAGTCTCAGCTCTGTCCATTGACCATGATTTTATCAAAGCAATCACAAACGTGGGGTGAGAAAAGTGCTTTGGGGATAGTCAGACCTACTGCTCAGGAGCTGCAGACACAGCCATAAACATGGTGTAGCCAAGACATAGTGGGCTTACCATACCAATGCATGCTCAGAAGTACAGAGTCTTCCCAGAAATATCAAGCTTGTTAAATCATAGAATCACAGACTGGTCAGGGTTGGAAGGGACCCGAAGGATTATAGAGGTCCAAGCCCCCTGCCACAGGCAGGGCTACCAACCTTGTCTGGATCTACACAAGGTTGCCCAGGGCCCCATCCAACCTGGCCCTGAACACCCCTAGGGACGGGGTATCCACCCTTTAATATGCAATTAAATATGCAATTGCCTCCTGGAAAGAAACATTGCAAGATACCCCAGCAGTGAGTGAAAAGTCCATGCAGGCAACAAGAAAAACTTGGGATTTCAAACAAAGGCAGGGAATGTATGGGAACAGGTGGAAGGGTTGGAGTTTCAGTTGCCAATTTCTCTCCAAGTTATGAGTGCAGGTTGAACCTGTTCCTCACTAAACAGAAATGCCATAATCAGCAGTCAAACAGGCTGCTCTTCCCTTGCAACTGTGCTCCATAAATCCGAACCCAGGTACGGCCCTTTGGCAACAGCCATAAATCAGTGATTGAATGTCAGTGGAACAAAACAAGTGATGGAAGGGGCTAAACGTTATACACTGAGTTGCTGGGGAATTACATTAGCCTAATTGACCAGGGATGGATACAATTTCTCTTGTTACCTGACATTTGTGTTACATTTACCATCTAAGGGCTTAATGCAGATTTAGCTGTCTGCCTTATGCATGCTCAGTGCCTGGGAGGAGTTGGTGTGCTGTTGAGACAGAGTTCTGTGGTTATAAACAGGAAGAAATATCATTTAGCTTTTATGTTAAAATTTGTGTCACGCAGCCCTCCTCCCATCAGAACTCATTGATTGTCTCTGACATGGAAGAGGAGCTGTAAAATCCCTGGAAAAAGGGAAAAAGTTGCACCTTTTTGGAGCTGGCCTCTTTCCAGTGGCTGCTCCTTTGTGCCTTGCAACAGCAGTTTACTGAACTCCGAGCCAGTTCTAATTATAAGAGACAAATTTCTAACTGATTGATCAGTTCTCCAAGAAATGTACTTAACACTAATCTGTTAATCACCTTTAATCACACAGACTGTAGTTTGTCATTAGGGATATGGATATATATTATTTAGGAGGGGCTTGCCAGGGCAATATAGAGGGCAATACTGGAGCTCTGGTCAGCAATAATACTACCTAAACCCTTATTCATGGAGGGCAAATAATGTTTTTCACTATATTTATTACTGAAGTGTTGCTGTGCTCAACATCTTTTGTCCATTTGTTTTGGGTCGTAGTGGTGGCTGCTGACTTGGCCCATGTCCTGCTTCTGGTGGGGCTCACACAGAGAAGATGCAGTGCAGTTAAGCAACCTGGAATTAGAAGAAAAAAGTACTAGCCAACTGAATTTTATTTTTTTAGCTTGAATGAGTAGCATATCAGAGCCCCATTTTCCTGTAGAGCTATAAGGTGACTTCCACTGCTGCCCATGACCGATCTGCTTCACCTCTTCCAGGGCTGATTTCCAATAAATTTATTTTTCAACAGCCAATAACCACTACACACAGTATTTTTTAGGCCCTGAGGGAAGGACTATACATTTGTGGACACTTCCTCATGGGATTTGTGGTCAAAACCAGAGTACTCAGGATGAGAAGAGGACAGTTTTGTCCCTGGTAGTAACCCCAGTCCCCAGGACCTTGCACCTTTCAGCACACATGGGGTCTCTAGTGCAGAAGTCAGCATCGCATCAAGGTCCTGCTGACTGTCTTCCTAGGGGAAGATGACTAATGACACAGAGATCTCTGTTAGTCACATCCATTTTAAAAAACTATTGTGTTGGAGGCAATTGTGCCTGGTGTATCTGTGGCTCATGCAGAGTTTTTAACATAGTTTTTGGCAAAGGAATGCAAATTATGAATCAAAAATCACCTTTGACTTAAGTCATGGTTGGCTCGTCAGTGAACTTTTTTCCTAAACCCATTGCTAATGTCCTAGTTGTTGTTACCTTCCCAAATCCTTACCTTGGGCCCCTTAAAAATTCCTGTTTCCCTATCAGTGGCTGGATGTTGCATTATCTCCTTTTAATTGTAAAATTCCACAGGTGGGAAAGCAAAGAAAATGGAAACCCAGCAGTTAAGCCCTTCCAAGCACAGTGGAGGAGGTGCTTTAAACAACTGTGGGTATGACATACAAGCAGCACAGAGTTCTTTTGCAACCTATTAAAATTACAGTGCATTAATTTTAATTAAAACAGATCTTGGGGAGGAGGAGAAACGAGCATCATTAAACCACCACTGTAAGTATCTGTGGTGGCAACACTGGGTAATTTTTCCCAAAGTTTGCATAATTTATTACTATTATGTAAATATCTACATGTACATCAGTGCATATTCCAAAATGTCTAGAAGAGGAAGAGATTTTCATGAACTGTTCCAAAAGTCCATATCAGCATGAATAGGGGCTTTAGCAATAAGCATAGAAAGGAAGCCCCATCCCTGGGGGTGTTCAAGGCCAGGTTGGATGGGGCCCTGGGCAACCTTGTGTAGCTCCAGGCCTGAGGTTGGTGTCCCTGCCTGTGGCAGGGGACTTGGAGCTCTATGATCCTTGGGGTCCCTTCCAACCCATGCCATTCTATGATTCTATGAAGGACTGATTTTGTAGATCTACCAGCTAACTGGGATAGCTGGAACATTCCTAGGGCACTTTTGGACCAGCAAGGCTGGTTATATCTGTTTGTTTTCAGGAAAATTGGTATCACCCAAGAAAATGACACTGTTTGTGTGAGGAAGGGAAAAACACAACAATTTGGCCTCTTGGAGAGTAAAGAAAATGTGCTCTTACTGTAGTCTCTGTTTTTCAACAGTTAAGGATAGCAATTCTACTAAGTTTTGCAGATATTTTTTAAAAGCTCATGTGGAGAATATGCAGACAGTTATTAAGTCATTTGTCTGTTGCAACAGAAGATTAGGAAGGGTTTGATCTTCACTCATGTAAGGGCATTGTTTTTACTCGTAAAAGCTTTCCTTTGAACATGCAGGGCTCCCTAACCTGGTGTTGGATTGCACCCCCACCCTTCTCCTAGTAAATCCTGGGAGAGGTTTTCCCTGTAGACTTTCCCATACATCATCCAGTCAAGAGGGCAGTAGTTGCTGGCCACCTTGGTCATTTTTGCTTCCCTTGCAGACTGAACAAGCTCCAGGGACCCCCTGGGATCCAGGGAGACCTGGTTGCTCTCATGGGAGGCCTTTTTACTGCTGCCACCACCAAGAACCTTTTACCTCTGGAGCTGACTGCTGGAGGCTGGTCCCTGGCTTACCTGGGGATTTCTCTTTCCACCCTGGAGATGGATGGACAGACAGTAGTGGAAAAGGGTGGAAAAGCAGAACACCTCTCCTGAGAATTCCTTTGGGGAATTTTTCAGGAATACCAAAAAGCTAAACAGATGTGAAAAATAAGTAATATAACCCCACAGCAAAACAAGAGAGGGATTTATAAACATAGATTTTGGAATTCTTTTGTATTTGTTGGCTGCTTTCAAGGAAATCACTCAGTGATACGTATCAATGACAATAATTCCACTCAAGTTATTATGTCTTTGACTACTGAAATTCAGCGGCCAAACCATGGAGTGTAAGCCTAGCATGATTAGTTACTTATTAGTGTTGGAATGTTAATGAATAGGACTCTCTTTCTGTTACAGAAATGCTTAAATGGAATTATATTTTCCCTTTCTTGATAGCATCTGCCTTAGCAGCTCCTTCACTTCATAAATAGGGACACAGCAAAGATTTTACACTACTTTAAATAGTCTGAACTATATTAATGTACAGTGCTCTTATATGCCTGTTTTCCTATGATAGTCAGAATATGGAACTTACTTTCATTTCTGAGTATCTTAAAGGTCTTAGCACCCCTCTCTTCTCAGTAATCTTTGTGTTTGTTATGCACTATGTCCCTCCTAATAAAACAAAATATTCAGACCCCCATTTTACAAGCTTTTAAAAGAACACCAGACCCCAGTGACTTGGTAAAGTCTCTTTTCTACCAAAGCTTAAAAAAAAAAAGAAAAGAGTAGATAACTTGGGAATGTGTGGCATTCTTATTTGCCTCAAAAGCCTTTGATTTAACAGCATTTGCAACCACGTTTTGTACGCAGTTGTTCAAGACAAGCAGTAACTGGGCTTGCTTATCTCGGGCTGTGCAGCTCCTCAGTGGGAATAACCCTCTTTACATACAATCTGGATATTTATTTCTTCAGCAAAATGTGCCTTGGAGCCCACTGTTTACACTCTGGAAGCTAAGAAACTATAATTTTTATATATAAAAGTGGTGAGGATGGTATATGTTTAATTCGATTTTAATGTTTTCCTTGTGTTTGTTTGTGAGAAGGATCTTTAATTGGGCCTGAAGGGAGAACATTGTGTCAGTATAGCATTATTTCTTGTCATAGCAGAGCTGCAGGTTTTTTACTTCAAATTTATTTAAGTCTAATCTACTTATAGCTTTGCAAGCCTTAAAGATGACCTTGGAGAATTCTGAATCGAGCCCTAAAATGCTTCAAATTAACTGGAAATATAATATCAAGCAAAAAGAGACACAGCAGAAGGCTAGCCAGAAAATTTTACAAAATCTAATGACTGCATGACACTGCAAGTACATTTCCCTTTTTACTAAAAATCTGTTTAAGCCATTTCTAAAATCTTTGGTTTATTTTGTTCTTGGAGTGATTTCTACAAATTGAGTAACTCCAAACTATGGGAGCTGATGGTTATTGTCCCAGAGAGACTTCTTCAAGCTCTACATTTCTTAAGTCAGTAAAAAGCAAGAGATTGAGTTGATTACACTTATTTATTCTGCATGCAGAACCCTCCCTACAATCAAATATGCTTAATTTTTATGAAAAAAAAAATAAATGGAAAGGGGTTTTGAGCTAGGGAAAGGTTTTTTCTACACATCAGCAGAAATAACAGACACAGAAACAGCTTAAGTATCAGTGGTGGATCCCAAGACACTTCTCATGTTAGTCTGTGCAGCTGAACTGTACGATAGCAGCTTGTTAGTCCATAGGTTTTTATTGAAATGCCTATTGAGTAAAACATAATTCATGCTGCTGTTCACCCTTAAAACAGGAAATAATATACCTATTTAACTTAATCACAATTTATATTACATGTGCATATTTCTAAACAAGTGCTGTAGATGGAGAGTTTGGTAGCAATAATATTTATGAATTACACTTTTAGTTAGCAAAGGAAAATGTGTGACCTCTTACATTTTGTTTGACATTTGTATTTGGTATCCAGTATATGTGACAGGGGTGATGGATGCTTATTAGCAGAGTGTATAAACAGGAAATGCTTCGAAGCTGACCATTTATTAGCACAACATGTGTTCAAACTAAAATTTGAATTTTTGTTGCTGTATTCTTCTCTGATGGCTGCAGAGCTGAAATATAAGGAGGGATTATATTTTTTTGCCCCCCCCCCTTGCTCATTTCCCTGCGTAGAATGGACACATTTAAGGGAGTATAATTTTTTTATAGCTAAATCAGTCTTCTGTATGGAGCTGGAGTAAGTGTATGAACACAAAGGCTTTCCTATGAATTGTACACAACTAGAGTCAGAGGAAATGTATCCAGTGAAAGGATTTTGTAGAATTTCTAGTGAATTTTCCTGAGTTAAACAAACAAATAGATGTGCTCACACTCCCCTATGCATCCTGACGTATGCAGTGAGCCATTTCCCCTTTTACTTCTTTACTGCAGAAATACAGGGAATAATTATCATTGACTTCACCAGAGCTTTGACACTCGATCCACTTCTGATCTGTCCTTTGCAGGACCAGAGACATAATATTTTTTTCATTCACACTTAATTGGTCTTTTTAAAAAAAACCCCTTAAATCCTGACAAATTTCTGAACAACCTTTTCAGGGAAAATTTCAACAATTCATCCTATTGAAGCAGAAGTGAAAAACTCTGTGGATTTAGAAGGATTCTTCCAGCAGAGAACAAGAATAGAGTTTTTCTAAAAGAGCAACCCCTCCTCTTCAATTTTCCCAATGATTTACTGCCCAAAATATAGAATAATACAGAGAATCCTTTTCCCTTTCTGTATCACATTTAAAACTAGCCCTCAGGAGAGAGAACATGAATCTGTTTTTCTAAGCACGGGATTAATACTCTAAAGCTTTTTGGATAAAAATTATTTGTTTAACAAAAGAACTGTGATGAACTGGTAAAGTATCTCAAAGGGAAGATTTTATTTTACATATTTCTGTCCAAAGAGTTCTACTGTATTGCACAGTGTGGATCAAGGAAATGATTCTCTATTTTAAAAAGTCAGTATAGAACCTCCATCTAGCTGTTGTATGTAGCAGGTATGAGACTGTCTTGACTGTTACTATTAATATTAAATACCTCTACTAAATACACAGCTTTCCACATTTCAGGACCCGATTGCAGGAAGGTTAGCAACCTGGAAATTGAAACTGGCAGATCTTTAATCTAACATTCTGCTTTTCAGTGGAAAAAAGTAACGTCTTTATAGATGAGAGTCAAAGGTTAAATTTAGTTTGTATCGAATTACAAAAATATGCTTTTGGTGAGGTTAGATTCTCATGCTCAGAGCAATTCGAACTGTAATGAAAGCAAACAGTGAAAGAGATAATCCCATTAAAGATGAACTATTCACTTGAACCTCAAATATTTGGTAACTAAAATAAAACCATCCTAGTAGGAGGATGAAGTTCAGCTCTTAAGGGAAATGGGAACTCAATATTGTACCTCTGACTGCACGAGAGAGGGGGGAAAAAGAGAAGCACTCCTGTTTCTAAAAGAAAACCTTATTTTGGGGGAACAAATTAATTCATGTTCTCCTCTTGAGGTCTACACAAAACAGTGGTGACCCTTTTGATGGCAAGTGCTTGTGCACCATGGAGTAAATCATTCTTTCCTCCATAAAGCAGCTCTTCCAGGGAGAGCAAAGCCCACACGGTGCTGTGGTCCAGGGGGAGGTCAGGAGCATGGGATAAACGTCCGCAGCTGCCAGCAGGCTCAGACTGCCCCATGACATCCCATAGCGCAGGTCTGTCCCTTCTCTTCCTCAATGCCTTCCCACACCAGCAACATTAGGATGTCTGTCTCTCACGCCAGTCCCCTCAGTCATGCATCTGGTTTCTGGGAGGGAACTAAATCTGCTGAAAACCTTGAGTCAGAATTGAGAGTAAAAAAACCAAACAAACTTAATTTCACTTAGCCCAGTCTGTCCCCTGTGCCACCACAGCCTGGATATAAGAGGGGGTGGCCTGGGACTGTTTACCTGAGGCTTGGACAAGGTGCTGAGGGTGGTTTTGAGGTTTAAATTAGTTTAGTAGTTTAAAATTATCCACTTTTCTGAACATAAAGGGGACCAGGAAATAATTTTAAAGCCCCATTGCTAAAGAATTGAGCTCTCTCATATAATATGACAAAGCTTTTGGCTTTCAAGAAATACCAAAGAACATCTTTAATCCCTGAACTTCTGATACCCCAATGAAAACTCACCCCTGAATGCAGCCACAGCCAGAGTCTTTCTTCATTCCCAGAGGCCTGGATGTCGATTTAAAGAATTTGAGAAGAGTCTCATATTCTTCCCTCATACAACTCAAAATAGACTGAAGAGATTTTTTTTTTAAAAGCTTAAAAAAAAGATAGAGAGAAAGAAAAAAAAAACCAACCCAATCACAGACTGATATTTCTTCTTTATGCCAAGTTTCAGCCTGGAGAAAATTTTATGGCTGGGTTCTAATCCACCCCAAACCCTGGTTTATAACAGAAATGCTGACACAATGATAACTGTAGCGTTACGAATGCTGGCGCTACGATATTTATTGCTCCCTAGTGCCAGCAGGGGTTAATCCTTATTAAATGCATTCATTTTCTGGCCTTGTGGAGAACAGATCATTTAGTGATCAGGCAGAGTATGGGTCCCTAGTAGTGTTAATGGAAGATATCACACAAGATGTAGTAAGTGAGGAGTCTTTAAGGGGGCTACTGAAGGTGTTTCTGAGGATTAAGTGGCCTTCCCTGGGGGCTTCAGTTCAAATCCAGAGTGTCTATATCCAAGAAGAGTCTTTGCTGCAACAGACCAGCACATGCAGAGAACTTTGTTCTTTTCAGCTTCAAGGAGAAGAATGAAAGGAAACATGACATTAGCATGGATTTCCACAATCAGCAGTGGACCAGATCCCATGGATCAGGACTTCTCAGTCTCTCTCATACCTGGATATCCAAAATCCTCTTCTACATTGAACTGTCCTGTTTAATAGTGTTGGAGGAGTGGAGGAAGAACAAGATCCCTTTTAAATATCTACCAGCTGATCCTTCTGTTATTTACCAGCGAAAGTGTAATTTATAATTTCACAGCTTTCTAAAGATATTCACATCCTGTTATAAACATATATTTTAGCAACACTGGGAACTGAAAAACTCAAGGAACTTTCTCCATAAAGTTTTGTGGGATGATGGGTAGGGTTTTTTTCCCCCAGATATTTACACACTGGTAAGGTATTTGCTGTATTGATACAATAAACTGGACAAACTTGAATGAAATGTTCTGATTTGGTTTAGAAAAGAGTAGAATTCAGTGGGCATTTTAACATTTTGCTCTCCTTCTCCAGTATGAGGCTGGAATCACCTGCCAAGATCCCAGCCCTACAAGTCAGTTTGCAGGCTTTAAGCAAGAGGTTGCTTGCTATGAAAAAAACCCTCATCTCAGGAGAAATGGAGTGAGCATGCGTGCAAAGTTCACAACGAGTTCAGAGAATGATCATATTTTCCCCACAATAATAAATACTTCTATAATTTATAAATGCCTCGAAAGGCTGAGATATGTGGGAGATGCAGAATCAAAGTGTCTTGACAGGAGAGAGACAAAGGAATGAGCCAGAGAGTGAACTGACTACTAAAATTCCTCATCTCTGATTTGTTTCTTTTAGAACTTCTCCCCAGAGAAAAAGCTGCACTTTCTAGAGAGGCTTAAAAAATAAAAAGAAATCCTCTGGGCTTGTGAACAGTCAGGGAGAATTTAAAAACCCTTCAATTTGAGCACAGAGCCAAAGAGCAATAGTCAAGGTTTTCTCCTCTTCTATTTGATTATTGTTTTTAAAAATATGAGCAATGAGACAGAGAAAAAAAGTAAGGGTTTGGGTTTTTTTTTAATAAAAAGATGAAAATCGAAGATTTGTTTTCTTCATTTCAATGCAAATGCCTTGTTGCATGGAAGCTGCCTTGTAAAAGAGAACCAAAGTCATCTTCATCAGGAGTACTTGAAGCAAAACCAAGAGTGCTTGAGAAAAGAGAAAGCCCTGTCTTCAGTGTTGGGAAAGACTTGTTTTCATTAAAAAATGGTTTTGGAAGAAAAGGGGCTAATGTACATTCCCTTGGTATTCAGAAGAACTGGGGATGAAAATAAAAATAGCTTTATTTCTGTTTAAAATTTCCACAGGGCAAAATACAATGTCATGACCTCCTGCAGCAGACAGAAAATAGAAAAATGCTCATGTGAAGAAAACAGCCACTGGAGCACTCAGAAAGGTGCCTTTAACAAGGAGGCACCAAATCCTCATTTCTCTTTGCCCTTCTGTCAGCTACAAAGGTTTTGTGTTGAACTATGGATTCCAGGGAAGGAGACCAGACCCAGCACAAGACTCTAAGGTCCTGAGCATCCCCCAAACCTGCTGATTTTTAATTGGAAGCTGATAGGGATGAGTGCACAGCAGAATGAGTTAGAATCAACAGGATGGAGCTGTAGAAGGACAGGCAGGGTGAGACAGCTCTGCTTCACATCTGGTCTGTCCACACCACCATCCAAAGGAGAAGATGGGTGTGGGCAAAGGAGAGGTGCTCCGCAGCTGACTTGAGTTTGGTAGCCTGCATCCAGGAGTTCACAAAACTTCTGGCACTGAGAAATTATTAAAAGGAGAAAAGAACAATATTAAATCCTCTTGAAATATTTGCAGGGGTGCCAAGAGCTTTCATGGCCTTCTCTGCAGAACAGAGGAGAAAATTCAGTTTATTCCTTATTTCTAGGGTTTCTAGCTGCACTTGGCCACCAATTTGTTCTCTGCCCTCATTCTGAAGAAGGATTGAGCTCTATGATGGGAAGAAATGTTTTTCTCCCCCATTAGCCATTTGACATAAAGATAGATGCTTGCAGAAATCAAACACAGCCTCTTATTATCTACCCCACCAGCATCAACTGGTCCAAAACAGCTTTGTACATCTTTGAAGTCAGCAGCATAAGCGAGCCAGGTCTTTTTATAAGGTTGCATGTGAAATTGTCAGAGGAATGAAACCAATTTACAGATGGTGGAGTGATAAAGATGGTACAGTATCTCACTTCTATTTGCCCCTCATTTCCTTGGGAAGAGAAGGAAAGGAAAAGGGGAGGAGGAGGAGGGGGGAAAAAAAAGCAGTGGAAGGAAAGAGAAACTCCAACAAATGAAATTCTTTTGACAACACAGTGTTGAAGGAGTAAGTGAGATTTCTGGCAAAACCACCAGGACCCTGAAGACAAGCTGACTGCTGTGATATTTATTACTTTGCTTTGATGAAGCCTCTGACATCAAGGACTTTCTTAGTGACTGAATTTTGTCAGAATAAAGCTGCAGGAACTCGAAGTGACAGATGATTTTTTCTGGACATGAAGCCTGTGCGTAATGGCATGAGAAAGAGGACATAAAAAAGTCTGCCCTGAAGCAGCTTAACGTGGCCCTGGAGAAAAGAGCTGTTATCACTGGTTACTGATGGAGTCACAGCAGGAGAAACTTGTTACCAAGAAGTGGATCCTGAAGCCAGGCAGTTCAGCACGGGGCAGCTTTTCTATGAGTTACATTCCCTTCTCACAGCCAGGTGGAATTTGGGGCTGGCAGGAGGAAATTGAGCTGCAAACCTCCAGGAATAAACCAAAAATTGTCTTTATTGTGTCAGGTCTATCCCCAGTATTTCAATACCACGAGACCATATTGCAGCAAAAATAAATGTGCTGAGCTTGATGGACGTTTCTGGGGCTCGTGACAGAATGCAATATCCCTCTGCTTACTCCTCTATTTCTGGAGGCTCTGCAGTGCAGTGGCTGTAGCTCTTTACAGAAATACAAAACTTCTTAAAAAGATATGTTTCCATCATAGCTGTAGTGTCATAGATGCTTGTGTGCTGCCAGCTTTTCAAACAGTAGTTATCAAATTAATACAGTGCACCTATGGGAATGTAGAGAAGTTCGGGGAGAATTTAAGATGTAGTCTAGGGCAGTGGAGGATATTTTCAAAGCAGTTGATTAAAATACTAACCACTTCTTTTCTCAAGTCCTTAGCTCTTTGAGATGGTTGTCTTAGAGAATCAGCTCAGTCTTCAGCTTAGGGAAGATACTGTTCTGCTTTTCTTCCCATCAGAAGGCTCCAATTGAAAAGCAGAGCCAGAGTTACAGTGCTCTGCAGCTGAACTGCTATTTTTAAACCCAGAGGCTAGTGTGGCAGCAAGATGCTATGATCTTCTCTGGAGATCTCAGTACGTGTCCCTGTGCTGTACAGACACATCTCTCTGCTTTGACTGCACACACAGTGTACTCATGCTTGGTTTCAGTGGGAATATCGTGAGGTGGACAGTTGGTGTGTATATATTATGATGAAAAAAAGGCAAAAATCTTTTCAGACTCTGAACTACGTATCTGTTACAATCAGATTTTGTTTTGACTTGCCCAGTATTGGCTGTACATTGAGATGTGGGTTTTACTCAAAGTGTAAATCTGCCTGAATAAAAACCAGACCAGAACCCTTGATAGTTACTTATATTGTCAGTGTAGAGGAATACCTTCCTGAATGGTAAATGGAACTCTTAGCAGCACAGGAAAGTACTGTCTATATGAGGCAATAGATTACTCAGGAATGTGCTGCAATGCCTTTTGTCTTTTTTTTTTTTGTTTCATAGAGAAGGAAAAATAAGCAACTACAAACTCCCAAAACATCTGTGTGTGAGAGGCCTTCAGTGGGAATTTTTAATTCTTACATTCTCAAAGAATGTGCTGGGATTTCCAAGCAGGGAAGCACTCTGTCATTTCTGTTCATCGACTCGTTCCAGCCCAACTGACAGGGCAGGATTTCTCCCTGGATCCTGGTACATTACATACACCTGTCAAGCAGAAGCTTCAAGCCAACCTTGGGGAAATGTCTTTAAAAGACGCTCCTGCAATACCAATGAAGTCTCCTTCCATTGGCAGTCTGTTTCTCTAAAAGGATCATCAGTTTATGAGCCCACCAACCAAATCACTCCAGTTTTCCCACAGCAGACTCTGGAGCTGAGTATGATCATATGGGTTTGGACCTGCACCTCTTCTTGCACCCCCATGAGTGAGGGTAGACCTCAGCAGAAGCAAAAGCGGTGTGAGGAGAGGACAAGGTCCCCTCACCAGGCAGTGGCTGGTGTGTTTGCACCAGTATGTTGGCCTGAGGTGAGTGGTAATTTTGCTTCTCCAGGAAGTCTGGTTCAGTTGTATGAAGCTCCAGGTCACTGAGATTTTACAGCAACTCTCCTGAGTGTTGATGATATCTTCTAGACAATATTGCAATCCTCTGGCCGTGCTGCTTGGCTGAGATGTGGGCATGCAGAGTGCAGTCCTGAGCCCTGCTCCCCAGGGTTGCTATCAACAACCTGCACGTAGCTCCAGGTAACTTATCCCCCAGCTTCTTTCTCCCTGAAACCCCTTTAACATCTGGCAACATTTCAGGTGGGAACTTGCCTAACCTACAGCAGGGTTTACAGCAGGGTTCCAAGGGATTCCACTTTGAAACTGTTGCTCTGAAGTCAGGCTCCCATCTCCAGGGCAAGGGTGTGAGTACCAAGGGCCTGGGGAGCACATGCAAGAGGCTTGCGTGTTCAGCTGGGGCTGGGGAGACCCCCTCCCATCCTCTGGAGGTGTGGAGTCCCTGGATCTGCTCATGTACCTCTCTAAATCCCATCTACCCATTCAGGAATGTGGATACCAGCACAGCCATGGGCCAATAAAGCCAATGAGTTGTTGCCTCATGCTGCAGCAAGAACATCTTAACCCCAGCAGGACTTTGCTGACAGCTTTTATGCAAAACCTCTTGTTTGCTTTGCACAAGGTGGGAGGATTCAGCTGACAGTTTAAACTGAGCTAAAATCTGTCACTGACTTTTTTTCCTTTTTTATTGTATTTTTGCAGTGGATGTTGGCTCATAAATTTATGAACTATTTTTAAAGGACTCTACAGAAAAAAAAAGAGCAGCATATTTAGGCGGTTTAAATTTGTTCTTAATAAGTGGAAAGATTTACTAAAACAGACCTGATGTGATGACTTGGGAGGAATTATTCACTATTGATGCCAATATATTCCAGACAGCCTGAAGAATTAAGCACTCTGGGTGTCGAAAGCAATCTGAATATCACCTAAAACTTGTGCTGAACAGAGCTCTTGTCTGCAATAGGCAAGTGTCTGGAATCCAGTGCAAGTCAAGGGACTGCATGGTGGGTGAAGGCAAGGTAAGACCTAACTTTACTTTCTCATGAGAGCTTTTTGGGATGGTGATATAGTCAAGCTCTGCAGAGAAATCTCTCTGATAAAGCTGTGAGGCACAGCACAGCTCTGATAAATGGCATGCTTCAGGATTGCATTCCTACCAAGTGCTGCTGTCACTCACTGAGCAAATTTATCGTGTTTTATTCTAAAGTGTATGGGACTCCAGGTGTTAGGAATTTTCCCCTGACCCACTTATCCTGCTTGTGGTTTCACTTTTCTTTAAGGAAACAGATTTAACCACTTATAAACAGAATTTGCTAACGTTTTTTAATGACAGTCTCAGACAGGAAAGGAATCCCAGGGAATTGCAAAGGCTCCCAATGGATCAAGTGTATTCAGGTAGCACTGGCATAAGGAGAAGCAGAGTTCTGGCAGGATGGTGCATCCTGTGAGAAGTGCATTCCAGGCACTGATGTGCTGAGAAACAGTCAAAGGGAATGCCAGGAATTACTCCTGAGGATGAAGTATGGCCAAATTTAACATTGGTGGAGGACGCTTGTTTGTAAAACAGGCAGACTCAGCTCTGTCTGATGTATCTGCTTGTGTAAGTCTGAGTGCCCTGCAGAAGGCAGAGGCATCATATCACATCCATGTCCTGTCTCTGGTCAGTTTTTCTAAGTGAGTATTTTCCCAGATCACAGTCCATGGGCAGCTGGCAAGCAGCGTGAAGCTCATTGTCCAACAGTGCTGGCTTTCTTCCTTATGTCCACCTGTTATAATGTAATATAAACTGTTAAATACCTATTTAAAGGTGAGTGTGATATATTACTGTTGCTGTAATAGTTACAAGGATGTTATATAATTGTGAATGGAACGAGAAAAAGCTCATTTCATTGCAAATGAACAGACTCATGCCTTGAAAATCCTTTTCAGATCCAGGGTGAATACTAATTTATTTTATTTATGTTGGAATTAATTCTATGTATTCCAAATTCTTCATCTATCCATAACCTTGTGTGGCTGTCCTGTCACTCTCTCTGGTCAGGTGGCATTGTTTCTTCAGACCATGCATGACCCTCCCCATCAGAACAATGACACAAATCACCCTGACCCTTCAGCTCATCTGCCTTGTGCTAAAGTCATTATCAAGAAGGAGCCACATTCTGCTGGCAGTGTAGGAGTGCATGGATTCACTTCTTTTTTTACCATAGTCATTTGCACGTTTTACTAATGAGCAAGTGAAAGCCTACACCTCAGGAAGATATTGGAACTGCAGAAACCAGATGTGGAAGATGTCTAAAATACTTGTCCCCATGAAATGAGTGGGCCATAATAGGGGCAGAAATGTGAGCTGGAGTGTTACTTGGGCTCACGACCAACACCACTCCAGCTGACTGTATCTGGAACAGGCTGCCCAGAGAGGGAGTGGGTGCCCCATCCCTGGGGGTGTTCAAGGCCAGCTTGGATGGGGCCCTGGGCAACCTTGTGCAGCTCCAGTCCTGAGGTTGGTGGCCCTGCCTGTGGCAGGGGGGTTGGAGTAGTGTGATCCTTGGGGGTCCTTTCCAACCCACACCAGTCTATGATTCTATGATTCTATGATTCTATGATTCTATGATTCTATGATTCTATGATTCTATGATTCTATGATTCTATGATTCTATGATTCTATGATTCTATGATTCTATGATTCTATGATTCTATGATTCTATGATTCTATGAACAAGCTCCACGGTGAGGCTGGGGCATCTAACACTTCCAAAAGTGCTGCTAGGGGCATCAGTGCTCTTTTATTTTCTTAACTACAGAGTCAGCAGGTCAGAAACATGCCAGCCAGAGCAGCCAGATCTTTATATGATCTGTAGAAAGCCCTTTGCTAAGAAGACTGTAGAAAGTTCCACTTGGCATGTCCTCTTGTATGACACAGCTAGTGATCAAAGCACAAATTCCAAACCTAGATTAACATCTTTCCTTCCACAGCTATAAAAGGGAGAACAGCATCAGGTGTTAGAGGTCTTACCCCAGGAAAGAAGAGAAGCTCTTTACACTACAAACATGGGTTTTTATCTTTTTTTTCTTTTCATTTTTTTCATTGTTGCTCATGCATTTGTGAGGAGTAATTCAAAGATGTCTGCAATGAAAAAGAGCAAACTGCAAGGTAAATGCTCTGAAGCAATTGGTTTTATTTCTATTTTTCTCTATCAGAGAGTCACCTTTGAAACCAAGACCTGGAAAGTTTCAGCTAGAGAAACAGTGCCAATTCCAAGTCTGGAATCTCACTTCTGCTACACACACAGTTCCCCCTGTTCAAAGCAAGGGGCTTGCTTGGGCTTCCCTACAGCTAAAAACCAGCCAGGAAAGTTGGGATCCAGATGCCCATTTGGATTACACACAACATTTTCATCACTATGTAGCATACAAAGATGTCAAGATCCTGATTTACAGTCTGGAGGGCAGCTGATGTCATTTTATGTTAAGCTCCTATTCCCAGTGTTCCCCACTGGTGATACAGCCCCATGGTGCAGGGTGGAAGATAGGCTGCCAGGGCCAGGACCTTTGTGTTTAGTTGTGTAAAGGCCCCCACTTTGGGAACTAAACATTTTGGGGGAGCTGCATCAGGCCTGAATCCATGGATCTTCCTCTCTCCTTCTCTTGTGAGCATTAAAAATCTTTGTTAGCTTTGCTTGCCTGCCAAATTATTTTACATTATTTCTTCATAAGAAGTTATTCCAGGTACAAGATCTGATTTACATTTGTCTACTATGTAAAGCATCTCAGAAGGGAAGGAAATTGTACAGCTATTTTAAAGTGGCAAGAGACAACCAGTCTCTTCCCTCTGTCCCCAACCTCCCTTGCAGGAGGATGAACTGGCCAGACCCATATGAAGTAAGGGAAAACCACACTCAGCTGAAAGGTACATTTTAGCCCTTTGGAAACAGTTTCAGCTTTCAAGATAGCGACTCCTTTGAGGGACTCTAACCATAAATCCCAAAGTGCCTGCAAGCACTTGGGCAGCAGCCAAAAAATGCCAAGTCAGAGGAAAATAATTGTTTTCAAATGGTGACAAACCTGCAAGGTTGGCAGGGAACAGAGGAGCTGTGTTGCTGGATGGAGATAACCGTGTAGCTCAGGGTCTGCAGGATCTCCTACACTAACCAGAGCCCAAGGTCTCCACAGGGTGTTTGGCTGCTGCAAATGCAGAAGGGAGCTGGTCAGCACTGGTCTAACTCAGAGGGCAGGTATGATATTGAAAGAGAATCGTCTTTAGACAGAGAGTGTGGTGCTAATGCTTTGGCTCAGTCTGTTTTGGCTTCCCAGAGGTGACGGAATGACAGCCTTTGGACTTTTAAAATGATTTAAAACGAAAATAATTTGGCAGCTTGGGTCTGGAGGTTTCTGTGTCCTTATGAAATGCTGTTTGAAATTGTGTGAGGCAATATAATAACGATGCAGTCAAGCATGTCTCAGGATGAATGATACGTCGGGTGGAGGCTGGGAATTTACCACTGGTGTTGGTCTGGATCCCTTTGTACCCTGGACAGATGCCTACAGTGTGGGAACACGCTGTGAGGGGTGCTAGAGCTTCATGAACAGCGTTGCTGTTGGCTCTGCACTTGCAAGTCACGTGGAGTCAGCTTGAGGGAGCCTGGTGATTACTTTCTAAGCATATCTACACATGAAGAAAAAAAGCCTGGTGGTATAAATCAGTGTAGCTCTGCTGACCCTGGCATAGCAGCATCAGTCTACTCCAGCTGAGGATCTGGACAGAACTACTTAGGCAACACAGAGGGCTGAAAACTACCAGAACACCTTTAAAGCTAATGTGCCAGCAAGGGAGAGAGGCATTCAGCTGCATGGAGGAGACTTCTTTCATCTGTGGTAGTTAAAGCAGAAAAGTGAACTTTAGATTCTCACAATTTTACTGCATCTGTTAAAGCAGTATTGGCTTTCAACAATGAAATGAGTATTCAGGCCAAGTGTCTCTGCAGAATTTCGGGCACTCCATGAACGGATAAAATTTCAATTGCAGAAACAAGAGAAAGTACCAGACAGAAATGCACCACGTATTACATTTAAGGAAAGACAGTGAAGCAGGCAGGTTATACCGTGGGAATAGGCAGCAGCTGGTGGCTGACCCTGGTGTTATGACTAAGTCACCGATGAGGCCACAAAAAATTAAGAAAATTAGTAAGTAAGGGCAGCCTGCCTTTAAGGAATCCAGAAGGGCTGGGCTGTGGGCTAGCAGCAGGGAACCGCTAAGGTCTGGGCTTGGGCTCCAAGCCGGGTCCCTTGTTCCCAGGCAGACAGAGCTGGCAACAGCCCGTATCACTCTCTGGTGGCCCCTTGGGCCAGAAAGAGGAGGTATATTGGCAGCCCAGCAAGGGAACAGCCGCCAGCTCCCCTTGCCAGAAAATAAGGTTGCACATCGGCGGTGAGAAAAAGCCTAGAGCAGGGCCCCTTGGATGCAAAGAGGCACGGGGCTTGCGAGGAGACACACGAAAAGACCTGCGCCCGTACCATTGGGATGCACAGCTTGGAAAGCCCAGGCCAGGTGGGACTCACCAGTCAGATGCCTGCACCGTCCTTCGGCGAGCGGTCCCGGGAGCTAGGCGCTGCCAGGCTGTCCTTGTTGGCTGGTGTTCCGTGGAGCCGGGCGCTGGCGCGGCATGGGAAGTGACTCACTCTCCCACCTGGCCAAAGCTCTTTGGGGCGCAGCGTGGAGATTTCTTGAAGACATCTGGTGCTTCAGCAGCTCCTCGTCTGGGCCGGGCTGCAGCTCTGGTTTCCACATGCACGGGGCTCCCTGCATGTGTCTTTTCTATTTCCACTGCTGTTCTGGACAGGCCTCTGGCTCATCCTTTCACTTCATTAAGTGGCCTCGGCCCCTCCTCCAGCATCTTAACAGACAGTGCTGGGAAAGCCAGCGGTATCAGGAGCGACAGGCAGAACTGGAGTAACTACTGCAGTAACTACTGCACCCTTTTACTTCAAGCCCCTGCAATTACCTCCTCTCTAGGTGGGACTCCCTCACTGATTAACCGCCTCTTCTGATTTTCATAGCTGGAGAGCTGCATCTTTGGGATTATCCTTTCAGCATCCTCACCTACCCCTTAGTGTCACAGGCTTTGGCCAGTTAGTCCAGTTATAGCTTCCCTCAATTCCAGCCTCATCCTCCTGTGAGAATATCTCACAAATATAGCAAAGGGGGAGTTTCCATGTCAATGTGCTTTCCTCCAGCCCTCAGGGAAAGGTCCTGAACATGATTTCTTCCGCTTGGATGGAAAGAGAAATTTCTGTTAGAGCCTCCTTGAAATTACAGGCTGCTTTTTTTTTTTTTTTTCTTTTTATGAAATGTAAAACAAAGTAAATATTACCTTAGAGTCTCTTATTCGTGTTGCAATAAAATGAGACACTTCCTTGGAAATAAGTTTTAAGACACGAGTCTTGTAATGTTAGTATTTATTGGAGTGGAGTTCACAGCTGACCTGAGGTCTGGAGGGTTTGGAAGCAATAGTCTGTGTGAACTTCCAATTCTTTCTCTCCTTCTCCAGCACATGAGGTGCAAAACTGGTCAGTTATTCAGAGCCTTCCCCACCCTTTGTAAGCTCGTGTGCTCATATATCTCTCATGGTACATAAAGAATGACATATTGCAGTGAATCTGCTGAGAATAGCTTGTAAAATACATCATTATATGAATCAGCCTCATTAGAAGTCTCCTTCTCTCATGATTTAAAACAGACACAGTACTTGGAGGAATGGAAACCAGCACGGGTTTTTTTTCTCTCCTGCTGGCATGTTGTGCTCAACCAAATGTTGAAACAGAAGAAAATAATTCTCTGAACTCAAGGCCAGAAGTAGAAAGCAAGTACTGCATTACCCTGATGCCTCTCTGGCATAATTAAGGTCTTGGGTGTTTCCCAGGATATATGATTTTCCAGCTTCGTTAATAAAATATTATGTTGCTCTTCCAAACAGCACAAAGCTGCATTCTCTGCATACTCCAAATCCCCCTGACCCAGGACCCTGCAACACCTCACATTCAGCATCCTTCGCTGTTCCAGGCTTTTCTCCCACAGCTGCTGCTGTGTTTATGAAGGGGATTATACGACATGGTGCCTGTGATAGCAGGAGACAAGGCTTGGCGACCCAGGAGGCCTCTCTCAGTCCTATTTTATGCAAGGGCTGGTGCACCAGGTGCCACGGCTTCGTGACTCAGACCTTGTTCATGCTGCTGGTGCAGCCGCTTGCTGATGAACTCCATGAAGTTAGTGTTTTACTTTAGACAAGACTACAGCATAGAATCATAGAATCATAGAGTGGCATGGGTTGGAAGGGACCCCAAGGATCACAGAGCTCCAACCCCTCTGCCACAGGCAGGGACACCAACCTCAGGCCTGGAGCTACACAAGGTTGCCAAGGGTCCTATCCAACCTGGCCTTGAACACCCCCAGACACAGGGCACCCACCCCCTCTCTGGGCAGCCTGGTCCAGCCCCTCACCACTCTTTCTTTAAAAAACTTCCCCCTAATATCCAATCTAAACCTTCCCTCCTTCAGCTTTAATCCATCCCCCTTGTCCTGCCATTGTCTATCCTTTTAAAAAGTTGAATCCCCTCCTGTTTATAATCTCCCTTCAGGGACTGTCAGGCTGCAATGAGGTCCCCCCACAGCCTTCTCTTCTCCAGGCTGACCCAGCCCAGCTCCCTCAGCCTCTCTTTGTAGGGCAGCTGCTCCAGCCCTCTGAGCATCTTCGTGGCTCCTCTGACCCCTCTCCAACAACCCCACATCTTTCTTGTATTGGGGGCCCCTGGACACAGGACTCCAGATGGGGCCACACGAGGGCAGATGTGATCCAAATGACACACCATGGATCGCAGCAGCTCTGGGCTAAATGGCCATGTCATGCAGGACTCATGGTGGAAAAGGGATGGCTCTGTGCTCCAGGGTGATGAAATAAGCTCTTTCACTCCTGTTTGTCCTTGGCATATTGTAGAGCTCTGCAATCTAAACTGCAGGGAAAAATCAAACTGCAGGTACAGCAACTTTCATTGTTACTCTCTTGTCATTTCAGCATCAGCTCTTTCTCACTGTAATTTCTTTTAAACCATGCTAACATGCACCCTCCATACCATGTTTTGGCTTATAAGCCTCTGGCTGCACTCTTCTGAATCACACTGATTTTTAAATTAATGGTGATAAGTACAATTACTCAGCTACCCTCAGTCGTTCTGGTCCCTTAATGCTTCCAGGCATGTAACCCATGATCTCTCCCCATTTGCTCTGTGCTGTCACCAGGGAGCCTTGTTGGCTGAACACAGCAGTGCATTTCTGTCTCCCACCCAAGATTTCAGGCCACCAGAATCACCAGGAGCTTTGTCACAATTAAAACATCACTCTTTTGCAAGCAAGCTCTGTATATCTTGAATTTACTTGTTTCCTGGATTCTCTTTTGACTTTTGCAGCAGTAGGTGGGCACATGCAGTCTGGATGGGTTCTCCTTACAGAGGTGGCAAGCAACTTCTGCTCAGCTCACATAGGCTCCTCAGAAAGCAGCCCAGGCTTTGGCTGTACCCACAGGCTTTAAGCACTGTCCCCAGTGCTGCTCCTGCACCTGCAGTGCCCTCAAGGCTGAAAGCACAGGCATGTTCTTTCCCCTGGGGAAAATCTGTTGCCTGGCTTTCAATACCAGGTTTAGTTGAACCTAATGGGTGTACTAGGATGGTCAGAGACAGGGGAGAGATGGGGGCTGCGAGTCCAGCACCTGCAATAGGGAAGGAAGGGCTTTAGACTCTCCTGTGCTCTTGAGATTAGCTAGTTTTTTGTCAGTAGCAAATAGAGATCCCAGTTTTTCCTTCTGCCAGAGTTCGTCCTAGCTAGTGCTCAATGGGTGGTGCCAAGGATTCAGCATGATGACAAAGGAGTCTTTGCAAAAGCCCACATGCTCTTGTGCAACTATACCTCAATCAGGTGCTGGCATTTCAGGACAAAGAACAAGCAAATTTCCTCTCTGTTTCTAGACTGGATCACTCTTTCTCACACATTTCCCTTATTGGTCATGATTTGTGGGAATTCTTTTTACCAGCACTTCACATAACCTTTGCATTGCTGCTGGGTTTGCTGCAGACAGAAGTTGGTTTGCATTTCTCTATTGCTCACTTTGTTTATCAATAACTATTTTACAAGACCTCTTGTGTTCTAGTTGTGATTTCTGCCTTAGAGTCATAGAGTCATAGGCTGGTGTGGGTTGGAAGGGACCTCAAGGATCATCGAGCTCCAACCCCCTGCCACAGGCAGGGACACCAACCTCAGGCATGGAGCTACACAAGGTTGCCCAGGGCCCCATCCAACCTGGCCTTGAACACCCCCAGGGATGGGGCATCCCCTCTCTGGGCAGCCTGTTCCAGCCCCTCACCACTCTAGTCTTGGGCCTGAGCATCCCCTGCTTTGCAATCCTTGTTTCCTGCCCCTTGGGTTTGCTGGTGAGGATCTGGTTCCCAACACTGGGATTTCACAGCTGTGGTCTGACTGGCTTCCTATCAGCTTGTACAAAGGAAGTGAGCACACAGCAACAGCTAAATACCCACTTCAAACTTCAGACTTCTCAGCTGGAACAACTGTTGCGGTTTGAAGTTGTTTTGTTAACTTCTTTGGCTAATTGATAACATCTGCATCTCACCACCCTTCCTTGTGTCTCAAGCTACTTCCAAATAGATGGGATAGATAATCCCATGGCAGATCTCAATTTCTGTATCAGCAATATATCGTTTACACTGTCAGAAAATGGTACCAGAACTGGGGGAGTGTCTTCAAATAATGCTCCCTTTATACAGGTTTCTTTCACAACAAGCCTGGAGATACTAATAAAACCTCATATTATTCATTTGGCATTTCTCTTGTGGTCATGTTCAGATAAAAGAACTTCTGATTTCCCACTTTTTCCCCCCTCTGCTTTTCCCTTACCATACTTACTAAGTTTGAAATTTACATTTGGGCTTTAAAAGATTGGAATTAGCTTTTACTTTTCATTTTCTTTGTATTACAATGGATGGATCAGGAACCAGCATATGTGAGATTTTAGTAAATAAAATCCTTGTATTCAGGATCACTCTTGAAGTCTGGTAATACACAGTGACACCATATAGGTCCCAAGGAGACATTATGGTTGTAATAGAAATATCGTGTATCTCATATCCCAGGTCTGATATATCAGCTCAGCAATAAAAAGAAACAGGATATTTGCAACTATATTTTAACAGGGATTTTGCTGTTACCATGAGAACATGGATTACTTGGAAATTTTGGTGAGAAAACTCTTTAATGGTTTCATCAATGTCTAACCCCAGGAGGTTTCAGTTCTTTCACTGCTATTGCAATAGCCATTAATGCAGTGAAAATCAGAAACGTATGAGCATGGTTCATTGGTGTCTTGCTGTACATCTCAGACTCAGGTCTCAGAACAGGTCAGATGGGCCCTTCTATCGTATTTCAGGACTCCCCAGACCATGTCTAGGTTATGCCTGGAGAAGCATGTTCACTATGAACTCTCCACAGCTTGCCATCTTTACAGTTTTGGCTGGGGGAGAGGTTCCTTCTTCCACCTCCCTCTTGATGTTGGAGTGGTTGGCGCTGTTACTGAGCAAGGCCTAGAGATGTCTGCAGGCCCTGTGATGTGCAAGGAACTGACATAAGCCAAGACTTGAAGGCTCGACGTTGCTCAGCCAGCCAGGAGAGCCTCATGAACTTCCTTGTAAAAGGAATTTCTTAGCATTCATGGAGACTTGGTTACATAATCCTTTGAAAACCATATTTCACGCAGGATAAGGCTATCCCCTTTATGAAGTCCCCAACGGAACCTGCAAGATGCCATGAGCACTATGATTATCACAGTTCTTTTATTTTGTGCCATTTCAGCATCAGCAGCATCTACAAAAGAAGTCAGATACGATCCCAAAGACAGATCTCTCATAACTTCACCTAACAAAAGCTCAACACATTTGGTCTTAATCTGAGTGCCTGGGATGAGTTCTGCAGGGCTGTAATAAAACAAATATTTTCCTGCACTGAGAATGGCTCAGCAAAAGGTTCAGTGTCAGGTCAGCACAGAGAGCTCTTCAACCACGTTTTGCTAGGCATGGACCACATCTTTGCCTAAGAAACTGTCACGGTTCCATAGGGGCTGGGGGACTGGAAGCAATTTAAACCATTCACCTCTCGCGCTTTTTAAACATTGGATTTGGTTGGCAATTGAGGAATACTTCCACTTGGAGTCTTGTGTCCAGTTCTGGGCTCCCTGGTATAAAAAAGACAGGGATCTCCTGGAGAGAGTCCAGTGGAGAGCTACAAAGATGATTAAGGGCCTGAAGCATCTCCCCTGTGAGGAAAGGCTGAGAGAGCTGGGGCTGTTCAGCAGAGGGAATCACATTAAGATGGGATCATATTAAACTAAGAGGGGATCTTAATGTTTATAAATATCTCAAGTGTGGGACACAGGTGGAAATGGCCAGTCTCTTTTCAGTGTCTGTGGGGACAGGACAAGGGGTGATGGCCTCAAGTTGGAGCACAGGGAGTTCCACACCAATCTGGGGAAGAACTTCTTCCCAGTGAGGGTGAGTGAGCCCTGGGACAGGCTGCCCAGGGGGTGTGGAGTCTCCTTCTCTGGAGAGATTCCAGACCTGTCTGGATGCCAACCTACATGACCTGTCCTAGAGACCCTGCTTTGGCAGGGGATTGGACCGGATGATCTCTGGAGGTCCCTTCCAGCCCCCATGATTCTGTGAGATCTGTGCAGTGGGTACAGCACCAGCTTCCAGGAATAAAAATGTTTCCAGAAAAAGAAAGAAAAATAAAAAAAGTAAAAAAAAAAAATGTTTAAAAAAAGGGACTTTCTGTGGAGTTTCCTTTCCTGCTCAAATTGGATTACTTACAGAAACAAAGGGAACAAGCAGCCTTGTTGCAGCTGAGTCATCCCAGGTGATTAAGTGTGAGCTACTTAACAATTGGCAATATAGTGAGAACTCTCTTAATTGTTTGGGGTTTTTTTCAAACAAACCTGAACCACCTGTTTTGCCATTTTTATGCAGAAACCGAAGGAAATGTGATTCACAGGTGTATTATAAAAGGGAAGGCAGGGAGGCTTTTGATGGAAGTATGTCTCTGCTGTAGGATAAGACAGAGCTTGAAAATTCAGTGACTGAGTGTTTTTGGTCACTGGGTAATTGGGACAGAAATAGCCTGAGCATCAGGAGAGTTTGCTAAGGTTAGTCGCTTTCTATTCCTTTGCAATCATGCTGTTTACCAGGATACTACAGATAAGGAAAAAACTCTCCTTATCTACCTGCTAGGTTGCTCCTATCATGAATGTCACTGTACTAAAACTCCTGGTGACTATAAGTTTACTTTTGTTGCCCTTCTTATAGGTAGGTGCTGCAGTAAGATAGTGCCCTTCTAATTTAGTGGATATTGATTGCAAGCTCTAGAGATAAAATTCAGCTCTCTATGTGGTGATTCCTTGGATGAAGCTGATGCTATCTGGTAACTCTTCTAAAGCTTGATACTTTCTTGGTTTGAGGAGTGGTTCAATCTCTGCCTCACCATGCATTTAACTGCTCAATATTAACTCTGTTGTGCCAGGTAAAAGCATTTTTTTCTTATTTCCAGACTCATGTGTAGAACTCAAAGTTTTTTACCAAGCTTGTAAGGAGGACTATAAACTGAGCTGGAAATGGATGGAGGAGTTCTGGTTCCAGGTCTTGTATTTCTGACTAATGATTCACTGATATGAATCAGTCTCTGGAAAGATTTTCTCAGCTTAGAGTGAAGGAATTGGATGTGCACTTGCAGACCTAGGTCAGCCATCACATGCTCATAACAGAAGTGGGTGATGTTCTACACCTGGGCCTAGAAGTTTTACTTTTCATTTAAATTCAGCAAAGGCATTCAATGTAATCTCATACCTCCTGGTAGAGCCTAGCTCTCCTTGTTCAATGAAATACTACTTTGCTGAGATACTGCAGAGGCCCTTCTAGGAAGAGAAGAGGTCTCTCTTGGTTGGATTGACACAAAGCTCTTAATTTGTGATGTATTTTCAGGAAGGGACTCTTAAGGAATGATTGGTCCAAGTGTTGTTTGTTCTCAGGCTGCCAGTAGAGAGACCAATATGTCCTGTCCTTGCAGAAGCTGGTTAAGTGAAAGTATTTCTTGCCATTGCCATTTATCCTTTCATTTTGGAGCAGCACTAATCTCTCTCCTTTTAGGGTGTGTCAGTACACTTACAGGCTATGATAAGTTGCCCTGCATTGAAGGGTTTACAACCATATGTATATTTCTTGATGGGGTTTTTTTTTGGGACACATATAGATCATGTTAAAAACCAGAAGTCCATTGTTCAATCAATCAAGTTAATCCTGGTGCTCCTTGATAACTATAGCTATCACATTTCAGAGTGATTTTACTGGATATTACTGGGATTACTTGTAGTAGCCACTCAGTCTAGACAGGGTTTCTATTACAGTGAACACAGACAAAAGGGTAAGAAATATTAATGCCCAGCATCCATTAACCATGCACAAACTGCATATCAGGGAGTGGATCCTGTTCACTTGGCTGTGGTTCTCTCCTCCCTTTTGTTTATCTCTCAGGAGGGCACTGGCGTTTTTAATTAGGAAGAAACAGGTTGACTTAGGGAGGAAGAGGAGGGGAGAAAAGAGCTGCTGGAAAACTCTGCCATTTAGAGTTAAGAGGCGCTAGAGAGCTTTTGATGAACTGTCCCAGTATGGAAAGGGTCAAGTATTTTGGGTCAAGTATTTTGGCCCAAGACCTGTCTTCAGGGTGGTTTTCTCTTGACCTTTCTGCAGGATGGGAGCAGAGCTGTGGTGATCTTGCTGCAATGAACAGCTTGGAAAGGTGGATCTCTGAGAATCTTGTCACTGTTAGAAATATGAAGTGGATCTCAAAACTCTCATTGGGGCTGGATAAAATGACCCTGCCCATTGTTTCTGAAACAAAGCCACTTAGAATGATGAGCATGCCAGGAATGTTACTCCTTGAATAAATGTAATGTGGCAGTGACATGTAGTTCCCACCATCACCTAGAAGATGATGCTGCTAAATTAGGACACTTAGCTGATTAAAATTAGACCTAGTTAACTAGGCACTGAGTGAGGTAATAAAGTTAAACTCTAAAGCATTTAAAATTCTCACTTTATGATGCTCCAAATGTTCAAACTCTTAACACATGGTTGGACATTGAATTTGCTGCCTAGAGTGTTTGTTGTGTCCCAGATTTTATTTTGGATTTAGCCTGTTTCAGGCTGTCAAATTGCCCATCAGGTCTTCCAGAACTCATCAGGTGTTAGGGTAACAGTTAGAAACACTTAAATGCTCTGCTTACATGTGGCTTGATATCCTGAAGACCCTGATATCCTTTTATTCTTAACATCCTTGAGCATCAGAAGTAAGTGACTTAGCATGCTGTTTGGAAGGGTCTGCAGATCCTGTGGGAGCAGAAGCTTCCATAGTATTTTTATTTGGTGTTTTGGGAGGAGATAGAGTTGAAACGAAAAAAAAAGGTAAGAAGCTTGCAATTATTTCAAGACTCTGTTAATCCCTTGGTAATGAGGCTGATTGGGCACTATATGGATGCATAAATCAAGACTTCCCTGAAAAACTTTGGCTTGGTGTAGACCTGGAGAACATACACTACATGCCAATGCTCTGAATAACCTTCCCTATCCAACAGCTGATTTCAATGTGCTACAGTTGTCCTCTCAATGTCTGTCATCCAGTTCTGAGACTGGGCACTGTCCACCTCTAATCTTCTGCTGCAAATTTCCCTGTGACTGGAAGTCTTCTCTGTTAGTTGGCACAGCTCAACAGGAGTCTGGTGGCTCCCAGGCCTTTCCTCCAGGCAGAAGGGAATTAAGAATTTGAGGTTTTTCCTTTTTTTTTTTTTCCTGTGAGGCCAGAGTTGTGTTTATTTCCCTGTTTCACAAGATGGAAATCTTGCTCTCAAGAAGTTGAAGCCTGAGTTTATCAGATTATAGAAAGTACCTGATTCTCTGGGTTACTTTCATCAGCAGTTAAACTCTTGATATAATTATGGATATGATAATTTATTTGCATAAAACCTGTGGAGCAGGGCAATGAGGTTCCCTCATATTTTAGGCACAGCAATGAACACTTTCTCTTGCTGTGCACATGTTTATCTGGATCCAGCAGCTGCAGGGCTGCTTGCCTTGATGCACCTCCTCCCCTGAATTCTCAGTTCATGGCATGAGACAGGAGTTTCTAGGGTATCTTTTACAGCAGTGTGAGGAAGGAGAGGACAGAAATTTTTGGTGGTCTTCCAGAAAATGAGAACATTGTGGCAGCTAGGTTTGTGCACCCATATTTCAAAAGCAAAGCCTTTCAAATAGGCCCATGGAGAAAGCCTTCTGCAAGCAGTCAATGGGTGGGCATGAACTCTCACTTGAAGACTAAAGCCCATCCCTCCTAGGAATGTGTCTGTTCTTGCAGATGTGAGGATGGGATGTGGTAATTCTTGTTGCCTTCTGGTGTAAGAAAGGGGTAGGGCAATTCAAATACCAGCATGCCATATGCCTTTGAGTCTGAGAAGAGCAACATCAGAAAATCTCCCTTAAGGAAACACTGCCTTTGTCCAGGTAGCATAACCTGACTCTGTTGGAAGAGTTGAATTATTGCTATATGGCTTTAAAAACACAGTTTTAAAATAGATATATGATTTGAGGCTGGTTTTAATAAGCATCTTCTCTAGCCTGTGGTACCCTCTGTTTTAAATGTTTAACTATTTTCAACTTTAGTCAAATAACAGCCCAGAACAGTATTTTTAAGGAAAGATGATGCTTGGTGGTGGCTGAGGATTATGTGGTTTTCACCACCCTTCAGAGGGCTTGGATTGGTGTATATCCTTCTCAAGGAAACAAGCTGAACAACTTGGGAAGGTTTTAGCTGAAACACCATCCGAGACAACTTGCAATTTTTCCTTTGATTGTGGTAGCTGACATAGGTCATCTTTTTCTGAATATAATGGGATTTTCTGAATCTGTGCATCTCCCCCTAGTTGTTCTTTAGCTTTTTGTCTTTCCTGGTTTTTTCTTCCTGTTTGTTCATTCTTTCATTTCTCTGTGTTTCCCCCACTGCTTATTCCTATTTTGATGCTTCCCTTCCCAGTTCTTCTGCAGTTCAAAATTACCTTGTCTTGAACTGTTCAGAAGCTGGCAGCCATCAGCTCCTTGCCAAGGCCAGACTATACTCTTCATCAAATGCTGGGACCACACTGACCCCAAATGTGCCTGGATTAAGAGAGTCAACATTATAGAAAGCCTGGGAGAAAGAAGGTGGCAGGAAAGCTTGGAGAAGTGTGTCACAGTCTCCCAGGACCCCTGCTTTAATTCAGGGCTATTTCCACAGGGCTGTCAGCAGGATGATAAGGTGTGAACAAGGCCTGGAGGAAAGCATGGAGAAAACAGCCCAGTGTCTCAAATCTAGAAACAGAAGAAGAATCTGTATGTTTTGAACTGGAGGGATGTGCCAGCTCAAGGCTTGGGGTTTGTTTGAATTGTCTTAAAACCTAGCTGGGGTGGGGCAGGGCCTGGGCCTGGGAAGGTGGGACTGGAGACAAGAGACCCTTTCCAAGGAGCATCTGCGGGTTTTTGGCTGGTTCCCACTGGCTTGTGGATGAGATCACTGTTCTGAGGAGGCTCATTTCTTTGTGCCAGATCCTCTGTGATGCCTTCCCTCCTGCCTGCTGGACACCCCACAAATGGATGACAAGAACCACCAAGAGCGATGTGCAGCGATGTGGGATTAGCTGTTGTGAAGGCTGACTAAAATCCTAAGACTTGGTTTTTCTGCCCAATTTCTGCTGCTTGACAAATCCACCACTTGACTGCACCATCACCTCCCCTCAGTCCCCACTCCTTGGCTGCATAGCTCAGCTCTGGATCTTTAGGAAGCAAAAATGTTCTTCAGATTTAAAGACAGCGAAGAACTGCATTGATTTATGTGGGCTGAGATAATTGGCCTCAGGCTGTCCTTTGAGCCTCTCCGTATTTCTTTCATTACTTCCCAAATGCCACTTGGGTTCCTGCAAACTGAGCAATCAATGGTACAATACCCATGTCATTAACTTTGGATTAAACCCTTTTTTTCCTTAAACTTTCAGTGATGCGAATGGTTTGGAAGTTCCAGTCTGTGAAGGAGGTAATAGCCTGTGGGAAAGGCTGGCTGATGGCATTTCATTAGCCATCTGGCTGGGACATCCTGATTGTTCTACTTCAGACAGGTTTTTTTTTCAAAGACTGTTGAAGATGTAGATGTTTAAATGATAATTAATAACAGTATTCATCTCAGTGATTCCCTTGGTGGAACTCTTGCTTTAACATCAGCTTTCAATAAAGCTCTGCCATTTTAAACTTTCATTTGAAACAGGAAAAAAATGCTTTTAAAGTTTCAGATTTAGAAGCTTTTACAGAGCTTAATAAAAACTCACTTTTTGGGCAAACAGCAGTTGACAGCTGTACTGGTAGTGATGGTTTCTATTTAAAACCATGTTCCTTCTGGCTGCTGCATCTCCCAGCTGCTGAGATTCTTTGTCTTCCTTTAACTTTCTCTTGCTATCTTGCTGGCATCAGAGAGGGGAGCCAAGTGCCTTCAGCACTGGTGGAGGGAACTTGACTTTATTCTCTCTCATGACTCAGCTCCTTCCTGTGGATGGAAGGACCTGGACACATACCAGAGAGGCTGGGGGAGAAGATGCTCTGTAATGCACAGAGATGAGATACTCAAAAGCTCCATTGTGCTTTACAAACTATATTATATTAGATGTGTAGGTGTGAGGATGGCCAAGAGCACCAGGTCTTCATGTAGGAGTGCACCTTACTTCTGCTCTGTGCCCAACCTGCTGGTTAACTGAGCAAAGCCTTCCAATGCTTCCTGGGATGGAGGCTACTTAAAAATAGTAAGCTGTGTGTTTCCTTGCTCAAGGAGGTCCTGGAGAGATGGGGGAGTCCTGTTGTGTGCTGGAGGCTTGGGACTGGCATCCCAAGGACAGATAAGCACCAGCAAAATGATGACTGGAGGAACATGGATTATTCCAAGAGGGGGGAAAAAAGCATATATGAATGTACAGTGTCAAACATCTGTCTGGAGAGTCTGGGCTCATCCTACTGTCACACCCCTGGATGCCTTCTGCTTGCAAGGAGAAGTTAGCAAAGTGAAGAAAAGGAAATGAAGTTACTCTCTTGCCTAACTAGTAGCTGTATCTCTTTACCAGCTTAGCACTTCTGGGCCATATATCCATGTAGGAACCCCAGTTGTACTTCTTTTTATGTGTATTGACTTAGTGGAGTGCAAACATGTTAAAAAGTTCACTTTCTCCTTTATACGAGTCTATAAAAAAGCTCTTAAAATGGAGTCATAGGGTTTCAATGAGACAAATGAGTGATCAGCTGAGACCCAGCAGTCCTTTCAGATGGATTAGGTGCTTTAGTGTGAGAAATTTCAAGATGCTAATCAGCCTGGAGACTTTTCATGCCTCCAGCACTATGTAATGACACAAAATATTGCGATGCCTCCGAGTTATAACGGAGCAAGCAAGAAGGATGCAGTAATAGGTATCATTCACCATGCTTGATTCCAGTTAAAACTCTGCTTTCAAAAGTCTCTAGGCAGCAGAGATTTCTCCTGCATTTATGGGAATTTGAGTAAAACTAAGCATATACACACTAGCTTGGAAATTTTTCTAACAGCTATTTGGACACAGTAATGTTCAGGAATAATTGTAAACACATGCACAAGTAGATCAGTGTGTGCTTTCAGTGCCTGCTTGTAGGAGAAATAACACATTAGCATATTTTCGGAGTTGTGCAAATGCACTGCAAAACTGTGGCTCAATAAACTTTATACGTCCTTCTAAACTGATGACACCAGTATAGTATCAAGATGTTTTCCAGTGGGGATTTAGGAAGCTGTAAGACATGACAGAAGTGTTCATAATGGGATGTTTCAGCACAAATTTGAGCTTGCATGGAGTTGATAAAGAAAATAAATCAGTTCTCCAGCACAGAATGTATCTGTTTACAAGACTTAGTGTGGAAGGGACCGATCCCACTGCCAGAGTAGTAAAACACACATTTGCTGTACTAACACAGAAGCAGGTTGCAGTTGAGCAGAAGGAATCACTTACTGAGCTGTTAGAGAAATAAAATGTACATTTGGAAATTCTGAGCTATGTCCTGTCACTTAAACCCAGCACTTGGATGCCTGTGAATATATATTCCACGTTGGTTCCCGAGATTGCAAACTCATCAGTCACTGGGAAAAGAAAACAAGGAGGATATTTAAAGTGCTCTTTCTTTTTCCCCTAGGTGGGCTTTTGGGTTTTTTGGGGGATAAAGAGGGGGAAAAAAAAGTGTTTGGAGCAGTCCCCAGGATAGCTGGAAGACTGAGAAGGGATCTTATTGATGTTTATAAATATCTCAAGTGTGGGACACAGGGGGAAATAGCCAGCCTCTTCTCAGTGTCTTTGGGGACAGGACAAGGGGTGATGGCTTCAAGTTGGAGCACAGGGAGTTCCACGCCAACATGGGGAAGAACTTCTTGATGGTGAGGGAGCCCTGGGACAAGCTGCCCAGGGGTGTGGAGTCTCCTTCTCTGGAGATATTCCAGCCCCACCTGTCCTAGGGACCCTGCTTTGGCAGGGGGTTGGACTCAGTCTCTGGAGGTCCCTCCCAACCCCTATGATTCTGTGATAGCTAACTTGCTACAGGTTCACCCAGCATCAAAAGGATGCTCCTGAGCTAGTGCTGTGACTTGCTATCAGTGCAGGCTGGAAATGGTTAACTAATAGCATGAGGCTGGGAAATCAGCACTCATGCCTGGCACAAAGTGCATCAGGAATTGTGCCAGGAACCAGTAGCTGAAAAAAACCCCCCTTGCTAAAAACAACAGGACAAGACTATTAAATGCCTGGAGCCTGAAATGGTTAGTTTGCCAAGGTGACAGGCTTGTGGTCTTTATTGAAGCACAAGCTGAGAGGCATCTCATGTTGTTTGTAGGAATGGGTGGCTGCTGCAGTGTGTGAGAGTTTGTGCTGCCCTTACAGGGAAAAAGAGAGTTATCTGCATAATTACAAAGTTCTATTCTGATCGGGATTCTTATTTAAGCCTGTTACATGCTCCAGCAAAGCAGAAAATCCCTTGCTGAGCACCGTTAATAATGGAGCATTAGGAATACACTGTTTTCTTTCCTTGCTTTATATGCATCTATTTATTTTAAAAACAACTGGGTTTTGGTGCTTTCTAGGGTTTCTCTCTTGGGTGCTGGAGAGATCTTTTTTCCTGGCCCTGGCCACAAGAAGGAATGTGTCTCTACAGCCCTTACTGGTAGTGTTCCCTGTGCCTTCCTGGGACCAGTCCTCTCCGTCCCATCCGCAGCTGTCTGGATTTAGGGGGGTGATGGAGTGAGGGGAGGTTGTTAGCTCTAAGGAAACATGTGGCCTGGGAGAGGCTGATAATGTTCAGAGATTTCTTTCCATAAGGATTAAAACTGAACTTGCTTGTGGAAAAAAATCGTGCTGTGGTGCCAGCTGACTAAAGTGCCTTTCATTTCCCCCCAGTAACCTTAGTAGTAGATTCCAGTGAGGTGGGCATGTCCTAAGCGTGGACTCCCACTTAGGCAGTGATGGTGGGGATCTCCTGGGAGTCTTGGGGAGCTGGGAGGTCCTTGCAGCTGCTTGAGAGGTTCCTCCAGCAATGTGTGATGGCCTCAGCGCCCCCCCTGAGCTCCACACCCAGCCCTGCCCTCCCCAAACCCGGGGGGAAAGGTGCACAGACCTGTGAATGACTTTGGGAAATATAAAATAATGGTCTTGAAATAAAAAGGGAAGGAATGGAGTGTGGATCCCTGTGAAAGGATGTAGGTGAGAAGGAAGGCAAGAGCTTTTCCTGGAGGCTTTTCCTGCTCCCTGGGCAGATCCAGCCTGGCTGCTCTTTCTGCTGCTGCTTGTGCAGGAGAGATGCCTTGGCAGAACAAACAGCCACTGCTAGTAAAAAAGATTGCCACTATCAATCAGGCTTTGCTTGCTGAGCTGCTGGGAATTTGTATCTGGAAAGGTTTGTGGAACTGCTCCTCTCCTCAGTGCTGTGTCAGGCTGAGATACTGTGCTTAGGCAGCTGAGAGGGAAGCATGCCAAGGAACCTGGTTTCCTGCAGGGTTTTGCACGCTGCTGAGTCCTGTATTTTGGAGGAGGGTGCAGGGGCTGACCCATTCCTCTTCCACTTGATGCAGTTTGCTGCTAGGTTCCATGGATGCACCTCCCAGTGCTGTGGGAAATGAGCTTGTCTCTCTGGTTTTAAGGCACAGCAGTACATTAAGCAAATTAAATTCAAATTAAGCAAATTTGTTGGGTGTTGGTTTCTCTTCTCCCAGGTAACAAGTGATGGGATGAGAAGAAATGGCCCCAAGTTGTGCCAGGGGAAGTTTAGATTGGATGTGAGGAGAACTTCTTGGCAGCGAGGGTCATCAAGCACTGGCACAGGCTGCCCAGGGAAGCAGTGATGGGATTGAGCATCACACCTAAACAAGTTCTAAGAGATGTGGGTTAGTGGTGGCCTTGGCAGTGCTGCATTAACAGTTGGACTTGATTATCTTAAAGGTCTTTTCCAACCTAATAATTCCCTGATCCCGTGAACACAGGCAAGCCCTCTCCTGGTATAAAAAAGACAGAGATCTCCTGGAGAGAGTCCAGAGAAGGGCTACAAGGATGATGAAGGGCCTGGAGCATCTCCCATACGAGGAGAGGCTGAGAGAGCTGGGACTGTTCAGCCTGGAGAAAAGAAGACTGAGGGGGGACCTAATCAATGTTTACAAATATCTTAAGCATGGGGTGCAGGGGGAATTGGCCAGCCCCTTTTCTTTGGTCAGTGGAGACAGGACAAGGGGCAATGGCTGCAAATTGGAGCACAGGAAGTTCCACACTAACATGGGGTGGAACTTTTCCCCAGTGAGGGTGAGGGAGCCCTGGGACAGGCTGCCCAGGGGGTGTGGAGTCTCCTTCTCTGGAGAGATTCAAGACTCATCTGAGACACCGACCTGTGCAGTGTGAGCTAGGGAGCTGCTTTGGCAGGGGGTTGGACCCCACAATCTCTGGAGGTCCCTTCCAACCCCTGTGATTCTGTGATTCTGGGCTGGGTGCTTGCAGAGCTGGGAAGTGTAACCTTAGCATTGGGTGGCTTTACTATGGACACGTGTGCTCTCAGATGTAAAGGCCAAGGGCTAGACCGAGCAAACGCTTAGTGCTGCTGGGAGGAGGGGAAAACATCTCTCTCTTTCTTTCTTTCCTTTAATTTTGCCAGTAAAAGGATGACTAATTACACCAGGAACAGCTGCAGCACACGTGAAACCGTAGAAGCCCAGCTGATTCCTGCCACTCTTCCCCAGCCAACTGGCAACACCTGAGACCTGCCAGGTAAAAACCAGGCTCTGTGCTTTGTCCAAGTTGTTAGAGCTCTGCTTGGAGAGAAGTGAGCAAGGAACAAGCTTTGCTGCTTAAAGAGCTGCTCAAAAAGAACAACGACCACGGATGAAAAAAAAAAAATACCTGGAAAAAACATGTCAGTCCAAGGTAATATTTACTTGGGTGCTTAAAACTTTGTAAAATGCCCTGAAGGTCACAAGCCATTCATCCTGCTGTGTATTTCCCTTTAAGAAGGTGCTTGTAAGTACTACTGGAACACATGTGTGATGAGGGGTTGCCATGGCAAACAGGTTTTGGCACTATTTAAGACGGAATTTTATTGCACAGCAGAATAAATAAGCATGTTAAAGCCACATACAGTAACTTGTTGGCACATACATTAATGCTCCCAAGGGCTGCAATAACTTAAGCACCCTCCCTTTAAACATTTTTCAGCGTTTTTTCTTTTTTTTTATTGACTACATGCATTTAGTATTAGGGCTAGGAATGTCCCATTTCCACCCCCTTTTGAAGTGAGTAATTGAGGCAAAAAAAAAAGGAGGACTGCCTAATAAATCATAAAGGGGCATTGTGCATGGACAAGAGGGGCAATTTTCCCTTCCCTAACGTATGTGGGGATAAACCAGTGTGAGACTGGGCTGGGTACTAACCCCTGGCTTTCTCCCTCTGGATGTGGGAGTGATTCCTGTGTTTGGATTGCTGATGGAGCCTGAATAATCAGAGTTTCACAGCATTTTCTGTCTTGCCTTCCACCACATCGCAGCAGCAAGCTCGTTACTTCAGCTTCAGGCATTTTATGAACCACCTGTTCTGTTCCCAGTTTGGCTCCCAGTTCACACCAGTGAATCCCGTCAGGTCTGGAAACTCTCCGAGCTTTGAGGAAGTGCTGCAGGGAGGCAAGAGGCAAATCTGTGCCTGTGAGAGGGCTCAGGTTTGTGTTGCTCTTAAAGGTGAACATAAATTACGCTTTATAATGAAAGCTCTGGGTTAAGAAGAGTTATTAGTGCATTAGGCTGGGCTTTATTAGCTCGGAGGTTTGGAGCCATGTGGGAGGTGTGACACTGGCTCCCTCTCCTGTGGGAAGCAGCAACTTCTCTGGCGTGGAGAGCTTGGAAGCTGCCAAAAGCAGGAGAAGCCCCCCCAAATCTGCCCACCTCCTCCCACCCTGGGGACATCAGCATGAGCAGGTCAGTGCAGCCACGGTCTGGTGATGCTGCTGGAGGGGTGAGAGGTGGTTGTGAAGGGCAGCCAGAGCTGGTAGTGAAATCCTGGGGGAGCATGATGGACCTAATGCTCTTTGTTTTACTGCTGAGTTATTGGGGAAGAGTGAGAGGAGCTCTTGCCCTGAAAGAAGCTGTAGTCAGTGCTGGCTCCTGTTATGCTCAGTAGAAAAATCTGCTTTATGTATTCCCTGTGGTTTTAGGTTGAAGGCTGTAGGGTATTTTACTCTTAGGACCCTCTGCATTGTGCCCCACAGCCTTCAGCAAGGTTTGGGCTGACCCCTGGAGCTCCTTGGCTCTCCTAAACTCCCCCAGCCATGGCTGGAGATTGCTCGAGCCTTGGGAAATGGGGGAGGAAACTGAAAAATAGGAAAGGGAAAAGAGTTGATTGCTTTATGCAACATCCATGTTTGTAATATTGCATACTGATAGGTTCATTATGAATTACAATCTGCTGAATAAGAGAACTCACGAGGGAGGGATAGTGCCTGGGGAGGCAAGAGAGGGGAAAAGAAAGGAGGGAGGTGATTTCTACACCTCTAAAAGCATCTCCTGGGCATAACCCAGAGTTGAAGACCTACCATTTCCTTCTAGCTGTTTGGATTTGCTTGCAATTAAAGCCTGGTGGAGCTGTCAGGGGCTGTTGACAAATATATTATAACCAACTTAGGTTAAGTGAAAGTTACTTAAAATTAATCCATCTCCACACAGCACTCCTGTTTCACTGCAGAAGAATGTGCCAGGAGGAATCAGTACAACCCTGACCACGTTCAGAGAACCTCCTGGAGGTGGAAATTTGCAAATAGGGCTACTGTAGTATGTAATGAGAGGCTGCAGGGCTTTCAATTATCCCACATAGTCTTGTCTCTTTGCAACTTGACTGACAGCTAATTATGCTGGTGCCATTTTTTCTTTCCCCCCTCTCTTTTTGGTGGTGGAATTTAATCTCCCAGATGGAAAGCAAATCAATCTGCCCATCGCTGCAGCTGAGGCAGACTTTGGCTCAACTTTAATTTATTCTCCTAAGCCTGAGAAGGTTAGTTGTTTCAAGGTACAGAAATATCAAATGTCTTCTGGTAAACCAGGCTGGGGGGGGGAGGGGAAAAAAGTGTGGAAGAGTTGGGATTTCGCTGTGAAACGTCGTGGCTCCTTCCTTTGTATTAGGAAACAGCAGCATCATCTCCCCCTTGATTCCTGTTTGTGGAATCTGACAGGGCAGAAGCATTTATGAGCGAGTTGCTGGTGATAATGGTTAAACATGAGTTGGGGAGGCATTAAGTGGGATTGGGGGGAGGAATGAAGTAAATCTCTGCAGAACTCCCCGTGCAAAGGAATCGGTGGCAATTTCCAAGCACTTTAGCCAGTGTGCAATAGCCCTGTTCCCCCTGGGCTTCATGCTGGGATATCAATCCAATCCTTCTACTTACCTGCGCTCTTCAGGCCTATCAATTATGCTGCTTCCTCCGAGGCGCTGGTACAACATGAGGTATTACCATCCTCTCTGAAGCCAGCGTAGGGCAGAGTATGGGGCTAGTTACCACAGGCTCCAGACCTCATCTCCGAGTGCCCAGGCACCTGCAGCTCCTCTCAGCGTTGTTTCTCAGGCTAGAAAACTGAATTTTAGCTAGGCTCAAGGGGAAGGGAGCTCACAAAAACTCCCTGCTAATGAATGCTGGAAAATCAGAGCCTTATCTTGCTGCAGACTTTGGCCTGTTTGACTAACACTGTTCCAGCCTGCATACGGTACCTGTGGTTTGTCTGTCTTGTTATCGTCCCTTTTGGGGTGCTTTCTCTGAATTCTTAATCTCTCAGGTTGCTGGATGTATGTGCTTTGGTTTTTGGAGAGCTTACACATACAAAGATTCCTGATGCCCCTTTTTACTGAGGAAAAAAGCACATTTCTACAAGTGTTTTACTCACACTTAACAAGTCCAATCCCACTCTTCACCCCTGTACAAACATCCTACTGCATGTCAAACCCTGTACAGCATCCTACTGACTCTTCCTTAGTGCACACACAGTGTCCTACTGACTCTTCCTTAGTACACACACAGTGTCCTACTGACTCTTCCTTAGTACATTTGGAGGCTGAAAGCTCATGAGCTCTTCTAGCTGGCTATTAATAGCCATCATCTTATATTTCCCTGTATAGTGATGCTGCTTGTAATGATGCTGCTCCTAATGAGGCCTTGAGTGACATTTTATGATGATGATGAAATCCTGTACATGGAAGCATTTTGTTGTGACAAAGCTCTGGAGCTCAGATGTCCTGACACCAACCCATCAGTGCATTCATGCCACACATATTGCTACAATGGGCTGGGTAAGGGGGAGCCTATGCACCCCCCTCATGATTGGGAGCAGGGGGGAAGAGACTGTTCCATGGATGGATGATTGGAGTGCTAATTAGTCTGTGCAAAGAGTGATTGGTACATGGGGAAAAACAGCGCAGGAGGAACTGAGTGTGGGCTTGGCAAGTAACAAACATCCTGTCTTGTAGCTGATGTTGGAGGTTATAATGCTGCTTAGAGATCCTGGCTGCAGGCATTCCTCTGGAAATGGACATGTAACAAATGGAAATGCAACATAATGTGGAAACAACCAGCTAAGTGGAGTGTTATGAGGAAACCCACCACTCTGCCCAGCTGTCAGACCTCTCCTTGTGAAGTTCTGTAGATGCTGGGGTGTCCCAAGGGCCAGAAAACAGCACTTCTTCCAGTGCAACCTCACTTTGACTGGTGATGAGTTTCAGAGCATGGTTGTAACAGCTGGGAGTGAGGATAGACATCACCCTTGGGGCAGGGGTGTGGGGCAGACCCTGAGGCTCTCAGACTCTCCAGGTGGAAGCAGTGGTCTGAGGTTGGTCCCCAGGGTGCTGTCCATGAGGTATTGCAGAAGTACACTAGCGTGGAGGGACTGTGGTACAAGGGCAGCTGCATCAGTGGTGGGTTTCCAGATGGCTTAAGACTTATCCTTCTGAAGCTAGATCATGTTTTAAAATAAACCAATAATTTTAGTCTTAAACAACTAGAACAAACATCTCTTCTTAATTATCACAGAAGTTGAAATGCTGATTATAAAATACCCAGGACCTCTGAGCCACCTGCTGTGGTGCCATCCTGCCTAGTGCTTACCCACCTCTCTGAACGTGGGGGGCGATGGGGTCCCCAGGCTGCAAACAGGGATCTCACTCTATTTCTGTACCTCCCACTTGGGCTGGGCCTTTCCCTTAAGGGGCTTGGCTGCCTTACTGGTACCTCTGCCCCAGTCTCTGCTGCATGGTGCTGTACCTCTGCATCTGCCAAAATGTTAAAGCCAAACAAAGTTGACATCCAGGAGAGAGTGGAAGGGAATGCAGCCAGAGTTGTTACTGATCTGAAGTTAATTGTGAAGTCTGGAGGCCTGATTTCAGAGGGTGTAACATGAGACTCAAAGTCCAACCTGTCCATCAGTGCACTAATCACCCAGAGATGCATCTATGTTGCTGTTAGCCAATACCCTGCCCTTCCCACATGGTCTGAGCAATGTTGAGGGTTTTTGGATGTTGCTCTTTCGTGTTCCTGGTTCTCAGGATTTAAAAAAACAGGGAGGACAAAAGGACTTAGAATCACAGAATGTGTAAGGTTGGAAGGGACCTTCAGAGCCCATCTAGTCCCACCCTGCAGTGAGCAGGGACATCTTCACTAGATCAGATTGCCCAGAGCCCCATCAAGCCTGACCTTGAATATCTCCAGGAGTGGGGCCTCCCTTGCCTCTCTAGGCAACCTGGGCCAGTGTGTCACCACCCTCAGGGAAGAACCTTTTCCTAATAGCCAACCCAAATCTCTCCTAGTTTAAACCATCACCCCTCGTCCTATCGCTCCAGCTTTCTCTGGCAGTGGGATCGGTCTCTTCCCCAGCTTTCCTATAGGCACCATTCAGGGAGTGGGCGGCTGCTAGAAGGTCCATCTGGAGCCTTCTCTTCTCCAAGCTGAGAAGGACTTTCAGGAAACAAGCACTGAGAGAGACAGATGAGCTACAGCATAGTTATGAATTCTCCCTCTCTGGGGGGAAAAATGACCCCAAATTTGCATTTATTTTCTTTTCTGCCTTCCTCTATGGTCCACAGAACTTCTGTCAACAGCCAGTTGTAGCTGTAACTCAGCCTGGCCATGGCTGTGCTGGGGTGGTTACAGCAACAATTCGTACAGGCTGACAATTTGGCATGAGGAAAGCATCAGGAGGATGACAGGCTGCTGGATCAGAGAGAACTCTCATAGTGATGCAGTTTGGGGCACCCCAAGGGCAATACTACAGTGAATTTGCTCTTCTACTGTGGAAGAAGTCAGTTGACTAGAAGCAGAATGTTAGCAGGGAGCAGGATTTGAACCATTGAATTGTAAAGGCTGTTGGCCACAAAATGGTTTTAACTTATGAGAGTACTGAAACAGTTAAAGAGGGAAGGTTTATTTTAACCACTGTTCTTAGAAAAGCTTTGTAATGGCCTCAGCAGTAACAGAACAAGCTGTAAAGGCCCTTCCACTGAGGCTTTTCCATGCTTGGCCTTCCCAAAGTGTGATTAATGTGGTTATTTTGCAAATGGAGGTTGCACAGTTTTGCTCTAACAAGTGAAATGCTGAGGAGATTCCCAGAGTAATGTTGTCCTGGCCCCAGTGCACGTGTTAGCAAGGCATTTCTCCTCCTGTTTTTTCTTGTTAAGCATGTAACCTGATATGGTACTTCTTAGGTTCTTGAATATATGCCATCATCTACTTGGGCTGCCCCACGTGGCTGAGATCAAGCTTGTTCTGGGATCTCTGGCTTTCTTGACAGAGCCTACTGGATTTCAGGAGCCCTGGGGCTGGGAGATGTGGGTGAGCACTGCCTGAGAGGCTGGGCTCCATGTTGGAGACTGGTGTTCTCCTCCTCCTCCAGGCAGAGTCACCTCGCTATGGGTGCGGTGGGGACCAGCTCTGCTCTGCTTCAAGGCCACTTGAGGAACAAGCTAAGTCAAGGCGACAGGATCGTGGTGTTCCCTGGGCATGCTGAGGGTTTACGAGCTTCCCAGTGAATGCTGGGGAAGAGGAGGATGCTCTGGTGTGTGTACAGAAGGAGAAGGCAGCGAGGACCCCATGAGACCAGCTTCAGCACTGCACATGAGCTTCCACAGCAGCAGGATGTGGTGAGTTAGAATGAGAAGAGGCTTCTGAAACCTCTGGGGCTGTGGCACATGGAAGGTTTTGCCCTGAAGGAATGTGCAGTGTTCTTGTAACTGGCTTTGGTCACACTGCAGGGACGTGGTGCTCAGTCTCAGCAGGTGGGAGATGCTTGTGGCCCTTTACTTGCAGAAGGACCTCAGAAGTGACCCCAGAGAAACCAGTGATGGAGCTGAAACAAGCTGATGAGATGTGGGGCCAGAAGCAGCAAGTTCACCTGATGTGACTTGTGGGGCAGTTTGCTGCAGGATTTTCTACTTGAGAGCCCAAAGTTGGCCCTCCCTCATGGCTGGGATCATGTCTCAAGCCAGATCTGTTGGGGCTGTACTTTTAACTACTCCAAAAATACCCCCAGACAGACTTTTGTCTCTGGTGCTGACATAAACATTTTGGGACTTTAAAGAAGTGAGGCTTTACATGGTGTAGTAAATTCTACAGGGCAAAGAGACCAAGGAGCTGCAACCTGTACTCCCAGGTTAATGTGCGTGTTCCTCCTGCGTTAAAGATCCCCTTTGTGTGGACAAACCCGGAGCCCTTCTGGCCCCAGGATCTTCCTCAGGTGCCTCCCAGCGATGCTCTCAGTTCGCCCATCCTTTCAGTGACACCTAGTGACATTTGTGGAAAGTGCAGTTAGAGTTTAGCTGTAAGAATCGAGGGAACTGCCCTCACACCCCTCCCCAGTTCCCTGCTGAAGGCATTGTCGCCCTTGGGCTGCTGGCTTTGAGGAACGACACCAGCACCATTTTGGCCATTTAAAAACGTTTCAGTTTGAGCCCATCAAACCCCTGATGTATTAGAGGCACAAAACTGATTTACTCTCTCTTCCTTTCAGCTTTGAGTATGTGTTTAGAACAGCACTTGTTTCTAACTTCTATCTTCTGCTTGTTCCTCTCCAGCAGTCCACTTGAAAACTGCAAGTACCTGGACACAACAAACAAGCTCTTGTAGGAGCTCACACTACATATTTTTAATATTTGCTATTGCTGAGCTTCCTGAAAAGTCAGATTTGGTCAGTGCAGAGTGGAAGGGCAGAATTCTTTCATCAGCAATTGAAGTTTCCAAGAGAAATGGAAAACGTCTGCCTCCTATCTCAAAGGCAGGCTGAAGACTTCAAAGGAAGAGCTTCCTCCTCCAAGCAAGCCTTCATCTGTGATAGCTTTTGAATGTGTAACCTCTTCTCTCTCAAAGTACAAACCCAAGTGGCTTCTGTAAAGGTTTACATGGGGATGGATTTCAGCTGTGCAAGTGATACGGCCACTGATGCAAACTGGGCTCATAAATATTTGGGAAAAATACAGAATGGCTTCAAACAAGCCAATATTAAACAACTGGAACCAGTTCAAAAAAAACCCTTGATCTAAAAAGCTTCAACCTCCCAAACTAAATGGCCAATTAAGTCAGATTCTGAGTGGGAAAATCTGAAGCACCAACTGGAAAAAGACCCAACCATGAGGGTCCCTGGGAACACACAAGGAAGAGGCCTGGTAGCTCCAAAGACATTTCCGGGCTGCTGGTCCAGGTGTGGTGTCTGACCACCCCCTTCCCAGCCAACTGTGCAGAATTCAGCAAACAAAATCACGGAGCTGTAGGGGTTGGAAGGGACCTCCAGAGCTCATCGGGTCCAACCCCCTGCCAAAGCAGCGCCCCAGCTCATACTGCACAGGTCGGCATCCAGAGGGATCTTGAATCTCTCCAGAGAAGGAGACTCCACACCCCCTGGGCAGCCTGTCCCAGGGCTCCCTCACCCTCACTGGGGAAAAGTTCCCCCACATGTTGGTGAAAAGGTTCCTGTGCTCCAACTTGCAGCCATTGCCCCTTGTCCTGTCTCCACAGACACTGAAAAGGGGCTGGCCAATTCCCCCTGCACCCCATGCTTAAGATATTGATAAACATTGATTAGATCCCCCCTCAGTCTTCTTTTCTCCAGGCTGAACAGCCCCAGCTCTCTCAGCCTTTCCTCACAGGGGAGATGCTCCAGGCCCTTCATCATCTTCGTAGCCCTTCTCTGGACTCTCTCCAGGAGATCCCTGTCCTTTTTATCCCAGGGAGCCCAGAACTGGATGCAATTAAAAAAAAGCTTAAGGGGAAAAAAACCAAACTGATTCAAATAGACCAACATCACCAGTTCAAACATTTTACTAAATCAATTCACACAGTTTCAAAATTGTAAATATAATTAAGGACAAGAGGGTTTCTGTCTTTTTCTTTCAGATTTCTCATTAAGACAATAAACAAACACAAATTAGGTTTTATAGCATCTGTTCTTTTAAAAAATGAAAGGAACGCCACTCGATGTATTGATAAAGCACCACAACACAGTTACAAAATAGGGCTGGGCCTGTTTCTTTCACAAGTAAAAGACTACATACTCCTAAGGGCTTTCTGCTTCAATCCATACTTCATTAAAATAAAACTATAAAATCTCCTAGATTACACTAAATTCAGACGATGCCTGGTATACAGTGCATTAACAGCAGTAATGCCAACTATCAGTGCCAACAGAAAACATTGTAGGAAGTAAAAACAAACAAAAAAATCCCAAACCAAACCAAAATAAAAAAAACCCAACAAAACCCCCACTTTTATTCCCCCAGATGAGCAAAATTTAAAGTAAGGGATGCTTGGTTTCACAATGAGTTAAGGGTTTGGGGAGGACGATGGGCAGAGAAGAGGGGGGTGGTACTGTTGCTTTCTAGGCTTAGTTGGCATCTAGTTTGGCCATTTCCTGCACGTATATCCCTATACTCTCACTGTCAAAGAGCACGAAGTACACAGTCTTGATTGAAGAGGACATTGTTGACACGAAATAGCTGGAGATGGCTTTCAGGATCAGCTGAGCAGCCGTTTGCTTTGGGAAGCCATTTCTAGAAAGAGAGACCAAGAAAAGAAAGAAAATCAAGTGTTGCTCAACAGGCTTTTGATGGTGCAGCCCTGCAGGGAACACTCTGGCTTTTCTCCACCACAGTATGGTAAATAAAACTACAAGGCTGGTGTCTACAGTCTGAATTAGAAGCTACAAATGTGTTTTCTTTATGCAAGAGCTGAAATGTTTAAAGAGAAGACAGCATTCCCCAAAATACAGAGTCCACCCATGTTCATGAGTTGAAGCTTCCAGTATCTGATGGGTCACTTTTATTCTCATTTAACAGAAGAAAACCAATACCCAGCCAGCCAGAAGTGTTCAGGAGTCAAACCTATACTGGAAGCAAAATGACCACTAAAGAAAACTAAAAAGGGATAGAGAATGTGATATGGAAAAGGAAACCCCAAAGTACAAACTGGTTTTACCACTATTAATGGTTAATAATATAGCACAAAAATGTCAAAGTAACTTGCACAGCCTTGCTGCAGGCTGGGAAGGAAGAGAGAACGAGTTGTAGTAGTGAGAAACCACACTGGCAACACCATCATCCTTCCTGTGTGGCAGGAAAAGTGAAGCAGGCTGAGGAAGGGGAGCAATTCTGCTCTCACAGGCACAGCGAGCCTTGTCTGGATGGATCACTCTGACCTGACTGAGCCTGGGCACCCAAAGCAGCTGTGCCAGGGCTGAGGCCAGACCTAAGGGACTTGGTGGCTTTTCTAAACCAACCTCAGCAACACTTTCCAACCTCCCATTCATCCTTTTTAATTACAGGCTGATTTGATTAAGTACCATCCTAAGTAAAACATCCTGGTGCCAGCCTGAGAGATCTGAACAGGGGAGGCCTTTCTCCTGCCTCCTTCTTCTGGAGAAGCCACAGACAGATAGACCAAACCTTGCTGCTTTCTAGGGTGACAAAACCATGCAAGACAATGCCAGAGCTCAGTACCTAATGTGGAAATGCTGCTTCCAAGGTTTTCCACATTTTTATCCAGCAGCCCTTTGTCCAAAAGCTTCATCTGATCTTAAACCAAGCACACATAGAACAAAGATCTGAACAAAGCCACGACCTGAAGAAGTGTTTCACAGGTCATGGCAAACTCCTGAAATGACACCTGGTAATTCCCACTTTGTGTGTGGCCTAAGCTTGGCTCTGGCATTGCCCATGACTGTGGTCTCGCTCTAACCAAGCTCTGAGTGCTCCCTGAGCTGCAGCAATCAGTCTGAAGGTGATGGGACATGATTGCTGCTACAAGTAGGACCCAAACAGAACCCAAAAGAGCCTGTCAAACATATCCTGGCTGCCTGACATTCCCTTACAGATATATGATGGTCAATACTCCCCATAATAAAGTGTGTACTATTAATACTACTAATAATTTACAGATTACACAGATGGCTGAGTTTCCTCAGCAGTTTGGAGAAGCTGAGCTAAATTCACCTCTGGCACTAACATGTGCAACATCACTTAGCACTTGCTCAGTGAAGCACCAAACTGGGGTAATAAACCACTGGTGCTCTCTCCCCCTCATTACATGCTGCAAGACACAGAATGAGAAAGGCAACTGCCTGTGTCAGGGCCTGCTTACTGCACATTACCTTCCCATAAAACACACTCTGAGAGCGATGCTGCTGTAACACTGCCTGTAATGTGATATTAAACGTGCTGCCTGAAGATAATGCTTGTGATATTTCAAAAAGGATGACATGAAATAACTCATGCTGTTGCTTTCCTTTCTTTAAAAATAGCCAATTTCTTTCCCTTACTGACAAGGAAATAAAAGGAAAAAGCATTGTGAGGAAACTTTGTATTCTTCCAAAGCTAAATGAGCTGGTCAGGAAGAATCAGCTGTGTGACAAGTTAACCAACTGAGAGCACAGCTTTGACATAGGAGCTACTTGCTACTGCCAGCTTACAGACAGAAAAAGGCACAGGCTCAGCATGCCTCCACATCTGATCACACACTAGTCACTTATGAATGCTGCATCCCAGCATATACTGAACAGGTCTTTGAGGAATTTTGCTCCTGAGCAGGAATTGTCATACAGGCCAGCATCACAATCAGGGTATGTGGCATTTCTGAACTGCTCATGGGGGACTCTGAAGTCGTACGACTTCCACTTCAGTAGTGTTCCTGCGTGGTGGTCACAACAGGGCGAATGACAGAAGAGCAGCCTGGTGCACAAAGGGCAGATGATTAAAGTAAACCATTTAGGATCACTCTCCCAAATGAAAGAGAGAGAGCTGAGAAATGAGAAGAAAGTGACAAGTGTGGGCTGCAAGAAACAAGCCTCCTGTGTCCACGAACTGGTCTGAGTTAGACTTGGGAAAAGGCAGGCTGAGACCTCAGCCAAGCTAGCATCTATTCAGATCCAAGTCAGAGCCCCAGAATGAAGTCCCTACTCAGAGGATGGCTCGGCCCCTAACTCCCCTTTCCCTGCTCTCCTGCTGGCCCTACCAGACTGAACTCCAGGCTACCTCTGAACAGCACCCAGCCTGTGCTTTCCACAAGTTGGCTGGCGCTGAGCATCTGGCCCACTGAACACTATAAGCATGCTATTTTATTTCCCCCCGTGATTTATTTGAACTGCCCTCATGTAATCCCATTCCTCAACTATAAAAGAGAATGAAACTGTTTATGTGGGTTTATTGGGTGATGTCTGCTTGACAGATGTCTGTACTACAACAGCTGCATACATGTGCTGTCTTTGGCATTTGCTGTCCTTAAAAGCTTTACTTTTATTTTTTTAACACTTCTGACTTCATAAAAACAAGTAAAGAGCATTGTCAGGGTAGATTCTGTTCTCTCCAAAATTAATTTAAGCTTGAATATCTCTAATTTAAAGCAAAAAGGCAAAATACACAACCTCATATTCCTCAAGGCCTGTTGATCCTTTCTCCATCTTTGAAAAGCACCACTTCAGCTGGCTCGAGTGAGAATGACATGCACTGGCCAAGTGGAGAACTTAGCCACAGACCTCTCCTGATTCCATATCAGAACGTGAATCTCATGGCTATTCAGGGTTTCATCACCTTCCAACTCTGATCAAATCCTTCCCAATAAGGGCTGGGAATGGTTCTTCACTGGGAGCTTTCCAGGGAAGGAAGGTCTCCATGGAAGACACTTCACACAGTGTCTCTTTAGGCACCTACGTAACCAATTCCAGGGTCACCCTGCAGTCCATGGGGGAATACAGTCTCACCCAAACAGCAAGTCAGGCTACCTCTTCATGCTGACAACCTGTGAACCTGGTGGCTAATTCAGCAGGTCACTACCAGCTGAATACACCCCTGCTATATTTCTCTACAGCTCTACAACGCAGGCACACGTTACCTCCTTCAAACGACACCCATGCAAATCAACCTTATTAGGAGCTTTGATGCAAATCACTTGAATTTATTATCCAAGTGAAACTTCTATTTCTTCATTGTCCTTCACCCAAGAGCTCAAATAGTGCTTTCTGCCCTAACCAGAACATGCAGGAATTAATCTCGTGTTGCAACACAGCACAATGGGAAGAATATTCTTGCTGTGCATCAGCCAACTTCTTTCATGGCAAATTCAAAAGGGGGCAGTTGTTAAACACACCACTGTATGATCCAGCCTAGATTTGGCCCTTGGTCTTCATACTGAGCCATCATTGAGGGCCAAGTGTTGCAAACCTCCCACCCCCAACCCAAGAGCCCCAGACTAAAAACAGTCTGCATTAAGACTAAGAATGTGATCCAACACTCAAAAGCAGTGACTATCCTGTACAAAGCCAGAGGACCTTAACTTTAGACTTTGGCTTTCAAAAGTCTTGGCAAAGGCTCTTAAGAACTTCCCCCCACTCCCCCAAAAGAGTCCCATGATGTAAGCTGTGTGGAATTCAGCTTACAATTTGGGGTGAAAGCTTGAAGCAACTCTGCAAATCCTGAGAATCAAGGCACTTCAGGTCTGCTGCTTAAGCGAACACCAAGATGTGTCTTCTGGCCATCCTTAGGCATATATTACAGTAAGTTAATTATGCAGGTAAAATAGACCCCTTTTCTTCATGTTCTCCTCCCCACTCTCAATTTATGGGAACAAACTGATATTCTAAAAGAAAGTTTTCTTAACAGCCTTTTAAAAAGTTCACTTTATGTCTTTTAACCTCTTTGCATGCTTTAGGGTTCTGTGGGGATCACTACTAGACCTGCCAAAGTTGAACTAGAATTCAGGAGAATACAGCCAGCTCTGTGCACGGCTTGAATGAACCTAGAAGAAACATTTTTATTCAGGGAACTGATCTAAAGGAACAAGAATAAGGTCAGTGTTGTAGCAATGGGGTTTGTACATGAGAAGGGACTGGAACATATAAAATGTACTTAGAAAACCTGACCTATTTGGCTTCAAGCATCGGGGTTGGTGCACCAGCCTTACCTGCCACTGCCAATTGAAGGAAACGCAATTGATTTCAGCTTCTTTTCATCAGCCAGGGCCAAGCAGTTCTTCACTGTCTTTTCCAGCAGCTCCTCACATTTGTCTGAGCCCCAACCTGGGCTGTTACAGTGGATCACAAATTTTGCAGGCAATCCATGGCCAGCGCTGACAACAGCTAGTAAGAACCAAAAGTGAAAGGTAATTGCTTTCTTCTCCTCAGGATTAAAAGAGTGCACCTTGTGTGATTAAAGTAGCAAACAACTGACAGACATTCATTTAGCCCCTGGGAATGTTTTAGATTACAAATCATGCAGCCTTAAAATGTAACAACATGATTACAGAGACTTTGTTTTTTGCCATTTCCAGCTGCACTTTGCTGGGGAAATTTATAAATCATAGCTATAATCGAGCTTATTTTAGAGAGAGCAAGAAAGAATTCATGGCTGACATCAAAATAAACACATTTATATTGGGGATTGTGCAAACTTGTGTAGGGAAGAAGGCAGTAATCTGCTAGAATGTAAACCCATTCAAGGGGTGATCTTGCTTTGGTTCAGGTAATTGCAGAACTACAGTAAATAGGATGCTGGACAGTCGCACAGAGTTAGGATGTGGGACCTGCAGCTACACAGAGTTTGTTCAGCTAGCTTCTGATTACAAACTGGAGCAGCTCAGAGCTATTAGTGCCCTGCAAACTGCTCAGGAAGGCTGGAAAAGTGGCAAATTAAGACTTTGCTTTATTTCCAGCTTTGTTTCTAGGTAACTGTAAGAAAGACATTTTGTGTTGAGACTTTAGGCTCGAGTTTCTTTGTGTATGGGTCATCTAAGACCATTTAGACGATGCTGGTTTTACATCACCTCTTTCATCACACTCTTGACAGACAGCTGGAGGGGATACCTTTATAGATTTATGATGTTTGATTCATGCTGTTGATATAACAATAGGCAAGGAGGCCTTGTACATGCCAACAAAGAAGAGTTTTTACCATGCTAATCATTTATTATCCCCACCAGACTACCACGGACTGGTGGGGTCAGTGTTCTGTCTGCCAGAAAACAATAACTGCTATTTCTGAACTGCTTTTGCAGTTAAAGACTTGTAACTTGAGTTTGTTTAAAAAGAAACAAAAAAAGCCAACAAAAAAAAAAAGAGGGAAAACACCCTAATCCCAAGCTGAGTAAAGAAAAAAACACCTAGCTGAAATCTCACAAGGGCACACACTGAACCTTCACAAGGAGTCAGCCCCCTAAATAACACACTTTGGGTATTATCTTACGTGGCCACAAATGTGTAGGTATAAACTTGCAGCTTATGTCTTCAAAAACAGTAATATGAATAATTTTGGGGTTTTTTTTAAATTCAGCTTTTTAAAATTAGCTTTGTGATTGTGCCAGAAATCCTCTACACTGGAATGTTTATGAGGCGCTTTGCTATTTAAGTATAGTAGAAATAACTCTTGGAGCAGAGTCATCACATATGGATACTATCTGTAGTTGCTGCAGGAAAGAGAAAATAGACTTTGTCATATGGTAATCTGACCAGAGGTTAATCAGAAGAATACACTTTGAAGGACAATGGAAGCACAAGCATTTATGCTCTTATGGCTTTGTAGATTTTCAGAATGTTGAATAGCCCCAGTGTTAGGCAATGCTAATTTGTCATAATGTGCAACTAAAATGTTGGCAGATTCAGGATACATCATAAATCCAAGAGAAATCTATTAAAAGCAGCTGACACATCTCTAGTCAGATGTGAAACATGGGTAAGATCTTCATTCTGAAAGAACAAAATACCGTAGTGATACACATCACCAACTTTAATATTTCTGAGGGAGTGTTTTCTCAGGTAGTCACTAATTAACTCATTAGGATTCTGTTGAGGACAACTGTTAATTACCAAGAGCAGTTGCCCCTCACTTCAAATGCACATGTTCTGGAAGGGGAAGTAAGTTATGATTTCATGGTAGAAAATGACAGAACCATGGGCATGTTCTGTGCTAGTTATAATTACACACAATCATAGAATGGCATGGGTTGGAAGGGACCCCAAGGGTCACAGAGCTCCAACCCCCCTGCCACAGGCAGGGACACCAACCTGCAGGCCTCGAGCTACACAAGGTTGCCCATCCAACCTGGCCTTGAACACATTCCCAGTAAAGATCCTGGTTACTGGTGGATTAAAGGGCTACCCATTTAAGAAATTTGGAAACTGGGTATCCATATGATTGAGAAATCGATGCATAATTGATTCTTTCCTAGGAGAAGACTCTAAGGGCCCATTTCCACCAGTGTAGCATAGGGGTCCCCACAGGGGAGCAGCCCTCGAATCTGAGTGGTGTGTCAATGGCTGAAAAGAAATGAAATAAATAAATCTTCTCTCCAACTTGCAGTCTCTTGGTGAGCAGTTTGGTCTGGGCTGATAAAGAATACCATGCAGATTTTTTTTTTAAAAAAGGAGTAATAGATTCTACATATTTCACAGAACAAGAATTCCAAGAAAAACTTATTAAAAATTTTTAAAAAGCAAAGTAAAAAGTAAACAGTTGTAATTTTTTCCTGTCAGAGCTGAAGTCTTACATCTCCCTCCTCAGTTTCAGTCAGAATTCGTTTACAAAACTGCTCATGCTGTATTTATTTTTATAGCATAAACACAGATGGCAGAATCAGCCCTCTATATGAACAACATGTATCAGCTATCTCACAGATGGTGGAAAATTATAGATTGTCATTACCAAACTTTATTACTCACTGAGTAGATTTTTCTCAGATATTACATAAATTTTGATAACTAGGCATCAAAAAGTCGTAAGCTTTTACAGGGATGATTTTGGCACCAATTGAACCAAGTACCCAAGCAGATGCTTAAACTTTAAGCACGTGCTTAAGTTCAGCGGCACTTCAGCAAAGCAGATGTTTAGGAGTTGGACTCTACTGTTTGGAAAAATAAGCATCTAATTAATGGCTTTTCTGAACTGTGCCCTTAATGAACATTCATTGTGTATGTGTGTACCTGTGAATATGTCGGGGAAAGCAGCAGGCCTACCAGCGGCCTAGCTCTCTTCTCCCAAGATTTAGGCCCTGACAATATTCTTCTGTTCCCATGAGACAGGAAAAGTTCCTCATGCTGAGAGGATCCTAATAATCCCATTCTCAAAACACAGTGGCCTTGCTGATAGGGGTACAGGCTGCCCTAAACCAAGAAGCAGCTATGGGAAGGTATTTGGGAGTAACAGAACATGTTAGGAACCAACCATAACAAGAGGGTCAAACAGCAGGTGTGTGGATGCTTTTAGGTATTAATGGTAAACTAAGGATGTTTAGCTATAAGATAGGTTTATCAGAACTCATTATAATCACTAACCAATCAATACAGTGTGAACAGTGTGTGTAACCAATAAGCAGTTTTTAGTTTGCCACGTTTGCAGTAAGAAAGGTCTAGAATCTGTGGGATTTCACCTCATAAAATGGCTTCACCTCAAATTCATATCAAACTGCATGTTGCTCTCTGCCAGTCGCCACATGAATAGGTGGGTTTTCCCTGTGACATCACATCACTGCTTTGGTAGAGGTTACTTAAGATGCAACATGTGTATGTTAACGCTGGGGAACACACAAGTATCACACAGCCCATAAAAGCTGCCTGCAGGCAGCACAGACCCAGCGTTGCAGGAGGAGGAGGAGGAGGAGCAATGAAGGCTGCCTCAGACAGTGATGCCAGTCCCCATGGTGTGGTGTTTGGGGGCTCCCGAAGCGCAGAACCTCACCTCCAGCTATGTCCAAGGGCCCGTTCTTTTTGCGAAGCTCAATGACAGCTTCCACAAACTCCTTGCCGCCTTTCTTTTCCAAAGTGCTCCCTGAACAGAGAATTGATATTTTATTCCTCTGACCCCAGGTTTCCATAGCAAACATTTTTTTTTTTGACTCATCATTATTTTATTTTATTTTTATTACATCACTCTAGAGTTTTCTGCCCAAACGTTTTTTTTTGGGGACTGCAAAGTAAGATCTAAACCTTTTGGGACTTCAGAGTTAGCTAGTCATTAAAAACAACAACAACAACGACAACAAAAAAAGAAAAAACCAAAAAAAAGACAACCCTAACAACCCAAAAACCTCACATCTGTATCCCTTGCTAACATTCTCAGACTCTGATTTTAATGTCAAAACATCTGACATGACATCCCTACCTCCTTCCTTATCACCAGCATCTCATAGTGTGAAATGTTCCAGAAGGATGTGCTAGCTCGAGCGTGGTTGAAGGTTCATAATTCCTTCCCCTACGATTCATTTCCCCTCTCTCTTACAAATTGTTTTAAAGAGCCATTTGCCACAATAAGAATTTGAAACTCACCTGATCTTGGTCCCTGACCCCAACAGGTGGCACCAGGAATGAAACAGTCTCGTGAGTGCAGCGGGCTGCTTTACTTGGTAACTGCCCAGCTTGTTGAGCCACCTTTAACCAAGAGGAAGAGCCTCAGAAATAAGGAGAATCTCTAAGGAACATATTCCTCCAATGAACTTCTCTAACTATAGCTAAGGAGCTGGACAAAGTCATTCTGGGAGGAGAAGAGCTGTGCAGTGTTTCAGGGCAACCAAAAGGTATGCTGTTTGCAAAGGCAGTCCATCACTAAATGGTTTAGATCTTATTTTGCAGCTCTGGTTTTAAACATTAATGTAGAAAAAAAACAGCCCAAGAAAGCATTTTCCTAACTACATAAGCATCCCACATAATTATTTGCACTGTGCACATTAATTATAAAGGTAGATAAGTTAAAAGCAGTGATATCATAAAGGCTCTGAGATATTACTTTGGAAACTGATTTCCAAAATGTCAGAACTAGGTCTCTAGCCATGGATTTGGTGAAACCCCTTTAACTTTCACTGATGAAGAAAGAAAAACCGCATGTTCTGATGGAAGTGCACATACTGTATGCTCAAGGAAGCAGAGCTGCTCCTCCAAGGCTCAGTTACTAAACAAGGTCATAGCTCCAAGAAGTTAGGACTTGGAAAATGCTTTTGTTTTCAGGCCATTGTTAAATTTCTTCCAAAATGAAGATTAACAAGTTGAAAACAATGCATTGGTTTGTTCATTCCAAAACTGTGGCCCTGCCTCTATTTTGCTACTGGCAGTTTATTGCTTTTGGGGTACAAAAGCTGAGAACAATTAAACCATTTATGCTTTTTGGGTTTTTTAATGACCAATTCACAAAGGGTGTTTGCCCAAAGCTGGGTTGTAAGGTCAGACTGCATAGATCAAGGTCCTTTGTGCTCATTTAGGCTGTTTTAGGGAAATACTTTGGTCTAAGCTTATTCAAACTCCTCACCAAGCATTTTCTGGAACTCAAAGTTACTTATCCCTGTGCAAGTGACTGGAGGACACCATCCTCCCAATCTCTTTGGTAAGACAGAAAAGGCTTTATTTGTACCATCAAAGTGTCTTACAGTGTGCTAGGAAAGGAGATTCTCCCCAGAACCAAGGTGCCCTCAAGGCAGGCAGAACCCTGGCTGAACCTGTCCAGCAGTGGCTGACCCAGAGTCTCATCGAACCACCCGACAGAGAAGGGGTGCAGAGGAAAAGGAACAGTCTTCCACTCCAGTTATATTCTTGTTGGATGTATTTCTGTACTGTTCCTATTTATATTTGTATATATTCCAGTTATATTCTCCTTGAGTCCATGAACTCAGATCAGTCCTAAAACCCATGACAATTATAATCCTTAATTTCTCTTGTTTCAAGGGGAAACATAATTAAGCCTTGCACAGAACCAAGGAACAGAAAAGATCTATTAAGTAGGTCATTCCTTTGCCATTGCAGAGCCATTGTACATTTAATGGACTTTAGCCCAGTTTGTTTTAGTTCAGTCCAGAAGGATCAGCCTTTTCCCTTCTACTGGGAATTAATTTATAACTAAAAGCAAGGAACAACCTTGTCAGTTGATTTCACTCAGTTCTCCTCTTGCAGATCTCGTACAAAGAAGAGCAAAGGTTTGAAGGTTTTCTGCATTTACTCCCTCAATTATGTTCTTCTTCTGATTAATAGTGAGGGTTTATATTGAAATTGTATTTCAAAACTACACTGTAAATTAGCTTCACCTGGGAAAGGACATACTGTTTTTAACCATTTTCCACTACATTAGCGAGTTCCTTGATGGAAGTCTTGCTTCACAGCCTCAAGGTTAGTAGCTTATTTGCTCACAGGCATAAATATGTGTCACTCCCATGAGAATAAGATCATTATCTCATGCTTTCCAAGCAGGCATTGGTATCAGTGTTGGAAACAGCGTTAGCAGAAATTTAGGCTGTAAAATTCTCAGGACAAGCCCCCAGTACATTTAAATTGTTAGGGAAAAAAAAAAACAAACCAACAAACCAACAAAAATAATTTAAAAAAAAATAATTTAGATGTGTCAAAGTTAATCATTGGAAGCTAAGCATTTGTGCACTTCTATTCTTTCTTACAGCAGTCAGAGGCAACAGGAACCTATGCTAAGGAATGAGGAGTACTGCTTTGAGACACCATTTGCTTTGCAGGGTAGCAGAGCATCTCTTGGTCGAAGGGTAGGAGACAAGCACATCAGCTAAGTGGGACTGACAGACGTCAGAGGGATATCCTGCTGACACAGGGTATTGTGACACGTCTATGTGATTGTCTCTGCACACTGTCAGAGCTGTTCTTGGCCCAACAGGCTATCCAGAGCTACATCCACCTGTGGTACTTGGCCAGTAGCCCCTCAGAAAAAGCAGGTGGTGTAGGACACGCCAGCTCTTCAGCAGGATGCGTGTCCCCCCGAGCTGTACTGAAACAGGACCTTGGGTGTGGAGGGAAAGCACTGGAGTAGCAGTGATGAGGTTAAGATGAGAACAGAGGCCAGGTGACTGCTTTTTTAAGCAAGGTGGGCCATCGCCCTTACCACCAACTTCTGTATTCAGCCAAAATTCTGATTTGCCTTCTCAAATTACCAAGGCAGTTAAAGTACTGCTACCCTTTCACAAAATCCTTCAAAACACTGTACACAGAGGGGTATCACTAGGGTAAGAGTTAGTCAGGGGATACAAATACTGAAGTAAGATGCCTGTCATGCTTTCTATCATGTCTTTCTCTCATCGGTGTAGCTTAGGTGACCAACCGCCTGCAAAATGTATGCAATGTCACTAGCTGTGTTCTTGAGGGTGGGAGGACCAGTGAGCAGGACTATGAAGGTCATCAGTCCATAAGGTAACACGTGAGAAAACTAACCAATCAAACTAACCAATCTTAAGTGTTCAGAAAACACAGATTGGCTAGATCTAGATCCAGCATGTCAGACGTGTACATCTGAAATCTGAAACTTGGCATGGAAGGGGTTAGAAATCTGAAGATCAAGACTCAAACCACATTTGAAACAGGCATTTGACATGCCATATAAACAATGTGGTAATTTATTCTCCTTGGTCACATGCCTGCACTGAACATGCTGTTCCTGCAGTTGAACGTTTGGCTGTGCATCCTACTGTTACTTCTGAACGCCTGATTTGGTGATAAAAATAAAAAAACACCTACTGAGTTTGCAACTACTCATTTGGTTTTGTCTGTCAGGACTGCTGGAAGTGAGAAATGAATGCAAAGCTGCATAGCTACAACAAGCTTGTGGCTGCTGATTGACCATGCACACACATACAAACTCCGCAGCACTGAACTTTCCATTACCTACTTCACCACCGGTGTAGAAGTCAGAGTTTGTCGGGTGAACGACAGCATCACTGTCGATCGTGGCAATGTCAGCCTGTACAACTTGCAACTACAACAGGTAAACAGATGTATATCAACCACGTTGGACAGAGACCCAGCACAGGCTCTACATTTACACATGTACCAACGTCCATATTTTCCTACCTTTACATCTCCAAACCTTGCGCCAAAGGAGTATGCTGAGTTGTGTGTGCAGGTGTGTGTAGAGAAAGGGGTGTAGGGAACAGGAGGAGGAATATTGAGTATGACATGATCAAATAAATGTTAAAATGACAAGTCAGAGCAATCACATGAGATCATTTCCAAAGTTTTAAAATCAGCTAACACCCCATTGCACTTTGCAGAAACCTAAAACAACCAGTTCCCCACAGAGCATGACACTAAAATATGGAATCTGTTTAAAAAAAAAAGAAATTCAGGATCATCAAGCCAAACAAAATAACTAGTTTCTCCATTTTGTCAGTATCAATAAGCTGACAGGCACTACCCTTCATGCATATAGCCATTCATCTTTGTGTTTCTAAAAGTAATAGTCTCCTTCATATGGAGGAAACCATGTAGCCCTAGGCAGGGTTGGAATGCATTTGCTTTAAAGAATACAAATGATTCATCTTGTATTTTAAAGGTAAGGCATCATGTGATGGGATGGCTGAGACACAATGTACAAATACACATATATTTTAAATCACCAATTTAAAAGTTAGCCTTCTTACATCTTCTTCTTGCTAAATTACACAGGTACATTCCCATAGGAAATGCAGTAGTAGAAGAATTATAGGTTGCATTTCACAAAGAAGCTTTAAAAAAAGACAGCAGTGGATATAATCCAGTTAAGAAAGGAAGGCAGTATGTAATGGATAGAAGTTTTTCTTTTACTTTTTATTAATGAAAGCTTCTTTTTTTCTTCTCCAATCTGGAATAAGATGGAAGCTTTTGGTGTGATACATCATCTACGACAGTATCAACAAGTTCAATGCTGGTATAATGTCAGTATTTGTTTTCAGCTGCATGTGAAAGTGGCAGGGAGTAATTTAAGCATGATGGAAACAAATTATTTGACTGAATTAAACATGAAATCAAGGTGGGAGAAAGATTTGGGAATAGCTAATTATTGAATCATTCCTCTTTAAAAATGTCATGCCTACTTCTGAGTATCAGGAGAAATGCCAACATTGCCGTTACAATGGAGAAACTGCTTATTTTGAAAACAACCTGACAAAAAAGTATCTTAGTCCTCAAAGTATCCAAATAAGAAACCCCCCAAGATAGCTAACAGTCACATATGATCATTATGGAAAAGAATTTAAGGTTTTGGTTTTAACTGAAATCAAAGACTGGCAATAGCTGCAAGTATTCCGATTTGGTGAAAGAGTCTTTTGAATATAGCTCTTCAATCAGAGAGAACCCAACAAGATTTGAATTTCCACTCTTATTAAATATCTGAAGCCCTAGAGAGTAAATTCTGGGTTCCATAATTTCCATGTGACCGTTAGTTGTGTCAACCCATGCCCCATTTACCTAGGTCATCTTTAAGGTCAATGTCAGCATTGGTAGGATTGATAATGGCCTCCACCTCGAAGCCGGCTAAATTACTGATTTCACTGTGAATAAGGTTCAGCTGAAAAGAAAAGCATGAGGTGGGAAATAACAGGACAGCTGGGAAATCACAGAGAAGCTGCAGAAAAGTGAGCTTTGCAACACAGATGGAGATAGCATCACTGCAAACAAATATGCAAAATAAAAGGCAGGTCTTAAAGGAGGGTTATTATCCAAAAAAAACTTCAAACACAAGACTCAAACGCTCTTCATGCTGGGAGGATGTGACTGTACCCACTAACAAGCTCTGTTTTGGCCTTATGTTGACCACTATATGGGGCTATTTGGTATTTTAAGAGGGTATTTGTTTCTCCTCAAAGTACAGATGAAGCACACCCTGATCATTTCTTAAGCATCATCTACAGGAACGTGCCATGGCCATTCAGCACTGAAACCGGATAAAAGAAGCTGTTCCTCCTTCTTTAAGCCAGCACAGCTTGGAGAAAGCACACACTGGTCTCCAGTGACTCCTCCATCCTCACAATGGGACACATTTCTTCTCCCTTCCTTGCCAGAGCTCGCTGTGCTCTGCAGTGCAGACACTTCAGGCCCCATCTGCACAATTCTGCTGCCTTTGTGAACAGCTGGTGACCGACTGGAAGCAGGCACTACCACTGCTTCTAGCTTTTATTTTACTTGCTTTACTTCCTTTGGTCTTTTATGAAAATAGAGATTTTAACCCCACCCATTAACCTCTCCCATTAATGCTTCTCCATCACTGTCTGAATCATTACAAAATCAGGGTTTCTCATGGGCAAACAGGAAGGTGAGGAAGTCAGCACAGGTACCCAGAGGTTAACCTCACATCCACACTACCAGCTCTTAAGAGAATAAGAAGAATTAGTAAAATACAAGGAGGTGCAGATTTCAACTTCTAGCAACACATTTTAAGCAAGACTTTCAAACCAGTATATAAAATAAGAAGTCAATGAAAAGACCAGTCATGGTAACAAATTGATCCTGCTGTCTCACACCAGCAAGGATGGGGCTTTTTTAAAATGCTTAGGGTGGGTAAAGTGATAGTACAGTTTGCTTACTACTGCCAGTTTGGGTGTCTCATCACAGTATGAGAGCCACACCAGAGGAACAGCACTGTAATTTGAGGCAATCTGATGTGAACACCAACTGTAGCAGAGCTGCAGACTGGTATGTGATGAAGTTTATAACTAGGGGTGTGTGATGCTGCTGCATAGCCAGTGCTGGGAAGTCTGATTTCACATGCACCAACCTTACTACCTCCAAAGCTTAAAATCAGTTACAGTGCAAAGCTTTTTCCAGACTCTTTCAGATGGGGAAATACAGTATCTACATCATAAATGATGCTTCTGTCTCCAACACACATGTAGAACGATCATTTCAGTAGCTGGTTAGGCAATATGGAAAGTAGCTAAGGAAGAGAAGGTTCTCATTCATTTATACCTGAAGTCCTGAAGCCAGCTGCAGTTAAGCCAAGCTTTGCTTCTAATCCAAACCCCTGAGTTCAACACATATATATACAGGCATGGCAAGTTATCTCATCAGTAACTGAGTTTTATCTCTTGGTTTGTAACCCACAACCTGTAAACTCAACTCGTTGAATCCTCTCCTTGCTTCTGTCTGTCTGTCAGTAGGGAATACAGCCCAGTTGGTGTAAGCAAGACAAGTGAATGGGTCGTTTAAGGAGGCCAACATCCATATAATTAAGTTTTATGAAAAAAGTTATTTCCCTCTCACTCATGTGATTCTATGAATTGACCTTCTTTCTCTTTTTAAAAGCCTGCAATTTCATTTAATTTGCATGTGTTGCTTGAGTTAAATATGTTCCCTCAAAACAGGGTGATTTTGCCTAAAAATGAGTGTAATTCAGCCCTGGTTTAAGTACAGGTCTGTTCAGGAATTTATAATAAAATCTGAGAAAGCTTGCTTTCCAAATAGCTGAGAATCCTTTCCTATTTCACACATGGTGAGTTATTCATACTTGAGTTTGAGTCTTGAGTTTGACTACAAGCAACTGCTGTTTAAAAAAAAAATAAAGTCAAACCAAACCAAAATGTTAAAGAAACTTTATGAAATCTGAAATTAAAAAAAAAACAACCAACAACAAAACACATGCACACACCAAAAAGACTATTTTATGGAGATTTTAGTATGTTCCTAAGCATATTTTGTCCATTTTATAGGTGACTCTCTTTGATCCCTCATTCTGTGTTCTACAAGTCCCAGACCCATGGCTGCAGATCATTTTGGTATTCAGACCTTTAATCTGTCTCTACTCAGATATGGGATTAATAAAGAAATCAGCTGGTAATTAAAGTCTGAATTTAAAAGCAACAACAAAATGCCTAAAAAGCTGCCCAGCACTGAGAGCACGTGTTGGCAGCTAAGTGTTATTTTGCTAAATAAGTTATTTGCTAAATAACTTCCTGCTCAAAGCATCATTAGCTAGCTGATTGGAAAAACAATTAAAAAAAAAAATAATATCAGAAGTTTTCCTGCAGAATGAAAACCTCCAACAAGTAACTGCTCAATTTTTACTACCCCATAGTATGAATAGTATTAGACAGGAGTGATTCTTTAAAAGGGCCACTTAAAAAAAAAAACATAGGCACAACTTTCATATATATGTGCAACAAAAGAGATGTCATTTTAGGTAACATTTAGATGAAATGTTAGTTAGATAAAATGCAGGTGGCACTTAGCACATCCAAGGAGCATTTTCTGAGCCAAGCCTTGCATTTCTTACTACAGACAAAATTACCTTTAAAGTCTTGGAACTTTTTCTGGTACGAGTTTCATACAGAAAACTGAAGATGCCTGTTGCAGACCACAAGCTGAGGTCTCTCTGAACATCCAATCCCTAATGCTTAGGCTTGAGGTCTTAGTGCTCTCCCCTCTACCTACTCCATGGTTGTGTCTCAGGAAAAAGAACCTAGTTATTGTGCAAAATACCATGTTTCCATTGGGACATCACTTGTAGGATGTGCTATCATTAAACTCTTAACTAGATTTTAATACTTAATTATAGTGGCACTTGTACAGTTCTAAAGGTACTCCTGAAGGGTTCTTTGTGATTTCCTGACCTCTGAGAATTCCTAGTGAATGCCAGCAGTTACCTCAAGATTTAATGCAATAACAGCATATTCTAAAAGCTGGAGGTTTGCAACATTCTCACCTCTGTTGTCAGTCATTAAATCTGGGGTTATTGAAAGATGAAGAGCTGTCCTTGCAAAACAAGCCCTTCCCTTTCCCCTCTGCAAAGATGGAGCCAAGATATTTCCCATTAACTACTTAGGAATGATGTGAATCTAAGGACAGGATTCTTTTCTTCCTCCTCTACATCTAGGAAATTATTTCCTGATCTAGCAGATCCTGATCTTGCAGACCAAAGAGGCATGCTGGAAAGGTGTTCAAGGATGTCACAGGAGGTTTGAAAGATACTGATTGTTGGTTTGGGGGGGTGTGTTTGTTTCAGGTTTCTGTGTTTTGCCCTGCAGTTTACTAAGAGCACACAGAATACAAAAGGATACTGAAAATCTGTATGTAAATCAAGTAACTATTAACATGCTTTTGCTTTTCAAAAGGAAAAGCTCAACATCTTTTAAAATATTCAGCTTTCCTACCATCCATGTGAAGAGTGTAACTGTAATCTCCATTTCACAAATGGGGATGGCCACAGAGAAAGACAAGGTGATTTCCAGTATCTCTGAATCAGCCAAAAATCAGGAGTCTCTGTTTCCAGGTGCCCAGCTGAACTGCCTAAACACACCTCTCCCTACCCAGGCAATTAGCAGATTTTTCCTTCCCTCAAAATGCTGTTTAAGGAGAGTGGGGCTGTGCTGAAGAGCAGGAGGATCCTCCTCCACACTGGCAAACCTCTTCTGCCCTCACATGCTTTGGGAAGGAAGCAACATGCACAAGTCTAAGGAATCAATCTGCAATGCTACTGCCCAGAAACACCACTGAAGAAAATTCTCAGCTCCTCACACTTAAGAACACCATGTGGCATTAATTTAAGACAACTATAACAAAACAGGGGTTTATTTTCTCTTTAGCATCAGACTTAAACTTAGCTAAGTATCTTAAAAATCAGTATTATCTTTTTAAACAGCAATTGCATGTAGAAATGGCTAAGCAGAAGCATTTAACTGATTCAAAGCCACTAGAGTTTTTACAGATAATTGTCATATTTAATTTGTAAAATTCAAAAATAAATGGCAATGATCTGAGCCTTCTATGTGTCACTTAAATAATTAACAACCAGCACCACCAAGGAGATCCCAGCCTGCTAAACCTGCCTCTAGCAGCAGGCATCCTGTGGCATCCAGGAGCCTCCTGGCCCATGCAAAACACACCTCCAGTTTAGGAGAGAGGATGCATTCGACTCCCAACAATTCTGTGATTGAAAGTTTTAACTTTGCCTATTTTATCACAAAGAAATCAGAACTATTTTTAATAATTTTGAACATGCATTTTTTTTTTGGAACATCATTTTCAGGGAATGGTCTGAAAATATTTCTAGGAATAGGCCAGCATCAGGGTTGATTTAATGCTAAATAAAATCTCTTGGATCACTACAGTGCAAAGTGGATTTAGTTTTCATTTTAAGCTTTTCACATGTGTCTTAACACAAATGCTTAAAATAATTTAGGTTAGTCTAAATCTGCTATTTTTAGGGGTAGATGAGAACAAAGGCATTAATATATTATTTATCAGCTCAAACAAGGCAAGAACTTCATTTTTAACTCACAGAGGATGATGAGAATTCTTGTACTTGTCAGATACAGCCTACTTTTCTTAGGTTTTTACACTACCCATTTACTGCCCCTGGAGACAGTTTCTCACAGGGAATCAAAAGCAAAATACAATCTGTGCTAGACACATCTCAACAGCACCTGTGCATCTCCTACCCCTCCAAAAAGAATCCATTTCAGTTGAGTGTTCCCTCAGAGGAAACAAACTGGTTTTCCTTCTTCTTTTCATTCTCCTTTCAATTATGTGTACTGTGCTACAAATAGAAGCTAACACCCAGCCCCTCTCCTGTGCAGGGTTAACTGACAGCGAACCAGTACAGGGATGGCCATGTCATAGCGGTTAATTTCTTCAGGGGGCTGGGCTCCAAGTGAATGAGAAAGCCAGAAATTCCATTTCCCAGTAGAAGGTACTCACTGGAAAGCTCTACAACAGACCCTGGCTTAGCTCACCACAGCTTAAAGCTGTCCTGGAGTTCATGATTCTCTTCCACTGAGCCTGACAGCAAAGCCTTATTCATTTGCTGGGTCAGTCTTGCTGGAACACACCAGTAGGTATAATGACAGGTTTCCTATGGTAACTGAAAGGAGTTCAAATTCAGACCCAGAAGTCTGATGTTACTTGCTTTCTTCAAACAGTAACGTAGATTATAAACTTTAGCTTCTAATTTAGTCATGAAATTTTGGGTTTTTTTAAACTATGTTCAAAGCCCTCACCCTAATAGTAGTCAAATAACAAAAAGCCCTAAAAAACCCCCAGCAATCTAGCTCTAGCTGTAAAATTAAATGTGGAAAATCAGAAGTCTTGCAAAAAATAACATTACTCTCATGCATATTAAACTTAGCAAACAAACTGTGGAAGGATAAATGGAGAACAACCTCAGTATGAAATAAAAATGAGTCAGAGGAGATACATTCCACAATGGACAATGGCTCATCTTTTATGACTTGCAACACAATGATCTGATTTACTGGATGATAGAAGAAAGATGCAGTTTTACTTAACAAAACTTTGTATCAGGAACTAAAGGCAGGTTTCAAGATAAAAGACCAAATTAATTTAATGATTTGTCTTTTTAAATGGATCCTCTCTTTAGGTAGGTATGTGTTTGTATTAAACCATCCAATGTCCCAAAGCATATTCACAGGGAAAAACAAAAAGGATTGTTGCCTTCTAGTTTTTCATAGAAGCATCATTCATTATTACACAGCATTAACTTTTGTAAATAACAAAGCATAACAAAGCATAAAACCACTATTGTGAACAAGCAACTAAAAGAGGTTTTGATAAAAACCTGCAAATCATTTACATCAGCGATGAAGTGGGCTGCCCACTGGAAAAAGACATTTGATCCTTAGGATAACCTCATCTTTGGCAGCTTAGCTGTAACAATTATGCTCTTTCTGAATAAGGTGAGATAGATTACAAGCACACAGGCTTTGTTTCTATTTGAGGATTTAATTATGTAGCCATATGAAGACTCATTTTGAGTTTTAAAATGTTCTAGCAATTGTTTCAGAGAACTTCTTTGTTTGAAAGCTACTATCACACACCTCCTCAAGTGCTCAGTGGAGAAATGTCCATTGCACCTAGATGTTTTGGGGAAAGGGAGTGGTGGGAGGGGGGTATTCCCTAAGCAGTGCTGGAAAATAGGTATTCATGTATAAAAATGCAGGAGCATACCTTCTGGCCAAGAAACAGACTTTTTGTGGACAGGACTGTGAAACCATCTGCAGGAGTTCCCTCTGTTGTACTGTCAGCACTGGCCGATTTGCTCACTTCTCCCTGCTTCTTCTTCCAAAAATACAGTTAATTAGTTAACTCGAGACTGAGAGAAAAACACTTTACTAACACCAAGATATATGACATGCCATAAATGCTCACCAGGCAATCAAATGCCAGTACAAACACTGGGGTTTGGATTGTATCCTTTAGACTAAAGTGACTGATTACAGGTGAAGGCATCAGCAGGAAACATGACCTCAGCGTCTGCATATCTACATAAGCCTTTTCTTCCCCAGGACAGTGCACAATTCAGATGAAAGTTGTCTTAAATGTTGCAGGAAAACATATAAACAGCCCCAAACTTTTACCAGCCTTCTGATGGCTTGTGTGGAAAAAAGATAAATGTATCTATTTATATGTGTGGGCAGACATTCATTTTCAGGTAAACACTGACTTGTCAGAGTGCAAATTTTATCCATCTGTGAAGGGAGGTGCTCCCAGATTTCACCAACTTATTTTTAGAGCTGCTGCTTTGAAATCTGGCTGGCTGTGTCAGAGGAATACATCCACTTTCTACCTGCTTAGCAGTAAGAAATGGTCTGACCAATATTCTCTGCCTTGGTCAACAGGATCACCTACATCTCTGGTAAAACAGTGGGGGGAGAGGGACTTTCCCTCACCTACTATTCCTTTTTTCAACTGTATTATTGCAAAAGAAAGAGGATAGGTTTCAGGAATGAATTGATTTACTGAATAAAAATGAGAACTTGGAACATTTTGAAAAGGATGATTCGTGAAGGTAGGGAATTGGCTGCAGTGGTTATGAACTCAATTGGTGCCAAAAATCATTTCATATCTTCAATAAAATCACTACTTCTGATTGAATATAAATATTTAGTGCCTCAGCAATACCTATGCTGAAGTTAAAAAGCACACCTGGAATATTAAGCAAGCCACTGTTCTCTTACTGTCCCCTTCCAAAGTATATAAACTAAATCAGTGGCTGAGCAACTAAAATGACTATGATGTAAGGGTATATTGGTGCTTCTAAAAGCTGTAACCATGCTTTGCTTTGCACAAATGATTTGAAAACTACATTTTCATGGGTCCTATTTCAATTCCCCAAGAATTTACTGTTAGCCAAATACCAATATAGTAAGCAGACAATACAGTTTATTGTGTGGAAGAAAAACAGAACCCCCCAAAAGACTTCCTGCTTTTGTAATCAAGTAGGGAAAAAAAAAAGGCCAGATTTAGGGAAATTATTAGTGCAGGGTTCTTAGAGGCACTGCACTCCAAATGTCAGCTACTAGCTGTTCAAAAACCCCCCAAAAGTGACACATTCAGAAGAGTGATAAAACAAGCAATACCAGAGGTGCACAGGATGACTACAGAAGCTCTGTTGGACAGGGAAGGCAGCTTTTCAGGCTCACTGTCCAGTTCATTTCTTTCCCCTGCTGTCATAAACTATTCCTGGACTGTAGTTGTCATGCCAAAAAAAATCTCCTTGGTTCACACATGCACACATTAGAAAGATTCCCTACTCCTACAAACTGAAACTTAAAAAAAAAGGAATGAAGGGATGCTCTCCTTAGCTTAAAAAAAGTGGTTATTCTTAGTAAATGTTAAGAAAAATCCCATTTTGGCCCTCTTGTTCTTCCTGTCACCTCCATAATTCATTTTGAATGAGTTTAGTTAATTACTAGGCATTAAAAGTAAGTTTAAACATGAAAGAATCTCATTTATAACATACTAAAAACAGAGGGGGGCATTTATGGGTCTTTAGCTCAGCCAAAGAGATTCTGTGTAGCCACAATACAGTTTCTCTGATGCTGGAAGAGACTCTGCTACCTGCTCTAGCTGAAATGCATCCTACTTCAGGAAGAGAAATTTCAACCTCTTGGGATCATCAAATCAACTAAGAGTAATCTTACACTAAGCTGGGACACACACACAAAAATTACAAACCCCAACAAGCAACAGAACAATTGAAAACAGGACTCTCAGCAATGGCTGAGGATGTTACCACAGTGCAAGTGACTGAGGGGTTTTCTTACTATCTGCAATGGCAAAATGCCACTTTGTGTCATCTGAATGTTGAAAAAAAAACCCAGATTTTTTTTTGGGAAAAAAAAAAAAAAAAAAGACTCCCTGCTTTTTGCACACATCAATTACTTGAACAACATCCAAGCAAGCTGACTCTGCCTAGCCCAATGCTGGCACCTCCAGTCACAGTCCAGTTGCAACGTAAGGTCTCGTTTGCTCACCAGTAAGACATAACAGCTCCCTCACGCTCTCTTGTTGCACCTCTTAGTTCCTCCAGCCTGTGTCCACCTCATGACTGCTTCATACAAAGAATATTTACAAAGAATTGACAAGTTGTCCTGCAGGCCTGTGCCACTTCTGGGGGTTCCCAGACTTGCACCCACACTAGGCAGAGGGCAGCACTCCTTGCTTACACTGCTACTGAAACCCCTCCTGTTACCAACACACAGAACAGAAAGTCTACCCTGTGATGCTCCCTACAGCTACTACCAACAAGCTTGTTTGGGTTTAAAATAAACAGATTACTCTACCTTGGATTTCCTTGCCCCTTTCTTGCCACCTGTTTTCTTTGATACAGTTTTTTTCTGTGATGGAGACTTTGCCTTCTTTGCAGGAGGTGGAGTGATGATGGCTTCCAGTTTTCCTTTTGAACCCCGCTTCTTTGCCAACAGCTCTGGGTGAATATTGGGTAACACTCCACCACTGGCTATGGTGACTCCTTTCAATAACTAATTAAAAAAAAACAACAACAAAACACCAAACAAATAAGAGTTATAGATGACAAATTCCAGCATTTACTCACCAATAAACAGAAAATGGCATTTACTGCAAACTTGGTACATTGCTTGGAGTTTTAACTGGTTCTTGTATGTTTCTCAACACATTATTCTGAAGAAAAGAGGCATGAAATGTATGAAATGAAGCTGATCATGTACTGAATTTTAACTATAAAGGGATATATGTACTCTTCTTGCACATAGGCTTGTTACTGTCAGTATCTCGTGGGCTCACGCCCAGCCAGGAGGGCTTGGCAGGGCAGCCTGAGTGACAGAGATGGGACCCCAAAGTCCTCAATGGGCACCACACTGTGGAGAACCCAAAAGATGTCCCAATTGCTGAGTTGCCTTGAAAGTGCATTTTGAAAACAGAAATTTTTCCCTTAGAAAAATAAATCTGAAATGGAGGGTAACATTTATACAAATCTCTATACCTGGATGTCTTTCTTCAAAAAAATCTTTATGCAGTTGAAGAAAAGCAGATCAATATTCAAAAGTGTGCAGTTCATTCAAGCCTTTAAAAGCAGAGGTGAAATATATCACGGTCTGTATGTAAAAACCACTGTTAACCACTTTTTTTATACATCTAATGGGGACTAATTCACTATTTGGGAGGATACAAACAGTGACATCCAAGTCCCAGAGGTGCTCCCACTTTCTGATCTGTGTTTACTGTCCCCCAACTACAATGCAGTGAGGCTCCAAGCTTACAGAGGGACGATGAATGGAAAAGTATTATCACATTTCAGACAAAGCCAGGAGGAGGTTTGCAGAGTCTTTTTTTTAAATTCCTTGTCCATCAAGATACACAGGTTTGGAAAAAGTATCTTTTCAGATGTGTTTTTACAGACACCTCACCCAAAGGTACATTAATCCCAGCCAGTGCCTCTGGCTGACACCACAACACTGTAATAATAATAATAATAACAATAATCATAAAATACTATAAAGATAATGAAGCAATAAAACCAAAAACAATAATAACAACAATAGTAACAATAACACTAGTACTACTACTAATAATAATGATGCCAAATATTTTTTGGCTAAGGTAAAGGCATTTTGAAATCTGCAAAGGACACAGACTTGCAAGGGTTCCAAGAGCTCTTAATTCTGTGGTCATAATGACAGACTTCAGTGAGAACAGGACAGGTCCTACTGGGCCCTAAGCTGCTTAAGGGGGGAAACAAAACCAACCAACCAAACAAAAAAAGTATCTACAAGATTTTCTTCACGTCTCTACAGAGTTTATGACAATGCCCCAATCTAATAGAAGTGGTTGTAATAGTACAAGCAATGCCATGTTGCATCTCCATTGCCTTTTTCCACATATTAAGAGTCCTGAAATACATAATTAAGCTGAGTGCTGTAGCTTAGTTATGCAGGCACTGTGCTAGTGAGTGAATGAGCTGTTTCCTGGTGGGCTACTCAATAAGCAGAGGTCTTGAGTTACAAGTCAGCTATATGGAAAGACAATTTTAAAAGCCCTATAGGAAATCCTGGCCCTCCCACAGTGGAGGTTTTTTTCCTTACCTGATTTAATTCTTCATCGTTTGCTACAGCCAACAGGATGTGTCTAGGAGTGACTCGACCCTTCTTGTTGTCCCTTGCTGCATTTCCAGCCAATTCCAGAATTTCCGCTGGGGAAGAAGTAAGCCCCTTTTAATTACATTGTGATCATTAAGCAAAATCAATGTGTTACTTAGCACCCATGCAAAAAGATACCTGAGTTATATGATGTCATTCCTAACTGCTGTAGAATACCCTCAATAACCCTAAAATGATTGGTTTCTTTTTCCATGCCTAAGCACTGAAGGCTGAATGCACAAAGTCCTGTGGGCTAAACTGTATTTGCTTTTTTGTCCTTTTAAAGCAGTTCCCCTAGATTCTTGACTTTTCAGCAGTCCTCTCAAGCCTACTGTTCAGTCATCTCCTAGCAGCCCTCTCCCAAGCTCATTTTTTACGTTACAGAAGGATGTAAGCACACATCCAAGGGTTTTTTTTTAGTGTAGATAAATACAAACTCTGCTGCTACATTGACTTAATGATTTTTTTTTCTCTCTCTTTGAGAAGATGTTTCTGCCCAGAAAACCTAATTGATGACTCATGTTTGTTTGCTCCTATTAAATTATCTCCTTAGGAGAAATTTCCAGTCCTGACAAAATACGTTTAACAGCTGTGTATATGATGGCTTTTATTGGAATTAGGAAAGATTAACTTGCTCCCTTGCAAGGATCCATGAAGGGAAAGGCTAGAGCATTACCTGTTAACTATCTGTCTTCAACTCAACAAGCCTTAGGCAATGAATGCAATTAATTACAACAAAGTCTGGGGAACAATTAAAAAAATGACATAACATGTTTATCTGACTTTGCGATTACGTGTTACTGCTGTCTCTGTTATACACGACCCTTCATCTCCCTCAGCACAGACTGTGCCTCACTATCGCATTTTGTGTCTTTCCCTTTGCCAAACTTGGCATTGTTTGGAGAAAAAGAGAAAAAAATTAAAAAATGAAATGCCTTTTTTACATCTATTGCACACTGGTATATTAAAATGTAACGTTAGATTAGGGTAGGAGAGTGATTTCACATTTAATAACTGTCTATACCATGAAAGCTCTCCCATAAGCTTGCTTCAGAGGCAAACAGAACTGAATTAAGACATTAATCTGGAAATTAAAAAGACTGAAATCAAAGCTCACATGACCACATGCCTTTGCCATAACACATAGTAAACCTTAAGTAATACTGTATAGCACAGACTATGGCTTTTCATTAGGTTGAATTTAACATGAATCTCCAATTATTTTTCATCGTAAGTCCTATAATAAGCTAGTTATGACACCTACTGGAAAACTTACAGCTGCTTCTGGATGTTCTGCAGTTAAGCTTCATTGAGGATTTTTTGTAGCCTTTCACTGTGTTGTGCTCTTCAAAGCACACAATTAACTTTATTATAGGGTGAGAGAGAATATTAAGCCTAAGCCCCCAAAAGTAACTCAACATTTCATGCTGACAACAATTGCTTTAATTTATTTTTAAAGAAGGATTAGCAGGGTAAGGTCAACCTGACTATGCTTTCTACACCTCCAAAAAAACTCAATTAAGCTGGCATAATCCTTTTCACATACTTCTCAAAAGCCACAGCTCAGACATAGGAGGTTTAGCTTGCATTCAGCACTGCACACAGCCAGCTGCCCGTTGCCACCAAAGACCTGCACCACCTTCCAATGGCCCCGTGCATCCCCGCTGACCTCAGACAGACTCAGCGTCCCTGCAGTAACACCACCATCTCCAACCTCTCTAGATCTGGAACTGGTTTCTTTGAATGCCAGACTATTATTGGCTGAAAAACACAGGAAGGATTTGCTGCAAACAGCAGATTACTTTTTGGTTTGCCTCTGCTTCCCCCACTTCTGCTTCTTTACTGCAGCGGGCACCGCTACACAGTTGGGCCGTGTTATTCTCTGCATCTGATCAGCATAACTATGCAGACAGGTCATTTGGTAACTAAAGAGTCTAAGAAAGTGTTATGCCTGTAAAGCACAGAGGAATGTTTTATTTGTTCCTCATAAAACTAAAATGTCTGCCTCGTACAGTGGAGGACTGTTCTGGTAAGTGCTAAGCCCTCTTCCTTGGACAGGAAACTCATTTTGAAATTACAGTTTTCTAATGGTCCTTTAGGGAAGTTGAGGTACCCCACTTCCTTTTCAGGAACTGAACGCTTTGCACTGGCGTTGAGGACCACAAAAGAGGAGCTTGGGGAGAGGGAGAGAGGAGGAGGAGGAGGGCATGGAGGGCAGAATATTTCTTCTGGCCTTCTCCTCAGCTCTCACTGCTCCTGCATGCAGAGATAGCAAAACTCAGCTACACAGGCAGGTCTGGACAAAGAGGGGGCTCTCACAGAATCACAGAGTTGTAGGGGTTGGAAGGGACCTCGAGAGATCATCAGGTCCAACCCCCCTGCCAAAGCAGCTCCCCAGCTCATACTGCACAGGGAGGCATCCAGATGGGGCTGGAATCTCTCCAGAGAAGGAGACTCCACACCCCCTGGGCAGCCTGTCCCAGGGCTCCCTCACCCTCACTGGGGAAAAGTTCTTCCGCATGTTGGTGTGGAACTTCTTATGCTCCAACTTGCAGCCATTGCCCCTTGTCCTGTCTCCACTGACACTGAAAAGGGGCTGGCCAATTCCCCCTGCATCCCATGCTTAAGATATTTATAAACATTGATTAGGTCCCCCCTCAGTCTTCTTTTCTCCAGGCTGAACAGCCCCAGCTCTCTCAGCCTTTCCTCATGGGGGAGATGCTCCAGGCCCTTCAGCATCTTTGTAGCCCTTCTCTGGACTCTCTCCAGGAGATCCCTGACCTTTTTATACCAGGGAGCCCAGAACTGGACACAACACTCCAGGTGGGGCTCTCCCCTATTTATGATCAAAAGATAAGGAGGTATTGCAGTTGAAGCCAGAATAAGCAACATTTTTTTGATTTTTGCCCTGACAGACACAAGTCTGATCCAAACCCAATGGATCTGGGCACTAGAAAGGGAGACTTTCTGGATCTAGATGGAATCCAGCCTACTTCACTAGATTTTGCTTGCAGCTTTACTTTCACATCTGGTTTATGCTACTTTGAAGATGTAAATGGTGTTTCACCCATGCTTTAAACCATTTTAAAATTAGATTAAAAACTAGGTCTCTGTAAGGGAGCTGATTTGAATTTCCAGAATCACTCTGGATTAAGGTGTAGAGCTAGAAAGTGTACTAGGTAGGAAAATGTATTTAAAATTGAGACTGGATCTGAATTCTTAAGTCAGACTCATCTATCAAAGTGCCCTTCTACCAGGTTCAAAGGTTTGAGCCATGAAGAGTTCCATTTCATTAAAGGTAATCTTCCAACAGTGGGGAAAAAAAATAGATATTAAAAAAATCAGCTCCAGGAACTGAACAGGGTCAAGAGAGAAAGCTTTGCTTGCAAGTGTTGAGGGAAAAGAAAGTGTTAAGAGCTTCCATGACATCAGGATTCACTCAGCTTGTATTTATCCAGCCAGAACACCAAAACATGAGCATTTTACAAAAAGGAGGCCTCACAGAAAGGATGTAAGTTGCATAATGTCTATTCCATTCCTTTCATATATTTACTCAAGGCATTTCCTCTCTAGAGAGTAATTACACCACCAGGCAAAAAGCAACTATGAGACACACTTTACAGAAGTACTCAACATCAAAATCTCTATTTTTTTTTTAAATGAGGAAAATATACAAGTTTTTCAATATTATAAGCTTTGGAAGGTATAATTCTTCAAGTATTGCACACTGAAATCTTCAGTTAATATGAAAAGATACTCTTTACATTTGCACAAATAGCTTTTTCTGTGCTTTTAAATAATTTCAAACAACAAAAAAAGGCAAACCAACTTATATCCCCAACTGCAGATATAAAACAAGCAAGTGAAAAAGTTGAGAGAGGTATATAATTAGGAAATAAGAAAATTAAGTGGGAATGCCATGTCAGCACATGATATATTCATGGATGGACAGCTGTTATGTAGCAAGGAAAGGGATGGCTGGATGGATGGCTTAGAAGTCTGACTGTAACACGAGCACATCAGTGTGATTTCAGACATTGTGGCAATTAATATTTTTCTTCTTTTTAATCTTTAAAGTTAGTGGTTAAAATAAGAAGCAAATTCTAAAAGTTAAGGTATTTTCCCTTAAAAATTAGCTGAAATGTCATTCTCATTTATATCAAATGAAGAAAAACCCTCTGCAATGTTTAAAGCTAGGCAAATAGACAGGAGTAGGTAAAACTGGTCTAAGCCTGTTCTCAACACTTGAACCAAAACTGGGGTTTCTTTCTGCTGAGGTTTTTAAAAGTTCAGCTAAATATTTTTAAAGGAGAAAAGAAAACAAGTTGTATATCTTTGTACTTAAGCCTGAGATAAGACCACAGGAAAAGCTGTTCTCAAGGCATTTCCTACTCAAACACAACCAAGAAGTGTTCAAAGTCTCCCCACAAACCTCATCCTAAAAGCAAGTTTTCAGAGCAAGTTCCTCATCCTTTCCTTGCAGAGACTTTAATCTCTGGTCATCTCTCAGACATCTACTGAGCTTCAATTTCATGATCTGCATTTCCCAGTTTCACAGCAGCACTGCTCTGCCCTGGATCCTGTTGCTTTGGTATCTCCAACAAGACCCCAACACGAGGTTAAAATGAAACCAATCGCTGTTAGACCTGAATAAAGCAGGCACAGTAGCAACTGCAGACCTGGATAGAAACAAAAGCAAATGCATTTTTCCCCCACTCTTGGAGAACGTTCTACTTCATTTAGCCTAATTGTCAAACAAAACATCACTGGTCATTACAGAATAAAACTCCTTTAAAGCCTAAATGACAAGCCTTTAGCCTATCAGGCATTGAGGGCTGTAATGCTTTCTAAATGTAAATGCTCAGTTCAGCCTGGTCTGAGCTCATCCCCAAAACGTGGGGGTTTGGGTTGGGTTTTTTTCTTGATTTACATCTCCAGCTAAAGCACTGCTGTTGCATTGAATCCCTCTGGCCACCTTCTCTTCAGGGAGATGAAATCATCGCTTTGAAAATTAAACTCTTAACAACTAACAGGTGATGTGTTGACACAAGGCCAGTTTCTGAACACACAAGTTCCAACAGGAACAAGTCAAGGGTTTTCTAAAAAAAAAAATAAAATCTTGAAACCTCCCCAGCAAAAGAAAATTGAGAACAATATCCAGAAATCCAAGAAAAATGAATGTTGATACAATTCCACTGAGAAAACGTGCATTTGCTACAAAGCCAACTACATGACAAGGAGTCTGTTTATTGTAGTTTAAATTCATCAGTCTTCCATCAGCATTTTATTGACTTCAGAATCATTTTACATGATTCCGGAAGGTTTTAACCCAATCAACCCCAATCAACCCAGACTGTTAAGAGTTTCCTGCATTCTTCTCTCTGTGTATTCCACCCAATCCCCCTGGAATCTGTAGTTGGGGGAGTGAAGGTAAAACCATTTCACAACACTTTCTCTCTTATACATTCCAATAAAAGAGTTCTCAGCCTTTGGTTCAAAGTCCTGGAAATACGATGCGGTGAAAATCAAGTCAAGAAATGCCCCTGCTTTGAAGAAGCCTTGATGAAACCTCCAGCCTCAGCAGGGCAATCATTCTCTTAGGATGTGAGAAAATAACCCAACCCTTCAGTCGTCAGTGTCTGAGCTGTATGAAAACTAAGGCCCCTTCAAGGAGAAACTCGTAACTTTGCCAAGTTATTGTAAGTTTTGCATTTCTGTGAGGCAGATGACAGACTGCTGTTTACATAAACCTCAAGTTCAGGCCACAAAAGCCACTTCCACTTAGAGCCTTCTGATCTGACTCACACTTCTTTGCAGCTCTTTTCTACACTTTAATGCCAGCCGTTGGTTTTTTTTGTAAGAGATCCAGTGCTCTTCAACTTCCTAATTTCTTTAATTTCTTGCTTTACTATTGATCTGTAAAACCTATGTGGGTTCATTTTCAAGGGAAACCTGAAAGTAAATTTAATCTTAAACATTATTTATCACAACAGTCACACCTCAGGCACTGATTTAAATAGCGAGAGCCTATTTCTTCTCCACTGACTTAAAAGAATCCTGATCTAACTCAACTCAACCTTTTTTCCAGCCCCCTTTTTCAGCAGTTTCCCCTACCTTGCAGCTTACACTTTGCTGTTATTCCTAACAGTTTACATGTGTTTTAGAAATGCACTCAAACATGATTAATGTAACTGCTGCCAGACGGTACTTGATGAAGTGCAGCAAGTACACTTTGCTCTGGCTCTTACAGACTACAGGAGACTGCTCATGTCTTAAGACTAGGTCCTAGCTCAGTCTTTGACCTTGGGAGGCACATGTTAGGGACTTTCTAAACATTAAAGAAGTCAAGTGGCAGATGCCAATCATCTCCTGAAACTCAGAGAACACTAATAAGATAATTAGCAGAAGAAAAAGGAGAGGATTTTGTATTGAAATTTTGGATTTTACCCAAGTAACACATATCCATATCCATGCCAGGGTTTGGAGTATCAAAGGTGTGCATACCCACGCCAGTACAAAGAGGACCAAGACATACAAATCAGTGTCAAAGTCTTTACTAAGCATCAGTCAAAGCTGATGCAGTCTGTAGATGCTGTGTGCTCATTTCAATGGGATCTGGCAGATGGTGGTAATGGTGTTATTAGCCACTGCCTCTGACAGACAGGGAAGTGGGATTCAAGGTCTGTTACTGAAAATATTATGACTCATGAAATTGCTGTTGTCTCAAAGCCTTACCCCCACACCAAGTCTCTTTGTAACAAGACAGCCACAGAAGCCATAATAAATACAAGTATCTGTAGACAAATACAAACATTAGAAAAAAAGTATTTCCAAATATTTTTCCCCATTACTGTACAGAAGCAGTATAGGAGTGACAATAAAACATGTCCAACACCCTTTTTTTTTTGTTAAGATGATCTATGTCCTGAGGACAAAGCAGGTTAAAAAAAAATATTTCTTTGAGTGTTCTGTGGCAGATGAATGTATGGACTGGTTATAACTTCACTGGAGCAAAAAATACATCTGACCTGACATCCTGTCCCCAAACAGTGCCCAAGAGCAGATGCTCAGGAGGACTTAAAGAAGCTGGCAAACTTAAAATGCTATTATTCCAGAACTTTCCCTCTGATTCCAGCCACGTACAGCTGAATGGTTTTCCAACTTAGACATGTCATCTTTGTGTTCAGGCCCCCAATGAGGGGACTTTTTTTCCTATGGATGCATCCAGTTGTTTTCTGAAACCAGCAGCATCCATAACATCTTGCAATGCTCACAGCATCACTGGCATTTTTGCAATTTGGAGGATAAACTCCTCCTGTTTGTTTTAAAAATATTTTATTTTACTATCCACCCCCTAAACTTATTTTTCTCCTGTGAAGTTTGTATTGAAAATGAAGCATTTAAGCTGATTGCACTTAAGAATCCACATGGAATTGCATCCCTAAAAGAAAACAGAGGTAAAAACACGGTGGAGAAAAGACTGAAAACCAAACACATAGTATGATCTAAACTCAGGCATTCTTACATAATCCTTGTGGAAAAAAGAAAAGGGGGGGAGAAGTCATGCTTATAATAGTTGATGTAAGAACTTGTAAAGTTTGAGAAAAGAAACTGCTTGCCAAATGCTGCAGATTACTCTAGAAAGGTAGGCTGCCTTCCTGCTTTCTAACTGTCCCAAGAATAAAGGGCTAAAGAGGAAAAGACTAAAGCTTTATGGATTCTTTGCTCCCCTCAGCAAGAGATACAAGTGAAGAAAGGTAGGGTAGGAAAAAAATGAGTAGCAAACCCAGCCAAATTTTTGTTTTACACTTCACTTACACTCAATTCTTCAAAGGAAAGGGTGATACCACTATTAAATTGAACAACAGTTTATATTAGAAGTCATTACTTTGTTGCAACTTAGCCATATAAACAGATGCAATGACTTACTAGAATAAAAGGTATTCAGTTTTGAATCTAAGGATATTCAGGGATGGATAGATGGTTGGACTCAATAATCTTGAAGGTCTTTTCCAAGCAAAACCATTCTATGATTCTATAAAATAGAATATTTTCAAGGGAGAAAATAATTCAGTGTCCATGATGCAAAAACCAGCCCAGCCCAGCATTTCACACCTTGGGATAACGTGACACATGTCCCAGTGCAAATTCTGATGCATATTTACACCTCAAATGTGTCTATATGGACATACCAGGATGCACTGGTAGGGCTTTTGCTGTAAGAAAATGCTTTGGTTCTTCCTGGTTTTTTTCATCAAACCTGATCTGTGTGTCTTGGAGAACAGATTAGGACCTTAATCAGGTAACCAATTTTGTATCAGCTTTTATAGCTCAGAGAGTTTATGGTACTAGAAGATAAGATAGGCAGGGGTTGGAGCCAAGGAAGAAACTCTTAATTTATATTAGTGTGAAGCAGACTGATTCATGCATTTGTAAGTGAAAAAGCTGGCTGTTCAATAATGCAAAGTTTTACATCTGAAGAGGCACTACTTACAAGTCATTTTCAATGGTGAAAATCTCACTTAAGAGCATGACATGAGTTTTACATAGAAGAGGAATGGCAGAAAGGAGCTCTGCTATGCTTATAGTTTTGAAAGGCCTCTGGTTGTGAGGCTATTGCCATAAACAACCCTGCTGTACTTTAGGCCCAGTATTAATCCATGTTAAAACCAAACCGAACCTGAAGAGGCAGTTTAATGCTCACTCAAGTAAGGCACAGGTTCTGCAAGTCCCTAATTTCTTTTAAACCTCTTTTGGGACACAGTTCATGGCACAAGACCCTAATAGGGATTAGTGTTTCTAAAGCTGCCTGTTTAAATAGAAGCCATGTACCTTGGTAGTGAATGCACATTTCAATGGTATCAAAAAGATACTGTCAATTAATTATCTTCTTAAATTTCATTATTCCCTAAAGACCATGATTTATGGTAATCTCAGAAAGCCTAGAACTTTAATCTGCTTTTATTATAATGCCTTTCTTCCCTCCCCCCCTCACTGTAGACCTCTGAGCTACCCCTATGCTTCCAAGCAGCAGCTCTGCAATACATCTGCTTTGACAAACAGGGCAAATCATTGTTCTCCTCTGTGACCCTGTAAAAATTTTCAGCAGCAAGTAGAATGTAAGAGGTGAACAGCAGTTCAAGTTGATCAGCTTGCACATTGGAAAGTAAGCATCTGAAGAGAGCAGTTAAACTTCCTGCACTGAGGAAGGCCTTTCATTTTGCAGCCAATCAGCAGCTGGCTGCAGAAAAGTTTTCCACATTGAAAATTAATCAAGATGAACATGCAAGGAACTGAGCTCCAGCACGTGATCCTCCGTTAAGGGCTTCTGGTGACATCACAAAGCCTGGAAACAAAACCTCAGGTAAGCACCAGAATGCCTCAGATGCAATTCTAACCAGGGGGTTCACAAGGTGCTCGTTTTACATCTTAACAAAATGCACCATCAACAGTACACAATGGGCAATAAAAACCCAGTTGGGGGAAAAAAACCAACCCACCTAATGGAAAAAACAGATATTTAACATTTTCTCCTACCTTACTTCAGTGTGTACTGAAGAAATATAAATCAAAGTCTCATTTCTTCTGTATTCCTGTTCCCCTGCTGTTTTATAAACTTCTCCTTCTCCTCATTTGCTATGACATTTTGGCAATTCAAAATTATTTACAGTGTAGAGAAGATGATGGGGGCAGGGGGAGCAGAAATCACTTGCAGACCTAGTTCTTGCTGCCTCTAAATATATTCAAGCAATTTATACTTTTTAAAGGGCAAAGAAATACTCCTTGTGTGGCTGGACCAATCCTGACAAATACAGACCATACAACTTGACCTGAGTGTCTGTAATGACCAGATGAAGTCTGTGGCCACCCTCTTGACCAACCCAGTATTTTTATTTTTTAACATAAACCGAGCCTGATGCACAAATTTGGGGAAAAATAAGGAGTGGATTGCAGTTTTCTGAAGTACATGTTAGGGAGGATAAACAGGCAATGAACTGTTCTAAAATAAGTGCCACAATAAGGAAAGAAGACAAAAGAAGTTACAAACATTGGACTTCTTGACAGTTTAAAGCAGTTGATAATGCTTAAAATTAGTTCTGCAGCAGAGGCAGAAATTAATCAGATATTCTGATTATTCCCTGCAAGACAGGCATCACTACATGAAATGCTACTGCAAAGGAGGGAAAGAAATAAGAATGATGCAGTGAAGTTCTTCAACATCCACACTATTTGCCCACAGCAAAGAAAGGCAACACAGCAACTTGCTTCAGCATCAGTAAAACCCAAAGGTTCCTTCCTCACCTTCACCCACAAACACAGGCTTGCACCCTATTTACAGTGGCCAATACACATTATTTGCAGGTGGTATGCTTAGGAAAACAAACTGCATACAGTGGGTGTGCTGATGACAAGTGTTATTCCATAATATTACTTGTAGGTAACAAGAATCTTTAGTGAATAAGGGAATACTTACTGTACACCCTGTTTATATGCCAAGTATAATGATACATAAGAAAAGGAAAACCCCTTTATTAGCTAAAGAGCAGAAGCAAATTGTACATCTATTATTTTTTTTGGGGGGGTGGGGTTGGGGAGGGAGGGGGTTTAGTGTTGGTGGGCTTGTTTGTTTTTATTAAAGTTACTATAAGAGACCACACAGGGAAGATGTACTCCAGCCAGCCCCTGTAAGAGCGGCAGAAGCCAAGAAAAGCAGCACAGCAAAGACACACAGTTTTTAGTTCACAGCAACTGGAGCAGCCAGACTAATTCCTGTGTGCTAAACCAGTGCCTGTTCCTGCTGGCAGGGCTGCACTGGGTACAAACATGTGAATACAGAAGTATGAGAACAACCCAAATGTTGTTTGAAAAAGCACTTTGTTGGGCACAGACAAAGAAGGGCTTAAAATACAAACATGCCCATACAATACAAGGGATTATATATATTTTTTAAATTATGTATTACATATAGCACCTATATTAGTTTGTGATGAGTAGCAGTGCATACATGGTAACAGTAAGTTACCTTCAAAGTACAAAGCAGATCAATTCCTAAGTCTAGATGTATCCAGAACAGAACTCCAAGCCTGAACAGCTGGAAGCATTACAGAAGTTCAAATCTCAAACTGAACCAGACTAAAATCCCAGATCCGAGCACATTATGGGCTAATTTCAGATTTACATCAGAGTTAACCTTTATCAAAGACCAGCAAAATTTAGCACCTCATCTTCTAAAGGATTAAAGCCAATGCCATATTCTGCACACACATGAACTAGTTTTCAAACCTTAGTATGTTCCTCTCTATTAGGTCACGTCTCTGTCATTTCCCCTCCAAGCCTTTTCTGAAGTTCTTCTTTCCTACAACTGCTTTTGATATTTTACATTTTTCCTCTCCTTCCTGGATGCACAGGATTGCTTTTTTTCATTTAGCCAATTTATTAGCATGCCACTTCACACAGGCTCCTTCCTATTATGTCACGTTCCTGCTTTTATTTTGCAGTGGGTGAAACGCTTTGATTTAGTCTCAGATCATGTGCTGACACGAGCATCTTTAAGAACTCTGCCTGGAAAGAAGTCAGGATTTCTCTGGTTTTGTGAAGTAATAACTGCCAAGAGTTTTAAAAAGCCTGCAAACCAAAAATCTCCAAGCATCCCATTGCAAGGGAGTGTTTCTGAATTGTACAGAAAAAGATGAACGACCTGAAGTTCAGAAAACATACTGAGCATTAAAGGCTAAAAAACCCACTGCATAAAGTATAAAAGAGAAAAGGGAAAAAAAAAAAACCCACCAGACTGAAACACTCATAAAACTGTTGCTCAGTAAGGAAAGAAAAGACTATCTGTGTTTTTGAGATGCATCAATGTGTAAGAGTGAAAGAAAAGCCTGAGATACAAGATACTAGGACTAGCTACCAAGCCTTCAGAGGAGGAAAAAAACCCCACAAAGAAAACCAGCTTGAAAATATTTAAAGGGAGAGGGGAAAAAAAAAAAAAAAAGAAAAGAAGTGTTTCTTTTTCCAAAAGAAGCAATGTGTGAGGTTTTTTTAATCCACTCAGACAGTTTCCCAGGATACACAGCAGTTAAAGAACCACCTTTATTTCCCCAGCCTATTCTTCACTGCTGAAACCATCCCTGCCTCAGTAAACACTGGAACCAAACAGTTAACCAACAACATGTGCTGCTCATTAGCAGTGCCTTACCCTTACCTGTATTGTTCTGTTCCTTTAAAAGGGCAGCATTCAAAGCAGCCCTCGCCCTAAGAAGCATTTTATTTGAGTTGTTATTGCTGTAAGCAGGAACCTAGCTGAAGGAAACGTTAACTTTAAGGCCATCTATGAAGTTTAAAAGCGTTCTTTGAAAGAAAAGGCCCAAATAAAGAAAACTGAACAAGTGGGGGGAAAAAAAACCCAGAAGATTCAATAGCATAATATGAATTGTTTGCAGAAAACAAGCACTCTGTGCACTATTCTCAATGTTACCAATCTCCACCTTTAAGGGAGGAAGAAACTTTACAGGCAAAAGTCAACCTTTTTCTGTTCTTCAGTGTCTGTAGCAATGGTAAGCTGTACCTAAAACTGTCTTAGAAGTCAGGTCACTTCTTTTTAAATACTCCCAGCCAAGGTAAGCCCCTGCTTTGTGCTTAAGTCCAAGTAAGAATGAAGCGCATCTCTTCCTCAGAGGCTCAGGGTGCCCTTATAAAGTCTACTGTCCCTTGAAGCACTCGTATCTGCTGTAACCAGAACACCAACACAAGCAGATACTCAGTAAAAGGAAACATTGCTATGAGAAAAAAGATCCAGTTCAAGCTTTTCCTTAGTCATGCTAACAGAATGTGTCTCCAAACTCTAATCCATCTAGAACTCATACTTTCTACCAGATCCCTAGCTTACTTGTAAATCAGTCTAGCCACACGATTGTGACTGAACAATTGACTGTGAAGTTTCCTCATCCTTTTTTGAATTTCATTTTAAGCCAACCAATATTGTGAAAAAGCCCATATGTTGATGCTATTCCAGTTGGGGTTAATTTTCCATTAGAAGACTGCTTTCATAATGTTGTTTGTGGGGTAAACCTGCAGCATTTTAAGTCTCATTTGCAAGGAGAACTGCTACATAAAGATTTTTAGTTGCATGTCTAGTTGTGTGTGGCTTTGGGTGAAATGTTTTCTTCCTTTGAAGTTTCCCTCTAAATGGAGGAAAAATAATGCTTTCATCCTCCAGGAAGGTACTGTAAGGATGAGATAGCTACTTAAGGTGTTCTCATTCTGATGTAATGAGGGGAACAGAGAAAGGATTACAAATGTAAGCAAATAAGCTATGCTGATCTGGGGCAGATGAGCTGAGTGTGCATTTATACACAGACTCAACCAAACAAATTGCAAACAGCACATACAGTCTCAAAAATAATCTGTAAATTGAAGAAAAATGTTTAAACAATGCTGTAAACAAGCTCAGCCCCATGTAAACACTGAGAAGCTCTCTATTTGAAAAGGAATGTATATGCCTAACAGACAACTGTAACCCAGGCAAAGCCATGAGGCACAAAATCAGAGCAGGCAGGACTGCACCATTGCAGGCCCGGTCCATGCACACTCATGTTAACAGGAATCTTTCTGATTCCTTACATCAAAGAAGACTCTACAACAGGTCAGAGCAAATCCAGTGCTGAAATGCACAAAAGCCATGAAAGGTGGAGTAACCTGATTCTGGTTTAGATGTGTGATCAGCAGAGGACTTAACTTCAGCTGTAACTTTTTTAGTCACCTATAAATAGAAGACTCTTTCTTTGGTGGTTGGGTTGGGGTTTTCTTCCATGCAAATCAAGTTTCTATTACTACTTTCACTGCTGTTATTTCCCATTGTTCAGCAAAACCTACCAGTCAGATATTCCAGCACAGCAGCCATGTACACTGGAGCACCAACACCAATTCTGTACTTGGGGTGGCCCTTCTTAATGTAACGTAGCATCCTTCCAACAGGGAATATGACCCCAGCCTTGGCGGAGCGGGAAGTCTTGGTTGACTTCTTCTTTCCACCCCTGCTGGACATTTTGTCTGTCCTGGGTCTGGAACAACACTCTAAATAGTGAGAAAAGAAAAGAAAAAGACAAAAGTTTATCACTAAGGACTGATGTTGTAATATTATATATTGAATTTCAAGACAGATTGGTGTTTTGGGGTAGGCAATGCATTAGGGTGTCTAAAAGATAGAGATAAGATGTCTTTTTAGAGTATATAGAAGAATGTAAAATAGTTTTACACACTTAACACTTAACATTGTAATCTCAGCACAGTTTGATACAGTAAATATATAAACCAGAGACATTATTCCATTTAAATCTGCTTTGGAGTGACTTCTCTGCAATTCCTACCAGATTAAACCAGGTACCACAGAGTGAAGTGTGAGAACTTCACCTGAAGTGAAACAGAGCTTCTGCATTAAAGCAGAAGATGTTTTCTGCAGAGACTGACACAACCTTCTGCTCTCTGAGAAAAACTCTCAGTTGGGCACAGCAACATCTGTGGTAGGGGTGTTACACTCATGGATAGCTACGTTCCTGACCACACAAAACCACAGCCACTAAAGGGTTTATAAGGTGTATTCATCTTCCTTACAGAACTAGGTTTTCAAGCACCTGTGAATTTAAATAACAAAGGTTCACATGGCAAAACACATCTCCTGTACACAAAATGGTCTATTTTTAGAAAGATTTGAAATGAGCCCCTTGAGATTTGAACCTACTGCAAAGCAGCTATCTCTACATTGAAGGCTGTACTGGTTCAACATGCCCTCTAAGAATCTGATGAGCTTCAATTTGCCACCTTTCCTTAACATAACAGTGGTCTAAACACCCAGCAGATATCTGACAACTGTATCTCAGTTTATCTCAGTGAAGAAACCTACTGCTGATACAGCTGTCAAACACACTTCTTCTCCTCTTTGATTTCTGCTCAGGCTGTGAATAGAAGCTGACAAATCCAAAGAGGTGAAGGGTTTGCAGGCTCTCGAGGTATCTTTGAAGGTTTAGGCAATACACTCAGTTTTGAAATTAACTCAAAGGAGACTATCCCCATCTCCCCCTCCCTCCCTCCTGCATGTCTGAGCCAGTATACACCAGTGATACCTGTACCTCTCTGCATCTGAGTTCTTTCCTTGCTGCACCAGCCCTTCTAATATAAATACAGATTTGTCTGGTGCACTTATACACTCCACAACAAAACCTCATCAAGCCTGCTTTCCCCTCACACCAGCTCCCTGCTTCTGTTTTTGCTTTTCTCTTGTTTAGTCTGATTTCTGTCCTTGGCCTCACCAACCTAACTGTATTTGCCATACATCTGAACCCACGATGACCGAGCCAGCTCAGAATTAGGCAAAGCAGGTTCACTAACCCCACTTCTAGGTTTTGCAACTTCTGTTCTGTGCTGACCTGTCCTGCAGTCTTTTCAGTCTCAGTGAGTCACTGAAATTCAAGCTCTAGAACTATGAAATGAAGACCACTCAGGATAACCAAAGGAACATGAGCATCAAACGTTTCCATTTCATCTCCACACTCCATTCACCAAACTGTCTACAGTTGCATAGCATGCTAAGGAAAATAAAGGCAGTGGATTTACTATCTATTAAAGACAAATAAAATAATCCCATCTTATTAGCTCAGATGGAAGTCACACAGTATTTATGAAAGTGATGGCAAAAACCAGTCAGGAAACTTTGGGAGAGGGAAGCCATCAAAAGGGCTCCTTCCCCTTTCCTCTGCTGTGAGCTCAGCTCTGGAACAACTATTATTCTGCAAAGAAGAGGACAAAAGCCAATTTTCTTGCCTTGAGAAACTGCCTAATTGGAGCACACAACTGATTTCAAAAACCTTCTGTTTAATTGCATTTTGTCATCTGTCTTTGTTAGCAGGAATGCTGGGTGTTGCTTTGGGTTGGCTATGGACTTCCTGCCAGCAATTATCTTCATAGTTCATAATCCATTTTCTTCAACATCACAAATGTCTAATGTCACAAATATTAAGAAATTCATGAACCAAACACCTGGGAAAGTGGGCAGGAGAAGTACCTGTGCTTCTAGCTTTCCCCATAATTCTTTTGTTTTATAACTGATACATGAATGATGAAAAACTTCCTTTTTTCCCCTCCAGGGAAAACCTCCAAGCCTGACACACTAAAATCCTATTAATCATTTGGCTTAAGAGTTTATGGGACAGTCAGTATAACTGGAAGAGAATATGGAAATCCTTACTTCCTGATGTTGGTTTGTGTTTCTTTTTTTCTTTGAGAGAGTGTCATCTAACCATCAGCTGCTGTAACAATTGGGTCAAAGCATGAGTGAAGTATGTAGCTATGCAGAATTACTGCCAAAGAGGCTTTGAAGGAGCTGGAGTAAATACAGCTCACCCAATCTGAAAATTCAACTGGAAGACACACACATGGATGGCTGTGCTGTAGCTGGTAGCAGAGAGAGATGAAAGAGCACTGCCTTTTCATTTTAGTTCCAAGAAAATGACCATTTACAGAGAAGTAAGGGAGCTGGTTCCTTCATATACACCAACCAATGGATCCTGTATGTTGCCATCTCTGGATATGTATCATCTATCCAAAGCCATGCTATGTTTGTTACTAACATACTGCAAATGGTCACTGGTCACACTAAACCAACCTCAGCAAGACTTCACTGTTAGCTTTCAAGCTCTTTCACCCAGCATTCAGAAGATGCTCTTACCTTTAATATACTACTTACTTTAATATACTATTTCTACTTAGGACCTTCAAGTCTCCTGTCATCTGTGGCTATCTAACACCTACCCATATATAAAATGGTGCATTTTTTTTCTTTCATAATAAGCTTATTTTATTGCTTCTTCAATTGTAGAGGTTAATTTCCCCCTTTATTTTATACTCCTGGTCACATTTCTCTCATTAATATTTAGGATAAGCCTGGACCTATCTTGACAATTAACCTGATCCTCTCATGCTGTACATTGAAGAGCTTTCTAGCTGTTATGTTTATCTGTGAGGAGAAATTCTGCCTGAACCAGAAGGAAAGAGGAAGGGGGAGCAGGGAGGGAGCTTGCATATTGGGAAAAAAATTTTAAAAAAAATTAAGAACTTCTGGAATTTTTAGTATTCAAGGTAAAATGTGCTGAAGATGAGGTTCAGAGCCTCCTGTCTCAAGGATCCTGGTCTGACAACATGTAGTGAGTCACTGTCTCTTCAGAGGTTGGGGCTGGAGGGAGGGAAATTCCAATTAAGGTTCAAGTACCACTTTTAATTTTGCCAAGCCTGTAATTTGGAAGGGCAAAAAGAGAGCCTGGCATGGAAGACCTTCTTCAAGCTTAAGCTGTGGATGCAAGATCATTACTTTGCAGAACCTGTTTGTCCTGCCTTTGAGCCCAGAGATAGAATCATAGAATGGCATGGGTTGGAGGGGACCCCAAGGGTCACAGAGCTCCAACCCCCCTGCCACAGGCAGGGCCACCAACCTCAGGCCTGGAGCTACACAAGGTTGCCCAGGGCCCCATCCAACCTGGCCTTGAACACCCCTAGGGATGGGGCACCCACCTCCCCTCTGGGCAGCCTGTTCCAGCCCCTCACCACTCTCTCTGTAAAGAACTTCCTCTTAATATTTCCTCTCCCCCTTCCCTCCTTCAGCTTCACTCCATCCCCCTTGTCCTGCCATTATCTGCCCTTTGAACAAGCTGATTCCCCTCCTGTTTCTCTGCTCCCTTCAGGGACTGGCAGGCTGCAATGAGGTCCCCCAACAGCCATGAGCTCTCAAAGGATCTTCTCTACTTCTAGTTCTCCAGAGGGAAAGAGAAGAGACTCAATTTCACTAATAACACCCACCCAAAAAAAACCCCAAACCCCAAACAAACAAACAGTTACTGAAGTTAAATGTAAAGAGCTTGGCAACAGATCAAAACCCAAGGAAAACTCTGTGCCTTGTATATTCTCCAATGTTTTATCTCTGTGACACCAGAGACTCTGGAATGCTGCCAGTGTTAATGAACCAGAGCTGTTTGCTGAGTCACTTCTAGCCAGCCCATGTGGGAGGCAACCAAGGGGAACCTTATCACATGCGCCATAGTTCAAACAAGATTTGAGCAGGATAAGTAAAAAAATAAATAAATCACAGTCAGTGACAGCCAAGGGATCAGTCCTTCCCCTTCTTTCCCCTCTCCTGCCTCTGCAATGGAATGACTGAGAAACTTTACCAAGCACTCTGCAAAGAGTTCAGTGATTTCACAATAAAATGATTTCATTTCAGTGTGTCAGTTCACATCAGTACGCTGTGATAATCAGGGGATATCACTGATGAGTTGACTTATCTAGGTCCACCCTCTGACTTCAAATCAAATTTAATGCTGTATTCTTCAGGGGCTCTGCACTGCAGATTGCCCTGGCTGCAGAACTTAGCACCCCATTCACAGCCTTTTGAAAATCAGTTAAGGACTGTAACAAGATTCATATTGCTCTCTTACCATCTCAAAACTTAGAGAAATGAGAGTTTGAAGGTATATTAATTTGGCTCACAGCAAAGATTCAAGCTACAACACTCCTCTGCTGTCAGGTCTTTGCAAGCCAGCAATACAATTTCTATAATACAAAGTAATATGAAGGTGTAGCCACAGAAAAATAATTGCCATGTTTCTGTTTGAAATTGGCTGCAGTAACTCTGGTTGGCCATATTTTTCTGTGTGAAGTGAACTAGACTTTCAAATATCTTCCTACACCGTGCAGAGACATTGGTTTAACATCACCTAATTCTGAAAGTACAGCCTGCACATCCCAGTAAAGCCATACCTGTTTTCCAGATACCAGTACTTTATTAGCTCAGTCAATCTGACACTTCTATCAAACAGCAGTAATAAACTCCCCCTGCTATTAATAGTTTTCAGGTACTGGTTCTTAATGACTTAAATTACTATGAGTGCTGCTGCTGCCAGGCAGGGACTGTTCTGATCATGGGCTTACACTGGTGTATTAACTGCACTCAGCAAATAAATGATTAAATTTAGATCTACATCATCACATCAGTACTGTAGTGGAATCCAGGAGACCATTACTACAACAGGATAAACACTAAGATTGAGTAACTATTTTTCTCCTCTTTGCAGTACAAAGGCTAAGCTGGAAAGTTCATTTTTATATCACAAGAGATTAACTGCAAGGCTATTTTCTTTCATTGTTTCCAAAGATTAACAGTGTAAGTGCTGTCATTCCCTCTTAAATCTATTTATGTAGAATAATAAGAGCCGCTCGCTGAACTCTTTTTGAAAAGGTGCTTTTGAATTTGCTTTGACAACCAACCTGCTCTGTTCTTGGCTAATCAGGAGCTAAGTCTGGCATATTTCTAAGATGTACTGCTTATAGAGTTGGTATAAAATGGTCTCTAATAATGTTTGCCTAGTACAACGGTGGCTCAGACTTGGACTGTAGTTTCTAGGTACACCGGTAATAAAAGAGGAGTTAATCAGTTATCATTTGATATGATTTCAAATTTTAGCTGAAGTGCTTTATCAAAGCAGTAACTCTTTGTGGTCTGAGACAGAGGAGAGAAACAGGTCATGAAACAGCCTTTCCAGCACTACACTCATCTCTCATCTCAAAAGGTAGCACCATACATACATGTATTTTCACTTGGAAAACAGAGAGAACATCCCTCCTCTAGGAATGCCCAATGTATTTTCTGTTGAAGATTATTAAGACTAAAATTCTGACAGTGATAAGGTAAAAGGATGGAAGAAGAGGAGTAACACTGTCACAAAATCTGGGTGCAAACCAAAATACTGTGGCACAACTGTATTTGACTAGCAAAAGTCCCTCCCCTCCCACAACAGGTCTGAAACCCCCAAAAAACATTCTCCTAATGCTCAAACCTCCACTATGAACAGGGCTGGGAGCATGAGAAGAGTTTTAGCTGGGCATCCTGCCACCAATAGTCAGGAAAACGTAAATACAATTGTCTTCACAGCCCACTGCTGGGAGTACTAACATGAAATCAAGCCCATTTGTACATTATACCTTTTTATAGGCTCGATAAAAATTGATACAGGGCTTTAAATCACTGGACTATTTCTGAAATCAATGTTCAGAAAAACTGTTTTAAAGAACATTTTGGAAAACTTCTTTGCCACTTGACATTTTTGGAAGGCAGGAAAAACATAATCAAGAATCCAAGTGGAGGATTCCAAGGCAAAATTCAGATGGAGAACGAGATTTAAGATAGATGCTACACTTCTGAGGGAAGGGAGTGCAAGAACTTGACCCACTGAGGTGGCCATGAATGGCACGATTCTAGCATCACTCCCTCTGGAGCAAGGACCATGAGCTGAATCCTGCCCATCTGCTTTAGGGTGGGTCTGGGTACCAAACTATAGCTTCTTTATGTGCCAAGCACTCTCCCACAACTACTGCATGTGTCTTCTCTGATTCACCTGTAGGAAGCACTGAGCTGACAAAAGCTAGTGCTCACTGCACTGCCCACTGGGTCAATATTCCCTCTCCCATGGGAAGCTCTCTCTTGAGTCTCTTTTCCCCTCTTGTGGCATCAGTTCCAGATTCCTGCTCCTTTATCCCTACTTTATAACCTCACTGAAGCAGGACTACCTTTTACACAGAACACACAACAGGCCTTGATCCCAGCTGACACAGTTGTACAAACCCACTTGAATTTCTTGGCTAGCACAAGATTTTGACCATTCTTTGGCCGTGTGACTGGTTCACCTGTCTTTACCAAGGGCACATCTTTTATCAAAGCTCATTGCTGCATTTGGAATTTTACCTGCAGAGCCAGGCAACTCCTAAGGGCAAATTTAAACATGCTGGTATGTTTTAAGACTAAGTTTGCAGTGGTGGATTGTTCTTTTTTTTGCTAATGCTTATCTATAAAATAAGCAGTGCTTAAGCACTCTTCCTGCATTACAATCATTAGGCCAAACTCTAGTTTACGACTAGTTTTGAGAGCAGTTAATCCACACTGTCATCATTTGGCTTTACTGGCAGAAGGCTATGCCTTCCAAAGAACAAAAAGTTACTCTTTAGGAACCCAAAAGGCCTAGAAGATTTCAGCATGAAAGGTTATGATGCATAACACAACAAATAACCTACAACCATCCCTACAGAGACAACAGGGTAATTCCTTTCTCTCAGAACACTTAAAAAAAGCCCCACATGACAAAAGAGACCACACAGTGGAGTTCTCTAGGGACCACTGGATTAAAAAAATCTCTCATGCTCAATGGCATGAAAACATACTTTTCAAAACAACTGTATTTGTCCCATTCCTTTCTAAATCTGTGCTGTGCCTATGAACCTGGGGTGTTTTTTTTTACTGTTATTATTATTAATTGCTCACTTGCTCCTTATCCCATTTATTTCTTCTACTTTTAGGAAGGGGATCTGTAAACTTCCCTCCAGACCTGTTGCTAAGTGACAGCCACATTCAGTCCTGGGGAAAAAAAAAAAAAAAAGGTCGATCGTTCATGTGGTCAAGAGATAAATAACAAGCCTCATCCAAGCCCATTTCAACAACCAGTCTCCTTCCATCAACACAAACGGTGCAACCTGAGTTTTACACCACCCTCCTTGCATAGGAGCTGGTCCCAACTGCAGCAAATCCAGGGGGCTTGTGCAAGTTACTTCCAAAGGTTACCGAGCAAACAAAAGATGACGGGGAGATGTAAACTGCAAGAAACAGTTTCTTCCCCTTTCTGCCTCCTACAGCCACTAAGGATGCCGGTCTGCGGGCGAGATCCCGGCGCCCTGCGATGTACCAGAGCCTCGGGAACCTGCATTCACCTGCGCCTGGCGGTACTCGCAGTCCCCTCAGGAGGAACACCCACACCCAGGCAGCCCGTACAGCTCGCCCAGACCCCGCAGGCAGACATATTGCAGCCTGTACGAGAAGTGACAGTTCTCTAATTGAATAAGGCACCCTGGGTTCTATTATTTTTATTTTTTTTGGCCGAACCTTTATTTCCACCGTTCTCCGAAGCGTTTCCTTATGGTTTTGAAAAGGTCATCTGGCTTTTTTTCTTCTTTATTCCCCCTCCCCCCCGCCCTATTTTTTAATTTTTTAATTTTTTTCTCTCCCCCCCCCCCCCCCCCAATTAAGCCGTTCCCGTGTGGCAGGGAACTTTTATGCCGCGGTTTCTCCATCCCAAAGCCAAAGCACGCCGCAAACGCGTCCTGCTGCTTTGCACTCGCGCTTTCTCTCTGGATTATCTTCTCCTGCCCGATGACCCGAGGTGGGAAAGGCGGAGAGCAGCCCGTGCCTACGTGTCAAGGCAGGGAGGGATGCGGGGAACCGCGGCTCGGCATCCCCGGCCGGTCCATCAAAGCTCCGGGCAGGGTGAATGCCTGCGGGGGTACCCGGCGGGCTCCTTCCAGCCTCCGTACCGTAACCCAGGCGCGGATTCGAGAGGGATAACCCCCCCCCCCCGGCTGCCACCATGTCGCCGGGAGCGGGGTGGATCTCCTGCCTTCACCCGAGGCACAACAAGAAGCGGCCGAACCCACGCGCCTCCCGGCGCAGCCCCCCCTCCCCGGTTCTCCTCAGGGAAGGGCGGGGTGGCACAGCCCACGCCGGCTGGCCCTAGGGCCGCTGGCACCCCGGCGCCGGTGTCCCCCCGCCGCGGCAGAGCCCCCCCCCCCTTCTTCCCCACACGGCGGGCGACCGTGCGTGAAGGCGGGCGACCGTGCGTGAAGGCGGGCGCCCCGCTCGCACCGGCCCGCGGGCGAACCGCGGTAGCGACTTACGGCGCGGCCTCCGTCGGCAATATGTCTCCCGTCGGCCGGCGGCGGCCCCGTTCCCGTGGCGCTGCCGCTGCCTCCGCTCCGCCCGCGGGGCCAACGGGAACGGCTCGACGGGCTGGCGGCGGGCTCCCACAATGCCCCGCGAGCCCGCGCGTCACATCCCTCCCCCGCCCCACGCCTGGCCCCTCCTCTCACGGCGGCTGCTCCGCTCTCCCCCTCACGGAGCGCCGCCGCCCCGGGGCCTGGGGACACACACACACACACAGAGGATGGGTCAGCACAGCGGAGCCGCGGCCGTTCGCCTCACTGCCTAGCAGCGGTGCGGTGCCGCCGCAGGCCCGCGGCTCCCCCCAGGCAGGGGGGCGCGGCCCTCCGGCCCCCGCGGCAGCTGGCTGCCATGCGGGCGCCCGGCCTGGCTATTGAAAAGCTCCGTCCCTGCGTGGGGCTGGGCCTTGGCACCGCATCCTCCGCAGCTGCTCCCGGGCCTCCTCTCCCTGCTCCTTAGCCAGGCCATTGTCTGCAGGCGCGGTGGCTCCCCAGCCTGGAGCGGGGAGGACAAAGCGGGAGCCGAGTGCCTCACGCTTCCCGGAATGAAGTTTCCCCTTCGGGGAGAGGGAAGGAGCGTGGCAGGGTTGTTCCCGCTGGTGCCAGGCCTTTCTGCTCTCCTCCTGCCGTGCAGAACCGGCTTGCTGCCGTGTTACGGAGGCCCCAGGTGGAGCATTAGGAGGAGTTTCTGCACGGGAGATGTGGGTGTCCTCAAGCGCATCTCGCTGTGTTGGGAGAGAGGGGTTCCCGCTGCCCCCCCCGCCCGCCCAGCCGACAGACAGAGGCTGCATCTCCTCTCCTTCCATTGCTTGGCCCGCTGGTGGAAGAAGGTACCTGCCACAGCACATCTTGACTGCAGGACGGACGAGTCGTAACAGATTGCCTCTGTGTTGCCAACAGTGGGAGTAGAGCGGGCTGGAGTTTTGCGTGCTGTGGAAGACTCCTGCCTTGTCAGCGCTCCCAGACCATTGTGCTGCTCCCACCTCAACAAAGCATCCCCAAAGCAAGATGCCGGCCCATAGCCTCTTGCCCAGTGTGCCCTCGCTGTGCTTTCCCAGCTAGAGCTATGAGTAATGACAGTGGCATGATGCCATTGCAACTACTGACAGTCAGTAGAGGCAAGGAGTTGCCCTGTCCCCCACTCTTCTCATCATCCACCCTGCTCTCCAGCTCTCCTTCCTTTGCTCGGTGGCAGCACACATTCACTGTACTTTTGTCATGCAAAATAGCAGAAAGGAAGAAAATACATTAAATGAGTAACAGGGAGCTGGGAACAGCCTGCATAAAACACGGGGCTGGTGTGAGAAACATCCCTTCAAAAAGCGTTCCTGAAATAAGTGTTGAGAAGAGGTGGTACACGCAGGGCTGTGCGTGGTGCATGTGGCCAAAAAAAAAAGCCAATGCTGTGTGCAATTCCGCTGGCCAAGCTCCGGCACTGTAATCATGGTGGCCTCATCTATAAAAATGGCCAGGCTTGGACTGGTTTTTAGTGCAGCTAAACTCTGTGCCTACCAAGACGTCTCTCCTTACGTTTCTATTCCACTCACTGTCGAACGCAACCTTGGCCTGACACTGCTCCCCAAGTGCTAATTGTAACCTGAAGTGCTAATTGTAACCTGAATGCTATTCAGACTCGGTTTTGCCTAACAAAGGCTCCCCGCTGAGTGAAGTGCCCTATAGTCCCCCGATTGCCCTTAACCCAAGGGTATGGATAAGGTACTTGCTAGGCCATCTGCCATGGCTGGTCTTACACCGCTGATGACACACTCTGCTTTCCCTGTGTTCCCATCCACACACCCCATCTTCCTCCTGCCTCCGCCTCTGCAAGCAGGGCTCAGCTGAGCTCCAGTTCCCTTTCTCCTTGGGGGTAGTGCTACCCACGCTGTAACCCTTCCTGCCTGCTGTACACAGCACCCAGCAGAACTGGTCCTCCAATGCTGGGCTCTTCCCACTCCGTTTTGCTGTCGCCCACACAAGTTTTATTTAAAAAAAAAACAACAACAAACCCAACAAACTCACAAGTATTTCTGTTAACATGATGAGCTGCAGGGGCTCATGTGCGATTTAAAGAACCCGCAACTGTGCCTGATGGGGTTGATAGAAAGTAAAGGGACCTAACCTACAGTCATTGACCTGGGAAACTGGTGTAAGTCGCTTTCTGTGCTCTTCTGCTGTCATCGTTCATTTTAAAGGGAGCCTCTGGATTTTTTTGGAAAGCCTTCAAAACACAATTGGTGAGAGGAGAATTCCCAATTTCTGGAGTGAGAGCTGCCTGAGTTTGCAGAGAGCCTGAGAATTTGTCCATGGAATAGGATGCTAGCATGGAGGCTGCTGTCGATCATATTAATGTTTTAATGTTGACATTGACTGGCTCACCTCCTGCCAAAGCGCAGATTTATAGTACTGAGCACCTACTGAGACTGCAAAGAGAGCCCATTTTAAAAGCACACAGTGTGTCATGAATGTCTAGAAGGGGGCATTGCTTCAAAGGTCTGTGAAACTACACTATATAAACTACCTCTCTAAAACAAACCTTGGCTTAGATTTTATTCCCTTTCCCAGTTCACTGATGTATTTATTTAAATACAGAATGATAAAAAGCACCTTTTTAGCGCTCCTCTGTCTTTATGATTAATATAAACAACTCATATTTCTGCATACTTGTATTCTTACTTCATTTTGACACCCTGACTTTGTAATCAATTTTAGCAACCTCAAGGGGCTATTTTGCAGAAGATAGTTCTGAGTGATTGAGAATATAAACACCTAACTTGCTTATGTGGCATAGGTGGTGGAGAAGGAAATATTACTTGGGAGGGAGCAGAGCTGTGTGGGAAGGGTTGTGGCTGTCAGTAATCCTCTTAAACTTAGATAAGCGATTTCACTTTGGGATAGCTATCTTAATTCTGCATGCGTCACCCCATTTGTCACTGTGTGTTTATTAGATTGGATATTCAGAATGCATGTCCTAGGTTACTTCAGCCTGCTGAAATACCTCCTTGGGATGCCCTGTGCCCAGCCAGCCAGTCCCTGCTGTTTTCCTTCCATCTTCACATCGTCAAAAAGAAAGTACAGATTCCTCAGGCATGACCTACTTCTCTGAAGGGGCTATCTGAACCTCCTTCAGCTGCTTAGTCTCCTCTTCTTGTAGGCTATGCCACTAATCCATCCTTCAGCTAACTCCTTATTGGCAGGTTGCAGTCACATATGCGTACCTGTCATGTGCATCATGCTATTGCCGTTCTGGCATTCTCCATCAGATGATGAGCACAGTGACCTCGTAGCAAAGGCAGTCGGTGCTCATCATGCTCTTAATGCAACAACCCACAGCCCAACTGTCTGACCCAGCAGAGTATTCCCTGTGATTTCCAGAGGGCTGATGCCAGCCTTCTTGCCTATTGCTGTAGTGCACTGGGGTTGTTACTGTGCTGAGGATTTCCTCACTGCAGTGCTTGAGTATGTGTGGGACAGGTGCTGTTTTTCTTTTACTTCACTTTGGTTTCCAGCCACCATGAAGACATGCAGCTTCCTTGTTATATAGAATTAGCCCAGCAATATCAGACACTTCTGTAAGTGAGAACAGCCACAGACCCATACTGACCCCACAGTGCGTTTTGATGCCTGTTTTGTGCAGGGTTGGGGTCATTGATCTTAATGAGCCCTTTTAATCTTCATTATCTAGACAGACAGAGAATTGCAGTTTGGTTTCCAGCACACTTCAAAAACCCAACAGCTGACAGTGCCAAAGCGAGCTGCTGTTTTACACTCAGCCTTTATCTACAGCAGGTGAACAGACTTCATTCCATTTTCAGATAGTCACTCTTTGCTTTGACATCCAAGTCATGACAATTGTGAAGACATTGCCCCTCATCTCAACGTGGAAAACAATTATTTGTTCTTTACTTGACATTCTCAAGGCATCATTGACTCTTTATTATTGCCAGGCGTGGTGTTCTATAGCACAAGTGCCAACTGGTGCTAATATGTTATGGTGAGATTAATATTTTCAGAGAGCAAGAAGTGGATGTCTGGGATTCATTTCCAAGGCTGGTAGACAGAGATAAGTTACTACAGATAATTTACTTCTCTGGTTCTTTTTTTTTTGGTACACAATCTACCTTGTAATTTTTTTTCCAACAGTGAAATTTCTGCCAACCAACTTTTTCAAGTGTCTATACCATTTAAGTAATTGCTTTCTTCTAGAAAAATATCATCTGTGGACATTTTTATCAAAGCTTATGCCCCCTATAAAAAAAATTCTTAATTGCTTTGCCAAATGGCTTAAATAAGATGTCCCTTCTTTTTTAAAGGAAGGCAAACTTTTCCATTTTAAATCCAGAAAATGAGAGCCATGATACCAATTGCACTTTTTAACCCAGGTTGTGAAGTCATCCATATACCTAATGGATGCTGTGACTCAAAAAAAAAACCCAGGTCAAAACCTGTAAAATCATCATCTGTAGAGGAGCAATAGTATTAACCTCCAATGTAATGCCTTTCAAAACCTGCTTCTTCCAAATAAAGGCTAAATGCTGTTTGGAGTTATAAAATTGGTAGCCTGGCATCACTACGACACAGGGACAGCAGGAAAAAACTTGTTTCCCAGCAAGATGGAAGATGTGTTCTCCAAAACAGAACTGAAGCACCCTGGAGTGCACAGAGCACCCTCACCAGCCCATCGTGCAGACAGCTCTGCTCTGAGCACAACCTGATTCCAGGTTGTGCATTGAGCAAAGCAGTTCGTTCCCTTCTAGTATTCAAACCAGTGCCTTGCATGACTGCATTTTTAATGTCAAGTGGCTGGGGAAAGTTCTGTGTTATTGTGCAAAGAAAGCATTAACTCTAAGAGCTGTGATTTATATTATTAAGTCAGAAGATTCAAAATTACATCCCATGATGATCTGCTCAATGGTTCCTGGTAGCTGGTGAAAAGCTCATGTAGTAATAACTCATATTTCTTATTTTTAGTTATTAAATCCCATTGCTTCCCCAACATTAATTTTCCATGTAAGCAATAGCTGGAGTTGCCAGAGGGATTTTATATAATTGCAGATGGTAGGAGACATAGCTGGTAATTGCAGAAATGCAGAGGGAGATGTCCAGATGATCTTCTATTAAGATGTGGCCGTTGCTATGGCACACTTTCCTAACTGCTGCTCTGCATGACAGTGCTATGATACACCATTGCAAATAAGAGGTTATTTTTAAAGCAGACCCATTTCTTTGCCTGCAAAAGCAAAATCAGATCACCTCTCTGAGGAAAATGAATTTAAAAGCTCCTGCACTGGACAACAGACAATATATAGAATAGTGTTCATGAGGGAGTCAGGAGAAGGAGTCAGGAGCCCATCGTGGTACCAGGCAGCGATGAGATCAAGGGCTCTCATATCCCTATCCCTACACAAACCTTACTCTTTAAATGAAGCAAAACTTTTCTTGCAGATGTGAAGATCACTGACTGCCACAGCAAACAAAAGCGTATTAGAAGTGAATATCCTCTGTTTAACCTGAACTTCATAAATTCAGTCCTGTCAGAGACATGGCTGTTTCTTCTGTTGACTGATGTTCCCTGTGTGGAGAGAGTGGCACAGGATGAAGGACGATGGTTTGTACTGGACATGGAAATAATAGAATCACAGAATCACAGAATTGTAAGGGTTGGAAGGGACCTCAAGAGATCATTGGGTCCAACCCCCTGCCAAAACAGGGTCCCTAGGACAGGTCACACAGTTCAGCATCCAGACGGGGCTGGAATCTCTCCAGAGAAGGAGACTCCACACCCCCTGGGCAGCCTGTCCCAGGGCTCCCTCACCCTCACTGGGGAAAAGTTCTTCCCCATGTTGGTGTGGAACTTCCTATGCTCCAATTTGCAGCCATTGCCCCTTGTCCTGTCCCCACAGACACTGAGAAGGGGCTGGCCAATTTCCCCTGCACCCCATACTTCAGATATTTATAAACATTGATTAGGTACCCCCTTAGTCCTTTTTTCTCCAGGCTGAACAGCCCCAGCTCTCTCAGCCTTTCCTCACATGGGAGATGCTCCAGGCCCTTCATCATCAAATGTGCCTGCATGTTTCTGTCCAGAGTAGTGCCATGTGATGTGGTCACCCTGGGCTTTGCTGAAGCACCCAAAGAGCTCAGTAGCACTGGGAGTGCAGTAGCTGTGTTGCTTTGTAGGAATGGAAATCATAGAATCACAGAATCACAGAATCACAGGGGCTGGAAGGGACCTCCAGAGCTCATCGGGTCCAACCCAATGATCAGTTTCCCTCTCTCTTTGGCCAGTGTTGTAAGGACAGGTTAAGAGAACAGTCATGAATTGTAAACTTAGTAGTTCTGGCTCAACAGGATTTGCAGAGTCACTCCTGTCACGAACAGGCTCTTTGTGGAGTAGAAATCTGAAGAAAAGCTGCATGTGAGGGCAATGGGAAACATTTCGTCGAGTAATCGAGATGAATGACAAGCTCTAGTGCATCCTCTGCTCATCTTTAAAACTCATCATGTTGGGAATTTCCTCTGCGATGACTGGAGCGTATGAAGTTTTTCCCCGCTAGGTAAAACCTTAAAATAAGGAGGAAACAGAGCAACATCTCCCTCTACGGGAGTCTCCTGCATTGCACCCCGGGTTTTGGGCAGCTGCCCCCTCTCTCAGGGCTGATTGCCCAACCCCGGGGGCTAAACCTTGTCTGCTGCTCCTGCTAATTCCAGATAGGCCGTGTGGGCTGGCAGCGAGCAGATGCTGAGGCTGTGAACCGTAGCTAATTATTTCTAACTAAAGTCTTGGTGTCTTGACAACTACTCAGAATTTGGGCTTTAGAAGGACTTCACACGTTAATGAGAAACCCAGTTTCCTAGCAGGCTTTGCAATCTGATTGTGCTTACATGTGCTGCTTTTGATGGGGTAACCAGCATGCAACGACCTGTGCATCACCAGGAGAACAGGTCCTTCTGACAGTCCAGCCCTTCTGCATGGTCCCTGGAAGAAGAAGGAGCCACGTCCTTTTACCTTGCAGGGGGAGGAAAAACATCACTGTACTGAACCCAAGTAAAAGTCCAGAGGTGGGAGAAAGACTTTTTCCTGTCACCTTCTGGATATGTCACAAGAAACAGTGAGAATAAGCAGGTGCCTATAATATAAAAATACATTTTTACATGTTTTTTTTTGTTGAAAAAATATTCCTTATTGCTTTATTTACATAGAACCCTACAGTTCATTTTGGGATAGGTTATTCCCTTCCACTTGCTCCTTGCTAATTCATCCAGTGACATTTTTGCCCATAAAAAATGGCTTATGGGAAGCACTGGGGTGAATATGGATGCAAAATATGCCAGGATCATTTTTATTTTTTTTTTCAAGTGCTGGGAGGGTCATTTCTGAAGCTTGTGGATCAACCAGACAAGCAGCATTAGTCTCAAGGGTCACACAAACTGAACTATGGAAAGTAAAGCATCCTCTGGGTGATAGTTCTGGTGAATGCTTTCCAAACAGTTCATACAATAGAAATAAAGTCACATAGAATGCATATTGGATAATAAACGGATACAAAATATGAATATGAAAGAAAATTAAAAACTAAATCTATGTTCTATTTAGGGAAGAAAATAGTTAGTACTTGGCGACTTCCTGAGTGTACTGATTATTGTGAAAAACCCTAAAAGCTTGGGAATATGCCTCTTAAATTAATTTTTGATTTCCCTATATGCTATGCACTGCATTCTCAGAGGTTTCTGTCTCATTAACATCATAACATTTTTCTAAGGTCTGGCCAGGTTTGAGAGAAGAGAAGATGTGTGGTTTCTTGCTAAATCACCCTGATCACACATGGAAGCATTTACCAGCACACAGCATTCCTCCTGGATGCACCTCATACTCGACAGATTGTTTTTCCACTGAAGTTGTTTTTTAGGTACTAAAACAAAACAAAATCTGAATTTTCTTCCAGTGTAGGGCTTTGTAAAAACACAGGCATGCAGGAATCCCAACAGAAAGAAATGTCAGCTGTCTGCACCAGTCCCACTGCCCTCGTTACCTTGTGTATGCATCCAGTTCTGCATGTCTATGTACAATTAGTGAGGTCCACCATCCTATAATTATTTGAAATATGTCTCTGGAAATTGGATTTGGCAAATGAAGCAACATCTGGTCGCTCAAACCACTATCTCAAGTCTTCTTCTTCATAGAATAGATTCAGTTTTGGGGCAACTGAGAGGCTGTTTGTGGGTTCTCTTAGACCCATTTGTGTTTCAAAGTATTTCTGGGCTGTTGCAGCCAACATTTTTCAAATGTGATTAGTGATTTTGCAAATCAGATCTATTAGACTTGTCTCTATCAAACAGAGCTATAGAGATCATTAATCACTTTAGAAAGTCTCGCCTAGCGTTTTTCTTAATGGGATGTATCATGAGATCCTTCTTAAGCCCCTTACCACTGGAAGGGGAGCATCCCTAAGCACTTTACCTTGTGGATGTGAAGACGTGATGCCATTAAGGAACTCAGCCAGCAGGTGGAGTTTAAATTGCATTTAAACAGCAACCCTTTAGGCTCTGATTGAGGTTTAGCTGGATCTCTGCTACTGGAAGTGCCTCTTACTGACAACTCTGGAAGAGCCTTGGGTCGTTAAAGCTCCCATCGGCTGTCAGATCATTTCTATGTAGACCACATCGCTGGTGCAGCGATGGCACACACAAGTTATATTAACTGTAGTTGACTTTGGCATCGTGTGGAGGAGTGCTAAATAATCATTCCTATGTGTAAATTGATTTAAAAAGAAGGAGAGAGAGAGAGAGAGAGAAAAAAAAAGTCATCTGTCAATTTTATATCTGCCTGAACAGTCAGGAAGGGGGAAGGAGCACCCAGATGAACTGGATTCCCAATTTAAGCTCTTTTATTTTTTGCCTCGATGGCAAAAAAATAGGATTAGGATAGGATTAGGGGAGGATTTGATGGCAGTGCTTCATGAGGAGCAGCATTAAGCTCTGAAAGGGATGAGAGGGTCAAGAAATATCTGACAAAAATCATAATGCTGCATTGGTAGCAATAGGAGGTAGATGAGAGATGGGTTTATTGCATCTGTCACTAAGCTTTATTATGAATCTAGTGCTGAACAACAGCCAAAGCAAGAGAAACTAGCGCTGGCCAACCCTTCTGGGCAGGATATGGCTATGGCTGGCATCTGCCTGGGAACCAAGCCAGACTCCAAGGCTTATACCTCCATCTTAGAAATGAACTGTGTGGTCTGGCACCACTTTATCTCGTGCTATGAGTTCTGGCTTAAGGTTAAAGACAAGGCCTGATTTATAAGTGCTGCTCTGATAAGCTAGTCTGTTCTGGAGGCAGTTTCTGCTGTTATCCAGGAATCAGTGTGAGAGGTGTGTAAGACAATGATGTGGGGTTTGCTTTGGCTAATAGAGATGTAAGCAGTACTGGCATCCAGGGAAGTCCTTGTGTCACAGTTTCCTGGGGGAAAAAATAGGAAAAATAATAAGTTATACCATGCTGTGGTGATTTGAAGGGTGAAATTTTGCACCTCCCTGACAGGAATGGCTTGCGGAACCTCATGGAGATGCTGTCTATAAAATCTAAAGTCATGCTGGACACAAAAACAGGCAGGAGCCTGTGAACAGGAAAGGGAAAGACAACCAGATGGGCAGATTGGGGCTTGCCAGGTTACCCTGACTTCCTCCGAGCTATGCAGGAGGAGAAAGGGAGTTGGCAGTGATTGAAAGCACATAGTGATACAACCCAACTGCAGAGACAGTGCAGGTTATAGGCAGAACACTGGAGAAAAAGATACTGGCTGAAATTTCAGTATTAGAGGCTACAGGGGAAAAAACCTACTGCTTTAATCTAAATCAGTTCCATTCCTGGCCTGGTGACACTAAACCTGTGACAAAGGTCTCAAAGGAGAGATGCAAAGCCCCCCAAAAAGCGTGTCTAAAGCAGATGACACAGGCTGCAGAAATACTGCTGGAGGAATTGAAATGTCTTCCAGGTCCTTGCATCTGAAAACATGCTGTTACACGCCAGTCAGTCAGGCACCTGCTCAGGTGGGTGTAGGGAATAACAGGAGCTATAAACCGAGCACCTCAGCACCCATCTCAGCAGCTAGGGAGCAGATGGACATCCTGTATCAGACCCAAGTAACAGCAAACAAAACCCCAGCAAGAATTTACTACCCAGTACCCTCAGTCCTGTGAATACATTTCCCCTGGCAAAATGCAGAGTTTGCTCCATAGTAAGTGCCAAAATAAGGGAAGCTGGCAGTGGGTGCTGGGGGAGGAGAGCAGAGGCTGTCAGAAATAAAGCATTTCAGGAGGCAGGCCATCCCTGCCTGGGTGGTCTCAGACAGTGAGCCCTGGTTTATTCCTGGCTGCAGAAATGAAGAGTATTTTGCTTGCCACCTTAGAAAAGCTCAGCAGTCTGAAGGCTTGGATGATGCTCTTTCTGCCAGCGCAGAAGATTGGCTTTGCTGATCTAAGGGTCTGTTCCAGTCCTGGGTCTAGAGTTTCAGTTTCACATCATCACTCTCTCCTAGCTCGCCAGGAGGCAATGCTGAATCAGCAGCTCGCTCTGAGAAGGCTTCTTAAAGAAAGCTACAAAAAGCAAAGAAAATATATGGCGTTCCACTCTTGAAATGATATGCTGTAAACTGCTTTTCCAGTCTCCTGCTGCAATGCTTCATGCCTGATGTCAGCAGACTTGTGTACTTTGGTGCTTACAGTCCCAACGTTATTATACCTTCCAGTATGGAAAGGAGTTGCAGACATAAAGGAAAAGGAATGTGCAAAGGGTGAAGGCTGCAACTTCTGGCAAGCTATAAACCTCCTTAAACTACAAGTGGGAAATTCTGCCAAGAGCAGTTTTGGGGTTTTTCTTTTTTCTTTTTTTTTTTTTTCTAATTAAATAAACTTTTCTCACATAATTCTGCTTCAGCTTCTTAAAAAATCTGGCTGCCGATGTGTGGGGGGTAGGAGGTCAATGGGATGCACCTGAAATCAGATGGGATCCCACCAGCAGTTCTGGATTCCCAGCTATGAACTGCAGCATTTCCAGCACGCTGATTTTTATTCCAGACATCAAAAGAGATGAACAGGCATTTATAAAATAAGAAAGAGGAGAGGGCAGGAATTCAAAGTCAAGGATGGTGAGTTGCTGTGTAAGATAAAAGGATGGTGAGGTAATACATGATGTTACCTTTTGAGTTGCATCTGAACCTCAGTCAATCAATCCTGACATGAACTCCAGTTTTACTCAGGTTTGTTGTATATTCTATGTGATCTTCCCTTCGCTGCCAGCATACCAGCTGCCAGGAGAGAATGTACTATTAGAGTAGCACAAAACTGGCTCTATTGTAAAGTTTTTCAGTGAGGGTCAAACTAAGTTTGGGGATTTTACATTTGCCAGGGGTGAGGAGTGTTTGGCTGGTCACCTTGAGACTGTCACAGAGGCTGCTAGAAGGGTCCAGTGGCATTTTATATGTGTGCTGCTAAAATGGCCAATTGCACTGGGGCTGGGGGGAGCAAAGCCTTCACTTTGTTAGGCAGTAAATTACAACAGATGTTTTTTAAATTACTTCATCAGCAGTGACTTTGTGTTTTCTGCAGAGATCCATGCCATCACCTCAATCTGAAGACAAAGCAGACGGTGGGTGTTTTATTATTATCCCATCTTTGCCCACATCTACCAGTCAGAGGGAGTGAGGAGGGAGGAATATAAGATGGGGGAGAGGATTATAGAAGACCTTCACCTTTGGTTTCTAGGAAACTCGTGAGGTTTTTTTGTTATAGGGACCCTGTTTCTGTGCAGGAGCTCATGCTCCTCTATCACATCACTGTAAGCTACTTCTGGTAGCTCATCACTGAGGGCTATTGCCTTTTTTAGGTTATTCTCAATGCATGTTGGTGAAATAACTGTTCCCCTCCTGCTGCAAAGAGGTTTGTTACCGTGGGGTATGTGTGTATGTGTGTGTGTGTGTGTGTGTGTGTGTGTGTGTGCTGCTCCTCTGCAGATGGCTCTGTAGTTGCTGTGATACAACTGCAGCTCTGCTTTGCCATGGTCCTTTCTTTAAAGCCAGGAAACAGCTCAACAGCCACGAAAAGCTCAGGGGGCAAGGGGACCCCCCCACCCCCGTTTTACTATCCAACTGAGTTAACTGCTGGAATTAAAATGAGGAGGTTGTGATAGGTTTGGATTGGGTGAGAATTACCATTGAGTGCTCAGGAGAGTGGGATGCAGTGTGAGAAGCAAAGGGACGCAGCATTGCAGCTGGGCTGTGCAGGTTGAAGCATCGAGGCTGCAGGAGGCTTCACAGGGACAGAGTTCACTGATTTTAGTGAATAAGGACCTGCTGTCAGATAGACACCCTGATGGTGTGGCTGTTCTTGTTACACAGTTCTCACTGTGTGTGTTTCATGAGGTATTTATTATTTTGCTTTATGTTATTATCTGTCAGGGCTCTGGATTGTGTGAAACATGCTGGACTCCTGGACTCCCATTATCCAGACAGCATTCACTGGGCTGTATCCCCTGAAGATATACAGGAGACATGCTACTATATTAAAACACTTACATGTACAACTCCAATGACTGTGTTTTGGTTATCAGACAAGCTCACAGCTCTAAAAGCAGCTTTAAAGTAATTACACAAAAATTTGTTGTTAGAATAATATAGAATCTTGCAGGGAATGTGGCAGGATGTGAAGACAACCACTGCACAGAGCAGTGTTGTAGTGGGATTGTGTCTAGGACTTAGTCTGTACTTTCAAGAAGAAATAAATCCTGACTGTGGCTGCAGAGCTGCCAGGGAAATGGGAATGAAGAGATGCTGGAACAGTTTCTGCAGGCTCTGGCAATAAATAGTAAGAGGGTTAGTGAAATTATGTGTAAGTCTAATATTTTACTGCAAATTTAAGGGTGCAGGAGGGGGGAGAGTAGCACGACAGAAGGTCATGTCCCACGCACAGCCAGCATGACAGAAGGTCCTTCGTTTGCTCAGGAGCTTAAACAGTGGAGTCCTGCTCAGCTCTTTCTCTTTTTCTGCATGAGCACCAAATCCAGAGGGTTTCAGTGCAGGAGGCTTTGAGGTTCATCCATTCCACACTCTGGTTGATGCCCATATATGAAAATTATTAGGAATGTGAGCTGATGCTGTCCACATCCAGCTGGTGAGTAACAGAGGTGGGGTTTTTATTTCCTATCAGCCTTTCCTCATGAGCCAACTCAATTCCAGCCTGTGCAATTAAAGGTTTTCATCAAAGAGCTCCAGATACGAGATGGAGCTTGTGCCTTTGGCATGCCAGAGACACTCATTATGGTTTAAGCAGCTGATAGCAGGATAATGCATGTGCTGCCAAGGTTTTATACAGGCATCAGGAAAACACAGGGACAAGCTGATTTGTCAAAGAAGCAGATTTAATCCAAGCCTTCTCCTTGTAAACCTCTCAGCAGCGCTGTCTCTCAGAGCAATAGTCTAAAGCAAGTCCTTCTCTGATGCCAGGAGGGAAACCACACTGCATTTTCCTAATGAGAGAGTCATCTCCCTTGTGAATCTGTGAAGACACGTTGCAGTTCCACCCTTTGGGAAGCAATGGTTTCAAGACCCAGCTTTTGTTGTTGTTGTTGTTTTTCACTGTGGGTTGACAGCCTGGCCACACATTATTGTGTTTTTTCCAGTGTGGACTCAAGAAGACTAAAGTAAACCAAAATAAATCTGGCAAACAAGGGCATTGGGGTTTGTTTTTCCTTTTTGGTTTTTTTTTTTGGCACATTCCTTCCTAGAAGTATTTGTCATGTTCTGTAGAAAGAGCAAGCTGTGGCAGAGAGCTAGCATTGCTTCGACTTGAAACAATTAAAGGCCTTTCTGTGGCAAGCCCGTCCTGCCGTGCCGTGACCTCATACACGGTGGTTAGCTGCCTCTGAATGGCATCTGAGCCTCAGCAGAAGAGTTACTCTGTGATGTATTTCTTCAGATCAAATTTGACCTCCCAAAGAGACCATTAAAAACCTTAAACCCCAATCATGGCGAGGGTTACAGCGAATAATGGAAACAACTGCAAAGCAAAGCAGAACAACATGAAGGTTTTCTCTACACGCCCATAAATCCATGCTCCAGTATCCCAGTGACTGACCAGATATGCTGTCCAAGAGGTGGATCTTTGCACTGGAACTCCAAATTTTTGAACACATCAAAGTCTAAAGCTGTTGTACAAGGGGCAACAGAAACAACTTAAGTTTGTTTGGTGCCATTTCCTCCTCCTTTTCAGGCTGACCACGAGGAGGATAAACAGTGAAGAATAAAAGGCAAGTCTTAAACTGGTTGTGATTAATCTAATTTGGCTTCAAAAATATAACCAAGCAACTACACTAATTGGAAATATGTGGCACTCCATTGAGTAAACTGGCACAGCTTCACTGGAATGATGCTGCTAAGGAGATGATCCTCTCCCTCTACTCTGCTCTGGACAGGCCCCACCTGGAGTGTTGTGTCCAGTTCTGGGCTCCCTGGGATAAAAAGGACAGGGATCTCCTGGAGAGAGTCCAGAGGAGGGACACAAAGATGATGAAGGGCCTGGAACATCTATCCTATGAGGAAAGGCTGAGAGAGCTGGGACTGTTCAGCCTGGAGAAAAGAAGACTGAGGGGGGACCTAATCAATGTTTATAAATATCTTAAGCGTGGGGTGCAGGGGGAATTGGCCAGCCCCTTTTCTTTGGTCAGAAGAGACAGGACAAGGGGCAATGGCCGCAAGTTAGAACACAGGGAGTTCCACACCAACATGGGGAGGAACTTTTCCCCAGTGAGGGTGAGGGAGCCCTGGGACAGGCTGCCCAGGGGGTGTGGAGTCTCCTTCTCTGGAGAGACTCAAGACTCATCTGGACACCGACCTGTGCAGTATGAGCTGGGGAGCTGCTTTGGCAGGGGAGTTGGACCCGGTGATCTCTCGAGGTCCCTTCCAACCCCTACAGCTCTGTGATTCTGTGATTCTCTGATTCTACACCCTTTGACACCAGAGGACAACGTGCTCATGGTATTTTACCCTGGTGACACTTTGGAGGTTGCAAGCTGGGTGTGTTAAGATGTTCTACCCTTAATGTGGTGCAGATTGCAGCTGCTCCTATCTTCACTTCCCATGCCTTATTCAGTCCCAGCTGTGAGCCCATCACCGTGGTATAGAGGCACCAGCAGTGCTGTTACCTAGTAGGCATCAGTTCTGTGAGAAGAAAATTACAGCTGTGATTTTTATTATCGCTTTACCACAACCTCTTTTCCTATGATTCATATTGCCTTAAGAGATTAGTTTTCTTTACCATTTAACCTTTCTCAATATTGCTGCCTGAACCGAATTTATGTCTAGGATAAAGCCATGTCCTCTTTTTATTGAATCCAGGTACTTTTCATAATGAAAGGAAGGGCACGTGATCTTTGATTGTGGTACTTTGAATTCTTTATTGAAAATGTATATTATATTTTTTTATGACATTAATTAAATGTCTCAAAATAAACGACAACATAAAAAATAATTAATGTCTCTGTTTGGCTCATTATCTCTTCGGTTTTGATTTGTGTTCAGAGGGCTGGAAACATGTCTGACCCATATAGATTTAGATATTTGGGAGCACTGCCTCATGGCAAAATTTAGGACTGAAGAAAGAGGGCTCATTTCATGAGTACAGTACTGTATATTTTTTTATTTGCTTGCAAGTTCCTTGGGTAAATTGCATTCTCATCTATACAGGATGTTATTCCACCTTCATCACCAGAGAGTATCTGAGTGCCTTCCAGCTAAGCATTATGTGATCCAGCTAACATCTGCCATGCTCATTCTCTCTTTCATCCTTACCCAAGCGTGTGCATGTTTTGTTGTTGGTTTTAGATCTACATGCTGCCATGTGTCAGTGTTACAGAGAGTCATATGTGCATCAAACACTCTTCTAAATAACTTGCATATTGATCCTGCAAGACTCCTCTGGTTTATGGCCTGAGATTCAGAAAACTGAAATGAGGGTATGAGGCTATTACAATCTTGCAAGACAGAAATAATTACAAAATCCATCAGGATTTCATTATCTTTATGTATATTTTTATATTATTCCAGTGTCTTGGAGATCTTTAACTATGAATTAAATCATTTGTACTAGAAGCTGTACGCTCTGTACTTTCAAATCATTTACAATCTAATTATAAGACAACAGAGCTTGTCTTTTGATACATTAAAGCATCCTATTATGGAAGAAGGATGCAGTTGCCTATTAAATCTCATAGAGAAGTTCTGAATGTCAGCAGAACTGGAGTTCCCTTCAGTCTTACAAGTAATCTGTATACAGCTATTATTAGCAGCTTTGTTTTTACTGTTCTTCAAAATAATAAGGTGCTGTGCACACACAGAGGACTGGGCCTAAGAGGCATTTAAAAACTCTTTCTGGTGAGCAGCAGGGAGTTCAGGTGCTGTTCAGATTCCAGCTCAAGCCCTGCTTATGGCTCCATGAAAGAAACCATCTGATGAGGTATTTGCAGTGGGATATGGAAGCGCTTGAAAGACAAGTCCAGTGTTAGGGGACGATTGACATTTATTGACTTCCTGCACCATCTAGTGGGGATTAAAATTAATTGCTCTGATTTTATGAAGTCTCTAAGCTGTTCAGGATGGCCATGGCTTCCTCTCCCGGGCACTGAGAGGAGCACTGGAGGACCTAGCTCTCATCATCCTTTGTACAATGGGATCAGGCTTCATTGGCATCATCAGTGCCACCCAAGATGGTGTATAGTTGTCCTGAAGCACAGAGCCTCCAGCAGCACGTAGGAGTCAATCCCCTGGAATGAAAACCAAGAAGATCACTGGAAGGGCAGCCTTCAAGGAGCAGTACTGCTGTGTGATTGAGCTGTGGGTGTATGCAGGACCTTGGAGTCAGGCAGGTCTCTGGGCTACAGCAAGCAGATAATACAATTAAGACCTAGAGAAAATAGCTGCAGACTGCTGTGAGAGGCTCACGTTGTGGTGAGGTTTGGGATGAATTTCAAGAGGTCAGAGTGTGATTCTACCCTCTCTCTTGTGACCTGGTCAGAGTTACAGCTCTGAGGTTGTCCTGAGTGACTAGGACTTAGGAGAAACACTTTTCACCGACAGTTAAGTTTTCCAAGGTGCTCAGCAAACCACAGAGGAGGAGCCAAGGTCTGATCCTGCAGGTGGAAGCAAAAATCACTGCTGTAACCTTAATACGAGGCATTTCCTTGAATGCAATTTGCTTAATTATCAGTGAACAGGATGACATTAGGTGATTACACTCCTAATTTTCTGTTCAGGAAACAGCAGCCAGCATTTTTCTGTTGCTGGGCAACACAGATACACTTTGAAATTTGGTTAAAGCAGTGAGTGATAAACATTTTTAAATAGACATGAGATCACTACAGGGGCAATCCTGATTCCTATCAACAGCCAGGAGGCTGGCAAATCCCACCTACAGAGTATAGCTTATGAATTAAAAAATTGCCCAGGCAAACTGAAAGGGAGGGATATCCAAAAAAGCTTGAAGGGGAGGGAGAAAGACCTCTTCCCCTGAGTAACAGCGCTGATTATTTTCATACTACCGTGTTCCTGGTGTAGTCCTTGTTCAGTCAACCCATTATACCCTGCCTTTCTTGGAGTCTGTGGTAATGAGAAGCACACTTCTCTGGGGAAATGGGCATGTCTAAGGCTGGAAACTGGTCTGTGGGAAGTGTTCTTTGCTGCAGATGTTCTCCCCTTCAAGACCAGGGGTTATCTTGACCTGTCATTTCAGCAGGTATTGGTCCAAGTAATGGGGACCAAGTGGATTTGAAATGCTGCCCTTGTAGTTTGACAAGTCTTTGGCTTCCCTTGAACAAGGGCTTGAGAAGTTAGCTGACCCAAGAAGAGTTGCAACATCCACTCGAGATCTTCCTTCTCCTTCAGAAGGTCCCAGCAGTACGTATGAGAGGTAATGGTGACATGGACCCACAGAGCCTGTCCTGGCTGTGGTCAGCTTTGCAGCACAACCAGAATCAGAAAGGATAAAACCCAAACATGGTGTCTGCTTTTTCTCCTTGTGAGCACCAGATTCCAGTTTCCCCACATGAATCCCACACTGGCAGCACATCCTGATGCTGCCACAACATCCCCTGCTGTTTCCTGGTTTGCAGTGGCAGAATCTCCTGTGCCTTTCTATAGCTTTGGGTTTGGTTTTTTTTTTCCTTTTGCTTTGATACTGCCTATCACTGCAGGCACTGTGCTTTGCTGCTGGTGGCTCAGGGTTTGGAAAGGTCCCAATTGCTTTCCACTGGTGTTGATGTGAGAGGCAACGTGGTGTATCAGGTATGTTACTGAGCCACTGAGAACAGATGTTCCAGCTGCCATGCTGTCGCTCTTCAAACATGTCCTGGGTTCAGCAAAACACAAACAATATCTTTTCAAACTGTATATTCTTCTTTAAAGATGCTGCTGCACTCACATAGATAACCACAACATTTGTTAGCTCAAAATAAAGAGAAAGCCCATTGAGAAAGTCCTGTTTCTCCCCTCCCCCGAAGGCAAAGAGCCTCCCACCACAGACCCCCAGAAGGCAAAGGGCCTCCCACCACAGACACGTGCTGGTTGGGATGCTGGACCTGTGACATGAGTTGTTGAAACGCCTGTCTCATGGGTCGTGGGGATAAAACCTAACACTGCCTTCACTGGGGAGGTCTCACTCATTTGGTAGTGACAGCTGTCTGTTAACACAACCTGTAAGGCTGTTGTCCCCTGCTTAGCAAGGACAGCCAGCTTCCTGGTCTTAACAGGCTTTAGGTGTGTTAGGAAGCTGCCTAGCATGGAGTCTTCTTAGGCTAAAGAACCTGGATTTCATAGGCATTTGTGAATATTCACAGTTAGATTTACTGGATCGAAAAAAGGAACATCAGCCACATCAGGTCAATTTTCTAATAAACTAACTTTCTGCTTTTTCCTCTTTAGCTTTTTTTTTTTTTTCTGGTAGATTTTCCCAAAACATCTTTTAATTTGTGTTGCTTTGCCAGATCTGTCAGGTCTGCAAACAGAAACGATTACAGGTGCCATGCTGGACGTGCAAAGAATGGAAACTCTGTGAATATCCCGCTTTAAAATCTGGTTTTAAAGCCTTGGTTTGCTTTTATTTGTTTGATTAATTAATCCAGGTGATGAGAGACTGAAAGGGCTGGTTCGAAATGTCCCTTCTTACCTCCATCCAGACAGCTCTGCCCACGTGCCTCAGCCCTCATCCCCTTTCCCAATTCACATCTGAGCTGCTGTGAGGAACAACGTCACGCTGTCCATGCCACGCACTCAGGTATTCCTGCTGCTGAGACCGTTAACCACAAGGAGAGGTGACAGAGCTCATCCCTAGGCATGATCCCAGTAAGCACTCTAACCACTGCCTAACTCCCCAAACAAATCAAAGTAAAGGATCCCAGACCTGCCCTGTTTATGCTCTGTGTTTGAACTCCAGAGGTTTCTTGGCATTTTTGTTGTTTGCTGCTTTCCAGGAAGATCATCTGCGTAGCATAAGCCTATCTGTCCAGCTAATACCCACAGACTTCACCTTCTTTGCTTTTCATTTGGATTCTGATCACAAACCCAGCAAAAAAAATAACCAACCCACCCCATTCTGGAGCTCAGATGGGTGTTAATAACTAATGGGACCCGAACAAACTGCCTGAAATACAAAGGTGGGTCAGATGAATGGTTTGTATAAAAGTAACTCCCAGCAAACCATCAGGTGGGAATTAAAATTTAATTTAGAGTGTACTATCACTGCTGTGGTGGTGGTGGTGGTGATTTACTTGATTGACTGCTGGTTTCTTTCACCTTTGCGAGCCTTAGGTTTTTACTATCTGAGGAAATTAAGGCTGAATTGCAGCAGGAAATTCCTTGTACCCAGGTGTTTCTGGTTATCCCACGAATAACTTGGCTGGTTGGGAGGCAAGGATTAGGATGGGATGGTTTGGAATCTAAATGATTCTCATTGCTTAGTACCACACATTGACATTCTGGCAGCCGCTGCGTTTGTTCTCAGCAAAGGATGGGAAAATCCTACTGAGCTGAGTAACAGGTCCAGCAAGCAGCGATAATTTCATTGTTCTTTTTCTATAGTTAGGGTGAAAAGCTGGTTTTATTAGGTTGTCCTGGCTTGATGGACTGAATTAAAAAAAGCTCCATTGAAATTCTATTGGGTCGCGATTTGAGTTGCCTTAATAATGCAGCTGTGTGCTCTGCTGCTCCTGTTCTCCAGCCTGACTTGTGCTAATTTCCCTTCCTAGATGAAAGCACGAAGGGCCCAACCCGGTTCCTCTGACTTGCTGGGAGAGGGATCAGGCTGGAAGGTCTCCAAATGGCTGAGCTGCTCTTCTGTGAATGAACACAACCAAAATCAGCATTAATTCAGTGACTGATGACCTCATGCAGGACTGAGGTGGTTGCAGTAGACTTTGTAGTTTAACAGGAGATGAACAGGGAAACAAATACACTTGGTAGTGCCTTCTGACCTTAAAATGCATGATACAGTGGACATGCCTTGCAGTGGTGGGACGCCTTGGTTAGCATGGAAAAGACACACTTGACCTTGGTCAAGGCATCCCTCAGCAGGAGTGGCAGAGTCAGGAACAAACCTCCTACAGCTTCGATGAGCTTCTCAAAGCAGAACTTCAGCTGCTCCTGAGAACTGGAGGGACAGAAGCATCCTTTCCTTTGCCTGAAGCTGAGGAAACCATCTTACACTTACTGCAGTGAAGCTGAACAGCTGAACCAGTGAGGCTGCGGTCGGTGGATGTGCGAGCTGGCAGCCTGGCTTGTAAAAGGAACAGAGAGAGCCAGAAAGCAAGAGAATTATTTCCCCAAGCCTTCAAAGCTCTAACTCCTGCAGACCCCTGGGCTTGGTTGCATTGCCAAAGCTCAGTGGATAGAAACAGGACCGTTTCCCTTAAGCACTCATTAAGAAAAACGACTTCAGATTATTCAGGGTTTTCGGGTACTGCTACAGCAGCCTAATGGGGTGATAACCAGTTACATCTTCCTGGGCTGAACCAGCAGGCACAACCCGAGTTTTGTACAACACCAGAGGTATCAGCTCTCCCCCTCCCAGCACCACAAACTGCAAAGGAAACAGCCCCAGAATAAAGTAACGCTGTGCAACCTGCCTTTGGTGCCAAATGGAAATGTAATTTGCAGGCATGTGTCAGCAGAGAAAGTCCTTCCCTACAGGAGAAGAAATTCAAGCAGCCACATGGAAATACTTTAATTTCAGCATTAACCATCAGAGGAGATGGCTGTTGCAGATCATGGGAGCCAGGTAATTTAGTTCTGAACTTTAAATACGTGCCACGCCAAGAAATATTAGGGGATGTGGAATGTTTAATGCAGCCCTGCGCCATCAGCACTGCAGAGGCAGGAGGGGAACTGGAGCAAAGCTTTCACTGAGCTGATTGATACCTTCGTTGGAGCCACAGCACAGTGTTCAAACCCAGAGCTGGCGTTGGGAAACCTGCCCTTCTGCTGTTTGCCTCTTAGTTATGAGATATAAAACGAGCTTGGGGGGTTGGCACCTTCTCTGGGGTGTGATTCAGGCAACCAGCTACCTGTGCCTGCGAGAGGGTGAAGGAGGGAGCTGATGCATGTACCTGTGCCCCCCCTTCCAGCCTTCAGCGCCCTTCTCCCTCACCCCAAGGTCCCTACCCCCAAACCTGTGAATCCAAATAGCTCCAGGGTAGGTGGATTTTTCCACCCTGTTCCAGGTCTAATTTCTCTTTCAAACTAGTACCGTATATCTTTCCCCACCTCCCACTTGTCACTTTATGGCTTGCTGGATCTGTTTCCTTTAATGCTTGAAAATATACAGTTAAAAATCACCTTAAAATTTACTAATATGCCTTTTTATTTGAAAGGCTTATTTCCCTGAAAGGCTTTCCCAGTCTTATATGAGGGCACGCTCTCTAATATTAAATATTTTTAGTTTTTTTTTTAAAAAATGGGTGCACATCTGTTTGATATTTAACTGGAAACAAATGGTGAGAGTGGAGAACATGAGCAAAATTACGCTTGAGATAGCTATAAAAGGTCATTTTTTGCTTTAAACTACAAAGGATGAATAGGGGCATATGACACACATAATAAAGGCAGAGATAGGTTTAAAATGCCCTGGGGCTGCACTGGGGTCAGCTGTTAGCTTACAAGAAAAGACACATTTTGCCTTCCTTTTTTTTTATGCCACCCAAAAGTGTGGAGTAGCAAGCTGGGATCTGTGTGTGTGTGTGAGGAAGGTCGCTCAGTCTCAGCTTTAAAACCCATCATATTTTTCTCTATCATTTTCCTAAGGGATAATGTACTCTTAAACCTAATAACAGAATAATTGGTCCAAAACTAACCCCCCTCTGCAAACTGGAGAAGGGTTTGTCTCATCTTGCTGAAGAAGTCGTTGCTTGTGGTCTGCCACACCATGAGAACATCCCTGATGAGCTGCAAAAAATATGTGTGCTCCTTTCTGGCCTGAGCAGAGGGGTTTCTGATGGAGATGTTGAATATGAGCAAAACTCCATCATCCCTACAGCAGTGCCAGTGCAGCAGCACAGGGTTTTGCTTCTGGTTGTGAGTTTTTATCCTGAACTGGGTTTTCTGGGCAGGGCTTGATTTGAAAACTGCCAAGTGCTCCTTGTGAATGTTGAAGGGGAAATGAAGTGGGAAATGGGCCATTTCTCATTAGAGCTGGCACGGGACCAAACCAATGGGAGCAGATGAGACTTCTAATAAAACCTTCCTGAAAGGCAAAGGAGAGGAGAGACAAGATGCTGGTTGTAATCTGCCTCCAGCCATCTGCTCCAGAAGCACTGGAAACGCAGGGCAGGGGATGACTAGCACCTTGTCGATAAAAGTGAGATGGAAACATCAGCTCCAACTGGGTTATCAGGAGGCTCTTGCATCTGCCAGATGCTATTAGAGACAGATTAGTGAAGAAAAGTGGAACAAGAAGGTCAAAGCCTAACATGGAGCTCCATCTCTCTAAGGCTTACATGTGGCTTTGCCCTAGTCTCTGTGCTAAAGGGACAAAATTTGAGTCTTATTATTTCTGTGCAAAGTAATGCAACTTTTCATTTGATTTCCCTCTTTTTCCCCTCAAAACACAAGTAGGTCCTTTACCCTGGCAGGAGTTGTTCAAGTACTGCTGGCAAATCATGGGGCACTTCTAAATTTTAGCTGTGAGGGTATGCAGGCACATTTAAAACATTTGAGGCAGAGGCTGAGCCTATCTTCTGAGCTTTGTAGTCCAATCTGCAAATGCTAGAAAGCAAATTGTCCATGGCTCCATCCCATAACACGCAGGTTATTAATGGGAACCAGGTATCCTCCTTCAAAGGAGCAGGAACATCAAGAATTGTATCTGTTTCTCATGTTCTAGAAAGCATTTCACAGTTTTAATGACTATTCAAAGGGGAAGGGGGGGGAAGCTGGACAATAAATTCAGGAGCTAGCTCGGTTACACAGACCTACAAACACATCCTCTGGCTGAAATACCTCTTATTAAAGCCTGATACTCTGTGCTTTATCATACCAGGCATGAGAGCTCTCAGCTGCCAACATGAGGGCACGCTGGCAACCAGCCACCCCAGCTGCTGTGGTTACAGTGCCATTGTACCCTTTAGTTCTCATGCTCAGCATGTCTGGAGAGCGATCCCTTTGTTCCATATGGCTTCCATATAGTGACACTGCATCCTGTGTAGGAGAGGTCAAGGAGTGGATTATCAGCGAGTGTTTCAAGTCAAGAATGAAGGGAGCTGGCAGGGCAAATCTGCACAAAGCCTGTTCTGTGCTTCTCATTGGTGTGGTGACCTCTGGGTTTTGGGTGGCTGTATGTTCCCCCCCCTCCAGCCCCCTTCTCCCTTCATGTGCTGAGCACGGCGCTGGCTAACGTGTTAGCACAGCATTTCCCTGGCAGGTTTTTAGAGGGGGAGGGAAAAAAAAAAAAAGAGGAAAAAAGAACAAAAGCAACCCTGAAAGCCTGGCTGAAATGTTTAGCTGCAAGCAGGGAGGCCAGGAGCAGGGAGAGAGCTGCACAGGGATGGATCTGCTCCCATCTCCATCCCTACCGCACCACCCCGCTCCTCAGCACCCTTGGAGCCAGGCATCAGGTAATACACCCATGAGTGTGTTACCCCTGCTGTGATAAATGGTGAGGAGAGGGAAATCATCTGTGAGACTTCATCATCCTGCTCTCCTCAGAGCATCCTGGATCCTCAGGGTGGCATCAGCAGTGATCTCTGCTTTGCAAGAAGAGCTTGGCTCATCTCCCCACCTCTCATGCTCCATGTCTGAGCCCCAGCACGATGTCACAGCTGGGAGAGCATGTGGGGAAAACTGGGAGGGCTCATCCACATCAGCCACAGTGCTGCTTCTGTCCCTGCCCCAGGCACAGCCAGAGACTGGTGTGAGCATCAGCTGGTTGCTCCCCATTTTCCCTCTCCATCCCAGTGCTGCTGAGACCTCTCCCTGGGTTCCAAGAATAGCAACCAGATCCTGGTCCTGCTCAGGTTCTGCTGAAACTAATGCTCCTCAGCAAAAAAAAAAATCACTATAAACAGCTTTGGGTCTGATTTGCAGCAGTTTGAAGACAAAGTGAAGACCAGGTTCCTCTCTTCTCTGCCCAGTTTGCAGCGCACCAGCTTGGGGATGGTGTGAGAGAGGAGAGCTCCTTGGGGCTGTTCAGCCACCACCTCCTCCCTGCCCACTCCACTCCCACCACCTCTGCCCCTTTCTGGCACCTTGGACAACAGCTTGGATTTCTTTTCCAATCACCAGAATGTTTCTTTTGTCTCTTGGAGCATGACTCCAGACATTGGTAGGCATGCAGAATTAATAACTGCATTTTAATAACTCCTGACCTGTGAGACCTGAGCCATTACAAACCTCACAGGGTTATTACTGACTGAGTAAAAATTATATTCCATTTAAACATTCCTCATATAATATCCCCACTGCAGTCAGCATTTCAAGAAAAACAGTGTTACCAGCACTGTTTCTCTGGTACCTAATGAGTTAGCTTTGGCTGGGGATCAGGAGCTTTGGACGGGTGTAGTTTACATTGACCACTCAAAGGCTTTGTATATTCTGGGCTGTACCTTGTTGTCTCATGATAGAAAGTTAAATTGGTGCTGGGAGGAGTGTAGTCAGCTGGTTGCAGCAATGCTGGAGAGAGGACAGGGCTGGAGTGGGGTTGGGGACAGCGCTGTGTCCCCAGCAGTGACAGCAGCCAGAGGGCAAGGACCGAGCCTCTGGCATGACCCTGGGTGCTTTGGGGATGCTTGCTGGGCACTGCAAGGTGACACCCTTCCTCTTCACTCTTGCAGCATTGATCAACAGGGAAATGCATTTCTCCTTCAGCCTGAAAGTCCTCTGGAATTTGTAAAACAGTATTTACCAAGATGCCTTGATTTTGGATGGGAGCCTGAGATGGAGGATGACGACATGGGTGAGAAGGGGATGTTGCATCCCTCCTGTTTTAGCAGCTACACCCAGATGTGGAAGCTGCAACCAGCCTGGCAATAGACTGGAGAACAGTGATTCAGGGAGTCAGGAATATGCAATCACTGCCATAAAAAGAGGTTAATTGGAATGGCAGGCTTCAGGAAAACTCTGTGTGGACATACTAGTTAGGAAATCATTAGTTCTTTTTGATGGGAGCACCCAGGGAAATCACAGGGCAACAGCTTCTGAGCAAAGTCCAAGTAACTCCTGGAAGCAGTGGCTCAGCTCAGCTGCTGGGTTGGTTGGTGGGGACCAACCCTAATGGTGCCCTTGCCAAACCAGAAGAGGATGCTGGGCAAGCAGCATGCTGTCTTCATCCCCCACCTCTTTTTTTGCAAGTCTAAGCACCAGCCACTGTCAGCAGGTTGGGCTCTGGTGTGACCCATCACACACACTCTTACATCTGATTTCATTTCTATTTAACCATCAGGTCTTTGTTTGCGCATGAAAAGCCCTTATCATTCTCCATAAGTTTGTGTCAGGAGGAACAGATGCCAGAAGTGAAAACAAATCATGGAAGTTCTTCCCTTATGCTCTATTTACATTGGCTCATCTTCTGTCTGATCTGATTTCAGTAGCAATATTTTCCCTTATTTACTCTTGTGCTGTGCAAAAAATGGAGATGCTAAAAGGGATGTGACAATCACCCTCCTGTTAATAAGGTTATGCTGACTCTGCAAAGTAGTACAAATCATTTACTTGTATTAATAATTAATACTTTTGACAATTTCTGCCTGGTAAACCCAAAGATCTTTTTGAAAAATAATAATAGTAATAATAATAATACCCAACTTTCAGCTGAATATCATAGAATCATAGAATCACAGAATGGCATGGGTTGGAAGGGACCCCAAGGATCATAGAGCTCCAACCCCCTGCCACAGGCAGGGCCACCAACCTCAGGCCTGGAGCTACACAAGGTTGCCCAGGACCCCATCCAACCTGGCCTTGAACACCCCCAGGGATGGGGCATCCACCCCCTCTCTGGGCAGCCTGTTCCAGCCCCTCACCACTCTCTCTGGAAAAAACTTCCCCCTAATATCTAACCTAACCCTTCCTTCCTTTAGTTTTAATCCATCCCCCTTGTCCTGCCATTCTCTATCCTTTAATAAGTTGAATCCCCTCCTGTTTATAAGCTCCCTTATCCTGGAGCATTTAACATTTTGGTTTTAATGGTGTGGCAAATGCATCTCAGACACTGTGGATATTTGAAGCCCAGGTGCTATGGAACATCCCACCTGGGGACTGTGCCTTTCCAAGTGCCCAAATGCCTTGGCAGGGTGGGTTATGCAGCATTTGGCTTGGCAAGGGAATTGAGGGTCAAGGGAGAATGCCTTCATCCCCTGCCTGTGCCTGCCTGGGGGATTAGTGCCTGCAGATGCATCAGAGCAAGTACAGCAGAGACATCAGTCCAGCTCAAAGTATTTGATTTGCTTAATTTAAACCAAGACCTCAGATATTTGATTTAGACTTCCTGGGTGAAACTCTTCATGGATTTTTCTTTGGAGATTCATGGCACTGGAAGCAGGAAGCCCATTTGATTAGGTACACCTCATCTATCACCAGCCAATAAATGTTGCCCAGCTCATTTCTGTTCAGAACCTCATAACTTCTCCTTTGCCAAAGCCCATCTTCCAGGAAGGCATCCTGCCTTCCTCCAAAGACCTCAAGAGATAGAAAATCCAATTCTGCCTTTCATAATGTGTTAATCACCTTCATCACTCAGAGCCTTGCTTCTGGTTCAGTTTAGCTGACACCAAACAGCCATTACACCTTGTTAGCACATTAGAACGAGCGGGATGTGGCTGGAACTCAGTGGGACCAGGCTCTTGTTTTCCTCAAAGTGTTGCCAGCATTTAGTATCTCAAGTTTGGGATTCTTCTCTGTGGGATATTTGCAGACTTCCAAAGAATGGTGAAGATGAGAGAATCAGAGAATCAGACAATCACAGGGGCAACCCCCTGCCAAAGCAGGGTCTCTAGGACAGGTCACACAGGGAGGTGTCCAGATGGGTCTTGAATCTCTCCAGAGAAGGAGACTCCACACCCCCTGGGCAGCCTGTCCCAGGGCTCCCTCACCCTCACTGGGGAAAAGTTCCTCCCCATGTTGGTGTGGAACTTCCTGTGCTCCAACTTGCGGCCATTGCCCCTTGTCCTGTCCCCACAGACACTGAAAAGGGGCTGGCCAATTTCCCCTGCATCCCATCCTTAAGCTATTTATAAACATTGATTAGGTCCCCCCTCAGTCTTCTTCTCTCCAGGCTGAACAGCCCCAGCTCTCTCAGCCTTTCCTCACAGGGGAGATGTTCCAGGCCCTTAATCCACTTCGTAGCCCTCCTCTGGACTCTCTCCAGGAGATCCCTGGCTTTTTTATCCCATGGAGCCCAGCACTGGACACAACACTCCAGGTGGGGCCTGACCAGGTCAGAGTGGAGAGGGAGGATCCCCTCCTGTGACCTGCTGCCCACACTCCTCTTGATCTGTTGTTTTGCTTGGAAACCACAATCGGCTGGTTTTCTTCAGACATACAACTTGCCTCTTGGTCACAGTGTGACTGAACCATTAAAATTCAAATTACCCTGTGTCATGTCAGCATATCAAACCCTGCAAGATCTGGAGCGTGTCTTTATTCTTATTTATGCTTATTTGTTATTTAACCTAAATATGCCACCTGGATGCTGATAATACTCTCTCTTGCCAGCTCCAAAAGAACTTGATGCTTGTTTGCTATCTAAACCTGTGATTGTAAAACAGAAGAATAGAATGGGAGCAATTTATTTTCCAGATCAAATTTTCTCTCAGCAGGATTAAAACTGCCACAGCAGTAAAGAGTTTACAAACTCACTAAAGAACTGTAATAACTTCCCTTCTCGCTGCCGGGTCAAGGAAAGGTAATACATGTTTCCAATCAGCTTGGAATTGAACTCCAATTGTAGGTTTTATTTCACTTTAATCCATATGTGAGTTCACGTTAAAGGTAAGAGAAATCACAGGACTGCAAGCATGGAGTAGAGTTAATTAAATTCTGCAGCTCCTTTTGGAAGAAGCCCTGGATCTCCTTATGCATAAAGACTTCCAGGGTGCTTCTGAGGGCAACACCAACTGGGAAAGGGCTCTGCTGGTGCAGCAAGGATGATGGGAGATGAAGGTAGAGAGACCAAGTGAAGGGTGTTGAGAGAAACCTTGTGATGCTTGGGAAGTATTGCTTTTTCGCTGAGATCACAGTTGTAGGGGTTGGAAGGGACCTCAAGAGCTCATGGGGTCCAACCCTCCTGCTGAAGCAGCTCCCCAACTCATACTGCACAGATAGGCATCCAGACAGGGATACACACACACACACACACACACACAAAGCCTTCTCCTCTCCCCTTCTCCTCCTTGCCCCAGGAAAAGAAAAGAGGAAATACAGCCCCACAGCTGAGAGGCACTGGGAGGACTCTGAGGAAACAGGGCACGTTCTCTGCTCAGACCCAAATGAGATCTTTCTCTGAGGCAGTCCCTGCTTTTAGCAATCATCAAGGCTTATTAGTCCTCCTTCTCTGTTTCCCACTTCTTGTGGGAATTTGTGGGCTTTTGGGTTGGTTTTTATTTTAATTTCTGGTTTTCTGTCCCATCTTGTTTTAAATGTGCTCTGGAAAAGAGATCCTGCTAAGTGGGAGAGACTATTCACGTGCTTAAAGTTAATTCTGCATTTCACTGTCTTGCAGAACTGGGCCCTGAGCTCTGGCCACTTTGCAGAATCAAGTCCACTAAGCCCTCACTTATCCTTTGCCAGGTCTTGTTCAGTGATGCAGTGTGCAGATCTCCAGCCCCTGGCTGCATCCAACTGGGAGGAGATTCATCTTGAAGCAATAAATGCTTATTTCATGTTCATTCCCTTTCCCTTTCCCTTTCCCTTTCCCTTTCCCTTTCCCTTTCCCTTTCCCTTTCCCTTTCCCTTATCCTTTCCCTTCCCTTCCCTTCCCTTCCCTTCCCTTCCCTTCCCTTCCCTTCCCTTCCCTTCCCTTCCCTTCCCTTCCCTTCCCTTCCCTTCCCTTCCCTTCCCTTCCCTTCCCTTCCCTTCCCTTCCCTTCCCTTCCCTTCCCTTCCCTTCCCTTCCCTTCCCTTCCCTTCCCTTCCCTTCCCTTCCCTTCCCTTCCCTTCCCTTCCCTTCCCTTCCCTTCCCTTCCCTTCCCTTCCCTTCCCTTCCCTTCCCTTCCCTTCCCTTCCCTCCTGAAGCTGGCACTGAAAGGGTTTTCTCTCTAAAAATGAGTCGTGCTCCAGAGTGAATTGCACACAGTGCATGAGATGCTGGGAAAGCAAGCCTTCCTCAAGCCTTAAAATCTGAATTTTAAAATAAGGCATGGTACCTTCATCTGGCCCAATGCAATAAAATCACTCTCTCTTAAACCAATTGATTATTCTTAAGATTCCTGCAGAATTCAGTGCTAGTTTCACAGAATCACAAGGTTGGAAATGACCTTTGGAGATCATCAAGTCCAACCAATCCCATCCCAAGCTAAACCATCTCCCTAAGTGCCTCATCTACCCTTTTTCTGAACACATCCAGGGAAGGTGACTCAGCCCCTCCCTGGGCAGCCTGTGCCAGGCCCTCACAACTCTTTCAATAAATTTTTTTTTTCTAATATCTAATCTAAACCTGCCCTGGCAGCTTGAGGCCATTGCCCCTTGTCCTGTCCCCTGGCCGAAGAGACCATCTCCCACCTCTCCACAACCTCCCTTCAGGTAGTTGTAGGTGGTGATAAGGTCTCCCCTCAGCCTCCTCTTCTCCAGGCTGAACACCCCCAGCTCCCTCAGCTGCTCCTCAGAGGATTTGCCCTCCAGCCCCTTCCCCAGCCTGGTTGCCCTTCTCTGGACTCGCTCCAGGACCTCAATGTCCTTCTGATGGTGAGGAGCCCAGAACTGGACCCAGCACTCAGGATGCAGCCTCACCAGTGCTGGGCACTATTACTTCCCTAGACCTACTGGCCACACTGTGTTTGATACAAGTGTCTCCTGTGATGTCCTAGTTGGTGGCTTTAACAGGCTTTGGCTCAAGCTCTGAACAGTTAGATACTGGGATGCTGATGGCAACTGGCCTTTCTCTGTAGGCCTGGAGCTTCACCTTCTGCAAAAGCTCATCCACTCCACAAAGGAGTGCTTCAGACTTTGCTGAGAAGAGCCCAGTTCATGCCAACGAGTTCTTTGCTTTGTCATAACCATTTGAAGTCATCACCATTTTAATAGCAAATTCCCATTTTCCTATCTTCTTCCTTCCAGAGTCTTGCAAGAGCACTTGAAAGTTATTTGTCCTCAAGGCCACAGATACATGAAGAGGCTGTTTTCATAGATGTGCCTAGCAGCCTTTCCCCTGTTCCTCATCCTAGCTACTTAATTTCCCCCTCTAGACACAAATGTCCTTGGCTGTTCTGAGGTTCTGTGCCTTGAAGTTTCTTTGCTGACAAACACAGATGCTCGAGTGCTCTGTCCTCAGTGGTTAGAGGTGATTTCAAAGCGCTTCACCACAATTCTCCTTTTTATATAAACACTTCAGAAGCACTTCAGCAAAGCGAAATGCTTGCACATCAGCAAAATGGGTTTTGATGAGGATGATCTTGTGTTCTGTGCACCCAAGTACCTTTGACTCAGATGGTGTCCTTTTATATAACAAGCTTTTCCCTCTTAATAATTTCCTGACTGCATATTGAAGCTTTTCTTTTGGACACATTTGGAGATGGGACCAGGCCTTTTGCCTCTGTTAATTCTCAAGCATGTTAAAGCAGTGCTTTTCTCACAGGCTCTCAGCTTGGAACTAGCCCAGTGAGGGGGTTGTTGTTGTTGTTGTGGTAGGTAGAACTGTCCACTCATTGAAACAAAGTTAACTTAGCCCTTCCCAGTCCAGCTTTTATTCACACATATAATCACAGAATCACAGGGGTTGGAAGACACCTCCAGAGCTCATCAGGTTCAACCCCCTGCCAAAGCAGGGTTCCTAGGACAGAGCACACAGGTTGGTGTCCACATGGGGTTGGAATCTCTCCAGAGAAGGAGACTCCACACCCCCTGGGCAGCCTGTCCCAGGGCTCCCTCACCAGGAAGAAGTTCTTCCACATATCAACTCCCTGTGCTCCAACTTGCAGCCATTGCCCCTTGTCCTGTCCCCACAGACACTGAGAAGAGGCTGGCCATGTCCCCCTGTGTCCCACACTCCAGATATTGATAAACATTAATCAGATCCCCTCTCAGTCTTCTTATGTGGGCTTTCTTTTACATCAGTCACCTCTGGTTTATCTGCATCGATCTACCAGCCCAGGTTTGAGGTAAATCACTCCCAGGTTTCAAACAAGAAGTTTATTTTTGTGGAAACATCCATTAAACTACAGCCCTCAGACTTGGACCCCACAAACATGCAGTCCAGCACCTAATTGCAATCACAGCCTCTTCTCTTTCTGCCAGTGACTTTTCCTTGGTCACGTTTCTCAGGTCAAATGTCAGGAGGAGGTTAATATCAAAAGGTTCAAGGCAAGTAGGCTGAGTCCATATCCTTCAGCCTGAATGTGTATGTGCTCCTGCAGTGAACAGATCATTAACTTTGCAATGCAGCTGCTGAGAAATGTCTTGAAATACTTCAGCTCTCCAGCCAGGGCGATAGCAGCTCATTAAAGCACAGCATCCAAGCCCTCTGTTCAGAGAGGGTTGGGAGATCACTGCTGTTTCTTCTTTCTGTTCCACCAGAAGCAGGAAGGAAATAGAGATTGGCTGATATTTTATGTCCTGGTGCAGAGTGTTGTGACCTCAGAGTTGAAGGACTTGCAAAGACATCCCTGTCCTGTTCAAATGCAATCAAGATCACATTACCCATCACAGGAACCTTGGTGTACATTGGGTTAAACTGGAAATGGACTTCCTTCCTGGGAGCTACATTAGGAGGATAAAGCTATAAGAGCAATTGGATATTCTCTAGCAACCAGATTTAAATTTAAACTTGCAAGCTCCATCCCTTTATTCCCTTCTTCCCCACCACTGCCACAGCCTCCTGTATCCGAGCCACTGCTCCTGAACGTGCTGCTCCACATCAGTCTCCCCATCCAGGAAAGCCACTTGAACAGCTGATGAAAGTCCTCTTTGTGAGCTGATTATAAGTGCTGGCATTACCCTGAGCTGAGTGTGTCTGTATTTTGGGCACATGTTTGACCCACATTAGACCCAAATCTTGATAGATTGCAGGTGTCTTCAATCCTGGCTCCTGATCTGCCCTGTTGGGAAGAAGAGACTGTCGTCCCATCAGTTGCCCCATGCTGCGTGTTCAGTAGCTTATCCCCATGAGCAACAGGCAGACAGTGACTTCAGAGATTCCCCTGATGGTGAGGGTCCTGGAGAAAAATCCTGAGAGGAAAATCAGCTCTTCTGTGAAGAAATACAGCAGCATTGTATACATCCAGCAAGGAAAGAAAAGCCAGCAAACATGTTTCCCTGGGGCATCTGCAGGAGAGAAATTCAGCCTTGCTCCTCCTCAGATGAGTTATTTGGGATGGGGCAGGTACATCCTGGATGCAGCTTCCAGTTGCCCACGCTCAGAGATGTGAGTGGGGTCCTTTGACTCCGATGGGTCCACGCTGCTGTTCCTGGGGGCTGAGCAGCTCGGGGTGGGGGGGTGAGAGGAGCCCCCACATCATGCAGCTGCCCCCTCCTTAAGCCGAATTTCACACCCGCAGCCCGTTAGAGCAGAGCTCTGGGATCAGTGCTGGCTGCCAGCACATTTCTGGGTGGAATTCCAGGTCTGGAATGGAGCTAGCAAAGCTTTAACCATTGTGTGACCTGAGAGGGAAGGGGAGAGGGAATTCCTCTGAACTCCTCCTCCTCCTAGCATGGACCTGCAGCAGCCGTGGGTGTTGGAGGAGCTCCAGCCAAAATCCATGGTGAGCAGGGGGAGTAGCTGGCAGGGCATCCTCACTGCATCCCCCTCTTTCTGAAACGTGCTTCCTTTCATTTGGTCCAACAGATTGATTAAACTCACAGGCGAGCTGCAAGGGCCATCTGTTTTCCAGGGGCTTCAGGGATGAGTGGAGCAAGCAGGAGAAGGTAGCTTATGGGGTAATTGGAGGTCTTGCAAGTGTGTCTGGTTTCCTTTGAGGAAAGAGTGCTTTCAGGCAGGCTCTTTGTCTGCAGCTACAGGTTATAAGCGTTGTGGTGTGTTTTAATGCATTACTGGGTGGTCGGATGACATGGGTAAGACCTGACAAGGCTTTATTTCACAGATCATGCAAAGATGGAGCGCTGCTCCTGCAGCACAGGTCTGCCAGAAACAAGGGGGAGAGGAACAGCCCAGAGAACAGCCCAGGGTTTGGCTGGGCACCAGGGAACTTGACTTAAGCAGGAATTTTTATGGCTTTAGGTTGCCTCCCTTTTCTGCTCCCAGGCTGACACGTGGTTAGAAGGAAGTGGAGCAACCCAACTTAAAAGCACAAAGGGTGACAGGATGCTGAGTTGGAAGGGCCATAATAGACAGTGGGAACTCAAGACCCAAGGAAATTATGACTTCAGAGAGTTAAAAACCATTTTTATATCTATTCCATGGCCTCCAAAGATGACATAAAAGCAGAATCTGAGCTGTACCTCTCTGTTTGGGGAGACTATTGCCTTTTGGAAGGTTGAAAACGTATATTGTATTAATTTTCATTTCATTTTGTCTGAAATTACTTGCAGTGTGTTTCTGTGACCAACCAAGCTTGCTCTTAACTCTCCCTGCTGCACATTCAGTGAGAACTTATAAGCAGTGTTGGAAGTATTCATATCCTTGCCTGTTGTTCATGCTGAAAACCTCTGTCCTGGGGAAAGAATGGTGCTTCCTGATGCTCATGCACAGTGCTGTAAATCAGGAGCTGGGGTGAGTGCACACACATCCTCTCCTGCACTGCCCATAATGTTCTGGGAGTGTTTCTTTGTGTGAATAAATGTTACTTCTCTTGATCCTTCAGTCTGGGGACAGAATATGTTTGGTCCCTAGGTGGAAAGACCTGCAGAGTTGAGTAGATGCTGCAGGATGTTTCCAGTTCCTAGGCAGGGAGAGAAATCCCAAACCTTATCCCAGCCATGTAGATGCTACATCCTGGGCTGCAGGCACATCATGGGACTCCATGAAGACACCCTGTGCCCATCAGGTGGTGCCAAGGGATGGGAAGTTGAAAGGGATCTGCTCCCAGTGCAACTTGTAGCCCTTCTAACATGGTTCTGGAGGATGGGGAGAAGGTTTCAGCACAGCCCAGAGCCTCCTCTGCAGCCCTGCCTTGTGTTTGTGCTTCATTTCCTACAGTACTTCCCATCTCTGAGAAGTGAGATGTAGCTGGCAAGCTAATAGATTGCAGCTAATGAGGCAGAGCTGAGAACAAGTGAGAAGAGGAGGACATCCCATCTGTGAGGGGAACATCAAAGCTGCAGTTCCCATTGTTTTCATTTGATTGCACTGGATGGAGAACTGGCAATTCTGCTCTCAGGGAAACTGGAGCAGCTCCATTGAACTCTGCTCATTCCAGATTTACCTTGATGAATTTGAGGGCAGAAAGTGGCCTGAAGTATGTATAAAAGTTTATTAAAGCTTTGGGACAGATTGTGCTTTCCTTGAGTCTGTGGTGGGGGAGGGAGCAGGAATTTCCCCTCTTCCTTCCCACAGGAAAGTCTCTGGCATTAAAAAATGCAGGACTTAGTACATTTATTTGCCCAAAATGACATCATTAAATGGCTCAGGGAATGTCAATTTGAGCAGACTGGAAAAGGGAGAACGCTGTTCCCCAGCCACTGATTCCACAAGTCCCAGTGTCCTGAGGAGCATCTCACCCAAAAGGTACAGAGCCTCCATGCATGGTGGTCACACCTCTCCCAGAAAAGCTAACAGGTAAATGGCAAAGCTGTGTGTTTTGCTTATTTGAATGTGTTTTAGTATATCCAGGATCTGATCCTTCCTTAGCCACAAGCCAACAAGAGCTACATCAGGTCCTTGGTCTTCTCTGGCTAAGAGGATAATTAAAACTCATGGTCCTCTGACCCTAATGGCTTGTCCTGGTCATCCCACGAGGGGTAAGGGGGGAAAATGCTGAAATTCCATATATGAGGAAAAGATCTTAAGCATTGTACTGAGAGAAGTACACAAAGAGAAGGAAATGATGGAGATGATGAACAATTCCCCTGATACCACGACACCTGGCCTTTTGGATGTTCCTTATCTGCACTGATGTCCCCAGCACTGAAACCAGTGGTCCTGGCTCCCCAACCCAAGTGGAAACATCCCAGGGACAATGCTGGCTTTCTCCAAACCTGGCCTCAGCAGAGGAGTCATGAAGGGGAGGCCAAGCAGGCAGTGCCACCGGTACCATGCCTGTCCTTTCCGGGGACGCAAGGGAGGGCTTGCAGGTGATGGTGCTGTGAGTCCCTGGGAGCACCAGAGCTTCTGACACAGAAATGGGAATACATTCAATGGGTCTGTCACCCTGTATTTACTGTGCTTGGAGGCTCTTGCAGGGGAAGATGGTGGGGGGAGGGTGGGCGGTGGATGCTTAGGAAGGTGCTGTAGTGGGATGCACTTGGCTCCCCAGATGCTTCAGGTGACAGGATGTCCATTTCAGTGCAGTGGGCTTTGAAAGCCCTGTGGATAAGCTGAGCTGTAAGACTGCAAGAAACCATCACCAGTCCACACACACAGGAAAGCCACCTGCATTCACATACCTGCCACACTGCTTGGTGCTGGGCATACTGCCTGATGAAAAATAGGGACTGAGTTACCTTTGAGAAGAGATTTAACATCTTCTTTAGGTTGCTGATTTACTTCCTGAGGAGTAAGTAACATAACACATGCTACTCTCCTATTTCATGGTAATCCTCACCCTTTGTTGTCAGAATACAAGCCAGAGGTGCACATTTCTCAAGGAATTGTTTGAATGACTTTCCTCATCCTGATTACTTTTCTTCACTTTTTCCTTCATCAACCATCCTTTGGGTATTAACCTTGTATTTATGCTCCCATTAACCAGGGTCAGCATCAGAAAATGTTCTTGCTCTTGCTTTTTTGCTCAGCCACCTGGAGAAACAGAGAAAGGAGACAGTACCAGACACACACTAATTTCTAACATGTGTTTCCTGCCAGCCCTGGCCTCGGCAGCTCAACCACATAAGTCACTGCAGGAGTAATTGCCATTTGAGTACAGTCTTTGGATGTGCACGAGCCTGAGAGAGCTCTGCCATGGAGTGAGTGTCCTGTTGAGTATCAGCAGGCTGAGAGCAGGAAGGAAGCCAGCCTGGTGCAGACTAGCAGTTGGTGATGCTTGAAAGATTCAAAGTTTGGCTTCGCCCGAGCTCCTTACGTAAGTTGCTTGAATAATAAAAGTAACCAGCTGTGAGTGGGGATGGATATTTCTATCTGGGATAAAACCCCCTTGGTGGGAATGTTAGGAGGGAGGCTGGCTGGGCTATTTCCAAAAATCCTGGTTTGGATTGCTTTCAGGGTTTCATTTGCATGGAGAGGACACATGAGGTTGGTCTTGTGGACTTCTGGCTCTTGCCCTGCCCTGGGGTGGGCTGGGGCTGCTGTGCATCCCTGGCCCTGAGCAGACATGGCTTTTGGTGCCAGTGAGCTAGTTCAGCTCAAATGATGCCAGTTCATCTGCCCTTTGGTCGCTGGAACCCAGCAGCAAGGGGCTTGGTGGCCTGGAAAAGGTGCTGTCAAGGAATTAGGTCATTCTGCAACTATTTATTTAGCCTTTGTCTGCAAGTGGGTGAAGGATATCTCATCCAAGAAAGCCACAGATGCCATACCCTTTCTCTGTGTGTCTGTAGCTTTCACTGCCATAATAATTCTAATGCTCTGATGGAGCAAGATTTTTCCAAAGTGTTCTACTTTGGCCCAGCTTTTGCCCTCTCTGGAGCAGATGGGAGTGTTACTGTTGACTTCAGTGTGAGCAGAGTTTGGGTTTGGGAAAGCGAGCAGTCTCCTGTGACAGTGAGGTCATGGTGAGAGGTGGGGGCTGTTTGCTGCCTGCTGAGGGAGGGACGTGTTGAAGGATGTGCCCAGTTCAAAGTGAAGTCTCAGTGACTTCAGAGATGAACCTGGCCAGGAACGCTGCTCACAGATGAGGCCATGTTCCTCACAGTCTTGGAAAGGAGAATGCTGTGGAAACCTCTCTGCTGTTTGGAAATGATGCCTGATTTCTCATGGAAGCAAGCTTCCTAAGGCACGTGTCCCCGCCTTGCCTGTGCTCTCCCACCTCTCCTGCCCTCCTGTAACTTGACCATCTATTGATCAGCTTTATCCAGATTGGGAAAACAGCAAGGAAGTTCAGATATCATTAAATTCTTAAAAGTTTGTGGGAGGAGGAAGCGATGTACATTTATATTGACTGAGCAATGTTACAGCACCAGCTGCTGCAGAGCATCTTCTGGAGCCCCCATGTGTGATCAAACCCAGAAAAGACTACTCCTGCTCAGCCCTCAACATCAATCACAGCCAAAAAAAAGTGCAGGGAGACCCATGCTTTATTTGTTTTCCTGTTCACGTGTTAAAACTCACAGAGAAGATAACATTCTCATTTCTAGATGCTCTGTGTCTGTGTGTGTGTGTGTGTGGCAAGCAGTGGGAACCTGGTTCCTTTGAAGGCTCTGACAGATCACCAGGGTTGTAACATCAGAAAGCTTTCCTGGTGTGAATCTAGAAAGCCTTTACCTTCAGATGCAGCCCTGGCAGCCTCAACAAACCCCCAGGCTAGGGGTGCAGGACCCAGTGAGCATCTGCCTATCTGGAGAGCTCTGCCTTTTGGAACCTTTTCCTGTGGACCAGGAAAACCAAGGGCTGGAATTCTGGGGCTCTGCAGGGGGAACCAGCCTTGCCAGGTTTTCCATTACACTATTTGTTACATCTTCTCTTATTTCAGTCGATGTGAAACCTTTTTCCGGAGGTGAAAGGATCCTGTTGGAAATGTGGTGTTGGAGGGAAGCCCTTCCCCACCCAGCGCTGCTCCCCAGCCCCTGCAGCAGCGTGGATCACCAATCACTTCTGACTCTATTCCTTCCATGTAGTAATTCCTAAAGAAGTGACCCTTTCTTGCTTTAGGAGTTTCACTCCTCCTTGCTTCCCTGCAGGGACTCTGAAGCCCTTCTGTGGCTTTTCTTTGTCCTAGTTTGAGTTTCAGCCACTGCCGCTCCTGTGGCTTTCCCAAGGCAGCTGAGGTGTGGTGTAAAAACACTCTTCCTTCATTCCTCTCTCCTCTTTTCTGGGGTTGGAGGACTGAAGGAAGAAGGGATGTAGTTTGGGAGGGGACCTCATGCCCATCAGAGTGGCTCACTCCTTCCATCAGCTTTCTGGGCTTGCCCAGGGAGTGCAGCTCCTAGAACAGACTTTTTTCTCTCCCTTGTTTCCCTAAGCTGGGACCTGCAGCCATTTATCTCAGCTAAAGTTCTCTGACTTTCACCCTCGATTCTCTCCTCCATCCCACCAGGTGTGAGGGAGCAAAAAGCTCCTTGAGACTTAATTGTCAGCTCGTCTTCAGAAACCAGTGCTCTTCCCCAGCAGATCTCCATGCAAAAAGGATCGCTTTGATTCTCAGTGGGGAAACTGAGGCATGGAGCAGGTGTGATGCAGAGGCTGAGCTGGGGACAGAAGCACAGTCTGCATGCTGTGTGTCTGTTAAGCCATACTGCCCAGAGCATATGATAAAGTCCCCAGAGAGTGTCCAAACCTCCTCTGGACATGGACCTGGCAGGGCTACTATTAGCCAAGGCTCACTCTCCATTAACCTTGTGACCAAGGCTTGCTGCAACCCAAAATCCTTGGCCATTTTTTAAACACTGTCTGTCAGTGATTCTTTATGGGCCACCAAGCAGGGCTTTCCCTTGTTGGGCCAGCTTGTAATTAACAAGGTTTAATCAGACCTGGTATTCTCAGCCTGACACCCAGGGCTAGTGTGGGCTGTGATGGCTGGTGTCGGTGGTAGGAGGCTAAGCAGAGGCGGCAGCACTGAATACACCCAAAATCCTTTCTCTTTTCACCCCCAGGACTACTAACACGCAGGCTGAGCCAGGGCTGTGCTGGCTCTGGCTTGAGGAAGGGCTGATCCAGGCAAAGAGCTATGCATTCCGGGTGTGCAGGATTTGAAAGCCCTCATTTCAAGGCATATTCCAACCTGCAGTCACTCTTTTACATCCCAGCCTCTGCCTGCAATACAGAAACATAATTTGTTGCTTCTGCAGTGCTCTGGTGCTGCCACAAACCCTCAGCACTTGAGCTGAGCCTTTTGCTGAAGGGTTACCGGCCCCCACTGCCTCCCTGGGCAGTGATGGGCTCCGTGGGGCAGCATCCTTGTGGGTCTCCAGCTCTCCAGCACTCTGGCTTTGTTCAATCTGCATTCCTTCTATGGCTTAGCCTTTAAAAGTCTTCCTTCCTACTGCATGATGAGCAGGTAAAACGATTCTCTGTGGAGGAGGACCTGGGAGTCCTGGTAGATGACAGGTTGGCCGTGAGCCAGCAGTGTGCCCTGGGGGCTGAGAGAGACAATGGGATCCTGGGGGCATCAGGAGGAGTGTGGGCAGCAGGTCACAGGAGGGGATCCTCCCCCTCTACTCTGCCCTGCTCAGGCCCCACCTGGAGTGTTGTGTCCAGTGCTGGGCTCCCTGGTGTAAAAAGGACAGGGATCTCCTGGAGAGAGTCCAGAGAAGGGCTACGAAGATGATGAAGGGCCTGGAACATCTATCCTATGAGGAAAGGCTGAGAGAGCTGGGGCTGTTCAGCCTGGAGAAAAGAAGACTGAGGGGGGACCTAATCAATGTTTATCAATATCTTAAGCATGGGGTGCAGGGGGAATTGGCCAGCCCCTTTTCAGTGTCTGTGGGGACAGGACAAGGGGCAATGGCTGCAAATTGGGGCACAGGGAGTTCCACACCAACATGGGGAGGAACTTTTCCCCAGGGAGGGTGAGGGAGCCCTGGGACAGGCTGCCCAGGGGGTGTGGAGTCTCCTTCTCTGGAGAGATTCCAGCCCCGTCTGGACGCCGACCTGTGCAGTATGAGCTGGGGAGCTGCTTTGGCAGGGGGTTGGACCTGATGAGCTCTCGAGGTCCCTTCCAACCCCTACAACTCTGTGATTCTGTGATTACATCTGAGTCTAGTTTTCTTTCTGTGCTTCAGCCTGTTTTCTCACCCCAGTAAAGCATCCTGCTGCCTGTGCCTCCTTCAGGGACACCCCTCAGTGCTCCCTGCTCTCCTTTCCCCTGGTGTGGACATACAGCTTTGCTGCCCTGAGTTTTCTCTCACCCCTTGGGGCTGACCCCGCTAATGAGAAGTTAATTATTCCCACTGGTAAATTGTCCAGTCCAAAGCTGCTGCTCCCTCCAGGCTGTGCCTGTCACCCCGGGGCAGCTGTGGGGTGCTGCAGCAGGCAGCTCTGTGTAGGTTTTGTGCTATTTAGTCATTTGTTTCTCTTAAAAACAATCTATATGTGTATACATTCCTCAGTGTTTACCCAGGAGCGAGGAGATTTCCACTGCTGGAAATTCAGCCTGTGGAATTCCCACTGCAGCCATTCAGCACTGGTCACAGGGGAAGAGTAATAAATAATAGATAAAAGCTTGAGAAGGCTGGCAATCAGGACCCTTTCTGCCTCTTGTACCAGCATGAAAGGCTTCACCCTGCATCATCCTGTCCCCTCCAGGTGCTCTTAGCTGAGGGATGCTGTCCTTCTGCCCGCAAACCTGGCCAGGTCACTGCTTGCACCGTGCCCTCCCCTGCCATCATCCCTCTTGCCTTCGGTGGTCCCTGACATCGTGGAAGGACTCACTCCCAGCGTGGCTGGTTGCATTTCTTGGGCAAATGGAGGCACAGGATCCTACACGTGTGTTTTTCTGCCGAGATCAGGAGCGCTGAAGTGATGACACAAAACTGGCAGCTGAAACATCCTCACTCCAGAGGATCCAGGACCTCTGCACGGGCTTTCTGCACAGCCCAGGGATTTTCGTTTCATTTTTACTGTAACTACCTTCTATGGTCCATAAACTATATTGTTTTCATTTAATTCTGGGAACATAATGAATTTCTGTGGGCTTGTTTCCTGTTCGGTGTAATATCTTTTCTAGATGTGAGGTTTATTTCACAAGCGAGTTATAAATTTACTCAGACTCCCAATTGTTTCATCTTGGGAGCAATCAATAAAAAGTAACATGAGGGAGATTTTAGACCCTTCACATCCACTGAAATTCAGGGATGTAAATCCGTCGTCTGACTGGGGGTTTTTTTTTTTTCCTTCCCTGAGTGCTGAGTAATGTTGGAAAAATGTTAAACCTCCTCCTAGTACCTCTGTGTGCCTATGTAATGGCCAAAGTGTGAAATTCTCCCTTCTTTACCCCAAAAGAGTGTTTGGGAGAGAAAAAAAACACGTTGGGTATTGTGAAGAGGCGATGAAAACCTGCCCAAGATCCAGAGTGCATCGGTGCCAGGCTCCATCTATCCTTCATGTCATGTCCTTACCTCAGCCCAATGTCCCTTCCCTCATAGCAGCATCAAACAGACAGTATCTATTTTATTTTTGCCCCTCAGTTTCCTGAAAACTAGATGAAACCCATAGGATAAAAGCCAACCCCTCCTGTACCTAATCTGTAGCTGGCCCTTCTGTGCCTCCTAGCAAAAATACCCAGATTAAAGCTAACATCTGGCTATCAGCAAATAGATTTAGAGCAGCAGATATATATTTAATTTTCTAGATTTATCCCCTTTATTTTTTTGCCAATAGCAGGAACCCTCAGTGCTGCTGAGCTCTCTTTTGAAAAGCTTGCCAAAGAAATGCCTAATTTCTCTTCTCACTTGTGCAGGCCAGTTGGAGATTGCTGGCAGTGTCAGTCTGGCATAAATAAAAGGAAAATCAGACACAGGCTCCCCAGGTCACTGTGAGACTCCCCAGCATCCTGGGGGGTTCATGCTCAGCCTGGGGATGCTGTGAGTGCTGCTCAGCTGAGAGGGAAAATAATAAATCATAGAACCATAGAATGGCATGGGTTGGAAGGGACCCCAAGGATCACAGAGCTCCAACCCCCTGCCACAGGCAGGGACACCAACCTCAGGCCTGGAGCTACACAAGGTTGCCCAGGGCCCCATCCAACCTGGGCTTGGACACCCCCAGGGATGGGGCACCCACCCCCTCTCTGGGCAGCCTGTTCCAGCCCCTCACCACTCTCTCTGGAAAAAACTTCCCCCTAATATCCAATCTAACCCTTCCCTCCTTTAGCTTCACTCCATCCCCCTTGTCCTGCCATTATCTGCCCTTGAACAGGCTGATTCCCCTCCTGTGTCTCTGCTCCCTTCAGGGACTGGCAGGCTGGAGGCACAAGGCAGTGTGATTCCCTTGCTGAGCATGGGGCTGTCAGAGGGAAAGCATCTCCTGCTGTGGGGTGGGATGGGTGCTGGTGGCAGGATGAAGATGGGGCTTTAATCATGCAGTTTAACTGTCCTTTGTCCCCACCCTGTGCTCCCATCTCCTGTGCTGCCCACTGCTTACTCGGCTTGATGCTGCCTGGGGAAGGGATGAGGGATGTCTGTGAGGTTGGGCTGCTCATGTGCATGCAAAGTCTGGCACATGGGTTTGCACACCTTGCCTGGAGAGCTCTGGAGCAGACATCCCCCTGAAAGATAGATACAGAGCAGCTGGGGAGTGAGCCCAGCTGATGAAGCATTTCATTCTGATTTTCTTTTTCAAATTGGGTTTGAGGCATTTGTTATCTCAAAAAAAAAACCAACAACTGGCTTGCTCCTGATCTTACTTGTGTTAGGAGAAGTCCCAGCACACAAGCTGTCATGGAAACGCAAAGGAGTGTGAAGCAGAACTGGCTTCTGAGCTGCATCCCCAGCATCATCCCCACAGGCAGGAGCGGCTCTCGCTGGGGAACTGCCCAGTGCTGCTGCAGCTGTAGGGCAGGAGGGGGGCTGCAGCTTCCCTCACCTCACCCAGATGATGGAGAGGGGCTCTGTACAGCTGCTCAGGCCTCCCCTCTATGCTGCTTCTCCAGGAGAGGTGACAGATTCGTTAATTTGCTTTAAAAGATGCTCATTAACTGGAGGTGGTGTGAATCCCACGTGCCAGGTCCACCCAGGCAGAATTTGTTCCATAGTAATTTGTGCTCAAATTACAAACACCAAATACACAAACTAGATCCTTTTGGTGAATCCAAGGAAACCAAACCCTTTAGGAAGCACATTTGGAGAGTGGTTCAACCCTCCTTTGTGCTCAGCTCTGACCATCTCATCTCACCCTGCCAAGCAAGCTAGAAATGCAGCGTGGTTCCTGGGGCTTTGTTCTTCCCAGCACTTGGGAAAACTCCATGGAAAAGCTTTTCACCTGGTGTTTTCGTGCTTCCATTTCCAGTTATGCTCAAGATACATGGGAGGGAATGTACCTGTAAAAAAAACCACTGTGGGACCTGACTAGGGCTGAACCAGTTGGATGTTTCAGGGGAAATTTGCCCCTGAATCTGTATTTCTCCCTCTGATATGAGTGTGTCTCCTGGCTGAGTTTCCTTCAGGATTTGTAGCTTCTCTTCTCTTTTCTTTTTTTTTTTTTTTTTGAGGTGGATTCTTTGTTACCTGAAATTCAAATCTCAGGCTTCTGCTGTGTGGAGATGCTCACACTGTGGGGGATCTGCTACTCCACATCATCTGCCCCTTCTGCCCGGGGCCACCCATGGGATGCTGCTCCATCAGCATCTAGAAGGAGTTTACGCATGGAGAAAGCAATAATTAGAGATCAGTTAATGCCCAGAAGTGCAATGATGGGAACCATTCTTTCCTGTGGGCCAGGATGTGACCCCAATGGTGTCATCGGTGGCAAAGTCCTCATACCCTGGGCACATTTCACCCAGCTTCCATTCCTTACTATTCCCCACCCAAGCCATTCATTCCTTAATCATAGAATCATAGAATTGTAGGGGTTGGAAGGGACCTCAAGAGATCATCAGGTCCAACCCCCCTGCCAAAGCAGCTCCCTAGGACATATCATTCAGATAGGTGTCCAGATGGGTCTTGAATCTCTCCAGAGAAGAAGACTCCACACCCCCTGGGCAGCCTGTCCCAGGGCTCCCTCACCCTCACTGGGGAAAAGTTCTTCCCCATGTTGGTGTGGAACTTCCTGTGCTCCAATTTGCAGCCATTGCCCCTTGTCCTGTCCCCACAGACACTGGAAAGGGGCTGGCCAATTCCCCTGCATCCCCTGCTTCCAACAATTATAGACTTTAATTAGGTCCCCCCTTAGTCTTCTCAAGGCTGAAGAGTCGCAACTTACTCAGCCTTTCTCATAGGGGAGATGCTCCAGGTCCTTCATCATCTTCGTAGCCCTTCTCTGGACTCTCTCCAGGAGATCCCTGTCCTTTTCAAACCAAGGAGCCCAGAACTGGACACAATACTCCAGGTGGGTATCCTGGTAATCCTCCTTATTCCCACCCAGCCACTTTCTCTCCTGACTCCAAGTATGTTCATTTGTGTCCCTCATCTGGTTGGGCAAATGCCTCTTCTGTTTATGGTGGGTCCACAGTAAATCACCCTCCAGCTGCAAACATGGGGAGCTTTGTGTGGCAGTGGGAAATTCAGGTCCCCTCTCCCTCCCTTCCCCCCCCAGCCTCTGCCTCATTTATATCTGCAAATCTGTGATCTTGCCTTGAAAGAATCTGTAATGACTCATTGCCTCTCTCAGACCTACTGCCAATAACACAGTTATAACCAGTTAATTAACTGGAAAGTCTAATTACTTAAAATTCAGCCTTTTTCCTGGGATTTTGCTGTTGCAGGAGGATGCCAAATCATAACTGTGCTTTTCAATATGCCCTCATTTTATTTTTCTTGGGGAACCTACAAAAGTTATGTGTAAATATTTCTTTCTCCAGTGAGCACACTTTATTATCCCTTTTCCTTTAGCTTTCATTAAAAAAAAAAAAAACCAACCCCAAAAACCTGCTCCCACCCCTTCTTTAGCTCCAACATATAAATAAATAACGCCTGATTCAAACAACCTGAGCCATAAAAACCTGCTTGAAAAGAATCTCAGGCAACTACCACATCTGGAATAATAGTCAACATATTTTAGAAAGAGACTTCATTTTTCTCACACGGGATACTAAATCATGATGGTTCCATGTGCCAAAAATAACACAGTGGGATATGACTATGGGAGGACGTGAACCTATAATGAGGTTCAATAAAGTACTAATCTTATGGGGTAATGCAATCTGGTTTGCTTTTGCTCAGGGAGAGAAAAAAAACCCACCCCTTTCTCAGTGTGTGCATGGATTTGTACACGCTGCTGTGCTTCTTAAGCAGGGTTCTGGTGTCTTCTTTCAAACTCTCTTTGCTGTTTTGCAATGTAAATAAATATTTCAAAGCTCATTAGGGTTTATTTCCCCCACACACACACACACCCAAATTAGCCTCAGTCCAGGAAGGATGATGGACTCCACCTGCCCCATCATTTCAAGGCAGTTTATTTCCCCCACCCCCCCCAAATTAGCCTCAGTCCAGGAAGGATGATGGGCTCCACCTGCCCCATCATTTCAAGGCAGGAAAATCTAATGGGACGATCGACTGTTGTGAGGGAGGAAGAGCTCCACCACTTACTGAGCATCTCCAGGGATGATCTGCAGTGCAGAACAATTTCTTCAGGTTTGACGTGATCCCTTCTGCTCCGGTTCATCCCCAGTTAGAAAATGAACCCTTCATTACAGGGCTGGTTATTAAGATCGTGCCTGAACTTCAGGGAGTAAAAGGTAAGTCCCTTTTTGCTCTGCACGGCACCGTGGAGCTGGAATGGAGATGAAAGGTGACAATGGGAATGGGGAATATGGGATGAAATCAACCAGAGGACAACTCTGAGCTGCAGAAAACTCTCTGTGATGCTGAAATCCCAAAGGCTAGAGTTGCTAGAGGGAAAGGGAAAAGTCTTATTCCTTCAGGTATTCTTCTCTCCAGGGTGGAGGAAGCCTGTGCATTGAGGGGTGGCAGACTTTGACCCTGTTTTTCTGGAAACCTGCTTCCCTGGGAATATCCTCTGCTATCTTACACCTGGATCCTCCAGAGTCCTGCTGTGCAGCAGGCAGGGTCTCTTGCCCAGGAGGGCAGTGCTGAGGTGGTTGTGCACAACCCTGGGATAGAGAATCTCACCTTCCTCTTCCTCCTCTTCCCTCCCAGGCCTTGCATCCCTGACAGAAGAGGCACTTTGCTTCCAGCTGATGCAAAACCAGTGAAATCGCTTGGCCAGTTCACCCTGCTGGGCAGGGGCAGAAAGGGGAACGAACCTCAACTCTCTGGAGCCCCATCTAACACATTGCTGGACACTTTAAACCTGCAACATTCTTCCTTCCCTTCTTCAGCTCTATCCCCAGGGAGGCTGGTGCAAATGTTATCCAGAAACTTGGGTTTGTTGTGACACAAGAAGACACGACACACGGATGCTTTGGCTTGGGGAACGCTGTCCCAGGTGGCTTTTGTCAAACATAACTCAACATTTCCCTAGACATCTTGATCACCAATATAGTGCCAGCCCTTCCAAGCAGCCCATTTACTATGCTGTAAATAAATCTAGCTTCAACTGATATATTTTTTGCCATGTAATCAGTCTGCTTTCATAAAAATTCACCTCTCTTGGCATTCATTCACATGTGCCTTACAAATGTGCACACTGTATTGAATCAGATGTGTGGGAAATATATATTTTTTCCATATGGATCCCAATATACCATAAAAGGTTTTCCCTCTGCCCACCTCCCCCCCCCCCTCTTTCTCTCCTCCCTGCAGCCTCTTGAGGGCATATATCATAACAATTGAAATCTGATGAGAAAATGAAAAAAAAACGGTGGTGTTCATATCTTCCAAGTAGTTTTCCAGAGTCCTGCTGCTGAAAGGGACATAAATCATGAGCAGCACTCAAGCGATGCTGTTACCTGAATATACAAAACAAAACACACCGAGTTTCTTGCTACTGGGAAGAGGAAAGTATTGCAGCTGGACAGAGCCCCTGAAATTGCAGAATCACAGAATCACCAGCTTGAAAAAGATGTTTTAAGATCATCAAGTCCAACTGTTCCTGTCCTATGTTAAACCATAGCCCTAAGTACCTCATCTACTCTTTTTTTGAACACCCCCCGGGGTGGGGACTCAGCCCCTCCCTGGGCAGCCTGTGCCACAGCCCCACAGCTCTGCCAGGGAAGAACTTTTCCCTCCCATCTGAGCTGACCCTGCCCTGGGGCAGCTTGAGCCCATTGCCCCTTGTCCCATCTCTTGTCCCCTGGCTGAAGAGACCATCGCCCACCTCTCTGCACCCTCCTGGCAGGGCAGGGGAGGTGGGGAGAAGGTCTCCCCTCAGCCTCCTCTTCTCCAGGCTGAACACCCCCAGCTCCCTCAGCTGCTCCTCAGAGGATTTGCCCTCCAGCCCCTTCCCCAGCCTGGTTGCCCTTCTCTGGACTCACTCCAGGACCTCAATGTCCTTCTGATGGTGAGGATCCCAGAACTGGACCCAGCACTTGAGGTGTGGCCTCACCAATGCTGAATACAGAAGCACAATCACCTCCCTAGGCACACTATTTCTGATACCAGCCAGGATGCCATTGGCTTTCCTGGCCACCTGGGCACACTGCTGGCTCATTCAGTCTGCAGTAAATTGTTTCTTGTTTGGGCTATGTTGAACTGGGGGAGTTGTGCACAGCAGAAGAGACAGGAGCAAAAAAAAGAGGGCACAGGCATCTACCTGGGATGAGGACCAAGGAAGGGAAGCTGGAGCATGTTGGTGTTTTCCTACCTTGGGTGATGTCCAAGGTGGAGCTCACCCGACATGCTGGTACCCAGACCTGGAGGAGCTTCCTGGCTGCGCTGGCAGCATCCCATGGGATATAAGCAGGGCTGAGACCCCTGTTAGCAGGTTGTAAAAGGCCCCCATCAGATGCACTCTCTGCACCCTGGTGCCAAGGGGAAGGGGACACAGAGGACCCAGCAAGATGCTTCTTCAGGCTAACAGAACCTCCAAGGTGGCAATGTTGAAGCTTTCTTGCAAGCATCTTCCTGGCATGTGGCCTGATCTAACCTGTCCTCTTGACAAAATAAACCCTGTAACACCAAAACAACTAAAGTAACACAAAGTAATACCCTATACTTTTTTTAATGTTATTTTTTTTTAGTGAAACATCTAAAAACAACAAACCCAAAGACCTCTGGATAGTTCTACAGTCAAAAAACTGGTGATAACTGTTATGAAAACATTGCCTAACTCATTCACTCCCTGCCCCAAATTTGGAGTTATACTATTAAATAAAAATGAGAAGTGGTTTGCAAATACCCATCAGGTTACTGTGTGGGATGAATGCATTCCCAGAAACCATGCTCTGCTCTGGGATGTGCTGTCCACTGGAAAAGAGCAGGCAGGTTTAGCATCCTGCATTCCCAAATGTGTCCCCTCCAGCAAACAGGGACACTGGCTGATGCAGGGTCTCATGATCTACAAGAAATCAGCAGTAGGAATGGGAATAAAATCCCTGCCTCCTCATCTCATCCTGGCAGCAGGTGTGGAAAAGAGGAAAACTAGCAGCTGTGGGGCACCCACTGATAACCCCATGGCATCTCTTGTCCCCACCACAGGACTGCTCTTGAGAGAGAACAGGGTTTATTCATGAGCAGGGGGAGAAGGTGGCTTTCCCACTTTGCAGCAGCTACTCCCGGCTTTCTGGCTCCATCTTCTGGATGAGACAAAATATAGATTTTTGGAAGCCTGAGCTTTTAGAACAAGTTTATAACAATGCCTGCTGGTTCCCCTGCATTGTGCCTGGAGCAAACAAATCCCTTCCTAATGGAAACTTGTAATTACCCTCAGTAAAGTGCCCCTGCAAGAAGAATAACAATATACTGAGAGGGCATTGGAGTGGTTAAATGAAACCCAGGGCACAGGTAAGGAGCAGCCAGAGAAGCATTTCAGGGCTAGGCCATGCAGGGTGACCATGGGGGTTTTGGATGGATCGGGCAGCACAGCCAACAGGGAACAGCATTTTCTGTTCCCTTTTGAGTCATCTCCCATTCAGCACAGGAGATCAGACAGATCCAGCCTGTATCCACACTCTGGCTGGGCAGCAGCATTTCTGTTGGAAAAATGAAGAATGGAGACGTCTGAGAAAGGATTTCAGAGTCTGGCTGAGTAGATCTTATCAGGATCTGGTGCCAGTGATGCTGGGACAGGACCTACCCATAAACCATCATCTTGAGCCAACTCAGTGATCCCAGCTTTCCCAGTGCCACCCGGCTGTTCAGCCTCAGCATAGGAAGGATGGGACATCCCACATGCACAAATCATCATCCCAGGCTTTTTGGTGGCATTTCCCCACCCAGTGTCAAGATGCTACTGTTCTCACCAAGGGCAGGCTGTACCAGGGTGGGTAGAGCATGGGGGATGGAAATTCTGGCCTTGAAATGTTCCTGTCAGTGTCACTGTAAAGCTCTGGCTCTGGTGTGATGCTGCAAGCAGCCAGGCACAGGCCCCAGGAGCACAGGTTGGAAAGGTTCAGGTCGCTCCTTTGCTCTGGGGATGCATCTTGCCTGCAAAATCTAAGCCCAACAGATCCTCTTAGGTGTGCTAATTAATATCCATATGACCTCTCTAATTGCAGAAGAGCACTTTCTCCCTCTCAGGGCTGCAATGCCATGCATAGCCCACCTGCCCCTGTGCTCAGGCCACTCAGCAAAGGATCACAGAATGATAGAATCATGGAATGCTTTGGGTAGGAAGGGACATCAAAGATCATCTAGTCCCACCCTCTGTCATGGGCACGAACACTCTCACCAGCCCAGGGTGCCCAAAGCCCCATCTAACCTGGCCTTGAACCCTGCCAGAGATGGGGCTTCCACAGCCTCTCTGGGCACCCTGTGCCAGGGCCTCCCCACCCTCAGAGGAAAGAATTTCTTCCTCACGTCACCCTGCCCTCTGCCCCTGTCCTGTCCCTGCGCTCCCTGGTGACCAGCCCCCTCCACATTCCCGGAGGACCCCTTTAAGGGTTGGGACACGGCAATTCGGTCCCCCTGCAGCCTTCGCTTCCCCAGGCTGATCCAGCCCAGCTCTCCCAGCCTGGCTTCACAGGAGATGTGCTCCAGCCCCCTGAGCATCCCCGTGGCCTCTGGACCCGCTCCAACACCTCCGAATCTTTCCTGCGCTGGGGACCCCCGAGCTGGGCGCAGGAAAACTTCCCGGGAAGTTTCGTTCCCTTTCACGGAGAGAAACCCTCCCCCCGTTCTCCCAGTTCAGCCCTGTGCCGGAGGGTGGTGCTGGATGCACGCCTTGCCCGCCGCGCTGCTGCTGCCGCGGCGCTCGAACCCGTACCTGGGTGCAGAGCCGGGGAGGGAAGGGCGGGTTGCGCGCCCGTGGGGCGCAGGCAGCTCCTGTCCCCTCCCTGCGCGGCTCCTGTCCCCTCCCTGCGCGGCTCCTGCCCCCTCCCTGCGCGGTTCTACCCCCTCCCTGCGCGGCTTTGCCTCTTCCCTGCGCGATTCTGCCCCTTCCCTGCGCGGCTCCTGCCCCTTCCCCGTGCTGTTCTGCCCCTTCTCTGCTCAGCTTTGCCCCTTCCCTGCGCGATTCTGCTCCTTCCCTGCGCGGCTCCTGCCCCCTCCCTGCGCGGTTCTGCCCCTTCCCTGCGCGGCTCCTGCCCCTTCCCTGCGCGGTTCTGCCCCTTCCCTGCGCGGTTCTGCCCCCTCCCTGCGCGGCTTTGCCCCTTCCTTGCGCTGCTCCTGCCCCCTCCCTGTGCAGCTCTGCCCCTTCCCTGCGCGGCTCCTGCCCCTTCCCTGTGCAGCTCTGCCCACAGAGGCACCTCGGGGCTGCGCGGCCGCTCCTCCTGCAGAAGCATCAGTAACCACCTGGGATGGAGCCTTTGGGGAGTATCCAAACCAGCTCTGTAGAACTTGACTTTGAGGGAGCGCTGTGTGCCTCTGCTAAGCCAGCCCGTGGGGTAGATTCCATTAAAATCAAGGAATAAACAACCTCAGATATGGGACTCTCTTCATTTCCTTTATGCCACCTCTGACAGGCTCCTTACCTGCTGCAGAGATTGCTGGGTTTGGCCTGTAAAGTGTCTCTAAAGTTTTTACTTCACTTTCTGTCGCTTCCTGGTGATGACCTTCGAGCTCACAGTAACCAGAACTGTATTTGAGGATCCTCTAGGTATTAAATATCTGTGGGATTAATGTTTTGGGTTTGTAAACTGTCCTGTGAGTGAACACCCAAATACTAAATGGGTCAGGGGGCTGATGGTGTTACAGACCAGAAAGCTTTCTTGAAGAGCGATGGTGCTTCATGGCAGAGGCAGGAGCTCTGGGGAGCAGACAGGCTCTTTGGGGGAGCAAAGCATCTGTGGGGTGCAGGTCTCCCCTGCATTCCCTGTCTCCTTGCAGCCCAGCTGCAGATGCTGCTTCTGGAGGATCAAAGTCTTGAGCAAACCAGAGTAACTTCAAGTGTTGAAGCACTTCCCCCAAATTTCAACTGAGAGAAGCAAAGATGGGCAGAGGGTCTGACTTTTGAGGCCAGGAGCCATTTATTTCCCTCACCAGCAGCATCACAGTGGCTCCAAGGACATCCCCATCACTCTCTAGCACAGAGGCAGAAGTTGCCACATGGTTCATGCACCCCTATTACAGCCCTCAGAGTAACTAAATGGATCATTAACAGTTACCCTATTTAAAAGGCAATCCTTGCAGTGCAGTGATGGACACACAGAGGAATTAGGGATTAGGGCTACGAAGATGATTAGGGGCCTGGAGCATCTCCCCTATGAGGAAAGGCTGAGTAAGTTGGGACTCTTCAGCCTTGAGAAGAGAAGACTAAGGGGGGACCTAATTAAAGTCTATAATTATCTGAAGCAGAGGATGCAGGGGAAATCAGCCAGCCCCTTTTCAGTGTCTGTGGGGACAGGACAAGGGGCAATGGCTGCAAGTTGGAGCACAGGAAGTTCCACACCAACATGAGGAGGAACTTTTCCCCAGTGAGGGTGAGGGAGCCCTGGGACAGGCTGCCCAGGGGGTGTGGAGTCTCCTTCTCTGGAGAGATTCAAGACCCATCTGGACACCGACCTGTATGAGCTGGGGAGCTGCTTTGGCGGAGGGTTGGACCTGATGATCTCTTGAGGTCCCTTCCAACCCCTACAATTCTATGATTCTATGATTCTATGATTCTATGAATTAGCAGCCAGCTTCCACTGCCACCATATCTATGTGTTGGTCCTGAACCACTGGAAGAGACGTGTGAGCAAAGTGAAGCACAAGAGCACTGATGCTCACTGGAAAAGCTGCAGAACACAAAGCTGAAATTCCCAGAGATACCCCAAAAACGTGCACATTGCATTCCCAACCATTCTAAATGGCTGTGGAAATCTAATCCTGCAGACATCTTGAGAGCCTTGCTTCCTTTCCCCACTTCCTTGCCTCTCCACATATAAATCTTTGTCTCTGGGTTTCTGGTGTGTGACTTACGATTTTTAAATGCTTACTTTGGCAGCGCGCAGTGGGGGGATGTTTCAGCTTCGCCTGGAGGCTGGAGCAAGACTCTCTCCTTGGAGATAGGTTTAAATGTGAGGGACTTGGCCAAGAACATCCTGGTAGAAATCACTATTCTCCAACGCAGGACTCTTAAGGAAAAAGCCAGGAGGCCAATTTGGACATCTGTATGACTTTTGACTGGGATAATTGTAAACCATGGGATAGTGACCTGAGCAAACAGCAAAGCAAACCACAGATGATCTGATTAGTTTTCTGCCATGGACATTTTATCTGTATGTTCAACACAGAGTGAAAGACCAGTCTTCAAAGCCCCAAGTGTCTTTGGGGAAATCTTGTGTCATTAGTACCCATGGTGATGTCAGTCAAGCCCAACCCCGGCTGCCAGGCAGAGAAATCCATACCCTGGCTGAGCCTCTTCCATAGATGTGGGTGAGCAGCTTTTGGCAGGACACACACAGCAGATATGATCATATTGCTGAGCAAACACCCTCTTGCTGCTGGAAGGCACTTTGTGAAAGCCTCTCTCTCTCCTTTTTCCCTTCCTTAGGGGCAGGAGAGTTTCCTCCTCCTCCTCCTTCTAATGGCATTCCTGGGCAGATCTGGGAGTCGGGTAGTCTGGAAGGTGGGTAGTTTTATTGTTGATATTAAAATGCAAGTGTATTGAAACATTCATTCTGGTCATTAGGAATAATAAAGCAAGGTCGTGAAGTATGAATGCTGCGTTTCTTTTCAGCCCATGGAGCTCTGAGTTGGGCAGCAGCAATCACTTTTTACTACCTCTCAGGCAGGGCACCACAAGCCAGCCCAGCGCAACATGGTTTGTGCATCGTATGGGGATGGAGAGCAGAGCTCAGGTTCTTCCAGCCCATCATGAGAGGGTAATGATTCTATTAAATTACTAAATTAAAGTAGCTTTCTAAATCTTACTGAATTACAATAGCTTCCTAAGTTCCCCCCCAGTCCCTCAGCCACGTCACAGCAGGCTTATGATTACCATGGCAGCATCTGCAACTTTGACATGTTCTCAGCGTTCAGGATTGGGAAATTACATGGGATTATCTGGCTTTTCATCCCCAAACAGTGGCTGCAAGGAAGGACCAGAGGGAAAGGGAAGAGCCTGGGTTTATGGTCTGAAGTCACAGGCTGCCTGGGCCTCTGCTAGCACAGGCAGGCCCTTCCCTGGTCTGCTCTTACAGAGAGATATTTTGCTCTTTGTCAGCACCAGCTCCACATTTTCCCTTCAGTTTTGCCTTCAGAGGTAGGTTTTGCCAAATATTCAGGTTGGTGCATTTACCAGCTGGTTGTACCATGGCAGCCTAAGGACACCGGTGTGTTTTGGGCAGCCTTCTGCTGTAACTTTGCCCCCTTCACTAGTGCCCAACATGACCCACGGCTTCTGAGGTCACAGTTTCCCCCATCCTTGGAAAAAAAACTCGGGTGGGAAATAAATTATAGACTCGAATTTCAGCCCCCTTGAGACATCCCTTGGTTGAAACTCGGCTCTGAAGGCGTTGAGCCCATCTCCTTTGTATGCAAGGCCGGGTGAGAGAGTTTGGTGTGGCCCCGGGAAGATCCCATTCTGACGGGTGCCATGACAATAAACACGTTAATTAAATTAATTAATTTAAAGGGGCAAAGGTTCAGTGGGCGGGTGGTGCTTTTGTATTTCCAAACCAGTTAACTCAGCTCAAATTCAAACCCGACCAAGACAGATCTGCTTTGACCAGCAAAACCCCAGCACGCTACAGAGACTTAGCCATGCTCTTTGTACCAGCCCAGCCCCTGCCAAGCCTCAGTGGCTGGGACCAGCCGTGTCCTTAGATTAATAGAAACCCAATAAGATATCAAATTAGTTGGGGCTCTCTGTTCTTTTTGAAACCATTGGGAGAATTGTGATGCACCGGGGGCGCAGGGTGCTTATTCTTCCTATCTCTTAGCTCCATTGTGCAGGGGTGAACAAAGCCAAGAGGTGTAATTTAAAGGTGCTGTGACCTCCCATGAGCAGCTCTCCCCATTGTGCCGCCGGTTTTGTTTTCTCTATGTGTTTTTTTTCTCCGCTGAGATCTACTGATCATAAATATGCATGAATAAAAGAGCCAGGGGAGAGGAGGGGAGTGTGTGTGTGGGGTGGGGTGGGATGGGGGGGGGGGGGGAAGGGAGCTCATAACCAGCTTGGATAAAGTCCTTTTCTGAATTTTCCCCTCGCAGCTTCCTGACGTCGAATGAAATAAGGGACCACACCGCCGGATTAGCTCAGCCAGAGTTCCTATTTCCAATTGTAAAAGCAGCAGCCTGACATCATAACAATCATTATAATTATCACCTACAGAGGGGTCTTATCGTATAACAGCTCCTTTTTTATTTAGGTTAGGGGTGTGGGGGGGGGAGGGGGCAGCAGAGCGAGGGAGGCTGAGGGCAGATCATTCCAACCGCAGGGGTTTGCGTCTTCATTCATCACTTTCCAAACAAGCCACTGGAAAATTGAAGTCCCCAAGCAATTTACAGATTACAGCCCTTCTCTCCTAGTACAGGGACACGTGTGTGTGTGTGTGCACAAACCCACTCTCTCCAGGTATGCCTGGGGTGACCATTGGAAAAGAAAGGAAAAGACCCCCACCCAACCTCACCCCAAAATGCCCCCCACCCTGCTTTTCTGCTCCAAACTCGGGCAGGAACGGACGTAACCTTCCCTTTTAAGCCTAGCAACTCCAGCCTGGCCGCACAGCTCCTCCTGGATTAATCTTTCTTTTTTTTGGCTCAGTGAATTGTGGTCAAGGCCATTGTAACGTGAGTGCTGCCGGGGCGCCGATTGGCTGGAGGAGGCTCAGAGAGGCCCCTTTTCACAGGGGACTAATTGCTTTAGACCACCAGTATTTGGGAGCTACAGATGTCTTCCTTAATTTGCCTAGGGAGCACAATCGGCCCCATCTGTTGCATTTTTTTCCCCCCTCTGTCTCTCAAGTCGCCTTCTTCCCCCTGTCTGCAAAGGCCTAAATTGAAAACTCATCAAAAAGTAATACAAGAGCAGTTTGGCTGGGAAGCTGCTGCCGTGGGGCTTTGCCTTTAATAAAGGCCCCCCTGCTACTTTTACACATGGGCTGGGGAGCAGAGAAAGGAGGAGGAGGAAAGCAGAAACAGCCTCGAAGGGGGTGTGGGGGAGAAAAGCTAAAAACTAACAGCCAGATGGGATATTTGGAGGCAGGATAATTTGATGTGTCATGGCTGGAGGAGAACAAGGGGCAGCCCCTTGTTTTCTGTGTGTACACAACAAAATAGATGACTTCTGGAGAAGGGGAAGGGAGAGGAGCCGGGGGCCGGCCGGGGGTTGCCGATCTCGACATCCCAGTGTCGCTGGAATGGGGAGCGGTCGCTGCCCTGTGGATGATGAGTTCTCCAGCACAGGCACCTCTGGGCATGGAGGGAGATGGAGAAGGGTCAGAGGAAGGCAAGGGTGAAGAGAGAGGAGATGAGCCTTCGCCCTTCCGCAGGGCTGGGATGTTTTCTCAGTCTGGAGTTGTCTTGGACCATATGGGAGGTCCTGGACTGGGGATGCTGCTCTGCACCTACCTATACCCAGGAAATCAGAAGAGGGTGTTGCTTCCTCCTTGCTGCATCAATGCTTTGACTCCAGAGCATGTAACAGACCTTCATCACTCACTGGCTCTTCCTCTTGTGCCTGCTCCAGGCGAGTGGCAATGCTTCATCTCAAACTCAACTCTGGGCAGAAAGGGAGGACAAGTCCCCCAGAAAATCACTTAAAATATTAATTGGGAAAGTTGTGGTGGAAAATATGCCTCATCTTTGCTCAAAATCCCAATCAGTGCCCAGTCTCAGCTGAAGAGGGTCATAACCCCCTGTGTTGTGTAACCCAAGGAGAAATGGCAATTCTGAATGGCAATTCCTTCCAGCAAATTCAGCACTGGTATGGTGTGGGGGCATGGTGGAGGCACCAGCCACCCCTGCCTTGATGTGCATGCCTGGTCTGCACCCCTGCAAAATGTATTCACAGCCCATCTGGGAGATAACAAATGTTACCCCCACCCCATGCAGCCCACAGGTTGCTTGAGTCTACTTCAGAAGCCACAGGTGAAACAGGAATAGAAGCCTTCTAGTCACAGCCCCATGGCACAGCCACAGGGACATCTCCTCTGGCAGTGGCCTCCTGTTCTGGGCCAGCCTGAGGACACATCCCATTTCAGCTCATCATTTGTTCAGTGCTGAAGGTTTTTCCCTACTTCCTTCTCCTGCCTGCCCTCAAATTGTCCTGTTTTGGGCAGGAAGTCAAAAGGAGTGTGGCAGGCCTGTCATTTGCTCTCCCTTATTCTAACAGAGAAGGAAGCTCAAGTGATGGAGAAAGCCCCAAGCGTTCCCCTCCCACCCAGCCCGTGCTGGCCACCCCAGCTCCCACCTCCCCAGGGATGGGTGCTGCAGCAGCAGGAAAATTCAGGGTCACCCACTGCAGAGGAAGGCAGGGAGCTGACCGTGCAGGCAGCACACTGCCTGGCAGCTGTTCCCATTGCACAGATGAGAGATGCTTGGTTACCAAGCTCTGTCCCGAAACCTGAGCCCGGGTGTCAGTGCTTGATGGATCGATCCCATTTCCTGGCTGTCCATCAGGCATCTCTCCCTGAGTCCTCAGAAAGGTTTTGTTTAGATGTTCAGTTATGGAGGGGATTTTAAAAAAAGCCCATTTACCTTGAAGGATCCTTTTAAATCAGTGTGAAATAAATCTCTGCAGTGTTTTAGTGCTGCTGCTGCTGGGTGTCCCACAAGGATGAGACTGTGGGCTTGGGACCTGTGGGACTGAGCCAGTGGCTCCCATGTCTGCTGTAGGACAGCTTCCAACCATCACCACCATCAATCCCCAGCTTGCTTGCACCTTCTGTTTAGCAGAGGGTTCCTAAAACAAAGGGAAAACAGTGCTAGGTGTGCAGCTCTGCCAGCTGAGGTGGGGGCATGGCACAAGGTGCTTTCAGGGCTGGATAGACAGTGGGGTCCACAAGTGTATCCCAAAACCAGGCAGCACCCAGGCTGGCTGGAGATGGGCAGTGGTGAGCGCTGCAAGGGCACTGATGGGTGCTTTCCATGTTTCCTGCATGGCCATTTGGCTTGAGAGTGGGGAAGTTCTCCCTCCTGGGGAATGCCAAAGGCTCTTTGGTCCTGGAGGGGCTCAATGAGGTCCCAGGTCCCCTCTGGTGCTGGGGAGTTTTTGGAAGAATACTCACCTCCAACAGCTTTGTTGCTGACTTTGTTTTTTTGATTATTATTTATTACTTTCTTTATTAGTTTTGGCTTTTCCTTGGGCACCCCTGCTTGGAACCCCTGGAGTTATTACTTCTACTGGGGAAAATTTAAAAAAGAAACAACAAAAGCCTGGGAAGATCTCAAATTTTGGTGGTGAACAAAGGCTGCAGGACCAGGACTTCATGGTCTGGGCTGTGTCTTGGAAACACTCCGGTGACCTACTCAGATGGAAAGCCCACAAGCACATCTCTGTGCTGGGGCTGGTCACTTCCCAGGGCACCTCTCTCCTTGGGGAGAAGGTGGGAGTGGCTTCCTTGAATAAGTCACTGGGCAGCCTTGGCCAGGCACGGGCTGGCTGCTGCTCCCTGTAGGTCTGTCTCACTACTCAATAAACCAGATACTCTGTTGTGACATTTCTTTTCCCTCTGATGGACTTCAGAGGAGACAACAGCCTTGTGCAGGCCAGCGGTGCTGATGGGGAACGGCAATGCTGCAGGCTGTGGGGTGAGAGCAGTGTGGGCAGTGGGCACCCATCTGGGCTGCCTGTGTTTCCTTTGAAGGGTAAAATAAGGATCAGCAGTTGGAAACTTTTAGAAGAATACGGTGATCAAAAAAGGGAGCTCTAGTTCTTGTTGTCCAGGCAGCCCAGAAACTGCTGAAGAGCCACTGGAAAAGCCACTGAGCTTTTGTCTAATAAGTCCTGAGATGATAATTAGCTCAGCCAAGGCAGATTTTAAAGGGGCTTTAAACTTCTTGTTCAGTGGCTTGAAAGAAAAACGACAACCAGAGGCTCCTCTCATCCAAACATCAATGTGAATCCCACAAAATCCCATTATTCCTCTTTTAGACCAGCAGCTCGATCGGTTCAGCCTTTTCCCTCCCCAAGGCAACAACTCCCCCCCCCTCAGTGCCTGTCTTCCCCCTCGAGATCCCAGCGCCTCCCTGTGCCTGCATGTGATGCTGCAGAGCTTGGTCCCCTTCTCCCCTGAACCCTTGCAAGTGGCAGTGAGGTGCTGTCCCCACCATGCCAGCAACTGGGAGAGAAAATGAACTGGTGGAGGTAGAGGAAGAAGACTGTTTGCAAGAGCAACCACATTCATCAGACTATTTTTAGTTAAGGAGAACAAAATAGTGGTGTTTCAAAGCCTGGTGATGCTCTCAGGCTTTGCTTTCAAGGTGCAATCTGACAGCTAGAGGAAAAACTGGATGGTCTGAAACTCACATCTTCATCCAGAGGCAGGTCTAGCTACAGAGGAAGGTAAAATTCCCCTAAAAATCAATGGTTTGGGTGATTTTTTGAGTGAGCTGATGACATAAGAGTGGAAGAAGAGATGCTGACCCCAGTCCAGATATGTTAATCCCTCTGTGCTCTATCTCCACTGGAGACCATCTACACATCCCCCTTCCCAGGGGCACTGACATTCAGAGCCACTCATGGGCAGCTCTAACTTGTGCTCATCAGGATTAAACAGGGGGCTCTGGCCACAGGACTCCCCCACCCTTGCAGTCAGAGCGCTGGAGAAGGCAGATCACCGGAATGGGTATCTGCTGGGAACTTCCCAAGTTGGATGCACTTATGACCAAGGATTGATGAATGTTTATCAATATCTGAAGGGTGGGACACGTGGGGACATGGGCAGCCTCTTCCCAGTGTCTGTGGGGACAGGACAAGGGGTGATGGGCTCAAGTTGGAGCACAGGAAGTTCCACACCAACATGGGGAAGAACTTTTCACAGAATCACAGAATCACAGAATCTTAGGGGTTGGAAGGGACCTCAAGAGATCATCGGGTCCAACCCCCAGTGAGGGTGAGGGAGCCCAGGGACAGGCTGCCCAGGGGGTGTGGAGTCTCCTTCTCTGGAGAGATTCCAGCCCTGTCTGGACACCGACCTGTCTGCCCTGTCCTAGGGACTCTGCTTTGGCAGGGGGCTGGACCCCATGATCTCTGGAGGTCCCTTCCAACCCCTGTGATTCTGTGACTTAGAGGGAGCTGCTGCTCTTTTTGTGCTCCTGGAAAAACACTAAGGAACCTTTGGAAAAAAAAAAAATCCAGACATCTGTGAAGATCCACAGCCACCAACCAAAAGCTCTAGCAGCACAGCCAGGTGCCCAGGGCTATTTCAGGAAGACCTGGTGTAAGAGTAGGGATGGAGAAAGAAGGCTGGCTTTCAGCTCAGAGATGGAGGCACAACCTTTGGGTTTTCCTCCTGGTGAGTACGCCCAGCCCTTGGGGATTTTAAACCAGACCCTTACTGCAGTTTGATACCACTCTGAGCAAGAATAACAGCAGCAAAACAGGCAATGAAGAACTTAGTCACATCTGCAACCGTGTGCCATGGTGCTGGGAAAGCCTTTTCCAGGCTGCCAACTGGGGCTCCAGTTTCCCTGGAGTCTGAAAAGCCTTGGTCAAGCTGCGGACCTGCTCTCCAAGCAGTCTGCACTCCCAAGGCAAAGAACAAGTTTGGAGCTGAGCAGTGACACCCCCCTCCTTCAACCCTCCCCCAGGCTGAAGCTGCTCAGGCTGCAACCCCACCAGAAAGGGCGAGTTCAAATACAAACAAACCCCGTTTTACCTTGGCCAGATTTTCTCTTCGGAGTGGACCAGAAGTAACGTTGAGCTGAAAGCCAGGTTTTGGTAGTAAAATGTCCTAATAAACTGCTTTGGAGTCTCATAAACTGTGGTGTGTTTCTATTTAATGGCGAATAATGCCAGAGTTGGCTTCTTTAATGGCAATTTTTAAGCGGCCAGAGCAGAGATCAGGAGTTCAGCCTCTTTCCTTGTTCTGTTTGTGGTATATTTATCTTCATGAAGAGAATGGGAGCAGGGGGATTTATTTTTCTGAATGAATGTCTCTAAGCCCCCCATACCTCCAGGGCTTATAGTAAGGTTGGATCCAATGACAGGAGAGTCAACATTATAAGCCCTTAGAGAGGGCTGAGTGCCTTGTAGATAGTCTCAAGTGGATGCGCTTTCAGAGCGCCGTTACCCCGGCTTACATTAGTGGCTGAAGAGACTTTGTCTGTCCCCGATGCCCTCGGGTGACCTGCGACCCCTGCGACTTGGCTGCGCCGAGATCTGACGCTCGGGCGAGCCCCCGGCCGAGGAAATGGAGAGGGGGCATTGTGCCGCGGAGAAAGAGCAACACAAACACGGGGTGTTCTCAAAGGAAACAAAAACCCAGGGGGAAAGAAAAAAAAAAAAAAAGAAGGAAAAAAACCCCAACAAACCCAAGAAAAACCCCTTCCCCAAACTGGCAGCGAGGGGTAGCCAGGGAGAAACTGCAGGCACACATGCTGCTGGGCAAGGCGACCCCCCTGAAAACTCGCTGCTGGGGGGTTTCAGGCTCCTTCTTGTTGGTTTCTTGTTGGCTGGAGGTTTGGCTGATCAAGCTGAAGGGTGGTGGTGATGGAGAGTGGGTTTCCCTGGGGTTTTTTGCATTTCTAAATATAAAATTGGCTGTGGTTCGCTTTTTTGGGGGGTTGCTCAGTGAATGTGGTGGCAGAGACACACACTGTGTCTGTACACCCCAAAGGAAAAAATAGCAGAGCTAAATCCTGCTTGTGTCTCTGCTGAAACTTCATTCAGAGTTTCAAATGTCAAAAAGGGGCTGGAGCAGCCCCAGCCCCTGCACCGTGGAGGATGCTGAGCCCCTGGCCTGACCCCTCCCAGGGTGTGCAATCGCCCACGGGTGGGTCAAACACCCTGCCTGTCGGCCTCTGTCAAACTGAGACAGCAACATCTTCATACAGCCTCCGGAGCCCCCAAGAGCGTGAGATCTGCCATAAATCACAGGCCGGCAGCGATGGCATCGTGTTCCCATCTCCTCTCTCCAAACCTGGACTTCCCCCACCTGTGTCCCCTGCCCCTCCTTGGCTTCAGGCTTCGCTGCTCAGCGTCAGGCTCAGATCCTGCCCTTTGCAGCACCTCTGGGAGGGCACGGGACATGTCCTCCCCTTTTAACTAGGTGCTGCAGTGGGGTGGGTGCAGCCGTGGTACCCAGCAAGGCAGGGGTGGGGAGGAGGCGACAGGGCAGCATCTTCCCCATCACCTCGGAGAGGTGGGACATGCCCCCTCCCAGCCCACCCAGCTCATCCAAGGCTGGCCCATTGCATGGGAGCATTTTACAGATGCCAACGGATGTTTAAAAGCTAAAAAGATGAGTGGAAAAGCCCATGTCATGGGTGCCTGAGCTAGCAGGAGGATTTCACCAGCGTGGGGAAGTGCATTGTCCCCAGAGTGGCCGAGTGGATTTGCATGCTTAATTCCAGCTCGGCGTTTTTTGAGGAGTAATCTGATAAAATCTTCAACCTGCTGATAGCATAACTCTGATTGGGACTGGGACTTCCAGGCAGGCAGCCCACCACCAAGGGATGCGCTCACCCACCCCGCCGGGCTCGGCCCGTGCCCAGGCCAGAAGCCAGCCCTCACCATGCGCCGGTGGGGAGAAAGAGCAGCAGCCCCTGTGCAGCTGAGGACAGACGGAGGAGAAGAAGACTTTTATCCCATTGTTTTTCCCTGTGATTAATCCATCTAAAGTGCTCCTCTGAGTGTAGCCAAGGGCGATGGAAGAAAGAAGCAGTTTGAGCTTTGTGGGGCTGCTTTTTTTCTTTCTTTCTTTTCTTCTTATTCCCCCCCCCTTTTCCCTTTCCCCTTCCCAAGCGTGCTTTACAAACATCCTCTCCTCTAACCCTCCGTATTTAGCAAAAAAAAGACCCGTCTCCTTCTGCCCAGGGCTCCTGATGAAGTCCTTGCAGAGCTCCTTGTCCACCTCCAGTCTTTTCAGCACGTATTCAAATTAACCCTTTTGTCCCATTCACACCCCCCCCCCCCTCCTTTTTTTTCTCCCTTTGGAGGATATTGTGGCTTTGCCAGCAGCGATCCAGCAGCAGCAGCCTATTCTCAATGGAACTGCATTCTGGCAACGCCTTGAGAACCTGATCGAGATCATCCCGCAAATTTAATCCTTCCAAATTACAAAAATGTTTACTATCAATCACCTTCACGCAAAGCTTTATTTCGGGGTTTTTTTTTTTCCCTCCGAGGAGCGAGCGGGATGCGTGCGTTGCCAGGGATGCCCCTTCACATCTCCAGCTGATCACCTCAATGGGACCAGAGTCAAATGGTCAAGGCCATATGCGTATGAAAGCCCGGGCCGGGCTGCCAGCTATTCTCTCTAGCTCTGCATGGATTTCACACTTTCTATCCTGTTAGGGTGCCTACCATTTACTTTTACGTTGATTTTTTTTTTCCCTGCCCTTTTTTTCCCCCTCCCTCCTTCCTCACTCCCCCCCCCCCCCACTCCCCATCCCATCCCATCCCATTTCTGCGTCTTGTGTCATCTGGATTTAATCTAGTTAGCAGATTTTATGCCTCAAATTGCATTGTTAAAGGGGGAATTGTTTAAATAGGGAGCGGCGGAGAACCCTGAAACCCTTGAAACTGGGGTGTCCCATCCCCATCCTTGCCCCCCCCCCCTTCCTCCCGGCTGTTGCATACCTCGGCTCGCTGAGGGCCTGGGCCGGGCTCGGAGGGGTTGGGAGGTGGCTTTGCTTTCTTGAAAGCATCCATTGCTATTTTCAGAAGCACAAACAGATGCAAATGTCTCTGCAAACATTGCACAATGAGATGCAGGGAGAGGACAGCCTTTCAAACTCCCTGAATAGCCCTTCAAAGCAAGTCTAATTAGGGTAAGTAGAGGTAATAGGCCCACTTGCGTTTTTTACACTCGCATTTCTCCCCCCCCCCCCCCTCCCCTCCCCTCCAAAGCCGGTAAGGTCCTTTTTCCCCCCGTGGCCAGGGGCAGGGGAGGGGTGGGGGGGCTGTATATACCCTCGCTCGTTTGTTTGCGCTTACAAATGTAGGGATGGAAAGAAGGGGGAGAGGTAGAAGGAGGGGAGGGGGAGAGGGTGGAGGGGAGGGGGAGAGGGTGGAGGGAGGGGGGGGGGAGGGAGAGAAAGAAGGAAAATCAATCATTTGCAAAGTCTCCTCTGTTAGTTTTTTTTTTGTGCGGCTTTTCCTGGTGAGATAGATAGCGGAGGAGCCAGCAGCATCCCGGCTGGGGCCGGGGTGTGGGGCAGGCCCCAAAAGCAGAGGCTGCAGCTCGTGTCATGTGGAACTTCAGTAAGTGAAAAAGAAAAGCAGAAGGTATGGGCTGAATACTTGGGTAAATCAGTAATAGAGCTAAAGGGCATATGCCTGTAGGGAATATGTTGGCATAAAAGAGCTTTAAGAGGGGCCATTCATACTGACAAAGGGAGATTTGAATTGCTGCCTTCACAATAGCATGAAAGGATGGGCTTGGGGTGTTCTGAAACAAAGTGGAAATCATACTGCCCTGAACGGCTCTAATAAGCTTTTAACTATTTTACATTATGGCATTACCTCTTTTTTTTCCCCTCCTTTCCCCCCTCCTCCTTGGGAGCTGAGTGCCAGGCCCACTTAAAAGTGTGATTTATACTTTTTTTTTACCCCCCCTTTTTTTTTTTTTTTTTTTTTTGCTTCATGGTAACTTTGGAGGAAAATAGATGGGGACTCAAAGGCAGTAATTCAGCTTTTTTTTTCGAGATGAGGAGGGGGGTGGAAATGCCATCATTTCTGAACGGCCCAGAAAACACGAGCTCCCTGGCTGCAGCCTGCAGCACCCTGGCCCAGGGATGCTGGCTCGCTGCACCTACCGCCCATCCGACATCCCTCGTTTAATTGTGCTCATTAGCAGCCGTGCAATCAAGCAGATATGGCCACTGGGCAACTCAGGTGGGCTTCAGTGTAGACTCGAAAACGTGCAGAAATTGCTTGGCAACTCCTCCCCCACCCCACACCCCGCTTTCTCTGTCAGCAGAGGCTCAGCCCGTCTTTGGGAGGGATTCGGGGGGCTGTTGCTCCCACTGCCTGCCTGGGAAGGATGCAGTTGCCCGGCCTGCGTGTTGGGAAACGCACGCTGGCTTTGTGTGTGCTGGGGCTCCCTCCCCGAGCTCCCCCCAGATGGTGCGATCGCACGACTGCACTGTTAAAATAGAGCTCGTATAGACAATTAGCCAATTACTCACTCTGTCATTGCACTTTCTTCTTGTAACTGAGATGCAAACTGGACTATGTCTTCTTTGGTAGCTTCATTCATTGGCAGCATTATTTAATGACACTTTTGTCAGCTTTGGGTCTGCCCAAAGATTTCTGAACGTAGCTTTATGAACCTAGAAAGGGCGCCCTGCGGAGTGAAAGCAGACTTTGAACCCCACAGACCATGCTAAAAGACAATGAATTTCCCAAAGTCAGGGAAAGAAACCCAGAGCGTGGCTACCACAGGGCATGTGGCTCAGCCCCTCATTGTCAGACGCAGCGGCGATGGAGAGAATGGCCCAGGAGCCAAAAGGAGTTGAGCATATGGGTACCTCGACCACTTTCTCTGCTTAAAATATCTCAGAAAAAAAAAGGCTACGGCAAGTGCTGCTGGGCCCTCTTTGACATGGGAAGGTTGGGGCCCTCTTTGACATGGGAAGGTTGGGTGGCTGGAACAGCTGTTCTGGACCAGCATCTCACCCAAGGGCCCCATCTGAGAGTGACCAAAATTGAGTTTCCTTCACTTTGATGGGTGTTTGTGTCTCAGCTTTGTGGGGCTGCAGCCAGCCCGATCAATGTAGTGAAATGGTGGGAGACAGAGGCTCCAGCCTGCTCCTGGCAGTTTTCAGGGAAGAACATAAAGTTGCCTCCTGCCTAATGAAGGAAACTCCGTCCTTGTACATACATTTCTTTGAAACAGGCTAAGGCTTTGATTAGCCATAACTTCTGGCACTGAGCATCATTAGTATCTTTTATTTCCCTCTAAAGTTAGCCCCATACAGGTACAAGGATGGCTCTCAAGTTATCTTTAAATATACTTTAAAAACCAAAACAAACCAGAAGCCTTGAAAGAAAGACAGCCCATCTGTTTCCTTCCAGAGTGTAGAGTTTCTCTGGGATTTACCTTGTGACTCTCCCCCAAACTCGGTTAGCAGGAAGCACTCACCCATGGGGAGACACATGCACAGCCCTACCACACAACCACCACCTTCCATCCCTGGGCTGACAGTTCCTTTCCCTGCATCCCATATGGCTCCGGGCATCTCCTAGCATCCCAACTAGTACTTCCCAGGGGAGTGGTGCAGGTGACAGCCGTGCTGGTGACAGCCACGGAGGGTCAGGTAGCCCAGACCCTCCTTCCCTAGGACCACCGACCTCATTAAGCTGCCACTTGATTTGTCAAGAGGGCATTATGGCTTTGGAAGCTGACATCTTTTTGGATTGCAAATAGGAGAGGAGGAAACTGTACCCTGTGAAAAGATTGATTAAATACTAATTAACCTCTTTTCTTAGATAATGAAAGCACTTCAGTGAGCTGGATAAACACGATGCGCATCAGTTGCTCTCCTGGAGAAGCAAGGGGTAATTGAGAGAGCAATATCCATTACTGATGTTGTGACAGGAAAGGTTTTCCTTTCAGATCACAAAAGACTTGCTGCAGGAGAGATGGCACTCAAATAGGAAGGAGGAAAAAAAAAGAAAAAGCCATATTCTTTTCTCTCTCTCAGGAGTTAAATCCTTTTGGATTGAACGCTGCTACCAGTGGACTAGAGAAACAACTTGTGCCTTTATGCCCAGGCATAGAAAATGTAAATCAAGTTACCTAGGCTTTGGAGGGATGGATTGACTCAGTCACATATAGAAGCTGGTCTTTACTGGTAAGGTCTCTAGATTTTCTAGGTTCTAGGCAAAATATTCTATAAGTATTGCCTGTTTCTGTGAATCTTAGAGAGCAAGCTGAAAAATCACAGGGGAAGGAGAGATGTGTTTTCTGGTCCATGGATTTGCATCCTAAGGCCATGTGCCATTTGTTCTCCCACAAGGAGAGCAGCTTTGTCAAGGAGGACATTTGCTGCCTCAGAAGTGAGTATTTTCAAGGAGAAGTTCAGGTGGGAAAGGACTGTTCAGTGCAGTTTGTCCAACTCATACCTGGCACTGGTGATTGCCACTCTTCCCCTGCCTTGGAGACGACTCTTCTCAGTCCGTTACCCTGAAGGTCAGCGTGAGGAATATGAGCATGTTGGGAATTCCATCTTCTTCTCTTTGCTTTTTAGCATTTCACAGAATCACAGAGTCACCAGGTTGGAAAAGCCCTTTAAGCTCATCGAGTCCAACCATTCCCATCCTGTGCTAAACCAGATCCCTGAGCACCTCATCTCCCCTCTGTTAAACACCCCCAGGGGTGGGGACTCAGCCCCTCCCTGGGCAGCCTTCTCCATTCATCCTCATTTATCTAATTTGAAGTGTTCATCTAGTAGTGCCCCTTAACGTGCTAGTCCCCATCATAGGGACTGAGTCCATGGTGTAACTTGGGCTCTATGTCCCCTCTCCTGCCACCTTCAAAAGTGGACTAACAGCATCTCAGGTATGGAGCTTTGTGTTTACAAACGTGGTGTTTCTCCATACTTCCCATCTCAGCAGGAACAACGAGCTGCTGGGTTTACACCAGGCTGCAGATGAGAAATGCTGTCTTAGTCCTGCTGGAGACAGTCCTGGGTAGGATTTTAGGAGGATTCCTGACATCTGCCATAGAGAGAGAACCAGAACAAGTTGTTTGTTTGTAGAAATAAGTCCAATTAACTCCTACAGATGGAACTTAATCCATTATTTGTGCAACAAACCATTATGGTCCATAATCAGCTTGGACTGCCATTAGACAGCTTTAAACACTTTCCTAGAAGGCAACTTTGTGAAATCTGTAGGTTTAAAAAAAGAAAGAAGAAGAAAGATTCTCCTGGAATGTGCAGAATGTAATAATCCCAGAAAGAGACAGTGAAGTCCTGAGGACTCTGCCAAATCCCTGTTTGGGAAATAGTGGCATCAGTCCCCTCACACACTCCAGTTGGTAATTAAGTGCATCTCAGGGGCATGGAGCAGGAGTGGAAAGGAGGTGGTGCACTCCCTGCTCTTTCCCTGAAGCCCAACGCAGCTCCTGGGTGGAAAGCAAGGGAACAGGGGGCTGAATAGTGCAATGAAATCAAAGGGCTCAGCGCAGGGATGTCAGTGAGACACACTGAGCTTTTTTTTTTTTACAGAGTCACAGAGTCACAGGGGTTGGAAGGGACCTCCAGAGCTCATCGGGTCCAACCCCCTGCCAAATCAGGGTCCCTAGGACAGGGCACACAGGTCGGCATCCAGATGGGTCTTGAATGTCCCCAGAGAAGGAGACTCCACACTCCCCTGGGCAGCCTGTCCCAGAGCTCCATCACCCATTACAGTTCCCAGTAAAAGAGTGAATTAATTAGTTAATTAATTCCCAGTTACTGCATTAGAAAAAACACATTCTGAACTCGACATCAAGGCATCCGCTGGCACCGTGCATGCAAGACAGTGTCTGTGGACCCTAATCACTATTACTCAGAGAATAAAGCTAATCTCTTCTCTGAAAGTCTCATCTCAGCAAATTTTTTCCTCTGTGCAGAAGGATGCTGCATTCCCCATCCTACCAACCCCTTGCCAAGGTGTTGCTGACCACCACCGAGTCAAACAAACAGGGCAGGAGCGGAGTGAGAGCCATTTCTTGTACCTGGGAGCCATGCATATGGCAGGGAGAAGGGTGGCATCCCTCTCCCTGCCTCTCTGATGTCATATTTCTTTTTCTTTTTCGAACCATCAGAGTTTTGTAAGGATTCTGAACAGCGAGCTGGGAGGGACCAACAGATGCTGCTGCAGGGACAGTCAAACAGGAGCAAAAGTGGGCGAGCTGAATAACGAGTGCTGTGCCATCCACATTTCCACGCTGACAGAGAAGGGCATTATGCACTGGGAGAAGTCTTTTCACTCTTGTCCAGTGGCTCTGAGACTGGAAGGTTGACAACTGAAAAATAATAATGATAATGATAATGGGGGAGCATTGCTCAGTGTGCAGAGCCTTAATCCAGCACCAGCGATGCCTCACGTGAGCTGCTCGACAGCTCTCCCGAGGGGACAGTAACCCCAGCAGCGAGGCGGTGGGGAGGAAAACCCTGTTTCCAGGGGGCACAGCTATTCATTTCACCCCCTCAGCTCAGCCTTACACTCCTCGTTGCCCTGTGGATTAACAAGGAGGCTGGGTTTCACAGGCCTTTTAAAAGGATCCGTTACTTCACCATGGCCCTGTGACATATGTGATAGCACAGAGTCACAGAATCACAGGGGCTGGAAGGGACCTCCAGAGACCATGGGGTCCAACCCCCTGCCAAAGCAGGGTCCCTAGGACAGGGCACACAGGTCGGTGTCCAGATGGGGCTGGAATCTCTCCAGAGAAGGAGACTCCACACCCCCTGGGCAGCCTGTCCCAGGGCTCCCTCACCCTCAGCAGGAAGAAGTTCTTCTGTGTATTGGTGCAGAACTCCCTGTGCTCCAACTTGAGCCCATCGCCCCTTGTCCTGTCCCCACAGACACTGGGAAGAGGCTGCCCATGTCCCCCTGTGTCCCACCCTTCAGATATTGATAACCATTCATCAATCCTTGGTCATAAGTGCATCCAACTTGGGAAGTTCCCAGCAGATACCCATCCCGGTGATCTGCCTTCTCCAGCGCTCTGACTGCAAGGGTGGGGGAGTCCTGTGGCCAGACCCCCTGTTTAATCCTGATGAGCACAAGTTAGAGCTGCCCATGAGTGGCTCTGAATGTCAGTGCCCCTGGGAAGGGGGATGTGTAGATGGTCTCCAGTGGAGATAGAGCACAGAGGGATTAACATATCTGGACTGGGGTCAGCATCTCTTCTTCCACTCTTATGTTATCAGCTCACTCAAAAAATCACCCAAACCATTGATTATCATTCTTCACCCTCACTGGGAAGAAGTTCTCTCCAGTATTTTGTCATATTGACCATTATGTCTTCTGGTTGAGGAGGAAGAGAGAATTTCTTGATGGTGGGCACTATGACCAGGCATAAAACTGCTCTTAACACATCACTTTGCTTCAGGAATGTCCTTTGAACACTAAAAGTTGAGCGAAGTATCAGCTGGAAGGATTTGATGCTGTATTTCAGCCTCCCCATTCTGCAGCGCTCACCTACAGCACAGCCAGTAAATCTGCTGGGTCCTCAGCAGCTCTGCTTCTCCAGATGATTTCTCTTAATTGCATATGCCACCAATCAAACAAACAAACAAAAAGGGTCCAGAAAATTGGTTCTCACCTGCTTCTGTCCTGATAATCTCTGCCCACTATACAAATCAGTCTTAATGGAGCAATTGAGCCCCGGAGATCTGTAATTATAGTATGAAGTTTCATGTGCTCAGAGGTAGTAGCACAGGCTGTGTTTTACACTTCATGTGCAGGGTAAAATAAAAGTCTACACCAGATTGACACCCAATAATGAAAATCCTTCTGAGGATGCTCTCGTTAATAACCAAACCCCAAGCATTGTTTGAGCCTCTCCCCAGCAGGGATGACAGTAAGTAGGGCACCACATGGCATGGGAATCACTAGAAATGCTTGCCATCTAAAACCTGTAGAGAATTTTGGATTTGCAGCTTATTTGCTCACTTTTTTGGGGGGCACAGGTAAATCACAGAGAGTCTCCAGAGCTTCAAATCAGTTGGAAAAGTCTAGGGAAGAGCAGGTCCAGCTCTGCAAGGCTTCTGTGAGCCTTCTCACCAGAGCACACCAGCATCCTGTGGCTGGTAACTGGCTTGCTTTCCCCGGAGTAAATCTCAGCAGAGAGAAAGTGGGATGAGCTCAGTTGTGTTTTTGAGTAAGTCGGTGGGGGAGGCAGATTTCCCAGCTAGCAGGGATGCCCTATCTATGGGACCATCTCTGGCTTTCTCTCCTAACTAAAGGGGAATTAAGTGAGATCTAAGGACTTGCAGAACCTCCTGGCAGAGGGTCCCTAACGCCTGCAAGTCCTGGAGGGGGTGGTTAGGACTCAGCAAGGATAAAGGATTGCCCAACACCTACCAGCAGAGGTATGAAAATACGCATGTACAGATACCTAAAGTGGGGCCAAGATTCAAAATCAAGCTATTTCCATTATTTCTGAAATTCCTACGGATCTTGCCACTGGTTTCAGTGGGACTGAGACTGGTGCCTGTCTATGGAAGTTTTTTACCACGTAACTGGTATTTCCAAAGGATTTACCAACGATTTAATCAGTCCTAGCATCTCATTCACCTATTCCCCCATACACACACACTTGTACTAGTGCAAGGAGGTTATTTTTTCTTTTCTGGAGAGATTCCAGCCCCATCTGTACACCAACCTGTGTGACCTGTCCTAGGGACCCTGCTTTGGCAGGAGGTTAGACCTGATGATCTCTGGAGGTCTCTTCCAACCCTGACAATTCTGTGATTTTAGTGCAATTTTAAAAAAATAATAAAGCCTCCTGTTTGCTTTTGGGAAAACCTTTCCTAGCTCCCCATAGAATCATAGAATGGTATAGGTTGGAAGGGACCCCGAGGATCATAAAGCTCCAACCCCCCTGCCACAGGCAGGGCCACCAACCTCAGGCCTGGAGCTACACAAGGTTGCCCAGGGCCCCATCCAAACTGGCCTTGAGCACCCCCAGGGATGGGGCATCCACCACCTCTCTGGGCAGCCTGTTCCAGCCCCTCACCACTCTCTCTGGAAAAAACTTCCCCCTAATATTAAATCTGAACCTTCCCTCCAGCTTTAAACCATTCCCCCAAATTCCTTCAGCTTTAAACCATTCCCATCAATTCACCAAACTATCCTTTTCAAAAAAATCCCCAAATCTGGGGGGGTGGGGTGGTGTTTGTTGTAAACAGGGGGTGCAGGTTGGTCCTGCAGCCTCTGAATATAGGCATTCCATCTGTCCCAGCAGCAGATTTATTCAACTATGTCTGAACCTATCACTGCTTGGAGGGGGGAGGATATGTGTGTGTGTGTGTGTGTGTAAACTGTTCTCTGACTCATGTTCATGTATGAATCTAATTGTATCCTCATGCAGTTTGCTGCTTTCGTTGCCCTTTAGGAACATTAACATCATACACCGAGTCCTGGTAGATGCGTGGTCTTTATACACTGCATAATGTCCACAGATCTTGCTCACAGCTAAGGAAACACAAAAGAATAGGGGATATTTTGAAGTTTTGTGGAGTTGGTTGGGTTTTTTTCTTCTCTTCCCCCCCCCCTCCCCCTTTTTTTTTTCCCCCTCCTTCTTTGAGATTGAAGTCCAGTGTCTTGGGACCCAGTGACTTTAGATGACCTTCCGTCTCCATGGACTGTACTAAATTTCAGCCCCTGGAGGCTACTCCATACAAAACCTCCTGGCTTTTCAAGGGCAGGTGCAAGCAAAGCTTCACTGCGTCGCAGATCAAGACCTGTTACTGCCAGAATTAGATTTCACAAATCTCTTTTATTTCACAGGACATCATTAAGGGACTGGCCTCTACTACTGGTTGATGGCGTCTTTTAATTAATATAAGTATTATGCTGCTGGGGGGGGGGGGGGGGGGGCTTTCCAAACAATAACATTTCCTTTTCAGCATTTATACTTACAGAGGTGGGTGTAAAAGATAAAAGTTTGCAGTCTCAGGCACTCTAAAAGGAGGAGATGCTGACACTGAGTGTGTCTGTGCAAACTTAATTCAGCTCCTCTCCTCCTCATTTCTGTGACCCCATGATCTAGTTCTGATAATATCTCAATTTTCTTCATTACACAGGAGGGTTCGTTTCAGGCAGAGATTTTGCCTGTGTGATGAACAGCTCCTCAGTGTTTTGCCTGATGCTTACAGTCTTTGCCCTCTGCCTTTTCCCCTGCACAGTGTATGATCGTGTCCTTAAGACTGAATTTCATCTCGGGCTTTTTACAGGAGTCCTGAGCATCTGAGTGCTCTGAAAGCCCTCTGTCAATGAAATCATTAAATCCACTGGTGATGTGAGGGGATGGCAGAGCACCCTTTTCACAGGTGGGAAACTGAGGCATAGAAAAATTACAGGCAATTCATTCCACTAACCCTGGGCTCTCCCATCTGAGATAGGTAGGAGCTGACCTATTTGGATTGGTACATCATGTCTCCAAGCACCCATCTCCTTCCTCCACAAACACCCCACTAACTGGCCACGCAGCTCTGATCCACGAGTGTTTTGGAGAGGGCTGGGGACATGTGGCTGAGCTGACTCGTTCCACCTCTAAAACAGGGCAAAGGGGACAAACCCGTGGCTTTTAGGGGTGTGTGCCCATCTAGTGTGATACAGGAGCGGTGAGCGATGCTGCGGATGGGGAGAATGGAGACACAGAGAGCAGAAGCCCTTCAGCAAGGCAGGACTGGGGGGGTCAGAGGCCTCCCCCATCGCTCACAAACGAAGGAAAAAGGAAAGGGTGAAGTTTCCCAACAGTGGAGCAGATTTGTGGAGGTGAGGGCTCCTCTTGACACCCTCAGTCTCTACCTGAGAGCCGCAGCTGTGCCCGAGCTGGTGCTGAGCCCACACAGCGCACCCCTGGCCACCCTTTCTCCTCTTCCTGCGTGGGTGCCAGCAGGCAGAACCCCCATCCCACCCCATGACTTGAGCAAAGAGGGGCAGCTCATGCCCAAGTTCTCCCAGCTCTGTGGCTTCAGGTGAAGCTCCGAGCTCCATGCCCTGCTCAGGGGTGCAGCATCCTCTCCTTGCCCCAAATCCCCCAAGACCTGCCTGCTCCCCTTAGGAACCATGGCAGGACCAGCCCTGAACACCAACTTTCCTGGCAGCACAGCTCCACTCCTGCTCTCTGAGCGATTGGGTTGCTAATCCCTCTTCTGTGAGCATCGAGGAGGAGGGGGGGGACACACCACACAGGCAGTTGATGTTTGCAGGTAGCTGCACGTGTCTGCGGCCGGTGTGATGTAAGAAATGACGGCTTGACCCCTGCTGCCTGTCGCCTGGGGGGGGAGGGGGGGGGCAAAGCTTCCCTCTCCCACCCCAGGCTCCTTCTGAAGAACGAAACCCCCCCCGAGTTTAGGAAACAAAAGTCCAGAGGCGTTGCTGAAATTCAGTAAAAAACGTTAAAAATTTTATTTACAGGGTAAAGCACAATTTCTTTAAAAAATAATAAAAAAAAAACCCGAACAAAACCAACCCACTTTGATAAGAGGCATAATAATAGAATAAAGCTCTTTATGTACAAAAATACAATTTTCATATGAATGAACATCTTGAATAAATTAAACCGCTATCTGGCCCAGTCGCTGAATACCCCGTGTCTGCTTCTGCTCTAAAGCAAGACCGCCGCGCTGGGGGTCAGCATCTATAATGCATGAGCCTCTCCACTTGTCCGTCGGGAGCAAGGGTCCCATCGGGGCCGGTGCTGGGCTCCCCCACTTCCCCCCCCCGCCCAGGAGGGGCTGAGCAGCCCCCGGGCATCAGGGTTGGAGGGGTCGGGCTGAGCCCCGTGCTGCGCCCCGGACCGCATCGGCCCCCTAAGCCTTTTCATGGCATTGTCAGGGCGTTCAAACCAAATTTTCATGCTCGTTTTTCTTCGCTGGAGAGCTACAAATTGTAAAATTGACTTTTCACCTCGTCTGCGGCAGCAAATCTGTCGCTTTTCTTCCCGGTTTTAGGAGTCGGACGGGAGGCGAGGCGGGGGGAGGGGGATGGGGGTGTGGGGGGGGAAAGGGGCTGGGGAGAGAGGGAAGGAGGGAGAGGGGGGTGCTGAAAAGTGCAACGGGAGGAGACAACCACCCCCACCCCGCCCGCCGCCCTTGGGCGGGGAGAGCCGGGCGCTCTCCGCGGGGAAGCGCGGAGCGCTGCGCCCTAGCGGCAGGGCGCGCCCGCAGGCGCGGAGACGGGCAGCCCGCGGAAGCCGCGCAGGCTGTCGGCGGGCGCGTAAGCGCAGTCCTCGGAGGTGGCGGGGCTGCTGGGGCCGGAGGCGGAGGCGCAGAGCGAGGGGGCGGACGGGGAGGCGCTGGACAGCCAGGAACCGGCGTCGCTGCCGGGGCTGGGGGGCGCGGCGGCCCCGCGGAAGGCGGGGGGCGGCGGGAGGCACTGCTCGGCCAGGCGGAGGGTCTCGGAGAGGGCCCAGATGTAGTTGTAGGCGAAGCGCAGGGTCTCGATCTTGGTGAGCTTGGTGTCGTCGGGGAAAGTGGGCAGGACGCTGCGGAGCTCGTCCAGGGCGGCGTTGAGGTGGTGCATGCGGTTCCGCTCCCGGTCGTTGGCCTTCACTCGCCGGCTGCGCTTCAGCGTGTGCAGCAGCGCTTCGGTGCGCGCCCGCGCACGGCCGCGCCGCCTCCTCCGCTCCCGCGGAACTCCGGGCGGCGGCTCCGCAACGACGCCGCTGCTCGCCGCCTCCGCGGGCATCCTGCGGGGAGAGAAGACGGAACCCCCCCCCGTCAGTGCGGGGGCCCGGGCGGGGCGCGGGGCAGGGAAAGGGGCGGCCGGGGGTGGGTGGGTGGGTGGGTGGGTGAGGGAGCGGAGGGGAAAGGTGCGAAGCTGCCAGGGATGAAGTTGGGGGTGGGGAAGGGGGGGAGAGGGGAGGGAGAGAGAGAGAGAGAGAGAGGGAAAGAGAGTAAAACTAGAGGGTGGGATGGAGGTGGGGGGGATGCTTGGCACGGCCGCACTTCGCCGCGCAGGTGCCGGCGCTCCCCGTACTCACATGGAAAGGCACTCCCGGGGATGCAGCTAAGCGACAACGATATCAAATAAAAATTATATATATATATAAATAGATAGACGGGGAAAAAAAAAAACAAACCAAAAGCAAAGCTTCCTGCAGCTGTGGGAGGCAGGACGGGCTGCAGCGCTGAGCCCCTCCGCGGATGGGAGGAAAGTAAAAAAAAACAACAAAAAAGGGTTAAAAAAAGGGGAAAAAAAAAGGGGGAGAGGCGGGGCGGGGGGGACACGCGACCGCTCTTGTCTTTGAAGTGCTGCGGGCTGCGATCCGCTCGTGTGAGCGGCGGCTTTGGCACACGACGGCGCCGCAGCCCGTACTTATAGCGGCGGGCGGACAATGGCCCCGTGGCCGCCCCGCGGGGCCGCGCCGAGGCGGCAGGTCGGCCCCGTGCGCCGCGCCCTCCGGAGCGTGCCCGCAATTACCGCGGGCAGCCGCGCATCTGCCGCGCCCCCGGGGGAAGGAGGAAGGGAGGGGGGGGAGGAGAGAGGAAAAGCCGACGCGGGCCCCCCTCCCCGGGGACTTCGATCCCTGGGGGGAGTGGGGGGGGGGGGCCGCGCCGCTTTTCTTCCTCCCTCCCCCCCCCCTCCATCCCTCCGCGCTTTTGTCGTGTCCCCCCATCCCCGTGTGTGCGCGAACAAAGCGGAGCAAAGAGAATCCGTGCTCAGCGCGGGGTTGGAGGGGCTCACCATCCCGCTCCGGTGGGGAATCACTGCGAGCTACAACTTCCAGAGCATGAGCCCCCCCACCCGCCTTCCCCTCTCCGTGTATATATATAAATATATATATATATATGCTTTCCCCCCCCTTTTCCATCTAGAGGATTTCTTCAGGTTTCCTTTGCACCTTGCGTTTTTCCCCGCGCAGCCCCATCAGAGTGGAAATACTCTGAAATCTTCAAACTTCGGGTGGAAAACAAGTGTTTTCAGAGAATACCTGCGGGCACCTCGGCTTCTGTGGGCTTCCCTTCGGAAAGGGCTTTGTGGGTTACTCAGAAAGCTCCGAATTAAGTTTTATCTCATATAAACTTTGGAGGGGTTGTGAAAGCATGTATACAGCTCTTACAGGATGACTAGGTTGGAAAAGACCTTTAAGATCATCAAGTTGAACCGTAGCATATCTTGTCTCTGGATAAAAACTTTTGTCTCTGGATAAAACCTCTTGTTTTTGGATAAAACCTCTTGTTTTTGGATAAAAACTCTTGGTTTTGGATAAAACCTCTTGTTTTTGGATAAAACCCAAGAACTCTGCTGTTTTTATTGTAAAGTTCTTCCCGCAGCTGCTAATCCCCGTTAAGTGTCCAGCTATCACTAGTTAACACTGAAGCCACAGTTGGGTAAGTGGCTAAAAAGTTTCCTAATTCTGGCATCTGGCTTTTTTTTGCACCCCACTCTGGGTGCTGTAAGGAAGCCCCATTGTCAGCACTCGGGTGCTTTCCTCTCTGGAAGGTTTTCAGTTTCACTGTCCATCAATAGCCATCTTTAGACTCAGGTGACTGAACTCGGGTTTATTTATGTGCTCTCCCCTTGCATTAAATGTAGATTAATTCATTCTCCTGTGATTTTCTCCTATGCCTGTGGTAAGTAAAACTGACAGCACAGGCTGTTGTCTTTCCCTTCCTTGTGAGCTCATAGCAACCATTCTTTACTTGAACCTGAGAGAGGTGTTTGCTATCACTTTACACCTTACCCCTTCCACCCTCCTCGCTTTGAGATGAGCCCTGACACCAGCAAACAACCTTCTTTGTGCCAAAGGGGATCTCGCACAGAAGTGAGCAATCCAGAAAGCCCAGGGTGATGAATATTAACCAGCTTCCATCTAGAAAGAGTTTTCCAGTAGCTGAGCTTGTAGGGATCAGTCAGCTTTCTGCCTTTTAATATCTTTATGTGGCTCCATGGATGGGCAATAGAACCATGTAAGACCAGGCGCTGGGGCCTGGCTGTTCTGCAGGAGCGACTGAGCCCTCTCAATCACCAGACCTGCAATCAGGCTGATGTTTTTAGGGTCTCTGCATGCATAAATGACTTTCTGGGCTAAGTAGTTCCACTTCCCTGAGTCGCTCCTGTCCTGAAGTGAGGGCACGATGAGAGGCCTGGGTGGGTCAGCAGGCAGAGCTCAGCGGTGGAGCATCCAGCAGGAACCAGGAGAAAGTCAGGAAGGACAGAAATGTAAAGGTTATGGAAGCATATGGCAAAAAAATGCCAAACTTTTGTTAATGTGCACTTTGGATGGAGCGATATAAACTCGGTGGTGTCTGCAACACTTTTATTGTCTTTTGTTTAGGTGTCTTTGAGCAGTCAATAGTTTATTCATTAAAATGTTTATGATTCCCTAGAGTTTCACAGACTTTGGCACAACCGATCACTTGTCTGCAAGTTTGCAGTGAAAGCACGTTATTCATTAGTCCTTATCCATCATTTGCAGTTTGTCATTTGTTATTCTCTTGTTTTTAAAAGTTTGTGCTCCAATCAAGGAGGGGAGAGAGCACCATGTGTCTCCGTGATCAGTCACAGCCATGAATAGCCAGCCCTGAAGTGAATGTTTCACAAACAACCCATAGGCTGAAATTTGTTTGCATAATCTATTCACCACGTACTTATGAATAACGAATGCATTCACAGAACCAGAATTGTTTCAGGAAGCCTTCGCAAACAGAAAGAAGTGCTAAATATCTTGGATAATTTATTCCCAATGAATAATTCAACCAGTTCTATCGCAGGCAGTCTACTAATTTTGCAGATAAATTATTCAGCCAGCACAGATAATGGCTCTTACACCTTATGGGCTGGCTCCTATGGAAGTTGGTTGCTGAAGTTTAGGGAAGTTTTCTGGGAGTGGGAGAGAGAGAGAAAAAAATTCCCCAAATGAAAGCAGACCTTTGATTTTTAAGGAGTGCAGAGTGTGTTCCCAGCATCTCCCTGATGGCCTGTTCTCATTTGTAGCCTTCTGCAGTAACTTCTCCACCTGGATGGAAGTGCACCTGGGTTTGGATGGACTTGTGGATATTATTAGTTTCATTTTTGAGCTCTAAGGAAGCTTGGCATAAATGCTTTACCATTTGCTTTGAGACTCCTTAGAGCACTTAAACAAGGAAAAAAAACCCTCCACTGGTGTTTTTGACTGTGGAAACTGTAAAAGCACAAGGGGATCTGCACATCCTTCACCATGTGGGATGACAAACTGTTTGTCCACAAGTGGAGCAAGCCATTGTGGGTGTGTTTCCATGGCGTGCCTTTATCACTCAGAGCAAGGCTTCCAGCACGAAGCTCTCTCTTGTGCCCTCGCCTTATGTTGTGTGTTGTGTCTCTATCATGGCTGGACTCCAGAAAAAGTAGGAATGAATAAATAAAGGTGGAGGAAAGGCTGCTGGAGAAGAGGTGCCACAAGGCTCCCAGGTGCTGTGGGTGCTCAGCATTGCTCCCTGAATGCACTGCTTCCCGTGGGACGATGCCCTTCCCTGCCAAGAGTTCATTGCACCTTGTAAAGGTCATCTAATCTGCTGGAAATTGGCCCCACATTTCAAAAATCACAAGAACCACAGTCACTAGAGCAGTGGTGGCATCACTCTGCTCCCCAAGTGCAGAAAGGAGCGCTTGGTGGCAGAGTTGCTCCCGCAGTTGGAAGACCCCCTCAGAACGTAGAGGTGATCCCCTTGGTTTGTTTTTGAGGTTCAAGATGTGCATCACTGCACCTCGCCAGCCTCTGTGCTTAAGTTAGCACAGGGGGGCTTAAGCTCATGTCAGGATGAGTGTCAAAGCAGCGTGTCAGCCAGGAGAATACTCCTTTCTTGCCCTTTTGTTGTTAGGAAGCACAGCGAGAGTGAGAAGGCAGAGCTGTTGGTGGAAGATGCTTTCAGCTGAGTTTGGGGAGGTGAAGACATGACAAAGCCATCACCTCGGGAGCAGAAATCTCCACCTTGCAGGAGTAAAAGGGGGCAATCACTCTGGCTTACCCCTGGGAATGCCCAGGTTGGTTGAAGCAGTGGGAATTTTAAATAAAAAGCCAGAAGATGGCTTGGTGGGGCAGCTTGTCTCCCTGTGAAGGTGTGGGCATGGAGCAGAGTGTGGTGGCTGCTAGGCTAGCCTGGGATGGGGACAGGCGTGTGTACAGCTGCAGTGATGGACATACGGTGTCATGTCCCTGGACCCATTGCTTGGCTAGCACCAGCCTGAGGCTACCAGAGAGTTCAGGGGTTCAGCCTTGGCTGCTGAGCGATGGACAGCGCTGGGGGTCTGGTCTCACTGTGCATGGAGGCAGTGTTAACCCCTTGGAAAACGCCTTGGGAGCGACTCAAGGGCTTCATCTGGGATGGATTTGGTTTATCTACCTGCTTAGGCTGTATGCTGGGAGCATCTGATGGGGAGGGGGGAGCACAGGGGCATGGCAGGGAGGGTCCCTGAGTGCTGGGGGGGGAAGGGAGGGGTGGGTAGTCCTGGCCTGGAGGAGCTGAGCCCACTCTGAAACCCCACACAAGCCCCTGGGAGCAGCAGCCAGGGCTCAACCCCTCCTGGGGGCTCCACAGGAATAGTGGGAATGTTTTACATTGAGGTTTTAAACGTGTGATGTAAGGTTTTCCTTCTTTTTTGGAAGGGGAGTGTGTGGTGGTGGTGGGGGAGAGTAGGTAAACGATTGTTCCCTGCAAGCACAAATGTATTTTGTTTGTTGTAATTAAAATGTTTTAATGAGACAACCATAAAATCAACCATTAATTATTTTTTTTTCAAACACTCCTGCTTCCTTTTGAGCTAGGTCTATTTAGAAATAGTTTAGAGAGTAGCCTGCAGTTTTATTCTTTCTCTGGTATTATACACAGGAGTGGAGAAGTCATTTATAAATAATTACACAATGTTTTGGGTCTTTGGGTTTGTATAATATATCAAAGCGATTAGTACACGCATTGTTCCATTGTAAATGGGTTTTTTCCCTTCCTTTCAGTTTCACTTGCCTTGTCTTCTATCTAAACCTTTTTCGTGAAATCCTTTGTCTTCCTCATTCTTTTAGCTTGTTACAGTGCAGGGACATTCTTCTTATTCAAACACTCACAGCATGAGCAAAGAAAGCTACTTCTGTCGCATCTTAAGTTTTACCATAACTTTCTGGCATTTTCTTTTCTTCCAATTTTCCCAGACTACTGATAGGGTAATGAAGAATTATAACATACATCAATTATTGGTGCTCACGGTGTATTATGCTCCTGAATTCAAGGGGAGATAAAGAAGAAGGAAGAAAAAAAAAAAGAAAAGAAGAAGTAGAAGGAGGAGGAAATAAAAAAGCCACTTTTTGCTGTTTTGAGGTACATGAGAGAGGACTCAGCACAGATTATTTATAACATCTTTCTGAGCATCAATTATGTTTGACTCCTGCAACCACTTCCTTGTCCCACTGGTTTTATGGCCAGAAGGAGTCATTTTTGTGTGTGGTAGCTGCGGCATTTAACTTGTTTCTTTTATGAGGAGCCCAAACAATGCATCTTCAGGCCAAACAATCTATCTCCCCAAAGAATAGCCCGAGTGTCAGTCAAGCGCTCGGGGCTGGGAAATAGATGATGATGGCAAAGGGCCGCGGGAAGAAAGCCTGGAGATGGAGGGGTTTGAGCAGGGTCCTCGCATGGCTCCCCGGCATGGCGATCCTCTGTCCCCCCCCTGTTTCAGCACCGGGTACCTCTGGGGAGTTGGGCTGGACCCGGCGTGGGGCGCAGGTGCCTGGGGATGTGACCGGCTGCTTGAGGTTTCAACAACCCTAATCCGAGTTATCCGAGGAACAGGGCCAAACCCTCCCGGTGCGGTCACGCTGCTGGGGCACGCTCCCTGCCTGGCCCTTCCCCAGCCTCCCAGCTACCACATTAACTGGAAAAAATGAGATTAGGATGTCACCTCTGAGGAGCGAGCCCTTTTTTATTCCTCCCACTTTATTGTGTGAGAGGTCTTCTCCTCTCCTCTCCTCTCCTCTCCTCTCCTCTCCTCTCCTCTCCTCTCCTCTCCTCTCCTCTCCTCTCCTCTCCTCTCCTCTCCTCTCCTCTCCTCTCCTCTCCTCTCCTCTCCTCTCCTCTCCTCTCCTCTCCTCTCCTCTCCTCTCCTCTCCTCTCCTCTCCTCTCCTCTCCTCTCCTCTCCTCTCCTCTCCTCTCCTCTCCTCTCCTCTCCTCTCCTCTCCTCTCCTCTCCTCTCCTCTCCTCTCCTCTCCTCTCCTCTCCTCTCCTCTCTTCTCCTCTCCTCTCCTCTCCTCTCCTCTCCTCTTTCTCTCCCCCCCCCCCAATTCCCCCTCTTTTGTTTATTCGTATTTTGCTAATTAAAGCTAGGACACTTACCTCAAAAGAAAGAGACAAAATTAATTGAATGCTATGGGATGAACCCCCCCTGACACCCAATTCCCCCTCTTTTGTTTATTCATATTTTGTTAATTGAAGCTAGGACACTTACCCTAAAAGAAAGGGACAAAATTAATTGAATGCCATGGGATGAACCCCCCCTGACACCATGTAAAGCAGGAAGCCTAAGCCCATGCTGCTTTTATACCTCCCCTATAAAGAAATCCCTTAGGAGCATCTTTTATTATATTTTAACTGCAATAAAGATAACCTAAAATAACCAAAGCACCGTAACAGTGGGATGAAATTGAGCCTGAGGTGTGGGTAGGCTTTTTTGGGGTTCTTTTTGGACTCTGAGGATGGAGTCTTGCTGCAGGGGGAGGATGCTCCAGGACCACCAGCAGCCCGCGGGTCCCCATCGCCCCGCCACGGGGGCCCGGGGGATTTGCTGCCATTTGCATAGCAGGTGTTGGGTCCTGGGCCATTCTTCCTTAAGGGACTTTTAATACGGGATAAATTACCAGGAATTAGGAGGAGGCAGGCGACAAGAAAAGCACTTGTGGAGTCTTCTCCCGGCCAGGACAGGGGAAATGGAAATTCTGTCTGAAGAAAAGGAGAAAAACCCAAATGCAGCCTCAGCCTGGGGTGTTTGGGGTGTGCAGGGGGAGTCTCTCACTGACTTCTCCTGAAATTCGGGTTTGAACCCAGGAACGTGATAATCCTGGAGACAGTAATACGATTACTGGCCTGAGGATCTTCGAGTCAGTAGGTCTGGTAGGGGAGTTTAAAATGTTAATCCCTGGTATAATCCCTTCCCTGGCATTGTACGTACACGGGCTGGAGAGGATCGCCTGTTTCCTTCCTCGGGGTTTGGGGCGGGACAGCAAGGCTGGGGCAGCACCCCCCAACACTGATGTACACGTGTAAACATGCCTGTGAACATGTGTGCACCTCTATGTGCCCACCACGTGTGTGCAGGCGTGCATATAGCCACAGAGCCATGCACATGCATCACATGTATGCATGTATGAACACACACATGCAACCACACATGTGAAAACACATATGCAATCACATGTGAAAACACACACAACCACATGTTAAACCACATCTACAATCACACATGTGAAACCACACATGTAATCACACATATGAAAACACACATGTAACAACACATGTGAAACCACACATGCAATCACATGTGGAAACACACATGCAATAACATGTTAAACCACACATGTAATCACACATATACAACCACACATGTAATCACACATGTGAAACCACACATGCAATCACACACCTGCACATACGAACACACAAACGGATCCTGTGCAAAGCTGCACTGTGGTACCACAGATGTCTGAACTGCAGCGACAGCATCCAGGGGCATTTGGGATATACCCCTGGCTGTCATATTTGGGATCATGGACTGGTCTGCTTGCAGGGGTTTTGCAATGCCTGCTTCTGGCTCTGGCTGAGACAAAGACAGGCTGTGAGTGACAGTGATGACACCAACATTTGTGTACATACATGTGTGCAGGTGTACATCTGCATGTGAGACGGATGGACGGGGGGGGTGTTGTCAGTGTTCCCAAGGCCTCTTGATGAAAATTTCCTATCACACTGCTTTGTCTTGTCAATTAAAATACACATATGTCAAAGAAAACCAAGGTGCTTCACCTGTTGTTGTGGTTTGGAAATGCATCCACCCAGGGGCTTTCGTTGCAGGTAGGAAAGGTCTGCCAGTCATTTTTGGCTTTCACATTGAAGGAGGCTGGACGTATTATATATGCATATAATAAAAGATTATATCTGTGAGGAAGAAGATGATATATCCACAATTGAAAAAGACCCCAACAACCCAACATGGATTCACCCCAAAAGTGATGCAAGAGCTGGGCAGGGACCTGCGGGCGCTTGTGGGAGCCCCAGCACCTGGGAAGAGTGGAGCAGGTGGAAAAGGCAAGGAGCAACCCCAATCAGAGCCCCCATACCTCCACCCCGCCCAGGGATACCTCATTTGGGGTGCAATCCCTGCTGCCTTGGCCATGAGAGGGCCGAGGGTGACACCCCAAGGCGCAGCGCTGCAAACTCTGCTGTGCGGCGTGGAGGGTCCACATCTCCCAGGGCTTGGGAAAAACTCCTGTCACCAGGTGTATTTATTGAAGTAAAACCTGCTCCAGTGACACGATTCCCTGTGCTTTCCTTTGGGCTTTTGCTGTCATTTCATGGCTTTTGCAGTATTAGTAAAAAACCCCACAACCCCCCCAAACTTTAAAATCAGTCTTACCTTGGTAAAGCCATTACGTGATCTGGAGTAGAAGTGTGAAGATTTCTGAGCCAGGAAAAGCCATACAAAATACTTTTCCTGGCTGAGGGCTGGTGGTTTGGGACTGTTTTAGATGCAGAGGGTGCTGAGTTTTGGAGAGGCGGTGTCAGACCCTGGGGAGGCAGGCAGCGCTGGGTCAAGATGGTTTTGTAGTTCAGAGGCCAGACAGCAAAGCTGGGCAGGGTGGATGGAGGAAGAGATAGAGTTTGGCTTAAACAGAATAAGGTTTTGAGAAAATGCCACAAATGAAACATCTGGTGGCTTCTGAATTGAGATGCTTCAGTGGAAACACACTGAGATGGCACCCTGACTCTTTTTCAAGTAACCCAAATTTTTAGCTTTGGTTCTGCTCCAATTCAGCTTTCTGAAGGATGTCCTACTCTTCCTCAAACACCTTTCATTAGCCTTTGCTGGAAGCAAATGATAAATAACTTGTAGATCTGGTCTGCATTCTGGAATTTATAGGAGTGCTTTGTACTGATTTAAATGGCCTTTGGCTGTCCATTTCCCTGGGCTACTTCGCAGCTCATTACCTCAGTATTATATGTGCAATATATCCTCTTCATTTCCCATCCTTCAGGGACAAAAACACAGGTAGAAACATCTAAAATCCCACCCTGAATGATCCTCCTGTTAGAGTGAGCAGCCACAGCGAAGGTGAGGGACTCAGTCTTGCTCTCCATCACTCTGACAGCCAAGCATCTCCTCTTTCAAGGAATGTCTCTGGGTATAAAAAGAAAACTAAAAGCATAATAACCTTGTGTAGCTCCAGGCCTGGAGGTTGGTGGCCCTGCCTGTGGCAGGGGGGTTGGAACTCTATGATCCTTGGGGTCTCTTCCAACTCAGACCAGTCTGTGATTCTAAGAGAATGCCCTAAGTGCTGTAAGCCCCTGAAAACTCCCAGGCAGTGTATGGGTCCAAAATGCTGGGTTTGCTGGGACCAGTACCTGATGATGCAGCTGAGCTGGGTAGAGAGAGAAGGATTCCCCCCCCCCTTTGGAGCTGTGTGTACGTCCACAGTAACGAGCTCCTCTGAAACAAGCCCAAGGGTTAATGAGGGGAGGCAGGTTTGGCTGCTGTGTTTCCGCTGAGCCTCTGCAGCAGGGATGCTGCTTTCTTTTCCAATTTAAGCATGTGTTTAACTGCAATAAATTCTGTGTTCAAACATAAGCAGCAAAATAAACTCAATTGCTAATTATTACGTGAATGCTCTTCTTCAGGCTGTAGACATCCCTTGCTTTAACTCTCTCAGACAAACCCCCAAAGTGCTGGTTGTTCTTCAACCTCAATTTTAACCCATCACAGATCTTGATCCTGCTTCCATTTAGTCCAGTGGGAATTAGGGATAATTTCACTGGAGTTGGTGCAGCAACACTTCCTCAAAGAGGCTGTCAGTGTTAGGCAGGGCTCTGAGCCTCTCCCCATCTCTGTGAACAGAGGAGGGGATCCGATGGGGCTGTGAAAGTCATAGAGAAACACCATGCACAAGATTGCTTCTTTATTACTTGTCCTGTGGGCCCTATACATACATGCATGTGTGCAGGTGGCTCCCATCCCCAAGAAGCTTTTTTTTTCTCCTCAGAAACAAAAGGGGCATGACTTAAAATGGGGTTTTGGGTTTGTTTTGTTTTAAACTATATATAGTGTTTGATGTTATATACCTTAATTACCCCGTTAATGGCTCCAGGCTCCCACCCCACTCATTAATGCCAGGTGCTGGCTGTTTAGCTCTGAATCTGAGAACTCCACCCACAGCCTTCGTGAGAAAGAGAGAAGAGCCTCGATTTTCCCGGTTTGTAAGTGATGGAGACAGCCACAAGGTGTCAACCTTTACTAAGATGCAGCCGGAGCCAGCTCAGCCCGCAGCAGCCGGGATGCTCAGCCCGCAGCAGCCGGGATGCTCTGCCCGCAGCAGCCGGGGTGCTCTGCCCGCAGCAGCGGCCGGGCTGGAGAGCCCGCTACCTGCTCTGAGGGAGGGGATGGGGGGGGAGTGGAGGAAAGTTCCCCGGGGCTGCTCGGAGCGGGGAAAAGCGGTCGGTTTGCCACCGCTAGATGCTTTATGGCCCTTTCCCCCCTGTTATTCTCTGCTGTGAGTGTTTGTCAAATCCAGTATTCTTGTCATTCTGTGTAGCAAGGGGAACAGGGCTTGTCACGAGGAGTGTTGCCTGAAAAAGCTGAGGGTGGGTAAAGGAAAGGATTGTTGTCAATTCAGTGTTACACTCGTGTGCGTGTAAGTATGTATGTGTCCATCTCTGGGGCCAGCAGTGCAAGATGAGGGACTGTGGGAGAGGGGTCAGAGGAGCCACGAAGATGCTCAAAGGGCTGGAGCAGCTGCCCTACAAAGAGAGGCTGAGGGAGCTGGGCTGGGTCAGCCTGGAGAAGAGAAGGCTGTGGGGGGACCTCATTGCAGCCTGCCAGTCCCTGAAGGGAGCAGAGAAACAGGAGGGGAATCAGCTTGTTAAAGGGCAGAGACTGGCAGGAAAAGAGGGATGGATTAAAGCTAAAGGAAGGAAGGTTTAGATTAGATATTAGGGGGAAGTTTTTTCCAGAGAGAGTGGTGAGGGGCTGGAACAGGCTGCCCAGAGAGGGGGTGGGTGCCCCATCCCTGGGGGTGTTCAAGGCCAGGTTGGATGGGGCCCTGGGCAACCTTGTGTAGCTCCAGGCCTGAGGTTGGTTGGCCCTGCCTGTGGCAGGGAGTTAGAGCTCTATTGGGGTCCCTTCCAGCCCAGACCATGCTATGTATGTGAGTAGTGAGTTTCTGTGGATCTGAGATCCCTGTCCATTTGACAGAGCCACGTACACAGGGCTCCTCTCTTGAAGGTTGCAGCTTGCTGCAGTTACCCTTTAAGACAGAGCACCTGCTGTTTGCCCAGCTACTTGGATTATCATGATGTGGATGGCATGGAGCTGAAACTCTGGGAAAACAGGAAGGAGATGGTTTTCCCACAGAAACCCTTATTTTTCAATTTATGTTTTAACTCCATATTTCAGAGGTTTCCAGCTTCTGTCATCAACTCTTAGGATAAAATTGAACCCCCCAAGCAGCGCCCCTTCCTGGCAGATGGAGCTGTGCCTGTGTGCCTATGTGGGACCAGTAGTACCAGCAAGGGAATTTGAGCTGTGACCCTGACGTGCTTGCTCTGTGGTCTAAGCCAGGCACCTGAGCTCAGATCAGTGATGCTGCTGAGTTTGTGTCTTCCCTTCTGTGCACAGTCCTCTGTCCTTTTCTCCTGATCTTAGAAGAACACCTCTTAGGCGTGAGAAACCCAAGAAGTTTCTTTTTCCTTTTTCAAATGTGGGTTTTTTTCCTTGTAAAGCTTGACATTGTTATCCAGTTACTGTGCAATTGCAGTTTGGGGGTTTTACCTTCTGGGCAGCTCCAAACCTCTTGTGCTTCCTTGCAGGTGCTCCCTTTGGGGATGCAGTGCAGAGTGGTCCTGCCCTCAGCCCAAGGGGTGCCATGCTCATCAAGCACAGTTGCATTTTGCAAAAAAACACAGTCCCAAATGCCTTCAGATCCAAAGCAGTTTTAATGATTTCTTGCCTTGTTTTCAATCCTTTAGCTTCCCAGAGCCCATGCAGCCTGGGCTGAGCGTAGGGCTATGGTGGCTTGTAGGTGATGGCATCGCTCAGAGCCAGGCGTGATGATTTGACACTGATTACTGTAATGAGGAACTGGATTTCCCTGGCAGTACTGTCTTAGCTGTTGCATAAAAATGGAGAGGGAACACCCTGCCAGTCTCTTACAGTTTGAATTTGAGACAGAGCACTCGGCAAACTGGTTCTTGCTGGGGAGGGGTGGCACTTGACTGGGTATAGCTGGTCTGAGGAGGAAGCTGAGGATCTCTGGGGTGGTTTGTTTTTTCCTAACGTGTTTGCAGAAGTGATAAGTCTTCTAGACTTAGAGAGGAAGCTGAAGTAAAACCCCAAGGAAAAGAAAATGTAAATGGTGCAATTATGGAGGTGATGGAAATGGAGAAGTATTTTTATGCAGCACAATGGAATGGGCAGTAATGAGGCAAAAATGCTGAGGGATAAAGACAAAAGACATTTCTTCTGGGATTAGAAGTGAGCTCAAAATTGCCAAAGCCCACTGGATGGGTGGGAAGGGGGGGGGAGCTGCTTGTAGCATTTCTTTTCCTTTAATAAGCTGCTTTTTCTGGGAGTCCTGAGAGTTCAGATGTAGCACACTTAGTGCCTAGTAACCCAACAAAGCTTCGATTGGTGGCTCTGCAGAAGGAGTTTCTTTTCCTTGCAGGTTTCTAACCATGAAAAGCCACAGAGATCAGTTGCTTCAGAATCCTTAATTAAACGCAACAAAGCAGGGCAATTAGAGCTGTGTTTTGCTTCTGTCATCCAGCAAAGCTTGCAAACCTCAAAACTCTTTTCTTGCTCCAAGATTTATGATGGGAATAAATCATAATTATTCCTGTAATTATCAGCCTTAAGCCAACACCAGCAGGATTTTTTTGTTGTTTCTCTTTTTTCTTGAGGGAGGCTCTGAAACCCGGCCAAGAGGAATTCACCAACCTCTTTTGTTGTGCAGGAAGCAAAACAAAAACACAGGCGTGGTGATTTTCCCAGGCCTTGGCTGCCTGCCTCCCTGTCACTTCATGTCATGTCATATCATCCCTCCCAGGTCCCGTGTGCCCGCTCGCAGCAGAGCAGCTCCTGTTGGGCTGGATGCCCTCCATGGCTGGTGTCAGAGCAGTCTCTGCCCATAAGAGCTGATAATACACACAGGCAGAAGATAAAATGAAAGCTCTGGGAGGTTCTGAATGCTTCAGAGCTTGGCCAAAGGACCAGGAGTGTGAGCTATCAAGTGATGCTCAGAAAAGAAATGCTCGTGGATGTGGCATCTCTTGAAGCGTTTCCTCCAGGGATCTTGGCTTTGGTTTGGTGGTTGGATGAAGTTGTGCTCGTCCCCAGCAAGAGGGAGCAAATTGTCCTCCTAGGGCCTTGAAGGTGATAGTGTGCACGTGGGGGATTCTGCTGCTGGGAAGTCAGGTGGGCCTCAGACAGGACCCAGATTCAATGGCTGGGGAATGGAAGCTGTGTGGGGTCCGGTGGGACTCAGGCTTGGTGGTAGGAGGGAGAACCATAGGGCAAGAAAGCCAGGTGGCTTGGGGTAGTGGGCAGAATCACCCAGTGTTTTTAAAGGCTTTTGAGTAGGTGGCTTGGGAAACACAGAATTGTAGGGGTTGGAAGGGACCTCAAGAGATCTTTAAGTCCAGCCCCCATGAATGGGGAATGAGTTGTGCTGCAGTCCGGCTTCCCGTGCTGGTGTGATGATGTGGCTCCTGCAGACACAGTGGCAGCCAGGTGTCCTCCTTGCCCTTAGCCTGCACGTTCCACGTTTATATGACTGTGTAAACGTCCGAGCAGGTTCCCCAAGATACAGCTGTGTTTGCTTTGCTTGGGGGAGGGAGGATTTCCCCACACTGAGGCAAGGAAATGAAACGGTTGAAGCTTTCCTTGCAGAGCTGGGAAGGGCATTCCCAGCACCAGCAGTGTAGTGAACACCGCGATCAGCAGTCTCCGAGCTGATCTGTAGTGCAGACGGACGTGGAGGTGTCCTCAGGCTGTCTGAGAAGGTTTTTGGTTGCCACTAGATGTCCTTTCAGCCCTGCTTTCCCCCACCACTCCTCCAGACCGGCCTCTGGGCTGGGATCTGCTGGCTGTGCCCCAGGAGCTGCTGGACAGGGAAGCGCTGCAGGGCTGAGGGGAGCATCCCTTTGATCTCACACAGCTTTGTCTCGTGTAGTGCTGGCTAATAGAAATTGGGATGCTTTGGATGCTGAACCCCCAACTTCTGGGTATTAAATACTCAAGTACCTCTAGTATGAATTGGGGAGTGTGACTGTCTGGCAGGGCCATGGGTCAATAGAGCTGATGGTCCAAGGAGGCAAACTTGGAGGGTGAGGAAGATGGTGAGTCTATCTCTGTTTCATGAGGCAGTCTTTCCAGAGGTACATGGTGTCAGAAAGCACAACTTACGGTGTTGTGGGATTTTCCCAAGTTATCTGGATGCCAAGAACTCAGCAGACATGATTTTGGGAAGGTACATATAGATACCTACAAGCACCAGCAGTCGCTGTGAGCATCTGGAGCTCTGTGCTTGCAAAAGCAGCTGCTGTTCCTCAAGGGAAGGCAATCCCAGTTTCTGTTCTGGGGTGGGTTATGTTGAGTAAAGGAACTGGAGGAAACCTGCATTGGGGTGTTTCTCCAGAAACATGTGTTGGGAGCTTATGGGGTGCAGCTTTTCAGGGCAGTGTGAGCATCTTCTACTTGGCTCTCTGTGGTTTAGGTTTGGAGGGATATCAATGACTAACAGGCACAGAGGGCTTCTGATGGAGCAAACACACAGGGTGAGCTGCACACAGCAATCCTAGGAAATACCTGTATTTCCATTTGTGACTGCATGCACCCCAACCAGCTGAAGGGGACACCCCAAATGTCAAATCCCAGCACAAGTGCTGTGTGTAGGAGATCTACAGGGTTCCAGAAGTGAGAACTGCCCTGGTGTGAAGTTAGTGTGGCCGAAGCTTTCCACATGGGCTGCCTGTACTTGTGGATCTGAAGCCTAAGCTCAGCCAACAGGCAAAACCAGCTAAAAGTGATGAGCAGCTTGGAATAAGCGAGGCCTTCAGATGCTGTGCACATCTGGATTTAGACGCCACATTTTTGGGAGCTGGATTTGGAGGGAAAAAAAAAAAATCCCCAAATGTGATTGGTGTTTCATTCAACCTGGTGGGAAGTATGTTTTGGAGAGTGCAAGCTCTGCCTGGGCTCGTATCAAGCCCGTTAAGTGATGTCATATTGCCTGGGAGGCTTTTTACCCTTGGACAGGCACAGCTCTCTAGCTGTGGGTTTCAATGGGATGGTGAGTCCTGGGGAGCTGTGGCTTTTTATTCACATTTGTTCCCATTCTTGACAAAAGTCAGCCCAGAAGGGCCCCAACTCTGATGTTTAATGAGTCCAGAGAGCATTTCTGTTGCTGTAACACTGCCTTCAACTTCCCACCTGGGGCTGTGTGGTGACCAGTGCAAACCCCCAGGCCCCTTTGATGACTTTACCATCGATCCTCACGTTTTGCTTCCACAACCTTTGATGAAACCTCATTAGCACAGGGCCAGCTCTCCTGCACCATGGATGCAGTCAGGAAATGTCCCCATGGACGTAGCGACCTGGCATGGCCCTGTGCCTTGATTTAGGGAGCCTGGGGAGGAGTTGGGGCACTTCAGGCAGCTGGACCTGCTGAGAGCACCACGCTGTCTCACACAGACCACCAAGCAGCTATCACTTCTTAATAAACTTTTTGGCTATTGCTGGCCTGGACCATATATGAACAAGTGAAAGGCAAGTGGTGAAAGGATCTGTATAACATTACTAATCCCATGTAGGGCTCGTGCTGAAAAGTCAAGGCAGGTCTCTCTATTATTGTGTCCTTTCACTGCAGCTGCTTGGTTTGTTGTTTTTTTTTCCTCCTGCTTTTATTAAAATAAAACCTGATAGTGCTGTTTCTGGATGGGTGCAGCCAGTGGATGCCCAACAGAGGGGCCACAGAGGTCTGGGTGCTTGTACAGGGCTTGGAGCTCTGCCTCGGTGTGCCAGGCAGTGTCTTTGCAGGCTAGATTTGGGGTGGGGGTGAAGCAGTTGCCAACTGCCCTCCTGTGAGGGTCTGTTAAGGGTTTATATCCTCATGATGCAGTGTTGGTGCTTGAGTAAAGGAGCTGTGGGGTCTGCCTGTGCTGTTCCTACATCCCAGGATGGAGCAGGGCTCTGGGATGGAGCAGGGTTCTAGCTTACCCTGCAAATGTTGGAGCTCTTAGGAAAGTGAATGGGTAACTGGTGAGCAGTCAGGGCTGGCTGGTGTGTGCTCTGACTGTACTTCAGAGGCTTAATTTTTCAATCTCAGAGCACAAATGTCTGGTCTGTATGTTGGGGAGGTTGGGCTGACTGGTCTCCTGTGGCTTCGTAACCTGCAATCTACTGTGGGAGACAAAACCAAACCTTCAGGTTGCTGCCAAAGCTGGGTGGAGGATTTGCCTCCTTATATACATTAAAATGTTTTAGTAAAGCTGCTTCAGTGTGGAAGTGATTCACATTGTGTGTGGCAGTTACCTTCTGACACCGTATTTCCCCTGGCAGTATCAGGGCAACAAGGGATGTTCCTCCTGTTTCTGGGAACTTAAACCTGCCCAGAGATGTGGTTTGAGGCTTGGGAAAAGCAGCTCAGTCACAGGCTTGGTGGGGTTTTTTTTGTTCTCTTCATGGTTTCAATTCCTGTTCCCAAGAGGTGTTTTTTTTTGGTTCAAGCACATTTCAGGTTCATAAATCAGGGAATATTTGTACCAAACTAAACAGTTCTTCGCCTTCAGTCTCCCATTCTAGCAAGTAAGAAAAAGAATTGCAATTGGTTTCCTCTCTGCCCAGTTGGTGGCTTTGGCCTGGCAGAAGAACCTGTGGTTAAGAGTCACTTACACAAGCTGTATCCTGTGAGGTGTGAGTCACTGGGTACCTCATTTGGGCAACCTGAGCTGCGCACAGCATTCCCCAAGGAGAGTTCACCACTTCTTGTGCAACCAAATCAATCCTTTTTTCCAGGAAATACACTGCCCAGTAGCCACTAAGTAAGCACAAACCTTTTCTTGAAGTCTGTCAGCATGTTGAAATCAAGTCTCCCCCAATTAAAAAATGCCTGGCTTTGTGAACATGCGACTCAGGGAAGGAGAGGGGCAGCTTGGCGAGCCTGAGGGTCTGGGTTTGCCAGGAGATTGGCTTCAGCTGCTGGGCATGAAGCCTTGTGGTTGAGATCCCTGGAGCTTGAATTTCTGGAATACTCTGGGAACTTTCTCAAGCATTTTACTAGCAGGCATCTGAAACTTGTGGCTCCATCCTTGTGCAGAGCAGGGAAACTCTGATATCTAACAGCTCGCTCTCCTTCAGCTCTGCCAGGGCATTATAGCTGTAAATAAGCACAGTGTGTGTGCATACATATATATTTTTTTCCCTTGGAAACCCTTGAGCTTGATTGTACAGCACAAGACTACTGGCCCAGGAGTCGTGTCGATCTCTGCAGCATCCCTGTGTGAAGCTGGGAGCAGCCAGGAAGGACAGGGGGGCTGGGTGGGGAACACCAGGAGCCTTTACTGCATTCATTTAAACTCTTGCTGAGCTTCCCCTTCCTATCTCTTGCTTTCCTTTATAGCTGGGGAGCTGGCCTTGCTAGGGGGGATGGCAAGGAGCCTTGTTGGGTCCCTCCCTTTGGGGGAGCACAGAAAACCACCCAAGAAAAGTGGGTGGCTCATGGGTTTTGGTTGTACAAGGCGACTTTTGCCGATCCAACCAAGATGTTGCCTAAATCTCTGCATCTGACTTGTTTCTTTATGGGTCCAGAGTGGTTGGTTTACGTGTACTCAATGTAACCCAGAGTAGCAGCTATAGGTACATGGCTCAGCCTTCCTTTGTGCAACCACATTCCTCTGTGTTTGGGTAAACTCCAGATCCTAAAATGAGAGGGGGAAGTAAATTGGACAGGAATAATGTTTTCTAATTTCAGTGTCATGAAGTTGTCATGCCTCTAAGTCAGTTTCTCTGATTCAGTGTGGTTGATTGGTTTTTTTTTTGTGTGTGTGTGTCCCCTCAAAGCAATTAATCCACCCAAAAAACAATTAGAAGTAGCTGGAGAGCTCCCTAATGGCTTAAAGAAATTTAAGAGCACTTGTCAGCTTTTTTTAAATATATTTTTTATTACTTTTTTTCCCTTTTGTCTTAGAAAGAAATATGAAATCTGCATGCAACCTTCTAAATATTTCAAACATTTAAATAGCGTATGATAATTTAGCAGTACAGTACATTATACAGAAAGAGAATATAGGGAGACTTCCTATAGTGTATTTACAAATGAAAAGGTAGTTTTGTTATTTTCAAAAGGAGGAATGCACTGCTTAACATTGAAGTATTACATTCAAAATAATGAATATGTTGTATCGTGACTAAAACATATATAGGTATTTATAGGTTTGCCCTATCATATTGATTTTTTTCATAAAAAGGTACCTTTTAAAGGCTTGTTCTTGTTGTTGTTGCTACAAATCTAGGAAATCATACACAATAGTCCTGAAGCTTAAAATGTCTCCATGCTGAAGCCCCAAACTTTCTGTAAGAACTTCAGGTGGAAAAGAAAACCCCCAAACATTTTTCTTAGTAATAATAAAAATGACTGAGAAATGCTTCCTAATGCATGAGCTGTTAAAGGGGAGATACATGGTGTGCTTCACCTTGCAGCAAGCCCTCGAGCCCTTTAAAGAAGAGGTACACCAGTGATGTTCATACATCCTTTGACGATGCGCTGCGGGACCCTGCTCCTGCAGTTACAGCCATGAACATTGCTGTGGCATCTTCCCCAGCAAACCTCATCTTTGGTCCCTGCTTTGCCTGACTGCTGGAGGCTGCAAACCTGACAACCACAGCACGTGGCAGCTTTCCCACTGCTGAAAGGGTGAGGGGCACGGCTTGTGTAACACCTTTACAAACGCTACTGTCTGTCTAATGAGCTTATAAAGCTCGATTGGCCATCATAGTGAAGTATGAACGAATAACAATTAAAAAAAACACCCCCAAAAATCAACCCCAAACTCAAAAAAACCCAAGTCTGTGAAATGAAAAGCATGAGTTTCTCTCTGACCTCAGCACGGAGCAGACGGGTGTGGAATCTGAAGTGCAACAGATGGTTGTGGAATCTGGAAGCCTTTTGCACGTGGCTATAAAATGTAAAAACTGACCCTTGGTAAAAAGTGCTTTATAATAATATAGAATTTGTGTTTTATGTCTGTGAGAGAGAAAGAATCTTCTGCAGAGCCCAGTCCTATGCCAGCCAAGGGAGTCCACTCCATTCCTCACGCTGCAGCTGCTTATTCTTCATAAACCCTAAACAGGACAGCCAAGAGCAAGGTATTTAAACTATGAATAATAATGAAGCCTCCAAAATAACAAAAATGTCAATAATACAACCCCCCACAAACAACAAAACCCCAGAAACCTGACTTTTAGCCTTTCCCTCATTAGACTGGGAAGTTACTGACTTCAGCAGCCGCCAGGTTTCTGTCTGTAAAGCATATGGGAGGAGGGCTGGACGCAGGCAGGTGTGGAATAACTCACTGCCATGATTATCAGGATACATAAGGTGAAGAAATCCATATCTGCTAATATGCTTTAGCCCCTGGAAGGTCTCTATCATATACAGATGCTGAAGTATATCATGACTGTATGGGATAATAAATTCATGTTATCTGTTATGCTTGGAAAAATACTGTATTTCTATTTTCCATCCTTAGAAGACCACCTGACAGGCTTGTTTGCCAAAAAATCCTTGGCTGTTTGGGATGCATGCATGACAGTAGTCTTCCATAGTATGGGGAAAACTAGGAACAATGCTTTTTGGGGGAAGAGATTCATGTTTGAACTCCTATTTAAATAAAGTTCAGTTTACAGCTACGTTCCCTGGCTTTTCCTGGGGAGCAGTTTGGTGGGTTTGGTACAACTGGCACTGACAAATTGTTTATATATTATGGAACTTGGCTTAAATCAAGCTTTTTGTGCCTGATATAAGCTTGATGCTTCTTCGGTTGCAGTGTGCTTGGCTGCCCTGCTTGTCAGGGACCCGCTGGCCGTGACGCAGGGGTGGCATGCCACAGCGGGCGATGCCAGGGCTGGATGAGGCAAAGCAAGGTAAAACCCTGAGGGCTGTGCTGCATCCTTTCTGCACGCCCCAGGCTGGCAGCCAAGGCTGTGGGAACGCTAGGCTTGCCATCTTTCCTCCTCCCTCCTGGCAGCAGGCACAGTGCCCTTCCCCTGGCTGGATTGGAAAGCTTCACGCTGACCCTTATTTTGGGCTGTGGAGGAGACTGAAAGCAATGATGTTATCTGCAGATAGGAGCTCGCCTGCTGTGCCCACCCCCTGGCCCCCACAGCCGTGTGTGTGGGGCATCCTCCCTCTTGGGCTGCTCAGGGGAACTCTGTGGCTTTCCCAAATGCACGAGCCTGGGGCTGAGCATCCTTTGCCATGCTGGTGAGGGTCTGCGGCTTCCCCCTGTGCAGTGTTCATGGAGAGGCTGCAGAGAGTCAGGGGAACTGGCTGGGGGGCTCAGCACCCATCACTGCTCACAGGGCTGGGGTGTCGGCCATGCTGCTGGGCACCGCATTGGAGAGAGGGTAGGCATTGGGCAGCTCCCAGTTACAGGTAGAGACATTACCATGGGCCATCGGCCACCAGGAACTTGTGTTTCTCACTCTCTCTTCAATCTATGACGGATGGCTTGCAATTAAATTAAAAAAACCCTCCTCTTTGCAAGGCAGAAGGTGTCAGAGCATTTTACCAGCAAGCTACTGTTTTCCTGGGAATAATATAGTAGTTAGAACTGGCAAAGATCCATGTCATCATCAATTAAAGATTTTGAGGTGGTGTGATTACAGTGGGATAGGGCACTTCCCAGCTTGCTGACTGCTTTCCTTGTGACCGTGTGGAAGTAATTTAGCTTTTCATCTGGGCTTTTTTACCCACAGAAGGGAGGTGAGTATATGTAAATAACTGAGAACATCAGCTGATGAATAGTTTAACAGAAAATAATTACTATTTATAGTTGGAACAACACGATCCTAAAATAGAATTGAGGAGTACATGTGGCAGGAAAGAAATGACATCAAGAACATCCATTTATAAGGGTAATTTTAGTAATGAGATACATCCTCTGTGCTGGATAGAGTATTTGCAGTGTGTGCATTTTCCTGGGTGCTTTCTGTCCAAACCCTGCTGATTGCCCAAGTTGCCACTGTGATGTTCCCCCTCCCACCTTGAGCCCATCCACACTTACCTGCCTTTCTCTTTCCATACTCGGTACCACTTGAGCAGCCTGACTGTGTTCTGGCGCTTGGGGTTCAAGCAGTGCTGCTGCTCCCCTCTCACCCGTGTCCACAGAGTCACGCTGCAAGGCAAGCGAGCACAGGTTATGGGCAAATCCTGTGAGAAACAGCTGGGGAAGCTGGGGGTGTTTAGCTTGGAGAAGAGGAGGCTGAGGGGAGACCTTATCACCACCTACAACTACCTGAAGGGAGGTTGTGGAGAGGTGGGAGATGGTCTCTTCAGCCAGGGGACAGGACAAGGGGCAATGGCCTCAAGCTGCCAGGGCAGGTTTAGATTAGACATTAGGAAAAAAATCTTTACTGAAAGAGTTGTGAGGGCCTGGCACAGGCTGCCCAGGGAGGGGCTGAGTCACCTTCCCTGGATGTGTTCAGAAAAAGGGTAGATGAGGCACTTAGGGAGATGGTTTAGCTTAGGATGGGATTGGTTGGACTTGATGATCTTCAAAGGTCTTTTCCAACCTGGTGATTCTGTGATTATGGGAGTCATGGGAAACACTGATCCCCTGCTCCTACTCCAGGTATGTGCCAAAATGGGTCAGGGGGCTCTTGCTCACCCAGGCAGGCAGCATGAGGGTTTCCATGCTGTGTTTTATGGCAGATACTTGAGGGTTTTATTGTAATATTGGAGCAGATCTTCAGCTGTTATCAATCAGTGCAGTGCAATATTGCCCACGGAGTTACACTGGGCTACAGCAGATGAGGACTTAGCACTGGTTTTAATCAGTGGGTTTGCTCTGCTTGTCTGTTAGATATTTTCTTTTGAGCTTAATAGCTGATTTAATGAGGGCTCATTCTGGCAGCCACAAGGTCTTTGCTTGAAGAGATGGTTCCCTTACACTCAACAATGCTGCATCCAAGAGAAAAGATCAGACCTGGCTCATTAATGATTTCTTTTTTTTTTCCCCTCTTTAAGTCCACAATGTTTAAACACTTGCACATGGTGGAGTGCCTGTGGGCCCCACAGACTAGCTCTGAGCTCCAGGATGCAGTTCTGGGGGCTTCAGCCTCCCTTGATCCCAGGCTGATCCCACTCTCCTTGCTGTCAGCGGTGGCTTGGTGTCCATTTATTGTCAGGAGAAAGTGTGCTGGGAGGCAAGACATGCCAAAGGCCTTCCTATCATCTTAGGCTTCCTCTGGGGAAGCTCAGTGAAGCCAACACCAGTTGGTCTGCCATGAATGAGGTGACATGAGACACCTAGAACTGCTTCCCAAGAGGATGGCTTTCCAGAGACATCAATATCAGTATCCCTTCTCAGGGCTCAAAAACTAAGCAGTTTTCTGGTTTGTGTTCTTAATTTTGTGGTTTAAAAAAAAACTAATGCCATTTTAATTGAAATTATTTGATGGAAAGAACATCCATAGCTGGGAAACACAGCTTTCAGCTTGACTATGATGGAATGATTTAAACACTGCTAGAGACGTGAGAAAAACCATGGCAGAAACCCAGAACTGTCTGTGCACGTTGAAGGGATTCTTCTATGGTTTGGCTCAGGAAGGAGCTGCTTTTCTTCCAGTACAAGAAGAACTGCCTTGCACACTTCCCAAGCTCACTGCCTGGTGTGGAGTGGACGTGTCTGAGTGGAAGGGAAAGGCTGAGTGTTGCCCCCATGTCCTCAACTAAGGGTCTCCCCACATTTCCCGTTTCAGTGTCATACAAGGTGTTCAGAGAGTTCTTTCCACTCAATTCACCTTCTTCCCTGTTCCCTTTTCCTGTTCCACCTCCAGTAGATGTAAGATAAAGTCACAAAAAGACAAGGTGTAGCTGTTTGTGTTGCTGGTTGGGAGGACGTGGCCCTTTCCCCAACATGTGGGACGGTGGTGGAAGGTCTCCAGGAGCCCCCGTGGCTGCAGACATTGGAAAGGGAAAGGTCACTGCTCAAACCTGTGGATTGTCTCTGCTCTGAGGCTGTTTTCAGCCAACCCTTCTGGGGTTCAGCATGTGTATGAGAAGGGGTTTTCCTACAGCTGAGGATGTTAGTACAACTAAACTTTCACTGCAGGCACAGCACTGGGAATTTGAAGCAACTTGAGGTCCACACAAAACTTCCCCATCCAGCAGCCACCTTCTTGACTGGGCCATCTGCACTGGCTGATATCAGACCTTGCCTTGGGTTTCTCTTCTGTCAGACCATAGAGGGTATTTCCAGAAAGCAATGGGCAAGCTGAATCACAGGAGGAGAGTAACAAGAGTGTCTTTGAAAAGCAGTGAGCTCCACGTTTGCACCAGAAGCAATGAAGGACAATTCTGGACTGACTGGAGCCTGCAGTCTGAGGAGGAGATGCATGCTTTGTTTCTCAAGTGAACAACTGAGTCTCTTCTCAGGCTGAGGTGTGTTGCTTTGACATCACACATAGGTTTTCTGGTTTGATGCTGGAGGCTGGATAGCAGGGAATATGTTCCTGAGGCAGCTCCATGGTCCCTTGTGGCTCCTGTGCAGTCCCTGGTGCTGCAGGCACAGGGCTGGTGGTAGAAATTCTGGAGACTTTGGGCTGACACAGTCCTGCTCTTGGGCATGCTGGTCCAGCAGGTGTAAGGGGATGTACCTAAGAAGGAGCTGATATCCTGAGTGAGGACCTGTCTGGATGGGCTGCAAGGAGAGGTTGAGGGGGATGGCGAAGGGATTGGAATGTACACCTCCAGTGGGATTTGGGATATGAGCTTGTTCCAGGGGTGTTCACTGAGCTGTCCCTTGGCTGCCCAGGGCTTGGTGGCTGCACTCTTCAACCATGGTGTCTGAGGGTCCCTGTGCTAAAATCCTCCCTGCTATGTCTGTGCCTCCAGCTCTGTGCTGAGCACCCCTGGGTCAGCCTGTGATCCCCAGCACCTTGTGCCTCATGCATCTCATCTGTAGGGATGCTGGGGCTGTACCTCTGCCTACAAACCCTGTTCCCAGGGCCGTAAGGGCCCTGGCTGTGGTCCCTTCACCCTAAGCTGGGGCAGGGACTGCTCCCCACCTTGGCTGCCCCTCCAGACATCTCCTAGCAGTGCCTATTTCCCATCAGCTGCTCTTGCAGCAACACATTCCCCCCTCTTTGGGATGGGCGATGGGAGAAGAGGGCTTGAGCCCTTGCAGGCAGAAAGAGTTAAACCTCCTCGATATTTTCTCCTGCTTTCCTCATTCCGGGGACAGATAGGAGCACAATTGCTGCTAGATGTACTGTGAATCTTGATAGGCTTTCATTAGGCTGAGGACTCAGTTTAACCATTTCTTACCCTGGACCGCAGAGCTGCTGGGGGGTTATGGCCAAAGGCAAAAGTCCTTCCTAAACTGCCCCCCTCCCACTGTTTCTTTGCCAGATATTGTTTATATCCAGTTTCTCCTGTGTGAAAAGATGTGACAGCTTTTGAGGAAGGCAGGAGGGGAACCAGCTTCCACAACTCCGTTCAGATGATCACCGCAGCAACAAAAACTCAGCTGCAGGAATTTCGCTCTTCTGTGCCTCATCCAGAGACTCCTGGATCAATCAGTTCCCAGAATATTAATTTCAGTTGGCTTTCAGTGCTGACTTCAGACCACGTTGGGGGGCACTGGAAAGGCAAGGACAGCAGCCCCTTCGCCCTGGCAGCTCCTTTGCCCTGCCCGCCCTGCAGGAGGCAGCAGCATCGATGGGTGAGCAATGGGACAGCTCTGTCCCTACAGCCCCTGCAAACACAGGGACATGCTCTGGGATTGAACAGCACTGCTCAGCATCTGCCTGGCTCTCCAGCTGGGAAAGCAACTGCTCCTGCTCTGCATTCCAGCTTTCCTGACTTTCCGATTGACAGTGGAAATGTTGCATTAATGAGATTTATTTTATACCCTCTGTCCACCAGCTGCATTTGGGGCAAATGCCTGGGGTGGGATGCAAAGAGTTAGTGCTCCTCTACAGCGTCCTTTCACTATTGGAAGGTCAAAGCAAACAAAGTAAAGCTGCAAGGAGCTGATTCAGGCAGCGGCTCTCTTTGAGTGTGTTTCTGTTCACCCTCAGCTGACTGGGGCTTCAAAAGAAGTGGGTCTGGTGCTCCCCTAGATAAAGCAGTGATGCTAGTATGAATCTGGAGGAAGCCTAAGGAAGCTTGGCTTTCTGTTCCTCCTCTGTATGCCCTCCACCCAGTCTGGCCAGCCATTTCTGTGCCAGCAGGATCAAGCTTCAGTGGAATCTCCACATTCGTGCCGGTCCGATGGGCAGGATTTGGCCCCGTGGAGCACTGGGACCATACGCAGCAGGACAGGACCTGGTGAGATCCTGCTGTTAAAGCGCCTTTCTAAGATGAAGTGGATGGCAAATGTTCAGTGAGGGAAGCACAAATGCTGGAGTGAGTCAGTCCTCGGGTACGGAGGGTGTAGCTGCTCTTGGAACCCTCTGAGGTGGGGGCTCGATGTAGTCATCATCACTAAGCTGCCCTTCTGGTCCTTATCCAGCCCTGTGTGCTGGTAGGATCTTATCCAAAACAGGACAGAAAAACCCTCACAAACCACCTATGTCTTAAATCTTAAAAAAAACCCCTAAAACCCAAACAAACCCCCTTCTTTTGAAGCGGTCATCAGAGATGTCAAAAGTCCCCGTGCCTGGTTTGGTTCAGTCAGTCACTACATGGCTTTGCGATCTCCCAGCTTGCAGTGAGATGGGGAGGGAAGCGTTTTCTTACATGCCAGGTAATCCAGCATCCAGCATGAGGGGATGGCTCTGTGAAAATGCCACACTGGTTGGGACAACTTTCCCTTGCAGAACCCACCGTACAGCAAATTCTGCCTGTGTTCTTATGCTGCATGCCCACAATAACCTGAGCAAACAGCTCTAGATTTTACATCAGGCAGCTTGGAGTAAGATCTGTTCCTATCTTCACTTAAACTAACGATTGTCCTTTTTATCAACTACCTGCTCTGTAAATATTTGAGGGGGGAGGGGGGGGGAAATCATGTTGGAAAAGGATTGCTGGTTGTTTTAGTCAGAATTGCACATTTTATTGCATCTGATGCAGCAAACGACTATTCCTAGAAATTAGCATGCCAGGGCACGAGGAAAACAAAGAACAAAGGAAGAACTTGCAGTATAAGGTAAAGCAATTCAGCTGGTAGGCAAACAGAAAGCAATAAATGAAGGAAAACTTACATAATCATCTCTTCCACGCAAAAGGGGTACCTTGGCTTTATTTCCAGCTTCCGTACGTTAGAGAACCTTATTTTAGGACCTTTTCTTGAACATTTGCACTTTACACCTACAAGAGAGAGCATTTTCTCATGTGCCTGTGAGCCCTCCTGCACGCCGAGCGTCCCTTCCCCACCAGCCTGTGTGTGCACACACAAACTTCAGCTGGGTCTTTCCCTTCTCAGTGGGAAAAGATGGATTTTAGGATGCTGTTGAGCTTAAAAAATATATATATATTAAAGCAATATTTTCTTTGCCATGTCCCAGGAAAACTTAGTGAGTCTCTGGGAAATATCTTTTTATATATGTGTATATAAATGTATATATATTTTTTTCAATGGCTTAGTAAATATGAAAGCTTTTAAAAGTGCACCTGCTGTGATTTAATGGAGTTGTGTTTAAGGAAAGGAGATGAGAGAGTCAGAACTCGCTTTCAACCGAACAAGCAAGGCACATCTTGGGTACTGTCTCATTCACTGGTGTCTCCTGGACTTTGTAGGACTTTCAGTCATTGTTTTTTGCATTTACAGCCAGACAAAAGCCGAGTGAATCCTGAGCGTACCCAGCCTCGAGCGGCAGAAAACACACCCTGGCACACACACGGTGCAATTTCTCTCCCACATCCACTCCAGCTCTGCTCTGTTCTCCCTGGGAAACCCACCCTCTCTTCCACAGGAGATATTTGAGCTACACTCCGATACTGGAGAGCGCGGTGTGACCTCCCACGCTATTTATTTGCCCTGCACCCAAGACACAACTTCGCTGCTGGTGTTTTACCTCTGCTTCCACCCAAACCAACCCCAACCCCTCGCAGCGCCCTGATCTCACGGGTATCGTGCAGGGGGCAGCGAAATCCGACTCAAGGCTATCGAGAGGCAAATATAAACGATGGGAAAAGCAGCCCGTCCCCCCCCGGAGAAGAGGTTTACACGGGAATAAGCGCGGGAGAAACCGGTTTACCGTCTGCGCTGGCCAAGCACATCGCGATGAAGAGCAGAAGCAAAGCCGCTGTCAGGAGCTTCATGGTGAGGCAGCAGGTACCCAAAAGCGACGCCGGGGATGTTAATGCGTTTTCTCTCTCTCTTTGGGGTTCTTTCCCCCGATATCCCGATCCCAGGAGCTGGATGAGGCCGGCGGCTCCCGACGGCGCTGCTGCTCTGCCCTGCGCTCTGCCCTGCGCTCTGCCTGCGCTCTGCCTGCGCTCTGCCTGCGCTCTGCCCTGCGCTCTGCCTGCGCTCTGCCGCTTTCCTCCCCTTGTCCTCTTTTAAAACAGCTCCCGCTGCCCTTGCTCCCGGCTCATTAATATGCAGAGCAACTCCGCGGCTCCCTCCGCTTCCTCAGCCCCGCCGGGAAGGAGGGGATGGGGGGTGTGTGGGGGGAGGCCCTGACGGGAACGGGACCGGCACCCCGCGGCCGCTCCTGCCCCCGGGGGGAACCCTCCCCTCCCACCCCGCCCCGAGCATCCCGGGGGTGGGAGCGCAGGCGATGGGGCGGCTTCTCCTGCCCCTGCCCAGCTGGGACGTTGCTCAGCAGGAGGAGGTTTGCTGGGGGTGGGTATTGGTGTGGTGGTGAAAAATCCGACTGGTGAGCGCTCCGGGTAAGCCCTGGCTCTGCAAACATTCCCGTGCACCTTGGGAAGAAGATTCGGAGGAGTCTCACCTGGGGAGGGGGTGTCACCTATTGACTTGAGTATTATTTTCTACCTTTAACAGCTTCCAAATCCAAAGGGAAGCTTAGTGAACTAAGCGGGGAGGGGGACACACATGGATGGGGCCACGGCTCTTCCGAAGAGCATTGTTAGGTGCATTTAGCTTGTGGAATGTTTCAGGAAATAAGGTCAATTTGGGGCTGCTTGAATGAACTCCCCAGCAATGTTCTGCTCCGTGAAGGATGGGGCAGCGACAGGCAGGAGCTTCATGGATGCGAACGCACATCCCCCATCCCTTGCACAGCCTGTTCCTGATTTCAGTAACACCTCAAATAGCACCTTTAATATCCAGGTTTTTGCCCGTGTGACTGAAAGGGGTGACGATCAGAGTCGGGTCTGTACTGTGATCAGAACCCATCACAGACACATGCCTCTGCTGCTCCCCGGTCCATCTCAGCCCCTCGCCCAGCATACCTCTGCCCACGCTCCCTGCTTGCACACCCATCCCCGTTATTAAAGCGGACTGAAACCAGCCCGCCCCGCCAGCTGAGTTGAGGCAGCGCTTGGGGAGGACCCGCCACGCACTCCCAGCTCCGCTTGCATTTTAAGTTTCCCACACGGCTTCGTTCCTGCCGGCTCCCATTGGCAGTGGCCATCCCTGCCGCGTTCCCGGCCCGGGTGTTGGCAGGCTGTGAGTACAGCCCTACCACACACAGCCTGCACGTTGCGCACAGGCAGCTGCCTTGTTCCTGGCCCTGGGTTTCATGCGAGACGTGCCGACACGCCGGGAACAGCTTGCCTCTGCTGCCGCTGCCCTGCATGGGATGGGGAAGCAGGAGCAGGCGGCAACTTGGGGACAAGGCTTTGGGGAGGGGTGTGTGTGTGTGTGTGTGTGTGAGAGGGGTAGCCAACGTGGCAGGGAGCTTTTGGGGTGGAAACCCCGTTCCTGGGCAGATTTGTGCGGCTGCTGCCGGTGCGATGGGGTGGGGGGAATGGTGTGGTGGGGTTTTGGTGTGCTTTGGGCATTTGGACTGCACAGCTCTAAACCAGCTCCTGAGGCTCTCATCACACCCTGCTGGGGATGGGGTTTTTTTTTTTTGGGGTGGGGGTGCTATTAAATGACACCAGGGCTAAAAAGAGAGGTTTATTGCATAGCCTGGGGATAAAAACGGGTACCTGAGGTACGGCAGGTCTTGGTTCAAACCTTTGAGATGATTCATTATGCAGTTCCTTGTAGGAGGAAGAAACAAACCTGCAGGAGAGTACAAAGGGCTCGTTTCAGAGTCACTATCGGCTGGGTGGTGAGGATGTTCTCCGGACATGGGGGCGAATTGGTTTAACCCATCCACATCCCATCCACGGCTGTAATCCCACAGCTCAGGGTAGCTCCCTCCAGGGCAGCCTCCTCTCCACTGTGCAAGGGAGCAGTCTTGGAGGAAGGGGAAAAACTGCAGGAAGGGAAAGCCATTTTTCACCCCCCTCCTCTGCTAATAAAAATTTGGGTGCAGCTTTAACTGGCAGCAACTTGAACTTCCCCCAAACCAGAAAACTCATGGAGAGGCTGGGGAGAAAGTGATGGGAATTCTCGAGCTTTCCAAAAGAGAAATCCCCTCCTCTGGTATGACCCTCGCTCGTGTTGCCAGAGCCAGGTTTTGGTAGCTATTGAATAAACAAAGTGCTGCTTTAGTTCCAGTCTGCACATGGAATTCGGTGTACTGGAGGTGTGTCTGTAAACAGGGGAACTGCTGCCTTTGCGCCTGAGCAGCTCGGTGTCTTTCTGCCAAGGGCTGGCTTTGATAGTAATTGTTTCTGAGAGCTCCAATGTGTCTCTTGCCTGGTGTGACAGGTTTCAGTGGCCACGTACAGCTGTCTCTGGCACCTGCTGTTATCTCACAATGAGGGTCACAGGAGAGGAAGAAGCGTTAGCAAAGGATTTGAGGGAGAGGAAACATATATGGAATTCTACACTACCCCTAAGGAAACCCTGATAATGGAGAGATATTTTCTTTGAGTAAGGATACACTGAGAGGCTCGGCATATGCTGGTGCTCCCTGTGCCTGCAGGATCTCCAGCAGATCTGCTAAGCCTCAGCAAATGTGTTTCGGCAAGCAGCCGGTGTTTCCCATGGCTGGGGAGGGATGCTCCAGGCCAGCCCTGGGGTGAACGCTGGTCAGAGCATCCATTTCAACCCTCACAAAGCCACCCGATTACATGGTAATTAATCAGGGCTTGGGTTTTGCACACACCCCCCCCCCCCCCCCCCCCAACAAAAGGGATGTTTCAGACCAGGCATGGTCATCAGGGTCTAGTTGTTGTCCTTAGCTCAGCAGATGGGATGTGCTCAGAGAGCCGTGCCGGTCCCTAGGGGAGCATAACCATACCTGTGCACACAGCGTATCACCCGCTTTGTCCAGCTAATTAGAGGGGCATTGTCCCTGGTGAAAGGTCTGTCATTTCATCTCATTAACTATTCTTTTCAGGTCTCTGCCCCAGCACAAGGTTCCCTGGCAAACCAAGGGTGAAGCCAAGGGTAAAGACCTGGTGAGACCAGGGGTGGTTTGCTAACCCTGGGAGGGTGATCTGCAGGGTGGAGGGCAGGGATGAGTGACTGATTCCTCCTAAAATAAGAAAGAAGGGTTTTTGCAATGGGGTTATCCTGTGCAGAGAAGTCATTACCATTTTTGGCTGCCTGGAAGTAGAAAGGTTTCATGCTGAGCACAACATGTAGCTGAGCTGGAGCAAAACATTTGGCTTTTAAGACATGGGAATAACACCAGACACACTGTGCCACCCTGGAGGACCTTCGAAGCAGGAGCTGTTGGAACAGAGATGCTCACCCCAAAATTCATGGTGCCAGCATGAGAAGGGAAGGCTCCAAAAGAGCCCTTGAGTCTGCCAGTGTGAGGGCTTCGTGTCTTCACACTCAAACAAGATTTGAGTGGGATCTGTGCCCTGCCCCACCCTTGAGTGAGGCTTTTCCTCCCACTAAGGATGCACACAACATCCTGACCCACCACCCAGAGAGGGGCCCTTAGATATCTCTTTGCATCCCAGGGCCAGAAGATACACTATAATAACTTTTACCATGATTAGAAATATTTCAGTATTGCTGGTGTTTCAGTTATGCTGGTTACTTTGGGTGCAGTGCCAGCTACAATTTGGATTAACTCCCCTTCAGAATGCTGTAGCATTTCATACACGGGAGATGAAGATGCCACTCATCATGAGAAGCCTTTGTAAAATGGCCATGAAACTGAAGCTACTTATTGCTGCTGAGGCAAAACGATGTGAACAGCTCATCTGAGTTTAACTTAGCAGAATATCCCCATCAGCCCGTTGAGGAGAAGATTAAACATTTGAAGTGATGTGACATAATCCCTGCATGTCACATCAGGAATTTGGGAGAGGAATTAGGCTCAGATGCTCACTAGAAAATTCAGCATTAATGTGGAGGTGCACAGATGCAGCGTATGTTGTGTGTATCTTTTCTATCCCTTGGGTACCACCCTGCAGTTTTTGTTCTTCTTGGGGGTTGTAAGCATTTTTGGGTCCAGCATCAGATGCAATATGTGATACAGGAGAGGTGGGCTGAGCTCCTGCAGTGCACCAGCCCTCAGCCCTTCCAACAGAGCAAGTACAAAACTCAATGTCAAGCTTGAAGCAAGGGGAGAGTTGCCTCAGATTTCAGGAGGGTGTTGCAAGCCGCCTCCTTCCGTGCTGTCCTTAGTCAGCAGAGGATGCACTGCAGGCTGTGGTCAAGCCAGTGTCTTCACCTTTAAGCTCTGAGTGACCTTTTCCTTCCCTCAACAGCCCCGAACAGTAGTTGTGTCATCCTTGCATATGTTTGTCTATCGCAAGCTGAAAGTCAAAGCTTTGGGCTTCATCTTTGGTCTCTGGGAACATGAAACATATTTCAGGGAAAACAGCTGTGTTCCCTTCTGTGGAGTTTCACAACGGATGAGTCCTGCAAAAGAAAGCTTGCATTGTTGCAGCCACAGCTTTCTTTTGATATTTTCTTTTGCTTTTTCCTTCCATGATGAGATTAAAATCTAGACGCCACTCCTCCTCCTGGGAGTAGTTTTAAGTCAGTTCTCTTCATAGACCTAAATTATTCACTGAGAAGGGGTTGTTTATTTTTTTTTGGGCTGAGATGAGAATGACCAGGTCTGATCCGGGACTGTTGTCATGGCTTGGAGCTCTTTGAAGCTCTTCATCATGAATCATTAAAAAGGGGCTGCGATAACATGGCAAAACAGAGAGCTGACTCTTTGTACAGGTGGTCTGCGAATCACCTTTAGGTATGCACAGAAGGATTAATCCTGCCTGTGGCTTTTTATGTTGAGAAAATAGTGAGTTGTGTGTAATTTCCTATTGACTCCATGCCTTGGGTGATACATTTTACTGTTGGTTTTCATGTGCAAGTACAGTTTGCTCTTTATATGCTTTATGGAGCGTGGCTGTAGGTGTTTATTTGGTACTTAATCATGCAGTGAGTTGTGTAGGGGTTTTTTTGCTGTCCACCCCAATGTTTGCTATGCTGTAGAGAGAATAATAGGAAGACAGGCAATGGGATTTGATCACAGAATTGTAGGGGTTGGAAGGGACCTCCAGAGATCACAGAATCACAGAGTTGTAGGGGTTGGAAGGGACCTTGAGAGCTCATCGGGTCCAACCCCCTGCCAAAGCAGCTCCCCAGCTCATACTGCACAGGTTGGCATCCAGATGGGGCTGGAATCTCTCCAGAGAAGGAGACTCCACACCCCCTGGGCAGCCTGTCCCAGGGCTCCCTCACCCTCACTGGGGAAAAGTTCTTCCCCATGTTGGTGTAGAACTTCCTATGCTCCAATTTGCAGCCATTGCCCCTTGTCCTGTCCCCACAGACACTGAAAAGGGGCTGGCCAATTCCCCCTGCACCCCATACTTAAGATATTGATAAACATTGATTAGGTCTAGGTCCCCCCTCAGTCTTCTCTTCTCCAGGCTGAACAGCCCCAGCTCTCTCAGCCTTTCCCGATGCCTGTCCCAGGGCTCCCTCACTGGGAAGTTCTTCCCCAGATTGGTGTGGAACTTCCTGTGCTCCAAAACTTGGAGCCTTCGCCCCTTGTCCTGTCCCCACAGACAATAGACAAGCTGCTGGCCATTGCCCCTGTATCCCACACTTGAGAAAACACTGGAGAATGCAGGCATCGATCCTGCTACCTCTTGCATGCTAAGCAAGCGCTCTACCATTTGAGCTAATTCCCCTTGCTCCTGGGGAGGGGGATGACACCAGGGTCCTGCTGTCATGTTCTCCCTTTCCTGATGGGTTTTTAATCCTTGCTCTTGGACCGAGAGGATGCTGCGTTACTCTCCTGACATAAAGTTGGAACATTTCACCAGCTGAATAACACAAGAGCAATTGGATGGAAAACCTTTCTTATTGCCCCAGGATCAGAAATAAATTGTGCTGTGTGATTTGCTCATCACACCTCTTTCTGTGCATGGGTGGTTTTGGGTAATCTGTGGGTGCCAGCTTTTCAGATGAAAGACTATTGGGATAGCAGAGGGTGTTACTGTATCTAATGAAATACAGGCAGCCTCTCCCCGCGCTATTAAGGCCACTTCTGTTCAGTGAAGTGGCTCTGCTGCCAACCCATCCACATTCAAGAGTCAGGGGAATCTGAAAAGCGAACCACAAAGTGTTTTATTTTTGCAGGAGAAGAGGACCAGACGAGACCAGCACCCAAGGAAGTTCCTCATCCAGTCCCAGGTGAGCTCTTACAGAGATGGAGGGCTGGGGCAGCAAGAACCACAGACTTCCAGGCACGAGAAAATCCACTCCTGGCACTTCTTTCTGCAGCTTGGCAGAGCTGGGTGTAATTTCAGACCTTTTCAGGGATGACAGGAATGTGCTTCATCTACTGTGGGGACTCAGCGCATCCACCTTTGGTGCTGGTTGCTGCAGGGTGAGAGTCCCTTGGGAGAGGTGGGGAGCACCAGGCTGCTGCAGGTGCCCACACCACGATGGTCTTACAGCCTTAATTCGGGAAACTGAGGTTGTGATGAACAGGGCAGTGATGCTTTGAACCCTTTGGACTGTAAGGTATTAATTTTCTGTGAGTTACAGTGGCAGGACTAGTGTCTGTGTGCCCTGTTGGCACCCTGAGTGGCATGTGCCATGTCTGGTGGCCAGCAGCCACTGCAGCAGAGACAACCCCATGCTGGTGGATGTGGTGGCTGGGACACATTTGCAGTTATTTGAGGTCTTCTGCAACATCCTTCTTATGGTAAGGAGCTAAGAACTAGACACAGCACTCCTCTCCTTGCTGGGACCTGCCCAGGTCTCCCCCATGCCCCGTGCTTCTCTCCACAGGTTTCCCACCCACACAAAGCCCCTTCACAAGGCCTGCTGTGCTATCTCCATGCCAGGAGCACCCCATGGCCTTGCTCAGGACTTAACTGGTGGCCTCCAGGCAGGAGCCTCCCTGAGGAACCCCACTTAAGAGGGAATGAGTAGGAAGGGGGTGAACTCCCTGCTAGGAAGAAGCAATGACTACTGTGATGTGTTTGATGGTTATTCTGTCTCTGTTGGCTCCTGCCTCTTTTTTTTTTTTTGGTCTTGTAGCTTCTTGTTTCCAAAACCCCCACAACCCAAACCCCTGTGAATATAACACTCAGTAGAGAAGCTCCTCTGTGGACTTTGGGAGGTCTCTTTTAGAGGATGCTCTGGGGTAACTGCAATCTGTTTATACTTGCCCAGCAACCACAGCAACAAAACCCCTCAGAACCAAGAATTAGAGCCATTAGATAAAAATGCCCATAATTTAGAGTGATTAAGTATGGAGGTAAATCATCTCAAGGCATCTCCTCTGACAGCAGGCAGACAAAGCCTCCAGCAGTGCCTGTGGTGCTATCAGAGGTGCTGGAGAGCTGGGACCAGGCACCTTGGCAGCACCCAGCCTGGCTTGGGCATGAAGCTGCAGCATCTGGAGGTGCGATGGGGCTCTGCAGCTTAATGAAGCCCCATCTCCTGCAGACAGGATGGGTGCTCCCCATCTCTTCCTTTTCTGCTGAGCTGTGTGTTTGTAATGATGGGAACTTTTAATATGCTGATTTTTCCCCCCCCTCTTGGGATAGGAAACATATGTAATGCCTTTAAAAATAAAGAAAATGAAAGGCCTAACAATGCAGGTGTTGAATATCTGATGGAAGATTAGTAGGCTGCAATCAATCATAAAATGAGGTTTTTCTTCTGAGTAATAAATATGTTAATTATTTTATCTACTCAGATAAAAGCCTAATTAGCATAGCACTCGGGCAGGGGGTTCTTGTTGTTATTCCCAGTTTTCCTAAGAAAATCAGTTAATTCTGCATATAAACCAGCTAGTGTTTCCACATGTAAACCAAGTGATGGTTCTGCCAGCCCAGCCCAAGCCTGGCTGCAGCAGAGGCTCATCTCTCTGCTTTTTTCACCTCTCCCTGTCCGGAGGGCTCTGCAGCATCCCCCTTCCCAATTTAACCAGGCTGTGTGTCCCTCCTGGCTGTGGTAGAATAGGTAAGGACTTGGGGAAGAGCTCTTGTCTGTCTGGATTCACCCACCTTTTGCAGTCTCCCCACGTGGTTGCATGCTGAGGTGGCTCCTCCACGCCAGCCACGTCTCCTTTGTGTGTGTGGTCTGCAGAAAAGCCAGGTTAAGGCTTCACAGCTCAGTTTGCCAGCAAATCCTCCTAAGTTCATCACTCCCTACAAGCATGGGGGTTTAGGCAGGTTTGCAGATCATCACAGGGTGAGACCAGGGAGGGGAACAGCGAGTCCCACTGTAGCATCCCAGGTAACCCCCTCCTGCTTGGCTGGTGCTGATGGTAAGGATGGCACGTTGGGCAACTGGTGTGGTGAGGGGGCACTGGGTTTTGTTGAAATTAAATGCAAAATCGAGCTAAAGAACAAGGCAGGGCTGAAAAAATGTATCACCACTGAGCACAACAGTATCTTGGGGCTGCGGGACTGGGACAGGGACCGGCAAACTGGTGGTGTATGTAGCCTCTGCTCTCTGTGAACTGCCTTAGGTGTCTCCCCCAAATTCAGGGCTTTGCTGCTTTCACTCTTGGGGACAAAAATATGTCCGGCTCTTGATTCTTTCCAAAGGCCTTTGGCAGCCTCTCCTGGCAGTTGGCTGTTTCTGAAAAGGCAGGCAGTTGTTGCTAAAGCGATTTGGAAGCAGAAGTGGTGCTCTGGAGCACTAATGCTGCATGAAAGTGTGAGTGCCCAAGGTTGTCCCTGTTGGGATGGGGCCAACTTTGCACTAGCAACTGGCCCTTGAAAGCAAAATCTGGGGGATGTACAGGCGTGCAGTACCCATCTCTGCTCCCCTTCATCCCCTGTGTCAGAGCATCACTCTGTCCCCTGGAAAAATTTGGAGAAACTCAGCAGCCATCTCTTCTTTGGGTACATGATAAGGATTATGCAAGTATCTGTCCCATTCCTGAGAGCTTCTCAGATCTCTGTGGCTTGAAAGAGAGATTTCAAAGCTGCTAAATTTTATTGAAGTGGATGTGTCTTTCTGGATGCTTTCTGAGATTAGGGTACCTAAGAGTTAATGTGAATTTCAATCAAGAAGACATTAAGAAGGGCAGAGGGAAAACAGATTAGCTGTCCTCTTCCCTTGCTCCATAAGATGAGATGATGACAGAATGTGATGAGATCAATGGAAAAAAATAAAAGGAAATGAGAAATCAAAGGAAATGCTGCTTTATAGGTTATTTCATATGGTGAATTGGGAAATTTTCCCTTCAGGGGATCAAATATTCTCTTATATTTTTAACAGAGCTAGATAACTCATGACTGCAAAGATGAAGCCTGTGACAGAGGGTCACCCCCCTGAGGGGTTCGGAAGGAAATGATCCATTTCAGGTACAAGTGATGGGGCGCTGCTGGATGTCCCCTCCCTTGGTGCTCTTCACAAACCACACAGAGCTGTGGCATCTGCCAGAGCTCAGCTTCCCACAGGGTGTGAGGTCCAGGTTATCAGAGCCGTGAGTCCTGAGACATCGTGGCAGCTATGTCAGCTGGTGGGTATCGGCATCTCCTAGAGGCTGAGCTGCGCACACCTTCCTTCTCCGGGCCCTTCAACAAAGCAGCTCTGCAGATGCTCAAAGCCAAGGATCTCCATCCTGCCCTTTCCACACTTCTGCAATGCTTCTGGAGACACAAATCATTTCTGGGACTTCAGATCTCCACGGGCTATGGCATTTCATGTCCTAATGGACTTGCCCACAGAGAGAGAAATACTTTCCATCCCCAGCAGCAGCTCTGGTCCTTGGAGGCCAGATGTAGGATTGTTTCTTCTTTTAAACCAGATTGCTGTGCCCTCTCTCTCTAGCTCTGGGGGCATTGCTGCGCTGGACATGTGTCATACACTTCCACAGCTGCTTCTGCACTCACCAAACCTCTGCCCAGCTGGAAACAAATGTGAAAAATCTTCCACTGGAGACTGAAAAATAATCTCCAAGTTCTGGAGTGAAGGGGTGGTTGCCCTGCCCTTTTGGCACTGCAGTCAATGGTTGGTGACCCAGTCAGTGCTGACCTCCCATGAACAAAGATTCAGGCTTTTGCAGGCACAGGCTGCTGCCAAAGCCACCTCCTCTGTGTGTGCACAAACGGTCTGGCTGTGCTCCTGCCCTGGTCAGAAGTCTCGACCAGCTGGCTGGTAGCAGGCAAGTGCTGCTGGAGGCCAGAACATATGGTTTCTCTTTCTGCTACCATCATCATCTCTTAAGACTGAGGTCTCTCTAATTAAACTCTCCACCTTCATGAATTCTTCCTTAGGGTTTGTATCTCCAGTGCTTTGTGTGTGTTTGGTGATGATACAGGCTAGATCAGGCATCATCCCCCTCTACTCTGCCCTGGTCAGGCCCCACCTGGAGTATTGTGTCCAGTTCTGGACTCCCTGGTGTAAAAAGGACAGGGATCTCCTGGAGAGAGTCCAGAGAAGGGATACGAAGATGATGAAGGGCCTGGAGCATCTACCCTATGAGGAGAGGCTGAATAAGCTGGGACTGTTCAGTCTAGAGAGGAGAAGACTGAGGGGAAACCTAATTGGTGTTTGCAATTATCTTAAGCATGGGATGCAGGGGGAATTGGCCAGCCCCTTTTCAGTGTCTGTGGGGACAGGACAAGGGGCAATGCCTCAAATTGGAGCACAGGAAGTTCTGCACCAACATGCGGAAAAGCTTTTCCCCAGTGAGGGTGAGGGAGCCCTGGGACAGGCTGCCCAGGGGGTGTGGAGTCTCCTTCCCTGGAGATATTCAAGACCT